>JALAZF010000050.1:19253311-20584280 GCA_022829125.1 Lathyrus tuberosus
CAAGAGACGAAGATTTAAGATATGAGTGATGCATGTGTTAACAATATCTAGGACTATGGAGAATTAAATTGGTCAGCTTCAGCTTCCATAGGTCAATCAGGTGAAATTCCCGCGATCTGAAGAAGTGAAGTTTTCACCTCTGAATTCAGCTTCAAAGGTAAGGGATTCCTAGTGGCTTATGGATTATGGATAGGGGTACATGTTATGTCATAAACATAGATTCCCCTTGTAACATATCTGAGAAGAGGAAATTATGGGTAGACCTCGTTCAATTGAAGGCAATACTCCCTCAAGGAGAATGGATGGTATCGTGCTGACGTATGCTTTCTACAAGAGACGAAGATTTAAGATATGAGTGATGCATGTGTTCACAGTATCTGGGACTATGGAGAATTAAATTGGTCAGCTTCAGCTTCCATAGGTCAATCAGGTGAAATTCCCGCGATCTAAAGAAGTGAAGTTTTCACCTCTAAATTCAGCTTCAAAGGTAAGGGATTCCTAGTGGCTTGTGGATTATGGATAGGGGTACAATGTTATGTCATAAACATATATTTCCCTTGTAACATATCTGAGAAGAGGAAATTGTGGGTATACCTCATTCAATTGAAGGCAATACCCCCTCAAGGAGAATGGATAGTAGCAGGTGACTTCAACTCAATAAAAACAAGTGATGAGAGAAAAGGGAAAACAAGTAACAGTACTTCAGAAATAGCTTATTTTGAATCCTTCATTGAGGCTATAGACTTGTTTGACGAGCCAATAATAAGATATAAGTATACTTGGTTCAAAGTCAATGGTAGTTGCAAAAGCAGACTGGATAGATTCTTAATTTCAGACGGTTTATTATCACTATGGGGTGTAGTTGCTCGGATGGCTGGGGAAACTCCTTATTGATAATAAACCGTCTGAAATTAAGAATCGATCCAACCTACTTTTGTAACTGTAACACCCATATATAAAACTCATACATCAAAGCATAAATATTATATATAGATCCAAGTGTTTGGCACTGAAACACATAAGCTCCTAGTTAACACATTGTATACAAATAAATGCCCTAAAGTACAAAGTACAAAAACCTAAGGCATATTATACACAAGATGTTCAAATGATAAAATCTAAGAACTAGATCAACAATGATCTCAAAAACTCCGCTACGGAAGCTAGTCATCAATAAGCAAGGAAAAGATCACACGACCTTATCCTTACTCTTCTCGGAACCTGAAGCACCTAAAATACATCAACAACGTGGGGTGAGATACATCAAATCTCAGTGAGTTCCCTATCTTATGGGTTCTCTCGGATTAACAGGGTTCTAACAATCCTAACTCAAGTCCGGGGAAAAGGGGAAAGGACTCTTGAGTTCACACTTCAATTCTCACACTATATGGAAACATGCCATGAGTTCATCAACTCAAAAGAATCACTAATCGATAACCATACCAAGGTACCTCCTGTTCTCGTCCGCTTCTACGTCTAGAAGGCGATCCGAGTCATAGATCCTTGTAATCTACTTGACATACGAATGGATTCGGGTTCTACGGGCCTTTTACCGTTATGAACCGTCACTTCACACGAGCCTTTTACCGTCACAAGCATACGCTTCATGGGCGCCATTCGTACAACACGGGGAATCAAACCTGCCAAGTAGTTGTGCATCCATTTCAGAGGAGTCCGAGACTCATGAAACTACACTCAAGATAAACCGGTTACGATTACATGATCACATACAAAAATTACGATTGTATTCGATAATCACAAGGCTATAATTCCTTAAGGCCTCTCATGCCTTTCTAAAACCATAAAGTTAACCACATGTTCCATACTAATGTTTCACTCTCAACTAGGCCAATACTTGGCAAGGATGTATCTTCCAACAACACGTGCCCGAGCATCGCCATCTAGAGTTGTCTATAATTTCTAGCTCCTACTAGATTCTCCTATAGTTCAAGTTTGAGGTTTCCTCACTCTTCCTATCTCATTTCATATTAACATGCATATTCACTTACAATCATGCTAAACAATAGTAGGATAGGCAAAAACACATCATATTGACATAATAGAATAATAAACTACCATTAAAACATAATTATATCACTTTTGAGCTTTTTCGATTATTTAGTCGGTCGGTAAATTCGACACAACTCAATTCCATCACGTAGAATATTCCCTCGGCTTTACATCGATATAAAGAATAATCGAATCCAATAAACGAGTCAAAAGTTATGAATTTTCTCCATGAAAGTGTAAAATTCCAACTCCCAGGTCGCGCTCAGTGCGCAATCTACTGCCTGAGGGGTTGCAGGAATTCAACACCGCGCTCAGCGCGCAGTGCGGGTTTCAGAAAAATGCTTTAGTAACAACAGAAAATCCCCACACTCCAAAACCACATCTAGACCATATTAACAACCAACAGAGGTACAATAACATAGTTTAGCATGGTTTGATCGATATCATTATCAAAAATACACTTTTTTTCCCAAGAACACAAATTTTCTTCAAAACCTAACATTTTTCCATCAAACCAAAGTTAATCAAAACATCAAACAATCAATACTACATGTTTCTATAAGCACATTGATCATTCATTTATATTTATAACACATTTCAACCGTTAAAACATTGTTTTCAACATTCTAACCTAAAATATCATGTTATTCAAAAGCTCTAAAATAAGGTTTCTAACTAGAACCCACCTTGAGATAGAGCAAGATGAAGATGATGAGAAGATTGGGTGAAGATTTGATGAATGGATGATGATGGTTCTTGATGTTCTTGAACTTTTTGGCTTTTCTCTTCTTTTTCCTTTCTCTCCTTTCTTTCCTTTCTTTTCCCTTCTTTCTTCTTTCTCTCTCTATGTTACTATCCTTTTCTTTTTGTGTTTGGAAAGTGGGAGGAAAAGAAATAAGTAGTAAACTAGTATTAGAAATAATACTACTAAATGTCCAAAAAGTCTCTTAAGTCCAAATTAATAAAATACCTCAGAATCAGATAATATTAATTGGATTTATTCTAAGTTACACAGTAACTCTAATTATTTTTATCAAATAATTTCTCAGGGTACACTGGACTCAGTTGATCACAATATAATATTATCCGGAGTAATAAAATACGGGGTATTACATCCTCCCCCCCTTAAATAGAAATTTGCCCTCGAATTTAAAGATTACCTGGACAGATGAGGGTAAGCTTCTAGCATTTTCGATTCAAGTTCCCAAGTTGCATCACCCGGATGCGCTACATCCCACTGCACCTTAACGAGAGAAATGTCCTTGTTCCTTAATACTTTCGTTTCTCTTCCCACAATGCGGCTCGGTTGAGGTTTAAATGTTAAGTCTGCTTCTATTTCAATAGTATCCGGTAGAATTTGGCTGAAGAGGATCTGGAACAAATTTCCAAAGTTGGGATACAAGAAAAACATCGTGCATTTCCGATAGAGAAGGCGGTAAGGCCAGTCGGTAAGCTACTTCACCAATCCTTTCTAAAACTTGATACGGTCCCACGTATCTCGGACTCAACTTCCGTGACTTAAACGGTCCTTTTAGTCTTAATCTCGGAGTAACTTTCAAAAACACGTGATCACCTTCTTCAAATTCTAGGGGTCTCCTTCGGTTATCCGCATAACTCTTTTGTCGATCTTGTGCTTGTTTAATTTTCTCGCGGATCATCCGAATCTTTTCCGTAGTCTCTTGGATGATTTCCGGTCCTAAGATTCTATCTTCCCCAACTTCCGCCCAACACAAAGGTGTCCTACACTTTCTTCCATACAAAGCTTCATAAGGAGTTATTCCGATGCTCGCATGGTAACTATTGTTATAAGAAAACTCAATCAATGGTATTAGTTCTTTCCAATTACCCTTACTTTCTAGTACACAAGCTCTGAACATATCCTCCATCGTTTGTATCGTTTGCTCAGCATGACCGTCCGTCTGTGGATGATTAGACGTGCTCAAACGCAACTCCGTACCCATAGCTTGTTGAAAAACTTTCCAAAACCTTGAAGTAAACTTCGGATCTCTATCTGACACAATATTAGAGGGGATACCGTGCAATCTTACAATTTCTGTAATAACAACCTCGCAAGATGACTTGCCTTGAAGGTAGTCTTCACGGCCAAGAAATGCGCAGATTTCGTTAGTCGATCCACAATCACCCAAATTGAATCATAACCACCTTACGTACGAGGTAAACCTACTGCAAAGTCCATAGAAATACTGTCCCACTTCCACACTGGAATGTCTAAAGGTTGCAGCAACCCACCCGGTCTTTGATGTTCAATCTTAATTTGTTGGCACACCGCACATTCTGACACAAAGACCGCAACATCTCTTTTCATACCGGACCACCAATAGTCCTTCTTTAAATCTTGATACATCTTTGAAGAACCTAGATGTATAGTAAAAGCACCTTTATGCGCTTCCTCCAAAATCCTTCTTTTCAAAGTCGCATCATTCGGAACACAAATTCTTTGGTCGAACCTAATAATTCCGTCGGTAGCCCGAACAAAACCCGGAAGAAGTAACACTTCTTGCAACTTCTCATCCAACGTTTGACCTTGTTGAATCTCAACTCTTAAAGTAGAATTGACATTCAAATTTCCCACAATTACACCATCTTGGGTCCACACAAACTGAAGATTAAGATCTCTAAAATTCTTCAACAATGCATATTCCAATACCATCAACTTCGCACTATGAATTGCTTTCCGACTTAAAGCATCTACTACTTTATTTGCTTTTCCTGGATGATACTTCAATTCTAAATCAAAATCTTTCAAATACTCCATCCATCTTCGTTGTCGCATATTTATCTCCCTTTGGTCAAATAAATACTTCAAACTCCTATGGTCACTGAACATTTCGAAACGTACTCCATACAAATAATGCCGCCACACCTTCAGTGTAAACACAACCGCTGCCAACTCCAAATCATGAGTTGGATAATTATGTTCATGAATTTTCAATTGTCGGGAGGCATAAGTCACAACCTGACTGCCTTGCATCAGAACACCTCCCAATCCCATCTTAGAAGCATCACAAAACACTTCGTAAGAGTTGTTAGGATCAGGTATCACTAGTGCAAAGTGACGAATATAATTTTAAAATTTACACCCATTATTCAGAAAACGGGTGTAAATAAGTAATCCGGTGGCAAATTTGTAAATAAAATGTCATTTTAATTATTAACACGTGACAATAGACATCCTATTTTTAAAAAAGGGTGTAAATTAAAAATATTATTATAATAAATTAAAATCATTATTATAGTCAAATCTCTATTACTCCCGTTAAAGGTAAAAACAGGTGTAAATTTTAATTGGCCAAAAACATTATTTATTTTAACAACTCTAATTATTAATCTTAAACACATTAATAAAACACAATATATTATATTAAGTGTTAATTAGGTAAGTAAGTAAATTAATAGGCGTAAATTTATTAAATTAATATTGTATAAATAAAATAATAAAAACAAAAACACAACAAATAATGTATTCCCTCCGGTCACTATTATAAGCAAAAAAATTGCTTTAAATTTTGGTCACTATTATAAGCAAAAGTCATTATCTTTTAAAGTATTTAATGCTTGTGTTACTAATATACCCCTAATTTAATTCAATATCATTTAATATTAGTAGTTGATTCATAAAATACAATTAAGGATATTATAGTAAATTTTACTCTAATTGTATATGAAACCAAGAAAATTAATTGCACTTAACTAATTTTCTTAATTAGTGTGCAAGTAGTTATTTATGCTTATAATTGTGATCGGATGGAATATAGATCAAAACCCTTTTTTGAAACCCCTTTTCTCTAAACCCATTCTCTCCCCGAAACCCTGTAACTTCCTCTTCTTCCTCGCATCGAACATCAAAATCCAGATTTCCATCAATCAAAACTTTCTCATCTCTCATCATCGCACGACTATTCTCTCTGAAATCTCAAGATTCTCACCGTTGAAATTATGATTCAGTTTGCAATGTCTTGGTAATAGTTAACCTTCTTCTCTCTACAATATTGTGTATTGTTTATGTATAAATTACCTAATTTGTAACTCTTCTTTCTTGATCAGTGTTTTCAATGGTTCGTTTGATCTCCTACCCTCACCTTATAGTGAACTAGGTATATACTGTTATTTGATTATCTTCTTGCTATTACTTATGTTCCGTCTTTAACCAAATTTTCAACACTGTCGATGATTTTTTCCTGAATTTTTCAACTATGCTCTACAGTGCAACTCCCATTTCAATGGCCAGCACAGGACCTCACCGCATCCAACTCGGTGGCGCCTCTGACTCAACTCGCCCTCCAAAATCCACAATCACTAGAATTGTGGTAATAAGCATGTTTGGTGAAGCATTGTTATAATGGTTGATTCACTTATGCTGCAGTAACGTTTCTCTCTTGATGATTGTGGATTGGACCATGATATTATGCTTATTTGAATTCTCGAGCGGGTATTTCATTCCACAATAGTCCCTATAGCGTTTGCAACATCACATAACTCGTCATATTTCGATTTCGCTCACCCAAATTGTATATGTTTTGTTGCAAGGCTATGTTTTGTGTTTGACAGGTGAAAATATGGATTTTCGATGCTGCACGTGAGGACATGACCGATTTCAATAATGCTCTAAGGATGCTGCTACATTCTAATCCCATTTGAGTCATCGTTTGGATTACGCAAAGGAGACTTAAAAAATCAAAGGAGGACCTTGCAAGAGTACAACAGAACATGTCTTGCAGCAACTACAATAACAAAGTAAGTGTTTGGAAATTGTTCAAGAAAGGTGCATTTGTTTTCTGATTTGCTTCGGATTCACCACTGTTCAGATTCAACGTCGTGGTAATGAATCAAAACAGTTTCCTTATGTTGTGTTGGCTTTGATTCTGACTTGATTGCAAGTCTCATGCTGCTAGTATTACGCCGCTGTTATACTTAAGTTTGGATTCAGTGACGTTGCATTTTCGTTTTGGAATATGATGGACTTATGTCATAATGTTGTGGTACTGCTTTTGGAGTTGTGATGACTTTGTTGCTGCTACTTGTTTTTGATCCTATTACTTATTCTTGATAAAATAATTGGCGTTGCTGCTGTGAATAGTTCATAACAACGTATTCGACATTGCAGTAACTAATTTGAAATAAGTTTTCTACTATGTTATGTATTGTTTTTGATACGGTATTAGCAACTCCATTTCGATTGTAACTTGCATATGCTTGATTTCGTTTGGTATTTGAATATGTTGTATTGTGCTTTTGATTGTGCATCTGTCTCATTTGCGATTAGGTTTATGTTAAGTGATTGTTAAAACCATGTTTAATTATTTTGGCAATGATTTGATGATGTAATTTTGAGATGGATAAATAGTTGTAAACAATACACTGATTATGCAATTTATAGCTTCAAGTGTTTGTGTTCACTCTTCTTTTCAATCTTGGTAACATTGCGATTTCGAATTTTTAGTCGAGATTGCGTTGCTAAAATCTGCGATTTGACTTTGCATTGATATTGTTTGCTCCATTTTGTTTTGTCATTTGATTCTCATCCTGTGTTAAATTGAATCTCAAAATTCTTATACTATGTTGATTACATTCAAGTTTTGGCTATTGTTTTCACTTTGGATTTGAGATGGATCACTTTGAGGTTGAATGTTCATAGAGTATATGTGTGTTTGTCTGATTTGCAATGTGCTAAATTGAAATCACATTCAAGTATGATTCTGTATGAGTGTAATGGTGTAGAAACTTTGACTAAAGGCATCCAAGTTACAGTTTTAGTCTATTAATAATGTAAAAGAGGGGTTGTTTAGGTTAGTTTGATGTGATGTAGGAAATTGTTTTTCTAAATACATTTCATTTATTCCAAAGCCCAGTAAAGTTCCAAGGCTTTTATGCATGATCAAGAGAACTTGTTCGTAAGGTGTAGCATCCAAAATCCTATGTTGCTATTTAATTTAAGGTGAAGTTTCTTGTGGCTATGTGAACATAACTTGATATTGGCATCAACAAATTGTACACTAATCTCCCTCTGACAACAGTTCGACATTTCGTAGGTGGCTGTTTCTTTCGGTTTCAATTTTGCAGGTTGTTGGTCGAAATAAAGAGATACCAAAGTAAAAGAAGATGAGACTATTTTCAGTGGCACGAGATTAGAATGTTGTAGGTATGTTGATTCAATGAAAGAGATAACACTAGCTTGCTGTTGAATTTGATCCGATTTCACATTCACGAGTTGGTTGGCTAGCTGACAATTTGATGTTTTCACTTTTGTACACAATCGCAACACCGTGAAGACGCCGACTCGAAGAACTTCGTGATGAAATATGCTGCTGGGATCAACTTGTGTCGGCTATTCGATGTTGGTAACATTTCAATTCCAAATTTCTCTTTGAGTTTGTGTGGTTTACAAAGTTAATTTGTGTTGAAGTTTAAATAGTTGTGTTGATTTCGCTTTGAGTTTGATTGTTGCATTTTTCTGTCATTTGATTCTCAATATTACACTTAATTGTTGCATATTGATTTGATTTCGTCTTAATCTCCTTTATGGTCATGGTTGTTGTTGCAAACAATAAGAATTCCTGTACTACTGATGTTGTTGATTGTCTAAGAAATTTGGTTTACTAGTGATGATTTGTGTATGAAATCAAACTTGTGGAATGTGCTTACAATAGTGACATACAAGACTGCTGCTGCATTTTTTCTTGGGTTCGAGATACTTTGCCAACAGTACATTGCAGGTGGGAAACATTCATGACATTTCTTTGGTGCTAGTGAAAATTGGAACAAGCTTAAGTTGGAATGATATGATGACTAGATTTTCATCTAACCAAGCGCATTAGAATCCCTTCACAAGCCCTCATCTCGACGTGAGCAAGTAATGTCTCCAAACTTTTCTCCAACAATATTTCAACAATGACAGCAGTGTTGTGGTTTAGTTGGTAACATGGTGACTTCATTTTATCGTTGCATCTTGTATATGCTGCTACGGTAATTGTGTTGCTTTGTTGTTTTAATTTGGTATTGGAACGATTCTGATTGTTAGTCGGTTGTTTGGTTTAGTGTGGAACCAAATCATATTGTTTTATGCATGGTTAATGTTGAGCTTTGTTGTAACCATTGACAACCGCAAACCACTACTTAACAACCCTTCTATGATGGAATTACTTGTGGATTTTGGTTGCTTATTGTGACTTTGTTCTCATACTGGTGATGAATTTTGATAGGAAAATTAACAGTGTCAATGTCGCATTTGCGAGTTGTTTCAGCTAGCTGTAGGTTGTGTTTTCTTTTTGTGCGCAATTGGAATACTGTAGAAATCGCGTCGATTTGATTTATCGATATACCGTTGTTGTGTCTAATTTGTGTCTTCTATTCAACTCATTGCAGTTCGATGTCCCAAATGGTGCTGCTGTTGTTGGCTTTGGTTTTGATTGTTGTTTTCTTCCATATTGCGATATCGAAAGGTTATTTTAGCAACGAGGAGGCAACAACATCAATGTAGATCCACAAAGAGAAAAGCCTATAATACTTTTCTATATAAGGAGCTCAATTTGTTACGTACACGTTAAAACATTTCCAGGATCATTGGATCATGTCATCAATGTCGCCAATTAGAGATAAGCCACCTGTACTCACGCATATTTAGATATAGGGTTTAATATTTTTACACATTGCATCAATTGCTCATCATATCAGTTATTCGATTAGTGTTTGGCAAATTAACGCAGCATTAGTAGCGTAGCAAACCATTTGGAAAGTTGATACGCATATGACATATCTTTAAATCACGATGCCAAAGTTAAATTATTATGAGCAGTAGAATCATTCAATAGTAATTGAGCTATAATTCCTGTTATATCTTTGGTGAATTCATATAATTCTTGTTTGCATTATGTTCTAAGCCAATTGCGATAGTGCGAATGTTGCAAGTAAGGGGAAACATCTTCATCAATAGAGCTGATCCCTCAATAGTGAATCAAATTGTCCGCTAAAGAAGCTATTTCAGTTGCTGCTAATTTTTTTTAAAGATGGTAAGGGATCGGTTAGGAATATTGATGAAGCTCATACAACGGTTCATTTGGATTCCAACTTAGATAAGGTGTCCATTAGAATGACAACCAAATCCCCTGTCTTCATAACATCTTTAAGAGCTACTCTTGCTTGATTAATCACTACATTATCTTTTACAGCATTGGGTTCAAGTTTAGATCAAAACCAGAATGTAAATGGTAATGAAGATGGAGAGCCATCTTTCAGTGGGAGGGCTGCATTGGTCATCGCAACACTGCATCTAGTTGACGTGCCCGAGAAAGCCGGGAAATTCTTTAGCCTTTTGAATCAGGTTTTTGAACCAAAGGATCAAGAGTTACTTGTAACTTTCCTATGGAATCATTCGTGAATATTACCGGCGAACAGATCGAATGGAATCCTTCACAAGAACATGTAATATCTTGATGCGAGTCGATACGAATCAATTTCTCATGACGGCTCTGATTTGAATTTTGAAAGACTTATTCAGTTTGCAACGGGAAGGGATAATATACAGAGACGTGATTCCTTCTCCTAAAAAACCGGGCTCGGTCAAGTTCTAATCTTGAAGACCTCGACAAATTTGATGTGTGACTCTCTCTCTCTACTGGTTTTTCTATGTACAGGTTTGCATGTGTTTGTAATCGAATCTTCGCTGCATTTGCACCAGGATCGCATAAAATTCAAGAATGGGTGGTTGGTTGTTGGTGATTACTCCAGATCTTTAGAGTTTGAATTTACGCATCCTATGTTTACTCCTGATTTTTCTGTTGTTATGTAGAAATACTTAGTTTATATTGTAGTTATAATTCTTATATTATTAAAGTATAGATTGGTAGATTGGAATATTTTATATAAAAAGACATCTCCAACCAAATCAGGTTTCCGGGTTGGGAGACTTGATTGCTTCGGTTTTAATCCATTACCACACATAAACCGGCATCAAGATGAACTGTTGTAGCCGGCCTTGACACTATCGAGTGAGATCTGGTATCGCATTTAACATATTAAGCCTTACAATATGTTTATGTGTCTCCTGTTGTATTTTCTTGTTTCATTAGTATTGATAACTCAATAGTAAGCGAACAAAATATTTATGTAGTTATTTTGTATTGCATGTATTTAATGAAAAACATGTAGTTGTTTAACTTATTATATGTAAACATGATGTTAGGATGGTTGTTTTGGTTGTACTTTTTGTTTATCGAATGTTTTGTGGTATACAAAATATTTGATTAAATAAAAATATAGGTTCTAAATCTAATTAAATATAATATAATTATGAAACTAAAACAAATATTCTATTTAAAAAAAATAGGGGGTAAAAATGCCAACATCAATGGTAAAATCGGATGTAAAAATGTCAGCGTCAATGGTAAAATCAGGTGTAAAATGCCAACATCAATGGTAAAATTGGGTGTAAACATGCCAACATCAATAGCAAAAACGGGTGTAATACACCGCGTTTTTACACCCTATTTAAAGAAAATAGGGTGTTATTTACTGCTCATTTTACATCCAATGTTTATGAAATTGGGTGTAAATTTGTTTGATTGAAATGCTATTATTTACACCCGTTTTCTATAAATTAGGGTGTAAAATGAAATATATATACATTCTTTTTAAACAAAAAAGGGTGTAATATACTATCTATAAATGTATATATTCAAAAATTTACACCCAATTTCTATAAAAAAAGTGTAATATAACATCAAATTTACATCCGTTTTCTATAAAATAGGGTGTAAAATGGAATATATATACATCTGTTTTAAATAAAAAAAGGTTGTAATATACCATCTATAAATGTATATATGTAAACATTTACACCCGATATCTATAAAAAAAGAGTGTAATATAACATCAAATTTACACCCGTTCTAAAACGGGTGTAAATTTTTCTTACATTTCTCACCCGTTGAATTCACACCCTCCAATAACGGGTGTTAAATGTATAAAAAACAGATGTAATTTCATATTTCTGCACTAGTGTATGATTAACACGAGAGCTGTTGTCAATCTTTCCTTCAACTTCATGAAACTTTGCTCACAACTCGAATCCCACTCAAAAGCAAGATCTTTACGGGTAAGTTTCGTCATTGGTAAAGCCAATTGAGAGAAACCCTCGATAAACCTTTTATAATAACCCGCCAGTCCTAAGAAACTTCTGACTTCCGAAGCATTTCTCGGCCTCTCCCAATTTATCACTGCTTCTACCTTCGCCGGATCCACTGCTACACCACCTTGTGATATAACGTGACCAAGAAACTGAGCTTCCGCCATCCTAAATTCACACTTGCTTAATCTTGGCAAAAGTTGCTTCTCTTGCAATACCGATAAGACAATTCTCAGATGTTCTCCATGCTCTTGTGGAGTACGAGAATAAATAAGAATGTCATCAATAAAGATCACGACAAATTGGCCCAAGTAAGCTTGAAATATATGGTTCATGTAGTCCATAAAAACAGCTAGAGCATTAGTCACACTAAAAGGCATCACTAAGAATTCGTAATGACCATAACGGGTCCTAAATGCAGTCTTAGGTACATCGGAATTCTTCACTCGAATCTGGTGATAACCCGACCTCAAATCAATCTTCGAGAACACACAGGCTCCTTTCCATTGATCTAACAGGTCGCCTATCCTGGGTAAGGGATACTTGTTCTTAATGGTGACCTTATTCAGCAGACGATAGTCGATACACAATCGCATCCCACCGTCCTTCTTCTTTACTAACAATACTGGAGCTCCCCACGGTGAGACACTAGGTCTAACAAAATGCTTAGCCATAAGCTCTTCCAATTGTTCCTTTAGTTCCTTTAACTCCAATGGTGCCATCCGATACGGAGAAACGGATATAGGAGCCATTCCCGGTACCAGGTCAATAGAAAATTCCACTTCTCTCACCGAAGGAAGAGAAGTGACATCTTCGGGGAAAACTTCTGAAATCTCACGGGCTACCGGAAATACACAATTTCACACATTGCATTGACACAAAGGAGTGTGTTGCTCCACAATCATATAAAACAAAACAAGGATGTACGTTTACGTACCACGTACCTGCAATCAAGGAGTTATCGCCCTTTGCTTTCTTTGCATCCAGAGTATACACTCGACCGGTACTCTTTCCTTGTACTTGATTCTTATTCTGAGAACAATCTCTCGCCATATGGCCCACCTTCTGACATTGATAACACTTCACTCCTTCATAACGACATCTACCAGAATGCCTCTTACCACAAGTACGACACACAGGAGGTGCACTAGTCCTAGAATTCTGGACTTGTTTTCCTTTGAAGGCTTATTGCCTAGGCCTAAACTGTTGGCTTGACCTCCCACAATCATTCTGATTCGACCTACGCGAATCCCCTTCTGTCTGAACACTCCTCAAATCGTTCTCAACCACATAACCTTGCCTTAGCGACCCGACATAAGCAGTTACTGCCACACTACCTTGCCTCAACTGTTGGAATTCAAACTCTCTTCGGATCCTCAAAGAACTAGGAAGGTACTTTTCCATAAAAGTAGCCTTGAATTTCTCCCACACTTTAGGCACACCTTGAATAGTCATAAAAGCTGAAGCAATGTCCCACCACCTCTTAGCAGGACCTCTCAATGAGTGAGAAGCAAACGCTACCTTGTCCTCCTACCTGCAGTGAATTATCAGAAAGATTCTCTCTATCCCGGCCACCCAATCGTGAGCTTTCACAGGATCTACTCCACCATGAAATTCTGGAGGATTCAGGCGGATGAAATCCAGGAAATTCCCACTTACAGTATCTGGAACAACCACCTGAGGATGAAAACCCCCAATCATCTGTTACACCATCCGCTGCATGAATTGGTTCTGCTGCTGTTGCATAAACTGATACAAAGGAGCATTCTTCTCGCCGCCTAGCGAATTCGTCCCAGCAGGAGGGTTTGTGGGTCTACCACGATTGCTTCTGCGCCCGTCAACCATGTTCCTAAACGTCATATAGATAGGATTAAGTTGATCAGGCTCAATACCATACATATAACACTTAAGACCAATGGCGACACAACGCATATGAAACAGAAAGAATTACTTATACTATTTCATGGCTAGGTCGAGGATACGACCTTCTTTGATACCAACTGTAACACCCATATATAAAACTCATACATCAAAGCATAAATATTATATATAGATCCAAGTCTTTGGTACTGAAACACATAAGCTCATAGTTAACACATTGTATACAAATAAATGCCCTAAAGTACAAAGTACAAACACCTAAGGCATATTATACACAAGATGTTCAAATGATAAAATCTAAGAACTAGATCAACAATGATCTCAAAAACTCCGCTACGGAAGCTAGCCATCAACAAGCAAGGAAAAGATCACACGGCCTTATCCTTACTCTTCTCGGAACCTGAAGCACCTGAAATACATCAACAACGTGGGGTGAGATACATCAAATCTCAGTGAGTTCCCTATCTTATGGGTTCTCTCGGATTAACAGGGTTCTAACAATCCTAACTCAAGTCCGGGGAAAAGGGGAAAAGACTCTTGAGTCCACACTTCAATTCTCACACTATATGGAAACATGCCATGAGTTCATCAACTCAAAAGTATCACTAATTGATAACCATACCAAGGTACCTCCTGTTCCCGTCCGCTTCTACGTCTAGAAGGCGATCCGAGTCATAGATCCTTGTAATCTACTTGACATACGAATGTATTCGGGTTCTACGGGCCTTTTACCATTATGAACCGTCACTTCACACGGGCCTTTTACCGTCACAAGCATACGCTCCATGGGTGCCATTCGTACAGCACGGGGAATCAAACCTGCCAAGTAGTTGTGCATCCATTTCAGAAGAGTCTGAGACTCATGAAACTACACTCAAGATAAACCGGTTATGACTACACGATCACATACAAAAATTACGATTGTATTCGACAATCACAAGGTTATAATGCCTTAAGGCCTCTCATGCCTTTCTAAAACCATAAAGTTAACCACATGCTCCATACTTGTGTTTCACTCTCAACTAGGTCAATACTCGGCAAGGATGTATCTTCCAACAACACGTGCCCGAGCATCGCCATCTAGAGTTGTCTACAATTTCTAGCTCCTACTAGATTCTCCTATAGTTCAAGTTTGAGGTTTCCTCACTCTTCCTATCTCATTTCATATTAACATGCATATTCACTTACAATCATGCTAAACAATAGTAGGATAGGCAAAAACACATCATATTGACATAATAGAATAGCATACTACCATTAAAACATAATTATATCACTTTTGAGCTTTTCCGATTCTTTAGTCGGTCGGTAAATTCGACACAATTCAATTCCATCACGTAGAATATTCCCTCGGCTTTACATCGATATAAAGAATAATCGAATCCGATAAACGAGTCAAAAGTTATGAATTTTCTCCATGAAAGTATAAAATTCCAACTCCCAGGTCGCGCTCAGCGCGCACCTATCCGCGCTCAGCGCGCAATCTATTGCCTGGAGGGGTTGCAGGAATTCAACATTGCGCTCAGCGGGCTCCTGTGCGCTCAGCGCGCAGTGCGGGTTTCAGAAAAATGCTTTAGTAACAACAGAAAATCCCCACACTCCAAAACCTCATCTAGACCATATTAACAACCAACAGAGGTACAATAACATAGTTTAGCATGGTTTGATCGATATCATTATCAAAAATACACATTTTTCCCAAGAACACAAATGTTTTTCAAAACCTAACATTTTTCCATCAAACCAAAGTTAATCAAAACATCAAACAATCAATTCTACATGTTTCTATAAGCACATTGATCATTCATTTCGATTTATAACACATTTCAACCGTTAAAACATTGTTTTCAACATTCTAACCTAAAATCTAATGTTATTCAAAAGCTCTAAAATAAGGTTTCTAACTAGAACCCACCTTGAGATAGAGCAAGATGAAGATGATGAGAAGATTGGGTGAAGATTTGATGAATGGATGATGATGGTTCTTGATGTTCTTGAACTTCTTGGCTTTTCTCTTCTTTTTCCTTTCTCTTCTTTCTTTCCTTTCATTTCCCTTTTTTCTTCTTTCTCTCTCTATGTTAGTATCTTTTTCTTTTAGTGTTTGGAAAGTGGGAGGAAAAGAAATAAGTAGTAAACTAGTATTAGAAATAATACTACTAAATGTCCAAAAAGTCTCTTAAGTCCAAATTAATAAAATACCTTAGAGTCAGATAATATTAATTGGATTTATTCTAAGTTACATAGTTACTCTAATTATTTTTATCAAATAATTTCTCAGGGTACACTGGACTCAGTTGATCTCAATATAATATTATCCGGAGTAATAAAATACGGGGTATTACATTAACTATCAATTACTTTGAACCAAGTATACTTATTGCCTCTTATTGGCATATTATCCAAGTTTATAGCTGTTGGTTGCGGTTTAGGGCAAGCAAGCAAAAAAATTTGGAAGTATTTTTTCGGGAATTTATCGTGTCCACAGAGATTGGTGCTACTGAACTGCCGTTCGATAATTTAATTGTTAATGAGTTTGGGTTTAAAATGGTTTAAAGCGTAAAAACAGAAAAGTAAATAAAAACATAAAAACAATTCATTCTTCAACAAGACGAACTTATCAAGCATACATATAATCCACTCGTCACAAACATAAATTTACCGACCAATTATACTCCACCTGCAATACTCGTCAAAATCATCCAGCATCGCTCACAACAGTGTCCATCTCTGGCACACTGAGCTGAGAGACAACCGTATTACTTTCTTCGTCACTCTCACGCACGAAGCCTCGAAACACGGAAGACATTAAGTTCCG
The DNA here is from genome assembly GCA_022829125.1 of Lathyrus tuberosus. Lineage (NCBI taxonomy): Eukaryota > Viridiplantae > Streptophyta > Magnoliopsida > Fabales > Fabaceae > Lathyrus > Lathyrus tuberosus. Next base: position 19,270,159 of record JALAZF010000050.1, read on the forward strand.
ACACCAAAAAGATTATCATCTAAATCTATCTCTAGCATCTAGACAATAGATATCCATCCCTAATCAAGATTTGTGATGTTTATCTCTAACACAACACAAATCCAAACATAAATGCAAAAAGATCAAGGAAGACATCGATAATGATTTGTAAAGAAAATTTCATATAATATTTAGATCAACAAAGATACATAAGTTCATAGTAACTATACAATACCCAACAAAAAGAAATTACAAAGAGAAGAGAGAAGAGGAACCAAACATTTCTTGGTTTGTCAACACCAATCGACGAGAGATTCGACTCCGGATCATCCAAATGCAAGCTCCAATGATGTTTTCTAAGCTAATCTACAAGAAAAATGAAGTTTGATGGAGTTGGGAGCAAAAAATACCCAAAACCATCCCTAAAAATGTGTTTTCCCCATATTTATTGTTGTCATCATCGTAGACCGCGCTCAGCGCGCTATGGGCGCTCAGCGTGCTATGGGTGCTCAGCGCGCTCTTTTTAAAGTTAAACCGCCTTAAAAGTGCACTCAGCGAGCTTGGAGCCCGCTCAGCGCGCAACTCGCTGGAATTTGCTCCTTCCGTGGGCTTGGAGCGCGCTTGAAAATCCAAAGCTTGCTTTCTTCATAACTTTTGAACCGTAATTTCGTTTTTCACCCGGTTTGAAGCGTTGGAAAACTTATTCAATGCTCTATACAACAATGGCAAAATCCCACTGCTTAAATACCTACAAAAATGAGATAAAATCAATTAAACTCAATGATATTTACACGAATCGCAATATATACACTAAAATGTAAACTATACGCATTTATAAACAAAACAGGGTTTATTCGTATGATATTTAATAAAAGGGTTAAATAAGTTTTTAGTCCCTATAAAGTTTGAAATTTCATTTTTAGTCCCTCCTGGGTTTTGGCAACGGTTTTAGCTGGTTTTGGCAACGGTTTTTTTGTAAAAACCTTTGCCAAAAGGTAGGGAGGGACTAAAAATGAAATTTCAAATTTTATAGGGACTAAAAACTTATTTAACCCTTAATAAAAAGCAACGATAAGTGCAACAAAACATATATACACAAATAGCTACAATTTGCATTTATCAACTCTCCCCAACTTACATAATTGTTTCTCCTCAAACAAAGCCAACAACTAAAGGAACAAAAGTGAAATCCAAGAAATCACGCAACAACAAGTTTTTTACAAACAAAAACAAATGCAATGGTTCAATTGAAAATGGTACACACAAAGTAAATACTTACCACTAAATCAAGATGATAACATAGTCGCGAAACAAATGCTAAATACAAAAGTCATGCCAAACATTCTAAAACAACACAAGTTCAAATGTGAATCACACCTAGCAAAAACAATCATCGGTAGATGAAAAACATAAAATGAGGGATTTTCCACTCACACAACAATCCTGCAAACAACAGACTAAATTATGCATCCATCCAAAAATTCACATTGAACATACAAAGGCAAGAATCACAAGGACTTTCAAGGTTGTAACGTGATCGGGTAAACAAACAAGGGGTAATTCCTAAAGCTAATCGAAACAAAAACTTGCCTAAACCTAAGGGAGTGATCAACTCACAAAGATCTAAACACAAAATTTCAACCAACTTCCTCCACAAACCCAAGTGCTACACAACAACACTACTTATTTAGCACAATTATTGAAACTCTTTTTGTTTCCTTTTTCAAGGATTTTTTTTTTCTTTCCTTTTCTTTGTCACTTTTTTTTTCTTTTTTCTTTTCTTTTTCAATCCTCATAGAATCCAACCAATGAGTACACAATCATTCTCTCCCCAACTTGAATTCAACCACATCATCATGTGAATACTCCCTACTTTCTAAGGCAAGGAAAAAATCCATACAACAACACAAAGTTGAGGTCCAAGATAAATCAAAATCCATCAAAAATAAGTGAACTAAATACTCATAGACAAGCATTAAGTTCAAATAAAAACATGGATCAAAAAGCTCAAACGGGTTACAAATTCTCACACACTCACAAGGTGAATTGACTATTTGGCTAAGGTGGTTGTGCTCAAAATTAAAAAATGCCTTGATCCTTTTCATGCATTCATATAAGCAATACAAACAAAAGTTTCAACATAATAAAATCCAGTAAAACAAAATTGTCGGTACTCCGAGCATATAACAATGGAAGGCTTCCTCACAAAAAAGGTTGGGAACTAAAGTGATTCACACAAGAACAAGTATACAAAAGAATAAATGGCATGAAAGTTGTAAAAAGCCTAAGTATCATGAATATGCTAAAGTCAAGAAAGCGATAAACACATACCTTGAACGCGTACAAAACTTTAAACACTATCATTACCACGCATTCGCAAGTTGAAATACTCAAAATCAGAAAATCACCGAATGCGACTTCAAGCAATCGAACCAAAAATTTGAGTCCAAACAACAACAAAAGAATTAGAAAAATTACTAATAATTACTAATATATAAGGCCTTGGTGGAAGTGGGAAAAAGGGGGAGCCAAATGAACAATTAAAAGAAATCATTGGCTCAGCACAGCAGAGCGCGCTGAGTGCGCAGGCCCGTGCTGAGCGCGCTACACCAGAACCAGAAAAATCAGTACAACAACAGGGTTCTGGTGTAGGCCTCCACTTAACACCTACACAATCTCATATACAATGAAAAATTAATAACGGAACAAAAAATGATAAAACACGCTTGTTTTACGTCGTAAGCTCGACGCCTTTTATTTATACACACTTCTCCAAGTTGCCTCTTTACACGGTTAGTGCTCACCGACGACGAAACCTAACCAAACACTTAGCAAACGTGAAGAGAAACAAACATATACACTAAATTTACAAGTATGCAAAACATGTAAAATTCACAAATATGGTAAACATATACAAGTATCAATATCAACAAGTGAAAATAGACAATATATACGATATCTATAAAACTCAAAAACAAAGAAACTATCACAATGCGATTCAATAAAAACATCGATCCCCAGCAACGACGCCATTTTGTTGGATGCGGAATAGAGCAAGCAAGAAAAAAGATTTGGAAGTATTTTTCCGGGAATTATCGTGTCCACAGAGATCGGTGCTACTGAATTGCCGTTCGACAATTTAATTGTTAATGAGTTTGGGTTTAAAATGGTTTAAAGCGTAAAAACAGAAAAGTAAATAAAAACATAAAAACAATTCATTCTTCAACAAGACGAACTTATCAAGCATACATATAATCCACTCGTCACAAACATAAATTTACCGACCAATTATACTCCACCTGCAATACTCGTCAAAATCATCCAGCATCGCTCACAACAGTGTCCATCTCTGGCACACTGAGCTGAGAGACAACCGTATTACTCTCTTCGCCACTCTCGCGCACGAAGCCTCGAAACACGGAAGACATTAAGTTACGACACCAAAAAGATTATCATCTAAATCTATCTCTAGCATCTAGACAATAGATATCCATCCCTAATCAAGATTTGTGATGTTTATCTCTAACACAACACAAATCTAAACATAAATGCAAAAAGATCAAGGAAGACATCGATAATGATTTGTAAAGCAAATTTCATATAATATTAAGATCAACAAAGATACATATGTTCACAGTAACTATACAATACCCAACAAAAAGAAATTACAAAGAGAAGAGAGAAGAGGAACCAAACATTTCTTGGTTTGTCAACACCAATGGACGAGAGATTCGACTCCGGATCATCCAAATGCAAGCTCCAATAATGTTTTATAAGCTAATCTACAAGAAAAATGAAGTTTGATGGAGTTGAGAGCAAAAAATACCCAAAACCATCCCTAAAAATGTGTTTTCCCCCATATTTATTGCTGTCATCATCGCAGACCGCGCTCAGCGCGCTATGGGCGCTCAGCGCGCTCTTTTTAAAGTTAAACCGCCTTAAAAGTGCGCTCAGCGGGCTTGGAGCGCACTCAGCGGGCTTTGAGCCCGCTCAGCGCGCAACTCGCTGGAATTTGCTCCTTCCGTGGGCTTGGAGCGCGCTGCTTGAAAATCCAAAGCTTGTTTTCTTCATAACTTTTGAACCGTAATTCCGTTTTTCGCCCGGTTCAAAGCGTTGGAAAGCTTATTCAATGCTCTATACAACAATGGTAAAATCCCACTACTTAAATACCTAAAAAAATGAGATAAAATCAATTAAACTCAATGATATTTACACGAATCGCAATATATACACTAAAATGTAAACTATATGCATTTATAAACAAAACAGGGTATATTCATATGATATTTAACAAAAAGCAACGATAAGTGCAACAAAACATATATACACAAATAGCTACAATTTGCACTTATCAATAACCTCAATAAAGGATGAAAAATCAGCCATTTCTGAAGTACTGCTCCTTGTTTTCCCTTTTCTCTCATCACTTGTTTTTATTGAGTTAAAGTCACTTGCTATCATCCATTCTCCTTGAGGGAGTTTTGCCTTTAATTGAAAGAAGTCTACCCACAATTTCCTCTTCTCAGATATGTTACAAGGGGAATTGATGTTTATGAGATAACATTGCACCCATTACCATAATCCACAAACCCATAGGAATCCCTTACCTCTGAAGCTGAATTCAGAGGTGAAAACTTCACTTCTCCAGATTGAGAGAATTCCACCTGATTAACCTATGGAAGCTGAAGCAGAACAATTCAATTATCCATAGTCCCAGATGCTATGAACACAGACATCACTCATATCTTAAATCTTCATCTCTTGTAGAAAGCATACATCAACACGACCTTCTTTTAGATTTTTTCCCAGTCTCCTATGCTTCAGAGCTGAACCACATCCTCGTACATTATAAGAAAGACAATTCATGGGAATCTAATATCACTCCCTATCCTGTCCTCGTATATCTCCCTATCTCGTTCTTCCATTTCCCTGATCACTCTCTCAAAGAGCTCATAATCTTCGTCCCCATCCACACCCATTTCCTTGATAGAATTCAAAACTTTAATGGGGATATCCTCTAATGATTTCTTAATTCTGTTACTTCCATTATTCACATCGAAGTCACTAAGCTATTCACAACAAAGAATGGACCCTCCAGAGAAATTTGGTGATCATTCCCTTCTCTCTCAGGGCTAGAGTAACTCCTACCTATGGCTTTATTCAAGTTTTTCTGGGAAAAAGAATGGTGGATAAGAGCCGAATAGTAGAAAGGGATAAAAGTGAAATGAATTATTTTATCAAAAAAATTTCAACTTTGAAATGACTTTTTCAAATGGTGAATGAATGAAATTTTTTATTAAGTAAATTTCAAAAATACAAAATTATAATAACTTTAGAGTGATGCATATAATGTTAATTAAAGAGTATATAATTGAGAAAAAAAGTAATTACTATTAGTTTAAAAGTTGAAAATAAACTTTTTTTAAAATATTGTTTCTTCAAATTTATCAATTACTTATAGAACAAATGTAGTATTATATAAAATGACAAGATAACATTTATTAGAAATTATCTAATAATTAAAAAAAAAGTTAATGTTTCAAATGTTTAATTTCAATGTTTTTATCTATTTCTTATTTTTATTGTATATAGATATATTTTCATATTACAATTATTTATATCTATAGGTTTATGAATAAATTGATATATATATATATATATATATATATATATATATATATATATATATATATATATATATATATTCTTCACGTGGCTTTCTTTTCATATGACAAAAAGTGGGTCAAACAAGAATTATTAGATTGCTATAAATAACTATGAGTTTGGTGAGAAATTTAAAGAAGAGGAAAAGTAAAAAAGCCGAAAAGATTAAGTGTCTTTAATATTAGATGCCTTCGTAACTGTGTTTTATTTACAACATGAATTAACTATTAAAATATAATATTTTTTTGAGAGAAAGGTTGGTTTAGAGATATAAAAGAAGATATTAAGGTAAAGTCATCAAATGTACTGTAAACCAAAGTCAGTAAATTCCTCTCCTAGTAAAAGAATGTCTTCACCACCTCCTAGTGTTCCATTTATGCCAAATAAAAAATATCTTCCAAAATCAAACCAAAATGATCCTGGAGATTAGGTGGTACATGTGGTGATAACTTCGGTTATCGTTGCTTTTATTGTCGTTGTATTTTGCATTTTCTATTTACTTCGTTTGCATTTGCATTCAAGTTCAACAATTTTGAGAAAAGAGGATGCTGGGAAGGTTGGGATGACCAGTGTTTCTCGGGTCACCAGAAGTGAGAACAACAATCTTGCTCTTCCAATCACAAATGGTTAGTGCGTGAGGCACTTTTAGTGAGGAGAGAAAGAGAGAGAATAAGGAAATAAGGATTTATTGAATGAATTGTTACAAATAATGATACATACTATAACTATTTATATACTACTCTAATTGGGCTTGGGCTAAGGTGAAATACAACTTGGATTATATTTAAATTTTAAATCTAATCAAATCAAATCTAATCAAATCAAATCTATTCTAATATTTCAACATACTCAACATAATCCAAGTTGTTGAACGTATGCTAATCATAGTCGATCTGAACTATTCCTAATTTCTTTCTCAAATTTAGGAATCTGTCGATCTTCAATCCTTTGGTGAAAATGTCGGTCAACTGTGCTTCACTTGAGCAATGCCTAATTCAAGTTCACCACGATTTACCTTTTCCCTTAAGAAGTGAAATCTAGCTTCGATATGCTTACTTATTCCATGTAGAACTGGATTCTTTGCCATATTTATGGCTGAATTATTTTTTATTTGCAACACAAGAGGTTTCGTCACTTTGGCCTCCATTTCTTTAAGTACCGATCTGATGCAAATTGCTTGACATGCAACATAGGACCCTGCTATATATTTTGCTTCACATGATGATAATGCCACCACAGGTTGGTTTCTCGAGCACCATGAAATTGGGGCACCAAATACTTGAAAGAAATATCCAGTAGTGCTTCTTTGATCTTCCTTATCTCCGCATCAGTCAGCATCTGAATAACAATTAACCATAGCTTCTTTGCTTTCAGAGTCTCGTCGAAATAAAATTTCATAGTTTTTCGATCCTTTTAAGTATCTCAGGATTCTACTTGCAGCCTTCATGTGTGACACCCTTGGTTCCCTCATGTATATGCTTACTAATGCTACTGAGAAACATATATCAGGTCAACTGTTGCACACATATCTTAGAGATCCGACAATCTGTTTGAACAAAGTTTCATCCACTTTTTCTTCCTCTCCATGCTTCTCCAACAGTGGTATCAAGAGCCATTGGTTCGTAAAGGGACCGACTTACGTGTATCAAAATTCCCATGAAGAGGTGTCCCGTTGAAATCGTAATGCCCAGGAAGAGATGTATCGAAATGCCAAGTAAGAGGTGCCTAGCAATAGGTGTCAACAGCGGTACAAGTGTATGTGGAAAAAAGAGATTCCACTTGAGAGGGAGTATTGTGGACTCACACTTGAGGGGGAGTGTTGAGAATAATAAAGTCAAGTGTGAGTTGGAGTCCCACATTGATTATAAATGTGGATAGTTGAGCATTTATAAGTGGGAGAACCCATACACCTATCACCTTAAGGTTTTGGGTGAATATGTGGTGTCTCTCTCACTTGTGTTGCTCTTGACCCAATGTTCAATGCTCCATAGTGATAAAATCTCCCCAAACACAATTGACAATGACAACCTTCTTAAAAGAGTGCAGGAAGAAGAAGTGTACGAAGGTAACTAATGAACATTACCGGGGATATAATACTCATTTCCTAGGGGAGCTCTCTAATGTTTCACCCGCTTTATATTTCCGAATGGAATAAATACAACCATTTTTATTCTTATCATTAACTAACGTATGTGCCATCCTTATCTTCATATTACTTTCTAATTTATTTTCTATTACTTTCTGCTTTTATCTTTCTTCTAAATTATTAATATCTCGTTATTCTAAGAGATAGGAGTTTGGTTGAAATAATAAAAGATCCAAACACAAAAAAACCACAATTTTTTTTCTTCTCTAATTATTTTTAAGAGATAGGAGCTCGGTTGAAATAATAAAAAAATACTATTTTTTTTTTAAATCATAGGTTTTTTTATAGGTGGCTTTAGCTTTTCCCATAAAACTTATTAATAAGAATTGTAACAATTTTTTATTTTTTTTCTTTAATTTATTCATCTCAATAATAAATTGTTTGGTGGCAATTTGTTAACTTCTGTGCCACAAAAACTCATAAAAATATTAACAAAAACATGATTTAAATAAGATGTTTTGGTAGAACTTATTAGTAAATCTAAAAAAAAACCTTCATATCCATAAAAAAAATATTTCAAGAAAATCTGTTAATGATTAATCACTGTCCGTGTTAAACTTTATTCTCAACTCGTTAATAATTTAATTTATTTGTAGATAAACAATTGAATACTTAAAATGCATTATTATGTCTTAATTTTAACAAAATATTTTTAAATTATGTATTTTTTAACCAAATTAGAAATCTTAAAATTTGTCTACAAGCAAAAAAAACTTTGATTTAATTTACATAAAAAAGAAAATTTTATAATTTTAAAACATACATATATATTCATTAGCAAAAATTATGAGTTATTATAGTCTAATTATATTTTGACGTTATAACGTGAAATCTAAACTATTACTTTTTTTATATTAAAAAATATGGCCAAATCAATTAAATTATATATAATTATATTTTGAATTTGATTTGGAGACATAAATAACTAATAATACGTGTTTTAGATATTCGAGATCCAGTCTTTAGGGGAAATAATTCAATAACTGTGTGGTTTCAGTGTTTTCCATAACATTAATTTGTTTTTACTTTATTTTTATCAAGAGAATGGAAAGGTAGGGTTTAGAAATATATAATCTCCTGACTAATTAGTTGGACTGCCATAAATATGTTAATTAGCATAACCAATTAAAATGAAATTAATAATACTAAGTGTGAGTTTAATTTTCTAAATGTGTGTTATTATAACGAAACAATTGTTCTCATTTGTTTCATGATGTCGAAATTTACCTTACATAATGGAGAAGTAATGTATCTGACGATAGAAAATATCAAATGGTAAGAATAGGAGACCTATGAAAAACTAAAAAATTTCAATTCATTATTAGTGTAAAGATGTCTAAAATTACTTTAAAAGTTTAACTAGTGGTTAGTCTAATAAATCAGTTTTCAAAAAAAAAAAAACCTGTTTTAATTGGCGAAATAAATCATTAGATTATACTAACTAGAGATTGTACTAACTAGAAGTAAAATTTCATGAAATGCATCAAGTTGGCTATGAGAGACTCCTGCCACACTTAAAAAAACGTGTATAACAATTGCTCCAACGAAAATTGCCATCAAGATAGTGCATATCAAAAATGCATCTCTACACTTAAGTGATCTTCTTAGAGAGAACTCAAATACTTAATTGTATTTGATTCTTGTTCTTTTCCACGTGTATAAGTTATACACGTGGAAAGGTAAAATAATCAATTACAATTAAGTATTTGAGTTCTCTCCAAGGACATCACTTAAGTATAGAGATGCATTTTTGATATGCGCTACCTTGATGACCATTGTTGTGTGAGCATTGGTTATACACATTTTTTTAAGTTTGGAAAGATTCTCTCATGGCACACTTGATACATTTTTTGATATTTTACTTCTGGTTAGTATGATCTCTAGTTATTATAATCTAATGATTTATTTCGCCAATTAAATTAGATTCTTTTTTAAATTATGAAAATTGATTTATTATATTAACTATTATATTAAACTTCTAAAGTAATTTTTGACATATTTAGGTTAAAAATGAATTGAAAATTTTCAGTTTTTCATAGCTTCTCCTATTCTTGTCATTTGATATTTTCTATCGTCCGACACAATACTTCTTCATCTGTGTCATTCGTGCCATAGTGTGCTATCTGTTATGTAAGGTAAATTTCAACCTCATGAGACAAATGAGAATAACTGTTTCATTATAATAACACACAATTAGAAAATTAAACTTAGTATTATTAATTTCATTTTAATTTATCTTTTTAATAGATTATGCTAGTTGACATGTTTATGGTAGACCAATTAACTAGCCAAGTGATTATATATATATATATATATATATATATATATATATATATATATATATATATATATATATATTCTTTTTTATCATCTCTGTTTATTATGCATTTTAATTATTAACATTAAATTTATTTTTATTATAGTTATGGACATAGATTCTACTATTAAGGCACTTGGAAGCTACGAATTATAACTTTTATGTTAGACTTTTCAAAATACATTATCGCGAGACTCGCCATTCAAGAAGGCTTTATATGGAGATTACTTATTTCATTTCATTTTGTCTATATCTCTGGCGTTTTTTGCAAGTAAGGTTATTTAAATTTGAAAAAAAAAAATGTTACATTACTATTTTATTTTTTTTATAAGTTTTTGACAAATAAAACACATGATGTTGAATTTTATTACAAGTGTATACGACGGTGGTTCAACAGTGGTGATGTAAACAATTTGGCTAACATGGGAAAGTATGTTTCGGCGATAGTGGTTGTAGGGGCTACCATTACATATAGCAGACAACATAACCACATATGGCTTGCAATTGTCTTGGTCACGTCTTTTCTGACAATTATAGCTTATCAATTCTTGCTAATCAAATGCTTCTCTATCTAAGTTTAATAGAATGCTTCATTGCCTAAGTTCACAGGCTCTTTTATAATAGAAATATCAAATAGTAGCAGGATTGAATATGTGTCTCCATATGTTACTTAGCGAGAATTAAATCATTTTGTTATTCATATAAGAATTTGACATTAAATTAAGGAAAATTGATTGTGCAAGTAAAGCACGAAACTACATTACAACTATATTAAATTTAAGGAAAGTGATCATAACTAGAAATGTAAATTTGAAAGCTCACGAAGATGAAGATGAAGGTTCTGCAAACTATCGGGGTTTAAAATCCTAATCCTCGAATTAGGGACTTCAGTAGTTCTGAATCTGAGTCTTCTACTTGTTATTCGTAAACATTTCATACTATCTAATTAGTTTATGATATCATGAGTGGTGGACCGATGAACCGTGGAAAGCCGGAATGGATGGAAGTCAGGCATCAGAAAGTTACAAGGTCAGTGAACAGAGGATCCGTTTGGACTGCTAGGCGGGGAAAAACATTGACGATGGAGAGTAATTATCTTCGTTTTTTATCACCGAGTTCCCTGAGACTGTGACGTTAAATATCTATTTGAGGTGTTCAAGGAATTCAGATTGGTGACTGAAGTGTTTATCCCATCAAAACTGGATAAGCGTGGGAAAAGATACGGTTTCGTCGGACTTAGAAAAGTGCAGAATGTGAGAGCAATGGATGTTAAACTGGACAACATACACATTCAAGGGAAGAAAATCTAGGCGAAGGTTCAAAATTCCAACGAGGTGATTATTCAGCCATAAATCAGGAGAGGATGTTGCATGTTCAAGATGTAAGGGGCGAGTTAATATGGATGATCGAGGTTGGAATACTAAAAAATTGGGAGTATCTTATGCTCAGGTGACTGTACACAAGATGAGGCCAAATGAGGTTGGCGTTAGGGATGAAACTAACTTCTGTTTGGCGAGTCATGTAGCAGGAAAGAGGGAATAGAAGCCAAACCAAAATTTTCTCACTTGCAATTCAATGTTCAAAAAGAGGATGATGCAAGATTTTCCAAAGCTTTTGTGGATGTAGTCGCTAAACCATGGTCGACGTATAATGTACAAACAACGTTTCATGAGTTGGGGTGTCTCAATATCAAAGTTATTCCAGTGGTAGCAAACCTTTGCCTCTTAGAGGAAGATAAGGATGTGTTCTCTGTACTCTGATAGGAGGATAAGAACTGGGTCGAGAAATGCTTTGTAGATATCCATCATTAGACCCTGGAAGACATAGACAATGAGAGATTGACATAGCTTAGATGTTACAGATTACCTTGTCATACGTGGGGTTCCAATTTCTTCAGCTTTCTTTCGGGCTTAGTGGGTGATTATGTTTACAGTGATGAGGAAACGAAGAAGCTTGAGAAGATTTTATCATTGAAATCAACAAAAAAATATACCAGGTTAAATTGATGGAGGACATGCATGGCCCCAAACAAACTTTGGTTCCTAAGCATGGAATGAAGGTTAGTGATTCTGATAGCTTGGAATAGGAAGATGACGATGGCGCGTGGGGAACTAATGACACAGAAGAAGATGAGGAAACTAGGGAATCTAATCACAGCGAAATGCAACACTATGGCCAAAATGTTGACATTCCATGTAGCCTTTAAAAATAAAATATGTTGGTAAACAACAACAATTTGGGAGAAGGTACAGATTGTGTGGAATTGGGAAAACTACCTACATATGTTAGATTTGAAAGCCAAAAAGAAGAAAGTTGGAGGGATTGGATCAGACAATTTAGTCAATTGTAATGTCGTAGCTGTAGAACCTAGTAATGAGGGTAATCATGTTACTATACAAGAAATTTCGGGGCCTACATTGGAGTTGAATCAGGGTTTGGTAAACAACCATTCTGAGGCGTTGAATACTATAGGACACCAAGGTGATAATCTCATGTTGGGTCGGGCCTTTTATGAGTCGTACCATATCACGTGCACTGCAACTAGATGGGCTACAGTGTGCATTGGGCCCAAATTGAGGGAAAACATTATTAAATGACATTTGTGACAATATCAAAATTTTATTTTCCCTTTCCTATTTCTCTCGTCTCATTCATTCAAATTATAAACAACCTACATCTATACCTCACTTTTATTCATCTGGTTGCTTAGCCAAGTCAATTCCGACGATAGACGATTCTAATTATAGGTACTCTGGGGGCTTGATCTTTTGCTGTGATTCCATAAAGGAGATGGGTATTGAATAGGAAGAAGATGAAGAATTATTTGAAGGGCTTATCAGGGACATAGAGAATAGGGATAGAAGCATGTTTGAAGAGTTGAGGGAGGCTGCTACCATTGTCCCATGAATATAGTTTCTTATAATATTCGTGGGACTGGGAACTCTCTGAAAAGAAGTAGGATCAGGCAGGTGATTACTTCTTGTAAGGATGATTTATGTTTCATTCAAGAATCGAAGTGTCAGAGTATGAATAGTAAATTGGTGCAAAGTTTATGAGGTAATGTTGAGTGTGATTGGTCTGCAGTTAACTCTATTGGACAATCTGGAGGTAGACTTACGATTTGGAGAAGGGGAGTCATAGACCCAATTTATAGCTTTAGAGGCAATGGTTATTTGGGAATTAATGCGAATTGGAAAGGCATTAACTGCTACTTAGTCAATGTTTACGCTAAATGTAGTCTTAGGGAAAAATGTAATATGTAGGCTGATCTTATTAACCTGAAGAATAAAGTCCGGACAGGTGAATGGTTATTGGACGTGATTTTAACGCGATTAAGTCTATCGAATAAAGGAGGGGTAGTGTGTCTCTTAGCTATGTGGAGACGGAGGAGTTCCTTACTTTCATGGAAATGATGGAATTGATGGATCCTCTCTTAGTTGGGGATAGATTCACTTGGTTTAAGGAAAATCGGAGCTGCTGCAGTAGATCAGATATGATGTTATTCTTTGAGACTCTTATCCATAGGTGGAGTGTGGTATCCCAAAAATTGGGAGATCGAGACATGTATGACCACCGTTCGGTGTGGATTCGTGCTAATTCAGTTAATTGGGGACCTAAACCTTTTACGGTATTCAATTGCTGGTTCAAACATCCTCAATTCCTAGAATTCGTGAAGTCATAATCGAATTCTTTCAACTTCCATGGGAGCGCCGTGAATGTACTTTGCAAGAAATTCAAAGCATTAAGATCCAGGTTAAGGTGGTCGAACAAGGAGGTCTTCAGGTGGGTTGATTTAAAGATTGAAACAGGTGTTGAGTTATTTAATGAAATCGAAGCAGATATATTCAAGGATGGATTATTAATATCAAGTGATGCATTGGCCAAGAGGAGCATTGGTAATGAGTCGATATGGGATTTACTGTTGTTGATAGAAAGCATTTTAAAACAAAAGTCAAGATCAAAGTGGGCAAAGGATGGGTGATCTGAACACTAGATTTTTTCACTTAATGCTGAAGTGTAAAACTGAGAGAAATATGATTTAAGCTTTAAGGGTGGGGTCTTCATTATTGGAGGATGTGGATGCTATCAAAATGCATTCAAGACTCACTTTGAAGACAGATTTTCGAGGGACTCTAATCTAAAACCAAACATTGATTTGTCTGGGCCTCCCAATCTCACCTCGGCGGAATGTTTGTCATTGGAGGAACCCTTTTACTTTAGAGGAAGTTCATGTAGCTGATTTTGACTGTGATGGGGACAAAAGTCTTGGACCAGATGGATTCAATATGAATTTTCTTAAACACTGTTGGGATGTTATTGGCGATGATGTTTATAATTGTGTTTCTGAATTTCATTCCTCTGCCATGCTGCCTAATGCAATGTTTATAATTGTGTTTCTGAATTTCGTCCCATCAGTCTTATAGGATGTGTCTACAAAGTCATTTCCAAAATAATGGCTACACGTTTAAGGTTATAGGAAGACTCATATCGTTGTCTCAAATTGCGTTTATTCACGGTTGACAGATATAAGATGGGGTATTAGTGGAAAATGAGTTGGTTAGTTTTGCTAAAAGGGAGAAAATAAGTTGTCTTATGCTCAAAGCGGATTTTACGAAGGCATGCGATTGTGTAGATTAGGACTTCCTTGAGAAGATTTTGATGTCCATGGGATTTGGGCAAAAATGGTTGGTATGGATTAAGGGTGTCGTGTTTACTAGCTTCATGCCTGTGCTTGTGAGTGGAAGTCCAACAAAGGATTTTTCGATCTCTAGGGGGCTCAGACAGGGTGACCATTTGTCCCCTTTTTTGTTTGCTTTAGTGGCTGAAGGGATTACTTATGTCGTAATTAATGTTGCGAGGTTGGAGATTCTTACTGGGTTCAAAGTTAACAACGCGTATCCCACAATTTGTTGCAATTCGCAGACGTTAAAATCCTTGTATGTGACGCTTCCTGGTCTAACATGTGGGGATTGAAAGTTATTCTCCGTGCCTTCGAATTAATTTCAAGATTGAAGACTAACGCTTCTAAGAGTTGTTTGCATGGAATTGAAGAAGAGGACTCTTTTATGGTGGCTGCAACCCGTTTCTTAGCTTGTAAGAAGGAAAAATTTCCTTGCAAATTTCTTGGCCCTACAATTGGAGGTAACCATCGGTGTTTGGCATTTTGGAAACTCGTCATTGATATATTGAAATCCCGTTTGTCAGCATGGAAGGGCAGATTGTTATCCATTCGTGGGAGAGTAAATCTTTTGAATTTTGTCCTGACAAACCTTCATATCCACTATATCTTATTCTTCAAAGCACCTGTTAAGGTTGTTGCTCAAATCAGAACATTACTGTGGAAGTTTCTTTGGTATGGCATGGTGGAGAAAAATGGATTGACAATGATTAGCTAGAATACCGTGTGTAAATCAAAGGAATTGGGTGGGTTAGGAATTAAAGATGTTGGTGTTTTCAACATATCCTTGATTTCTAAATGGTTGTGGAGAATTATTTGGAATGAACAACCATTGTGGCGTGGCATCTTGATGGCTAGATATGGGAACTTAATTTCAAGAATTTTGTCTCATGAGGATTCTCTTGTACCAAGACAACACTCGATTTGGTGGCGGGATTTGGTGCTTGTTGGTGACTCGATGGAGGAAGGTAGTTTTTCAAAGGTTGTTGCGTGCAAACTTGGTGACAGCTGCGATATCCCATTTTGGTGTTCGAGATGGATATGAAATTCTCCTTTGTAGTTACTATTTCCTGCATTATTTGTCACAGCAGTACGCAAGGTTGGGCCTGTTATGGAGTTTGGATACTGGGAGGGTAACGATTGGCAGTGGAATATTGACATCAACACTTTCATGGTGGGGGAGGAATTGATGCGCGAACTTACTGAACTGCAATTGATTTTGCATGGCACAAAACATATGCTTCACTGTCATGACAGGTTTGCTTGTCCATTAGAAACTCATAGTGACTTCACGGTTAAGTCATGTTATGATTTCATTCTTCTTAAATCGGGTGGGCAAGCTTTGGAGGTTGATCGTAAGATGGCATTGGAATTGCTTTGGCAGACTAAAATTCCATTGAAGGTGAAGATTTTCTCTTGGCGTATGTTGTTGGATAGGTTGCCTACTCGCTTTAATTTGGCTCGAAGAGGGATAATCTCTAATGCTCGTGAAAAGGTATGCGTCTTTTGTTTTCGTAGCGAGGAGGACAACAACCATTTATTTTTTTCATGTCCTAGAATCTCTTTGGTTTGGAAGAAGGTAGCAGCTTGGGTTGGGATCCCTTGTTTGGTGAAAGAGGATTCTCATCATCACCTCTTTGAATGAGTGTTATCATTGTTAGGAAGTTGTTCAAAGTCTATTGCGTGTATTAGATGGTTTGCGTCATGTTGATGTATTTGGCGATCTAGAAATCATATTATTTTTAACGAGGTGGGTAATCCAGATGTTATTGTAGATAGAGTTATAATATCTTTTTGGTGGTGGATACCTGTTAGGTATAAACATAATCCTAGGTGTTCCTATTATGAGTGGCTCAAATGTCCTCTTAATTTTTTATAACTAATTTTATTAGGTGTTAGAGTTATTTGCAATGGGTATTTATTGGGTTGAAATACCCCTAGTAATCCTTATTAATATATCATTATTTTCCTATAAAAAGAGTTTGAAATAAAGGTATACTTAGGGCTAAGTGAGAATAAGAGTATATTCATTGTGATTAAGAGGATTTTTCGTTAGTACGGACATGAAAGTTATCATGAGTGTACATATATCCAAAGTTTTGACTTTGAACAGATATATCATATTATTATGTTTGATTTTCTACATTAACATTTTATAGAATATTAAATATCTAATTTTAGTGCTAAATTTGAATCTTACCTTGTCAAATTTCTTTAGTATCTTTGAAAAAGCCATCATATTAAGTGAGGTGTCAAATAAGAGGATGAGAATGAACATAAAACCCAGCGCGAGTAATTTTCAAAAGCTTTCATGCATGTGTTTGTAATTTCTCCCAAATTACTTTGGACAAAAACAAATTCTTGTTTAAAGATTTATTTCAAGAGATTTCTTATATATTTTTTTTTCTTAAAAATTTCTCCAAAATCGAAGAATGAAAACCTGTAAATCTGGAGTAAGTCTAGGTTTTTGTAGAACTCAACAAACGCGCTTCTAAGAATCTTCTGTGCAGTGAGAATCATTTTCTTGTGAAGAAAATCTTCATGTTGGATTATTCACTAAATCCCCCCATAGCAGATTTGTAATCGCAATAAATTCTGAAATTGAAAGTACAAAATTAATAGAAATTTAGAAATAGGAATAGTATAAACTTTGTGAATGTTCGAGTAATAATGAAAAATATATTTAATTACAATCTAACCCAATAAATTAGGATCTTGTGTTGAAGGAGGAACCTTCTCAGCATTATTTGTCCGTTGTTCCTCGCCATTAACAATTTGCTTTAAATCTAACAAGATCTCTAGCAGTTTCTTCAATGTATCTCCCCTTTCTAAAAACTCACTCTCTGTTTTGATAAAAAAAAAGGTTAACTTTGTTTAGCTCATCATCAATCCTCACAAAAAACCCAGGTACCTATGGATAGTGGTAAGCATAAAAGTAAATTAAAACAAAAAAGATACAATATTATTTCACATGTATAATTATTGATTTAATTCAAAAACCTACTTTATCTTGAGAAAAGAGTTGCACAAGTTCAGTTTCATAGCTTTCTTCTCCAATGTCTCCTATGATTTTCTTTCTCAGCTGCATCATATAAAAGTATATTTAGTTACAAAGATGATAAAAAATCGACTATATGATACATGTTTTTTTTAATGTTAGTAGCACAGAGTTCTTGGTGGTACACTAAAAGAGAGTTTGTACTAATATTCACACATGTATGAATTTCTAAAAAAATAAGTTACAAAAAATTCGGCCTTTGTGTCTATTGATTTTATGGAGTATAATTTCACTAAAAATAAGTTTAGGATTGTAATGCTCCTAGATCCTACGGATGGGAAACAATAGAACATTGTTGTCCCTTCCATCAGAGGAATAGGGACGCATGGTTGCAGAAAAGGGATTTTTTGTGATAAAAATTAGCAATAACAGGAATAAAAAATACCCTAATGATATTGTTAGTAGGCGAGAGGCTTGAGGTGACTTTCTTCCCAAGATCAGATGAAACAGAATTGAAAATGCAATTTCCATTGGAGTTGTTGTCATTTTGGTTTGAACTTGATGACAACTTCATTATCTTTATTAGCTTCTTCCATTACAAGTGGGGAGGTGAGGCGGAGCTTGAAGTGTGGTTTGTGTTTGTGAGAAGAAAATGATATGGGTAAAGTATTATTTAAATAGTAAATAATCAACTTGCTGAGAAAGTCTCAAATTCTATTTAAACTCTTCTCATTAAAGACAGACTTTTATAAATTCCACCTAACTAGTAAATTTTTAAGAAGGCAAGTACAATTGTTTCATGTCTAGTAATCCTTTCTTTATAATTTTGAAAAACTGCTAATAGTTGCTTGGAGAAGCCTACACTAGCATATTCGCTAGTTAGAACATTAATGTTATGGAAAACACTGAAACCACATTAAAGAGAGCATTCACTGCTACTTGCTCCAGAGAGAAACCCAAAGGCCAAGCTAGTTGCCACAAATGAATTAAGGACGAGGCTGAAACAATGCAAAACTAATGTCACAAACCTATCAAAAACTATAAAAAAATACATTATTTCTAAACCCTACCTTTCCATTGTCTTGATAAAAATAAAGTAAAACCAAATTAATGTTATGGAAATCATTGAAACCACACAGTTACTGAATCCTTTCCCCTAAAGATTGGATCTCTGCACCATACTCTGCACACACATATGTTATTTTTCAGATTTACAGAGCTTTTCATATCTTTATCTGTTAAATAGAGATATGATGCAAACAATGCCTACTGTTTTTTGTACTCATTTAATATTAGTTTTTATTTTTCACAAATATAGAAAGATTCACTTTCAACTTTTTTTTATCATGCAAAGTCGGGAAAAAGTGGTTGACAAACACTTTATTACACCCTTATTTAATATTATTATTTTTTACAGCTTTATTCTACTTTAAAATGATTGATTGATGGCAAAATAAGTATAAAATTATTAGTTTTTAAGGAGATTAAATATCTAAAACACGTATTATTAGTTATTTATGTCTCCAAAACAAATTCAAAATATATTTATATATAATTTAATTGATTTGGCCATATTTTTTAATATAAAAAAGTAATAGTTTTTTTTTTCTTTTTTGATAAGGAAAATAATTAAAGGAGTACTAGGGGTACTCCAACCCAATTACAACCAGCAACAAAGAAAAGTTACAAGAAATACAAAGGTTGAGAGAACCATTCATAATAACTACATTTATATTTCCTATCTTTAATCCCCATATTCCTCCACCACCAAGAAACATAGACAATACTATAGAAAATACTTTCTGTATCGAAGAAGTCGTCGTTAAATAAAATACGATTCCTCGTTTTCCATAAGACCCAACAAAAGGAGAACCAAACCAAACACGCAAGTTGAGTCGAACACACCGACTTTAACTTGTAAAACCACTCCAATAAAAAGTTGACACAACCCTCGAAGTTAAAATCAATCAAGCCAAACCAATTCCTCACCCGAGCCCAAACCAACTTAGTTTTCACACAACTACAAATCAAATGGTTGATATCCTCTTCAACTTGAAAACAAAAAACACACACCCTGTCATGCACATTCTCAATAATATTACGGATCAATAAATTGGCTCTGGTTGGAAGTCTATCTATCAATAAACGCCATCTGAAAATTTTAACTTTCAAAGGAAAAACAGAGTTCCAAAGGATATGTAAAGCAGGTGCAGTATCAGTGGGCCATAAAAACGCAAATCCAGCCTCCATGTACCTGCTGTAAAAGGAGCTCACAGAGAAAACTTTGTTGTCATTCCATTTCCACAAGACAATATCCTGGGCCTCCTTCTCAGGCTGTTTCGATTCCAACACATCCATCATCGCCTCCCATTCTTCACGTTCAGTTAAAGACAAATAAGGACGACCTGCAAAAAACTCAAAGTTATGCCAAATCCACTTTGCCTCCTCCCAAGCTCCCGCCTGCGAAACGACAATGTTCTTAGCCACCGCCGCATCAAACAGACTGGGGAACGCCATCCTCAACGCGACAGAACCCACCCAAATATTCGTCCAAAAGAGTACAACATCACCACTTCGCATCTCTACATCCAGGCCCTCGAGAAAACTCCCAGAATCCTGTTCATCCCTTAACAAAAGAATATCCCGCCACCACAGAGATTGTAATTTGCTAACCGGCGATACCTCCCTATTAGACAAAACTGATTGAACACTTCCGTATCTATCACTGAGAATCCCACTCCACAAAGTGTCCTTCTCCGTCAGAATGCGCCACAACCACTTCGCGACCAAAGCCTTGTTGAAGCTTCTAACATCACGAATACCAAGCCCTCCTTTATCTTTCGCACAACAAATCGCTTTCCAGCTCACCCAAGCCACCGTATTTTTGTCTGCAACTCCTGCCCGCAAAAATTTGCGTTGAATAGCAACGATTTCCTTAGCCACCGAAGAAGGAGCCCGGTAAAAAGAAAACAAATGGATTGGAAGATTGGCCAATACTGAATTTATGAGAGTAACTCTCCCCCCTATAGACAAAAGACGACTCTTCCACGATGAAAGTCTCGCTTTGATCACATTGATAACAGGTTTCCAAAAAGAACTCAACCTGTGATTTCCCCCTATTATGATACCCAAGAACTTGAAAGGTGTTGCCCCCACTCTACAAGCCAGAAATTGAGAAGAAGCAGTAATGAACTCAGCACTCACATTCAGCCCAATTATGCTGCTCTTCCAAACATTAATTCTAAGCCCCGACACCAACTCGAATCCACGAAGAATAGATTTCATACCCCAAAGATTATCCCAGGTAGCATCACACATAATCATCGTGTCGTCCACGAATTGCAATAAGTTGTAACAACTGCCGTTGTCAAGAGAAATACCAGTCAACTTACCTAAGTTGTTGCTTCTACGCACCAAGAGGGCGATCCCTTCCACAACTAAAGTAAATAGGAACGGCGATAACGGGTCCCCTTGACGTAACCCCTGCGTTGCTCTGAAATCCGTGGTCGTACCTCTGTTCACCAAAATCGATAAATAGCTGTTGAAAATAGTTCCCTTCATCCATCCGATCCATTTCGATCCAAAACCTGTCGCCTACAACAATGATATCAAATACTCCCAATCCACGCAATCATATGCCTGTTGAAAATCCAGCTTGAGCATAATACCCTGCTTTTGCTTCCTCTTAGCTAAATCCACCAATTCGTTGAGGACTACCACACCGTCGAGAATGTTTCTGCCTGGTATAAAAGCAGTTTGCATTTGAGAGATGATTTTACCAATGACTTTTTTCAAACGCTCAGTAAGAAGTTTGGTTAATATTTTGTAAACACATCCAATCAAACAGATAAGCCTGTATTCTTTCAGTAACTGAGGATTAGCCACCTTCGGAATCAGAGCTAAAAAAGAGGAGGACATCGTTTTGGGTAATCTTGCCGTTGAGTGAAATTCAATTATACAATTAACCAAGTCCTGCCCAACAATGTCCCAACAACGCTTAACAAACTCAAGGCTAAAACCATCGGGTCCCGGACTCTTCAAACCGTCGCAAGTAAAAACAACATCTCTGATCTCTTCTGCAGTGAAACTTCTTTCCAAAAACCTTCTGTCATCATCACTGATATTGATAAGGTCATCCGCAATTAACCTTGGTCTAACCCTTTTCTCAGCACAGAACCTGGCCTGAAAAAAGTTCCTGATAAAATCCTTAACCTCGAGAACCTCCTCAATAATACCATTATCAGTGTGCACCATAGAAATGTAGTTCCTACGACTCCGGTTCTTCATCACAGGAAAAAACTTAGAGTTTAAGTATCCATTTCTACCCCAGTTGATCTTGGCCTTTTGTTTCAAGATGCTCTCTTGCAATTTCAGTTTATTCCATAATTCTTCATGCACAGACCTATACTCCTCTGTTAAACTCTACATACCAGCCTTGTGACTCCAAATAGTACCTTCGTCCAACCTATCAATTAACTGAATTTTATCCTTAATTGCCAACTCCACATAGCCAAAAATATTCTTATTCCACCACCGTAATTTGTCTCTTAAAACTTTCAACTTCTCACTCAACACGAATGCAGCCGACCCCTTCACATTAATAGCTTCCCACTCAAATTTAACAAACTCAGAAAAACCCGGGTGCTCAAACCAACAAGAGAAGAACTTGAAAGGCTTAGCCCCCCAATTCTTAAAACTAGCCCTGATCCAAATAGCTCTGTGGTCAGAAACATCTCTAATTCCAACCTGTTGCGACACTAGATTCCAACTCTCAATGAGATCACCTGAAATGAGAAACCGATCCAACCTACTCTTACACAAACCATTATCTTTAAACCAAGTGAACTTGTTACCTACCACCGGAAAATTGATCAACTCCATCGCTTCAATAAATGAAGAGAAATCATCCATTTCAGACCAGTTATTTCTCCCCACCCAAACTCTCTCCTCAGGAAGCTTAACAGCATTGAAATCCCCTGCCAAAAGCCATTCATCTGCCAGAAATTTGCTTTTCAAATCTAATAACTCAGCCCACATCTTCTGTTTACCACCAGCATTACAAGGAGCGTAAATGTTTATGAAGAAATAATTCATCTCCTTCCACCTCACCTTAATCCCTAAAAAACCGGTACCTTTGAAACTAAACACCGGTTCTATGAGATTCACTTTCCATATTATTAGAATACCTCCTGCACTACCATTGGCATTAATAGCTGACCAACCTCCTAGATCATCCCCCCATAAACTTCTCACCAATTCATCCGAAGTACACGAAAATTTTGTCTCTTGGAAAAAACCCAGATCCGCTTTCCCTTCCAAAACTGCTTTCCTAATTCTATTCTCTTCAAGGATCTGCCACCACCCCTGATGTTGTATGAAACAATATTCATGGAAAACCATTAGCAGCCCCCAACTTTCCCATAAACTCTTGTTTATCTCTTTCTTCCATATTTCTGATCAACCCTTCAAAGACCACGTCATCCCCTTCTCCTTCCACCCCTAATTCCTTGACCGAATGCCACACTCTCCCCGATAACCCATCCAAAGCTCTCCCTACCCTAACATTCCCTTGCATAAAATCCGAATCGTTCAAGGAGTCAGAACTTACCTCATCAACGATGATTGGCTTGAAAGCTTCTTCCGCTCCTTTCTTTCGAGAAAGATCCGCCTTCTTCCTCTCACCTTGGACAGAATTCCCCACAATACTCAATGAATGCATCAAAGTAGAAAAGTATGAAGGCTCATACGGAATTCTTAAGTTATCACAAATGTCAGCTAAACTCTTCTTTTTACTTGTTTTTTTTTATTTTTTGAGACAGTATTAGGCCCATCAGAGAATTGAGAAATAGAATCAATATCAGCACTCACTTGGTCCCTTGACCCATCCAAATGAGTTCCCTTAGGGCCCAATAACATTAACTTGTCTGCAGGCCCAATATCCTCTAACGTAGCCTTAACCCAGTCCACCTCCTCATTAGTAAAATTGTTAAAATTGGACCCCACCTTATTTCACGTTATAAAGTTAAAATATAATTAGACTATAATAACTCATATAATTTTTGGTAATGAATATATAAGTATGTTTTAAAATTATAAAATTTTCTTTTTTAAGTAAATTAAATCAATTATTTTTTTGCTTATAGACAAATTTGAAGATTTCTAATTTGGTTAAAAAAATACATAATTTAAAAATATTTTGTTAAAATTATGACATAATAATGTATTTTAAGTATTCAATTGTTTATCTACAAAAAAAATTAAATTATGAACGAGTTGAGTATAAAGTTTAACACGGACAGTGATTATATATTAACAAATTTTCTTGAAATACTTTTTTTATGGATATGAAGGTTTTTTTTAAAGATTTACAAATAAGTTCTACCCTATAAAACACCTTATTTAAATCATGTTTTTCATGATATTTTTATGAGCTTTTATTGCACAGAAGTTAACAAATTGCCACCAAACAATTTATTATTGAGATGAATAAGTTAAAGAAAAAAATAAAAAATTGTTGCAATTCTTATTAATAAGTTTTATGGAAAAAGTTAAAGCCACTTATAAAAAAACTTAGGATTTTAAACAAAAAAAAAAAGAATTTTTTTTATTATTTCAACCGAGCTCCTATCTCTTAAAAATAATTAGAGAAGAAAAAAAATTGTGTTTTTTTGGTGTTTGGATATTTTATTATTTCAACCAAACTCTTATCTCTTAGAATAGCGAGATATTAATAATTTAGAAGAAAGATAAAAGCAAAAAGTAATAGAAAATAAATTAGAAAGTAATATGAAGATAAGGATGGCACATACGTTAGTTAATGATAAGAATAAAAATGGTTGTATTTATTCCATTCAGAAATATAAAGTGGGTCGAAACATTAGAGAGCTCCCCTAGGAAATGAGTACTATATCCCCGATATTGTTCATTAGTTACATTTGTACACTTCTTCTTCCTGCACTCTTTTAAGAAGGTTGTCATTGTCAATTGTGTTATGGGAGATTTTATCACTAGGGAGCATTGAACATTGGGTCAAGAGCAAAACAAGTGAGAGAGACGCCACATATTCACCCAAAACATTAAGGTGATAGGTGTGTATGGGTTCTACAACTTAAAAATGCTCAACTATCCACATTTATAATCATTGTGGGACTCCAACTCACACTTGACTTTATTATTTTCAACATTCCCCCTCAAGTGTGAGTCCATAATACTCCCCCTTAAGTGGAATCTCTTTTGTCCACATACACTTGTACCATCGTTGACACCTATTACTAGGCACCTCTTACTAGGCATTTCAATACGATCTTCCTGGGCATTACGATTTCAACGGGACACCTCTTCATGGAAATTTTGATACAAGTAAGTCGGTCCCTTTACGAACCAAAGGCTTTTGATACCACTGTTGGAGAAACATGGAGAGGAAGATAAAGTCGATGCAACTTTGTTCAACCAGATTGTCGGATCTCTAAGATATGTGTGCAACAGTTGACCTGATATATGTTTCTCAGTCACATTAGTGAGCAAATACATGAGTGAACCAAGAGTGTCACACATGAAGGCTGCAACAAGAATCCTGAGATACTTAAAAGGATCGATAAACTATAAAATTTTATTTCGACGAGACTCTAGAAGCAAAGAAGATATGGTTAATTGTTATTCAGATGCTGACTGGTGCGGAGATAAGGAAGATCAAAGAAGCACTATTGAATATTTCTTTCAAGTATTTGGTGCCCCAATTTCATGGTGCTCGAGAAACCAACCTGTGGTGGCACTATCATCATGTGAAGCGGAATATATAGCAGGATCCTATGTTGCATGTCAAGCAATTTGGATCAGATAGGAATAGTTCAGATCGACTATGATTAGCATAGGTTCAACGACTTGGATTATGTTGAGTATGTTGAAATATTAGATTTGATTTGATTTGATTTAATATTTAAATTTAATCCAAGTTGTATTAGCCCAAGCCCAATTAGGGTTGTATATAAATAATTATAGTATGTATCATTATTTGTAACAATCATTCAATAAATCCTTATTTCCTTATTCTCTCTCTTTCTCTCCTCACTAAAAGTGCCTCACGCACTAACGATTTGTGATCGGAAGAGCAAGATTGTCGTTCTCACTTCCGGTGACCCGAGAAACACTGCTCATCTCAACTTTCCCAGCATCCTCTTTTCTCAAAATTGTCGAACTTTAACACAAATGCAAACGAAGCAAATATAAAATGCAAAATACAACGGCGATAAAAGCAACGTTAACCGAAGTTATCACCACATGTACCACCTAATCTCTATGATCATTTTGGTTTGACTTTGGAAGATTTTTTTTATTTGACTTAAATGGAACACTAGGAGGTGGTGAAGACATTCTTTTACTAGGAGGTGGTTTGACTCTGGTTTACGGTACATTTGATGACTTTACCTTAATATCTTCTTTTATATCTCTAAACCGACCTTTCTCTTAAAAAATATTAAATTTTAATAGATAATTCATGTTGTAAATAAAATAAAGTTACAAAGGCATCTAATATAAAATGCACTTAATCCTTTCGGCTTTTTTTACTTTTCCTCTTCTTTAAATTTCTCACCAAACTCATAGTTATTTATAGCAATCTAATAATTCTAGTTTGACCCACTTTTTGTCATATGAAATGAAAGCCACGTGAAGAATATATATCAATTTATTCATAAACCTATATAAATAATTGTAATATGAAAATATATATCTATACAATAAAAATAAGAAATAGACAAAAACATTGAAATTAAAAATTTGAAACATTAACTTTTTTTTTAAATTATTAGATAATTTTTAATAAATGTTATCTTGTCATTTTATATAATACTACATTTGTTCTATATGTAATTGATAAATTTAGAGAAAACATATTTTAAATACGAGGGCCAGGGCGACTTTCTCTATCTGCTGATACCTGAGCTCGGGGCTTTGGAGGGCTTTGCTCTTGAAGTAAATCGGTTTCTGTCCGTCCGGGGTTTCCCGGATGAGGACGGCGCTGACCGCTTCACTCGTGATTGCGAGATACAAAAATAGTGTCTCCCCGTCCTCAGGTCGCGAGAGAACTGGGGGTTGCGATAGGACTTGTTTTAGGTGGAGGAGCGCCTGCTCGCACTCCTCGCTTCACTCAAACGTCGCTTTTTGTCGAAGAAGTTTGAAAAACGAGAGCGCGTATTGCGCAGACTTGGTGACGAAATAGGAGAGGACGGTGAGCATCCTGTTCAGTGATTGTATTGACTTCTTCGAGTTCGGAGTTGGGATCTCGGAGAAAGCCCTACACTTGTCGGGGTTGGCCTCGATTCCTCGCTCAGTGAGGTAGAAGCCGAGGAACTTCCCTGCCCGAACGCCGAAGGTGCATTTGTCGGGATTGAACCTCATGCGGCATTTCCTTGCTGTGTCGAACACCTTCTTGAGGTGTGTCGTGTGGTCGACTTCTTCTACAGATTTGACGATTATGTCGTCCATATAGACCTCGAGCATGTCGCCAATCTCTCCCCGGAAAACTTTGTTCATCATCCGTTGGTAGGTCGCGCCGGTGTTCATCAGGCCGAAAGGCATTACGTTGTAGTAGTAATTGCCCGACTCGGTCGATGTTAGGCATCCATGAAGGACAACAGTTTGTAACCTGCAGAATTGTCGACCAGCTGGTCGATGTTAGGCAAAGGATAACAGTCTTTCGGGCATGCCCAGTTAAGGTCGGTATAGTCAGGTTGGACAGCCAGGTTGTGTACCTGGCTTCCATTTTCCATTATTCTTTTTGACAAGTACAACGTTGGACAGACAGGCTGTGTACCTGGCCTCCGAAATAAAATTTTCCTCTAGGAGGTCTTTTACAGCTTTTTTAGCAGCCTCTGCTTTTTTGGGAGACTGCCTACGTCTACATTGAACTATGGCCCTAACGGCAGGATCTGGTACGAGCTGATGGCAGGCCACCTCGGGGTCAAGGCCAGGCATCTCGGAGGCGCTCCACACGAATAAGTCAGCGTTCTCCCGGAGATATGCTTTCAACTGCTTTTTCGCCAGGTCGGGTAGACCGGTGCCAATCTTCACGTTACAGTCTGGATCGTCCCCGAGGATGACGAGCTCAAAGTCTCCGTCTGGGATGGGGCGCGTTGGGTGGAGAGGCTGCCCGTTGTTTTCCGCCTGGAGGTCGTGGTCCGCTGGTCCATCCTCTTCGTGTTCGCCCGGGAACCTTCTGTCGAGGTCGACTGCGTTGACGCGCGGGAGGGATCTCTGTGTGGTGTCCGGGGATGACTTTGCTCCGGCCTTGGGCTTGGCGCCGATGGAACTCATGCCTTTGATTGTAGCGTCAAAGCATCTCCTGGCCGCGTCTATGTCCCCTTGCATTGTAACTACCCGTCCCCTGGCCGTGTAGTACTTCATCTTGAGGTGGACTGTTGATGGGACTGCCGTGAGTTCGGCCAGGGTAGTCCTCCCGAGGATGCAGTTGTAGAGGGATGGACAGTCGACCACCAGGAAGCGGGTCTTGACCTGTCGGGCAGTGTCCTCGGCCCCGAATGTGACCATCAGTTCAACGTAGCCCCATGGCCTGGTGGTGGTGTCGTTGAACCCCTGAAGATCTGAGCCCACGTAAGGGGTCATGTGCTTCTCGTCGAGCTGGAGAGTCCCGAACAGGTGAGCGTACATGATGTCGACCGAACTTCCCTGATTGGCAAGGATCCTACGAACGTCGAAATTCGCCATCTGTTCCCTGACCAAGAGAGGAATGGTGGCGTTGGGCGCTCCGCCTGGGAGCTCTTCAAGGTAGAAGATGATAGGGTTTGATTTCCCTTGCACCTTCTCGAGAGTAGTGGTCTTCGCTGATGTTACGGACTCTAGTTTGTCAAATTTCCTCTTGATCGACCCGATGGATAACTTCTCACAAACACCTCCTGATATGACCATTGTCTTGGGGAAACCTTCCCACGTACTGCGGGCAGCGACGGGGTCTTCGTAAGGGAAGTTTGCCCACATGCTGTGAACTGCGTCTTGACCCTCGATGACTTCGGGGACAAAGAAGTCTTCGGGTCGAGTGACGCTGAGGGCGACCTGCAGCCGACTCTCGTCGGGGGAAGGTGTCGTCTCCTCGACGTTCTGGGCTTCCCGGGCAATAGGACAAGGGGCGTCATTCTTCTCGGCGTACTTCTTTAGGTGCCCTTCCTTGATCAGGATCTCAATTGCATCTTTGAGGTGGATGCAGTCCTCTGTGACATGTCCGTGGCTCCGGTGGAACCTGCAGTACTTGGACTTGTCTGTGTTTGATTTGGGGGAAGTTGGCTTCAGAAAGCGGACGCATCCTTTCTGAAACTCTAAGTTGGAGCACTCGGAGAGGATTCGTGCGCGGGGAGCGTTGAGCGGCGTGTATTCCGTGAACAGTCCAGCTGGTCCTTTCTATTCACGGGAGTCCCGGGGGCGGCCTCCCTTCTTTCTTTCTCCCCTATGTTGGGGAGGAGAGTCTTCTTTGTGGCCGCGGGGGCCTTCCTTCCGCCTCAACTCGAGGGCAATCTGTGCTGCCTCTGACTCCTCGATCTCGATGTACGACTGAGCTTATTGGAGGAGGTCCTCCAGACGGCGAGGTCTGCGGAGACCCACAGACTTGGTAAAATCGGATCTAAAACGTAGTCCGTGAATGATTAGATACTTCTTCATGTCATCGGTCGTATGGACCTCGACAACTTCTCTGTTGAATCTCTCAATGTAGTTCCTGAGAGATTCGTTCTTCCCCTGGAAATTGCTCTCTAGTGCGGCCTCTGTCTTCAGGTGTCGACGAGACGCTGTGAAGTGTTTGGTGAAGCGTTGTCTTAGTTGCTTCCAGGATGTGATCGACCCGGGTGCCAGACCCTTGTACCTAGTCATGGCGCCCTTCCATAAGGTGGTGGGGAAAAACCTGCACTTAATGGCCCCCCTGACATTTTTGAAGTCGAGCATGGCTTCAAAACTCTCGACGTGATCGTCTGGGTCGGCCAGGCCGTCGTAGGTCCCCAGTGGCGGGGGTTTCTCCATGCCCGCAGGAATTGGGGCGTCCATGATCTCCCATGACAGGGGGGTCCTCTGGTCGTCGTCGTCGCTTCCGGTTGGGGACCTTGAAGGGGATCGGTGATGTCGATCAGATCCTTGTCACGGAGGGAAATTCCTTGAACGGTTCCTCGACCTTTCCTAGATGGTCTTGCTCTTCTTGGCAGTTGAGGAGGGCCTAGGTTCCTTCCGAGGTGGGGAATGATGGCGCTTCTGGGAGATCGCCGGCTGGGGGCGTTCGAGGCATGGCCGACGGCCCTCGCGCACCGGCGAGGGGGTCGAGATTCTTCTGAAGGAGTCCTTCGCGGGGAAGGAGAACGGCGAGGTGAAGGTGGGCGGCGATGTCTTCGCGGGGAAGAACGCCGTGCTCGCCCTCGGTCGAGTGCTTCAATCCTAAGATTCTGGTGCATGATCAGCTGGTTGGTCTGATTGACCAAGGCAAATAGGGCCACGGTGCTCGAATTTGCATTAGGTGGAGGAGCAACTGGCTAAAGACTGCTTGTTGGTCGTCATGCCGGGCGGCAACGTAAGCCGCGTCTTATGAGTCTGGGGAGGCGGTCTGCCCCTCTCTGATGTCGCCTTCTTCGACGTTGAGGGCAGTGGCGTCCTTACGGTGGTTTCCGTTCTCGAGTTGCGCGAGTGTCATACCCCAAATTTGTCCTACTTGTGTATAACTTTTCATCTGTGCATCCATCCACTAACAATTATTCAGAAAATCCAAAAAAAAATGTTGTTTCTATCATGGGGTTGAATTGAATCGAATCAGGTTTCAGTTGGGGTTCATCTAGTCAGGGGTGTGTGCAATAGGGACTGGAGTTCATCTGGTTTTGACCTGATTTGCTTGGTTAGACAAAGGTTTGTTGCAAAATCAAGGCCACAGTATGTAATGATTCAAATGGCAAATGGCTACAAATTCAGTTAGAGTTTGTGTCAGTTCAAGTTGCATGTGTGATTAAGTTGTCAAGTTATCAGATCATCAAGGGCAGATCATCCATTTCTATTCTCATTTTATCCAATCCAATTCAAGTTTAAACTCAAGATTCAAATTACAAAGTCCATTCAAATTTCTTTCCAAAATTCCAAATATCATTTCATTCAAAAAAAAATTCAATTTCAAGTTTCAAATTCACAACGAAGTTACAGTTTCCATCCAAGAATCAATTTCATGTCAATTTACATCCAATTCAAATTTCATGTTCATGATTATTTTCAATCCAATTCAAGTTTAATTCCAATCTCATTTTCAAGTGCATTTCCAAGTTTCAATTCATCATTAATTTTAAGTTAATGATCCATGTCAATATTACCAATTTTAGTTCAAATTCATTTCAATATTCCATTTCAATCGCTAATTCCAAATACCAAATTCCAAACTCATTTTAGGATTCCAAATTCAATTCCAAAATTCAAACTCACAAAAAATGTCACAAAATATAATAAGCCCATATTCAACTCAAAGTTCCCCAAAGTCCACTTACAAACGAGCCCAATACACTTTACAGCAACAAGAAAAATTCAAAAAATATACTACAACAAGCTGCCAAAACTCTACTGCATCCCAACATGCTATAACCAGCACAACATCAGCAACAACAGTACTATGCGCAGAGGCAAATGCTGCAGTAACATCAGCAACAGAAGCCACACGCAAACTAGGACAACAACTTGCACCATTTTGTCCACACATCATCACTTCCTGCCAAAACCTACGAATCTACAAAAATAAATATGCTACACTCCAAACCATAACCTCTGCACCTCTTGCTGCACCATCTTGCACCGAAATGAAAAAACATGTTACCTGTATTTTGCTACATAAGAAAACAATACCATAAATAAGGGGCCTGTAACAAAACCTGATTTTGACAACTACTCTCCATTAACAATAGGATAAAACGAATTGTACCAGAAACTTATTGGAGAAGTTTGTGATTCGATTTAAACAAGGAGATGGATAGAGTTAAAGAGGGAAAGCTCCATAAAGGCCACAAAACCCCTGCCAAAACTTCTTCGGAAACCCCTTCTTCTTCCTAAACCGATCCTCAAATCTCCACTCAACTCTCACACGCCACAGACCCACCTTCTATTCCAATCAACACCCAAATCTCTATGAACCTCCGAATCAGCCTAACTCCCTCGCCAATTTGTTCAACCATAAACCCTTCTCAGCAAATTTCTCGCCACCACCCTATTTCTTCAATAACTCTGTTATAAAAAATCCTCAAACATTTTAACAACTTTTCCATTCCATTACTCACCATGAACAATACCCATCGCCACCTCCATTCACCCGCGGCCAAGAAACAGAGAAAGAACTGAGAAACACGATACCCTCTTCTTCAGCTCTAACCTTTTCCTCCATAACCGTGTGAAAAACCTTTAACATCAGAAAACCATTCCTCTGCTTCATCAACAACAAACCTCCCTCCACGCACCACCATCCATCGCCACAACAACATTCTGTTACTCCTTGGCAAACATAACCTCATAAATCTTCTTTCCTTCGCTTCAAACAAACTTTCCATCATAAACCAAAAATGAAACCCAACTGAGACGAGAAAGGGAGACAAGAG
The DNA here is from genome assembly GCA_022829125.1 of Lathyrus tuberosus. Taxonomy (NCBI): domain Eukaryota; kingdom Viridiplantae; phylum Streptophyta; class Magnoliopsida; order Fabales; family Fabaceae; genus Lathyrus; species Lathyrus tuberosus. Next base: position 19,302,547 of record JALAZF010000050.1, read on the forward strand.
CGAAAGATTGAAACCTTTAAACCACAACACAAATACAACCTTACCTCCCATCAACAACCTACTCTCAATCAACCCAAATCGCAAACCAGAGAGCGAAATCATGAACGAACCTGGAGAGAGAGACCGTAACCAAACGATGAGGGTTTTGGATTGTGAAGCAAATCGCGTGAGAGAAAAAAAAACACTGATCGAGAAAGTGAAAATCGAGAGGGAGATATGCGGTTTTGATTTTTATAAAATTGGTTTTATTTTAGAACGTGTTTTGTTTGAACACGATGATGATAGTTGAACATGTGTAGTGGCTGCGCGTTTGATTTTAGGGTTCATTTACCCTTTCCCTTTTTATGACCGAACCGGGTTCGGATCAGCAGGACGCGACCCGGTCTGAAGGCTCCCTTTTCACTAGCTGATGACAGCTTTTGGAGGCCCACCTGATTCTCTACACCCCTTCAAATCATGCCCTCCCCCCTTGTTTTTTTTTTTAATTTTCAACTCAATTTGTTTTAGAATTAATTCTATACTTTATATTTTCTAAGTTTTAGTTCTCAATACTTTACTACTTTTTCTAAGTCCATGCATTTTATTATATTAATTCTTTTAATTTCAATTTTGTTTCTCATTTCTTTTTATGATTATATTTTAGGGCCAATGATACAACAATATTCATGATTTAGTCAAACCGATTAAATTTTGATTTATTTGAGGCCTACTATTTATTTATTTATTTTTTATTTCGATTTATCTTTCATTATTTTATTTCTATTAATTTTGGGTCAATGAAAACCAAAATATCAATGATTTATCGATCATCGATTTAAAATCTTGATAAAGGTGAGACCTTTCTTATTTTTCTTACCTCTTTTCGATTTTATTTCATTTTTATTATCCTTTAATTATCTTTATTCATTTTGGGTCAATGAAAATCAAATACAAGAGATTACCGATTTTTCGATTTAAAATCTTAGTAAAGGTGAGATCTTTCTTCTTTTTCTCGATTTTATTTCATTTCTTATGATTTTCATGTCGCATATTCTTTTATTTTCACTTTTGGTCAATGAAGGTCAAAAATCGTTGATTATCGATTTCTCGACTAAGTCTTGATTAAGACGAGACCAACTTTTTATGTCGATATTATATCTTGTCAATATTATCTTGATTATTATTGTTCATATTCTTATCATATTATTCATATCATATTCATATCTTATTCATCTAACCATTTTCTTTGTTTATACACTTAATCAAAACACACTAAAATTATCGAAACGCCTAAGCACTTAATTTTCGATTAAAATACTTAACACACCTATTCAAATCGTTTTCATAATTAAATCACGAAAGAATTGAATTCTTGAGGTCAAGCACTTCTTGGGTTCTTGAGTGACCGCGATTGAGGCGCACGCCTTGGGTTGTGATCACTTGAGCTTTCGTTTCTAAAACACACGTCTTAATTATTTGGACAAAGGAATGCCACTGGAGTCTAGCATTCCAAGTGGTACTTTCCTTGTTCATCAAACAATATTTCATAAATCAATCGAATGAAAAAGGTGTCGTTGGGATCTAGCATCCCAATAATGCCCCGATTAATTGGTTGCGAGGCCGACGTCTCGTTTATCGAATAATCGTCATTCTCCCTAAAACACTTAACAAATAAAACCATTTCCAAACCAATCCTCGACTCGTCGTCGACCCACTCTTAAAAACATTCTCGTAAGTCGAGCGCCTTTTGCCTCGACATCAAACGCACACTTGCACATCTCGTGGTTTCGTTACTAGGAGCACCCCTAGGGACTAGTATCGATCCTCACCTCTTTTCTCACCCAATTCGACTCAATCTTTTTCAAACACTCTCTTAATCACCTTACGAAAGGAGGAGATTCTTGGGTTCTAGCATTCCTTGGATCTTCGAATGAATGGCTCTCGAGGCACGCCCTTGGGTTGTTATTGATTCACCCTTTCGTCTTAAAACACTTAACCATTATCAAACATTTTCGCAATCAACTTACGAAAGAACTGAATTCTTGGAGTCTAGCATTCCTTGGATTCTTGAGTGACTGCTCTCGAGGCACGCCCCTTGTGTTGTATGTCATTCAATCTTTCGTCTCCTAAAATTCAAACCCTAACCCCTCTTTTCGTGGGCGTACCACGAACTACGACTGCTCTGATTCTTTATTCTCGTCCGAATAAAGATACGTAGGCACAAGGTTGTGATGATCTTGGCGAGCTACCTTCCCTCCAATTTCCGTATTCCCTCTATCCTCTCCCGTAGTCGAACTACGATTGCTCTGATTACTCATTCTCGTCCGAATGAGCATACGTAGGCACAAGATTGCGATGATCTTGCCGAGCACCCTATCCTTAAACCACCCATTTCCCCTTAGTATCTTTTCCTTTTATCTTTACCTTTCCGCATTTATTTTAGAGAAGAAAACAAACAAGATTAGCTAACATTCATCACAATTCGAACTAAGAGGTTCCCGTTGAGTACAACGGACGTGAGGGGGTGCGCGTACCTTCCTCTCACGTAACCGACTCCCGAACCCAGAATGTGGTTGCGATGACCACGTTCTTATCTTCCTCCCTTAACGGTTTTCTCGATATTTTCCTTTCCCTCTTTTGGGATAAATAAAGTTCGGTGGCGACTCTGTCGAACCGTTTTTCGCCCCATTCACGCGAGGGTCGTATCTTCGGTCAAGCGATTTTTCGAGGTGCGACAGATGGCGACTCTGCTGGGGACCAATTGCTCCATGCTAGAGAGAGTCGAGCCTAACTTAGTGCGATTTGTGAGGAGCGTTATCTTTGTTTGCTTGTTTTCTTCTCGTTTACGTATTTGTCTCTTGTTGCTTTCCCTTATGCTCATTATCATTCTTGGCTGTTGGATCATGGGTTGATATCATTAGTAAAGCTCTACACCCGAGCTTTGGTAAAAGAAGAGGGAACACATAGTTTAGAATTGGATGTCGAGTAGTGTTAGTCCCCAAGGACTCACTCCTTGCGGCCTAGCATGAAAGCTCCCCTAGAGTAGAACTTTTCGTAGATCCTGTTGTAACACAGCTAGCCTGTCGCACGACTTGATTCATGAAGGGTACGTGACTCTATGAACCACTCTTAGAACCAAGTTCTATATTGGTGGTCGTGTAGTGTTAGTCTCCAAGGACTCGCTCCTTGTGCGCCTAGCATGAAGACCCCGCTCAGGGGAGACCTTGTCGTCATTATCGTCGTAATACAGCTAGCCTGTTGCGTGACATTATTTGATTTGTGTCCGTAATCCTGGGAACCTTATCCGTCAACATAGAAACCATCCCGTGAGTGGGTTTGTGGGTAGAGAACCTAGAACTTTCCTCATAGAGCCTACCTATAGGGTTTCTTTGATCAAAGACTTTGGTCATCTACCCATGAACGACCAACCTCAAAAATGTTTGAACATGTGATCTGCGATCCTGGATCTTGCATCTTGTATTGCATCTCATGTCATTGCATTGCATTGCATCTGTTATGCATCTTGCATTGCATTTTCAACCTCAGAATCTCACTTCAACTTTCTTCCTTCTCCAGTAAACCAAGCTGATTCCTCGACACCAGTACGCAACTCGAGCCAATACTAGACATATGATGGAGCAGATTCAACAAGAGCAAGCTGCCTTTAGAGAAGAATTGGATTCTATCAAGGGAAAGATTGACCAGATTCTCAAAGCCATCATGATGGCCAGAAAAGAAGAAGAACTGCGCGAAGCCGTTGCTACTAATAACACTGTGCCTGTACAAGGGTCACCCTCAAGGCTCTCAGTTCCTGTTCCCACCCCTATCAATTATGGGATACCAATGAACTTCACTCCCGCCGCTGAAGGAGTCATGTTTCAACCACTTCTAGCCCCTGGAGTCACTGTTGGTGCCATTCTGCAAGCCCAACCTGTTGTCGCTCAGATTCCTATTCCTCATGCTGAAGAAAATCTGCTAGATCAGTATGATGAGGTACAGAACTACCATGCTGCTATCCCAATTGTCAATCCTACTGCTGCTCAGGATTCTGAAGCTATCAAGATGTGTCGTAATCTAGCTGAGAAACTCCGAGTCATGGAGGGACGCAACTCAATTTCTTTGAATGTTGTGGATATGTGCTTGGTGCCAGATGTTGTCATTTCTCCCAAATTTAAAGTGCAAGAATTCCCAAAGTACAAAGGTCTCAGTTGTCCTCACATCCATATGAAGACGTATTGCCGCAAGATGGCTGCCTATGCCAAAGACGAAAAGCTGATGATCCATTGCTTCTAAGACAGCTTGTCTTGGGCATCTCTTGAGTGGTATATACAGCTGGAGCGTAGCAATGTGTGCACTTGGGATGAGCTAGCTGATGCATTTATCAAGCAATACAAATACAACACTGACCTTGCTCCAAATCGTACTCAACTTTAGAGTATGGCTCAAAAGGACAACGAATCCTTTAAGGAGTACGCGCAACGCTGGAGAGAGCTAGCTGCAAGAGTGCATCCACCTCTAGTTGACCATGAACTGATTGACATCTTCATGGGTACCTTGCAAGGCCAATACTATGAGAAGCTAATTGGTAGTGTTTCAGCTGGATTATCTGATTTGGTAATCGTCGGTGAGAGAATCGAAGAAGGTCTAAAGAGCGGAAGGATCCAAGGAGGTTCTAGCAGCCAGTCTCAAACCAAGAAACCTTTCAACAATGGATACAAGAAAAAAGAGGGCGAAACAAATGTTGTCTCTGCTCAGAAAGGGCAAGTTCAACAAGCTCCCCCTCCAATGCCTTTTCAAATGCCATACTTCCAGTATCCGTATATTGCTACTGCGCAATATGCTCCAATGCCTTATCAGCCAACGATTCAGGCTGTTCAAGCTCCAATACCTCAGCAACAGGTTCCTCAGCAACAATCCTACAATCAGCAAGGGTATCATTATCCTCCTCAATATCGACAATAGAGAGCTGCTCAACAACGCCAGCCTAATCAACAGAGGACAAGGAGGTCTGATAGAGACTTTGATCGTCTTCCAACGTCATATGCTCAGATCTTTGCTCAATTGCTGGAAAGGAGGGTTGTTACTCCTAGAGACTTGGCTCCTCCAACTGTCATTCCTCCAGATTATGATGCTAATGCTCATTGCGAGTTTCATAAGGATGCTCCAGGGCATATAATCGAGGACTGCAGAGCTTTCAAACACAAGGTTCAAGACATGATCAACTCAAAGTTTCTCACGTTCAATGGGAGGGCTCCAAACGTCATCAAAAACCCTATGCCGCCGCCAAACTAGTGCCAGCATCAAGTCAAGTCAAGTTTATTCCTCGAAAAAGGCAGCCACGATGCCATCCCATCATTTGAATTCTTGTATTTTGTCTTTATTTGTTTAAGTATTGTATGCTTTGAACATTGCCTTTCGTATGTGGTTTTCTTAATGTATTGACTATGCATGTTTTGAATCAGTTATGTCGTATTCACTCATTTTTTCCATTTACTGCAAAACACCGACACATTTATTTCCACTTCACTCTTTATATCAAACTGTTGTTAGTAATGATTGGAGGGAGGATGATGAAAGAGAAATACCCATAATTGCAAAATGTATGCTTTCGGATAGAACCCCGCCGATGATGTACGGGCATTGTTTCAACCCCCAAACACTGGAGAGACAAGGAAATAATCCCTAGTTAACCACTTCGAGCCATGAAGTAGAAAGTTTCCTTCGGATATTCAAACCCTTACACTCAACCTGGGGCAGGGTAGTGTTTAGTTACGCACTCAAATCACTAAGCAAAATCCAAAAGACATTTGTTCATCAATACCCATGACTTGGCAGTCACAATCCTCCAACAACAAAATCAAAAACAAAAAAAGCCTGCTAAGTCGAGCACCTCAAAGTAGACTTAGGTAAAAATCAAGGCAATCCCGATGGACTCGGAAAGCAAAATCAATCCATGCAAAAGTTAGGGATTAGAAAGCAAAATCAAAAGAGGCCGTCAAATCCTCAACGAAAACAAAATAAGATTCAGTGGCCACCATGTCAAAATCCAAAGGGTCACTAACATCCATCAAAAACAAAAAAGGTGACTGCCATTTCAAGCATACCTTGAACCGTCAACCCTTTTGGAATACAAACATGTGCAGATTTAACTGAACGTAGGACTGGAAGTTCATCACGAAGAAGGGGTGGGTACAAATTATACTTTGAGCCTAATATCCTTTATTTCATAACCATGAACCAGGCCACGTTACAACCCTCGAAAGACCTAATTGAGGCGGGGTTTTTTCTGAGGGCATACTACAGCAAGGTTGCGTAAACTGACTCCCCATATTTGCTAATCTTCAGCATTGGTGTCATTCTCTTTGCTATATGTTTTACACCATCAATAATCTGCACAATGTCTGGACTAATGGTTCATTCGTCTCACACTATCACGACACTCCAATAAACGACTCTTTTTCAAAACTTGCATAGGTATTGCATTGAGAATACCATTTGTAAATGTGCAATTTTAACTGCAAATCAGTGCTAGACATTCAAGACAATTCCAACAAGGGGCAATCGAAGAGGAATTTGAACTTTCAGTGGTGCCAACCCGAAGCAAGACTCCCTCAAAACCCACAGTCTGGGGCAAACTCCTTCAACACCTCAATCAGGGGCAAGCCATCTCAAAGCACATCAAAGCTCAACTTTCAAAGATCAACTTCAGAACTGGTTAATCAGGGGAAGAACATTACCATGTTCAGACTGAGGCAAGACCCATTGCAGAAGGAATATCCTCTTTGTACCTTCAATTGGGAGAAGCATACCTTTCCAGAAACTACCAATCATCAAATTCAGAGCAAGAACACGGTCTTCATGAGTCGATCACGTTGCTACGCTCAATTTCAAACAATCCTGACCCTCAAGCACAGAGTCATGGTCTTCTCAGAAACGACTTATCATCAAGTGACCAAACTTGAGGCATCGAGAGCATCTTCGTTGGCTTCAATCACGGCATCTTCAACAAACTGAGTGTCAAGGAAATCAAACCCTCCCACCACCCGAAGTCCAATCCGCATTGATAACTACCCAAAGTCCACCATGCTAGCACCTTTACAATATATCCAATCACCCGTCTGCAATCATGTGCATCATATGCATCATATGCATCACATTCAGCATCATTTGCCTCATATGCATACCAATACCAATCATACTTCCCCAACACTTGCATCTTCGCACATCAACATTTGCATTGCACATCATTACAAAATCAAGCATTCGTGCATGCATGGTCAAGATCCAGGATCGATCTCAAGTCGATCTTCAGCCTAGCCAGGGGCATCTTCAGTCAATCCGTGGGCTTTCCTCTAAAAGTTGGATCTCAAGACTGCAAGAAGATCTTTAGCCCAGCTAGGGGCATTTTCTTCAAATTCATGGGTATTCCTCATGAAGTCTTCAACCTTTTGTCGATGAATCTGTGGTCTCCAAGAAAGTCAGTGGGCATTCCTCATTGAGTTGGGTCTCTTCAACCTTTTGTTGATATCTCAAATGAATCTCACTCATCATATCCCCAGCAAACTTGACCTTTTGTCAATTGCATTATAGCCAACCCCAATCAATTCAACTCAACCCGCATCCTTTTGGTGTTGGAAACCCTCAAATCAGAAATTTCCAATCATCCTTTTAGTGGTAGCCACTCATGTCATTTCAACCTAACCTGCATCCTTTTGGTGTTGGTCCTCGCAAGTGGGAAGCTCCTATCATCCTTTTGGTGGTAGCAACTTGTGTTGTTTGATCCGTCATCCTTTTGGTGTCGCCGATCCGTGAACCCTTGGTCTGTGTGCCATCCTTTTGGTGAGTGACAACCTTTATCATTTTGCTTGCTATTATCCTTTTGGTAGTAGTAAGTTGTGTCCACTATCATCCTTTTGGTGATAGGTCTGTCATCCTTTTGGTGTCAGATGTCTGTGTGCGTGTGTGCCCTATTATCCTTTTGGTAATAGTAGGCTTTGACCTAATTTTTATCCTTTTGGTGGAAGGGTCTGTGTGTGTGTGCCCTATTATCCTTTTGGTAATACTTTGACCTCATTTTCATCCTTTTGGTGGAAGGGTCTGTGTGTGTGTGTGCCCTATTATCCTTTTGGTAATAACAGGCTTTGACCTCATTTTCAACCTTTTGGTGGAAGGGTCTGTGTGTGTGTGTGTCCTATTATCCTTTTGGTAATAGCAGACTTTGACCTCATTTTCATCCTTTTGGTGGAAGGGTCTAGGTGTGTGTGCCCTATTATCCTTTTGGTAATAGCAGGCTTTGACCTCATTTTCATCCTTTTGGTGGAAGGGTCTCTCTGTGTGTATGTGTGCCCTATTATCCTTTTGGTAATAGCAGGATTTGACCTCATTTTCATCCTTTTGGTGGGAAGGTCTGTGTGTGTACCCTATTATCCTTTTGGTAATAGCAGGCTTTGACCCCATTTTCATCCTTTTGGTGGAAGGGTCTGTGTGTGTGTGTGCCCTATTATCCTTTTGGTAATAGCAGGCTTTGACCCCATTTTCATCCTTTTGGTGGAAGGGTCTATGTGTGTGCCCTATTATCCTTTTGGTAATAGCAGGCTTTGACCTCATTTTCATACTTTTGGTGGAAGGGTCTGTGTGCGTGTGTGCCCTATTATCCTTTTGGTAATAGCAGGTTGTGACCTCATATTCATTCTTTTGGTGGAAGGGTCTCTGTGTGCGTGTGTGCCCTATTATCCTTTTGGTAATAGCAGGCTTTGACCTCATTTTCATCCTTTTGGTGGAAGGGTCTGCGTGTGTGTGTGCCCTATTATCCTTTTGGTAATAGCAGGCTTTGACCTCATTTCCATCCTTTTGGTGGAAGGGTCTATGTGCGGGTGTGCTCTATTATCCTTTTGGTATTAGTAGGCTTTGAACTCATTTCCATCCTTTTGATGGAAGGGTCTGTGTGTGTGTGCCCTATTATCCTTTTGGTAATAGCAGACTTTGACCTCATTTTCATCCTTTTGGTGGAAGGGTCTGTGTGCGTATGTACTTTATTATCCTTTTGGTAATAGCAGGCTTTAACCTTATTTTCATCCTTTTGGTGGAAGGGTCTGTGTGCGTGTGTGCCCTATTATCCTTTTGGTAATAGCAGGCTTTGACCTCATTTTCATCCTTTTGGTGGAAGTGTCTGTGTGCGTGTGTACTCTATTATCCTTTTGGTAATAGCAGGCTTTGACCTCATTTTTCATCCTTTTGGTGGAAGGGTCTGTGTGCGTGTGTACTCAATTATCCTTTTGTTAATAGCAGACTTTGACCTCATTTTCATCCTTTTGGTGGAAGGGTCTGTGTGCGTGTGTGCCCTATTATCCTTTTGGTAAACAACAGGCTTTGACTTCATTTTCATCCTTTTGGTGGAAGGGTATGTGTGTGTTTGCCCTATTATCCTTTTGGTAATAGCAGGCTTTGACATCATTTTCATCCTTTTGGTGGAAGGGTCCGTGTGTGTTTGCCCTATTATCCTTTTGGTAATAGCAGGCTTTGACCTCATTTTCATCCTTTTGGTGGAAGGGTCTGTGTGTGTGTGCCCTATTATCCTTTTGGTAATAGTAGACTTTGACCTCATTTCCATCCTTTTGGTGGAAGGGTCTGTATGCGTGTGTTACAATTTTCCTTTTGGTGATAGGTCTGTCATCCTTTTGGTGTTAGATTTTCGGTTGTCATCCTTTTGGTAATAACGCCCTTTGCAAGTGTTTCAGTGTCCACTTGAGGGTCGACATTGATCGGGTATTCCACATCCCAAGCATTTTATTTCTTCTCGGACAAATTTGTGGTCTTCTTTATATCTAATTGACTTCCACCCTAAAAATGAACGCCATGTAGCGGTTCATTCTCTCGGTTTAAGCCAATTAGATATGGGCATCTGTCATACCCCAAATTTGTCCTACTTGTGTATAACTTTTCATCTGTGCATCCATCCACTAACAATTATTCAGAAAATCCAAAAAAAATATGTTGTTTCTTTCATGAGGTTGAATTGAATCGAATCAGGTTTCAGTTGGGGTTCATCTAGTCAGGGATGTGTGCAATAGGGACTGGAGTTCATCTGGTTTTGACCTAATTTGCTTGGTTAGACAAAGGTTTGTTGCAAAATCAAGGCCACAATATGTAATGATTCAAATGGCGCGTGGCTACAGATTCAGTTAGAGTTTGTGTCAGTTCAAGTTGCATGTGTGATTAAGTTGTCAAGTTATCAGATCATCAAGGGCAGATCATCCATTTCCATTCTCATTTTATCCAATCCAATTCAAGTTTAAGCTCAAGATTCAAATTACAAAGTCCATTCAAATTTCGTTCCAAAATTCCAAATATCATTTCATTAAAAAAAAATCCAATTTCAAGTTTCATATTCAACCTCTCTTGTTTTTCCAATTCCATTTATATTCCATCTCATAACAAAATTTCATGTCAAGTTTCAAATTCACAACGAAGTTACAGTTTCCATCCAAGAATCAATTTCATGTCAATTTACATCCAATTCAAATTTCATGTTCATGATTATTTTCAATCCAATTCAAGTTTAATTCCAATCTCATTTTCAAGTGCATTTCCAAGTTTCAATTCATCATTAATTTTAAGTTCATGATCCATGTCAATATTACCAATTTTAGTTCAAATTCATTTCAATAGCCAATTCCAAATACCAAATTCCAAACTCATGTTAGGATTCCAAATTCAATTCCAAAATTCAAACTCACAAAAAATGTCACAAAATATAATAACCCCATATTCAACTGAAAATTCCCCAAAGTCCACTTACAAACGAGCCCAATACACTTTATAGCAACAAGAAAAATTCAAAAAATATACTACAACAAGCTGCCAAATCTCTACTGCATCCCAACATGCTATAACCAGCACAACATCAGCAGCAACAGTACTATGTGCAGAGGCAAATGGTGCAGTAACATCAGCAACAGAAGCCACGCGCAAACTAGGACAACAACTTGCACTATTTTGTCCACACATCATCACTTCTTGCCAAAACGTACGAATCTACAAAAATAAATATGCTACACTCTAAACCATAACCTCTGCACCTCTTGCTGCACCATCTTGCACCGAAATGAAAAAACCTGTTACCTGTATTTTGCTACATAAGAAAACAATACCATATATAAGGGGCCTATAACAAAACCTGATTTTGACAACTACTCTCCATTAACAATAGGACAAAACGAATTGTACCAGAAACTTATTGGAGAAGTTTGTGATTCGATTTAAACAAGGAGATGTATAGAGTTAAAGAGGGAAAGCTCCATAAAGGCCACAAAACCCCTGCCAAATCTTCTCCGGAAACCCCTTCTTCTTCCTAAACCGATCCTCAAATCTCCACTCAACTCTCACACGCCACAAACCCACCTTCTATTCCAATCAACACCCAAATCTCTACGAACCTCCGAATCAGCCTAACTCCCTCGCCAATCTGTTCAACCATAAACCCTTCTCAGCAAATTTCTCGCCACCGCCCTGCTTTTTCAATAACTCTGTTATCGAATAACCTCAAACATTTCAACAAATTTTCCATTCCATTACTCACCATGAACAATACCCATCGCCACCTCCATTCACCCGCGGCCAAGAAACAGAGAAAGAACTGAGAAACACGATACCCTCTTCTTCAGCTCTAACCTTTTCCTCCATAACCGTGTGAAAAACCTTTAACATCAGAAAACCATTCCTCTGCTTCATCAATAACAAACCTCCCTCCACGCAATACCATCCATCGCCACAACAACATTCTCTTACTCCTTGGCAAACATAACCTCATAAATCTTCTTTCCTTCGCTTCAAACAAACTTTCCATCATAAACCAAAAATGAAACCCAACTGAGACGAGAAAGGGAGACAAGAGCGAAAGATTGAAACCTTTAAACCACAACACAAATACAACCTTACCTCCCATCAACAACCCACTCTCAATCAACCCAAATCGCAAACCAGAGAGCGAAATCATGAACGATCTTGGAGAGAGAGACTGTAACCAAACGATGAGGGTTTTGGATCGTGAAGCAAATCGCGTGAGAGAAAAATAAACGCTGATCGAGAAAGTGAAAATCGAGAGGGAGATCTGCGGTTTTGATTTTTCTGAAATTGGTTTTGTTTTAGAACGTGTTTTGTTTGAACACGATGATGATAGTTGAACATGTGTAGTGGTTGCGCGTTTGATTTTAGGGTTCATTTACCCTTTCCCTTTTTATGACCGAACCGGGTTCGGATCAGCAGGACCCGACCCGGTCTGAACCCTCCCTTTTCACTAGCTGATGACAGCTTTTGGAGGCCCACCTGATTCTCTACACCCCTTCAAATCCTGCGCTCCCCCCTTGTTTTTTTTAATTTTCAACTCAATTTGTTTTAGAATTAATTCTATACTTTATATTTTCTAAGTTTTAGTTCTCAATACTTTACTACTTTTTCTAAGTCCATCCATTTTATTATATTAATTCTTTTAATTTCAATTTTGTTGCTCATTTCTTTTTTTTGATTATATTTTAGGGCCAATGATACAACAATATTCATGATTTAGTCAAACCGATTAAATTTTGATTTATTTGAGGCCTACTATTTATTTATTTATTTCGATTTATCTTTCATTATTTTATTTCTATTAATTTTGGGTCAATGAAAACCAAAATATCAATGATTTATCGATCATCGATTTAAAATCTTGATAAAGGTGAGACCTTTCTTATTTTTCTTACCTCTTTTCGATTTTATTTCATTTTTATTATCCTTTCATTATCTTTATTCATTTTGGGTCAATGAAAATCAAATACAAGAGATTATCGATTTTTCGATTTAAAATCTTAGTAAAGGTGAGACCTTTCTTCTTTTTCTCGATTTTATTTCATTTCTTATGATTTTCATCTCGCATATTCTTTTATTTTCACTTTTGGTCAATGAAGGTCAAAAATCGTTGATTATCGATTTCTCGACTAAGTCTTGATTAAGACGAGACCAACTTTTTATGTCGACATTATATCTTGTCAATATTATCTTGATTATTATTGTTCATATTCTTATCATATTATTCATATCATATTATTCATATCATATTATTCATATCATATTCATATCTTATTCATCTAACCATTTTCTTTGTTTATACACTTAATCAAAACACACTAAAATTATCGAAACGCCTAAGCACTTAATTTTTGATTAAAATACTTAACACACCTATTCAAATTGTTTTCATAATTAAATCACGAAAGAATTGAATTCTTGAGGTCAAGCACTTCTTGGGTTCTTGAGTGACCGCGATTGAGGCGCACGCCTTGGGTTGTGATCACTTGACCTTTCGTTTCTAAAACACGCGTCTTAATTATTTGGACAAAGGAATGCCACTGGAGTCTAGCATTCCGTGTGGTACTTTCCTTGTTCATCAAACAATATTTCATAAATCAATCGAATAAAATAGGTGTCGTTGGGATCTAGCATCCCAATAATGCCCCGATTAATTGGTTGCGAGGCCGACGTCTCGTTTATCGAATAATCGTCATTCTCCCTAAAACACTTAACAAATCAAACCATTTCCAAACCAATTCTCGACTCGTCGCCGAGCCACTCTTCAAAACATTCTCGTAAGTCGAGTGCCTTTTGCCTCGACATCAAACGCATACTTGCACATCTCGTGGTTTCGTTACTAGGAGCACCCCTAAGGACTAGTATCGATCCTCACCTCTTTTCTCACCCAATTTGACTCAATCTTTTTCAAACGCTTTCTTAATCACCTTACGAAAGGAGGAGATTCTTGGGATCTAGCATTCCTTGGATCTTCGAATGAATGGCTCTTGAGGCACGCCCTTGGGTTGTTATTCATTCACCCTTTTGTCTTAAAACACTTAACCATTATCAAACATTTTCGTAATCAACTTACGAAAGAACTGAATTCTTGGAGTCTAGTATTCCTTGGATTCTTGAGTGACTGCTCTCGAGGCACGCCCATTGGGTTGTATGTCATTCAATCTTTCGTCTCCTAAAATTCAAACCCTAACCCCTCTTTCTGTGGGCGTACCACGAACTACGACTGCTCTGATTCTTTATTCTCGTCCGAATAAAGATACGTAGGCACAAGGTTGTAATGATCTTGGCGAGCTACCTTCCCTCCACTTTCCGTATTCCCTCTATCCTCTCCCGTAGTCGAACTACGATTGCTCTGATTACTCATTCTCATCCGAATGAGCATACGTAGGCACAAGATTGCGATGATCTTGCCGAGCACCCTATCCTTAAACCACCCATTTCCCCTTAGTATCTTTTCCTTTTATCTTTACCTTTCCGCATTTATTTTAGAGAAGAAAACAAACAAGCTTAGCTAACATTCATCATAATTCGAACTAAGAGGTTCCCGTTGAGTACAATGGATGTGAGGGGGTGCGCGTACCTTCCTCTCACGTAACCGACTCCCGAACCCAAAATGTGGTTGCGATGACCATGTTCTTATCTTCCTCCCTTAAAGGTTTTCTCGATATTTTCCTTTCCTTCTTTTGGGATAAATAAAGTTCGGTGGCGACTCTGTCGAACCGTTTTTCGCGCCTTTCGCGCGAGGGTCGTGTCTTCGATCAAGCTATTTTTCGAGGTGCGACAGCGAGGACGGTGTCCAGAGCTTTGTTCGCAGACGGGTTATTGGCCATGCTGGTGATGAGCGAAAGGATTGCTTTGGTTTATCGTTGAAGGAAAAATAGGGAAGCAAATTCTTCCCACATACGGCGCCAAAGATCGTACCTGGATCAGATAGTTATTCAGTGGCCAGCAACGTCGTATGGACTTCAGCTCCGGCGAGGTTGAAAGACGGCCGGGGGGGGGGGGGGGGGGGGATGTACCTGCAAGGTACTCCGACGCTCAAGTAATGCAAAGGTCACAAGTAAAAGCAAGTACAGAAATAGGTTAGAGTGTATGAGATCGTGTAACCTGACCCTCTCAAATGAGAGGGTATTTATAGATAGCCCCCAGTGCGGGGCCAACGGTCACTTGCACCGGGCTGGATGGCCAGGCCCAATCCAAGTAACTGCCAGGGCTTACGTGGCGTAGTGAAGACCAGCACGTGGTCTTCGCCCTGGGGTAATCGCTCCTAGATCTCAGGAATTAGGGCAGACCGATTCCATCGCGAGTGGGAGGTTACATGAGAATGTATCCTCACGGGGAGGAGTCTCGCGTGTCTGGGAGAGGCGTGTCCATGCGAAGAGGACTCTTATGTGTAGCAGGAGATGGCTCCCCACGGGGAGGAGCACCCGAGTGTCGAGGATGAGTGAGCCCGGAGAGGCTTAGCGCCTCTGCCCGACGTTCTATGTCGTGCGTGCCCGACACTGCTGAGGCATTCTGTATGCTCGACATTGGTCTTGCTAAGAGGCCTTTGTTGGGCCATCCCAGGACGTGGGTTGGGCCTGCTCGATTGAGGGGCAGGCCTTGGCCCAGTCCAGAACAGAATTATTTCACAATCACGAACGACATTTTTATCCAAATTCATTGCTATTATATCATTATTATTTATTTTGAACCATAACTATAAAAAGCAAGAATACTTAACTTTCACACCGGATTTGCTAGTCTCTAGAATAGCTAGTCTGTGTAATGAAATGATAAGTGTGATTTAATCATAAGATTCCATTAAAGATATGGACATTATTTTTAAAATATCCGTAGTCGGAATTTATTGTGAAGTGGGATAATATTAAAGCATTGAGACTATTATGGGGATATATTGATGATCACATCTCATGGATCATAGATAAAGAGTTATTAAGTCTTCACATTGGTTTGAATATTATGAGTAATATTTATACTGGATTTACCTGCTATGAGAATACTACATAGAAAGTTATGTAAAGTGTCATAAGTTATTCTCATGGTGATATTGGTGTATACCACCCTTCGACCTGAAACCACTATGGACCCTAGATGTGGACTCGAGTATTCTATTGCTGATTAAATATTGTCCGTAACTGGATAATCATAAAGATAGTTGATGGGCTTCACAAAGTATACTAAGGGACATGAATGACCTAGATGGAATTTTTCCATCCGGCATAATAGGATAAATGTCTAAGGGCACAATATTAAATTGGGCAAGGGTGACATGGTCTATGCCTTGTGTTCAATATACACATGAGGGGAAAAGTGTAATTGTACCTTATAATATTATCATGAATAGGTTTTGTTAGATCATATGACATTTTCGTGACTTAGATAGCAGTGATGTGTTGCTAGATACCGCTCACTGTTTATTATATTAAATGTATGATTTAATATAATTGTCAATGTCACGAGAACCTACAGGGTCACATACATAAGGACAAATGGAGGAGAGATATAATAAATAAGGAACACTGTAAGGTACGGTGTACTTGAGAAAATTATGAAACACCGTAAGGTACGGTGCACTTAAGTGAAATATGGAACATCGTATAATAAAATAAAAATAGTTAATATTTTATTATTATTATAATAATAGTTATTAAATATGATAATAATAAAATATGTTTATTATAATAGTTATTAAATTATTATTATTATTATTATTATTATTATTATTATTATTATACGATGACCTTAAGTTGGACTTTTTAGCTTGCAGCCCACACAAGTGGTTCTATAACTACAACTCTTGTGTAGAAGCTTTCTCAGTTGATGAAATTCGGTTGGTGAAACCCTGGCTGTAATTTCTCTCTTTCTCTCTATCACACTCAAGCTCTTCATTCGTAGTAGCTAGCACTGAGATTACAGGCACTTTGTTCGTGTGGACTGAGTAGATGCATTGTTCTTCATTCAACACTCGTGATCATTCATCCGGATCTGCATAACAATTGTTAATCACTACAAGAGGTAACCGTTTCTATCACTGATCATACTCATTCGTAAGGATCAACAAAAGGGAAATTTTTGTTTTCCGCTGCACCTTTTGTCGCGATTTCCCTTTGGGTAATAACTCTCCACCTAAGCTTATCTTCAACACTTTTCGCTCTTTATGCATCCTAATAAGTCGGTCTTAAAGAAAATCCCCAGCAAGTATCCTTGAAATTCGTTCCCCAAGCAGAGGATACTTAGCATTACTATCCCCAGTATGCCCTGAGGGTATATAATTCTCTCAGCAGGTCCTTGTTAGATTTCTTAAACTTTCATAGCATTCGCGCTCGTTAGGGAACCTCTCCAAAAAACCTATTCCCTAATAGGCAAGCCATCTCATGGGACAACAGTCATCCTCAGTGAAGACATTATGTTCTTCATACTATCCTTCTTACTCCGTTCTACTCGGAGAACGCCCTAGCAAAAGTTTTACTCGGGTACTATCAATGATATTCTCTGATCCCATCCATGAAAATCCTCTTGTCACATCATACCCCCTGCATGTCTCTTTCTTAAAAAAAGTCCCATTAGTATAATTCCCTAGTGATCAAGCTTTGTCACCGGCCGAGAGCGAATTAGGTTCCAGCACTAAGGTATTTTTATCTCATGTTTTATCTTGGTCCTTACACCGAGGAGGGTTTCAACATGGGTTACATCTTGACGAAGGTTTTTTGCTTCTTACACCGATATGACTCTCATGATAACGAGAGGTCTATTTTGAGTCCCATACGAGTCTCATAATAGTGAGAGGTTTATTTTGAGTCCCACACGAGTCACATGATAGAAAGAGTTTGATTTTAAGTCCCACACGAGTCCAATGATAGTGAGAGTTTAATTTTAAGTCCCAAACGAGCCCTATAATAGTGAGAGTTTGATTTTGAGTCCCATGATAGTAAGAGTTTAATTTTGAGTCTCACGCAAGTCCCATGATAGTGAGAGTTTGATTTAGAGTCCCACACGAGACCCATGATAGTGAGAATTTGATTTTGAGTCCCACACGAGTCCCATGATAGTGAGAGTTTGATTTTGAGTCCCACACGAGTCTCATGATAATGAGAGTTTGAGTTTGAGTCCCGTACGAAGCCCATGACAGTGGGAGTTGATTTTGAGTCCCACACGAGTCCCATGATAGTGAGAGTTTGAATTTAAATCCCACACGAGGCCGATGATAGTGAGAGTTTGATTTAGAGTCCCACACGAGTCCCATGATAATGAGAGTTTGAGTTTGAGTCCCGTACGAGGCCCATGACAGTGGGAGTTGATTTTGAGTCCCACACGAGTCCCATGATAGTGAGAGTTTGAATTTAAATCCCACACGAGGCTAATGATAGTGAGAGTTTGATTTAGAGTCCCATATGAGTACCATAATACACTTCTATTTTTTTCGGTTCATACACCACTGTTTACTTTCAATTCTTACACTGTTGTGATTCTATTTCGGTTCTTACACCGATGTCATTGATTTCAGTTATTACACCACTGTCATTTGATTTCAGTTCATACATCATTGTTTACTTTCAGTTCTTACACCGCTGCCATTTTATTTTGGTTCATACACCGCTGTTATTTATTTCAGTTCTTACACTGAGTACAATTTATTTAGCATTAGCTCTAACACCGTTGACAAATTATTAAGCATTATTTCTTACACGAATGACAATTTTATTAGCATTAATTCTTACACCGGTGATAGTTTATTTAGCACCAGTTCTTACACCAATGATAGTTCAGTTAGCATCGATTCTTACATCGATGACAATTGAGTTTTAGCATCGGTTCTTACACCTATCACAGTAGAGTTTTTAGCATCAGTGCTTACACCAATGATAATTGAGTTTTAGCATTGATTCTTACATCGAAGACTGTTTAGTTGACATTGATTCTTACATCAATGACAGTTGAGTATTGGCATCGATTCTTACATCGATGACAATTGAGTCTTGGCATTGATTCTTACATCGACGACAGTTAAGTTTTGACATCGATTCTTACATCGATGGCATTTAGCGATTCTTACATCGATGGTGTTTAATCTTGACATCACTTCTTACATCAATGGCGTTTAGTCCTGGCATCGATTATCACATCGATGGTAGTTAGTTTGAAATCGATTTTTGGAAGTTGGTCATTTTAAATTACCTTAGTTAAGCATCTGCTTTTAAATCGGTACTAAATTCTCATATCAATCACCATTAACTTATTTCTATTTTTCTTGATTGCTATAATTATTTTCCTTAATGTTCAATCAAAATATAGATTCAATTTTTTGTTATAAAAAGAGACCAATCACTACCCACCATAGATAATACTCCTTCACACACACATATACACACACGATTAAAAAAAACAGAAAGTCATTCCACACTAGAAAAATTTAGAAAAAAGGTCTCCCTCACACACGTTTTTTTCTTAAAAAAAAAAAATAACAAAAGAAAAAGATTCGTAACATTATCTTCATCGTCACAGGATTGCCGAACAAACACAGCTATCTCTTATGGATGCCTAGGTTGGATGTCTAGTAACATTTCAATTATATCGATCTTACTCCTACGTATGGTGTTTAAAAACTGGGTCTAGTTTTTTTTTCCAATGAATATTGTCAACTATTTGTAAATACAATAAAAATAATAATAATGAATGTCAAAATTTTAAAATTTAACTTGTATTATTTATTTCGTGCTAATCTTTCTTTCAATCAATAAATATCAAATACAAAAAAAATTATAAAAATAAAAAATATATATCAATTTTATTAGTTGTTTTTCTAATAATGAAAATTTTTCTCTTAAATTCATTTAGGTTAGTTTTTGTAATTATTAACATAAAAAATAAATAAAAATTTGTTTCTCTCACCTTTTTCAATAATATTTAATTTTTTATAAAAATAAAAATACATAAAAAATCCAAAAAGAATAAGACACACAAAAAAAAAGAACTTGTCTCATTATTATTATTAGGATGTTCTAATTAAATCAAGAAAATACAAAAAATTATCTTATACTCTTAGATAAAAAATTCAAAAAAAAAAAAAATCTCATTAAAACTCTAAAATACCAAAAAATAATAATGAATTCTTTTTATAAAACAAAAGGGATAAAATGACCTTTGAGATGTATCTCCTTTGGGATTTATCGTCGAATGCTCGTTGTCTACTTTAAAATTAATCTTAAACATACCAAACAATCTTTTTTGCAACGTGCGTTAGAAACATTTTTCAAACTTATTCTTTCTCCGTCATCGTGCGTCGAAACTAAAATCAACCAATACATACTTATTTTTTACGAATTACAGAGTTCTGATTTTCTCACTACACAATGAGAATACGTAGACACAGGGTTTGAAAACCTTGGTGAACCCAACAACTAAAAAACTTCTTCTTTTTTTTTCTTTGTAAATAACTTTTATCTTTTTCTTAAATAATCTCGTTTCCCTTGTAAATACCTTAATAAATAACTTAGTGAATATAAAATAAAATTAAGCAAACATACCTTTAACAAATCCTTAACCCTAGAACTAGAGGAGCTTCTACGTCGTACTTCTTTTTCAGAGTCCCCCGTATCATAATTTGCAGTATCACATCTATTGTAATAATCATACATATTATTTGCGAGTCTATTCAAAATACGACTTTGTAGAGATTATAATTCTCTTTCCATATGGTGATTTCTTTTCTAAGCTGTAAATCATTTGCTTTAATTTGTGCAACAAATTCAACTTCAACACTATTAAGTATTTCATCTAAATCCCCAGATTTCTTATCGTTAGTTTGTTAGATTGATCCAAAAGGAGCAACAGAATGTCCTTGGTCAAATATTGGCAACATTATTTAAGGTTGGGAAAATTTTCATGTTAGATTGTCAAAGTTTGAAGTGAAAACCCTCAATCTTGAATGGTTTGTCAAAGACAACAGCCGCAAAATTACCAATAACTTCTTCGGTAGCCATGGTACTTTTTCGAACATCTTAAAATTGTTGTTTTTGGATTTTGAAAATAGCCGTAGAAGAAGTTACCAAAATGAGTAGTGGAACCGTTCGCTCTCTTTAAGACATTTCACAGCACTGTCCAAAATTATGCAAAGCGGCCTAACTACCACGATGCCTCAAGGGTAAAACACCCTAGTTCAATACTATACTACTTACACTGTAGATAATCGTTCAAGAAATACACCCTCTGATGGTACAAATACCATTCGAATATGGTATAAATATCACTCGTAGTATCTGGTATAACGACCAGTCGTAATAATCTCTCCAACCAAGAGAAATTCCAATAATTCACCAAAGAGAATTCAATAGTGATCATTTGACCACTCAAAATGACTTCTCAAACAAAGATAAATTCGAATAATCCTCTAAAGAGAATCCAAAAATTATATTTGATAATTTCTTAACCTTAAACGAGGAGAAATTAATATAATTCTTTAAAGAGAATTCAAGAAAGTACTCGTAAAATTTAACGAATAGAAAAAAAGGGAGAAGTTGGCACTTCGACAAGTCGAATGACGCAGAGTTATGACAATGATAAAGGAAAAACTCAACAAAAGGAGTTTTTGGTGTGTTTTAGAATGAAACAGGGAATTTTCTAACATAATTAAGTGAGCTAGCTAAAATATATCTCCTAAGCAATGTGGAACTAAGGAGTTATTCTGACTAATACACAATGTGAGACTTAAGAAACTTTTTCAAATTCATCTCCCTATATTAGAATATTGACATAATGTTTGAACATCTATGGAAGGGGATTATGTTTTCTTAAGTTCAGATGTGGAGGGTTTACTTCAAGATTTCCTTGATAATGAGGTGGATTTCTGAAAAACGTTATTTGTGATGTTTCTTAGTCTCCATCACTTAAAGCTGCTAGGAATGAGGTGTAGTTATCTTGTAGAGGAATCCCTCTTCACATCTAGAACGAGAAGGTTTTTCATAAGCTTGGTTCGCTTTCTAGTAATGTCATTAAGGTGTATGAGTCTGTTTTAGTTAGGAACAATTTGGTTTTAATGGTGGAGTTTCAGGTTTTCCTACAAAGAAGATGATGATTTGTGTGAACTTTCAAATGGGGCCATTTCTTGTATGTGTGGCAAATTATCATTGTACACCCCTTTTAATTGACAAAGAATATAAGATAGTTTGTTTTAATATTTCAATTTTTAATTACCTAATAAAGTATGATTAAAGTGTAGGAGTAAGTTATGGCTAAAGTTTAGGAGTCAGTTACTCAATATTTGTTTTTTTTAATTTCTGTCACAACTTTGTATTTAAAGCAGATTGTTATTCAATAAAGTTAAGTTTTTCTCTTCCTTATTTTATAAGTCACCTTTAATAATCAACATCCTCATACCTCCTCATGACCCAACATGCAAACTACAAAATAGTATAGGCAATATTTTCCATTTGTATATAGTTAGTGATGTATATATAATTATATTTGTATTATTTTATATTAAATTACTAATTATAATATTATTTTGAAACTTTTGATCATTTTTAAATATATGACTCTATAAATTTAATGATATTTTTTCTATTCTTTCTCAAATATATTATTTATTAATATTATTATTTTTCTTTGCAGAATAAAAAAACAAATAAAAACATATTTATAAACAAATTGTAATTTAGTATTTAGTAAAATTACACATAAAACATAGACATTAATTAGACTATCAACTTTTATAATGAGTACTCTCCCCAATAATAAATACAAAAGAAATTTCTGTAAACAAATATTGTTTTAGTTGGTATAACTTTTGGATCAAATATATCAACTTTTGATGATTATTTTTTTTAATGTTTGCAACTGAATGTAATATATTTTAAATTCTTTGTCCAATCCACCTTTCTCACTCACTTTATATAGATGTGTGATTGCAAACTTTCACACTTCAGAGGTAGGAAAAATTACTGAAGGTCTCACATAACACGAAAATATGCAGCACAAATTCACTGCCTATGAAACATTGTTGCATATTTGAAATGAAGTTGCATCTTCTTTTTTTGGATATAAGATGATATGACTAGGTTTTTTCAAACAATGATTAATCCAATAGCAGTCACAATGGCATTATATTGAGATATATGTTGGAATAATATAGCAAGTGTCAATAAATGGGGAAATAGTCCTACATTAGATAGGAATGTGGTGACTTGAGCATTTATAAGTGGGAGAACCCACTCACCTATCACCTTAAGGTTTTAGGTGGACAAGTGGTGTGTCTCTCACAAATGTGCCAGAGCCTTTGGTTCAAGAAATGGACCGACTTAATTGTATCAATGAAATCGAAACGCCCAAGAAAGAGGTGTATTCGAAAAGGAGAAGTATTGGAATAATGTTCCCCTTTTTTTATAAATGCTTAAGTCATCAAAGGGAAGATTTTCACCAAATTACATTCATTTATCAAGTCAAGATAGACATTATTGAAAAATACAACATAGCTAACAGTTTCCAAAGTGTAAACCACAATGACACATGCATTTTTCTCTCATTGATGCTCATATTTCTATTGAAATTTTTATGGATCTCTCTTCACCGCTGGGGATGAGCAGTTTTTCTTATGTGTTCAATTTCTATCTTGTTAAAAAAAGGATTTATTTAATTCTTTATTTGTTTTTGTTTAATATTTAATAATTATCAATGACTAAACCTTAAAATGATAAAATGCACCTAAAGAAATCCAATGACCTATTCGAACAACTTTTAGTGCAACCAATGAAAATTATATCAGTTCCATTTTAGCAGACCCCGTTTCGTAATGCAGGATACTCTGCACCCATATCATCCTCAAAATAATGTTTAAGATATGTAATTAAATATCAATTTCTAATATTAAAAAACATACCATTATTTTCACATTCATTCACAAAGAGGTAAGAAAACTTACTATTGACATAAAGTATATCTTTTTATTATTTAAAATCAGATCCTCTCTAAGCCATGAATTTCTAGATTGAGAATTTAAAAAATCTCAATCCTTGACAGTATCCCAAAATAGGTGATAAGTTTGTCACAAAAGATGTGACTAAAAAAACTGCAAGCCATATGTAGTTATGTTGTAGGCTACATATAACTCTATCCCCTGCAGCCACTATTGCCGATACATACTTTTTCATGTTTGCCAAGTTGTTTACATCTCCCATCATCGAACCATCGTCTTATACACTTGTACTAAAATTCAGTAACATGTGTGTTATTTGTCAATAACTTTATAAAAAAAGCAATGTAACATATTTTTTCAAATTTGAATAAACTTACCAGTAGAGAGCGCCAAATAGGAAAAAATGAGATGAAATAAGTAATCTCCATATAAAACCTTCTTGAATGGCGGATCTCATGATGATGTATTTTGAAAGCTTTTACAAAGAAAGTTATAATTCTTAGCTTCCAAGTGCCTTAAAAGTGGAATCTATGTTCATAACCATAATATTTAATTTTATTAACTAAGATACATAATAAAAAGAAGAGATGATAAAAAAGAACATATATATATATATATATATATATATATATATATATATATATATATATATATATATATATATATATATATATATATATATATATATAATCACCTGACTAATTAGTTGGTTTGCCATAAATATGTTAATTAACATAATCAATTAAAATAAAATTAATAATACTAAGTGTGAGTTTAATTTTCTAAATGTTTGTTATTATAACGAAACAATTGTTCTCACTTGTTTCTTGAGGTTGAAATTCACCTTACATAATAATGGAGAAGTAACGTGTCGAACGATATAAAATATCAAATGGCAAGAATAGGAAACCTATGAAAAATTGAAAAATTTCAATTAATTGTTAGCGTAAAGATGTCTAAAATTACTTTAAAAATTTAACTAGTGGTTAGTCTAATAAATCAGTTTTCAAAATTAAAAAAAAAAAAAGTCTATTTTAATTGGCGAAATAGATCATTAGATTATACTAACTAGAAGTAAAATTTCATGAAATGCACCAAGTTGGCTATGAGAGAACCCTGCCATACTTAATAAAAAGTGTATAATCATTACTCCATCGACAATTGCCATCAAGGTAGTGCATATAAAAAATGCATCTCTACACTTAAGTGATGTCTTTGGAGAAAACTCAAATACTTAATTGTAATTGATTATTTTACTTTTCCACATGCATAACTTATACATGTGGAAAAGAACAAGAATCAAATACAATTAAGTATTCGAGTTCTTTCTAAGAAGATCACTTAAGAGTAAAGATGTATTTTTGATATGCGCTACCTTGATGACCATTGTTGTTGGAGCAATGGTTATACACATTTTTTTAAAGTTTGCCATGATTCTCTCATGGAACACTTGATGCATTTCTTGATATTTTACTTCTGGTTAGTATGATCTCTAGTTAGTATAATCTAATGATTTATTTCACCAATTAAATTAGATTTTTTTTTTTAAATTATGAAAATTGATTTATTATATTAACTATTATATTAAACTTCTAAAGTAATTTTTGACATCTTTATGTTAAAAATGATTTGAAAATTTTCAGTTTTTCATAGCTCTTTTATTCTTGTCATTTGATATTTTCTATCGTTCGACACGTTACTTTTTCATCCGTGTCATTCATGACATAGTGTGCTCTCTATTATGTAAGGTAAATTTCAACCTCATGAGATAAATGAGAATAATTATTTCGTTATAACAACACACATTTAGAAAATTAAACTTAGTACTATTCATTTCATTTTAATTTATCTTTTTGATAGATTATGCTAGTTGACATGTTTATGGCAGACCAATTAACTAGGCAGGTGATTAGATATATATATTTTTTTTCTTTTTTATCATCTCTGTTTATTATACATTTTAATTATTAACACTAAATTAATTTTTATTATAGTTATAAACATAGATTCCACTGTTAAGGCACTTGGAAGCTACGAATTATAACTTTTATGTTAAAGTTTTCAAAATACATCATTGAGACCCTCCATTCAAGAAGACTTTATATGGAGATTACTTATTTCATTTCATTTTGTCTATATCTCTGATGTTTTTTTGCAAGTAAGGTTATTCAAATTTGAAAAAAAAGAATGTTACATTGCTATTTTATTTTTTTTATAAGTTTTTGACAAATAAAACACATGATGTTGAATTTTATTACAAGTGTATAAGACGGTGGTTCGATAGTGGTGATGTAAACAATTTTGCTAACATGGGAAAGTATGTTTCGCCGATAGTGGTTGTAGGAGCTATCGTTACATATAGCCGACAACATAACCACATATTGGGATACTGTCAAGGATTGTGATTTTTTAAATCCTCAATCTAGAAATCCATGGCTTAGAGATGAACTAATTTTTAAGAATAAAAAGATATACTTCATGTCAATTGTAAGTTTTCTTACCTCCTTGTGAATGAACATAAAAATAATTGGGTTAATTATATGAAAACCCCCTGCCATTAGGGCGAGATTTGATATTGCCCCCCTGATATACTACTTCCATTTTCGACGACATCACGACCTCCTCTCGATCTAATCTGCGCGGCTGGCCTTGCACTCAGTTCAGAACAATAATGTCAATGTGTCACGAAGCACACAGTGTTCTCAATTTTCGACGACATCACGACCTCCTCTGTTGAGTTATGTTCTCAATTTTAACTAAATCATTGGGAAATCAAAATGGAGGTTATGAATTACAGTAGTTTTAAAGTGGTAAAGCAGCACCAGTGAACCTAGAGGCGTTGTATTCATGACTCTTGACAGTGATTGAGTTGCAAGGTTATTGACAGTGGTGGTCATGTGAAACAAAAATGGAGAGTAGAAGATGATGTTAATGATGATGGTAACGTCGGAAATGGGTTTGACGGTGGTTTGTCCTCGATCTGGGGGGTAGTTAGAAGGGTTGTGTCACTACTTGCATGAATGTGTTTATGAAGTGGTGTAAGTTGCAGCTGGGAAAAAAGAAAGGCAGTGTCGTTTCGGTGGATGTTAAAGGTTGAAAAGTTGGAGGAAGGAGAAGATCAAGTAGGGCGTTTCTAGCATTGAGTTAAAGGTTGAAAAGTTGGAGGAAGGTTGAAAAGTTGCACAGTCAGCACGCTCAGTCAGCAACACCAGTAAAAAGGTGTGGTAAAAATAGGTTTTTGGTTTTATAAGGGGTGGTTCAAAAAAAAAAATAACTTCAGGGGGGCAATATCAAATCTCGCCCTAATGACAGGGGGGTTTCATATAATTAACCCAAAATAATTTTATATCTTTTAATATTAGAATTGATATTTGATTGCAGGCCTTAAACATTATTTTGAGGATGACGTGGGTGCAGAGTATCATGCATTTCGAAACCAAACATGTTAATGGGACTGATAGAATTTTCATTGGCTGCACTAGAAGTAATTGTGTGAAGAGGTCATTGGATTTTCTATAGGTGCATTTTATCATTTTAAGGATTAGTCATTGAAAATTATTAAATATTAAATAGAAACAAATAAAGAATTAAAGAACTCTTTTTTTTAACATGATAGAAATTGAACACATAAGAAAAACTGCTCATCACCAGTGGTGAAGACAGATCCATCAAAATTTCAATAGAAGTGAGAGTCAAGTCATCCAATCACCCATCATCCAAAATTGGTACAGAAAGATATAAATTAATATTTACCTCTGTAGTGTTCAATTTGTCAAAATTGTTTCATTTTGTTATAAACAAATTAGCTTATCTATTCTTGCTAATCAGATGGTTCTATATCTAAGTTTAATAGAATGCTTCATTACCTAAGTTCACAGTCTCTTCTATAATAGAAATATCAAATAGTACCAGGAATGGATATGTGTCTCTATATGTTACTTAGCGAGAATTAAATCATTTTGTTATTCATATAAGAATTTGACCTTAAATTATGGAAAATTGATTGTGCTAGCAAAGCACGAAACTACATTACATTATATTAAATTTAAGTAAAGTGATCATAACTAGAAATGTAAATTTGAAAGCTCAGGAAGATGAAGGTTCTCCAAACTATCGGGGTTTAAAACCCTAATCCGAGGCTTAGGGACTTCAGTAGTTCTCAATCTAATCTTCTACTTGTTATTCGTAAACATTTCATACTATCTAGTTTGTTTAAGCTATCATGAGTGGTGGACCGATGAACCGTAAAAAGCCGGAATAGATGGAAATCAGGCATCAGAAAGTTACAAGGTCTATGAATAGAGGATATGTTTGGACTGCTAGGCGGGGAAAAACATTGATGGTGGAGAGTCATTATCTTTGTTTTTTATCACCGAGTTCCTTGATAACCGTGACCTTAAATATCTCTTTAAGGTGTTCAAGGAATTCAGAATGGTGACTGAAGTGTTTATCCCATCAAAACTGGATAAACGTGGGAAAAGATACGATTTCGTCGGATTTAGAAAAGTGCTGAATGTGAGAGTAATGGATGCTAAACTAGATAGCATACACATTCAAGGGAAGAAAATCTACGCGAATGTTCAAGATTCCAACGAGGTGATTATTCAGCCATAAATCAGGAGAGGATGTTGCATGTTCAAGATGTAGGGGGCGAGTTAATATGGATGATCGAGGTTGGAATACTAAAAAACCTGGAGTATTTTATGCTCAGGTGACTGTACACAAGATGAGGCCAAACGAGGTTGGCGTTAGGGATGAAACTAACCTCCTGTTTGGTAAGTCCTGTAGTAGGAAAGAGGGATAGAAGCCAAACCAAAATTTGTTCACTTTCAATTCAATGTTCAAAAAGAGGATGATGCAATATTTTCCAAAGCTTTAGTGGGTGTATTGGAAAAACCATGGTCGACGTATAATGTACAAACAATGTTTCATGAGTTGGGGTGTCTCAATATCAAAGCTATTCCAGTGGTAGCAAACCTTTGTCTCTTAGAGGAAGATAAGGATGATGTTCTTTGTACTCTAATAGAGGAGGATAGGAACTGGGTTGATAAATGGTTTGTAGATATCCATCATTGGACCCTGAAAGACATAGATAATGAGAGATTGACATGGCTTAGATGTTACAGATTACCTTGCCACGCGTGGGGTTCCAAGTTCTCCAGCTTCCTTTCGGGCCTAGTGTGTGATTATGTTTGCTCTGATGAGGAAACAAAGAAGCTTGAGAAGCTGGATGTTGCTAGGTTTCTTATAAAGACAAAGTACTTTATGACCCTTAATGAATATTTTAACGTTGAAATCAACAAAAAAATACCTGGTTAAATTGATGGAGGACATGCTTGGCCCCAAACAAACTTTGGTTCCTAAGCATGGAATGGAGGTTAGTGATCCTGATAGCTTGGAATAGGAAGATGACGATGGCGCGTGGGGAACTACTAACACAGAAGAAGATGAGGAAACTAGGGAATCTAATCACACCGAAATGCAACACTCTGGCCAAGATGTTGACATTCCATGAAGCCTTGAAAAACAAAATATGTTGGTAAACAACAACAATTTGGGAGAAGGTACAGATTGTGTGGAATTGGGAAAAGTACCTACACATGTCAGATCTGCAAGCCAAAAAGAAGAAATTTGAAAAGATTGGATTAGAAAATTTAGTCAATTGTAATGTCGTAGCTGCAGAACCTAGTAATGAGGGTAATCATGTTACTATACAGGAAATTTCGGGGCCTACATTGGAGTTGAATCAGGGTTTGGTAAACAACCATTCTAAGGCATTGAATATTGTAAGGGACCAAGGTGATAATCTCATGTTGGGTCGGGCCTTTTATGAGTCGTACCATATCACGTGTACTGCAACTGGACGGGCTACAGTGTGCATTGGGCCCAAGTTGACGGGAAAAATTATTAAATGACATTTGTGACAATATCAAAATTCTCTTTTCCCCTTCCTATTTCTGTCGTCTCATTCATTCAAATTATAAACAACCTGCATCTGGTTTGTTAGCCAAGTCAATTCCGACGATAGAAGATTCTAATTATAGGTACTCTGAGGGCTTGATCTTATGCTGTGATTCCATAAATGACTCCGATGTTAACCAATGAAATTCACAGTTCAGAAATTCAATTGAAGATGTGTCAGCCAAAATTTGGCATACAATAAAGGAGATAGGTATTGAATGGGAAGAAGATGAAGAATTATATGAAGGGCTTAACAGGGACATGGAGAATAGGGATAGAAGCGTGTTTGAAGGGTTGAGGGAGGCTGTTACCATTGTCACATGAATATAGTTTCTTATAATATTTGTGGGACTGGGAGCTCTCTGAAAAGAAATAGGATCAGGCAGGTGATTACTTCTTGTAAGTCTGATTTATGTTTCATTCAAGAATCGAAGTGTCAGACTATGAATAATAAATTGGTGCAAAGTTTATGAGGTAATGTTGAGTGTGATTGGTCTGCAGTTAACTCTATTGGACAATGGTTATTTAGGAATTAATGCGAATTGGAAAGGCATTAACTGCTACTTAATCAATGTTTACGCTAAGTGTAGTCTTAGGGAGAAACGTAATGCGTAGGCTGATCTTATTAACCTGAAGAATAAAGCCCCATCAGGTGAATGGTTGGTGGACAGTGATTTTAACGCGATTAAGTCTATCGAATAAAGGAGGGGTATTGTGTCTCTTAGCTATGTGGAGATGGAGGAGTTCCTTACTTTCATGGAAATGATGGAATTGGTGGATCCTCTCTTAGTTGGGGATAGATTCACTTGGTTTAAGGAAAATGGGAGCTGCTGCAGTAGATTGGATATGATGTTTCTTTGAGACTCTTATCAATAGGTGGAGTGTGGTAGCCCAAAAAGTAGGAGATCGTGACATATCTGACCACCGTCTGGTGTGGATTCGTGCTAATTCAGTTAATTGGGGACCTAAACCTTTTACGGTATTCAATTGCTGGTTCAAACATCCTAAATTCCTAGAATTTGTGAAGTCATAATGGAATTCTTTCAACTTCCATGGGAGCGCTGCCAATGTACTTTGCAAGAAATTCAAAGCATTAAGATCCAAGTTAAGGTGGTGGAACAGAGAGGTCTTCAGGTGGGTTGATATTAAGATTGAAATAAGTGTTGAGTTATTGAATGAAATCGAAGCAGATACGTTCAAGGATGGATTATTAATATCAAGTGATGCATTGGACAAGAGGAGCATTACTAATGAGTGGATATGGGATTCACTGTTGTTGAAAGAAAGAATTTTAAAACAAAAGTCAAGATCAAAGTGGGCAAAGGAGGGTGATCTGAACACCAGATTTTTTCACTTAATGCTAAAGTGTAAAACCGAGAGAAATACGATTTAAGCTTTAAGGGCGGGGTCTTCATTATTGGAGGATGTGGATGCTATAAATAATGCATTCAAGACTCACTTTGAAGACAGATTTTCGAGGGACTCTAATCTGAAATCAAACATTGATTTTTCTGGGCTGCCTAATCTCACCTCGGCGGAATATTTGTCATTGGAGGAACCATTTTACTTTAGAGGAAGTTCATGTAGTTGTTTTTTACTGTGATGGGGACAAAAGTCTCAAACCAGATGGATTCAATATGAGTTTTCTTAAACACTATTGGGACAGTATTGGCGTTGATGTTTATAATTGTGTTTCTGAATTTCATTCCTCAGCCATGCTGCCTAAAGCAATGTTTATAATTGTGTTTCTGAATTTCGTCCCATCAGTCTTATAGGATGTGTCTACAAAGTCATTTTCAAAATAATAGCTACACGCTTAAGGAAGGTTATAGGAAGACTCATATTGTCATCTCAAATTGCGTTTATTCACGGCAGACAGATATTAGATGGGGTATTAGTGGAAATTGAGTTGGTTGATTTTACTAAAAGGGAGAAAAGAAGTTGTCTTATGCTCAAAGCGGATTTTGCGAAGGCATATGATAGTGTAGATTAGGGCTTCCTTGAGAAGATTTTGATGTTCATGGGATTTGGGCAAAAATAGTTGTTATGGATTAAGGGTGTCGTGTTTACTAGCTTCATGCCTGTGCATGTGAATGGCAGTCCAACGAAGATTTTTCGGTCTCCAAGGGGCCCAGACAGGGTGACCCTTTGTCCCCTTTTTTGTTTCCTTTAGTGGCTGAAGGGATTACTTATGTCATAATTAATGTTGCGAGGTTGGAGATTCTTACTGGGTTCAGAGTTAACAACGACGTATCCCATAATTTGTTGCAATTCGCAGACGATACAATCCTTGTATGCGACGCTTCCTGGTCTAACATATGGGGATTGAAAGCTATTCTCCGTGCCTTCGAATTAATTTCAAGATTGAAGATTAACGCTTCTAAGAGTTGTTTGTATGGAATTGAAGTAAAGGACTCTTTTATGGTGGCTGCAATCTGTTTCTTAGCTTGTAAGAAGGAAAGATTTCCTTGCAAATTTCTTGGCCTTACAATTGGAGTCAACCATCAGCGTTTGGCATTTTGGAAACTCGTCATTGATAGATTGAAATCCCGTTTGTCAGCATGGAAGGGAAAAATGTTATCCATTGGTGGGAGAGTTAATCTTTTGAATTTTGTCTTGACAAACCTTCATATCCACTATCTCTCATTCTTCAAAGCACCTGTTAAGGTTGTTGCTCAAATCAGAACATTACAACGGAGGTTTCTTTGGTCTGGCATGGTGGAGAAACATGGATTGACAATGATTAGCTAGAATACCGTGTGTAAATCAAAGGAATTGGGTGGGCTAGGAATTAAAGATGTTGGTGTTTTCAACATATCCTTGATTACTAAATGGTTGTGGAGAATTATTTCGAATGAACAACCATTGTGGCGTGGCATCTTGATGGCTAGATATGGGAACTTAATTTCAAGAATTTTGTCTCATGAGGATTCTCTTGTACCAAGACAACACTCGATTTGGTGGTGGGATTTGATGCTTGTTAGTGATTCGATGGATGAAGGTAGTTTTTCAAAGGTAATTGCATGCAAACTTGGTGACAGCCACAATATCCCATTTCGGTCTTCGAGATGGATATGAAATTCTCCTTTCTAGTTACTATTTCCTGCATTATTTGTCGCAGCAGTACGCAAGGTTGGGCCTGTTATGGAGTTTGGATACTGGGAGTGTAAAGCCCACATATACATACATACATCAAAGCATATATCATACATGAATAATACATTTGGTACTGAAATATATATGTACAAGTTCCTAGTTAACACATTGTATACACAAAATGCCCTAAATACAAAGTTCTAAAGCCTACGGCATAACGTATACAAGATGTTCCAAAAGCACTAAGAACTAGATCAATACAATGATCTCAAAATAAAACGCCATAGCGAAAGCCATGCCATCTCAAAAGCTACGATCCGTAAGGAAAAGTCAAACCACCTTATCCTTACCCTTCACCGAACCTGCAGAACCTGTGATGTAAACAACAACAGTGGGGTGAGATACATCAGTGAGTTTGCTATCTTATAGTCCTCTCGGCTTTACAAGGTTCTAATAAGCCTAACTCAAGTCAAAGGGAAGAGAGGTGACTTTGAGTACACACACGATATAAATACATTCACACTCGTGAGCCTATTAACTCACAAAAGTACCAAAGTAAGTTCTGAGCATGTTACTCCAGAATCTCACCAAAAAAATCAATAACCGTACCAAGGTATCCCTTATTCCCGTCCGCTTCTACGTCTAGACGACGATTCGAGTCATGGATCCTTGTATCTACTTGGCATACGAATTGGATTCGGGATCATCGGCCCGTACATCGTGATCCGTCACTTCTCACGGCCCGTACACCGTCACAAGTCTCTTTACTCGTAGGCTCCAATAGTACTATACGCGGGAATCAAACCTGCCAAGTAGTTGTGCATACGTTTCAGAGGAGGTGTTCGAGTCTCATGAAACTACACCGCAAGGTAAACCGGTTATTATTACTAGACACACGCCTCGGCCTCTTTTGCACGAGCGTTGTCACCATGTTATTTACACACTTCCGATATCATTTCCGGTAATGTTCCTCACTCTACCTATTCATATTTTAACATGCATACATATTCCAACCTGTTTCACAATAATAACATAGGAATGTAATCATCAATCAAATAATGGAACACCAAAATTCAACATACCACAATTCATACCAATTTACGGTTCCCTTCGATTCATTTAATCTGGCAATAACCAGGTATTTCTCACTGCCATCAGCTAGAATATGTTCCTAGCTTCACAACGATATCAAGAATACACAAAACGGATAACCGAGTCAAAATTTATGCAAGAAACCAAATGGATGTTCTGCTATGTTCGCATTGCGAAGAAACCAGCGAACGCTCGCTACTTCATTTGCAGTGCGAAGCGTCCAGCGAACGCCTAGCCAACACTTGTTTGCTACACCATTCGCAGTGCAAACTCTAGCGAACCAAGGCAGTGGCAAAAACAACATAAGGTTCGCAGTGCGAACCACTGGCGAACGCTCGCCTTCGCAGTACGAGCTACCAGCGAGCTCACGATTTCCCCTTCGCTGGGGGATTCGCAGCGCGAATCTGGGAATTTCAGAAACTTCATCAGCGTAACAGCTGATCTCCTATGGTCCCAAAACCCCACCAAAACATATCCAAGCATCATACAATCAAACATAAATGATTCTACACTCATATAACTCATACTAATCAGTTTATAACACATTTCAACTGTTAATTTTCAAGATTTTACAATTAATCCAATTCTCTTACAACTCTAACTTAGGTCTTGGAATCCAAGAAAAACTAAAACAAAAGCATCTATCTAGAACCCACCTGGAATAGATGAAGATGGTGAAGATTTGAAGATGATTGGATGAAGATCTGATGATGAGATGATGATGTTCTTGCTCTTGAGCTTTTTCCTTTTCTCTCCCTTTTCCTTCCTTTCCTTTTCTTCTCCAAGTTAACTATGTTTGGAAATGAGAGAAAAAGAAATGATATAGAAAATATCATCAATTAGCAACACTACTAATTGTCCAAAAAGTCTTTAAAGTCCAAATATTGAAATATCTCAGAGTCAGATAATATTAATTGGATTTACTCTAAGTTCAACCGTTACTCTAATTATCTCTGCAGATAATTTCTCAGAGCACACTGGGACTCAGTTGATCACAACTAATATTATCCAGAGTAAAAGAATTTACGGGGTATTACATCCTCCCCCCCTTAAATAGAAATTCGCCCACGAATTTAAAACAAATACCTGAAAAGATGAGGATAGACCTCCCGCATCTCTGATTCCAATTCCCAAGTTGCATCACCCGGATGCGGTTCATCCCACTGGACCTTAACCAGAGGAATCTCTTTATTCCTTAACACTTTAGTTTCTCTTCCGGTGATACGACTCGGTTGAGGCTCAAATGTCAAATCTGCTTCTATCTCAATTGTATCTGGTAAAATTGGCTGAAGAGGATCTGGGACGAATTTTCGAAGCTGAGATACATGAAAAACGTCGTGCATCTCTGACCTAGAAGGCGGTAAAGCTAATCTGTAGGCTACTTCACCAATTCTTTCCAAAATCTGATATGGTCCCACATATCTCGGACTTAACTTTCGCGACTTAAATGGTCATTTCAACCGCAATCTCGGAGTAACTTTCAAAAATACGTGATCGCTTTCTTCAAATTCTAAAGGTCTTCTACGGTTATCTGCATAACTCTTCTGACGATCTTAGGCTTGTTTGATCTTATCACGGATCATCTTAATTTTCTCCGTAGTTTCATGAATAATCTCGGGTCCCAACATACTATCTTCCCCCACTTCTGCCCAACACAACGGTGTCCTACACTTCCTCACATATAATGCCTCATACGGAGCCATACCAATACTTGTATGATAACTGTTATTATAAGAGAACTCAATCAATGGCAAAAGTTCTATCCAATTTCTACCACTTTCCAACACACAAGCTCTCAACATATCCTCATGGTCTGTATTGTTCGTTCCGTCTGACCATCCGTTTGTGGATGATTCGACGTGCTCAAACACAACTTCGCTCCCATCGCTTGTTGAAAAGCTCTCCAAAATCTCGAAGTGAACTTCGGATCTCTATCCGAAACAATAGTAGTAGGGATACCATGCAACCTCACTATCTCCGAAATGAACAACCTTGCGAGATGACTCGCCTTATAAGTAGTCTTTACGGCCAAGAAATGAGCAGACTTCGTTAAGCGATCTACTATTACCCAAATCGAGTCATAACCACCTTGGGCATGGGGTAAACCCACCGAAAAGTTCATCGAAATACTATCCCATTTCCACACCGGAATTTCTAAAGGTTGCAACAAGCCACCCGGCCTTTGGTGTTCGATCTTCACTTGTTGACACACCGCACATTCCGACACATATACCGCAATATCTCTTTTCATCCCGGACCACCAATAGTCTCTCTTTAGATCTTGGTACATCTTTGAAGATCCCGAATGTATAGTAAAAGCACCCTTATGCGCTTCATCCAAAATCCTACTTTTTAACTCCGCGTTATCCGGAATACAAATCCTTTGGTTAAATACAATAACTCCATCGGTATCCCATACAAAACTCGGTTGCAGTAACACTTCTTGCAACTTCTCATCTAACTCTTGTTCTTGTTGGATTTCTTCCCTAAGAGTAGAATTGATATCCAAATTCCCCATAACCACACAATTAGGAGTCCAATTAAACTGAAGATCTAAATCTCGGAATTTATCCAATAAAGTATACTCTAGCATCATCAAGTCGGCACTGTGCAACACTTTCCTACTTAAAGCATCCGCCACCTTATTCGCTTTACTCGGATGGTATCTTAGTTCCAAGTCATAATCTTTCAAATATTCCATCCACCTCCATTGACGCATGTTCAACTCCTTCTGATTAAAGAGGTATTGTAAGCTCTTGTGGTCACTAAACATCTCAAAACGCACACCGTACAAATAGTGACGCCACACCTTCAAGGTAAATACAACCGCTGCCAATTCTAAGTTATGCGTTGGATAATTTTCTTCATGGACTTTCAACTGTCTAGAAGCATAAGCCACTACATGTCCATCTTGCATTATCACCCCTCCTAATCCCATCTCAGGCGCATCACAATATACCTCATATGACTTGCTAGGATCAGGAATAACCAAAACAGGAGCGGTCGTCAATCTTTCCTTCAAACTCATAAAACTTTGCTCACAAGCCGAATCCCATTCATAAGAACAATCTTTCCGCGTAAGTCTCATCATCGGTAAAGCCAGTTGGGAAAAGCCTTTAATAAACCTTCTATAATACCCTGCTAGTCCCAAAAAGCTTCTAACTTCAAACACATTCTTCGGTCTCTCCCAATTTATCACTGCTTCAACTTTGGATGGATCAACCGCTACACCCCCTTGAGATATGACATGTCCAAGGAAATTCACCTCCGACATCCAAAATTCACACTTACTTAGCTTGGCAAAAAGTCGTCTTTCTTGCAAAATGGATAAAACGATTCTTAGGTGTTCTCCGTGCTCTTGAAGGTCACGAGAATAGATAAGAATGTCATCAATGAAAATCACCACAAATTGGTCCAAGTAAGGTTGAAATATCCGATTCATATAATCCATGAAAACTGCTGGAGCATTCGTCACACCGAAAGGCATCACCAAAAATTCATAATGACCGTAACGAGTTCTAAACGCAGTCTTTGGTACATCTGAATTCTTCACCCGAATCTGATGATAACCCAACCGTAAATCAATCTTCGAGAACACACAGGCTCCTTTCAATTGATCTAACAGATCGTCTATCCTTGGTAATGGGTATTTGTTCTTGATGGTGACCTTATTCAACTGACGGTAATCAATACACAACCGCATTCCACCATCCTTTTTCTTTACCAACAACACTGGGGCTCCCCAGGGCGAAACACTGGGTCGAACAAAATGCTTAGCCAACAACTCTTCCAATTGTTCCTTTAATTCTCTTAATTTGAGTGGCGCCATCCGATACGGAGAAACGGATATTGGAGCCGTTCCCGGTATCAGGTCAATAGAGAATTCCACTTCCCGTTCCAGAGGAAGAGAAGTGATACCCTCGGGGAAAACTTCAGGAAAGTCACAAACTACTGGAATACTCGAAACTTAAAGGTTACTACTCCCCTCCTTAGTAAGAATCATAAGAACATACTTTTCCTCTTAAAACAAGAAATTAATCATTCCAACCGTACCTTCTAGAATAGTAGTTAACACATCCTTCGAAGTAGCTTCAGTAGATGGAATAATGATTAACTTCTCTTCACAACCGATAAAAACCGAATTAGCTGAAAGCCAATCCATTCCCAGAACAACATCCACTTTCTTAAGCAGCAAACAAATAAGATCAATCTGGAAGACTCTTTCGTTCACCGACAATACACAATTTTCACACATCAACGGTGTCTCAACAATTTCATCCATGGCAGTAGTAACCACCATGGGTGGAGATAAAGGAACAACTTGTAACCCGAGTCGCTTCACGCACCACGTGGACACAAAAGAATGCGTTGCCCCACAATCAAATAAAACAAAACAAGGATTTCCATTCACAAAACACGTACCCACAATCAAGGAATTATCACCCTTTGTTTTCCTTGCATCCAAGGTATACACTCGTCCGATATTCTTCTCTTGCATCTGATTCCTCTTCTGAGGACAATCCCTTGATAAATGACCCACCTTGTTACACTGATAACATCGTATTCCATCCCAATTGCACCTCCCAAAATGATTCCTACCACAAGTACGGCATACCGGAGGCGCACTAGACTTAGAACTCTGAACTTGCTTCCCTTTGAAAGGTTGTTGTCTCGGTCTAAATTGTTGATTCGATCTCCCACAATCACTTTGATTCACCCTACTAAGCTCTCCTTCTGCTTGTACCTTCTTCAAACTACGCTCCGCCACATAACACTGTCGTAACAATTCAGCATAGCTCGTGAATTCTCTCTGAGACACACTATGTGAAATTTCAGCCCTTAAACGAAACAGAAACTGATCAATCTTCCACCTTTCATCGGGAGCATACATGGCTTGTCTAGAATAAGCAGCCATATCTTCAAACTTTTCCTCATAAGAAGCCACTGTCAAGTTACCTTGCCTCAGCTGTTGAAATTCAAATTCTTTTTGAGACCTTAAGGAACTTGGAAAATACTTCTCCATAAAAGTTATCTTAAACTGCTCCCACACTTTTGGTACCTCTTGAATTGTCATCAAGGCTGAAGCGCTTTCCCACCATCTCATAGCAGGACCCTTTAACAAGTGAGAAGCAAAGACAACCTTATTTTCTTCACTACACTGAACGATCAAGAAAATACGCTCCATACCGGATATCCATTCATGGGCCTTTACTGGATCTAACCCTCCCAGAAACTCCGGAGGATTCATGCGGATGAAATCCCTAAAGGTTCCCCCTGCAGCTTCAAGAACAACCACTGGAGGATGCACACCACCAGCCATTTGCTGTACCATCTATTGTACAAACTGATTCCGCTGTTGCTGCATCTGTTGCATGAATTGATACAGAGGGGCATTCCCTTCGTCCCCTGGCGGATTTG
Source organism: Lathyrus tuberosus (assembly GCA_022829125.1). Taxonomy (NCBI): domain Eukaryota; kingdom Viridiplantae; phylum Streptophyta; class Magnoliopsida; order Fabales; family Fabaceae; genus Lathyrus; species Lathyrus tuberosus. The sequence continues at coordinate 19,341,848 of JALAZF010000050.1, forward strand.
TCCCTGCTGGAGTAGTTCTCGGTCTACCACGGTTGTTTCTGCGTCGGTCGGCCTTGTTCCTAAATGTCATACAGATAGGATTAAGTTGATCAGGCTCAATACCTTAAATATAACACGTAAGACCAATGGCGACACAACACATATGAAACGGAAAGAAACACTTATACTATTTCATGGCTAGGTCGAGGATACGACCTGCTATGATACCAACTGTAAAGCCCACATATACATACATACATCAAACAATATATCATACATGAATAATACGTTTGGTACTGAAATATATATGTACAAGTTCCTAGTTAACACATTGTATACACAAAATGCCCTAAATACAAAGTTCTAAAGCCTACAACATAACGTATACAAGATGTTCAAAAAGCACTAAGAACTAGATCAATACAATGATCTCAAAATAAAACGCCATAGCGGAAGCCATGCCATCTCAAAAGCTACGATCCGTAAGGAAAAGTCAAACCACCTTATCCTTACCCTTCGCCGAACCTGTAGAACCTGTGATGTAAACAACAACAGTGGAGTGAGATACATCAAATCTCAGTGAGTTTGCTATCTTATAGTCCTCTCAGCTTTACAAGGTTCTAATAAGCCTAACTCAAGTCAAAGGGAAGGGAGGTGACTTTGAGTACACACACTATATAAATAGATTCACACTCGTGAGCCTATTAACTCACAAAAGTACCAAAGTAAGTTCTGAGCATGTTACTCCAGAATCTCACGAAAAAAATCAATAACTGTACCAAGGTATCCCCTATTCCCGTCCGCTTCTACGTCTAGAAGACGATTTGAGTCATGGATCCTTGTATCTACTTGGCATACGAATTGGATTCGGCATCATCGGCCCGTACACCGTGATCCGTCACTTCTCACGGCCCGTACACCGTCACAAGTCTCTTTACCCGTAGGCTCCAATCGTACTATACGCGGGAATCAAACCTGCCAAGTAGTTGTGCATACGTTTCAGAGGAGGTGCTCGAGTCTCATGAAACTACACCGCAAGGTAAACCAGTTGTTATTACTAGACACACGCCTCAGCCTCTTTTGCACGAGCGTTGTCACCATGTTATTTACACACTTCCGATATCATTTCCGGTAATGTTCCTCACTCTACCCATTCATATTTTAACATGCATACATATTCCAACCTGTTTCACAATAATAACATAGGAATATAATCATCAATCACATAATGGAACACCAAAATTCAACATACCACAATTCATACCAATTTACGGTTCCCTTCGATTCATTTAATCGGGCAATAACCATGTATTTCTCACTGCCAGCAGCTAGAATATGTTCCTTGCTTCACAAAGACATCAAGAATACACAAAACGGATAACCGAGTCAAAATTTATGCAAGAAACCAAATGGATGTTCTGCTATGTTCGCATTGCGAAGAAGCCAGCGAACGCTCGCTGCTTCATTCGCAGTGTGAAGCGTCCAGCGAACGCCTAGCCAACACTTGTTCTCTACACCATTAGCAGTACGAACGCTAGCGAACCAAGGTAGTGGCAAAAACAACATAAGGTTCGCAGTGCGAACCACTGGCGAACGCTCGCCTTCGCCTTCGCAGTGCGAGCTACCAGCGAGCCCACGATTTCCCCTTCGCTGGGGGATTCGCAGTGCAAATCTGGGAATTTCAGAAACTTCATCAGCGTAACAGCTGATCTCCCATGGTCCCAAAACCCGACCAAAACATATCCAAGCATCATACAATCAAACATAAATGATTTTACACTCATATAACTCATACTAATCAGTTTATAACACATTTCAACCGTTAATTTTCAAGATTTTGCAATTAATCCAATTCTCTTACAACTCTAACCTAGGTCTTGGAATCCAAGAAAAACTAAAAAAAAAGCATCTATCTAGAACCCACCTGGAACAGATGAAGATGGTGAAGATTTGAAGATGATTAGATGAAGATCTGATGATGAGATGATGATGTTCTTGCTCTTGAGCTTTTTCCTTTTCTCTCCCTTTTCCTTCCTTTCCTTTTCTTCTCCAAGTTAACTATGTTTGGAAATGAGAGAAAAAGAAATGATATAGAAAATATCATCAATTAGTAACACTACTAATTGTCCAAAAAGTCTTTAAAGTCCAAATATTGAAATATCTCAGAGTCCGATAATATTAATTGGATTTACTCTAAGTTCAACCGTTACTCTAATTATCTCTGCAGATAATTTCTCAGAGCACAATGGGACTCAGTTAATCACAACTAATATTATCCAGAGTAAGAGAATTTACGGGGTATTACAGGGAGGGTAACGATTGGCAGTGGAATATTGACATCAACACTTTCATGGTGGGGGAGGAAGTGATGCACGAACTTACTGAACTACTATTGATTTTGCAGGGCACAAAACATATGCTTCACTGTCATGACAGGTTTGCTTGTCCATTAGAAACTCATAGTGACTTCACAGTTAAGTCATGTTATGATTCCATTCTTCTTAAATCGGGTGGGCAAGCTTTGGAGGTTGATCGTATGATGGCTTTGGAATTGCTTTGGCAGTCTAAAATTCCATTTTAGGTAAAGATTTTCTCTTGGCGTATGTTGTTGGATAGGTTGCCTACTCGCTTTAATTTGGCTTGAAGAGGGATAATCTCTAATGCTCATGAAAATGTATGCGTCTTTTGTTTTCGTAGCGAGGAGGATAATAACCATTTGTTTTTTTTCATGTCCTAGAATCTCTTTGGTTTGGAAGAAGGTAGCAGCTTGGGTTGGGATCCCTTGTTTGGTGAAACAGGATTCTTATCGTCCCCTCTTTGAATGGGCGTTATCATTGTTAGGAAGTTGTTCAAATTCATTGCGTGTATTATATGGTTTGCGTCATGTTGATGTATTTGGCGATCAAGAAATCATATTATTTTTAACGAGGTGGGTAATCCAGATGTTATTGTAAATAGAATTATACTATCTTCTTGGTGGTAGATACCTGTTAGGTATAAACATAATTCTAGGTGCTCCTATTAAGAGTGGCTTAAATGTCCTCTTAATTTTTTATAACTAATTTTATTAGGTGTTGGATTTATTTGCAATGGGTGTTTATTGGGTTGAAATACCCCTAGTAATCCCTATTAATATATCATTATTTGCCTATAAAAAAATGTTTGAAATAAACATATACTTAGGGGTAAGTGAGAATAAGAGTATATTCATTGTGATTAAGAGGATTTTTCGTTCGTACGGACATGAAAGTTATTAGGAGTGTCCATATATCCAAAGTTTTGACTTTGAACAGATAAATCATATTATAATGTTTGATTCTACATTAACATTTTATAGAATATTAAATATCTAATTTTAGTGCTAAATTTGAATCTTACCTTGTCAAATTTCTTTAGTATCTTTGAAAAAGCCATCATATTAAGTGAGCTGTCAAATAAGAGGATGAGAATGAGACATAAAACCCAGCGCGAGTAATTTTCAAAAGCTTTCATGCATGTGTTTGAAATTTCTCCAAAATTACTTTGGACAAAAACAAATTCTTGTTTAAAGATTTATTTCAAGAGATTTCTTATATATTTGTTTTTCTTAAAAATTTCTCCAAAATCAAAGAATGAAAACCTATAAATCTTGAGTAAGTCTAGGTTTTTGTAGAACTCAACAAACGCGCTTCTAAGAATCTTCTGTGCAGTGAGAATCATTTTCTTGTGAAGAAAATCTTCATGTTGGATTATTCACTAAATCCCCCTAAAGCAGATTTGTAATGGCAATAAATTTTGAAATTAAAAGTACAAAATTAATAGAAATTTAGAAATAGGAATAGTATAAACTTTGTGAATGTTCGAGTAATAATGAAAAATATATTTAATTACAATCTAACCCAATAAATTAGGATCTTGTGTTGAAGGAGGAACCTTCTCAGCATTATCTGTCCGTTGTTCCGCGCCATTAACAATTTGCTTTAAATCTAACAAGATCTCTAGCAGTTTCCTCAATGTATCTCCCCTTTCTAAAAACTCACTCTCTTTTTTGATAAAAAAAAAGGTTAACTTTGTTTAGCTCATCATCAATCCTCACAAAAAACCCAGGTACCTATGTATAGTGGTAAGCATAAAAGTAAATTAAAACAAAAAAGATACAATATTATTTCACATGTATAATTATTGATTTAATTCAAAAACCTACATTATCTTGAGAAAAGAGTTGCACAAGTTCGGTTTCATAGCTTTCTTCTCCAATGTCTCCTATGATTTTCTTTCTCAGCTGCATCATATAAAAGTATATTTAGTTACAAAGATGATAAAAAATCGACTATATGATACATGTTTTTTTTTAATGTTAGTAGCGCAGAGTTCTTGGTGGTATACTAAAAGAGAGTTTGTACTAATAATCACACATGTATGAATTACTAAAAAAATAAGTTACAAAAAATCCGGCCTTTGTGTCTATTGATTTTATGGAGTATAATTTCACTAAAAATAAGTTTAGGATTGTAATGCTCCTAGATCCTACGGAAGGGAAACAATAGAACAGTGTTGTCCCTTCCATCAGAGGCATAGGGACGCATGGTTTCAGAAAAGGGATTTTTTGTGATAAAAATTAGCAATAACAGCGATAACTTGTTAATAAAAAAAACAATAACAGGAACAAAAAATACCCTAATGATATTGTTAGTAGGCGAGAGGCTTGAGGTGACTTTCTTCCCAAGATCAGATGAAACAGAATTGAAAATGGGATTTCCATTGGAGTTGTTGTCATTTTGGTTTGAACTTGATGACAACTTCATTATCTTTATCAGCTTCTTCCATTACAATTGGGGAGGTGAGGCGGAGCTTGAACTGTGGTTTGTGTTTGTGAGAAGAAAATGATTTGGGGTAAAGTATTATTTAAATAGTAAATAATCAACTTGCTGAGAAAGTCTCAAATTCTATTTAAACTCTTCCCATTAAAGACAGGCTTTTATAAGTTCCACCTAACTAGTAAATTTTTAAGAAGGCAAGTACTCAAAAAGTGAGTTGTTTCATGTCTAGTAATCCTTTCTTTATAATTTTGAAAAACTGGTAATAGTTGCTTGGAGAAGCCTACACTAGCATATTAGCTAGTTAGAGCATTAATGTTATGGAAAACACTCCAACCACATTAAAGAGAGCATTCACTGCTACTTGCTCCTGAGAGAAACCTAAAGGCCAAGCTAGTTGCCACAAATGAAATAAGGACGAGGCTGAAACAATGCAAAACTAATGTCATAAACCTATCAAAAACTATAAAAAAATACATTATTTCTAAACCCTACCTTTTCATTCTCTTGATAAAAATAAAGTAAAAACAAATTAATGTTATGGGAAACACTGAAACCACACAGTTACTGAATCCTTTCCCCTAAAGATTGGATCTCTGCACCATACTCTGCACACACATATGTTATTTTTCAGATTTACAGAGCTTTTCATATCTTTATCTGTTAAATAGAGATATGATGCAAACAATTGCTACTGTTTTTTGTACTCATTTAATATTAGTTTTTATTTTTCACAAATATAGAAAGATTCACTTTCAACTTCATTTTCAACTTTTTTTTATCATGCAAAGTCGGGAAAAAGTCGTTGGCAAACACTTTATTACACCCTTATTTAATATTATTATTTTTTACAGCTCTTTTCTACTTTAAAATGATTGATTGATGGTAAAATAAGTATAAAATTATTAGTTTTTAAGGAGATTAAATATCTAAAACATGTATTATTAGTTATTTATGTCTCCAAAACAAATTCCAAATATATTTATATATAATTTAATTGATTTGGCCATATTTTTTAATATAAAAAAGTAATAGTTTAGAATTCACGTTATAAAGTTAAAATATAATTAGACTATAATAACTCATATAATTTTTGGTAATGAATATATAAGTATGTTTTAAAATTATAAAATTTTCTTTTTTAAGAAAATTAAATCAAATTTTCTTTTGCTTGTAGACAAATTTGAAGATTTCTAATTTGGTTAAAAAAATACATAATTTAAAAATATTTTGTTAAAATTAAGAAATAATAATGTATTTTAAGTATTCAATTGTTTATCTACAAAAAAAATTAAATTATTAACGAGTTGAGAATAAAGTTTAACACGGACAGTGATTATATATTAACAAATTTTCTTGAAATACTTTTTATATGGATATGAAGGTTTTTTTTTTAAGATTTACAAATAAGTTCTATCCTATAAAACACCTTATTTAAATCATGTTTTTCATGATATTTTTATGAGCTTTTATTGCATAGAAGTTAACAAATTGTCACCAAACAATTTATTATTGAGATGAATAAGTTAAAGAAAAAAATAAAAAATTGTTGCAATTCTTATTAATAAGTTTTATGGGAAAAGTTAAAGCCACTTATAAAAAAACTTATGATTTTAAACAAAAAAAAATATTTTTTTATTATTTCAACCGAGCTCCTATCTCTTAAAAATAATTAGAGAAGAAAAAAAATTGTGTTTTTTTGGTGTTTGGATATTTTATTATTTCAACCAAACTCATGTCTCTTAGAATAGCGAGATATTAATAATTTAGAAGAAAGATAAAAGCAAAAAGTAATAGAAAAGAAATTAGAAAGTAATATGAAGATAAGGATGGCACATACGTTAGTTAATGATAAGAATAAAAATGATTGTATTTATTCCATTCAGAAATATAAAGTGGGTCGAAACATTAGAGAGCTCCCCTAGGAAATGAGTATTATATCCCCGATATTGTTCATTAGTTACATTCGTACACTTCTTCTTCCTGCACTCTTTTAAGAAGGTTGTCATTGTCAATTGTGTTATGGGAGATTTTATCACTAGGGAGCATTGAACATTGGGTCAAGAGTAAAACAAGTGAGAGAGACGCCACATATTCACCCAAAACATTAAGGTGATAGGTGTATGGGTTTTCCCACTTAAAAATGCTCAACTATCCACATTTATAATCAATGTGCGACTCCAACTCACACTTGACTTTATTATTCTCAACATTCCCCCTCAAGTGTGAGTCCACAATACTCTCCCTTAAGTGGAATCTCTTTTGTCCACATACACTTGTACCGTCGTTGACACCTATTACTAGGCACCTCTTACTAGGCATTTCGATACGATATTCCTGGGCATTACAATTTCAACGGGACACCTCTTCATGGAAATTTTGATACAAGTAAGTCGGTCCCTTTACGAACCAAAGGCTCTAGATACCACTGTTGGAGAAACATGGAGAGGAAGATAAAGTCGATGCAACTTTGTTCAAACAAATTGTTGTATCTCTAAGATATGTGTGCAACAGTTGACCTGATATATGTTTCTCAGTCGCATTAGTCAGCAAATACATGAGTGAACCAAGAGTGTCACACATGAAGGTTGCAACAAGAATCCTGAGATACTTAAAAGGATCGATAAACTATAAAATTTTATTTCGACGAGACTCTGAAAGCAAAGAAGATATGGTTAATTGTTATTCAGATGCTGACTGGTGCGGAGATAAGGAAGATCAAAGAAGCACTATTGGATATTTCTTTCAAGTATTTGGTGCCCCAATTTCATGGTGCTAGATAAACGAACCTGTGGTGGCACTATCATCATGTGAAGCGGAATATATAGCAGGATCCTATGTTGCATGTCAAGCAATTTGGATCAGATAGGAATAGTTCAGATCGACTATGATTAGCATATGTTCAACAACTTGGATTATGTTGAGTATGTTGAAATATTAGAATAGATTTGATTTGATTTGATTATATTTGATTTGATTTAATATTTAAATATAATCCAAGTTGTATTAGCCCAAGCCCAATTAGGGTTGTATATAAATAGTTATAGTATGTATCATTATTTGTAATAATCATTCAATAAATCCTTATGTAATACCCCGTAAATAATTCTTTTACTCTGGATAATATTAGTTGTGATCAACTGAGTCCCAGTGTGCTCTGAGAAATTATCTGCAGAGATAATTAGGGTAACTGTTTAACTTAGAGTAAATCCAATTAATATTATCTGACTCTGGGATATTTAAATATTTGGACTTTAGAGACTTTTTGGACAATTAGTAGTGTTGATATTTGATGATGTTTTACTATATCATTTCCTTTTCCTCTCATTTTCCTCTTTAGAAGCAAAGGGAGAAAAAGATAGAAAGAAGTGGAGAGAAAGAAAAGAGAAGGAAAGGAAGAGAAAAAGAGGAAAGCTCAAGATCAAGAACGTCATCAAATCTTCATCCAATCATCTTCAAATCTTCACCATCTTCATTTATTCAAGGTGGGTTCTAGATAGATGCTTTTGTTTTAGATTTTCTTGGATTCTAAGACTTAGGTTAGAGTTGTAAGGGAATTGATTAAATTGGAAAATCTTGGAAATTAACGGTTGAAATGTGTTATAAACTGAGTAGTATGAGTTATATGAGGGTAGAATCATTTATGTTTGATTGTGGGATGTTTGGATATGTTTTGGTGGGGTTTTGGAACTATGGGAGATTAGCTGTTACGCTGATGAACTTTTTCATTTCCCAGATTCGCGCTGCGAATCCCCCAGCAAAGGGGAAATCGTGGACTCGCTGGCAGCTTCGCACTGCGAATGAAGTAGCGAACCTTCACCAGTGGTTCGCACTGCGAACCTTACGTTGTTTTTGCTACTGCCTTGGTTCGCCAGCGTTCGCACTGCGAATGGGGCAGCGAGCAAGTGTTGGCTAGGCGTTCGCTGGACGCTTCGCACTGCGAATGAAGTAGCGAGCATTCGTTGGCTTATTCGCAATGCGAACATAGCAGAACATCCATTTTGTTTCTTGCATAACTTTTGACTCGGTTATCCGTTTTGCGTATTCTTGGTATCGTTGTGAAGCTAAGAACATATTCTAGCTGATGGTAGTGAGAAATATCTGTTTATTACCCGATTAAATGAATCGGGGGGAACCGTAAATTGGTATAAATTGTGGTATGTTGAATTTTGGTGTTCCATTATGTGATTGATGATTTCATGCCTATGTTATTATTGTTAAACATGTTGGAATATGTATGCATGTTAAAATATGAATAGGTAGAGTGAGGAACATTACCAAAAATGATATCGAAAGTGTGTAAATGACATGGTGACAACGCTCGTGCAAAAGAGGTCGAGGCGTGTGTCTAGTAATCATAACCGATTAATCTTGCGGTGTAGTTTCATGAGACTCGAGCACCTCCTCTGAAACGTATGCACAATTACTTGGCAGGTTTGATTCCCGCATATAGTACGATTGGAGCCTAAGGGTAAAGAGACTTGTGATGGTTAACAGGCCATGAGAAGTGACGGTTCACGGTTAACAGGCCGATGATCCCAAATCCAATTCGTATGCCAAGTAAATACGAGGATCCATGACTCGGGTCATCTTCTAGACGTAGAAGCGGACGGGAACAGGGGATGGCTTGGTACAATTATTGATTAGCGAGATTCTTGAGTTAACAGGCTTATGAATTACTTTGGTACTATCATGAGTTAACAGGCTCACAAGTGTGAATGCTTATATGGCGTGTACGTACTCAAAGTCTTTTCCCTTCCCTTTTGACTTGAGTTAGGACCCTAGAACCTTGTAAAGCCGAGAGGACTACAAGATAGCGAACTCACTGAGATTTTATGTATCTCACCCCACTGTTGTTGTTTACATCACAGGTTCTGCAGGTTCGGCGAAGGGTAAGGACAAGGTTATTTGACTTTCCTTACGGATCGTAACTTTTGGTTGGCAGGCTTCCGTTGTGAAGATTTTTGAGATTATTATTTGATCTAGTTCGTAGTATTTGTCATTGGAACATCTTGTAGATATACTATGCTGTAGTTATTTGTATTTGGTCTTTTTGGGCATGTATACCTATAATGTGTTTACTAGGAACTTATTGCATATTTCAGTACCAAACGTATTATTCATGTATAATATATGCTTTGATGTATGTATGTATATGTGGGCATTATAGTTGGTATCAAAGCAGGTCATATCCTCGACCTAGCCATGAAATAGTATAAGTGTTTCTATCCGTTTCATATGTGTTGTGTCGCCATTGGTCTTACGTGTTATATTTATGGTATTGAGCCTGATCAACTTAATCCTATCTGTATGACATTTAGGAACATGGCCGACCGGCGCAGAAATAACCATGGTAGACTGAGAACTACTCCAGCAGGGATAAATCTGCCAGGGGATGAAGGGAATGCCCCTCTGTATCAATTCATGCAGCAGAAGCAGCGACATCCGAATCAGTTTGTGCAACAAATGGTACAGTAAATGGCTGGTGGTGTGCATCCTCCAGTGGTTGTTCCGGAAGCTGCAGGGGGAATCTTTAGGGATTTCATTCGTATGAATCCTCTGGAGTTTTTGGGAGGGTTAGATCCAGTCAAGGCTCATGAATGGATATCCGGTATGGAGCGGATTTTCTTGCCCGTTTAGTGTAGTGAAGAAAATAAGGTTGTCTTCGCTTCTCACTTGTTAAAGGGTCCTACTATGAGATGGTGGGAAAGCGCTTCAGCCTTGATGACAATTCAAGAGGTACCGAAAGTGTGGGAACAATTTAAGATAACATTCATGGAGAAGTATTTTCCAAGTTCCTTAAGGTCTCAAAAAGAATTCGAATTTCAGCAGCTGAGACAAGGTAATTTGACTGTGGCTTCTTATGCGGAAAAGTTTGAGGTTATGACTGCTTACTCTAGATAAGCCATGTATGCTCCTGATGAAAGGTGGAAGATTGATTAGTTTCTGTTTGGTTTAAGGGCTGAAATTTCACATAGTGTGTCTCAGAGAGAATTTACTAGCTATGCGGAATTGTTACGACAGTGTTATATGGCAGAGCATAGCTTGAAGAAGGTGAAAGCAGAAGGAGAGTTAAGTAGGGGGAATCAAAGTGATCGTGGGCGATCGAATCAACAATTTAGACCGAGACAAGAATCTTTCAAAGTGAAACAAGTTCAGAGTTCCTGGACTAGTGTGCCCCCGGTATGCCGTACTTGTGGTAAGAATCATTTTGGTAGGTGCGGTCTGGAAGGGATAAGGTGTTATCAGTGTAAAAAGGTGGGCCATTTATCGAGGGATTGTCCTCAGAGGAAGAATCAGATGCAAGAAAAGAATACCGGGCGAGTGTATACCTTGGATGCAAGGAAAATAAAGGGGGACAACTCTTTGATTGCTGGTACGTGTTTTGTGAATGGAAATCCTTGCTTTGTTTTATTTGATTGTGGAGCTACACACTCTTTTGTATCAATGCAATGTGTAAAGCGACTTGGGTTACAAGCGGTTCCGTTGTCTCCACCCATGGTGGTTACTACTGCCATGGATGAGATGGTTGAAACACCTTTAATGTGTGAAAATTGCATTTTATCTGTGGATGGAAGAGTTTTCCAGATTGATTTGATTTGCTTACCGCTTAAGAAAGTGGATGTTGTTCTGGGAATAGATTGGCTTTCAGCTAATTTGGTATTTATCGGGTGTGAAGAAAAACTAATCATTATTCCATCTACTGAAGCTACTCCGAAGGATGTGTTAACTACTATTTTAGAAGGTACGGTTGGAATGATTAATTTCTTGTTTGAGGAGGAAAAATCTGTTCTTTTGATTCTTACTATGGAGGAGGGTAGTGACGGTCAAGTTGTGAGTATTCCGGTAGTTTGTGACTTTCCTGAAGTCTTCCCTGAGGATATCACTTCTCTTCCCCCGAAACGGGAAGTGGAATTCTCTATTGACCTGATACCGGGAACGACTCCAATATCCGTTTCTCTATATCGGATGGCACCACTTGAATTAAGAGAATTAAAGGATCAATTGGAAGAGTTGTTGGCTAAGCATTTTGTTCGACCAAGTGTTTCACCCTGGGGAGCTCCAGTGTTGTTGGTAAAGAAGAAGGATGGTGGAATGCGGTTGTGTATTGATTACCGTCAATTGAATAAGGTCACCATCAAGAACAAATACCCATTGCCAAGGATAGACGATCTGTTAGATCAATTGAAAGGAGCCTGCGTGTTCTCGAAGATTGATTTACGATCGGGTTATCATCAGATTCGGGTGAAGAGTTCAGATGTACCGAAGACTGTGTTTAGAACCCGTTACGGTCATTATGAATTTTTGGTGATGCCTTTCGGTGTGACGAATGCTCCGGCAGTTTTCATGGATTATATGAATAAGATATTTCAACCGTACTTGGACCAATTTGTGGTGATTTTCATTGATGACATTCTTATCTATTCTCGTGACCCTCAAGAGCACGATGAACACCTAAGAATCGTTTTATCCATTTTGCAAGAAAGACAACTTTTTGCTAAGTTAAGTAAGTGTGAGTTCTGGATGTCGGAGGTTAATTTTCTTGGACATGTCATATCTCAGGGAGGTGTAGCGGTTGACCCATCAAAAGTGGAAGCAGTGGTAAATTGAGAGAGACCGAAGAATGTGTCTGAAGTTAGAAGCTTTTTGGGACCAACAGGTTATTATAGAAGGTTTATTAAAGGCTTTTCCCAACTGGCTTTACCGATGACGAGACTTACTCGAAAGGATTATTCGTATGAATGGGATTCGGCCGGTGAGCAAAGTTTTATGAGCTTGAAGGAGAGACTGACGACCGCTCCTATTTTGGTTATTCCTGATCCTAGCAAGTCGTATGAGGTATATTGTGATGCCTCGAAGATGAGATTAGGAGGTGTGTTAATGCAAGATGGACATGTAATGGCTTATGCTTCTAGACAGTTGAAAGTCCATGAAGAGAATTATCTAACGCATGACTTAGAATTGGCGGCGGTTGTATTTACCTTGAAGGTGTGGCGTCACTATTTGTATGGTGTGCGTTTTGAGATGTTTAGTGACCACAAGAGCTTACAGTACCTCTTTAATCAGAAGGAGTTGAACATGCGTCAACGGAGGTGGATGGAATATTTGAAAGATTATGACTTGGAACTAAGATACCATCTGGGTAAAGCGAATAAGGTGGCGGATGCTTTAAGTAGGAAAGTGTTGCACAATGCCGACTTGATGATGTTAGAGTATGACTTAATGGAAAAGTTTAGAGATCTAAATCTTCAATTCAATTGGACTCCTAATTGTGTGATTATGGGAAATTTGAATATCACTTCTACTCTTCGGGAAGAAATTCAACAAGAGCAAGGGTTAGATGAGAAGTTACAAGAAGTGTTATTGCAACCGGGTTTTGTGCGAGCTACTTGAAATTATGGTCTCAGATATATGATGTTAAGTGTGATGTCACAACATCAATATCTGCAGTATGAACAAGACAATAACAACACAGAATTGCACACAAGGATTGTTCACCCAGTTTGGTTCAACAACCTACATCTGGGGGCATACCAAGCCAGGAAGGAAGTCCACTATTAGTAGTATCAAATTACAGACTCAACACACCAGTTGACAATCTGTTAGATGTCAATCATGATATATTTGAGTATGAGTTATTTGGCATTTTTTCATGACTTTTCATGTGGAATAGGTTGATTTTAGTGTGAATTGATGTTGTTATGCATTATTTGAAATATACTTGTGGTGCTTGTAATTTGTGTGCTAAATGTGCAGAAATAGGAGTGAAAAGATCAAAGTTTGAAGACCCAAAGAAATAGTGCAAGCTGCCAAAGAATTGAAATCAACAACAGTGTTCGCTAGGCGAGTGTTGGCGAAGGTGCCAGCGAAGGTTCGCCTAGCGAACGTCAGCGAGCATGCCAGCGAGATGGTGGCAGAAAGTGTGCAAAACTTACAGTAGGAAAACTGGGTAAATTCGCTGGGCGAGTAGGCCAGCGAATGCTCGCTGATATGCTCGCGGGGCGAATGTGCCAGCGAAGGGTGGCAGAAACTTTCCATTTTGAAAACACCCAAGCTTCGCTGGGCGAAGGTTGCAGCGAATGCTCGCGAAGCGAATGTTTTGGTTCGCCTAGCGAACCCACGATAATTCTGAGGGGCGGTTTAAGTCTGAGGCACTTAAATGTGCCATATTTTTGGGCATTCGCTAGGTGAATGAAAGGCTTCGCTGGGCGAATGGTGCTGTTTGGAAAAGTGTATAAATAGAATTGTTACTTTTTGGACCAATGATCTTGCTCATTTTTACATTAGAATTAAGTGTTTACAGTATTTTGTTCAGAAAAGCTTGTATTTTCATTGGAGAAGCTGATTTTGCATCCATTCTCGATTATTCGTTGTGGATGCTCATTCATCTCCTCTCTTTACTTGTCATCCAAGCTACCATGAGAAGTGGTAGCTAATCACTCAATGTTGAGGTTAGAGGTAGTTGATTCTGTTTTTATGTATTGATATTGATCTCTTGTATATGAACAAAGTCTTTGATCAATATAGATGATGTTGTTTTCTCTTAATGATCCATTTGTGAATTGTTTTGCTCTAGACATAGACTTTACAACTCTTGACCTAACAATTTCATCTCTTAAAAACCAAACTCTAGACATAGATTTGGGATTTGCTATTCGCATTGTATTGATCTTAATGATCGTTGCTTAGATTGTTAGCGTGAGACATCATCTAACGGTCTAAACAACGGTACTCACGATTCCGCTTTAGACATAAACGTAGTCGGGAGGATACGCGGTTATATTGGTTGGAAACTGAGTTCATATGCTTGATTAATTGTTTATACATGAATAGGATTGATGAAACCTAACCTTAACATGCTTTTATAAAAATCTTTGTGACCTAATTAATCTTTGCTACAAGTGAATGATAACAACAAGAGAAACTTTTGAAAACCTTAACTTAGAATATCACAACTATTGAACGGCTAGCATCAAATATCCGACAATCCCTGTGGAGACGATAACAAAAACCCTCACTGAAACTATATTCTAACAAATTGGCACCGTTGCCGGGGATTGTTAGTTGATATTGCAAGCATTGCGATAGTTGAGTTATTGTAAGCTGTTACCGCTTTATCTTGAACTTGTTAATCTATTTGTTAGTGTGCAGACTTAGTTTATGCGAGGGAAACTACCGGCAGACCAACTTCTTTTCGATCCTGAGATTGAAAGAACCGCTCGTAGAATCAATAGCCGAACTAGAAGAAGGAGGCAGCTAGCGAAACAGAGGCGAGAACAAGAGGAGAGTACATCTGCACCACCACCATTTCCACACATACTTCCAATTATGGAGGGAGATCCACCACCACCACCACCTGCTTCTAGGCCTTGTACAAACAGTCCGAGGCATAATGCTCAGTTCGCCCGTCATGCAAACAACGGTCGTCATGCTGAGATGAAGACCGGAATCCTCCAACTGTTATACCAAAGTCCCTTTACGGGTATGGATCATGAAGATCCTTTCACCCATTTGACAAAATTTTATGAAATCGCTGGAGCGACGGGTGCGCCGGAAGCAGAAGAGGAGTCTCTGTTCAAGAGACTATTCCCGCATTCCCTCATTGGGAAGGCCAAGGAATGGTACCTTGATCAGTCAACTGCCATCATGACTGATTGGAATGCTTTGGAAGAAAAATTTTTGGAAAGATTCTTTCCGCACACTCGGTTCATGGAAGCGAAGACCGCTATAGCTGTATTCACACAAGGAGCTAACGAATCTCTCAACGAAGCTTGGGAGAGGTTCAAATCAATGTTACGAAAGTGCAAAGGCCATGTTTCGATGAATTGTCACAGATTCATATATTCAGAAATGGGCTGCAGCTAGTACACAAAACCTTGTTGGATGCCACTGCGGGTGGGTCTTTGTTAAGCAAAACTGCTGCGGAAGCCACTGCTATCATTGATAAAATGGCCTTGAATGATCATCAAGGTAGTCACAATCGTGGACCTGCTCAACGAACGCCGGGTGTGTTGGAATTAGGAACAAGTGACGCTATCCTTGCGCAAAACAAATTGTTATCACAACAGGTTGAGCTGTTAACAAAGCAAATGTCTAAGCTGCCTCAACAATTCAAGGAGATGCATGAATCTTCAAGTAAAAAGGTGCAAGTGTTAGTGTGTGAGTTATGCAGAGGTGACCATTTGACCGGTTATTGTCCTCCGGTTGTGGAGGAAGCGAACTATGCGGGAAATCAAAGTTACCAACCCCGTCCTCCGTATCAACAAGGCAACCAAGGTTACCAACAACGTGGTAACCAAGGTTATCAACAACCATGGAGACCGCAAGAAGCCGGGCCATCAAACCGTCAACCTTACCAAAATTACACCCAACCTTCGCAAGCTCCCGTTGGAAATTCAAAGATGGAAGATACTCTAACACAATTTATGAAAATATCCATGTCTAATCAAAAGAATACAGATGCTGCGATAAGGAACCTCGAAACACAAGTCGGGCAATTATCTAAACAATTGGCCGATCAACAAAAAGGTCCCTTTACGGCAACTACTCTTCCAAATCCGAAAGATTGTAAAGCGATTATTACAAGAAGTGGACGTGAGATTGACATGAATGTGGGTAAAAGAGTAATGGAGGAGGTTGTGGTTGAAAAAGAACATGTGAGTGAGGAATTAGAAGTAGAAAAGAATGTCGAGGGTGTTGTAGTTGAAAAAGAGATAGAAAAAAATGAGAGAGAAAAAAAAGAGAATGAGAGAAAAATTGATAATGAGGAAAGAGTGAAAAGAACGAAAAAAGGAAAAGAGCCGGTGAGTAATATTCCGATACAACACTTACCTTATCCACATGCTCCTACGAGGAAAGATAGTGCAAGGCATTATACTCGGTTTATGGATATTTTTAAACAGTTACAAATAAATATCCCATTTTCCGAGGCATTGGAACAAATGCCCAAATACGCTAAATTCATGAAGGACATCCTTACGAAGAAGAAAAGATACACAGATCAAGAAACTATTATGGTGGATGCGAGTTGTAGCGCAATCATTCAACGGACTCTCCCTCGGAAAGAATGTGATCCGGGAAGAGTTACATTGCCGGTTACGATTGGAAACATGTATGTGGGCAATGGGTTGATTGATTTGGGTTCTAGCATCAACTTGATACCATTATCGATTGTGAGACGCTTAGGCCATATGGAATTAAGGTCCACTCAAATGACTTTGCAGCTCGCCGATAAATCCACTACCCGTCCTCACGGTGTAGCGGAAGACGTGTTGGTCAAGGTGGACAAATTTTTGTTTCCAATTGATTTTGTTGTCATTGAAATGGATGAGGATGAGGATGCACCTTTGATTCTTGGAAGGCCTTTCATGAAAACTTCCCGTATGGCAATTGACATGGACGATGGTCTCATGAAAGTGAGAGTCCAAGATGAAGAGGTTTGTTTTAATCTTTATGATGCAATGAAGCACAAGAAGGATAAGGGTGATTGTTTTCAAATTGATGTAACGGAAGAGGCAAGTTCGGGGGTGAAAAATCAAATTCATGTCATTGAACCGTTACAAAGAGCTTTAGATGAGTCCTTGGAAATATTCTCGGTTGAAGAAGAACAAGCTTTAGAAGAGTGTTTATTAGAACTTGAAGCTTTGGATGAAATGCAACCATGGGAATATGAAGAGGAGATTCTAAAAAAATTAGTTAATGATGATGAACCACCCAAAATTGAATTGAAAATGTTACCTTCCAACTTGAAGTATGCTTTCCTTGATGACGGAGGGAATAAACCGGTGATCATAAGTAATATTTTGTCTGAAAGTGAGGAAAACCGATTAATTCAAGTGCTGAAAAAGAATCAAGATGCAATGGGATGGACATTGTCCGATCTCAAAGGCATTAGTCCGTCATATTGCATGCACCGTATTTTTATGGAGGAGGATTTTAAACCGGTTGCTCACCCTCAACGCCGCCTTAATCCAATCATGAAAGAAGTGGTCAGAAAAGAAGTGGTGAAAATGTTGGACGCCGGAATGATTTACCCTATTTCCGACAGCCCATGGGTTAGTCCGGTGCATGTGGTCCCAAAAAAAAGTGGAATGACGGTGGTTCGAAATGACAAAAATGAGCTTATTCCAACAAAGACTGTTACCGGGTGGAGGATGTGTATTGACTATCGTAGGTTGAACAAAGCTACGAGAAAAGATCATTTTCCTTTACCTTTTATGGATCAAATGCTCGAACGTCTCTCCGGTCAAGAATTTTATTATTTTTTGGACGGTTATTCGGGTTATAACCAAATCATTGTTAACCCGGATGATCACGAAAAAACTGCGTTTACATGTCCGTTCGGAATCTTTGCTTATAGAAGGATGCCGTTTGGATTATGTAATGCACCGGCCACTTTTCAGCGGTGTATGCAAGCTATCTTCGCGGACTTGATCGAAAAGACAATCGAGGTCTTTATGGATGATTTCTCAGTTTTTGGGCAATCGTTTGATTTGTGCTTGAAAAATCTGGATACGGTGTTGGAGCGGTGCGTGGAAACTAATCTGGTTCTTAACTGGGAGAAATGCAACTTCATGGTTAAAGAGGGAATTGTGCTCGGTCACAAGGTGTCTTCAAAAGGCCTAGAAGTTGATAAGGCTAAAGTGGACTTAATCGAGAAATTACCACCGCCGATGAATGTCAAAGGAATACGGAGCTTTCTTGGACATGCCGGGTTCTACCGGAGATTCATCAAGGACTTCGCAAAGGTCGCGAAGCCGTTGAGCAACTTGCTTGTCCAAGGTAAGGTTTTTGACTTTGATGAGTCATGTCTTTTTTTTTTTTAATTTTCTGAAAAACAGTTTAACAACTTCACCGATAATCGTTGCACCAAACTGGAAAATGGATTTTGAATTAATGTGCGATGCTAGCGATTATGCGGTGGGGGCTGTTTTGGGACAAAGAAAAACGAAGGTTTTCCACGCTATACATTATGCGAGCAAGGTGCTAAATGAGGCTCAAATTAATTATGCGACAACTGAAAAAGAGTTGCTCGCCATAGTGTATGCGTTGGAGAAGTTTCGTTCTTATTTGATTGGTGCGAAAGTCATCGTTTACACTGACCATACCGCTATAAGGTATCTGCTTACCAAACCTGATTCTAAGCAGAGGCTTATTAGGTGGATCCTTTTGTTACAGGAATTTGATCTTGAAATTCGTGACAAAAAGGGATCCGAAAATTTGGTAGCAGATCACTTATCTCGTTTGGTAAACGTTGAGGTGACCAAGAATGAATTTGAGGTAAAAGAGGAGTTCCCTGATGAAAAACTTTTTAGAGTGCAAGTTAGACCGTGGTTCGCCGACATGGCTAACCACAAAGCCACCGGATTGATACCGGACGGTCTAACGCACCACCAAAAACGGAAATTTTTGTCTGATGCCAAGTCATTTGTATGGGATGAGCCCCATTTATTTAAACTTGGTGTCGACAACCTCCTCAGAAGGTGTGTGTCAGTGGAGGAAGCCACGAGTATTCTGTGGCACTGTCATAACTCTCCTTACGGAGGGCACTTTAATGGGTTGAGAATGGCCACTAAAGTCCTACAATCGGGCTTTTATTGGCCGTCCTTATTCAAAGATGCGCATGCGCATGCCCTTAGTTGTGACAGGTGCCAGAGAAGCGGCGGTATTTCACAGCGGCAAGAAATGCCATTACAAAATATGTTAGAAATCGAAGTTTTTGACTGTTGGGGGATCGACTTTGTCGGTCCATTCCCATCTTCGTTTTCTAATGAATATATTTTGGTCGCTGTGGATTACGTTTCCAAGTGGGTAGAGGCGATAGCTTGCGCTAAAGCCGATGGAAAAACTGTGGTAAAATTTTTGAAGAAAAATATTTTTGCTCGTTTTGGTACTCCTCGAGTGTTAATAAGTGATGGAGGATCTCACTTTTGTAACACTCAGCTTGACAAAGCTTTGGAGCAGTATGGTGTGAAGCACAAGGTTGCTACACCATATCATCCACAAGCTAACGGTCAAGCAGAGGTATCTAATCGTGAAATTAAACGGATTTTAGAGAAAACTGTTGCAGCCTCGAGAAAGGATTGGGCGAACAAACTTGATGACGTGTTGTGGGCGTATCGGACCGCTTTTAAGGCTCCGATCGGTCTCACACCGTTTAAAATGGTCTATGGTAAGAATTGTCACTTGCCGGTAGAGTTGGAGCACAAGGCGTTTTGGGCCTTAAAATTTTTGAATTTTGATCCAACTCTAAGCGGGGAAAGAAGAAAAGTACAATTACACGAGTTGGATGAATTGCGCCTTCAGGCGTACGATTCCAATAAATTGTATAAGGATCGTGTCAAGTCTTACCATGACAAAAGAATTGTCATCAAACATTTTGAGGTCGGACAACTGGTCTTATTGTTCAATTCTCGATTAAAATTGTTTCCCGGAAAATTACGATCTAAATGGTCCGGACCTTTTCGGATTGTGGAAATCAAGCCCTATGGAGCAATTGTAATTGAGGACACAAAGTCAAAGGAAAGTTGGACTGTCAATGGACAGAGGCTGAAAGTTTATCTTGGAGGAGATTTCGAGCGGAATCCCGCCATTGTTCCCTTCCGCGATCCGTGAGATTGCGGTGGGCCGTCGAGCTTAGCCGACGTTAAACAAGCGCTGGTTGGGAGGCACCCCAACATTGTAAGTATTTCTGTTAATTCTGTTTTGAGAATGTTTAGATATCACTATGAAGCTTAAAAAATTGTGGCAGTTTGGAAATTTTTTGAAAATTTTGGTCTTGTTCACTGGTGTTCGCCTAGCGAGCTGGGGCGAGCATTCGCTG
Source organism: Lathyrus tuberosus (assembly GCA_022829125.1). NCBI lineage: Eukaryota > Viridiplantae > Streptophyta > Magnoliopsida > Fabales > Fabaceae > Lathyrus > Lathyrus tuberosus. The sequence continues at coordinate 19,362,446 of JALAZF010000050.1, forward strand.
GCCTTCGCTCCGCGAACCCAGCGAGGCAGACCAACCCAAGTTCCTGCCACATCAGAAAAAAATGGATTGTGGGTGGGCCACCAAATTGGGCCCAAGACCCACTTTGAATTCTGAATAAAGGGGGGAAAAACCCTAGCCTCTTGACCTCTTCATCATTTCCCTCCGTGTCATTCTTTTCCTTTCATTTCCTCTTGTACACTTCAACACTCATCTCCTTCTACTTTCCAATTGCCCTACTCCACCATTAACAGTGCGAAATTCAGGTTTGTTTACTCTTTACAATTTATTTCTGTAAGCATTGTTTATGTTCTTAAGTGATCAATATGGGTTTGGTGAAAAATTGGTATGCTCTGTCATGTTATTTTTGTCTTGCATGCTAGAAACTACATAAGCAATATGACTAGAGTGGTATTTGAAATTAGGAGATGGGAGAGGGACTGTTTGTAACTGTGTTTTTCTGAAAAATCGTGCATTCGCCAGACTTCGCCTCGCGAGTCTGCGCGAGCATTCGCCAGACTTCGCCTCGCGAGTCTGCGCGAGCATTCGCCAGACTTCGCCTAGCGAGTCTGGCGCGAACAGAGGCAGATTTTTAATTTTTTGCTTGTCAATGCAGAGCTCTGGCTGGTTGTTTTTAGTTGCTAATGCGTTTGTTGCCCTTGTTTGGTTTCATTGTTTGTTATGTGCAGATGGCACCAAAAATGGCGATTCACGCGACTAAGAAGCGAAAGGCTCAAACCTCCAGACAAGTGCCCGTGCGATTTGACAAAGAACGATTCAGGGGAGCTAAGCAGGCTGCCAGGTACGAGACCCTTGAAAGAAAGACCATCCTGCCGGAGAAAAGATTCCTTCTTAGTGATCGAGGAAGTTACCGAACAATTGATGCACTTTTCGTGGCAAAGAAGTGGGATCGTCTAATGATGCCGCTGGATGGGTACAACATTGAAATTGTTCGGGAATTTTTTGCGAATGCATTACCGGATGATGGTGAAAGATTCAGTTGGGCCTCTTGGGTTAGAGGTACTGTTGTGAGGTTTGATCGTAGGACGATCAGCACTGTTTTGGGAGATCCTTTACCGTTGGTTGGGACTGAGATCGATGCCTATCATCGAGACTTGCATCTTCATCATGATATTGAGAAGATGACTCGGGATTTGCTTCTTGAAGGTAAAGAAGTGGCGCGAAATTCCTCCGGGGTGCCGGTTAGGTTCAGAAGGGTGGACATGCTGCCCTTGGTTCAGGTTATTTTGTTGTTTGTGCTCACTAACATTTGTCCCAGGTCGCATCATAGTACAATTCCTATTGCTCTGGCTCATCTTATCCACAGCATTCAGCAGAATGTCCAGATTGACGTGGCCCGCATCATCGCGGATGAAATCAGGGCAGTTGTGTTAAGTGGTTCGGGAGGTACGGCGGCGCGCAAGAATGCCCTGCTTATTTTTCCATGTCTGATCATGTCCTTGTGTGCTCACGCTGGTGTTGATATGCCAGCCCGCAGACAGGTCACTGTTCCATCTGCTATTGATGATCGGTATGTGGATAAGTTCTGTAAGGCTAGAGGGATGGTTGGAGCCTCTTCTAGTGCTGGTGCTGATGATGCTGCTGAAGCTGAGGAGGGTTCTGAGCCGGCAACGCCGGCCTATTATCCATATCAGCAGGAGATCTGCAATTATAACTGGGATTGGATGGCTGCCCAGCAGCGTGCTATGACGGATATTCATGATTCCTTGCAGGCTCTTCAGTTGCAGATCCGTGACCCTTCTTCTGAGCATCTTATGATGACTAGGGAGCAGTTCCTAGTGCATGCTGGTTGGCCTGAGGCCAGGCCAATATTTGGAGGGGGTGAGGACGATGCTGATGACGATGTTGATGATGATGAGGCTACTTCTGCTGGAGGTGAGGAGGAGGACTTGGATGACGATGATGAGGAGGATTGATTTTTTTTTGTGTGATCTTAGACTTGTGTACTTCCTTTGGTCTCCAAAGTGAAGTTTTCTTATATTATGTATTTTTTAGCTTTTACTAGTCAAGTATTAATGTACTCGTACCCGTGTGGTACTTTTTGGAATTATGTAGGTGTTGTATACACCAGGCACTTTATGACATTATTAGTAATAATTATGGTTTGTAGTAAAAAAAAATTTTTGTTTCGCTTTACTAATAATTGTTGGTTTTTAATTATAGTAGTAAGTGTGTTTTTGTATGTGTTATTTTGATTTTTCTTCTTTAATGGTGAACTTTGGGAAGTAGGTTGGACTCTTGGGATTATAGAGAAATTCCTCCAAGATGTGAGGGCGATGATAGTACCGTAAGCATTGTGTTGCGACAAGGTATATCGTTACCTTGATTCAAGAATTTTTTATGTTTTAGAATTTTGTGTCTTGGGCAAGTGTAAATGTGTTTCATGTTACAACTTCTTTTGGAATACATATGTCATTTTAGGATCTGAAACTAGTAAAGTGAGAAGCCTCAAAATTGTATTATGTCAAGGAGTGTTGATGAATGTTGTCTTTATTTTTAATTCATGCCTTATCTTGTGATCGTGTGATTTTGTGGAAGTAGGAGAAGTGATCAAGGCAATTTTTGTTAGTGAGCACAACTATGCCCAAATATTAATTTACCTGTGAGTAGTGAGCATTCGGTAGCCCCTTTGAGCCTAAACAGTTTAGAACTCAATTGAATGATGAACTTGTTTTATGTACATAATTTGCTAGTTTGGTTCATCATTGAATTTAATGAGTTTCTAACATTTTCTTCTTGAACCTTTGTAAATTGTTTATTTTGACTTCCTTGCCCTAAAAAGCAAGGAACATTCACTTTAGGTGGAGTTGAAAATGAGTTGGGGAGAGAATAAAAAGGAAGATAGGTGCATTACTCCTAATTATGAAAAGAAAACATTTTTCAAGCAAGCATGTCAAAAGAAGAGTGTGAATATATTGTACAAAAGAGAAAATGCTTGCTTGATCGAAAAAAAAAATATAATAGAATCAAAGAGTGTGCACGGTAGTTTGTGAAGGTGGAATGACAATTTGGTGAAATGAAGTGTGTTGTGGAAATAAGTACATAGTGAATGTTCTTTTGCGTCGACATTTTCGTTTCATAGACCTTTAGAAATATCCCTTTTTTGTTCACCCGACCAAGCTACAACCCTTGAAGTCCTTAGTGATCTTTTACTTCCATAATTTCTGTTATGATCATTGAGATATGATATGAATTGCTTAGTATTGCATCATTTGTCAAGTGAGTTTAATTGTCCCGTGCTTGTACGCGCGTTTGCCTTCAATCCTATTTCGAAGAGGAGTGTAGAATGACATGTGTATGATAAGTTAGTTGTCTCTTGAAGCATGGTTGAAATTGTTTAGGAGTCAAGTTCTTGTACATGATTGGTTCTTGAATTGTGTAATTGATGCATTGTTGTGATTACTGTTTAGCTGAGCCATTTTCGTATCTTGGTTGGATTTAATCCTCGAGCAAATCCTCGTGAGAGGCATACTTTGCTTGAGGACAAGCAATGAGTTAGTTGGGGAGAGTTTGTTAGATGTCAATCATGATATATTTGAGTATGAGTTATTTGGCATTTTTTCATGACTTTTCATGTGGAATAGGTTGATTTTAGTGTGAATTGATGTTGTTATGCATTATTTGAAATATACTTGTGGTGCTTGTAATTTGTGTGCTAAATGTGCAGAAATAGGAGTGAAAAGATCAAAGTTTGAAGACCCAAAGAAATAGTGCAAGCTGCCAAAGAATTGAAATCAACAACAGTATTCGCTAGGCGAGTGTTGGCGAAGGTGCCAGCGAAGGTTCGCCTAGCGAACGTCAGCGAGCATGCCAGCGAGATGGTGGCAGAAAGTGTGCAAAACTTACAGTAGGAAAACTGGGTAAATTCGCTGGGCGAGTAGGCCAGCGAATGCTCGCTGATATGCTCGCGGGGCGAATGTGCCAGCGAAGGGTGGCAGAAACTTTCCATTTTGAAAACACCCAAGCTTCGCTGGGCGAAGGTTGCAGCGAATGCTCGCGAAGCGAATGTTTTGGTTCGCCTAGCGAACCCACGATAATTCTGAGGGGCGGTTTAAGTCTGAGGCACTTAAATGTGCCATATTTTTGGGCATTCGCTAGGCGAATGAAAGGCTTCGCTGGGCGAATGGTGCTGTTTGGAAAAGTGTATAAATAGAATTGTTACTTTTTGGACCAATGATCTTGCTCATTTTTACATTAGAATTAAGTGTTTACAGTATTTTGTTCAGAAAAGCTTGTATTTTCATTGGAGAAGCTGATTTTGCATCCATTCTCGATTATTCGTTGTGGATGCTCATTCATCTCCTCTCTTTACTTGTCATCCAAGCTACCATGAGAAGTGGTAGCTAATCACTCAATGTTGAGGTTAGAGGTAGTTGATTCTGTTTTTATGTATTGATATTGATCTCTTGTATATGAACAAAGTCTTTGATCAATATAGATGATGTTGTTTTCTCTTAATGATCCATTTGTGAATTGTTTTGCTCTAGACATAGACTTTACAACTCTTGACCTAACAATTTCATCTCTTAAAAACCAAACTCTAGACATAGATTTGGGATTTGCTATTCGCATTGTATTGATCTTAATGATCGTTGCTTAGATTGTTAGCGTGAGACATCATCTAACGGTCTAAACAACGGTACTCACGATTCCGCTTTAGACATAAACTTAGTCGGGAGGATACGCGGTTATATTGGTTGGAAACTGAGTTCATATGCTTGATTAATTGTTTATACATGAATAGGATTGATGAAACCTAACCTTAACATGCTTTTATAAAATTCTTTGTGACCTAATTAATCTTTGCTACAAGTGAATGATAACAACAAGAGAAACTTTTGAAAACCTTAACTTAGAATATCACAACTATTGAACGGCTAGCATCAAATATCCGACAATCCCTGTGGAGACGATAACGAAAACCCTCACTGAAACTATATTCTAACACAATCTACCTAATCTAATCACTACCTAATGACCCTTCTATCTAAGTTCTCCCTAGATAAGAGACTCCATCTCACTTCCAATCATCGCAATGATGTCTAGCAGTCAACATCTCCGTCACTGCATCAACAACTTGATTACCAACAACTTTTCAACCACAGAAAAGTCACCATTCCATGACACACCTTGGAGTTGCTTCAAAGCTTCCTCCAAGAACAATACAATACTCATTACCTATAGGTTTCTGAGTAAGAACATAGTGACCATCTCACAACCCGAGTGGTTCACTTATACTAAGACCTAATGATCTACATCTTGGACCCGTGCCTATTCTAGATTACAAGCATTCTATTTATAACTTTTTCCCAACTGGATTTGGGCCTTCAAATCACAACAAATCTTTTGTACCAAATCTGTAAAAGATTCTGCTACTAAATAGATCTTCAATTAATTCTTCACAATTAACTCTAATAATTCTTCATATCTTTTAGCCTTAAAAACAACAACAAGATCTGCTCCAAATCTGATTGCAACTGAATATATCTTTACCAAGATATTCGCTTACAATCTCTCACTCTCTTCAGCAGAATATCTCTTGAATAACAGAAACATGCAGCCCTAATAAAACAATTCAGACTGATGTTTTATCAACTGATGTCTTAACATCGGGTTTGACATTAGCACAGAATCTGCAACCATTTACAACTTAACACAACCAGAATGTTAGAAACTCATGTTGAAACATCAACCATGACATCCACACTGTTTTACCAAAATTCCAGCCAACTACAAGAACTAACAATCTCCCCATTTGGCTAATTTTGGCTAAAACACTTTCAGCTTGCAGCGGAAAAACACTTACTAACATTCACAGCACAACCTGCAGCAATACCAACCAACTGCAACAACTAGTAACTCAGCATAAAACAAATTCCCCCTCAAAGCAAGAACCATCATACCAGTTGTTCAAACACGATTACTCCCCCTCCAGCCTATACCAACAAAACTAGGCAACACATGGGCTAACTCTCCCCCTTTTTAGCCACAATTGGACACCCTCTGAATCTGACAACTAACATACTCAGAAAAAAAATCCAGACTCAATAGCTGAACAAATATTGGGGTAAATGTATACTGCTGATTCAATCCATTGACATCTTGTCTGACACCATGAAGCCAGGTCTAAACTGTCAAGTATACCATGAACTTCATAGTAACACAATGTCACGACATCTTGTTTGACATTACAATCTTGATAAACAACTTCTTCAACAAAAGATCAACTCCCCCTATCTAAGATAACCAGTGCTCCTTTGCAAGAAGAACACCTTAAATGAATGGAAAACATAAGACTCATCTTCATGTCTTCAAGAGCGCACCCTCTGTTCAACACACCTGCTGAACGCATTCATATAATGCTTAATCCTCAAACAATCCAAGTACCACACTAGTACAGACAGAAGTCCTCCCATTATCTTTCACAAATGGTGCTCCTTGACCAGTATATCATAACATTTGGAAAATCCAGACATAGTCTTCATTCATCCAGTCAGGAATGCTTCACACAATCATCCTCAAGTTCTGAAGTACACACACAATGCCTTCCACTGAACTCTAAATAAACTCCTCTTACACACACCAAGACAAGTGTGACAACTCCCATCAACAAGGACCCTCACAAAGCTCTTCTAAAAACTGCAGAGAAAAATAAATTCTCCCAGACACAAACAGAGCTGTCCTTCAAACTCCTCCTCAGAAGCATGTGCGCAATCAATTAGCTTCGTATGGTTAGAACCATACATGTCCACACTAACATGTCATCCAACAGCCTAATGTCATAACATGTTATCTGACATTATATCCTCATAAGATTCAACCAATCTTCACAATCTTGATCAGCATGCAATCTTCACAATATATGTACCATTGCAGCAAAATCCATAGACAAGTACTCCTCCAGTCATGGTTAACTAATGCTCTAGATGAAGATGAACATTTGAGCACACTTGCTGAGCACATGCATTTTGGTACCATTGTCCCTTTCTCCAAAGGCAGTCATTCCCTATCATACTCTTCATCTTCAGACTTCCAATCAATCAATACCAGATCTACTTTAGTCTTCTCTACATTCTCCATCCAAGGCAGTCCTTCTACTTCATCATTCTCCCGTATGACTATGTAGACGCTCCTTAGGCATAATGTATGCACCAAGCTACAGAACCAGAACAAAATCATCCTTCACCAAGGATATTCAACCAGATAATGTCCCAACACAAGTTAAAACATTTGTCACACACCAAGATATCATCACCATGATTCTTGATATGCTCCACCAACTGGACTTACTATTGCATAGTAATCCAAAGAACTAGATAATTAACCTCTCATCCACCTTCAAGAAGAATAATCTCCTTGAGTCTTCAACTCATCACCCTTCTGCCCAAGAGAAACTTGTTCCAAGACAATCCTCAATAATAACCAGCTGCCACACTCTGATTATCTTGATTCTTCAAATCCATTTTTGAGATCAACCAAATGCAACAGTTTGATCACCTCATTCATGAATCCTCATATGAAAACAACCAAATGCCACATTTTGACCTTTTTCACATTTGTCAGAACTCTCACAAAGATATCTTGATCCACCAAGGAAACTTGATCTTCAAGTCACATGTTCCACTTGCTCAAAAGCAAACACACTTAGACTCCCTAAGCCATGGTCATGTAAACTCTTCTCCTTCCTGCAGCTCCCGCAAACTGCCATGAGAACGATCTTTTTGAAGCATCCTATTATTCATTCCTGTAGATCACCCTATCATTAGCTGATGTGCCACATCACCAGCTGAGACTCCTGATGTTAAGCTAGATGTCAGAACATTATGTCATCCAACTGTTGAATTCAGCTCTACCTTCTGCCACTTAGAAGAACCTCCTCCCTTTGCAGAAACAGATTTCCATGCTCTCATAGACTTGATTCAACAATCAAGTTTGAGTAGACAACCTCCATCCTGCTTAGAAACTTCAAAGACTTCAAACCTACCACATCTGAATCTTCAGAAAATAAGTAGTCCAAGACTACCCCATAGCAATACTAAAGAAAGTCACTTCCCTTAGTAGAGCCGTCAGTAGAAAGCCAGAGATAACTGCCACTTATCCTCGACCTTCACAACCAGAGCAAACCCCATGCTCCAAACCACTTAGATCAGAAATAAACTGATCCAAGCTGTAACCACCAAGATTATGATGTCTTCATAGTCTTCCATCTTCATCTTCAACAGCACCACCATCTGGATAAGTCATTCACAATACTTTCTAGGAACAGATGCTAAGCAATAATCCCAGGTCAACACCTAGGTGACTTGTGAGCGAATGTAGAACCCATCCCATGATTCTCCAAACCTCTGATGAAAAGATGTTAAAATAATAGACAGAACATCTTTAATCTTGTCTTTCAAGGATAATCAATTAAATACTTGTGAATTTCACAAATAGCAATTGATCCCTGTGGTTTAACCCTTCTTCAGATTCCAACATCTTCTGAATCTTCTTCATGACAGACCATTATGACAACCATTCATACCACTAAAGCCTTCCAGGTTAGGTAAGTGTCTTGATCTTTAACTCCACCCTGAGCAAAGAACTGAAATGATGTTTCAACATCTGTTCCGACATTAGTCTAAATCACATTAAACATCTCCTATGGATTTGGAGACTACAACCATATTAATCCACACATATCTCTTGTAGGGAACACACGAGAACATATCAACATCTGATCAACTTCCAAGATCAGACCAACAAAACTGCAGTAACTTGCATAACACACTCTTCCAGAGGCTTCTTCTTATAAGCACAAGGTTCAGACCTCTTGTCTAACTTAAGAGTGATAACTGCCATCCTTCTGCATACCATAGACAATCTGCTACTTCCAATCCTTCAAGACACAAAATTGAAAGAGCTCATGCAAACACCAATTGACCACAGGCTGATTTACACTGCTACTACACACAAACTCTTGGATGAATTTTCCCTATAAAATTGTCCTCAGACATTTTAGTTTAAACAAGGATCATTTCCTTCTAAAAAATTATTCAACTTCATAGCTTCAGTGATCCTTCAAAACAGCTACAACCTAATAGGTCTTTGATTTAGCATTTACCATAAACTGATGATGTGTAGCTCGATGTCGAGACATTAGGATTGCCATATCAAGCTCAACTTCTTTCTTGATGAAACTTCCTCCAGTTCATGATTTTGAAAATCAGAAACATGTATCTTCACGAGAGAGTTCATTTTCAGATATACCAGACCTACATTGGATACCATAACCAGAAAGCTTCTCCTAATTAGGTCACCATAAATAAGCTTAAGAGATAACATATCAAGATCTTCACTCCCGCATGAAATATTTGACAGTGATACTCTTTTGCTTTGGCTCCACCCTCTTCTTTCACCATCAAGATAGTTGAGAAAGAAGGAATCACTGTTCTGGATAGATTGGTCTTCAATGCCTGATTTGAAATATATTCTTCCATGTCAAACAGTCTTTAAAAAGATCCATTCACCTTATGATTACTTCTCTCCCAAAATAAAGATATGAGATAATCCTCAAGTATCGGTTGAAGCTGTCTTGCATAAACTACAACATCATAGAATATCCTACTGAGGAGACCAACCCCTAATGTCTTTCCAAGAGAATACCTTCCTATTATCTCGCCACCAGAGATACAAGATCCAACCAGGGTTACATCAGATACCAAGCAGTAGAACATACACCAACCCCTCAACAACCTTTAGGCACTACTCAATAATCCTTGAACACCATCACCATAAACCAAGTGCCAACAAATCAAACTCACAACAGCAGTTCTCCTGATAACAACATACAGGTCCAATACATACCATGTCATGAATAGTCCATCCTTCACTTCAAGAGATCATACAAACAATTATATGAACTGACCAACTCAGCAAAACTGTCTTCGCTCATGAACCAGAAAGTATCTTCCCTAGATCTCATCCAGAAACAGACAGGATGCCTGCTTTGATACCAATTGAAATTCTGGTACCAGATGTGTGATGTTAAGTGTGATGTCACAACAACACACTCTACAATGGACAATGCAATAACAAGCAATAAATTAACACAATGAATTGTTCACCCAGTTCGGTTCAACAACCTACATCTGGGGGCATACCAAGCCAGGAAGGAAGTCCACTATTAGTAGTATCAAATTACAGACTCAACACACCAGTTGACAATCTACCTAATCTAATCACTACCCAATGACCCTTCTATCTAAGTTCTCCATAGATAAGAGACTCCATCTCACTTCCAATCATCGCAATGATGTCTAGCAGTCAACATCTCCGTCACTACATCAAATGCTTGATTACCAACAACTTTTCAACCACAGAAAAGTCACCCTTCCATGACACACCTTGGAGTTGCTTCAAAGCTTCCTCCAAGAACAATACAATACTCATTACCTACAGGTTTCTGAGTAAGAACACAGTGACCATCTCACAACCCGAGTGGTTCACTTAGACTAAGCCCTAATGATCTACATCTTGGACCCGTGCCTCTTCTAGATTACAAGCATTCTATTTATAACTTTTTCCCAACTGGATTTGGGCCTTCAAATCACAACAAATCTTCTGTACCAAATCTGCAAAAGATTCTGCTACTAAATAGATCTTCAATTAATTCTTCATAATTAACTCTAATAGTTCTTCATATCTTTTAGCCTTAAAAACAGTAACAAGATCTGCTCCAAATCTGATTGCAACTGAATATATCTTTACCAAGATATTCGCCTACAATCTCTCACTCTCTTCAGCAGAATATCTCTCCAATAACAGAAACACGCAGCCCTAATAAAACAACTCAGATTGATGTTTTATCAACTGATGTCTTAACATCCACTAGTATAAAAAACACTTTTTAAATCGGTTAAAAACAACATTTTAAATCGGTTGGTGGGTCTATTTAAATACGACCGATTTAGAAGGTTTTTAGATTTTAAATCAGGTTATAGCCGATTTAAAATATTTTATTAAATCGGTTAGTCTGATTTAATAGTGTGTATTTAAATCGGTTTGACACATTTAAAAAAAGTTCAAAAAGTAATGAAAGATTTTAAATCAGGTTCCATCCGATTTAAAATATTTTTATTAAATCGGTTAGTCAGATTTAAAAGTGTTTATTTAAATCGGTTAGACACATTTAAAAAACGTTCAAAAAGTAAAGAAAGATTTTAAATCAGGTATCATCTGATTTAAAATATTTTATTAAATCAGCTAGTCTGATTTAAAAGTGTTTATTTAAATCATTTGGACACATTTAAAAAATGTTCAAAAAGTAATGAAAAATTTTAAATCTGTATGCTCTGATTTAAATTCTCAAATTTAAATTGGTTCATTTGATTTAGTAATGTTATTTTAAATCGGTTAATTTGATTTAAAAGTACAACGTCATTTTTTTCCTAATCGTCATTTTTCTTTTATTTCTACCACAAAATTGTACAAAAAATTATAAATAATATGAAATTTCATCACAACCAAATACTAATCAAATATTTCATACACAACCATTAATACAAAATACCATAGAACAAAGTTTTAAATAAATTCAATCAGTTATAAAATATTCATGAAACTATGTATCAAATAGTACCATGAAACTTAGTACCTCTTGTCAAAATCAAACTATGGTTCTTCCATAACACTAGCTTGTCTAAGCAAAGCTAAACAAACTATGAAGCCTACAATAGAAGCACAAAAACAAATAGCACCGACACGTAATCAAATTACTTCAAATGGATTCTAGAATGAAATTTGCACAGCGTTCTTGAACATTCGTAACGTCATCCTCATAAAATGGTGTCGAGTCTCCAAATATCTGAATAAATATTAAATAATATTAGAATATTGTATTAACATTAAAGAAGAAAATTAACACATATAATTGAAGCTTTTTGTTAAATACCTGATTCCATGTATTAACAATCCCCGCAGATACAATGTTCAACATATATATCATAACATAATAACCACACTCATAATTGAAAGATTGTCTTTGGCACTACAATTACCATAAGTTATAGTAAGCAAATAGTATATATATACATAAATTATTAATAAACTTTAAATTATTCAAGAAATTGTTAACTTACTTTGAGAGTAATGTTCCATGTTGGCTTTCTCTGTTTTCGTGAACCTTTCAACCTATTATATCCATCTATGGCTCTACGGTAATAAAATATATTCATTATATTTGTCTTCTAAAAAATCATAAATTACATATAAGGTAAATAAATTATACTTACGAATCAATAATAAGAACGATGTTTTTATCTAGCTTCAACCCCATCGAACATAAGAAGACTACATTTTGTTTTTTTGGCTCAATAATGAGCAATTGCCAATGATTACTACATTCCATGGGAAACAAAAATTAAATTTGTCAACTTCAATTCTTTCTAATATATGTGACTACCTAACAAAAACTAATTTAATAAAAAAATATTCTATGAAGATCAAATACACTTACTTGTTGAGGTATGGTATAAAAAAACAGTCTTTGTCATCCTCAAATAGCTTTTCAGTTATATGAGACTGAGAACTGGCTCGATCGTTTTGTGTTTGAATGAAATTTGGATCGATGAAACCATACATGTTACTCTTGTCCAACCGAGTACAAAGGTGTTTTATATACCTATTGTTAAGTACCAAATTTGGATCAATAATAGATCAACATGAATTAAAGGCATAACATAAAATAAAATCAACTAATAAACATCCCTCTGACCAACATGGATCAATAATATCACCCTTTAAACAAAACTATTTTATCATTCCTACTCATGCCATGCAGGTAGCATTTGCACACAAGCAATACTTTTCTAGTTTCCCTAATCAAACTTTATAGTATAATTCAAATTATTGTTTCAAATATGTTGAATCATGCAGGTAGCATTTGCACACAAGCAATACTTTTTTAATTTGTAGTATAGAGAGATCACATATTATAAAGTTTAAGAGTCAATATGAAAGTATAGAGAGATCACATATTAATTTGCAGTATAGAGAGATCACATATTAATTTGCAGTATTTATGTCAGCATTTTATAAGCCGTAAGGACATTTGACAGTTTTCCATTTTATAAGCCGTAAGGACATTTGACAGTTTTCCAATTCAAAGTGAAAACAAGATGAGAACAAAAAACATTTCCTCAAACTTAATAGAATTTAAGAGACTTGTTTTCTCACTGTTAGTACCAACTTTGTGAAGTTGACATGTTTAATTTATCTGAATTTTGTTAAAGGCTAATGAAAAAAAGATCTAAAGATATTTTAAAGATATTTAAGCTATGTTCCAATAACATTGATATGCTGTGTGAGTTTGATTAACCCAAGCTAAGAGCCCCTAAAAAATAGTTTCCTTAATGGGTTAGCTTTTCCTAACACCTCCCCCCACTGGCAATTTAATCAATGTCAGCACCTAGTAGTCAGTTTAAGGATCGGTTTAGATAGAATTATTTGAGTTATCTATTAGCATAAACACTTGAAAGTCGGTCTGAGAGAGTTTATGTAAACAACTTTTGACATGTTAGTAAGCTATTTTCAACTTGTGACAATGCTATACAGGTAGCTTATACAAAAGCACTTATGGCATGAGAGCTTGATTAACGGCATGTTTGGATAACCAACTTATTTGCATCTTATAGCATAAATCCCTATTAAAATAAGCGCTAATAAGCTTACATAATTTATTGTTATAAATAATCTGTTTTCATAAATTTTCCCGAATAGCCTCACAAAACTTATGCGAGTAGATAAACTCAAATAATTCTATCCAAAAAGGGCCTAGACTGTTTATCCAAAAAGGGCCTGAATCTAAAAAGGAGTTATTTGTGGACATGTAACAGAGTCAAAACCTTAAACTTAAAGGTTGTTCAAGTTAAGACGCACCGGTAAAAAATTGATCTTGTTTAGTTTCTGATACTCAACAACAGTGTTTTATCCAGCAATTAGGAAGAAGCATTGGGCATAGAAAATTAAAAGGCAATAAAAAAATGTAGAAATGTACTTACACTACCCATATACGTAGAATAGAGATGCGTAAATCTTGTGTCTTCATACACAACTCCATAATATCTTTGATTGGGAGATAAAAAAATTTATCCCCTTCCAACTTGAACTTCACATCATCTTTCCGCGACATTATCTTTAACATCAATTTTTCAGCGCCGGTGTTTTCAGGTTCTGATCTTTTAGATGGAAGGACATCTTTTTTATTTCCTTCAACATCCTAAACAATTAAGATAAGATATTAGACATCATAAGATAGTCATTTTGTATTGAAATTGAAAATGGACACAAATAATGAATACCTTAATAGTAACAAGACGCAAAAGTCTTTTCGGCCATTGAATGAAATTGTTGAGGGCCTCACCAACCTTTGTCACCCATCTGTTGGCACGGGGACTTGAACATTTGAATCTAGCACCTTGGTTACCGCTACCCTTGCCATTTCATTATCTAACAATTGATTATGTATGGTAGGCCCCAACTTATACACATTTGCATATGCCACTACATGATGTTTCTTATCAACATATAATTCACACTCTTCAGGGATATCCTCCTCATCCTCTTGTATATGTGGCATTGCTGAACAACTACCATTCGTGCTCGCACGTATAGTGGCATTAGGAGAACAACCCAGAAAATTTGGATACTGTTGAGAAAAAGCCGGCATTGAAGATATGTCCCGCATCACTTGTTCTCGAATCTCCTCTGTAAGCTTTAATTTTATGGCCTCTATTTGTGTGCTATTGAAAACAAGTGAGGTAGAGGCAACATCACGAGGATGTGGACCAAAATATTGTCGAATTCCCACACCTCGACCAACACCACGAACACGTCCAGGGTGTTCAGGTCGCCCAATCGCTTCCGTCAAGATATCTTGACGTCCTTGAGGAACAAAGCTTCCTTCAGATGCTTTTTGAACCAGAGAATCCTACAACATAATACAAGAGGTTAATCAAACAATAAAACAAATTCTCCATTATAGACTACAAATTCTCGCTATCCATTTGTATCCGACAGGTAAGAACTGCAACCGGTTTAAGAAAGGTGTTAATAAGGGCTTAATACATGGAATATCATCGCAGATATATAAATATAGCCAAAATCGCAATGATTAACCATTGCATGTAACGTAAAGTATACCACATGTTCTCTAATAAGTGATTTAGGGAATACTATATTTTCTATCGTGCAATTCAAAGCCTTTTTCAAAGAGACAACATGAACTTATTTATAAGTATGATATTCATGGTAAATCAAGAAAATTACAATAGTAGAGACTAACCCCAAGCACGGGATGTGTCCACAATGGGATGTATCTTGTATTTTATACCAAGTTTTTTGGCTGGCATGTCGGTTTCCAGAAACTCGCTTTCAAACTATACAAAGATTTTAATCTCTTTCATTAGGTAAACACGAGCCATCACGTTGAGGCTGTATTATTTATACAAAATAAGTAGAATAGCTAATGTGTTTACAAAAGCCAATGTCTTGAATTGATAGATTGCCAAATTCCAGTAATACCTACAGGTACCTTACTTGACTTCAGAGCATAATATCCGATATTTTTAACATATTCTCCCTAAAAACGTAAACTTTGTTTTGTTACGACTACTACCTTGCATGACATTTTAACTTGACAGACAAATCAATAGAATAATTTGTTAAAACAGAAACAAAACAACCAACATAAGAATGTTGCTTTTTCTTCATTTTCTTGTCAATAGTATTGTCATACACTACAACAAAAATGCCATATACCCACGGATGGCTTTAGTAACAGCAGTAAAATACCGTATGTATAGGCCTTATATATGTTGATCAATGACATATGACGTAGGATATTTTATATTGAAGACTTTTTTTTATTAAAAAACCTTTTTATCAAAAAAAGTTAAATTATAAAAAAAGTCTCGATAAACATAATCAGACTGTAATTGTATTTTCTCTTCCAAATGCCTCACGAAATGTTTTGTCCCTCACAAACCCTAGGTTTGCCACTCTCTGTTTATGTATTTCTTCATCTTCAATTTGTAACCAATTCCTCATATTTACCAAGCTTCTGTTGTGGTTATTCTCTCTCTAGTGTAATTATTCCCTCAAACATTATATTTTGTCTTTAATTTTATTTTTCCTTCCCGAATTCTGTGTCACCTTTCTCGTTGCCGGCTATCGTTGTCTTTCTCACCACAAAACCTTAAAACCCTTTTTTAGTGTAATCGAAGATTGAGAAAGATGGATGAAGAGTTCAATGTGATGTTTTGGGTACACATCTTCTGGAATCCATCCTCACCGGACTTTTCTTTCTTGATTCCTCAAAGTAAGACTTCATCAACATTCCACAATATAATATTGGTATCAATTCATATATAGATATTTGTTTTTTATTTCTTTCAATTTATTCTGTATTTCTTTGAATTTAATCAATCCCAAATCTCTGAACATAATCAAAACTTGTTTCCAATTTTCTTACCATTGATTTTTTTGTTTGATAAATATAGCTTGTGTGAAGCTTTAGGTTCAGTTTCCAATTGGAGATGATAGATGCCCGCATTAGAGTCGATAATGGAGTCAGGAATGTTCATCCTAAGCTCAGATTTGCTTTTATCAAATTTTTCTCGTAAAATTTATTATTATTATATTATTATTATTATTATTATTAAATTTTGATCATTGGTTCTTTTTTCAATTTTAGATAATTGTGAAGGGGGAGGATTTTTTACTATCAAGTTATGATCATTATATTGAGAAAGATATTTATTTTTTAATGATATTATGTTTTGATTATACTGACTTAAGTATCAATCTTTTGTTCTGTGTACCATTTTTATTCTAAGGTAAATGGCCAGAATTTGACCTAATACAAAGAGAAATAGCTTCATATAAATTGACTCATTTACTCTGTTGGGACTTGGGAACTTATTGAAAGTGGCTAGCAAGCGCGTGAAATCAATTTGGAATTCTTTGATTGAGTTTCTCATATAACATTGAATCCAATTTGATATTTTTATTTGTACTTTTACCGTCAGAATACAAAATCACATGCCATGGACACCTTCAAGAAACAAGTTAGCATGCTAAGACACCAAGTTGCCAAACAACAACAGGTTTGAATTAATGCTTCCCTTGCCAACCCAATTCCCAAGTTTGCCTTTTTCTTTCTTAGAACTTTAAGCAGCTTAATTTTCTTCAAAATTCTGCCTTTGGGTAGGTGAAAATTTCCAAAATTGATTTAGTTTTACACTGTGATTCATTGTTCTTAAATGCATTTTGAAATTGTTTTTCATTAGTGTTGTCTGAGATGGATTTAGGTTCATCAAGATGTGTTGCTTCTGTTTTATTGAACTGAAGTATTGTATCTTTGTTGTTGTAGAGATGGATGTTTAGATTCAGTTATCATATAATAGTATTTTTTAGTATTGTATCTTTGTTGTGATGATAACTTTGTACTAAATTTATCTTTGAATGAATGCACTTTTTCTTATTCACATAATTAGTAGTACATTTCATTTTATGTAACTGAACGAGAGACACTCATGCATTACCATTATAAAAAAATATGTCACTCTGGCTATAGTTAGCCAGTAATAGACATATCAAATTTGTTAAATTTCTATGTAAGTCCATCACTAGTATGGTCTTTGAAGCCAAGTTTTTGTATTGAAAAATAGAAACAACTACACTTAAGATTCTGAGACATGAATAGTACCTTGTATGAATTGTTAGAATTGACGCAGAGAAAGTAATTATTGTGTTTGATATATTCTAATTATTGTTAATTATGTCATATCTTTTCAGGACTGATGTGAAGTAAGAAAGTATACAGGATTAGTATTTTCTTAGCCTCATTCTGAGGAGGACATTCAAAATCTTTCTAATGTTAGTAGAACCAAGTATTTTGAAACTTAAGGACGTCAGCTGAAAATGAACTTTGTAATGAGAATGTGCAGCTTGTCGGTTTGGCTTGTCTCAATCAAGGTTTCTTAGTATGCTCTTGTGATGATTCTCTCCATTTTGGTATTGTGCTCATCGAAGAGTTAGTATTAAATTTTGGGTTCTAACAGAGGACAAGATTGAAAGTGAGTTTGATTCGTATTTGAGTGCAACAAGTTAAACATACGATGTTGATGCTAGCAAAGTGTAATAGTTTTTAAAAATATTTTAGTATAAGCTTTTAGGTTACTAAGAATTTTGATTATATTATGACATATAATATTTGAGATGGAATTGTTTATATTGGATTTTTGTAATGATTAATTAGTAATAATTAATTATTTTTCATAAATTTTATATTCAATTTAAAGGTTTAATAACACTTTTTTTCTTATACTAATTTTCATTGTGTGATTTTTTAATAAACAATAATATTAGTAAAATAATGGAAGATAGCCTTAGCTAAAAAGAACTGTAAGCTCTCATAAATATCTATACCTATAGCCAACAGTCGTAGGTATAAATTAAAGCTTTATACCTTTGGCTTAAAATCTGAGACTATAGCCTATAGTGACGGAAAGAGTCCATAGGAACAACGAATTATATGTAACGAAAAAAATTACTATAGGTATAGATATTTAGTACTATACCAACGGTAAATAAACATTCACCTACATTTTTTGGCTGTTACTAGAAGTCAAATTTCTTGTAGTGATACTTGAAACAAACACACTTCAAGGCTTTTATAATAGTTTTCTTGACTATTTTTATATCATGGCCATTGGTATCAATTAGTGACTTCACCAATTAGAGTTATTGATTCTATTTATTCTTTATAGTTTATGGTAGATGCAAAAAATTTTATTACTGTGTTTAGTTTTAAAAACTAAAATACTGTTTCTATTATTAGTACTTAGCAATAATTTGAAGTTGTTTTGCTAATATATCATATGATAAATAACATGCGACATTTTCTGGATGGATGCAGGTCACTTGTCTATGGGATTGAGGACTAATTCACTTAGTAGCAGAACTACTCCCATAATCAGTTTTATTTTGCTTCTATTTGTAGGACAATTTTGCGATTAGACTTTTTTTTAAGTACACTACTGTCTTTTGAGTTTTGCGATGCAACATCAGTTTTTTTAGTTTTTGTCATCCATGCATGTTTATGCTCTGTAAATCAGAGCATATTTAGGTGTAATCAGGACGTTTAAAAATCACATCACGATTGGGACTTAGTATTGTGCTTAAGTTTGTTATCTCAATCGTTGAGTTTATTATTAATACTATTAGGTAGTTTACCTATTTTTATGTTGTATCAGTGTCTTGAAATTTCGCTGTTACAAGCGATAAAACCCAGCGATGAAGCAAGTAAAATAGACCTCCAATAAGATTGATAACCATGAGGGAATGAAAGAAACATTCTTTCTTGAGTCCAAATACCCCCATTGACCTTTTTATGACTTTTTTGATGCTTTAATTGTAAATGTAAGACAATTCTTAAAACAACATGACATTAAACTTAACATACATTTACTTACAATTTTATCGGCAATAAGTTATGCTTCTTCTGATGTGTACTCTCCTGATGGTTTTTTTCGGCCTCTTATCCACTTCTCATATCCCCACGAGACATGATGTGGGGGTATTTATTATAGGTCAGAACCATTTTCCCCCTTTTTCTTTTCTCCTATTATAAATAACACCAATTAAAGAAAATACTAAAAATAAACTTGATTGATAAACTAAATCTCAAGTTCAACTAACCAGAAATGAAGGATCCTCTCGCATCTTAGTAAACTTCTGCCATGTTTCCTCATCAAGAAAATGATAGGTTTCAAGTGGAGATTTATCACTCAATTCCCCGTCATTTAAATATCTCCTTGCCCGGGCCATTTTAAATGCCCTCCAACGCTCACCCGCATAGGAAATCCACTTGTCTTTCAATACTCCAATATCAGGATCACGAATTTCCCATTGTTCCTACATCACATAACAATTAAAATAGTTAGTGTATGAAAATAATACATTTAAGTATAACATTTGGCAAGAATTATTAATATTATACCATGATATCTTCCCAAATTTGATCCTTCACTTTTGAATCTACATTATCCCAATATTCCTCCAAAATGCTGACTTTGTTTCGAGCAATGGAACCCACATGACTCTTGAACTTTTTTCTGTTTTCCCCTAAAGGTATTTTGGTCCTTGGATTGAAATCAATTGGTGTCTTTACACCATTCTCGCGTAAACGCAGTTGTTTCATTCGTGTGCCACGTCTCCCCCTCTTTTTTGTAGGTTGAGGGACATTCTCGCTTGGTAAAGGAGCTGATGGATCATCCATGTGTCTGCATTAAAAAAAAACATATTAATAATGAATAAACTTTCATATATGAAGTAAAAATAAATTTAGGATTCAAAGTAAAAATTCTTGATAAACTAAAATGTAGCATATATGGATATAAACTATTTTCAAAGATTTTCATGATTAGATATTTTCCCATATCCCTTCTTCATGATCATCACGAGTGGCATAAACATCGTCCGCTATAGTTTCCTCAATGGAAGTAGGTATCCTTTGCGAAAAAGGACTCTCAAAATTATCTAGGGTAGAATCTATACTTTCATTAGGCTCATGCATATTTTTACCTTGAAGAACCACTGACCACTTTTTGTTAGAAGGATCACAAACATAAAACACTTGTTTTGCTTGAGATGCCATTATGAAGTGCTCGTCCGTATAAGCTGCCTTTTCAAGGTCCACCAATGTAAAACCAAATTCATCAGTTTTGACACCATTGTTTATGTCAATCCATTTACATTTAAAAACAGGCACTTTAAATTTAATGAAATTAACTTCCCAAATCTCTTGAATGATTCCAAAATAAGGTATGGATGCCACAACAGGATTTTTATCTTTTGAACTGGAAAAGTGCATGGACTCGGCTACAACCATAACCCCACTGTTCTGTACGGTACTTTTGTCATCCTGAGTCTTTGTATAAAATGAAAAATTATTGATATCATAACCAGACCAAGTTACGACATCAAAGTTTGGCTCCCTTGATAGCCATTTTAATGTAATGGAAGCTGAATTGTCGTTTAAAATGGTTTCTTTAAACCACTTAAAAAAAGTCTTGTTATGCTCATTCATCAACCATTTTTCATTCATTCTAGAATTTTTTCCCTTGACAATGACTTTATGAGCAGAAAGGTAAGCTCGTCAGTGTTATTCAATATATGCAACTGTGCTTGAAGTACTTCCACACGCCCCATGCTCTTAAGTTTTAAGCCTCGTGTTCCCTTACCGGCATATCTTCCCTCATGACGAGACTTAGGAATTCCTATTGTTTCTACTTCTGACATATAATCAGAACAAAACTCAATAGCTTCTTCTGCGACATATCTTTCAACAATAGATGCTTCAGGACGTCGTAGATTCTTCACGTATCCTTTTAAAATCTTCATGTATCGTTCAACTGGATACATCCACCTCAAATAAATAGGACCACACAACCTAATCTCCCTCACTAAATAAACAATTAAGTGAACCATTATGTCAAAAAAAGAAGGAGGAAAGTACATCTCTAGTTGGCACAAGATAATTACAGACTCATTTTCCAACTCGTCTAATTTATTAGGATCAATGACTTTGTTGCAAATAGCATTGAAGAATAAGGATAACCTAGTTAAGACATCTCTAACTTTTTTAGGCAATATTCCACGAATTGCCACTGGTAGGAATTGTTGCATCAATATGTGATAATCATGAGACTTCAATCCAACTAATTTCAAATCTTTCATTGAGACAAGACTCTTGACATTTGAAGAGTAGCCTTGTGGAACTTTTATGCTATATAGACACTCACAAAATCTTATTCTCTCATTTTTTGACAAAGTATGACATGCAGGAGGCAAATATGTTCGCTTACCTTCTGACTGTGGAGCTAATTGTTGTCTTATACCCAGCTCAACCATATCCAAACGAGCATTCAAACCATCCTTTGTTTTGCCCTGAATGTTGAGAAGCGTTCCTATTACACTATCACACACATTTTTTTCAACATGCATTACATCGATACAATGTCTAACATCTAGACTAGACCAATAAGGAAGATTAAAAAACACAGACCTCTTCTTCCATATGTTTTTCTCAATGGTCTGTTTTTGGTCCTTCCCAAATACAACGCTGACATCTTTCAATTTGTCATAAACTTGCTCTCCAGTTAAGGGTTTTGGAGCAATTTCATTTTCCGGGTGTCCATTAAATGCTTTTCTCAACCTACGATATGGGTGATAGCGTTTGAGAAATTTTTGATGCCCAAGGTAAACTGTCTTCCTTCCATTTTTTAATTGTTGGTAGCAAGCGTGTTCTTCACATATTGGACATGCTTTATGCCCCTTCACACTATAGACGCACAAGTTCCCATATGCAGGAAAATCATTGATGGTGCAAAATAACATCGCACGCAACTTGAAATAATTACGAGAATGGGCATCAAACACATCAACACCTTCCTCCCAAAGCACTTTCAAGTCTTCAATTAATGGACTGAGATAAACATCTATGTCATTTCCCGGTTGCTTTGGACCTGAAATCATCATGGATAACATAATGTATTTGCGCTTCATGCAAATTGAAGGAGGTAGATTATAGATCATTAAGAGAACGGGCCATGAACTGTGGTTACTACTTAAGTTCCCATATGGATTCATGCCATCTGTAGCAAGTCCAAGCCTAAGGTTTCTTGGCTCATTCCTGAATTCCGGATACAAAGCATCAATTTTCTTCCATTGTAAAGAATCAGCTGGATGATGAATGTACCCATCACATTTCCTCTCATCTGCATGCCATCTAATATTCTTTGCATCATTTACATTATTGAACAATCGTTTGAGCCTTGGAATTATTGGAAGATACCATAACACCTTTGCAGGAGGACGTTGTATGCTTTCATCAGAATTGAAATCATTGTCCTTTTCTTTGTAGCGTGATAATCCACACCTGGGGCACCTCTTCAACTCTTCAAACTCATTTCGATACAATATACAATCATTAGGGCACGCGTGTATTTTCTTATACTCCATACCCATCGGACACAATATCATTTTTTCCTCATAGTTACGATTGGGTAATGTGTTACCTTCTGGGAGCATTTCTTTCAACAACTCAAGCAATTCAGTGAAGCTTTTATCTGTCCATCCATTTCTTGCCTTCAAGTTGAACAATCTCAGCACCGCAGACAACCGTGTGAAGTTAGTGCACCCCGGATACAAAGCCTCTTCTTTATCTTTGCAAAAATTATCATACATATGTGCTCGCTGGAAAGACTTTGGGCCTATATCACAGATCATATCATCTAGCCGATTGTTCATATCTACATTGACTTCATTTGTATTCGGCGCACTTGGCTTGTTTACCGACTCGCCGTGCCATAACCATTTGGTATAATTTTGATTAATCCCATGACAAATAAGATGACTTCTTATCAACTCAAAATGTAATGAGGGAATATTCAAACATTTAACACAAGGACAATAAAACTTTCCGTTATTATCAGGAAGTTTTTCAAAAGCAAATCGTATAAACTCGTCCACTCATTTCTCATACTCTCCACTCAAACGGTTAGAATTCATCCAACTACGATCCATAACTAGTTCTGGAAAAAAATACATACACAAATAGTAAGGTATGGTGCTTAATAATAATCGTGCATAATTATTTACTTAACTATTTCTTGACATCATTTGGTGTCAAATGATGAGAAGTTCAAAACAGAACTATAGGAAAACAGAAGGCTGCTATGCATACATTGCCTTAGAAAATGCTTTAAATTCTTAAGGCACTTTAAGTTCGAGATATGAGAAAATGTTTTCTGAAAAGCACCCTACAAAGACAAAACCTGCCAAAAGAAAACTGTGTTGGTTTCTGGAAAAAAGTTAGGATCCAGTTCCTCTAAAAAATTACAACTATCCAAACATCTACTAAGAATGCATAGTGCGATTATGAGTTTAGTTGGAAGTAGTTTTACTTTCAATATATATTCCATGCATTTTTAATGCGTAGGTCCTAATAGATAAAATGTATGAGGATATAAATGACAGGGGTAGCTTCTTATATGTATAGTACATCTACTAAGAATGGTGCATAGTTTTACCAGACATAGGTCACTAACTTCTTAAATACTACTACTATTATTTGGTTTGATGCCAATGTTTAACTAAATTACTATTTTAAAAATATTAGGCACAACATGAATAAAAACTTTTTTAGATAGATTCAAAATGATTTTTTACGCAATAAAAAGAATTTTACTCTATTTTACTCAGAAAGGTGTCTTATATACTGTGACAATACAAACACAGTACAACTATTTTACTCTATTTCCTCTTTAATTTTACCTATTTTTTTATTGCATTTCAAGATTCATAAATAATATGCTGACATAAGTAGTTTTTTGTGAGATATGATATGTTTCAATTTCTGTTGTGATAGATTTGAGCCGATGTATCAAGCTATGTTTCAGATTTGGCCAATCATTTTTGTTTTCAATGTATCCTTTGATTAATTACTTGACTCACAATAATAAATAGATTTGGAGGAGAACAAATCAATATAGATGCGTAACAAGGTGTGTTTTGTTCTAATGTAACTTCTAATTCTTTAACAGAGGTGTTCTGTGATAGGAAATGTCGGAATCTCCTATGGGTTTGATATGTTTATACAAGGCACCTGTTTTTGGAAAACCTTCAAGAAGGTTCAGCTATGATGTGTTAGCAGAGGGTTTGTATAGTTCATTTATGTACAGAAGGTACGAGAATGTTACTGGTAATGAGTACATATGTAACAGATCGTTGATTCTCATTTATATGGTGATTTCTCTAGCTCCCAATACAAATTATATTATGATATAAATATGCTTGAACTTAAGAATGATATTCTATATACAAGTTAGGATCCAGTTCCTCTAAAAAATTACTATATCTAGAATATACCTCTCACAATGTATGAATAGAAATATTCATCTCTAGTTGTATTCAAGACTAAAAAATGCAATGTCAATTATATTGTAGACTTTACCACACTATATCTATTCTACAAAAAATTAATCTCTAATGTGTCTCTTGTCTCGTGCTACTATAAACATTCTACTACTAGTTTCATATACTGCATTCTTCTAACGGTATTTATAAGAGACAACAATTGGAGCCACACTTTTTTAATGATAAAAATTAAGATATGACCTTATTAAAGGAGGTTTCTACCTATATAATAAAATCAGGGGCAATTGTTAGATCTTTCATTCCCAATTCACATAACTCAATTTCAAGGCATGAGCTAATGCAGCAACAATAACAGCTTTCCTAGTTCCTTCTAACTGTCAACTTCTTAACACTTCACTTAAGCTAACTTCATAACAGTCCCTAATACATCTTACACAACTAACTTCCAAATTCAAACAACTATTCCAACAATCAAATTAGTCTTAAACTAACTGCATCTAACTACCTCTAACAGAATACTAACTCTGTTAACTTCACAACTAATGCCAAATACTACCTTCCCCACCTAAAGTTAACTATAGCTATATAATTAATTAGCTACTGAAAGGGACACTACCTTCAGAATTAGGATAACTAATTTATAACTAATTTACTATCTGTAATTGTTTTCAAAATTTAGGGCTTGAGAAGAAAAAATCAGAAGAAAAAATTATTCAAGAACAATTTACGGTTTGAGAAAGAAACTTACCAAGGTGCAGCTATGGAATATTACAAATTTGAGAAAGATTCCTTGGGCTTTCTTTCGCGTACGTGTGCGACTCGCCTGAATGTCGAGTCTTTCTCCGCCGCCAACTCGACGCCCTAAAATGAGAAATATGTGAGCGAAAGAGATACAAATCAGAAACAATATATTGTTGAGAGAGAGGGAAATACGTGAGCGACGCGGTACAATGAGAAGAAAGGGTTTGTTTTGCCGCCTTACAATGGAAAGAGCAGGTTGATTCGTCCGCCGGTACGTCGCAGCAGAGAAAGAGAAGAAATTTTTATTTTTTTGATACGAAGAAAAAGAAGAGGAATACTGTAACTTTTGGTTTTCCCACAAAAGAGAGGGAACATTTTCTTTTTTAATTATAATTTTTTTTTTTAAATCATGTTAACCAATTTAAATTATATTCACTAAAAAATGTGATTCATTTGTCCTAATTTTCAATTTTTTAAATCAAGTGGATAGCATCTGATTTAAAATGTATGATTTAAAAATTATTTTTTATACTAGTGATCGCGTTTGACATCAACACAGAATCTGCAACCATTTACAACTTAACACAACCAGAATGTTAGAAACTCATGTTGAAACATCAACCAAGACATCCACATTGTTCTACCAAAATTCCAGCCAACTACAAGAACTAACACTACCGACGGAGTTATTGTATTTAACCAAAGGATTTGTATTCCGGACAATACGGAGTTAAAAAGGAGGATTTTGGATGAAGCGCATAAGGGTGCTTTTACTATACATCCGGGATCTTCAAAGATGTACCAAGATCTAAGGAGGGACTATTGGTGGTCCGGGATGAAAAGAGATATTGCGGGTTATGTGTCGGAATATGCGGTGTGTCAACAAGTGAAGATCGAGCACCAAAGGCCAGGTGGCTTGTTGCAACCTTTAGAAATTCCGGTGTGGAAATGGGATAGTATTTCGATGGACTTTGCAGTGGGTTTACCCCGTGCGCAAGGCGGTTATGATTCAATTTGGGTAATAGTAGATCGGTTAACGGAGTCTGCTCATTTCTTGGCCGTAAAGACTATTTATAAGGCGAGTCATCTCGTAAGGTTGTTCATTTCGGAGATAGTGAGGTTGCATGGTATTCCTACTACTATCGTTTCGGATAGAGATCCAAATTTCACTTCGAGATTTTGGAGAGCTTTTCAACAAGCGATGGGGACGAAGTTGTGTTTGAGTACTTCGAATCATCCACAAATGGATGGTCAGACGGAACGGACAATATAAACCATGGAAGACATGTTGAGAGCTTGTGTCCTTGGAAGTGGAGGAAATTGGATAAAACTTTTGCCATTGATTGAGTTCTCTTATAATAACAGTTATCATGCAAGTATTGGTATGGCACCTTATGAGGCGTTGTATGGAAGGAAATGTAGGACACCGTTGTGTTGGGTAGAGGTTGGTGAAGATAGGATGTTGGGACCCGAGATTATTCACGAAACTACGGAGAAGATTAGGATGATCCGTGATAAGGTTAAGCAAGCACATGATCGTCAGAAGAGTTATGCGGATAACCGAAGGAGACCTTTAGAATTTGAAGAAGGTGATCACGTATTTCTGAAGGTTACTCCAAGATTGCGGTTGAAATGACCGTTTCGGTCGCGGAAGTTAAGCCCAAGGTATGTGGGACCATATCAGATTTTGGAAAGAATTGGGGAAGTAGCCTACAGATTGGCCTTACCGCCTTCTCTGTCAGAGATGCACGACGTTTTTCATGTGTCTCAGCTTCGTAAATTTGTCCCAGATCCTCTTCAGCCAATTTTACCAGATACAATAGAGATAGAAGCAGATTTGACCTTTGAGCCTCAACCGAGTCGTATCACCGGAAGAGAAACTAAAGTGTTAATGAATAAAGAGATTCCTCTTGTTAAGGTCCAGTGGGATGAGACGCATCCGGGTGATGCAACTTGGGAATTGGAATCGAAGATGCGGGAGGTTTATCCTCATTTTTTCAGGTAATTGTTTCAAATTCGTGGGCGAATTTCTATTTAAGGGGGGGGGGGGGGGAGGATGTAAGTCTTTTACTCTGGATAATATTAGTTGCGATCAACTGAGTCCCAGTGTGCTCTGAGAAATTATCTACAGAGATAATTAGGGTAACTGTTGAACTTAGAGTAAATCCAATTAATATTATCTGACTCTGGGATATTTAAATATTTGGACTTTAGAGACTTTTTGGACAATTAGTAGTGTTGATATTTGATGATGTTTTACTATATCATTTCCTTTTCCTCTCATTTTCCTCTTTAGAAGCAAAGGGAGAAAAAGATAGAAAGAAGTGGAGAGAAAGAAAAGAGAAGGAAAGGAAGAGAAAAAGAGGAAAGCTCAAGATCAAGAACGTCATCAAATCTTCATCCAATCATCTTCAAATCTTCACCATATTCATCTATTCAAGGTGGGTTCTAGATAGATGCTTTTGTTTTAGATTTTCTTGGATTCTAAGACTTAGGTTAGAGTTGTAAGAGAATTGGTTAAATTGGAAAATCTTGGAAATTAACGATTGAAATGTGTTATAAACTGAGTAGTATGAGTTATATGAGGGTAGAATCATTTATGTTTGATTGTGGGATGTTTGGATATGTTTTGGTGGGGTTTTGGAACCATGGGAGATCAGCTGTTACGCTGATGAACTTTTTCATTTCCTAGATTCGCACTGCGAATCCCCCACCGAAGGGGAAATCGTGGACTCGCTGGCAGCTTCGCACTGCGAATGAAGTAGCGAACGTTCGCCAGTGGTTCGCACTGCGAACCTTACGTTGTTTTTTCTACTGCCTTGGTTCGCCAGCCTTCGCACTGCGAATGGGGCAGCGAGCAAGTGTTGGCTAGGTGTTCGCTGGACGCTTCGTACTGCGAATGAAGTAGCGAGCATTCGCTGGCTTATTCGCAATGCGAGCATGGCAGAACATCCATTTTGTTTCTTGCATAACTTTTGACTTGGTTACCCGTTTTGCGTATTCTTGGTATCGTTGTGAAGCTAAGAACATATTCTAGCTGATGGTAGTGAAAAATATCTGTTTGTTGCCCGATTAAATGAATCAGGGGGAACCGTAAATTGATATAAATTGTGGTATGTTGAATTTTGGTGTTCCATTATGTGATTGATGATTTCATGCCTATGTTATTATTGTTAAACATGTTGGAATATGTATGCATGTTAAAATATGAATAGGTAGAGTAAGGAACATTACCGTAAATGATATCGAAAGTGTGTAAATGACATGGTGACAACGCTCGTGCAAAAAAGCCCGAGGCGTGTGTCTAGTAATCATAACCGATTGATCTTGCGGTGTAGTTTCATGAGACTCGAGCACCTCCTCTGAAATATATGCATAATTACTTGGCAGGTTTGATTCCCGCGTATAGTACGATTGCAGCCTACGGGTAAAGAGACCTATGATGGTTAACAGACCATGAGAAGTGACGGTTCACGGTTAACAGGCCGATGATCTCGAATCCAATTCGTATGCCAAGTAAATACAAGGATCCATGACTCGGGTGGTCTTCTAGACATAGAAGCGGACGGGAACAGGGGATGCCTTGGTACGGTTATTGATTAGCGAAATTCTTGAGTTAACAGGCTCAGGATTTACTTTGGTACTATCGTGAGTTAACAGGCTCACAAGTGTGAATGCTTATATGGTGTGTGCGTACTCAAAGTCTTTTCCCTTCCCTTTTGATTTGAGTTAGGACGTTAGAGCCTTGTAAAGCCGAGAGGACTATAAGATAGCGAACTCACTCAGATTTGATGTATCTCACCCCACTGTTGTTGTTTACATCACATGTTCTGCAGGTTCGGCGAAGGGTAAAGACAAGGTTATTTAACTTTCCTTACGGATCGCACCTTTTGGTTGGCAGGCTTCCGTTGTGAAGATTTTTGAGATCATTATTTGATCTAGTTCTTAGTATTTATCATTGGAACATCTTGTAGATATACTATGCCGTAGTTATTTGTATTTGGTCTTTTTGGGCATGTATACCTATAATGTGTTTACTTGGAACATATTGTATATTTCAATACCAAACGTATTATTCATGTATAATATATGCTTTGATGTATGTATGTATATGTGGGCGTTACACCTTATTTCCGTATTCTCTCTCTTTCTCTCCTCACTAAAAGTGCCTCACGCACTAACAATTTGTGATCGGAAAAGTAAGATTGTCGTTGTCACTTCCGGTGACCCGAGAAACACTGCTCATCTCAACCTTCCCCGCATCCTTTTTTCTCAAAATTGTTGAACTTGAACGCAAACGCAAATGAAGCAAATAGAAAATGCAAAATACAACGACGATAAAAGCAACGATAACCGAAGTTATCACCACATGTACCACCTAATCTCTATGATAATTTTGGTTTGATTTTGGAAGATTTTTTTATTTGACTTAAATGGAACACTAGGAGGCGGTGAAGCCATTCTTTTACTAGGAGAGGAATTTACTGACTTTGGTTTACGGTACATTTGATGACTTTACCTTAATATCTTCTTTTATATCTCTAAACCAACATTTCTCTTAAAAAATAATATATTTTAATAGTTAATTCATGTTGTAAATAAAACAAAGTTACAAAAGCATCTAATATTAAATGCACTTAATCCTTTCAGCTTTTTTACTTTTCCTCTTCTTTAAATTTCTCACCAAACTCATAGTTATTTATAGCAATCTAATAATTCTAGTTTGACCCACTTTTTGTCATATGAAATGAAAGCCACGTGAAGAATATATATCAATTTATTCATAAACCTATATAAATAATTGTAATATGAAAATATATCTATATACAATAAAAATAAGAAATAGACAAAAACATTGAAATTAAAAATATGAAACATTAACTTTTTTTTTTAAAATTATTAGATATTTTTTAATAAATGTTATCTTGTCATTTTATATAATACTACATTTGTTCTATAAGTAATTGATAAATTTGAAGAAAAAATATTTTAAAATAATTTTATTTTCAACTTTTAAACTAATAGTAATTACTTTTTTTTCTCTAAATTATACTCTTTAATTAACATTATATGCATCACTCTAAAGTAATTATAATTTTGTATATTTGAAATTTACTTAATAAAAAATTTCATTCATTCACCATTGGAACAAGTAATTTCAAAGTTGAAATTTTTTCATAAAATAATTCATTTCACTTTTATCCTTTTCTTCTATTCGGCTCTTATCCACCATTCTTTTTCCCAGAAAAAGTTGAATAAAGCCATAGGTAGGAGTCACTCTAGCCTTGAGAGAGAAGGGAATGAATCATCAAATTTCTCTGGTGGGTCCATTCCTTGTTGTGAATAGCTTAGTGACTTCGATGTGAACAATGAAAGTAACATAATTAAGAAATCTTTAGAGGATATCCATATTAAAATTTGGAATTCTATCAAGGAAATTGGTGTGGATGGGGACGAAGACTATGAGCTCTTTGAGAGAGTGATCAGGGAAATGGAAGAACGAGATAGGGAGATATACGAGGACATGATGGGGAGTGATATTAGAGTCCCATGAATTGTGTTTCTTATATTAATGTACGAGGGTGTGGTTCAGCTCTGAAGCATAGGAGACTGAGAAAAATTCTATAAGAAGGTCGTGCTGACGTATGATTTCTACAAGAGACGAAGATTCAAGATATGAGTAATGCATGTGTTCATAGCATCTGGGACTATTGAGAATTGAACTGGTCCGCTTCAGCTTCCATAGGTCAATCGGGTGGAATTCTCTCAATCTGGAGAAGTGAAGTTTTCACCTCTGAATTCAGCTTCAAAGGTAATGGATTCCAAGGGGTTTGTGGATTATGGAAACGGGTGCAATGTTATCTCATAAACATCTATCCCCCTTGTAACATATCTGAGAAGAGCAAATTATGGGTAGACCTCTTTCAATTAAAGGAAAAACTCCCTCAAGGAGAATGGATGATAGCAGGTGACTTTAACTCAATAAAAACAAGTGATGATAGCATGCTTGAAGATAAGTGGGCTGTCTATAGAAGGAGTGGATGATATAAAGAAAGAAGTTAAAGACTTATTTGAAGCAAAATTTAAACAAAATTTAGGCCTGAGGACTCGTATGGACATGGAGAGTCTACAAAAGCTATCAGTAGAGGATAATGGTATGTTGGTTGAAGTATTCTCACAAGAGGAAATCTACGAAGCAGTCTTAAGTGAAAATAGCTCAAAAAGTCCTGGGCCGGACGATTTTAGTCTTGACTTTTTGAAGAGGTGTTGGGGCACAATTGGTGTAGATGTTTCAAATACAATACGACATTTCCACAAGTATTATAGCTTACTAAAGGCGCTGTCATCTTCTTTTATCTCACTAATTCCTAGGGTTGTGAATCCACAAAATTTAGAAAACTATAGGCTTATAAGCTTGGTGGGTAGTGTATACAAGATAATAGCAAAGATTATGACTTCAAGGTTGAGCAAAATTATGGATAAGTCGATCTCTAAGTCCCAAATTGCCTTCATACTTGGAAGGCTATTGCTCAGTGGGATATTATTGGTTAATGAAGTGCTTGATCTGGCAAAGAAGAGGAAAGATAAATGTATAGTTTTTAAGGTAGATTTCCAACAAGCATATGACAGCGTAGACTGGTTATTCCTGGAGGAAGTGATGATGGGAATGAAGTTTTGTCCTAAATGGATCAGCTGGATTCGAGGAGGAGCATTGAACTACTTTTTTTCCAATGATTGTAAATGGTGGTACTACTGTGGACTAAGACAAGGGGATCCACTTTCCCCATTTCTGTTCTCCTTGGTGGCAAAGGCTCTTGCTGTGATGATGAGGCATGAAAATTCAAATGGCCTACTAAAAGGATTCAAAGTAGAAGTAGATCAATTTGTAAATCTAGTGTAGTTTGCAGATGATACCATACTCTTGTGTGAAGGGTTATGGGAAGATTTATGGGCAGTAAAAGCATTGTTGAGTGGGTTTGAGTTGATATCTGAACTGCGTAACAATTTTTGGAAAAACTGTGTGTTTGGCGTGGGTCATGATCATGAATATGTACAGGTTGCTGCACAGTTTCTAGCATTTAAAGTTGGTGTTCTTCAATTTAGATTTCTTGGCCTGGAAGTAGGAGGTAACCATAGAAGGCTTTCCTTTTGAAATCTGGTGGTAAACTCTTTCAAAAATAAACTCTCTTTGTGGAGAGGCAAACTACTGTCTATGGGAGGTAGAGTAATCCTAATTAATTTTGTCCTCTCAAACATGCTTACTCACCATTTCTCCTTTTTCAAAGTCCCTTAAAAAATCCTAAAGGTTTTAATTGGCATCCAAAGGAAATTTTTTTGGTCAGGATCATTGAATAAATAGGTTATTGCTTAGATAAGTTGGGATAAAGTTTTCCTTCAGAAAAGTTAAGGGGGTTGGGGATCAAAGAGCTCTCTACCTTCAATACCGCACTACTTCCGAAATGGTTATGACGCGTGATTACTAAACCAAATGCTCTTTGGAAAGGAATCCTATAGTGTAGATATGGTTGCTTGTTCTCAATAATCCTATTGAAACAGAAGCTGCAGGTATCTAAGGTGGAATCACTATGGTGGAAGGGCCTCATGTCCATTGGCGACTCAATCTCAGTTTGTGGGTTCCTAGACCAATTGTCGTGCAAGCTTGGAGACGAAATTCATATTTCTTTCTAGTTCAATTGCTGGCTTGTCCATGTTCCTTTATGCTCTCTTTTCTCAAATATGTTTGAATTATCCACCATCAAAGGTGTTGATGTATCTGACATGGGGCACTTGATTTTGGAGGCGTGGTATTGGAATTTTGATATAATAGCACAAGACCTGCCAAGAGTGTTGCAAGATGAATTTCAAGCCCTTAAAATCCTGTTGTACGATTTTGCGCCTTGTAGGGGTGTCTTAGATAGTTTTACGTGGAAATTTGGAAGAATTAGCTCATTCACTGTAAACTTATGCTACCAATAGTTGATGGCTAGTGCAGAGGTACATGAGATGGATATTACTCCCAAGGCTGTTTTGGAAGTTTTATGGAAAACAAAGGTCCCTCTTTAAATTAGATTATTTGGCAGGAGGGTTGCTTGGGATAAGATTCAAACTAAATCGAATCTTGCAGCCAGGGGAATAATATATGACTCTTACGATATTGTTTGTGTGTTTTGATTTAATGTCGTTGAAGACATAAATCACATTTTTTGTTCTTGTCCGTGCATTGTTGAAATTTGGCGTACGATTGCGAATTGGGTAGGAATCCCATGGATGATCGAGTCTAGTGTATGCGAGCACTTCTTAGAATGGTTTCTCAAGGTGGTGAAGAAAACTTCTAAAGCTTATGCTTGTATCATTCCGCTTTGAGTCATCCACATATCTTGGTATTGCCTGCGTTATAGGATTGAATATACTCCACTTTGTAGCTTTTATATTTGGTATAAGTCTCCATTAGATTTTTTGGTCTAAGAGTTCCATAGTTCAAGGTGTTTCTAGTTATTGTGTTGGTGCTAAGAGTGTTGGATATAAACTTATGTAGAAGGATTGGTGTACTCCTAATATGCCTTATTATATGAAAGTGTTGCTTATAAAAAAAAACTATCAATTTTTTAAGATTTACTCATTAGTTCTACCCTATAAGACAACTTATTTAAATCATGTTTTTGATGATATTCTTCTGAGCTTTTATTGCACATAAGTTAACAAATAGCCACCAAGCAATTTATTATTGAGAGGAATAAGTTAAAGAAAAAAATAAAAAATTGTTGCAATTCTTATTAATAAGTTTTATGGTTAAAATTAAAGCCACATATAAAAAAACCTATGATTTTAAACAAAAAAATAGTGTTTTATTTATTGTTTCAACCGAGCTCCTATCTCTTAAAAATAATTAGAGAAGAAAAAAAATTATGTTTTTTAATTTTGTGTTTGAATCTTTTATTATTTCAACCGAACTCATTTCTCTTTAAAAAAATTGTCTCCAGCTTCTCCTGCTGCTTCATATCCAATGCTTAAGGAATAACGAGATATTAATGATTTATAAGAAAGATGAAACCAAAAAGTAATCCAAAGGTTACATTTAGTGTAGTTCATTAGACAATAGAAAATAAATTAGAAAGTAATATGAAGATAAGGATGGCACATACATTAGTTAATGATAAGTAAAAATGGTTGTATTTATTCCATTCAGAAATATAAAGCGGGTTGAAACATTAGAGAGTTCCGCTAGAAAATGAGTACTATATCCCCAATCCTATTAATTAGTTACCTTCATGCACTTCTTCTTCCTACACTCCTTCAAGAAGGTTGTCATTGTCATTTGTGAAAGGAAGCGAAAAATTGTCGTTTTCACTTCTGGTGACCCGAGAAACACGGCTCATCTCAACTTGCCCAATTTCCTCCTTTCTCAAAGTAGTTAAACGTGAACGCAAACGTAAATGAAGCAAATAGAAAATGGAAAATACAACGGCGATAAAAATAAGGATAACCGAAGTTATCACCACTGGAACCACCCAATCTCTAGGATCATTTTGGTTTGATTTTGGAAAATTTTTTTTATTTAACTTAAATGAAACACTAGGAGGTGATGAAGACATTCTTTTACTAGGAAAGGAATTTACTGACTTTTGTTTA
This sequence comes from Lathyrus tuberosus, assembly GCA_022829125.1. Taxonomy (NCBI): domain Eukaryota; kingdom Viridiplantae; phylum Streptophyta; class Magnoliopsida; order Fabales; family Fabaceae; genus Lathyrus; species Lathyrus tuberosus. The sequence goes on from JALAZF010000050.1 coordinate 19,397,816, forward strand.
CGGTACATTTGATTACTTTACCTCAATATCTTCTTTTATATTTCTAAACCAATCTTTCTCTCAAAAAAAATATTATATTTTAATAGTTAATTCATGTTCTAAATAAAACAAAGTTACAAAAGCATCTAATATTAAAGGCACTTAATTCTTTCGGGATTTTTACTTTTCCTCTTCTTTTAATTTCTCACCAAACACATAGTTATTTATAGGGATCTAATAATTCTAGTTTGACCCACTTTTTGTCATATGAAATGAAAGCCACGTGAAGAATATATATCAATTTATTCATTAGCCTATATATATATATATATATATATATATATATATATATATATATATATATATATATATATATATATATATATATATAATTGTAATATAAAAATACATCTATATACAGTAAAAATAAAAAATAGACAAAAATATTGAAATTAAAAATTTGAATCACTGACTTTTTTAAAAAAATTATTAGATAATTTCTAATAATGTTATCTTGTCATTTTATATAATACTACATTTGTTCTATAAATAATTGATAAATTTGAAGAAATTTTTTTTTAAAATAAATTATTTTCAACTTTTAAAACAATAGTAATTAATTTTTGTTCTCTCATTTATAATCTTTAATTAACATTATATGCATCACTCTAAAGTTATTATAATTTTGTATTTTTGAAATTTACTTAATCAAAATTTTCATTCATTCACCATTGGAGCAAGTCATTTCAAAAATGAAAATTTTTTGATAAAATAATTCATTTCACATTTACCCCTTCCTACTATTCGACTCTTATCCACCATTCTTTTCCCCAGAAAAACTTGAATAAATCCATAGGCAGGAGTCACTCTAGCCCTGAGAGAGAAGGGAATGAATCACCAAATTTCTATGGTGGGTCCATTCTTTGTTGTGAATCGCTTAGTGACTCCGATGTGAACAATGGAAGTAACAGAATTAAGAAATATTTAGAGGATATCCCCATTAAAGTTTGGAATTCTATCAAGGAAATGGGTGTGGATGGGGATGAAGATGATGAGCTCTTTGAGATAGTGATTAAGGAAATGGAAGAACGAGATAGGAATATACACGAGGACAGGATGTGGACTGATATTAGAGTCCCTTGAATTGTGTTTCTTATAATGTATGAGGGAGTGGCTCAACTTTGAAGCATAGTAGATTGAGAAAAATTCTATAACAAGGTCGTGCTGACGTATGCTTTCTACAAGAGACAAAGATTTAAGATATGAGTGATGCATGTGTTCACAGTATCCGGGACTATGGAGAATTAAATTGGTCAGCTTCAGCTTCCATAGGTCAATCAGGTGAAATTCCCGCGATCTGAAGAAGTGAAGTTTTCACCTCTGATTTCAGCTTCAGAGGTAAGGGATTCCTAGTGGCTTGTGGATTATGGATAGGGGTACAATGTTATGTCATAAACATATATTCCTCTTGTAACATATCTGAGAAGAGGAAATTGTGGGTAGACCTCGTTCAATTGAAGGCAATACTCCCTCAAGGAGAATGAATGGTAGCAGGTGACTTCAACTCAATAAAAACAAGTGATGAGAGAAAAGGGAAAACAAGTAACAATACTTCAGAAATAGGTTATTTTGAATCCTTCATTGAGGCTATAGACTTGTTTGACGAGCCAATAATAAGAAATAAGTATACTTGGTTCAAAGTCAATGGTAGTCTCAAAAGCAAGCTGGATAGATTCTTAATTTCAGACAGTTTATTATCACTATGGGGTGTAGTTGCTCAGATGGCTGGGGAAACTTAGTTATAATAAACCGTCTGAAATTAAGAATCGATCCAGCCTACTTTTGTAACTATCAATTACTTTGAACCAAGTATACTTATTGCCTCTTATTGGCATATTATCCAAGTTTATAGCCTCAATGAAGGATGAAAACTCAGCCATTTCTGAAGTACTGCTACCTGTTTTCCCTTTTCTCTCATCACTTGTTTTTATTGAGTTAAAGTCACTTGCTATCATCCATTCTCCTTGAGGGAGTTTTACCTTTAATTGAAAGAAATCTACCCACAATTTCCTCTTCTCAGATATGTTACAAGGGGAATAGATGTTTATGAGATAACATTGCACCCATTTCCATAATCCACAAACCCCTAGGAATCCCTTACCTCTGAAGCTGAATTCAGAGGTGAAAACTTCACTTCTCCAGATTGAGAGAATTCCACCTGATTGACCTATGGAAGCTGAAGCAGACCAGTTCAATTCTCAATAGTCCCAGATGCTATGAACACATGCATTACTCATATCTTGAATCTTCGTCTCTTGTAGAAAGCATACGCCAGCACGACCTTCTTATAGAATTTTTCTCAGTCTCCTATGCTTCAGAGCTAAACCACACCCTCGTACATTATAAGAAAGACAATTCATGGGAATCTAATATCACTCCCTATCCTGTCCTTGTATATCTCCCTATCTCGTTCTTCCATTTCCCTGATCACTCTCTCAAAGAGCTCACCATCTTCGTCCCCATCCACACCCATTTCCTTGACAGAATTCAAAACTTTAATGGGGATATCCTCTAAAGATTTCTTAATTCTGTTACTTCCATTGTCCACATCGAAGTCACTAAGCTATTCACAACAAAGAATGGGCCCACCAGAGAAATTTGGTGATTCATTCCCTTCTCTCTCAGGGCTAGAGTAACTCCTACCTATGGCTTTATTCATGTTTTTCTGGGAAAAAGAATGGTGGATAAGAGCCGAATAGTAGAAAGGGATAAAAGTGAAATGAATTATTTTATCAAAAAAATTTCAACTTTGAAATGACTTTTTCTAATGGTGAATGAATGAAATTTTTTATTAAGTAAATTTCAAAAATACAAAATTATAATAACTTTAGAGTGATGCATATAATGTTAATTAAAGAGTATACTTGAGAGAAAAAAAGTAATTACTATTAGTTTAAAAGTTGAAAATAAACTTTTTTTAAAAATATTTTTTCTTCAAATTTATCAATTACTTATAGAACAAATGTAGTATTATATAAAATGACAAGATAACATTTATTATAAATTATCTAATAATTAAAAAAAAAATTAATGTTTCAAATGTTTAATTTCAATGTTTTTATCTATTTCTTATTTTTATTGTATATAGATATATTTTCATATTACAATTATTTATATCTATAGGTTTATGAATAAATTGATATATATATATATATATATATATATATATATATATATATATATATATATATATATATATTCTTCACGTGGCTTTCTATTCATATGACAAAAAGTGGGTCAAACTAGAATTATTAGATTGCTATAAATAACTATGAGTTTTGTGAGAAATTTAAAGAAGAGGAAAAGTAAAAAAAGCCGAAAAGATTAAGTGTCTTTAATATTAGATGCCTGTGTAACTTTGTTTTATTTACAACATGAATTAACTATTAAAAATATAATATTTTTTTGAGAGAAAGGTTGGTTTAGAGATATAAAAGAAGATATTAAGGTAAAGTCATCAAATGTACCGTAAACCAAAGTCAGTAAATTCCTCTCCTGGTAAAAGAATGTCTTCACCACCTCCTAGTGTTCCATTTATGCCAAATAAAAAATATCTTCCAAAATCAAACTAAAATGATCCTGGAGATTAGGTGGTACATGTGGTGATAACTTCGGTTATCGTTGCTTTTATCGTCGTTGTATTTTGCATTTTCTATTTACTTCGTTTGCATTTGCATTCAAGTTCAACAATTTTGAGAAAAGAGGATGCTGGGAAAGTTGAGATGACCAGTGTTTGTCGGGTCACCGGAAGTGAGAACGACAATCTTGCTCTTCCAATCACAAATGGTTAGTGCGTGGGGCACTTTTAGTGAGGAGAGAAAGAGAGAGAATAAGGAAATAAGGATTTATTGAATGAATTGTTACAAATAATGAAACATACTATAACTATTTATATACTACTCTAATTGAGCTTGGGCTAATACAACTTGGATTATATTTAAATTTTAAATCTAATCAAATGAAATCAAATCAAATCAAATCAATTTTAATATTTCAACATACTCAACATAATCCAAGTTGTTGAACGTATGCTAATCATAGTTGATCTGAACTATTCCTAATTTCTTTCTCAAATTCAGGAATCTGTCGATCTTCAATCCTTTGGTGAAAATGTCAGTCAACTATGCTTCACTTGAGCAGTGCCTAACTTCAAGTTCACCTCGATTTACCTTTTCCCTTAAGAAGTGAAATCTAGCTTCGATATGCTTACTTCTTCCATGCAGAACTTGATTCTTTGCCATATTTATGGCTGACTTATTTTTGATTTGCAACACAAGAGGTTTCATTGCTTTGGCCTCTATTTCTTCAAGTACCGATCTGATGCAAATTGCTTGACATGCAACATTGGACCCTGCTATATATTCCGCTTCACATGATGATAATGCCACCACAGGTTGGTTTCTCGAGCACCATGAAATTGGGGCACCAAATACTTGAAAGAAATATCCAGTAGTGCTTCTTTGATCTTTCTTATCTCCGCATCAGTCAGCATCTGAATAACAATTAACCATAGTTTCTTTGCTTTCAGAGTCTCGTCGAAATAAAATTTCATAGTTTTTTGATCCTTTTAAGTATCTCAGGATTCTACTTGCAGCCTTCATGTGTGACACCCTTGGTTCACTTATGTATCTGCTCACTAATGCGACTGAGAAACATATATCAGGTCAACTATTGCACACATATCTTAGAGATCCGACAATCTGTTTGAACAAAGTTTCATCGACTTTGTCTTCCACTGCATGCTTCTCCAACAGTGGTATCAAGAGCCTTTGGTTCGTAAAGGAACCGACTTACTTGTATCGAAATTCCCATGAAGAGGTGTCCCGTTGAAATCGTAATGCCCAGGAAGAGATGTATCGAAATGACTAGTAAGAGGTGCCTAGTAATAGGTGTCAACAGCGGTACAAGTGTATGTGGAAAAAGAGATTCCACTTGAGAGGGAGTATTGTGGACTCACACTTAAGGGGGAGTGTTGAGAATAATAAAATCAAGTGTGAGTTGGAGTCCCACATTGATTAGAAATGTGGATAGTAGAACATTTATAAGTGGGAGAACCCATACACCTATCACCTTAAGGTTTTGGGTGAATATGTGGTGTCTCTCTCACTTGTGTTACTCTTGACCCAATGTTCAATGCTCCCTAGTGATAAAATCTCCCCAAACACAATTGACAATGACAACCTTCTTAAAAGAGTGCAGGAAGAAGAAGTGTACGAAGGTAACTAATGAACAGTATCGGGATATAATACTCATTTCCTAGGGGAGCTCTCTAATGTTTCGACCCGCTTTATATTTCCGAATGGAATAAATACAACCATTTTTATTCTTATCATTAACTAACTTATGTGCCATCCTTATCTTCATATTACTTTCTAATTTATTTTCTATTACTTTCTGCTTTTATCTTTCTTCTAAATTATTAATATCTCGTTATTCTAAGAGATAGGAGTTTGGTTGAAATAATAAAAGATCCAAACACCAAAAAAACACAATTTTTTTCTTCTCTAGTTATTTTTAAGAGATAGGAGCTCGGTTGAAATAATAAACAAATACTATTTTCTTTTTAAATCATAGGTTTTTTTATAGGTGGCTTTAGCTTTTCCCATAAAACTTATTAATAAGAATTGCAACAATTTTTTATTTTTTATCTTTAATTTATTCATCTCAATAATAAATTGTTTGGTGGCAATTTGTTAACTTCTGTGCCACAAAAACTCATAAAAATATCAACAAAAACATGATTTAAATAAGGTGTTTTGGTAGAACTTATTAGTTAATCTTAAAAAAAACCTTCATATCCATAAAAAAAATATTTCAAGAAAATCTGTTAATATTTAATCACTATCCGTGTTAAACTTTATTCTCAACTCGTTAATAATTTAATTTATTTGTAGATAAACAATTGAATACTTAAAATGCATTATTATGTCTTAATTTTAACAAAATATTTTTAAATTATGTATTTTTTAACCAAATTAGAAATCTTAAAATTTGTCTACAAGCAAAAAAAACTTTGATTTAATTTACATAAAAAATAAAATTTTATAATTTTAAAACATACATATATATTCATTAACAAAAATTATATGAGTTATTATAGTCCAATTATATTTTGACTTTATAACGTGAAATATAAACTATTACTTTTTTTATATTAAAAAATATGGCCAAATCAATTAAATTATATATAATTATATTTTGAATTTGTTTTGGAGACATAAATAACTAATAATACGTGTTTTAGATATTTAATCTCCTTAAAAACTAATAATTTTATACTTATTTTACCATCAATCAATCATTTTAAAGTAGAAAAGAGCTGTAAAAAATAATAATATAAAATAAGGGTGTAATAAAGTGTTAGCCAACCACTTTTTCCCGACTTTGCATGATAAAAAAAGTTGAAAATAAAGTTGAAAGTGAATTTTTCTATATTTGTGAAAATAAAAACTAATAGTAAATGAGTACAAAAAAACAGTAGGCATTGTTTGCATGATATCTGTATTTAACAGATAAAGATATGAAAAGCCCTGTAAATCTGAAAAATAACATATGTGTGTGCAGAGTATGGTGCAGAGATCCAGTCTTTAGGGGAAAGAATTCAATAATGGTGTGGTTTCAGTGTTTTCCATAACATTAATTTGTTTTTACTTTATTTTTATCAAGAGAATGGAAAGGTAGGATTTAGAAATATATAATCACCTGACTAATTAGTTGGACTGCCATAAATATGTTAAACAGCATAACCAATTAAAATAAAATTAATAATACTAAGTGTGAGTTTAATTTTCTAAATGTGTGTTATTATAATGAAACAATTGTTCTTATTTGTTTCATGATGTCGAAATTTACCTTACATAATGGAGAAGTAATGCATCTGACGATAGAAAATCTCAAATGGTAAGAATAGGAGACCTATGAAAAACTGAAAAATTTCAATTCATTATTAGCGTAAAGATGTCTAAAAATAGTTTAAAAGTTTAACTTGTGGTTAGTCTAATAAATCAATTTTCAAAATAAAAAAAAAAACTGTTTTAATTGGCGAAATAAATCATAGGATTATACTAACTAGAGATTGTACTAACTAGAAGTAAAACTTCATGAAATGCATCAAGTTGGCTATGAGAGAATCCCGCCACACTTAAAAAAATGTGTATAACAATTGCTCCAACGAAAATTGCCATCAGGATAGTGCATATCAAAAATGCATCTCTACACTTAAGTGATCTTCTTAGAGAGAACTCAAATACTTAATTGTATTTGATTCTTGTTCTTTTCCACGTGTATAACTTATACACGTGGAAAGGTAAAATAATCAATTACAATTAAGTATTTGAGTTCTCTCCAAGGACATCACTTAAGTGTAGAGATGCATTTTTGATATGCGCTACCTTGATGACCATTGTTGTGTGAGCAATGGTTATACACATTTTTTTAAGTTTGGCAAGATTCTCTCATGGCACACTTGATACGTTTCTTGATATTTTACTTCTGGTTAGTATGATCTCTAGTTATTATAATCTAATGATTTATTTCTCCAATTAAATTAGATTCTTTTTTAAATTATGAAAATTGATTTATTATATTAACTATTATATTAAACTTCTAAAGTAATTTTTGACATATTTAGGTTAAAAATGAATTGAAAATTTTCAGTTTTTCATAGCTTCTCCTATTCTTGTCATTTGATATTTTCTATCGTCCGACACATTACTTCTTCATCCGTGTCATTTGTAACGCCCAGATTTGTTTAATTGTATTTATTTATTTCATTTATGTGAATTTTGTGAAATGTGTGAATTTATTGTATTTTACCGGCTAATTGAATTAATTGGTTAGTTCCACTGATAGATAAAATATTTGCATTAAATTATAATTTATTTTCAACTTTTATTTCCTGAAATATACTTCATCGGTATGTTTATGTTTTACCGCCTTTTGAGAGCGTTTGCGAGATATTTGAGAATAGGGGTATTTTGGTCTTTTGGCGTGGGTATTTTTCATAAAATAGAAAGTGGAGAGAAAAAGAGAGAAAAGAAAGGAAAAAGGAGAGAAAGAAAAAGAGAAGAGAGAAAGGAAGAGAAGGGAAAAGAGGAGAAGAAGAAAATCGAGAATTCATCTGTTTCAAGCGCGATTAATCGGGTAAGGGTGAGAAGTTTCAATTATATCTTGCTTGTGTATGTATATGTGTTGTTTATGTATGTGTTTTGGGTGTTTTTACAATGTTTTCCTTATTGATAAATTGATGAACCATTGTCAGGAATCGATATAACTCGCGTTGTATGATTACCCTGTGTTTAGGAACAATTGCTGGTACTTGTTTTGCGGTTAAAAATGGATTTGGGGATGGAAATCGGATTTTTGGGGGAAAATTCGTAGAAAAATTATGCAGGAAAAATTTTGGGTTTTCGCTGCCCATACGCGTATCAGGTAAGGCAATACGCGTATTGGGTTGGGCAATACGCGTATGGCAATGAAGGAATTTAGTCATTACGCGTATGGGAGTGGGCAATACACGTATGAAGTGAGGCAATACGCGTATTGGATTTTTAGTGGAATTTGTGGGGAAATCAGTCTCTGCCCATACGCGTATCACTTTGGGCAATACGCGTATGGATGGGCGAGTGAGCAAGGCAATACACGTATGGCTCAGGGCAATACGCGTATGGCCAGGGAGAGTGCAGAATGTTGTCTTTTCGCGATACCTTTTCTATTTACTTCCATAACTTGTGTTCCGATTATCCGTTTTGAACATTCTTGGTATCGTTAGAAAGCTAATAAAATGTACTTTCTTATTAAAATGGTTTAGAGATTGTTGACCGGTTTAATTATGTCGAGAATTTGGAATAGTGTCATTTTGTTGACTTTTGTCGTTGTAATTGTGCGTAATTGATGTGTATCATGCAATGTGCTGTTGATATGGGTATTGTATGACTTGTGTGCTGTTGTGTGATGAAAATGCATGTGATAAGATGTTGTGAAGATGGTTTGTGGCCTAAGGGAAAGTAAATGCAATGTGTTGTATTAAATGATATATGCATCATTATGGATGTGTATATATGTGTGCATTTGAATGTCACAAGTCATTGTATGCCAAGCATAATGATATGCATTCTTGTGATGTCGTGTGCCCTAGTGGGTGTGAGCGACGAATTGATTCCAGAGGGAATCCGCTATAACATCGTGAGCCTTATACCGAGAGGACTGAAAGCGATGATTATAGACGATCGTGAGCCTTATACAAAGAGGACTGAAAGCGATCCATAAACGTCGTGAGCCTTATACCAAGAGGACCGAAAGCAACGGGGAACATCGTTTGCCCGACGGGGAGTTACATTAAGTAACAAGCGATGGTTCCAATAGTTCCTGAGTGAACTAGTGTTGAGAATGATGGATGGATGGTACCGCATTGCATTTGCATAGAGTCGTTGGGTTGGTCTCTTTGCATTTGCATAAATCATGAATGGATTGATTCTGTATGGAAAATCATGAATGGATTGATTCTGTGTGGAAAATCATGAATGGATTGATTCTGTGTGGAAAATCATGAATTGATTGAGTGTGTATTGAGATTTATGTTTGAATTGGTAAATGGATGTGCATATGTGATAAATGCATTGGTTGTTGATGATATGTTTTATGTATAGCCATGTGATAGGTTTTGTGGAGACGTGGTGAGTTACAATGATGGTATTAATTCTCTATGGTATGTTATATGTGAATATCCGTGGTGTGATGGTGTGTTTCCATATGTGATAACTTTGGGATGCATTATGTGAGAATATGTTATTATGTTAGTATAATCGATATATGTTATGTATTTGTTGCATGTTATAGGTATTAGCGTGTGATGCTTGTGGTGAGAATAACTATGCATGTGAATTTTTACGTGTTGGCATATTATTATGCAATCTTGATTTAGTTGTTATTTCTCACCCTTCTACTGTGGTTTGTTGCTCTATGAGGCAATTGCAGATTAGTGGTCTTGGAGGCTTTTGTAAAGATTAGTTCTCCATCCGTTTGTCAGTCAGTCTGCTTTGATACGTAACACGGGAGTCGGGGAACGTTTTTGTTATATAAGTATACATTTGTGGAATATATTTTGTATTACTTTGTATGTATATTTTGATGTTATAAAACAATTCATTTTGCAAACCAAAACATTTATGGATCTTTCCTCTTTATTCCATAACTGAACTTTCCTTTTATATGGAAAAAGTTTCCCTTTGAGGTTATTCCATTTTGTGTTATGTATCAAATTTATGAGCAGGGATTGTGTTTTCTTTCTTTAAAATTGTGGCATCCTTGTTTCTGTCGGAAAAAAATAAATTTTTACCTACTCTGATTTAATTATGTATTATTTATTCGCGATGGGAATTGGGGTGTTACAAAGTGGTATCAGAGCAGGTCGGTCTATCTGGCCAAGTTGTTGAGTCAGTTGGTGTGACAGTTGAATATTGTCGATGTTGTTTGTTCCTTAGTATGTGATATGTGTGTGAGACACTGTCAGTACTTGCTGGTTTTTCTATTCCGTTGTCTGCAGGAGTTAGAATGAGATAAGTGGAGGAGAAGCTGGTACTTCTCCATGTTGCTTCAGGTGCGGAGCGCTGGCTCAGTCTGTTGTGAATTGCAAGATTGTAAGTGTTGTTTGGACAATGTTGGTCCCGGTTCAGGAGGGAATGCGAAGGTAAGGTTTATGTCGACTAAGGATTTGTGCCTTAGGTAGTTCGTGCACAGGATGTAAGAAATGTTATTATAGTTTGGTAAAGACGGTTTATGCCCCATCATGATTGTTGGCTGTCTATTGACAAATTGAGGAACTGATCACCCTTAATCTCTTATTGATAGTAGAAGGGAATTATGTTGGATGGAATATACGTGTCTTTCCGGCTTTGATAGTGTGTGCAATGAGTGGTTTGGAATTTAAGAAAATGGTTACATATTGTTTTGATGAGTTGATGAAGATTCTTATATTGGAAGATGAGGTGGATTAGAGGTTTTGCTATGTTGGTCAAGTTGGGAAGTCATTGAGAGAGAATGATTGGGTATTATTAAGGGCTGTTTCCCAAAGAGTAGAGATTAAACTTAATTGGACGAAGGTGAATAGTTGAGGTTTATATCTGCTAAGTAAGTAGGAAACTCTTGGTAAATGGGACTAAGATGTGTGTTTTGTCTGTGATGGTAGTGTTCTGGAAATTGGAAGGAAGTCACAGTGATTGACCGTCACTTGTGCATAGTTTTCAGATGTGTTTTTGGATGGAACATTAGGGTGTTGGCTTAGGGAGCTCCAGCTTTGTTAGTAACAAAAAGGAAGGATGATTGAACGAAACAACAAGCATGATGTGTATAATGGTATTGAGACTGTGGAAAGTAAAACTTAGAGTTCTGGTGAGGTTTGGAGTCTTTGGAGTTTTAGAGCATTAATGGAAATCTTGAGAAAACCCTAGGTGTGGATGTAAAATTTGAGAGTTCTTTTTGGTGGTTACTACATGTTGGGATTTATGAGAATTTGGACTGTCAAGAGAAGAAATTGTGTATGGATTACTAACAGTCGAATAAGGTGACGATTGAGAATAAGTGTCCACTTTCATGAACAGATGACTGGAATGGTTTGGTTGAGTTTGAGTGAAATTGCAATTGTTTGGAATGTTTGATAAGAGTGGTGAATTGTGTGAGTTGAGGCTTTGATCAATTTGATGTAACTGGTTATGTTTGTTATCGGGATAGGCTGTAATTTACTCGGTTAAGCTTGTATGTGAGTAACCAGTTACCCAGTGAAAAGTGTTGCAAAAGCTTTAAGAATTTATACCTTTTGGAATTTGGTTGGGCATTACAAGGTGTAGTGATGTTGCTCGGTGTTAGTAATGCGTCTGTACTGTTTGTGGAGTAGAGGAATCGTATTTTCCATATTTATTTGCATAAGTTCGTAATGGCTTTGATTGAGGATATTCGGATCTGTTATAGACTTAGAGGAAGAACAGGTAGAGTGTTTGAGAGTTGAATTACAAGTGTTGAAAGGAGACGAAGTGTTATGCTAAGTTATTCAAGTGAGAATTTTTGTTGAAAAGGGTTAGTTTTCTTGGATATGTCATTCGGATGAGAGTTTGGTTATGGATTCATCGGAAGTAGATGCAGTTCTACAATGAGAGGCTCCGAAGTTGGTTAAGGAAATTAGAAATTTTTGGGCTTAGTTGGTTGTTACTGCAGGCTATGGAAGCATTTGCTAAGTTCGTACTTCTGTTATCTCAATTGACTTGCAAAGGGTGAGTCATTTGTTTTGGATGTTCGTTGTGAGTAAGTTTTGGTGAGCTGAAGTAGAATTTGTCTATGGCTCCAGTTATGATTCTGCGTGATCGTAATAAACCGTTGGTGAGGTATTGTGATGTGCCGTTGATGAACTTAGTCAGGGTTTTAATGCGAGATGGTAAACTCGTGGCTTATGCTTTACGACAATTGAGGATTTATAAAAGGATCTATACTATTTTGGATTTGGAATTGGTTGCGGTTGTATTGTGTTGGAAAATTTGGAGGTATTATCCTTATGGTTCTAGGTTTGAAGTGTTTGGTAATCACAAGAATATTGAGTACTTTTTTGGTCTGAAGGGATAAAGTATGAGACAACGAGAATGGTTAGAATTCGTGACGAGTTATGAATCTGGCTTGGTTTATCCTTCGGGAGAAGCTAAGGTTGTGCCTGAAAAGTTAAGTCGAAAGTTATTATGCATGTCTGTTTGGATGGTCAGGGAATTACAATTATTTGAGCAATTTAGAGATTTGTTTCTGGTGTGTGAGATAACACAATAGAGTGTGAGGTTGGGGATATTAAAAGTGAACAGTGATTTTTGGCAAATATGAGAAGGAGTTAGACTTTGGACGTGAGATTGGTAGACTTGATAGTTTCGAGTAATCAGAGTGCGCAGCGGAAGCGTGATGTGGCACATTTCGTATATGAGTGTGTGACTTGTAAGAGTTCATAGGTTGAACATTGGAAACATGTAGGAATGGTGAGACTATTGGACATTCCGAATGGAAGTGCTAGGTGGAAGGTTTAAATATTGTACATTGACTACTATGTAGATGGATGTTTTGGTTGTATGTTCGATTGGTGAATCGTGGCATTGTTGTAGTATGGTTGTGTGACAAGGATGGTGGGTCGTGGGACTTTATGTTCTTGTTGTGTTGTGGTCTCGTTTCCATGATGATGGTTCGAGTGCGAGTGGCCAATTTCTTGTGGGGAATTAGGGGAGTGTTACCTTTGGTGAGGGTAACGATCTTGTTGTGTTTCGGTTCAAGAGTGAACCAGTGTGTGTTCGTAACTTGTGTATTCTTTGAGTTGTGAGTTGGTCGTCAAGTTCATTGTATGGGCTTTGCATCTTGTCGTTGTAGTCGTTGTCGTTGTCGTGTCGTTGTTGTGGTTGCTGTTAGCAAGGTAGTTTGTCAGTTGTGTTGTTCGCGGTGTGCCTTTTTGGGCATGTTAGTTTGTTGGTCGGATGCGAGAGTCGTATCCGGAGTTGTTGGTATCGGTTATATTTTCGAGGACGAAAATGTCTAAGTGGGGGAGAGTTGTAACGCCCCGATTTATTTAATTGTATTTATTTATTTCATTTATGTGAATTTTGTGAAATGTGTGAATTTATTGTATTTTACCGGCTAATTGAATTAATTGGTTAGTTCCTCTGATAGATAAAATATTTGCATTAAATTATAATTTCTTTTCAACTTTTATTTCCTGAAATATACTTCATCGGTATGTTTATGTTTTACCGCGTTTTGAGAGCGTTTGCGAGATATTTGAGAATAGGGGTAGTTTGGTCTTTTGGCATGGGTATTTTTCATAAAATAGAAAGTGGAGAGAAAAAGAGAGAAAAGAAAGGAAAAAAGAGAGAAAGAAAAAGAGAAGAGAGAAAGGAAGAGAAGGGAAAAAGAGGAGAAGAGGAAAATCGAGAATTTATCCGTTTCAAGTGCGATTAATCGGGTAAGGGTGAGAAGTTTCAATTATATCTTGCTTGCGTATGTATATGTGTTGTTTATGTATGTGTTTTGGGTGTTTTTACAATGTTTTCCTTATTGATAAAGTGATGAACCATTGTCAGGAATCGATATAACTCGCGTTGTATGATTGCCTTGTGTTTAGGAATAATTGTTGGTACTTATTTTGCGGTTATAAATGGATTTGGAGATGAAAAATGGGATTTTTGGGGGAAAATTCGTGGAAAAATTATGAAGGAAAAATTCTGGGTTTTCGCTGCCCATACGCGTATCAGGCAAGGCAATACGCGTATTGGGTTGGACAATATGAGTCTGCCAATGAAGGAATTTAGTCATTACACGTATGGGAATGGGAAATACGCGTATGGAGTGAGGCAATACGTGTATTGGATTTTTAGTGGAATTTGTGGGGAAATCAGTCTCTGCCCATATGCGTATCACTTTGGGCAATACGCGTATGGATGGGCGAGTGAGCAAGGCAATACGGTTATGGCTCAGGGCAATACACGTATGGCTAGGGAGAGTGCAGAATGTTGTCTTTTCGCGATTCCTTTTCTGTTTACTTCCATAACTTGTGTTCTGATTATCCGTTTTGAACATTCTTGGTATCGTTGGAAAGCTAATAAAATGTACTTTCTTATTAAAATGGTTTTGAGATTTTTGGCCGATTTAATTATGTTGGGAATTTGGAATAGTGTCGTTTTGTTGACTTTTGTCGTTGTAATTGTGCGTAATTGATGTGTATCATGCAATGTGTTGTTGATATGGGTATTGTATGACTTGTGTGCTGTTGTGTGATGAAAATGCATGTGATAAGATATTGTGATGATGGTTTATGGCCTAAGGGCAAGTAAATGCAATGTGTTGTATTTGATGATATATGCATCATTATGGATGTGTATATATGTGTGCATTTGAATGTCATGAGTCATTGTATGCCAAGCATAATGATATGCATTCTTGTGATGTCGTGTGCCCTAGTGGGTGTGAGCGACGAATTGATTACAGAGGGAATCCGCTATAACATCGTGAGCCTTATACCGAGAGGAATGAAAGCGATGATTATAGATGATCGTGAGCCTTATACAAAGAGGACCGAAAGCGATCGGATCGTGAGCCTTATACAAAGAGGACTGAAAGCGATCCATAAACATCGTGAGCCTTATACCAAGAGGACCGAAAGCAACGGGGAACATCGTTTGCCCGACGGGGAGTTACATTAAGTAACAAGCGATGGTTCCAATAGTTCCTGAGTGAACTAGTGTTGAGAATGATGAATGGATGGTACCGCATTGCATTTGCATAGAGTCGTTGGGTTGGTCTCTTTGCATTTGCATAAATCATGAATGGATTGATTCTGTATGGAAAATCATGAATGGATTGATTATTTGTGGAAAATCATGAATGGATTGATTATGTGTGGATAATCATGAATTGATTGAGTGTGTATTGAGATTTATGTTTGAATTGGTAAATGGATGTGCATATGTGATAAATGCATTGGTTGTTGATGATATGTTTTATGTATAGCCATGTGCTAGGTTTTGTGGAGACGTGGTGAGTTACAATGATGGTATTAATTCTCTATGGTATGTTATATGTGAATATCCGTGGTGTGGCGATGTGTTTCCATATGTGATAACTTTGGGATGCATTATGTGAGAATATGTGATTATGTTAGTATAATCGATATATGTTATGTATTTGTGGCATGTTATAGGTATTAGCGTGTGATGCTTGTGGTGAGAATAACTATGCATGTGAATTTTTATGTGTTGGCATATTATTATGCAATCTTGATTTAGTTGTTATTTCTCACCCTTCTGCTGTGGTTTGTTGCTCTATGAGGCAATTGCAGATTAGTGGTCTTGGAGGCTTTTCTGAAGATTAGTTCTCCATCCGTTTGTCAATCAGTCTGCTCTGTAACGTAACACGGGAGTCGGGGAACGTTTTTGTTATATAAGTATACATTTGTGGAATATATTTTGTATTACTTTGTATGTATATTTTGATGTTATAAAACGATTCATTTTGCAAACCAAAACAGTTATGGATTTTTCCGCTTTATTCCATAACTGAACTTTCCTTTTATATGGAAAAAGTTTCCCTTTGAGGTTATTCCATTTTGTGTTATGTATCAAATTTAAGAGCAGGGATTGCGTTTTCTTTCTTTAAAATTGTGGCATCCTTGTTTTTGTCGGAAAAAAATAAATTTTTACCTACTCTGATTTAATTATGTATTATTTATTCGCGATGGGAATTTGGGTGTTACATCATTCGTGACATAGTGTGATATCTGTTATGTAAGGTAAATTTCAACCTCATGAGACGAATGAGAATAACTGTTTCATTATAATAACACACAATTTGAAAATTAAACTTAGTATTATTAATTTCATTTTAATTTATCTTTTTAATAGATTATGCTAGTTGACATGTTTATGGTAGACCAATTAACTAGCCAAGTGATTATATATATTTTTTTTTCTTTTTTATCATCTATGTTTATTATGCATTTTAATTATTAACATTAAATTTATTTTTATTTTAGTTATGGACATAGATTCTACAGTTAAGGCACTTGGAAGCTACGAATTATAACTTTTATGTTAGACTTTTCAAAATACATTATCGCGAGACTCGCCATTCAAGAAGGCTTTACTCCCTCCGTTCCATATTATAAGCAAATTTCACCTTTTTAAATTCATTGAATAATTAATGTATCTAGTCTATATATGAACCAGATACATTAATTATTCAATGAATCTAAAAAGGTGAAATTTGCTTATAATATGGAACGGAGGGAGTATGTGGAGATTACTTATTTCATTTCATTTTGTGTATATCTCTGGCGTTTTTTGCAAGTAAGGTTATTTAAATTTGAAAAAAAAATGTTATCTTTCTATTTTATTACACGTGTATAAGACGGTGGTTCGACAGTGGTGATGTAAACAATTTGGCTAACATGGGAAAGTATGTTTCGACGATAGTGGCTGGAGGGGCTACCGTTACATATAGCCGACAACATAACCACATATGGCTTGCAATTGTCTTGGTCACGTCTTTTCTGAAAATTACAGCTTATCACATATATTAGGATACTGTCAAGGATTGTGATTTTTTAAATCCTCAATCTAGAAATCCATGGCATAGAGATGATCTAATTTTAAAGAATAAAAAGATATACTTCATGTCAATTGCAAGTTTTCTTACCTCCGTGTGAATGAACATAAAAATATTCTTATATCTTTTCATATTAGAATTGATATTTGATAGCAGGCCTTAAACATTATTTTGAGTATGACATGGATGCAGAGTATCTTGCATTTCGAAACCAGACATGTTAAAATGGGACTGATAGAATTTTCATTGGTTGCACTAGAAGTAGTTGTGTGAAGAGGTCATTGGATTTTCTATAGGTGCATTTTATCATTTTAAAGATTAGTCATTGAAAATTATTAAATATTAAACAAAAACAAATATGGAATTAAAGAACTCTTTTTTTAACATGATAGAAATTGAACACATAAGAAAAACTGCTCATCACCAGCAGTGAAGACAGATCCATCAAAATTTCAATAGAAGTGAGAGTCAAGTCATCGAATCACCCATCATCCAAAATTGGTACAGAAAGATATAAATTAATATTTACGTCTGTAGTGTTCAATTTGTCAAAACTGTTTCGTTTTGTTATAAACAAATTAGCTTATCTATTCTTGCTAATCAGATGCTTCTCTATCTAAGTTTAATAGAATGCTTCATTGCCTAAGTTCACAGTCTCTTTTATAATAGAAATATCAAATAGTAGCAGGAATGAATATGTGTCTCCATATGTTACTTAGCGAGAATTAAATCATTTTGTTATTCATATAACAATTTGACATTAAATTATGGAAAATTGATTGTGCAAGTAAAGCACGAAACTACATTACAACTATATTAAATTTAAGGAAAGTGATCATAACTAGAAATGTAAATTTGAAAGCTCACGAAGATGAAGGTTCTCCAAACTATCGGGGTTTAAAATCCTAATCTTCGGATTAGGGACTTCAGTAGTTCTGAATCCGAGTCTTCTACTTGTTATTCATAAACATTTCATACTATCTAGTTAGTTTATGATATCATGAGTGGTGGACCGATGAACCGTGGAAAGCTGGAATGGATGGAAGTCAGGCATCAGAAAGTTACAAGGTCGATGAACAGAGGATCCGTTTGTCCTGCTAGGCGGGGAAAAACATTGACGATGGAGAGTAATTATCTTCGTTTTTTATCACCGAGTTCCCTGAGACTGTGACGTTAACTATCTATTTGAGGTGTTCAAGGAATTCAGATTGGTGACTGAAGTGTTTATCCCATCAAAACTGGATAAACGTGGGAAAAGATATGGTTTCGTCCGACTTAGAAAAGTGCAGAATGTGAGAGCAATGGATGTTAAACTGGATAGCATACACATTCAAGGGAAGAAAATCTAGGCGAATGTTCAAGATTCCAACGAGGTGATTATTCAGCCATAAATCAGGAGAGGATGTTGCATGTTCAAGATGTAAGGGGCGAGTTAATATGGGAACTCTCTGAAAAGAAATAGGATCAGGCAGGTGATTACTTCTTGTAAGTATGATTTATGTTTCATTCAAGAATCGAAGTGTCAGAGTATGAATAATAAATTGGTGCAAAGTTTATGAGGTAATATTGAGTGTGATTGGTCTGCAGTTAACTCTATTGGACAATGGTTATTTAGGAATTAATGCGAATTGGAAAGGCATTAACTGCTACTTAGTCAATGTTTACGCTAAGTGTAGTCTTAGGGAGAAACATAATGCGTAGGCTGATCTTATTAACCTGAAGAATAAAGCCCCATCAGGTGAATGGTTGGTGGATGGTGATTTTAACACGATTAAGTCTATCGAATAAAGGAGGGGTATTGTGTCTCTTAGCTATGTGGAGATGGAGGAGTTCCTTACTTTCATGGAAATGATGGAATTGGTGGATCCTCTCTTAGTTGGGGATAGATTCACTTGGTTTAAGGATAATGGGAGCTGCTGCAGTAGATTGTATATGATGTTTCATTGAGACTCTTATCAATAGGTGGAGTGTGGTAGCCCAAAAAGTAGGAGATCGTGACATATCTGACCACTGTCTGGTGTGGATTCGTGCTAATTCAGTTAATTGGGGACCTAAACCTTTTACGGTATTTAATTGCTGGTTCAAACATCCTTAATTCCTAGAGTTCGTGATGTCATAATGGAATTCTTTCAACTTCCATGGGAGCGCTGCCAATGTACTTTGCAAGAAATTCAAAGCATTAAGATCCAAGTTAAGTGGGTGGAACAGGGAGGTCTTCAGGTGGGTTGATATTAAGATTGAAATAAGTGTTGAGTTATTAAATGAAATCGAAGCAGATATGTTCAAGGATGGATTATTAATATCAAGTGATGCATTGGACAGGAGGAGCATTGCTAATGAGTGGATATGGGATTCACTGTTGTTGAAAGAAAGAATTTTAAAACAAAAGTCAAGATCAAAGTGGGCAAAGGAGGGTGGTTTGAACACCCAATTTTTTGACTTAATGCTAAAGTGTAAAACCGAGAGAAATACGATTTAAGCTTTAAGGGTGGGGTCTTCATTATTGGAGGATGTGGATGCTATCAAAAATTCATTCAAGACTCACTTTGAAGACAGATTTTCGAGGGACTCTAATCTGAAATCAAACATTGATTTTTCTGGGCTGCCTAATCTCACCTCGGCGGAATGTTTGTCATTGGAGGAACCCTTTTACTTTAGAGGAAGTTCATGTAGTTGTTTTTGACTGTGATGGGGACAAAAGTCTCAGACCAGATGGATTCAATAAGAGTTTTCTTAAACACTATTGGGATTTTATTGGCGTTGATGTTTATAATTGTGTTTCTGAATTTCATTCCTCAGCCATGCTGCCTAAAGCAATGTTTATAATTGTGTTTCTGAATTTTGTCCCATCACTCTTATAGGATGTGTCTACAAAGTCATTTTCAAAATAATGGCTACACGCTTAAGGAAGGTTATAGGAAGACTCATATTGTCGTCTCAAATTGCGTTTATTCATGGCAGACAGATATTAGAAGGGGTATTAGTGGAAAATGAGTTGGCTGAATTTACTAAAAGGGAGAAAAAAAGTTGTCTTATGCTTAAAGCGGATTTTGCGAAGGCATACGATAGTGTAGATTAGGGCTTCCTTGAGAAGATTTTGATGTTCATGGGATTTGGGCAAAAATAGTTGTTATGGATTAAGGGTGTCGTGTTTACTAGCTTCATGCCTGTGCATGTGAATGGCAGTCCAACGAAGAATTTTTTGGTCTCCAAGGGGCTCAGACAGGGTGACCCTTTGTCCCCTTTTTTGTTTGCTTTAGTGGATGAAGGGATTACTTATGTCATAATTAATGTTGCGAGGTTGGAGATTCTTACTGTGTTCAGAGTTAACAACGATGTATCCCATAATTTGTTGCAATTCGCAGACGATACAATCCTTGTATGCGATGTTTCCTGGTCTAACATATGGGGATTGAAAGCTATTCTCCGTGCCTTCGAATTAATTTCAAGATTGAAGATTAACGCTTCTAAGAGTTGTTTGTATGGAATTGAAGTAAAGGACTCTTTTATGGTGGCTGCAATCCATTTCTTAACTTGAATGAAGGAAAGATTTCCTTGCGAATTTCTTGGCCTTACAATTAGAGTCAACCATCAGCGTTTGGCATTTTGGAAACTTGTCATTGATAGATTGAAATCCCGTTTGTCAGCATGGAAGGGCAAAATGTTATCCATTGGTGGGAGAGTAAATCTTTTGAATTTTGTCTTGACAAACCTTCATATCCATTATCTCTCATTCTTCAAAGCACCTGTTAAGGTTGTTGCTCAAATCAGAACATTACAACGGAGGTTTCTTTGGTCTGGCATGGTGGAGAAAAATGGATTGACAATGATTAGCTAGAATACCGCGTGTAAATAAAAGGAATTGGGTGGGTTAGGAATTAAAGATGTTGGTGTTTTCAACATATCCTTGATTACTAAATGGTTGTGGAGAATTATTTCGAATAAATAATGATTGTGGCGTGGCATATTGATGGCTAGATATGGGAACTTAATTTCAAGAATTTTGTCTCATGAGGATTCTCTTGTACCAAGACAACACTCGATTTGGTGGCGGGATTTGATGCTTGTTGGTGATTCGATGGATGAAGGTAGTTTTTCAAAGGTAATTGCGTGCAAACATGGTGACAGCCACAATATCCCATTTCAGTCTTCGAGATGGATATGAAATTCTCCTTTCTAGTTACTATTTCTTGCATTATTTGTCGCAGCAGTACGCAAGGTTGGACCTGTTATGGAGTTTGGATACTGGGAGGGTAACGATTGGCAGTGGAATATTGACATCAACATTTTCATGGTGGGGGAGGAAGTGATGCACGAACTTACTAAACTACTATTGATTTTGCAGGGCACAAAACATATGCTTCACTGTCATGACAGGTTTGCTTGGCCATTAGAAACTCATAGTAACTTCACAGTTAAGTTATGTTATGATTCCATTCTTCTTAAATCGGGTGGGCAAGCTTTGGAGGTTGATCGTATGATGGCGTTGAAATTGCTTTGGCAGTCTAAAATTCCATTTTAGATGAAGATTTTCTCTTGGCGTATGTTGTTGGATAGGTTGCCTACTCGCTTTAATTTGGCTTGAAGAGGGATAATCTCTAATGCTCATGAAAATGTATGCGTCTTTTGTTTTCGTAGCGAGGAGGATAATAACCATTTGTTTTTTTCATGTCCTAGAATCTCTTTGGTTTGGAAGAAGGTAGCAGCTTGGGTTGGGATCCCTTGTTTGGTGAAACGGGATTCTTATCGTCCCCTCTTTGAATGGGCGTTATCATTGTTAGGAAGTTGTTCAAATTCATTGCGTGTATTATATGTTTTGCGTCATGTTGATGTATTTGGCGATCAAGAAATCATATTATTTTTAACGAGGTGGGTAATCCAGATGTTATTGTAAATAGAATTATACTATCTTCTTGGTGGTAGATACCTGTTAGGTATAAACATAATTCTAGGTGCTCCTATTAAGAGTGGCTTAAATGTCCTCTTAATTTTTTATAACTAATTTTATTAGGTGTTGGAGTTATTTTCAATGGGTGTTTATTGGGTTGAAATACCCCTAGTAATCCCTATTAATATATCATTATTTGCCTATAAAAAAAGTTTGAAATAAAAGTATACTTAGGGGTAAGTGAGAATAAGAGTATATTCATTGTGATTAAGAGGATTTTTCGTTCGTACGGACATGAAAGTTATCATGAGTGTCCATATATCCAAAGTTTTGACTTTGAACAGATAAATCATATTTTAATATTTGATTCTATATTAACATTTTATAGAATATTAAATATCTAATTTTAGTGCTAAATTTGAATCTTACCTTGTCAAATTTCTTTAGTATCTTTGAAAAAGCCATCATATTAAGTGAGCTGTCAAATAAAAGGATGAGAATGAGACATATAACCCAGCGCGAGTAATTTTCAAAAGCTTTTTTCATGCATGTGTTTGAAATTTCTCCAAAATTACTTTGGACAAAAACAAATTCTTGTTTAAAGATTTATTTCAAGAGATTTCTTATATATTTGTTTTTCTTAAAAATTTCTCCAAAATCGAAGAAAGAAAACCTGTAAATCTTGAGTAAGTCTAGGTTTTTGTAGAACTCAACAAACGCGCTTCTAAGAATCTTCTGTGTAGTGAGAATCATTTTCTTGTGAAGAAAATCTTCATGTTGGATTATTCACTAAATCCCCCCAAAGCAGATTTGTAATGGCAATAAATTCTGAAATTGAAAGTACAAAATTAATAGAAATTTAGAAATAGGAATAGTATAAACTTTGTGAATGTTCGAGTAATAATAAAAAATATATTTAATTACAATCTAACCCAATAAATTAGGATCTTGTGTTGAAGGAGGAACCTTCTCAGCATTATCTGTCTGTTGTTCCTCGCCATTAACAATTTGCTTTAAATCTAACAAGATCTCTAGCAGTTTCCTCAATGTATCTCCCCTTTCTAAAAACTCACTCTCTTTTTTGATAAAAAAAAGGTTAACTTTGTTTAGCTCATCATCAATCCTCACAAAAAACCCAGGTACCTATGGATAGTGGTAAGCATAAAAGTAAATTAAAACAAAAAAGATAAAATATTATTTCACATGTATAATTATTGATTTAATTCAAAAACCTATATTATCTTGAGAAAAGAGTTGCACAAGTTCGGTTTCATAGCTTTCTTC
Organism: Lathyrus tuberosus; assembly: GCA_022829125.1. NCBI lineage: Eukaryota > Viridiplantae > Streptophyta > Magnoliopsida > Fabales > Fabaceae > Lathyrus > Lathyrus tuberosus. Next base: position 19,421,139 of record JALAZF010000050.1, read on the forward strand.
TCCAATGTCTCCTATGGTTTTCTTTCTCAGCTGCATCATATAAAAGTATATTTAGTTACAAAGATGATAAAAAATTGACTATATGATACATGTTTTTTTTTAATGTTAGTAGCGCAGAGTTCTTGGTGGTACACTAAAAGAGAGTTTGTACTAATAATCATACATGTATGAATTACTAAAAAAATAAGTTACAAAAAATTCGGCCTTTGTGTCTATTGATTTTATGGAGTATAATTTCACTAAAAATAAGTTTAGGATTGTAATGCTCCTAGATCCTACGGATGCGAAACAATAGAACATTGTTGTCCCTTCCATCAGAGGCATAGGGACGCATGGTTGCAGAAAAAGGATTTTTTGTGATAAAAATTAGCAATAACAGCGACAACTTGTTAATAAAAATAACAATAACAGGAACAAAAAATACCCTAATGATATTGTTTGTAGGCGAGAGGCTTGAGGTGACTTTCTTCCCAAGATCAGATGAAACAGAATTGAAAATGGAATTTCCATTGGAGTTGTTGTCATTTTGGTTTGAACTTGATGACAACTTCATTATCTTTATCAGCTTCTTCCATTACAAGTGGGGAGGTGAGGCGGAGCTTGAAGTGTGGTTTGTGTTTGTGAGAAGAAAATGATTTGGTGTAAAGTATTATTTAAATAGTAAATAATCAACTTGCTGAGAAAGTCTCAAATTCTATTTAAACTCTTCCCATTAAAGACAGGCTTTTATAAGTTCCACCTAACTAGTAAATTTTTAAGAAGGCAAGTACTCAAAAAGTGAGTTGTTTCATGTCTAGTAATCCTTGCTTTATAATTTTGAAAAACTGCTAATAGTTGCTTGGAGAAGCCTACACTAGCATATTAGCTAGTTAGAGCATTAATGTTATGGAAAACACTGCAACCACATTAAAGAGAGCATTCACTGCTACTTGCTCCAGAGAGAAACCCAAAGGCCAAGCTAGTTGCCACAAATGAAATAAGGACGAGGCTGAAACAATGCAAAACTAATGTCCATTTTGAAAGGAAATTATGGCTTGGTTAGGGGTTGTCGTTTATTGGTACAGGTCTGTAATGGAGATTCTATCGAGTTGGACAAATTCGTTGCATCTGAAGGGTGTATCAAATCAAAATGCAACCGGTATATGGCTTATTATATATTGGAGTCTGTGGAATGTGAGGAATAGAATTATGTTTAAAGACGAGGTTTGGAATGGTGAAGACATAGTTCACAACATTGTGATACTTTCCTGGAGATGGATTGCTAAAAAATCTAACATTACATGAAATTATTACGACTGGATTAAATCACCTATAGATTTTTTGTAAAGGTGGATCCATAGTTGATTGTTGTACGTGGGTTTGGATACCCCTTTGTATCCGTTTTTGAATATATTTTGCTTAGAAGAAAAAAAACTAATGTCACAAACCTATCAAAAACTATAAAAAAATACATTATTTCTAAACCCTACCTTTTCATTCTCTTGATAAAAATAAAGTAAAAACAAATTAATGCTATCGAAAACACTGAAACCAAACAGTTACTGAATCCTTTCCCCTAAAGACTGGATCTCTGCACTATACTCTACACACACATATGTTATTTTTCAGATTTACAGAGCTTTTCATATCTTTATCTATTAAATAGAGATATGATGCAAACAATGCCTACTGTTTTTTGTACTCATTTAATATTACTTTTTATTTTTCACAAATATAGAAAGATTCACTTTCAACTTCATTTTCACCTTTTTTTTATCATGCAAAGTCGGGAAAAAGTGGTTGGCAAACACTTTATTACACCCTTATTTAATATTATTATTTTTTACAGCTCTTTTCTACTTTAAAATGATTGATTGATGGTAAAATAAGTATAAAATTATTAGTTTTTAAGGAGATTAAATATCTAAAACACGTATTATTAGTTATTTATGTCTCCAAAACAAATTCAAAATATATTTATATATAATTTAATTGATTTGGCCATATTTTTTAATATAAAAAAGTAATAGTTTAGAATTCACGTTATAAAATTAAAATATAATTAGACTATAATAACTCATGTAATTTTTGGTAATGAATATATAAGTATGTTTTAAAATTATAAAATTTTCTTTTTTAAGTAAATTAAATCAATTTTTTTTTTCGCTTGTAGACAAATTTGAAGATTTCTAATTTGGTTAAAAAAATACATAATTTAAAAATATTTTGTTAAAAATAAGAAATAATAATGTATTTTAAGTATTCAATTGTTTATCTACAAAAAAAATTAAATTATTAACGAGTTGAGAATAAAGTTTAACACGGACAGTGATTATATATTAACAAATTTTCTTGAAATACTTTTTTTATGGATATGAAGGTTTTTTTTTAAGATTTACAAATAAGTTCTATCCTATAAAACACCTTATTTAAATCATGTTTTTCATGATATTTTTATGAGCTTTTATTGCACAGAAGTTAACAAATTGTCACCAAACTATTTATTATTGAGATGAATAAGTTAAAGAAAAAAATAAAAAAATTGTTACAATTCTTATTAGTAAGTTTTATGGGAAAAGTTAAAGCCACTTATAAAAAAACTTATGATTTTAAACAAAAAAAAATTATTTTTTTTATTATTTCAACCGAGCTCCTATCTCTTAAAAATAATTAGAGAAGAAAAAAAATTGTGTTTTTTTGGTGTTTGGATATTTTATTATTTCAACCAAACTCATGTCTCTTAGAATAGCGAGATATTAATAATTTCGAAGAAAGATAAAAGCAAAAAGTAATAGAAAATAAATTAGAAAGTAATATGAAGATAAGGATGACACATACGTTAGTTATTGATAAGAATAAAAATGGTTGTATTTATTCCATTCAGAAATATAAAGTGGGTCGAAACATTAGAGAGCTCCCCTAGGAAATGAGTACTATATCCCCGATATTGTTCATTAGTTACATTCGTACACTTCTTCTTTCTGCACTCTTTTTAGAAGGTTGTCATTGTCAATTGTGTTATGGGAGATTTTATCACTAGGGAGCATTGAACATTGGGTCAAGAGCAAAACAAGTGAGAGAGACGCCACATATTCACCCAAAACATTAAGGTGATAGGTGTATGGGTTCTCCCACTTAAAAATGCTCAACTATCCACATTTATAATCAATGTGGGACTCAAACTCACACTTGACTTTATTATTCTCAACATTCCCCCTCAAGTGTGAGTCCACAATACTCCCCTTTAAGTGGAATCTCTTTTGTCCATATACACTTGTACCGTCATTGACACCTATTACTAGGCACCTCTTACTAGGCATTTCGATACGATCTTCCTGGGCATTACGATTTCAACGGGACACCTCTTCATGGAAATTTTGATACAAGTAAGTCGGTCCCTTTACGAACCAAAGGCTCTTGATACCACTGTTGGAGAAACATGGAGAGGAAGATAAAGTCGATGCAACTTTGTACAAACAAATTGTCGGATCTCTAAGATATGTGTGCAACAGTTGACCTGATATATGTTTCTCAGTCGCATTAGTGAGCAAATACATGAGTGAACCAAGAGTGTCACACATGAAGGCTGCAACAAGAATCCTGAGATACTTAAAAGGATCGATAAACTATAAAATTTTATTTCGACGAGACTCTGAAAGCAAAGAAGATATGGTTAATTGTTATTCAGATGCTGACTGGTGCGGAGATAAGGAAGATCAAAGAAGCACTATTTGATATTTATTTCAAGTATTTGGTGCCTCAATTTCATGGTGCTCGAGAAACCAACCTGTGGTGGCACTATCATCATGTGAAGCAGAATATATAGCAGGATCCTATGTTGCATGTCAAGCAAATTGGATCAGATAGGAATAGTTCAGATCGACTATGATTAGCATACGTTCAACAACTTGGATTATGTTAAGTATGTTGAAATATTAGATTAGATTTGATTTGATTTGATTATATTTGATTTGATTTAATATTTAAATATAATCCAAGTTGTATTAGCCCAAGCCCAATTAGGGTTGTATATAAATAGTTATAGTATGTATCATTATTTGTAACAATCATTCAATAAATCCTTATTTCCTTATTCTCTCTCTTTCTCTCCTCACTAAAAGTGCCTCACGCACTAACAATTTGTGATCGGAAGAGCAAGATTGTCGTTCTCACTTCCGGTGACCCGAGAAACACTGCTCATCTCAACTTTCCCCGCATCCTTTTTTCTCAAAATTGTTGAACTTGAACGCAAACGCAAACGAAGCAAATAGAAAATGCAAAATACAACGACGATAAAAGCAACGATAACCGAATATATCACCACATGTACCACCTAATCTCTATGATCATTTTGGTTTGATTTTGGAAGATTTTTTTTATTTGACTTAAATGGAACACTCGGAGGCGGTGAAGACATTCTTTTACAAGGACAGGAATTTACTGACTTTGGTTTACGGTACATTTGATGACTTTACCTCAATATCTTCTTTTATATCTCTAAACCAACATTTCTCTCAAAAGAAATATTATATTTTAATAGTTAATTCATGTTCTAAATAAAGCAAAGTTACAAAGGCATCTAATATTAAAGGCACTTAATTCTTTCGGCTTTTTTACTTTTCCTCTTCTTTTAATTTCTGACCAAACTCATAGTTATTTATAGCAATCTAATAATTCTAGTTTGACCCACTTTTTGTCATATGAAATGAAAGCCACGTGAAGAATATATATCAATTTATTCATAAACCTATATAAATAATTGTAATAAGAAAATATATCTATATACAATAAAAATAAGAAATAGACAAAAACATTGAAATTAAAATTTTGAAACATTAACTTTTTTTTTAAAAATTATTAGATATTTTTTAATAAATGTTATCTTGTCATTTTATATAATACTACATTTGTTCTATAAGTAATTGATAAATTTGAAGGAAAAATATTTTAAAATAATTTTATTTTCAACTTTTAAACTAATAGTAATTACTTTTTTTTCTCTAAATTATACTCTTTAATTAACATTATATGCATCACTCTAAAGTTATTATAGTTTTGTATATTTGAAATTTACTTAATCAAAATTTTCATTCATTCACCATTGGAACAAGTAATTTCAAAGTTGAAATTTTTTCATCAAATAATTCTTTTCACTTTTATCCTTTTCTACTATTCGGCTCTTATCCACCATTCTTTTTCCCAGAAAAAGTTGAATAAAGCCATAGGTAGGAGTCACTCTAGCCTTCAGAGAGAAGGGAATGAATCATCAAATTTCTCTGGTGGGTCCATTCTTTGTTTTGAATAGCTTAGTGACTTCGATGTGAACAATGAAAGTAACAGAATTAAGAAATCTTTAGAGGATATCCCTATTAAAATTTGGAATTCTATCAAGGAAATTGGTGTGGATGGGGACGAAGACGATGAGCTCTTTGAGAGAGTGATCAGGTAAATGGAAGAACGAGATAGGGAGATATACGAGGACATGATGGGGAGTGATTTTAGAGTCCCATGAATTGTGTGTCTTATAATGTACGAGGGTGTGGTTCAGCTCTGAAGCATTGGAGACTGAGAAAAATTCTATAAGAAGGTCGTGCTGACGTATGTGTTTCGGTGAAAATCGGATAACAAATTATTAATTAACTTGCATCATATTTCTTTTACAACTGACTTTGATTTATCCAAAGGAAAGGTTCAAGATCGTTTAAAAACCTAAAGGAGGGGAGATCTAAGGTTCGGGGGTTGGTTACGTCCAGGGAAGGTATTAGCACCCTAAATGTCCGTAGTACTCTACGGGAACCTCTTGTTTAATGTTTGTGTTATTCTATGTTCGCTTGCTAAGATAAATCTGTACTAAGGCTAAGGACCTAAGGTATGTACACTAAATATGCTCGCCAAGACATCGCATCTCGTGCCTACGTATCCTGACGGGAATGGAATCAGAGCATTCGTAGTTCCCCCCAATGGGGGTGAGGAACTCTTGACTGTGGTCAAGGTTCCATGTAGGGTGAAAAGCTTGAAAGCAAAGCTTGTAAGGATGGATTGGTTAGGAGAAAGAGATTAATGGCTATCTCTTGAAAGGATTGTGAAAGGTTGGACCGTCTTAAAGGAGAAGAGATTAATAGCTATCTCTTTGGGAAGGCCAGGTCAAAAGGGAGAAGAGATTAATGACTATCTCTTGAAATGGTTTGAGGTTAATATGGTATTTGAGCTATCTATGACATGAAGTCAATAAAGAGACTTTTCCTTTGGAATAAGAGAAACTCAGGCATCAAGAGTAAAATGAGTAGCAAAAATATGTACAGCAGGTGAAGATTGACACCAGGAATTAACTAAAATGAAAATAAGGATAGTCAAGATTAAATTAGAAATTAAATAAAGTAAATAAAAAATTAAATAAGTAAAATCTAATTAAAACTAAAAAATTAAACTAAATTCTAAATTAAAATCTAATTGAAAAGTAATCTATTAATTAGGGTGTAGTTAAAACTAATTAACTAATTCTAAAAAAACTAATTAACTACAAACCAATAAAAAATCCTATTAACTAAAAAATTGAAACGTACTGTATACATCTACTTTAATTATAAAACTTAAAATATTTATAACTTCTAAAACTTAAAAAAAAAAAAAAAATGTACAGTATATATCTATAAAAACGTAAAATATATATAATAACTATGAAACTTACAAACTAAAAACGTACAGTATATATAGATATTTACTAAAGCACATGATATAGTATAATGTAAAATTCTAAAACAAAGTTGATCTAACTAAATATAGTAAAATTTGATTTTTAATTAAAACAAAACAATATGCTTAAAAAGAAATATTTATCCTTGTAGCAGTAATAACAAATGAACAAATAGATATATACGTATGTACCTCTTATTACTTTTGATGTCCTTGAGATAACACTAGCAGTTAGCTGTTCAAAACTTAAATAAATAAAATAATAAGACAAATACTAGTTCTATAATATAAATCAAACAAAAGTTGAAAACAAAGTCATTTTTCTTCTTTAACCTACAATAACGTAATCTAAACCTTAAGGGACACTGTTCATTTCTTATGAAAAAAATAATGCACGCAGACACATTCACATAAAGCACATATTGAACTCCAACATGAATTACAAAACAATCTCTCCCATTAAAGAACTATGAAATACCAAGCATGTAAAATAATAAACAATCAGGGGAAAACTCAAATAATATGAGATAATATTTTCCAAAACATTAACATGCTTGCAGCACTTACCAAAACATTAACATGAAACTGCAGAAGTGACGTAGCATTTATACTATAAAGCATGCACAACAAGAAACACTGACACTACAAAAAATTGAGAAACGTTAACCTTTATCAAGTTGAATAGAAACAATCAAAACAAATACATGATATAAAACACACACATGACATGTAAACTAACAAACATATGTGATAAAAAGAAACAGAGATTTCAATGTAATACGGCAGCGGCAAACACACACAAACACGATCAGCAACATGAATCGAAAGCATAACAATGACCTCACAGCACAAAGCCAAACACAAATATTTACGTAACAACAAAGTTGTAAGAAAATATGCGAGGGTTACCGACAATGGTGAACGCGTCGCAAGAAACACGCTGAGTCACAAAGATGAGTTGTTGAGCTGCAGTGGCATTGACGATACTCCGCGTCGGGGTTGTCGACGTCAGCGGAAAATGAAGATGGTGATGAAAGGTGTTTCCGGTGGTTTATGTTGTTGACATTGGTAGTTTTTGGATTGATGAGAAAGTGAGATGATTATGACATGTGAGAACCAATATTTTCTCTTACTGTGTTTAGTGAAATGAATGAGAGGTTAGTGCATGGAGGTGGTGTTGGATTTAATGGTTTTCAGGTTGTGGAAAGAGGGCTTCGGTTCAAGATTGGAGTGTAAGTGGCGGTGTGGTTTTATGAACTCTTTTGCAGAAAAATTGGTAAAGGAAAGAGAGGATGAATAGTGGGAAGGGTACTGTTATTTTTGAAGTTTCCTCCGCCCTCTCTAAAACTGGTTATGAGGTATTGGCTTTTTATTTTGGGTTGCAATCTATTTTCAAAATATCCTCTTGATTCTCGGTTACCGAAAGGTCCTTTTCTTGCAGGATGGCGTAGCAGAATTCTTGAATGGTTGCTATCAAAAAACTGCAGGTCTGTTGTGTATTGATGCAGTGGCTGGGTTGTGTGCAGAGGTCTGTGGGTAGTAGTGATAGCAGGGATTATTTTTTGGTGAAAATTCTGGTTTGCAACAATATGGTTTTGGCATTAAGCGACGACAGTGAAACAAAATTATGAAAAATGGTCAAAGCTTATGGATTACGCTTGTCTCTTTTTTTTATTTTGTAAATTTGTAATATATTATAACAAAAATAAAAATGAACTCTATTTTTAAAATGATTTTTTTAAGACAAAAGAAAATAATAAAAAGAAAACTGATTAAAAATTAAACTTAAATTAAAATTAAAATTAAAATTGATTAAACCAAATTAATAGAATTAATCTAATTGAATTAAATCAAATCAAATTAAAATAAACTAAATTAAAAATAATCTAATTAACTAAACTAAAATAAAAGCTAAACTAAAATTAAAATTAAATTAAATTCGAAAATAAAGTTATAATTAAAGATAAACCAACTTAAATAAAACTATATAACCAGATGAGCTAATACTAGAATTAAACTAACTAAATCTCAAATAAATCTAAGATAATGAAAACAAATTTAAAGTGGAATGACAACAATCGACAAAAAGCGCATGATTGATGATGTTTAACTGAAAATGCAAAAAAAAACGATTTAAAATGATATGAAATGATCAGAAAAATCTAAGGGTAAAATTTGGGGTACAACAGTATGCTTTCTACAAGAGACGAAGATTCAAGATATGAGTAATGCATGTGTTCATAGCATCTGGGACTATTGAGAATTGAACTGGTCCGCTTAAGCTTCCATAGGTCAATCAGGTGGAATTCTCTCAATCTGGAGAAGTCAAGTTTTCACCTCTGAATTCAGCTTCAAAGGTAATGGATCCCAAGGGGTTTGTGGATTATGGAAACGGGTGCAATGTTATCTCATAAACATCTATTCCCCTTGTAACATATCTGAGAAGAGGAAATTATGGGTAGACCTCTTTCAATTAAAGGCAAAACTCCCTCAAGGAGAATGGATGATAGTAGGTGACTTTAACTCAATAAAAACAAGTGATGATAGCATGCTTGAAGATAACTGGACTGTCTATAGAAGGAGTGGATGATATAAAGAAAGAAGTTAAAGACTTATTTGAAGCAAAATTTAAACAAAATTTAGGCCTGAGGACTCGTCTGGACATGGAGAGTCTACAAAAGCTATCAGTAGAGGATAATGGTATGTTGGTTGAAGCATTCTCACAAGAGGAAATCTGCGAAGCAGTCTTAAGTGAAAATAGCTCAAAAAGTCCTGGGCCGGACGATTTTAGTCTTGACTTTTTGAAGAGGTGTTGGGGCACAATTGGTGTAGATGTTTCGAATACAATAAGACATTTCCACAAGTATTATAGCTTACTAAAGGTGCTGTCATCTTCTTTTATCTCACTAATTCCTAGGGTTGTGAATCCACAAAATTTAGAAAACTATAGGCTTATAAGCTTGGTGGGTAGTGTATACAATATAATAGCAAAGATTATGACTTCAAGGTTGAGCAAAATTATGGATAAGTTGATCTCAAAGTCCCAAATTGCCTTCATACTTGGAAGGCAATTGCTCAGTGGGATATTATTGGTTAATGAAGTGCTTGATCTGGCAAAGAAGAGGAAAGATAAATGTATAATTTTTAAGGTAGATTTCCAACAAGCATATGACAGCGTAGACTGGTTATTCCTGGAGGAAGTGACGATGGCACTGAAGTTTTGTCCTAAATGGATCAGCTGGATTCGAGGAGGAGCATTGAACTACTTTTTTTCCAGTGATTGTAAATGGCGGTACTATTGTGGACTAAGACAAGGGGATCCACTTTCCCCATTTCTGTTCTCCTTGGTGGCAAAGGCTCTTGCTGTGATGATGAGGCATGCAAATTCAAATGGCCTACTAAAAGGATTCAAAGTAGAAGTAGATCAATTTGTAAATCTAGTGCAGGTTGCAGATGATATCATACTCTTGTGTGAAGGGTTATGGGAAGATTTATGGGCAGTAAAAGCATTGTTGAGTTGGTTTTAGTTGATATCTGAACTGCGTAACAATTTTTGGAAAAACTGTGTGTTTGGCGTGGGTCATGATCATGAATATGTATAGGCTGCTGCACAGTTTCTAGCATGTAAAGTTGGTGTTCTTCAATTTAGATATCTTGGCCTGGAAGTAGGAGGTAACCATAGAAGGCTTTCCTTTTGAAATCTGGTGGTAAACTCTTTCAAAAATAAACTCTCTTTGTGGAGAGGCAAACTACTGTCTATGGGAGGTAGAGTAATCCTAATTAATTTTGTCCTCTCAAACATGCTTATTCACCATTTCTCCTTTTTCAAAGTCCCTTCAAAAATCCTGAAGGTTTTGATTGGTATCCAAAGGAAATTTTTTTGGTTAGGATCATTGAATAAATAGGTTATTGCTTGGATAAGTTGGGATAAAGTTTTCCTTCAGAAAAGCTAAGGGGGTTGGGGATCAAAGAGCTTTCTACCTTCAATACCGCACTACTTCCGAAATGGTTATGACGCGTGATTACTAAACCAAATGCTCTTTGGCAAGGAATCCTACAGTGTAGATATGGTTGCTTGTTCTCAAGAATCCTATTGAAACAGAAGCTGTAGGTATCTAAGGTGGAATCACTATGGTGGAAGGGCCTCATGTCCATTGGCGACTCAATCTCAGTTTGTGGGTTCCTAGACCAATTGTCGTGCAAGCTTGGAGACGGAATTCATATTTCTTTCCAGTTCAATTGCTGGCTTGTCCATGTTCCTTTATGCTCTCTTTTCTCAAACATGTTTGAATTATCCATCATCAAAGGTGTTGATGTATCTGACATGGGGCACTTGATTTTGGAGGCGTGGTATTGGAATTTTGATATAATAGCACAAGACCTGCCAAGAGTGTTGCAAGATGAATTTCATACCCATAAAATTCTGTTGTACGATTTTTCGCCTTGTAGGGGTGTCTTAGATAGTTTTACGTGGAAATCTGGAAGAATTAGCTCATTCACTGTAAACTTATGCTACCAATAGTTGATGGCTAGTGCAGGTACATGAGATGGATATTACTCCCAAGGCTGTTCTGAAAGTTTTATTAAAAACAAAGGCCCCTCTTAAAATTAGATTATTTGGCTGGAGGGTTGCTTGGGATAGGATTCAAACTAGATCGAATCTTGCAGCCATGGGAATAATATTTGACTCTTACGATATTGTTTGTGTGTTTTGATTTAATGTCGTTGAAGACATAAATCACATTTTTTGTTCTTGTCTGTGCATTGTTGAAATTTGGCGTACGATTGCGAATTGGGTAGGAATCCCATGGATGATCTAGTCAAGTGTATGCGAGCACTTCTTAGAATGGTTTCTCAAGGTGGTGAAGAAAACTTCTAAAGCTTATGCTTGTATCATTTGGTTGGCGACGTCTTGGATAATTTGGTGGACGCAGAACCAGATCATATTCAATGATATGATCGGTAAGAACGAGGACATTCCGCTTTGAGTCATCCACACACCTTGGTATTGCCTGCGTTATAGGATTTAATATACTCCACTTTGTAGCTTTTATAATTGGTATAAGTCTCCATTAGATTTTTTGGTCTAAGAGTTCCATAGTTCAAGGTGTTTCTAGTTATTGTGTTGGTGCTAAGAGTGTTGGATACAAACTTATGTAGAAGGATTGGTGTACTTCTAATATGCCTTATTATTTGAAAGTGTTGCTTATAAAAAAAACTATCAATTTTTTAAGATTTACTAATTAGTTCTACCCTATAAGACAACTTATTTAAATCATTTTTTTGATGATATTCTTCTGAGCTTTTATTGCACATAAGTTAACAAATAGCCACCAAGCAATTTATTATTGAGAGGAATAAGTTAAAGAAAAAAATAAAAAATTGTTGCAATTCTTATTAATAAGTTTTATGGTTAAAGTTAAAGCCACATATAAAAAAACCTATGATTTTAAACAAAAAAAATAGTTTTTTTTTTATTGTTTCAACCGAGCTCCTATCTCTTAAAAATAATTAGAGAAGAAAAAACATTGTGTTTTTTAATTTTGTGTTTGAATCTTTTATTATTTCAACCGAACTCATTTCTCTTTAAAAAAATTGTCTCCAGCTTCTCCTGCTGCTCCATATCCAATGGTTAAGGAATAACGAGATATTAATGATTTATAAGAAATATGAAACCAAAAAGTAATCCAAAGGTTACATTTAGTGTTGTTCATAAGACAATAGAAAATAAATTAGAAAGTAATATGAAGATAAGGATGGCACATACATTAGTTAATGATAAGTAAAAATGGTTGTATTTATTCCATTCAGAAATATAAAGCGGGTTGAAACATTAGAGATTTACGCTAGAAAATGAGTACTATATCCCCAATCCTATTAATTAGTTACCTTCATGCACTTCTTCTTCCTACACTCCTTCAAGAAGGTTGTCACTGTCATTTGTGAAAGGAAGAGCAAAATTATCGTTCTCACTTCTGGTGACCCGAGAAACACGGCTCATCTCAACTTGCCCAGTTTCCTCATTTCTCAAAGTAGTTAAACGTGAACGCAAACGTAAATGAAGCAAATAGAAAATGGAAAATACAACAGCGATAAAAATAAGGATAACCGGAGTTATCACCACTCGAACCACCCAATCTCTAGGATCATTTTGGTTTGATTTTGGAAGATTTTTTTTATTTAACTTAAATGAAACACTAGGAGGTGATGAAGACATTCTTTTACTAGGAGAGGAATTTACTGACTTTGGTTTACGGTACATTTGATGACTTTACCTCAATATCTTCTTTTATATCTCTAAACCAACCTTTCTCTCAAAAAAAAAAAATTATATTTTAATAGTTAATTCATGTTCTAAATAAAACAAAGTTACAAAAGCATCTAATATTAAAGACACTTAATTCTTTCGGCTTTTTTACTTTTCCTCTTCTTTTAATTTCTCACCAAACTCATAGTTATTTATAGCGATCTAATAATTCTAGTTTGACCCACTTTTTGTCATATGAAATGAAAGCCACGTGAAGAATATATATCAATTTATTCATTAGCCTATATATATATATAATTTTAATATAAAAATACATCTATATACAGTAAAAATAAAAAATAGACAAAAATATTGAAATTAAAAATTTGAATCACTGACTTTTTTTAAAAAATTATTAGATAATTTCTAATAATGATATCTTGTCATTTTATATAATACTACATTTGTTCTATAAATAATTGATAAATTTGAAGAAAAAATATTTTAAAATAAATTATTTTCAACTTTTAAAATAATAGTAATTAATTTTTTTTCTCTCATTTATAATCTTTAATTAACATTATATGCATCACTCTAAAGTTATTATAATTTTGTATTTTTGAAATTTACTTAATCAAAATTTTCATTCATTCACCATTGGAGCAAGCCATTTCAAAAATGAAAATTTTTTGATAAAATAATTCATTTCACATTTACCCCTTCCTACTATTCGACTCTTATCCACCATTCTTTTCCCCAGAAAAGCTTGAATAAATCCATAGGCAGGAGTCACTCTAGCCCTGAGAGAGAAGGGAATGAATCACCAAATTTCTATGGTGGGTCCATTCTTTGTTGTGAATCGCTTAGTGACTCCGATGTGAACAATGGAAGTAATAGAATTAAGAAATATTTAGAGGATATCCCCATTAAAGTTTGGAATTCTATCAAGGAAATGGTTGTGGATGGGGATGAAGATGATGAGCTCTTTGAGATAGTGATTAAGGAAATGGAAGAACGAGATAGGAATATACACGGGGACAGGATGTGGACTGATATTAGAGTCCCTTGAATTGTGTTTCTTATAATGTGTGAGGGAGTGGCTCACCTTTGAAGCATAGGAGATTGAGAAAAATTCTATAACAAGGTCGTGCTAACGTATGCTTTCTACAAGAGACGAAGATTTAAGATATGAGTGATGCACGTGTTCACAGTATCTGGGACTATGGAGAATTAAATTGGTCAGCTTCAGCTTCCATAGGTCAATCAGGTGAAATTCCCGCGATCTGAAGAAGTGAAGTTTTCACCTCCGAATTCAGCTTCAGAGGTAAGGGATTCCTAGTGGCTTGTGGATTATGGATAGGGGTACAATGTTATGTCATAAACATATATTCCCCTTGTAACATATCTGAGAAGAGGAAATTGTGGGTAGACCTCGTTCAATTGAAGGCAATACTCCCTCAAGGAGAATGGATGGTATCATGTTGACGTATGCTTTCTACAAGAGACGAAGATTTAAGATATGAGTGATGCATGTGTTCACAGTATCTTGGACTATGGAGAATTAAATTGGTCAGCCTCAGCTTCCATAGGTCAATCAGGTGAAATTCCCGCGATCTGAAGAAGTGAAGTTTTCACCTCTGAATTCAGCTTCAGAGGTAAGGGATTCCTAGTGGCTTGTGGATTATGGATAGGGGTACAATGTTATGTCATAAACATATATTCCCCTTGTAACATATCTGAGAAGAGGAAATTATGGGTAGACCTCGTTCAATTGAAGGCAATACTCCCTCAAGGAGAATGGATGGTATCATGTTGACGTATGCTTTCTACAAGAGACGAAGATTTAAGATATGAGTGATGCATGTGTTCACAGTATCTGGGACTATGCAGAATTAAATTGGTCAGCTTCAGCTTCCATAGGTCAATCAGGTGAAATTCCCGCGATCTGAAGAAGTGAAGTTTTCACCTCTGAATTCAGCTTCAGAGGTAAGGGATTCCTAGTGGCTTGTGGATTATGGATAGGGGTACAATGTTATGTCATAAACATATATTCCTCTTGTAATATATCTGAGAAGAGAAAATTGTGGGTAGACCTCGTTCAATTGAAGGCAATATTCCCTCAAGGAGAATGAATTGTAGCAGGTGACTTCAACTCAATAAAAACAAGTGATGAGAGAAAAGGGAAAACAAGTAACAGTACTTCAGAAATAACTTATTTTGAGTCCTTCATTGAGGCTATAGACTTGTTTGACGAGCCAATAATAAGAAATATGTATACTTGGTTCAAAGTCAATGGTAGTTGCAAAAGCAAGCTGGATAGATTCTTAATTTCAGACGGTTTATTATCACTATGGGGTGTAGTTGCTCGAATGGCTGGGGAAACTCCTTAGTGATAATAAACCGTCTGAAATTAAGAATCGATCCAGCCTACTTTTGTAACTATCAATTAATTTGAGCCAAGTATACTTATTGCCTCTTATTGGCATATTATCCAAGTTTATAGCCTCAATGAAGGATGAAAAATCAGCCATTTCTGAAGTACTGCTACTTGTTTTCCCTTTTCTCTCATCACTTGTTTTTATTGAGTTAAAGTCACTTGATATCATCCATTCTCCTTGAGGGAGTTTTGCCTTTAATTGAAAGAAGTCTACCCACAATTTCCTCTTCTCAGATATGTTACAAGGGGAATAGATGTTTATGAGATAACATTGCACACATTTCCATAATCCACAAACCCCTAGGAATCCCTTACCTCTGAAGCTGAATTCAGAGGTGAAAACTTCACTTCTCCAGATTGAGAGAATTCCACCTGATTGACCTATGGAAGCTGAAGCGGACCAGTTCAATTCTCAATAGTCCCAGATTCTATTAACACATGCATTACTCATATCTTGAATCTTCTCTAAAGTATACGTCAGCACGACCTTCTTATAGAATTTTTCTCAGTCTCCTATGCTTCAGAGCTAAATCACACCCTCGTACATTATAAGAAAGACAATTCATGGGAATCTAATATCACTCCCTATCCGGTCCTCGTATATCTCCCTATCTCGTTCTTCCATTTCCCTGATCACTCTCTCAAAGAGCTCACCATCTTCATCCCCATCCACACCCATTTTCTTGATAGAATTCAAAACTTTAATGGGGATATCCTCTAAAAATTTCTTAATTCTGTTACTTCCATTGTTCACATCAAAGTCACTAAGCTATTCACAACAAAGAATGGACCCACCAGAGAAATTTGGTGATTCATTCCCTTCTCTCTCAGGGCTAGAGTAACTCCTACCTATGGCTTTATTCAAGTTTTTCTGGGAAAAAGAATGGTGGATAAGAGCCGAATAGTAGAAAGGGATAAAAGTGAAATGAATTATTTTATCAAAAAAATTTCAACTTTGAAATGACTTTTTCTAATGGTGAATGAATGAAATTTTTTATTAAGTAAATTTCAAAAATACAAAATTATAATAACTTTAGAGTGATGCATATAATGTTAATTAAAGAGTATACTTGAGAGAAAAAAAAGTAATTACTATTAGTTTAAAAGTTGAAAATAAACTTTTTTTAAAATATTTTTTCTTCAAATTTATCAATTACTTATAGAACAAATGTAGTATTATATAAAATGACAAGATAACATTTATTAGAAATTATCTAATAATTTAAAAAAAAATTAATGTTTCAAATGTTTAATTTCGATGTTTTTATCTATTTCTTATTTTTATTGTGTATAGATATATTTTCATATTACAATTATTTATATCTATAGGTTTATGAATAAATTGATATATATATATATATATATATATATATATATATATATATATATATATATATATATATATATTCTTCACGTGGCTTTCTATTCATATGACAAAAAGTGGATCAAACTAGAATTATTAGATTGCTATAAATAACTATGAGTTTGGTGAGAAATTTAAAGAAGAGGAAAAGTCAAAAAGCCGAAAAGATTAAGTGTCTTTAATATTAGATGCCTTTGTAACTTTGTTTTATTTACAACATGAATTAACTATTAAAATATAATATTTTTTTATAGAAAGGTTGGTTTAGAGATATAAAAGAAGATATTAAGGTAAAGTCATCAAATGTACCGTAAACCAAAGTCAGTAAATTCCTCTCCTAGTAAAAGAATGTCTTCACCACCTCCTAGTGTTTCATTTATGCCAAATAAAAAATATCTTCCAAAATCAAACCAAAATGATCCTGGAGATTAGGTGGTACATGTGGTGATAACTTCGGTTATCGTTGCTTTTATCGTCGTTGTATTTTGTATTTTCTATTTACTTCATTTGCATTTGCATTCAAGTTCAACAATTTTGAGAAAAGAGGATGCTGGGAAAGTTGAGATGACCAGTGTTTGTCGGGTCACCGGAAGTGAGAACGACAATCTTGCTCTTCCAATCACAAATGGTTAGTGCGTGAGGCACTTTTAGTGATGAGAGAAAGAGAGAGAATAAGGAAATAAGGATTTATTGAATGAATTGTTACAAATAATGATACATACTATAACTATTTATATACTACTCTAATTGGGCTTGGGCTAATACAACTTGGATTATATTTAAATTTTAAATCTAATCAAATCAAATCTAATCAAATCAAATCTATTCTAATATTTCAACATACTCAACATAATCCAAGTTGTTGAACGTATACTAATCATAGTCGATCTGAACTATTCCTAATTTCTTTCTCAAATTCAGGAATCTGTCGATCTTCAATCCTTTGGTGAAAATGTCGGTCAACTATGCTTCACTTGAGCAGTGCCTAACTTCAAGTTCACCTCGATTTACCTTTTCCCTTAAGAAGTGAAATCTAGCTTCGATATGCTTACTTCTTCCATGCAGAACTAGATTCTTTGCCATATTTATGGCTGACTTATTTTTGATTTGCAACACAAGAGGTTTTGTCGCTTTGGCCTCCATTTCTTCAAGTACCGATCTGATGCAAATTGCTTGACATGCAACATTGGACCCTGCTATGTATTCCGCTTCACATGATGATAATGCCACCACAGGTTGGTTTCTCGAGCACCATGAAATTGGGGCACCAAATACTTGAAAGAAATATCCAGTAGTGCTTCTTTGATCTTCCTTATCTCCGCATATGTCAACATCTGAATAACAATTAACCATAGCTTCTTTGCTTTCAGAGTCTCGTCGAAATAAAATTTCATAGTTTTTCGATCCTTTTAAGTATCTCAGGATTCTACTTGCAGCCTTCATGTGTGACACCCTTGGTTCACTCATGTATCTACTCACTAATGCGACTGAGAAACATATATCAGGTCAATTGTTGCACACATAACTTAGAGATCCGACAATCTGTTTGAACAAAGTTTCATCGACTTTGTTTTCCTCTCCATGCTTCTCCAACAGTGGTATCAAGAGCCATTGGTTCGTAAAGGGACCGACTTACTTGTATCGAAATTCCCATGAAGAGGTGTCCCGTTGAAATCCTAATGCCCAGGAAGAGATGTATTGAAATGCCTAGTAAGAGGTGCCTAGTAATAGGTGTCAACAGCGGTACAAGTGTATATGGAAAAAAGAGTTTCCACTTGAGAGGGAGTATTGTGGACTCACACTTGAGGGGGAGTGTTGAGAATAATAAAGTCAAGTGTGAGTTGGAGTCCCACATTGATTATAAATGTGGATAGTTGAGCATTTATAAGTGGGAGAACCCATACACCTATTACCTTAAGGTTTTGGGTGAATATGTGGTGTCTCTTTCACTTGTGTTGCTCTTGACCCAATGTTCAATGCTCCCTAGTGATAAAATCTCCCCAAACACAATTGACAATGACAACCTTCTTAAAAGAGTGCAGGAAGAAGAAGTGTACGAAGGTAACTAATGAACAGTATCGGGGATATAATACTCATTTCCTAGGGGAGCTCTCTAATGTTTCGACCCGCTTTATATTTCCGAATGGAATAAATACAACCATTTTTATTCTTATCATTAACTAACTTATGTGCCATCCTTATCTTCATATTACTTTCTAATTTATTTTTTATTACTTTCTGCTTTTATCTTTCTTCTAAATTATTAATATCTCGTTATTCTAAGAGATAGAAGTTTGGTTGAAATAATAAAAGATCCAAACACCAAAAAAACACAAATTTTTTCTTCTCTAGTTATTTTTAAGAGATAGGAGCTCGGTTGAAATAATAAACAAATACTATTTTTTTTTTTAAATCATAGGTTTTTTTATAGGTGGCTTTAGCTTTTCCCATTAAACTTATTAATAAGAATTGCAACAATTTTTTATTTTTTTTCTTTAATTTATTCATCTCAATAATAAATTGTTTGGTGGCAATTTGTTAACTTCTATGCCACAAAAACTCATAAAAATATCAACAAAAACATGATTTAAATAAGGTGTTTTGGTAGAACTTATTAGTTAATCTTAAAAAAAACCTTCATATCCATAAAAAAAATATTTCAAGAAAATCTGTTAATATTTAATCACTGTCCGTGTTAAACTTTATTCTCAACTCATTAATAATTTAATTTATTTGTAGATAAACAATTGAATACTTAAAATGCATTATTATGTCTTAATTTTAACAAAATAATTTTAAATTGTGTATTTTTTAACCAAATTAGAAATCTTAAAATTTGTCTACAAGCAAAAAAAACTTTGATTTAATTTACATAAAAAAGAAAATTTTATAATTTTAAAACATACATATATATTCATTAGCAAAAATTATATGAGTTATTATAGTCTAATTATATTTTGACTTTATAACGTGAAATCTAAACTATTACTTTTTTATATTAAAAAATATGGCCAAATCAATTAAATTATATATAATTATATTTTGAATTTGTTTTGGAGACATAAATAACTAATAATACGTGTTTTAGATATTTAATCTCCTTAAAAACTAATAATTTTATTCTTATTTTACCATCAATCAATCATTTTAAAGTAGAAAAGAGATGTAAAAAATAATAATATAAAATAAGGGTGTAATAAAGTGTTAGCCAACCACTTTTTCCCGACTTTGCATGATAAAAAAAGTTGAAAATGAAGTTGAAAATGAATTTTTCTATATTTGTGAAAATAAAAACTAATAGTAAATGAGTACAAAAAAATAGTAGACATTGTTTGCATGATATCTGTATTTAACAGATAAAGATATGAAAAACCCTGTAAATCTGAAAAATAACATATGTGTGTGCAGAGTATGGTGCAGAGATCCAGTCTTTAGGGGAAAGAATTCAATAACGGTGTGGTTTCAGTGTTTTCCATAACATTAATTTGTTTTTACTTTATTTTTATCAAGAGAATGGAAAGGTAGGGTTTAGAAATATATAATCACCTGACTAATTAGTTGGACTGCCATAAATATGTTAATTAGCATAACCAATTAAAATAAAATTATTAATATTAAGTGTGAGTTTAATTTTTTAAATGTGTGTTATTATAATGAAACAATTGTTCTCATTTGTTTCATGATGTCGAAATTTACCTTACATAATGGAGAAGTAATGTATCTGACGATAGAAAATATCAAATGGTAAGAATAGGAGACCTATGAAAAACTGAAAAATTTCAATTCATTATTAGCGTAAAGATGTCTAAAATTAGTTTAAAAGTTTAACTAGTGGTTAGTCTAATAAATCAGTTTTCAAAATAAAATAAAAAACCTGTTTTAATTGGCGAAATAAATCATAGGATTATACTAACTAGAGATTGTACTAACTAGAAGTAAAATTTCATGAAATGCATCAAGTTGGCTATGAGAGAATCCCGCCACACTTAAAAAAATATGTATAACAATTGCTCCAACGAAAATTGCCATCAAGATAGTGCATATCAAAAATGCATCTCTACACTTAAGTGATCTTCTTAGAGAGAACTCAAATACTTAATTGTATTTGATTCTTATACACGTGGAAAGGTAAAATAATCAATTACAATTAAGTATTTGAGTTCTCTCCAAGGAAATCACTTAAGTGTAGAGATGCATTTTTGATATGCGCTACCTTGATGACCATTGTTTGTGAGCAATGGTTATACACATTTTTTTAAGTTTGGCAAGATTCTCTCATGGCACACTTGATACGTTTCTTGATATTTTACTTCTAGTTAGTATGATCTCTAGTTATTATAATCTAATTATTTATTTCGCCAATTAAATTAGATTCTTTTTTAAATTATGAAAATTGATTTATTATATTAACTATTATATTAAACTTCTAAAGTAATTTTTGACATATTTAGGTTAAAAATGAATTGAAAATTTTTAGTTTTTCATAGCTTCTCCTATTCTTGTCATTTGATATTTTCTATCGTCCGACACATTACTTCTTCATCCGTGTCATTTGTAACGCCCCAATTTGTTTAATTGTATTTATTTATTTCATTTATGTGAATTTTGTGAAATGTGTGAATTTATTGTATTTTACCGGCTAATTGAATTAATTGGTTAGTTCCTCTAATAGATAAAATATTTGCATTAAATTATAATTTCTTTTCAACTTTTATTTCCTGAAATATACTTCATTGGTATGTTTATGTTTTACCGCGTTTTGAGAGCGTTTGCGAGATATTTGAGAATAGGGGTATTTTGGTCTTTTGGCGTGGGTATTTTTCATAAAATAGAAAGTGGAGAGAAAAAGAGAGAAAAGAAAGGAAAAAGGAGAGAAAGAAAAAGAGAAGAGAGAAAGGAAGAGAAGGGAAAAAGAGGAGAAGAGGAAAATCGAGAATTCATCCGTTTCAAGCGCGATTAATCGGGTAAGGGTGAGAAGTTTCAATTATATCTTGCTTGTGTATGTATATGTGTTGTTTATGTATGTGTTTTGGGTGTTTTTACAATGTTTTCCTTATTGATAAATTGATGAACCATTGTCAGGAATCGATATAACTCGCGTTGTATGATTACCCTGTGTTTAGGAACAATTGTTGGTACTTGTTTTGCGGTTAAAAATGGATTTGGGGATGAAAAATGGGATTTTTGGGGGAAAATTCGTTGTAAAATTATGCAGGAAAAATTTTGGGTTTTCGCTGCCCATACGCTTATCAGGCAAGGCAATACGCGTATTGGGTTGGGCAATACGCGTATGGCAATGAAGGAATTTAGTCATTACGCGTATGGGAGTGGGCAATACGCGTATGGAGTGAGGCAATACGCGTATTGGATTTTTAGTGGAATTTGTTGGGAAATCAGTCTCTGCCCATACGCGTATCACTTTGGGAAATACGCGTATGGATGGGCGAGTGAGCAACGCAATAAGCGTATGGCTCAGGACAATACGCGTATGGCCTGAGAGAGTGCAGAATGTTGTCTTTTCGCGATTCCTTTTCTGTTTACTTCCATAACTTGTGTTCCGATTATCCGTTTTGAACATTCTTGGTATCGTTGGAAAGCTAACAAAATGTACTTTCTTATTAAAATGGTTTTGAGATTGTTGGCCGATTTAATTATGTCCGGAATTTGGAATAGTGTCATTTTGTTGACTTTTGTCATTGTAATTGTGATTGATGTGTATCATGCAATGTGCTGTTGATATGGGTATTGTATGACTTGTGTGCTGTTGTGTGATGAAAATGCATGTGATAAGATGTTGTGATGATGGTTTGTGGCCTAAGGGCAAGTAAATGCAATGTGTTGTATTTGATGATATATGCATGATTATGGATGTGTATATGTGTGCATTTGAATGTCATGAGTCATTGTATGCCAAGCATCATGATATGCATTCTTGTGATGTCATGTGCCCTAGTGGGTGTGAGCGACGAATCGATTCAAGAGGGAATCCGCTATAACATCGTGAGCCTTATACCGAGAGGACTGAAAGCGATGATTATAGACGATCGTGAGCCTTGTACAAAGAGGACCGAAAGCGATCGGATCGTGAGCCTTATACAAAGAGGACTGAAAGCGCTCCATAAACGTCGTGAGCCTTATACCAAGAGGACCGAAAGCAACGGGGAACATCGTTTGCCCGACGGGGAGTTAAATTAAGTAACAAGCGATGGTTCCAATAGTTCCTGAGTGAACTAGTGTTGAGAATGATGGATGGATGGTACCGCATTGCATTTGCATAGAGTTGTTGGGTCGGTCTCTTTGCATTTGCATAAATCATGAATGGATTGATTCTGTGTGGAAAATCATGAATGGATTGATTATGTGTGGAAAATCATGAATTGATTGATTATGTGTGGAAAATCATGAATTGATTGAGTGTGTATTGAGATTTATGTTTGAATTGGTAAATGGATGTGCATATGTGATAAATGCATTGGTTGTTGATGATATGTTTTATGTATAGCCATGTGCTAGGTTTTGTGGAGACGTGGTGAGTTACAATGATGGTATTAATTCTCTATGGTATGTTATATGTGAATATCCGTGGTGTGGTGGTGTGTTTTCATATGTGATAACTTTAGGATGCATTATGTGAGAATATATGATTATGTTAGTATAATCGATATATCTTATGTATTTGTGGCATGTTATAGGTATTAGCGTGTGATGCTTGTTGTGAGAATAACTATGCATGTGAATTTTTATGTGTTGCCATATGATTATGCAATCTTGATTTAGTTGTTATTTCTCAACCTTCTGCTGTGGTTTGTTTCTCTATGAGGCAATTGCAGATTAGTGGTCTTGGAGGATTTTGTGAAGATTAGTTCTCCATCCGTTTGTCAGTCAGTCTGCTCTGATACGTAACACGGGAGTCGGGGAACATTTTTGTTATATAAGTATACATTTGTGGAATATATTTTGTAATACTTTGTATGTATATTTTGATGTTATAAGACGATTCATTTTGCAAACCAAAACATTTATGGATCTTTCCGCTTTATTCCATAACTGAACTTTCCTTTTATATGGAAAAAGTTTCCCTTTGAGGTTATTCCATTTTGTGTTATGTATCAAATTTATGAGCAGGGATTGTGTTTTCTTTCTTTAAAATTGTGTCATCCTTGTTTCTGTCGGAAAAAATAAATTTTTACCTACTCTGATTTAATTATGTATTATTTATTCGCGATGGGAATTGGGGTGTTACAAAGTGGTATCAGAGGAGGTCGGTCTGTTCGGCCAAGTTGTTGAGTCAGTTGGTGTGACAGTTGAATACTATTGATGTTGTTTGTTCCTTAGTATGTGATATGTGTGTGAGACACTATCAGTACTTTTGGGTTGTTCTATTCCATTGTGTGCAGGAGTTAGAATGAGATAAGTGGGGGAGAAGTTGGTACTTCTCCATGTTGCTTCAGGTGCAGAGCGCTAGCTCAGTCTGTTGTGAATTGCAAGATTGTAAGTGTTGTTTGGACAATGTTGTTCCCGGTTCCGGAGGGAATACGAAGGTAAGGTTTATGTCAACTAAGGATTTGTGCCTTAGGTAGTTTGTGCACAGGATGTATGCTATTATAGTTTGGTAAAGACGGTTTATGCCCCATCATGATTGTCGGCTATCTATTGACAAATTGAGGAACTGATCACCCTTAATCTCTTGTTGATAGTAGAAGGGAATTATGTTGGATGGAATATACGTGTCTTTTCGGCTTTGATAGTGTGTGCAATGAGTGGTTTGGAATTTAAGAAAATGGTTACAGATTGTTTTGATGAGTTGATGAAGATTCTTATATCGGAAGATGAGGCGGATTAGAGGTTTTGGTATGTTGGTCAAGTTGGGAAGTCATTGAGAGAGAATGATTGGGTATTATTAAGGGCTGTTTCCCAGAGAGTAGAGATTGAACTTAATTGGACGAAGGTGAATAGTTGAGGTTTATATCTGCTAAGTAAGTAGGAAACTCTTGGTAAATGGGACTAAGATGTGTGTTTTGTCTGTGATGGTAGTGTTCTGGAAATTGGAAGGAAGTCACAGTGATGGACCGTCAGTTGTGCATAGTTTTCAGATGTGTTTTTGGATGGAACATTAGGGTGTTGGCTTAGGGATCTCCAGCTTTGTTAGTAACAAAAAGGAAGGATGATTGAACGAAACAACAAGCATGATGTGTATAATGGTATTGAGACTGTGGAAAGTAAAACTTAGAGTTCTGGTGAGGTTTGGAGTCTTTGGAGTTTTAGAGCATTAATGGAAATCTTGAGAAAACCCTAGGTGTGGATGTAAAATTTGAGAGTTCTTTTTGGTGGTTACTACATGTTGGGATTTATGAGAATTTGGACTGTCAAGAGAAGAAATTATGTATGGATTACTAACAGTCGAATAAGGTGACGATTGAGAATAAGTGTCCACTTTCATGAACAGATGACTGGAATGGTTTGGTTGAGTTTGAGTGAAATTGCAATTGTTTGGAATGTTTGATAAGAGTGGTGAATTGTGTGAGTTGAGGCTTTGATCAATTTGATGTAACTGGTTATGTTTGTTATCGGGATAGGCTGTAATTTACTCGGTTAAGCTTGTATGTGAGTAACCAGTTACCCAGTGAAAAGTGTTGCAAAAGCTTTAAGAATTTATACCTTTTGGAATTTGGTTGGGCATTACAAGGTGTAGTGATGTTGCTCGGTGTTAGTAATGCGTCTGTACTGTTTGTGGAGTAGAGGAATCGTATTTTCAATATTTATTTGCATAAGTTCATAATGGCTTTGATTGAGGATATTCGGATCTGTTATAGACTTAGAGGAAGAACAGGTAGAGTGTTTGAGAGTTGAATTACAAGTGTTGAAAGGAGACGAAGTGTTATGCTAAGTTATTCAAGTGAGAATTTTTGTTGAAAAGGGTTAGTTTTCTTGGATATGTCATTCGGATGAGAGTTTGGTTATTGATTCATCGGAAGTAGATGCAGTTCTACAATGAGAGGCTCCGAAGTTGGTTAATGAGATTAGAAATTTTTGGGCTTAGTTGGTTGTTACTGCAGGCTATGGAAGCATTTGCTAAGTTCGTACTTCTGTTATCTTAATTGACTTGCAAAGGGTGATTTATTTGTTTTGGATGTTCGTTGTGAGTAAGTTTTGGTGAGCTGAAGTAGAATTTGTCTATGGCTCCAGTTATGATTCTGCGTGATCCTAATAAACCATTGGTGAGGTATTGTGATGTGCCGTTGATGAGCTTAGTCTGGGTTTTAATGCGAGATGGTAAAGTCGTGGCTTATGCTTTACGACAATTGAGGATTTATAAAAGGATCTATACTATTTTGGATTTCGAATTGGTTGCGGCTGTATTGTGTTGGAAAATTTGGAGGTATTATCTTTATGGTTCTAGGTTCGAAGTGTTTGGTAATCACAAGAATATTGAGTACTTGTTTGGTCTGAAGGGATAGAGTATGAGACAACGAGAATGGTTAGAATTCGTGACGAGTTATGAATCTGGCTTGGGTTATCCTTCGGGAGAAGCTAAGGTTGTTCCTGAAAAGTTAAGTCAAAAGTTGTTATGCATGTCTGTTTGGATGGTCAGGGAATTACAATTATTTGAGCAGTTTAGAGACTTGTTTCTGGTGTGTGAGATAACACAGTAGAGTGTGAGGTTGGGGATATTAAAAGTGAACAGTGATTTTTGGCAAATATGAGAAGGAGTTAGACTTTGGACGTGAGATTGGTAGACTTGATAGTTTCGAGTAATCAGAGTGCACAGCGGAAGCGTGATGTGGCACATTTTGTATATGAGTATGTGACTTGTAAGAGTTCATAGGTTGAACATTGGAAACATGTAGGAATGGTGAGACTATTGGACATTCCGAATGGAAGTGCTAGGTGGAATGTTTAAATATTGTACATGGACTACTATGTAGATGGATGTTTTGGTTGTATGTTCGATTGGTGAATCGTAGCATTGTTGTAGTATGGTTGTGTGACAAGGATGGTGGGTCGTGGGACTTTATGTTCTTGTTGTGTTGTGGTCTCGTTTCCATGGTGATGGTTCGAGTGCGAGTGGTCAATTCCTTGTGGGGAATTAGGGGAGTGTTACCTTTGGTGAGGGTAACGATCTTGTTGTGTTTCAGTTCAAGAGTGAACCTGTGTCTGTTCGTAACTTGTGTATTCTTTGAGTTGTGAGTTGGTCGTCAAGTGCATTGTATGGGCTTTGCATCTTGTCGTTGTAGTCGTTGTCGTTGTCGTGTCGTTGTTGTGGTTGCTGTTAGCAAGGTGCTTTGTCAGTTGTGTTGTTCGCGGTGTGCCTTTTTGGGCATGTTAGTTTGTTGGTCGGATGCGAGAGTCGTATCCGGAGTTGTTGGTGTCGGTTATATTTTCGAGGACGAAAATGTCTAAGTGGGGGAGAGTTGTAATGCCCCGATTTGTTTAATTGTATTTATTTATTTCATTTATGTGAATTTTGTGAAATGTGTGAATTTATTGTATTTTACCGGCTAATTGAATTAATTGGTTAGTTCCTCTGATAGATAAAATATTTGCATTAAATTATAATTTCTTTTCAACTTTTATTTCTTGAAATATACTTCATCGGTATGTTTATGTTTTACCGGGTTTTGAGAGCGTTTGCGAGATATTTGAGAATAGGGGTATTTTGGTCTTTTAGCGTGGGTATTTTTCATAAAATAGAAAGTGGAGAGAAAAAGAGAGAAAAGAAAGGAAAAAGGAGAGAAAGAAAAAGAGAAGAGAGAAAGGAAGAGAAGGGAAAAAGAGGAGAAGAGGAAAATCGAGAATTCATCCGTTTCAAGCGCGATTAATCGGGTAAGGGTGAGAAGTTTCAATTATATCTTGCTTGTGTATGTATATGTGTTGTTTATGTATGTGTTTTGGGTGTTTTTACAATGTTTTCCTTATTGATAAATTGATGAACCATTGTCAGGAATCGATATAAATCGCGTTGTATGATTACCCTGTGTTTAGGAACAATTGCTAGTACTTGTTTTGCGGTTAAAAATGGATTTGGGGATGAAAAATGGGATTTTTGGGGGAAAATTCGTAGAAAAATTATGCAGGAAAAATTCTGGGTTTTCGCTGCTCATACGCGTATCAGGCAAGGCAATACGCGTATTGGGTTGGGCAATACGCGTCTGCCAATGAAGGAATTTAGTCATTACGCGTATGGGAGTGGGCAATACGCGTATAGAGTGAGGCAATACGCGTATTGGATTTTTAGTGGAATTTGTGGGGAAATCAGTCACTGCCCATACGCGTATCACTTTGGACAATACGCGTATGGATGGGCGAGTGAGCAAGGCAATACGCGTATGGCTTAGGGCAATACACGTATGGCCAGGGAGAGTGCAGAATGTTGTCTTTTCGCGATTCCTTTTCTGTTTACTTCCATAACTTGTGTTTCGATTATCCGTTTTGAACATTCTTGTTATCGTTGCAAAGCTAATAAAATGTACTTTCTTATTAAAATGGATTTGATATTGTTGACCGATTTAATTATGTCGGGAATTTGGAATAGTGTCATTTTGTTGACTTTTGTCGTTGTAATTGTGCGTAATTGATGTGTATCATGCAATGTGTTGTTGATATGGGTATTGTATGACTTGTGTGCTGTTGTGTGATGAAAATGCATGTGATAAGATGTTGTGATGATGGTTTGTGGCCTAAGGGCAAGTAAATGCAATGTGTTGTATTTGATGATATATGCATGATTATGGATGTGTATATGTGTGCATTTGAATGTCATGAGTCATTGTATGCCAAGCATCATGATATGCATTCTTGTGATGTCGTGTGCCCTAGTGGGTGTGAGCGACGAATCGATTCCAGAGGGAATCCGCTATAACATCGTGAGCCTTATACTGAGAGGACTGAAAGCGATGATTATAGACGATCGTGAGCCTTATACAAAGAGGACCGAAAGCGATCGGATCGTGAGCCTTATACAAAGAGGACTGAAAGCGATCCATAAACGTCGTGAGCCTTATACCAAGAGGACCGAAAGCAACGGGGAACATCGTTTGCCCGACGGGGAGTTACATTAAGTAACAAGCGATGGTTCCAATAGTTCCTGAGTGAACTAGTGTTGAGAATGATGGATGGATGGTACCGCATTGCATTTGCATAGAGTCGTTGGGTTGGTCTCTTTGCATTTGCATAAATCATGAATGGATTGATTCTGTGTGGAAAATCATGAATGGATTGATTATGTGTGGAAAATCATGAATGGATTGAGTGTGTATTGAGATTTATGTTTGAATTGGTAAATGGATGTGCATATGTGATAAATGCATTGGTTGTTGATGATATATTTTATGTATAGCCATGTGCTAGGTTTTGTGGAGACGTGGTGAGTTACAATGATGGTATTAATTCTCTATGGTATGTTATATGTGAATATCTGTGGTGTGGTGGTGTGTTTCCATATGTGATAACTTTGGGATGCATTATATGAGAATATGTGATTATGTTAGTATAATCGATATTTGTTATGTATTTGTGGCATGTTATAGGTATTAGCGTGTGATGCTTGTGGTGAGAATAACTATGCATGTGAATTTTTATGTGTTGGCATATTATTATGCAATCTTGATTTAGTTGTTATTTCTCACCCTTCTGATGTGGTTTGTTGCTCTATGAGGCAATTGCAGATTAGTGGTCTTGGAGGCTTTTGTGAAGATTAGTTCTCCATCCGTTTGTCAGTCTGTCTGCTCTGATACGTAACACGGGAGTCGGGGAACGTTTTTGTTATATAAATATACATTTGTGGAATATATTTTGTATTACTTTGTATGTATATTTTGATGTTATAAAACGATTCATTTTGCAAACCAAAACAGTTATGGATCTTTCCGCTTGATTCCATAACTGAACTTTCCTTTTATATGGAAAAAGTTTCACTTTGAGGTTATTCCATTTTGTGTTATGTATCAAATTTATGAGCAGGGATTGTGTTTTCTTTCTTTAAAATTGTGGCATCCTTGTTTCTGTCGGAAAAAAATAAATTTTTACCTACTCTGATTTAATTATGTATTATTTATTCGCGATGGGAATTGGGGTGTTACATCATTCGTGACATAGTGTGCTATCTGTTATGTAAGGTAAATTTCAACCTCATGAGACGAATGAGAATAACTGTTTCATTATAATAACACACAATTAGAAAATTAAACTTAGTATTATTAGTTTCATTTTAATTTATCTTTTTAATAGATGATGCTAGTTGACATGTTTATGGTAGACCAATTAACTAGCCAAGTGATTATATATTTTTTTTCTTTTTTATCATCTCTGTATATTATGCATTTTAATTATTAACATTAAATTTATTTTTATTATAGTTATGGACATAGATTCTACAGTTAAGGCACTTGGAAGCTACGAATTATAACTTTTATGTTAGACTTTTCAAAATACATTATCGCGAGACTCGCCATTCAAGAAGGCTTTATGTGGAGATTACTTATTTCATTTCATTTTATCTATATCTCTGGCGTTTTTTGCAAGTAAGGTTATTAAATTTGAAAAAAAAATGTTATCTTTCTATTTTATTTTTTTTATAAGTTTTTGACAAATAAAACACATGATGTTGAATTTTATTACAAGTGTATAAGACGGAGGTTTGACAGTGGTGATGTAAACAATTTGGCTAACATGGGAAAGTATGTTTCGACGATAGTGGCTGTAGGGGCTACCGTTACATATAGCCGACAACATAACCACATATGGCTTGCAATTGTCTTGGTCACGTCTTTTCTGACAATTACAGCTTATCACCTATATTAGGATACTGTCAAGGATTGTGATTTTTTAACTCCTCAATCTAGAAATCCATGGCATATAGATGATCTAATTTTAAAGAATAAAAAGATATACTGCATGTCAATTGCAAGTTTTCTTACCTCCGTGTGAATGAACATAAAAATAATATTAGAATTGATATTTGATAGCAGGCCTTAAACATTATTTTGAGGATGACATGGGTGCAGAGTATCTTGCATTTCGAAACCAGACATGTTAAAATGGAACTGATAGAATTTTCATTGGTTGCACTAGAAGTAGTTGTGTGAAGAAGTCATTGGATTTTCTATAGGTGCATTTTATCATTTTAAGTATTAGTCATTGAAAATTATTAAATATTAAATAGAAACAAATAAAGAATTAAAGAACTCTTTTTTTAACATGATAGAAATTGATCACATAAGAAAAACTGCTCATCACCAGCGGTGAAGACAGATCCATCAAAATTTCAATAGAAGTGAGAGTCAAGTCATCTAATCACCCATCATCAAAAATTGTTACAGAAAGATATAAATTAATATTTACCTCTGTAGTGTTCAATTTGTCAAAATTGTTTCGTTTTGTTATAAACAAATTAGCTTATCTATTCTTGCTAATCAGATGCTTCTCTATCTAAGTTTAATAGAATGCTTCATTGCCTAAGTTCACAGTCTCTTTTATAATATAAATATCAAATAGTAGCAGGAATGAATATGTGTCTCCATATGTTACTTACTGAGAATTAAATCATTTTGGTATTCATATAACAATTTGACATTAAATTATGGAAAATTGATTGTGCAAGTAAAGCACGAAACTATATTACAACTATATTAAATTTAAGGAAAGTGATCATAACTAGAAATGTAAATTTGAAAGCTCACGAAGATGAAGGTTCTCCAAACTATCGCGGTTTAAACGGATTAGGGACTTCAGTAGTTCTGAATCTAAGGCTTCTACTTGTTATTCGTAAACATTTCATACTATCTAGTTAGTTTATGATATCATGAGTGGTGGATCGATGAACCGTGGAAAGCCGAAATGGATGGATGTCAGGCATCAGAAAGTTACAAGGTCGGTGAACAGAGGATCCGTTTGGACTGCTAGGTGGGGAAAAACATTGAAGATGGAGAGTAATTATCTTTGTTTTTTTATCACCGAGTTCCCTGAGATTGTGACGTTAAATATCTATTTGAGGTGTTCAAGGAATTCAGATTGGTGACTGAAGTGTTTATCCCATCAAAACTGGATAAACGTGGGAAAAGATACGGTTTCGTCGGACTTAGAAAAGTGCAGAATTTGAGAGCAATGGATGTTAAACTGGATAGCATACACATTCAAGGGAAGAAAATCTAGGCGAATGTTCAAGATTCCAACGAGGTGATTATTCAGCCATAAATCAGGAGAGGATGTTGCATGTTCAAGATGTAAGGGGCGAGTTAATATGGGAACTCTCTGAAAAGAAATAGGATCAGGCAGGTGATTACTTCTTGTAAGTCTGATTTATGTTTCACTCAAGAATCAAAGTGTCAGAGTATGAATAATAAATTGGTGCAAAGTTTATGAGGTAATGTTGAGTGTGATTGGTCTGCAGTTAACTCTATTGGACAATGGTTATTTAGGAATTAATGCGAATTGGAAAGGCATTAACTGCTACTTAGTCAATGTTTACGCTAAGTGTAGTCTTAGGGAGAAACGTAATGCGTAGGCTGATCTTATTAACCTGAAGAATAAAGCCCCATCAGGTGAATGGTTGGTGGATGGTGATTTTAACGCGGTTAGGTCTATCGAATAAAGGAGGGGTATTGTGTCTCTTAGCTATGTGGAGATGGAGGAGTTCCTTACTTTCATGGAAATGATGGAATTGGTGGATCCTCTCTTAGTTGGGGATAGATTCACTTGGTTTAAGGAAAATGGGAGCTGCTGCAGTAGATTGGATATGATGTTTCTTTGAGACTCTTATCAATAGGTGGAGTGTGGTAGCCCAAAAAGTAGGAGATCGTGACATATCTGACCACCGTCTGGTGTGGATTCGTGCTAATTCAGTTAATTGGGGACCTAAACCTTTTACGGTATTCAATTACTGGTTCAAACATCCTCAATTCCTAGAATTCGTGAAGTCATAATGGAATTCTTTCAACTTCCATGGGAGCGCTGCCAATGTACTTTGCAAGAAATTCAAAGCATTAAGATCCAAGTTAAGGTGGTGGAACAGGGAGGTCTTCAGGTGGGTTGATATTAAGATTGAAATAAGTGTTGAGTTATTGAATGAAATCGAAGCAGATATGTTCAAGGATGGATTATTAATATCAAGTGATGCATTGGCCAAGAGGAGCATTGCTAATGAGTGGATATGGGATTCAATGTTGTTGAAAGAAAGAATTTTAAAACAAAAGTCAAGATCAAAGTGGGCAAAGGAGGGTGATCTGAACACCAGAGTTTTTCACTTAATGCTAAAGTGTAAAACCGAGAGAAATACGATTTAAGCTTTAAGGGTGAGGTCTTCATTATTGGAGGATGTGGATGCTATCAAAAATGCATTCAAGACTCACTTTGAAGACAGATTTTCGAGGGACTCTAATATGAAATCAAACATTGATTTTTCTGGGCTGCCTAATCTAACCTCGGCAGAATGTTTGTCATTGGAGGAACCCTTTTACTTTAGAGGAAGTTCATGTAGTTGTTTTTGACTGTGATGGGGACAAAAGTCTCAGATCAGATGGATTCAATATGAGTTTTCTTGAACACTATTGGGATTTTATTGGCGTTGATATTTATAATTGTGTTTCTGAATTTCATTCCTCATCCATGCTGCCTAAAGCAATGTTTATAATTGTGTTTCTGAATTTCGTCCCATCAGTCTTATAGGATGTGTCTACAAAGTCATTTTCAAAATAATGGCTACACGCTTAAGGAAGGTTATAGGAAGACTCATATTGTCGTCTCAAATTGCGTTTATTCACGGCAGACAGATATTAGATTGGGTATTATTGGAAAATAAGTTGGTTGATTTTACTAAAAGGGAGAAAAAAAGTTGTCTTATGCTTAAAGCGGATTTTGCGAAGGCATACGATAGTGTAGATTAGGGCTTCCTTGAGAAGATTTTGATGTTCATGGGATTTGGGCAAAAATAGTTGTTATGGATCAAGGGTGTCGTGTTTACTAGCTTCATGCATGTGCATGTGAATGGCAGTCCATCGAAGAATTTTTTGGTCTCCAAGGGGCTCAGACAGGGTGACCCTTTGTCCCCTTTTTTGTTTGAAATCCCGTTTGTCAGCATGGAAGGGCAAAATGTTATCCATTGGTGGGAGAGTAAATCTTTTGAATTTTGTCTTGACAAACCTTCATATCCACTATCTCTCATTCTTCAAAGCACCTGTTAAGGTTGTTGCTCAAATCAGAACATTACAACGGAGGTTTCTTTGGTCTGGCATGGTGGAGAAAAATGGATTGACAATGACTAGCTAGAATACCGTGTGTAAATCAAAGGAATTGGGTGGGTTAGGAATTAAAGATGTTGGTGTTTTCAACATATCCTTGATTACTAAATGGTTGTGGAGAATTATTTCAAATGAACAACGATTGTGGCATGGCATCTTGATGGCTAGATATGGGAACTTAATTTTAAGAACTTTGTCTCATGAGGATTCTCTTGTACCAAGACAACACTCGATTTGGTGGCGGGATTTGATGCTTGTTGGTGATTCGATGGATGAAGGTAGTTTTTCAAAGGTAATTGCGTGCAAACTTGGTGACAGCCACAATATCCCATTTCGGTCTTCGAGATGGATATGAAATTCTCCTTTCTAGTTATTATTTCCTGCATTATTTGTCGCAGCAGTACGCAAGGTTGGGCCTGTTATGGAGTTTGGATACTGGGAGGGTAACGATTGGTAGTGGAATATTGACATCAACACTTTCATGGTGGGGGAGGAAGTGATGCACGAACTTACTGAACTACTATTGATTTTGCAGGGCACAAGACATATGCTTCACTGTCATGACAGGTTTGCTTGGCCATTAGAAACTCATAGTGACTTCACAGTTAAGTCATGTTATGATTCCATTCTTCTTAAATCGGGTGGGCAAGCTTTGGAGGTTGATCATATGATGGCGTTGGAATTGCTTTGGCAGTCTAAAATTCCATTTTAGGTGAAGATTTTCTCTTGGCGTATGTTGTTGGATAGGTTGCCTACTCGCTTTAATTTGGCTTGAAGAGGGATAATCTCAAATGCTCATGAAAATGTATGCGTCTTTTGTTTTCGTAGCAAGGAGGATAATAACCATTTGTTTTTTTCATGTCCTAGAATCTCTTTGGTTTGGAAGAAGGTAGCAACTTGGGTTGGGATCCCTTGTTTGGTGAAACGGGATTCTTCTCGTCCCCTCTTTGAATGGGCGTTATCATTGTTAGGAAGTTGTTCAAATTCATTGCGTGTATTATATGGTTTGCGTTATGTTGATGTATTTGGCGATCAAGAAATCATATTATTTTTAACGAGGTGGGTAATCCAGATGTTATTGTAAATAGAATTATACTATCTTCTTGGTGGTAGATACCTGTTAGGTATAAACATAATTCTAGGTGCTCCTATTAAGAGTGGCTTAAATGTCCTTTTAATTTTTTATAACTAATTTTATTAGGTGTTGGAGTTATTTGCAATGGGTGTTTATTGGGTTGAAATACCCCTAGTAATCCCTATTAATATATCATTATTTGCCTATAATTTTTTTTTGAAATAAACGTATACTTAGGGGTAAGTGAGAATAAGAGTATATTCATTGTGATTAAGAGGATTTTTCGTTCGTACGGACATGAAAGTTATCATGAGTGTCCATATATCCAAAGTTTTGACTTTGAACAGATAAATCATATTATAATGTTTGATTCTACATTAACATTTTATAGAATATTAAATATCTAATTTTAGTGCTAAATTTGAATCTTACCTTGTCAAATTTCTTTAGTATCTTTGAAAAAGCCATCATATTAAGTGAGCTGTCAAATAAGAGGATGAGAATGAGACATAAAACCCAGCGCGAGTAATTTTCAAAAGCTTTCATGCATGTGTTTGAAATTTCTCCAAAATTACTTTGGACAAAACCAAATTCTTGTTTAAAGATCTATTTCAAGAGATTTCTTATATATTTGTTTTTCTTAAAAAATTTTCCAAAATCGAAGAATGAAAACCTGTAAATCTTGAGTAAGTCTAGGTTTTTGTAGAACTCAACAAACGCGCTTCTAAGAATCTTCTGTGCAGTGAGAATCATTTTTTTGTGAAGAAAATCTTCATGTTGGATTATTCACAAAATCCCCCCAAATCAGATTTGTAATGGCAATAAATTCTGAAATTGAAAGTACAAAATTAATAGAAATTTAGAAATAGGAATAGTATAAACTTTGTGAATGTTCGAGTAATAATGAAAAATATATTTAATTACAATCTAACCCAATAAATTAGGATCTTGTGTTGAAGGAGGAACCTTCTCAGCATTATCTGTCCATTGTTCCTTGCCATTAACAATTTTCTTTAAATCTAACAAGATCTCTAGCAGTTTCCTCAATGTATCTCCCCTTTCTAAAAACTCACTCTCTTTTTTGATAAAAAAAAGGTTAACTTTGTTTAGCTCATCATCAATCCTCACAAAAAACCCAGGTACCTATGGATAGTGGTAAGCATAAAAGTAAATTAAAACAAAAAAGATACAATATTATTTCACATGTATAATTATTGATTTAATTCAAAAACCTACATTATCTTGAGAAAAGAGTTGCACAAGTTCGGTTTCATAGCTTTCTTCTCCAATGTCTCCTATGGTTTTCTTTCTCAGCTGCATCATATAAAAGTATATTTAGTTACAAAGATGATAAAAAATCGACTATATGATACATGTTTTTTTTAATGTTAGTAGCGCAGAGTTCTTGGTGGTACACTAAAAGAGAGTTTGTACTAATAATCACACATGTATGAATTACTAAAAAAATAAGTTACAAAAAATCCGGCCTTTGTGTCTATTGATTTTATGGAGTATAATTTCACTAAAAATAAGTTCAGGATTGTAATGCTCCTAGATCCTACGGATGGGAAACAATAGAACAGTGTTGTCCCTTCCATCAGAGCCATAGGGACGCATGGTTGCAGAAAAGGGATTTTTTGTGATAAAAATTAGCAATAACAACAACAACTTGTTAATAAAAAAAACAATAACAGGAACAAAAAATACCCTAATGATATTGTTAGTAGGCGAGAGGCTGGAGGTGACTTTCTTCTCAAGATCAGATGAAACAGAATTGAAAATGGAATTTCCATTGGAGTTGTTGTCATTTTGGTTTGAACTTGATGACAGCTTCATTATCTTTATCAGCTTCTTCCATTACAAGTGGGGAGGTGAGGCGGAGCTTGAAGTGTGGTTTGTGTTTGTGAGAAGAAAATGATTTGGGGTAAAGTATTATTTAAATAGTAAATAATCAACTTGCTGAGAAAGTCTCAAATTCTATTTAAACTCTTCCCATTAAAGACAGGCTTTTATACGTTCTAGCTAACATGTAAATTTTTAAGAAGGCAAGTACTCAAAAAGTGAGTTGTTTCGTGTCTAGTAATCCTTTCTTTATAATTTTGAAAAACTGCTAATAGTTGCTTGGAGAAGCCTACACTAGCATATTAGCTAGTTAGAGCATTAATGTTATGGAAAACACTACAACCACATTAAAGAGAGCATTCACTGCTACTTGCTCCAGAGAGAAACCCAAAGGCGAAACTAGTTGCCACAAATGAAATAAGGACGAGGCTGAAACAATGCAAAACTAATTGTTGCACCCCAAATTTTACCCTCATTTTTGGGCTAGTTGTTGTTTTATTATTTTTTTCTCTATATTTTAATTTAATAATTATCTTAGTTTTTTATTTGTTTTTATTTTGGTTTAATTTCAATATGGCCTATTTTTACTTCATTTATATTTAAGTCATTTTATTTTTAGTAATTTAAACTAATCTTAATTTAATTTAATTTTAATAATTAGTTTTAATTAATTAGATTAATTATTCATTTAGTTTATTTTTCTAACTATTTTTAATTTAGAATATTAATTAGTTTATTATTGTTATTATCAATCATATTATTAATTCAAAATTAAGAAAAAGATTAATTTCCATTTTCCAAATCCATATTTTAATTTGTTCCTTTTAAAACCAATTTTTGTAAGCCCATTTCTTGGTTTTTTAACAAAGCCCACTTATATAGTTTTATTTGGTCTAAATGGAAGTGGTGGTTTCAAGACAATTACTAGTATGCAAAGCCAATTCAAAAAGGTAAAGTGGTGTGTTTGTGAAGCCAACGCCTTGAGTACCAGCTGCCACTGCTACAGCCTGCGAATCGTACGCTCCATCTGCAGTGAAGTTGACAAGACACAACGGTCAAAAATTCAAATTGAAGAACAAAATTCTATTTTTTGAGGAGAAGTTAAATAGGAGAGGAGAAGAGGTTTGGGGGGAGGAGAAGAACCCAACACGAACACCTCCATCAACCACAAAATAACCCTCACACAAAAGTTCTCTCCACAATTCCAAGAGGCCCACTCAACAACCCAACACGACTTACCTCATATTCTTCTCCTTCCCACTAACATCATAAAGCATTCCACCACTTTCTCCTTGCATAATACTCCCTCCATCATCTGCGACACATAAAAAAAAATCCAACAACCACTTTAACTCGATCGTAGAGGACCTTTTTCTTCAACACAACCAAACAACCAACACTCTATATTATCACCTCCGTTGCTTTCTTTTCATCACCACGGTTTCCTTTTTCATAGCCCACTTTGACGGTTACGACGTTTTGGATTCAACCGCGGTATTTACGCATCACAAGTGGAGGTATTCCTTTATTTCTCACCCTTTTATGTTTATTCCACTATGTTTTCATGAGAATGTTTGTGTTGTATATGGTTTGGTCATCGTGTGTAAGTTGTCATGATCATTGTTAGTTTGCAACCTGTATCGTCATGAGAATGCCGTTTTGTTTGCTGTTCGGCCATTCATGTCGGTCGTAGCCTTCCATGCGGTTTATTAACTCATGTGTATTCTGCACTGATGTGTGTTTATATTGTTGTTCATGCTATTTTTATTTCCATTACTAATATGTTTTTCCATCTTGTATTCTATCATGTTCTCACGCGTTGTGTGTTGTTATTACTACTGATAGTTTGTTATTCATGCTGTTCTTCTTCTTATTATTATTATTGTTAATATAGCATTCCATTTTGTGTGTGGTGTGAGCGTTACTTGTGGTGAGCATCGACTGTTTCATGCGGCCATGCATGGTTGTTCTTTTGTGTTGCATGCTATAATGTGAGTGTGTGAATGTTTAACATCTTTCATGTGTAGGGTGTAGTTATGTTATATGCTGTAATGTAAATGAAAGCAGTATGATACTTTGTGTTTTGTTGCAGTAATGTATATGAATGTTGTGTGTTGTGTGTCATTATGTGCATAAGCAATTAAGTGAATTGTTACGTATGTGTGTGTGGTGTGTGTCGTATGGTGTGTGATGCTTCAGTGTGTAATAATTGTGTATGGTGTGCATGGTGTAAGTGTGGAGTAGGCGTATTTTCAATGTTTGCGTTGATATATAGTGCATAATGAAATTTATTAAAACATGTGCTGTCAGCTGTAATGCATTTGGTGTTGAACTTAATTAATATCATACAAAGCTATGTAATGTATGCTCATAGTTTTTAGTATGCCAAATTTTGGCTTATAGATATGTTTTGTTTGATTGCTAATAAGTGCATAGTTAGTCATGATAATGTGATATTGTGTGCAAAGTTGTTACTAATTTTATCGTTAAGTTTATGCGTAGTACCGTGTTGTGCATGTTAACTAATTGTGCGTTTGTGTATCCTTGGTGCTGGCTTTTTATTTTTTTCCTTTTTGTTTTGGGTTAAGTACTACACTGGGTGGCTCATACACTGGATGTATAGCCACCCCAGTGGTAAGAGAGCCGCGCCATGAACCTGTAGGACTGGGGTTCGATCCCCTGCCCAGTCCTTTTTTATTTAATTTCTGAATTTCACTTCTATTAGTATATATATTTGTGTTATACTTATTATATCAACACGCGCGCATAGCTTGGTTGGTCCTTATTTTGGGCTGTACACGTGAGGACCTGGGTTCAACCCCTAGGTGTGGCATTTTCTCATATTTTTAGCACTTGTTATTTTTCTTATTTTTAAAGTTTATGCTTCACTTTCAAAATATCATAACTTGCTTGTTTTTCACTCTTTTTAATCCATTCTTTTTGCAAAATGCCCCTTAACATGTCTATTTTATGGATATAAAAAGAAATTAATAGAAATGTTAATTTTTGAGGCCTTTATGCATGATTATATCATAAGTGTTTATTAGGATTTTTAATTGCACTTTCTTATTCCTCATACCATGTTGTCTACATATCATGATTGCTCTTTGTCTAATATATGTATGATTCTACTTTGCACTAACATCTTAACTTTATTTCATATCATTATCTTGTCCGTGTTTTCTTGCATCACCATGCTTGAATCATAATCTTGTTATCTCTTATTATTTCAGAACTATTATCTTTCCCCTATTCCAAAGGAAGGTGACTAATGTTGACTCATAGGTCATGACCCCCACCTTAACTTAAGTAACCTCTTAGGAGAAAACTTTATTTCTTGGCCTCATCAGAGCCATAGAAATTACAACTAGCTTTAGGAGAGAGTTCTTAAACTCTTAGTGATATTCATCATAATGAATCATCACTTTCCCCTACTGACTAAAACATAACATAGGTCCATTTCAACTAGACTTAGAGAGTTCTTAAACTCTACAATGAGCTTGTACTCATTTCCCCTCTGAATATTGGCCATAGTCAATAGTTCAGTAGAAGTAGAACTACGCATACTCTGATTCTATTCCCGAGGATACGTAGGCGTAAGGTGCGATGCCTTATCGAGTATACTTAGATACTAACCCCTAGGGTTTCAACCTTTAGCAAACATAAGATAACATTTAAAGAAGAGGTTCTCGTAGAGTACTACAGACGTTTAGGGTGGTAATACCTTCCCTAGGCGTAACCAACCCCCGAACCTTTAGATCTCCCCCCCTTAGGTTTTTCTAACGATCTTGAACCTTTCCTTTGGATAAATCAAAGTCGGTTGTAAAAGAAAATGATGCAAGTTAATTAATAATTTGTTATCCGATTTTCACCGCAACAGAAATGGCGACTTCACTAGGGACAGTTAGACCTATTGCTGGTCCTTTCCTAAGAGGGTTAAGCCTATCTTGTTTTTATGTTATTCATGTTTGCTTATTTACTTTTATATGCTTATGTATGTCATATTTGCTTATATATCTGTATATCTGTTCTTGCTTGACATTTTTCTGTTTAATGGAGGTTGGCATGATATCTATGAGTGAGATAAATCCTATACCCGGATTTCGAGTGCACTTATGATAGGGCGATGATATATTCAAGGGGGCTTTGAAGGAGTTGATTCCTGAAAAAGTTAACTTGAGACACCATCACTCAGCTTAGGCCCTCTTGAGAGTTCAGTCATGTTGAACGATCCTTTTCGTGAAAGCGTGCAACACTCAATGTATGTGCCATTGAGGTTGAGAACCGTAGTTACCAAACCCCACTAAGCCTTTTTAGGATGTAGTGCGGTGACCATGATAGAGTCTATTTATGAATTGGTTTCCACGCGATACTACACTCAGACGAGATTCTCTTGAGAATTTTGTCGATTACCAAGTCATTTGGGAAGTTGATAAAATCTGAAAGATGGATTGTAGACTCTGGGAACTCTTTAGAACCTTGTTCGGCAGGTGAAAACCAGTAGTACATACCTATTGGGATGGGTAGATCTTTGACTCCATGCTCGTAACCCCTAAACCTAGGACTTGTGTGCTGTTGTGTGTGCATGTTTGTGTTTTTGTGTGCCCGTGTTTTGTGCATTGCATACATCTCATGATAACCATTTGGTTTCAATGAACTCAGACGTTCTTTTCTTTGCAAAGATCAATCGGGATCTTAGATTTTAAAACAAAACTTTTCAGTTTTCCCGAAAATGTTTGCAATTCGCCTTTCGAGTTCCTTGAAACCATTTGGCTTGCATTAGCATTGCATTCGCATTTGCATTGCATTTACATTTCTCGGTCTTGAGTCTCATCCTTCCTTTGTCTGTAACTCAGCTAACCTCCCATAGCCAGCATTGGACTCGAAAATGCTTTTAAGGGATCATGAATTCAGAGGAGCAGAACCAGTTTGTGACCAGAGCAGATTTTGACTTGTTAAGAAACCAGTTGGATCAGATTATGGTAGCCTTAGCAAAAAGAGATGCCAATATTCAGGGTATGTTTGTGAACAATGTTGTCCAAGCTCGACCTGTGCAGATTTCTATTAGGAACCAGTTTATACAAGAACACGCCATGTCCGAGATGGACATTCTTCTTCTATTGATGCTATGGAATATCGCAGTTTTGCATTCTCCAAGTCAGATTCCCAAGAAGTAGTCCCTGTGGTGAACACCCAGGATCCACGAGACATTGAGCTAATGGAAAAATGTCGTGCCTTGGAGGAAAATCTTGATGCACTAAAGGATCGTGACTCTGCTAATCTGAATGCTCTGAACATGTGTTTGGTACCTGACCTTGTGATACCTCCTAAGTTCAAGACACCAATGTTTGAGAAGTATAAATGGGATAGTTGTCCAAAGCAGCATTTGGTGATGTTTTGTAGAGGAATGACTTCACATGTCCTCAATGACAAACTCATGATCCATTGTTTCCAAAACAGTCTAAGTGGAGCATCACAGCATTGGTATATGCAGCTAGAGAGTAGTCATGTCCAATCATGGTCACACCTAGCGCGTGCCTTTGTGAAGCAATACAACTACAATCTTGATTTGGCTCCCAGCCGTCTACATTTGCTAGACTTATCTCAAGAAGAAAATGAGTCCTTCAGAAAGTATGCTCAGAGGTGGAGAGAAGTAGCTGCTCGTGTTCAACCACCACTTTCGGACAAGGAATTGGTTGACTGGTTCGTGGACACTTTGCAAGGTATATACCGAGAAAAGTTATTCAGCACTGTGACGTCAAACTTTTCTGAATTGGTAAAAACTGGAGAACGCATTGAGAGTGGTCTCCTGAAAGGAAAGATCCGAGGCATCTCGAATATCCCAGCCGGTGAGAATAAATCAGTTGTCAGTTCTCAAGAAGAATGGGAGAAGGAGAGTAATTCTATATGGGAATCCCAAATACCTCAGCGCTTCTAAAACTCAATTGTTCAGCGTCAGCAACCTTTTGGGTCTTTGCATCAGACACCAATCTCTCCACGTGGGCAATCTTCTCCTCCAAATCGAAGACCTCCTCTGTATCAATGGCCCTACCGCCGTCAACTGCATCCGCATGCACGACAAAGGCCAATGAAGCCAAAAAGGAATTTCACTCCATTTCCAATACCATACAGTCAGTTCTTACCAGATTTAATCAAAAGTGGATTGATAGTGCCAGAGGAGATAGATCCAACGTCCTTTCCAGACTCGCCGGGCTTTGACACCGATGTCTATTGTGACTACCATGTTGGGGCACAGAGGCATTCAACTGAAGATTGTAGAGTACTCAGAGACAAGGTCCAGACTCTGCTTGACTCCAATGTGTTCTCCTTCACGCCTCAAGGCATTCAAATCAACAATCTTTCACCTAATCAAGCGGATTCGTCAGACCCTGAAGAGGAAGAAATTATCGAGAATGGATGTGAAGATAATTCTCAGACGGATTTCGACAATCAGTTTTGAAGATGACTATCTCCGTTTGGCAAGTCAAGAAGGAAAGCCCAGTTCCATGAGGCTGGCAAACTTTAGACTGTTTCAGCATTTTGTTGTATTTTCTTTGCATGATTGAAATTGTATTTGCTTATAAGCTATTGTACTTTCAAATTGGCAAGATTAGTAAAATGTTTGTGAATCTTTTGATTAAGTCCATTCGTTTCACTCTTCTTATTTTCATGAAAACAAAAAATATATCTTCATCTTATTTCTTTTCCCTTTTTTCAAACTTTTGTTAAAACAAAGATTGGGGAGGATGATGAAAACCTCATGTTCATAATTGTTGTGGTATACCTTCAAATTAAC
Organism: Lathyrus tuberosus; assembly: GCA_022829125.1. Taxonomy (NCBI): domain Eukaryota; kingdom Viridiplantae; phylum Streptophyta; class Magnoliopsida; order Fabales; family Fabaceae; genus Lathyrus; species Lathyrus tuberosus. The sequence goes on from JALAZF010000050.1 coordinate 19,464,805, forward strand.
CTCGCCGAAGATGTAAGGCATTGTTTCAATTCATCCCTTGTTAACCCCTTTCGAGCCTAGAAGTAGGAGTTTTCTTTCCTTACACACCTAAAAAACCCTTAAATCTCAACCTTGGGGCAGGGTATTTCTCAGTTTAACTCGGTTATGCATTCAAACACGAGCGCTTCATATAAGACGTCAGTCAGTTTTCAAATCAAGTGACTTCCTACTTTTGGAGATTTGAACGTATATCTCGAGTTAACTGAGCGTAAGATTTGAGCCTTTATCTTTTAGTTCATAAACCATGAACCATACCACTTTACAACCCCTAAAAGACCTAATTGAGGTAAGGTTGTTTTGAAAAGCATACTACAGCAAGGTTGAGTAACCTGACTCCTAATAATCTTTGTTGCTCGCGTGTGTTGGTCACTTCCTTAATGACTAGACCCACCATTGTTTTTGACTATTTAATCATTTCACTATGCGTTTTTATCAAAGCTTTGTTTTTAAACTTTGCATTAAACCTTTGCATTAAATTTTTCCAATTTTAATGAACAACACTTGTTTGCAATACCATTCGATATCAAGGAATCGCAACAAACGCGGTCAGTCAAGGAATTGAACTTGATAATGGAAATTTGACTCAGTCAGGGGCAACCAAGTATGAGGTTTGCCAATCTATTATCCCAAGAGTTGACAAATCAGAGGCAAAATTCTGTAAATTCAAGATATTGGGGCAAATATTATTGAGATCATCTTATGACTTGTTTTGTCTTCAGTAATCCATTAGCAGGGGAAAATCCGTTCCCCAGTAATTTCTACTACAGTTTGAGTATCTCGAGTATAACTGAACAGAAACAGCTACGTCAAGATTCAAAAGTTGGAAGATATTGAATCATCTGGTATTTCATTTCTTCCATAAAATTCTTTTGATTATTCAAGTTGGAAGATATTGAAGCATCTGGTATTTCATTTCTTCCGTAAAATTCTTTTGATTATTCAAGTTGGAAGATATTGAAGCATCTGGTATTTCAATCCTTCCATAAAATTCTTTTGATTATTCAAGTTGGAAGATATTGAAGCATCTGGTATTTCAATCCTTCCGTAAAATTCTTTTGATTATTCAAGTTAGAAGATATTGAAGTATCTGGTATTTCAATCCTTCCGTAAAATTCTTTTGATTATTCAAGTTGGAAGATATTGAAGTATCTGGTATTTAAATCCTTCTGTAAAATTCTTTTGATTATTCATCCCCTAATCTGGGGCAGTTATGCCGAGATCTCTCCAAGAGTTTCAAGATATTGAAGCACCCTGTATGTCAATTCTTCTATAAAATCCTCTTGTTATCGTATAGACTGTATAGCCTGGGGCAGATAAGATTTGAAGATGATCATTACGCCAGTAGGACGCAGAACTACTTTGTTCTTGTGATATTCCTTGCTAGCTCCCAATAAGCTGTTACTTCAGCTAATCTTGACAAATTCTCCATGGATCCTCTACCAACAAAGAGATCAAGCTCGCGATGGAAATCCTCGTGACGTCATACCTCAGGTGGAATACTCTTTTCACCAATGGAGTTGTTGACTCTTCTTCTTCATCCCCAGTATTGGTCCAATCTGGTGAGGTTGGCTGGGTATCCTTGTCGAGATGTTTATTTCATCTCTGGTTTTGCTTCTTGTCTGTTTTGTCAGCATAAGCATAAGCATGGCATAAGCACTCATATGTGTAGCATCTTAGCATTTCTGATTCCCTTTCTGGTGTTTTCCTGTCTTTGGTTCACTTTGGCGTTTCTCCCCAAGTGATTGGGTGTGTCTATTCTCTCCAATAGAAAGTCAGCCAGGCATAGAGTGCCCATCTTTTCTGAATTCCCCACGGAGTTTGATTCTCGTGGATGATGGTTGGTTCAGTTATCTTTTCCACACGTGGATAAGATAAGTCCCCATTTGAGTTCACTCCTCAATTGGAGTCTTGTTTGGCTGTTTCTTTCTAGTTCGCTCCTAGATTGAACTTTGGTCCCTAGCAGGGGTGGTTTCCGAACCCACTTTCGAAAGTCCATTTATTTTGCACCGTGTCTCGCAGGAAGATTCTTTTACGAATCCCCATTGAAGACAAAGTTATTTCTTCAGCAATGTTGTAATACCAACATATCTTTGGAATTTATACCCAACAATTAGTGGAAATCTCTCTCCCGAGAAGCTTATCTGTCCTTGGTTTTATTCATATTTCTACAGTTACCATTGATTTTACCTTCAATCAGTTACCTTTCCATCAACCTGTTTGATGTGATCCCTATTTGAGGTTTTTCTTCCCGTCAATCTGTTTGATGAGGTGTTCCGAGTTCAGGTTCCGTACCCTCGGATTTATGTTATTTCCTTGCCGTCAATCTGTTTGATGAGGTGTTCCGAGTTCAGGTTCTATACCCTCGGATTTATGTTATTTCCTTGTCGTCAATCTGTTTGACGAGGTGTTCCGAGTTCAGGTTTTGTACCTTCGGATGTGTTCTTTTTCCTGGCCATCAAGCTTCTTGTTGATGTGATTCCTGATATTATCCCTTACCGTTTATCCTTTGAGGATGTGAACCTTTACTTCCCCAGTGGAGTTAAAAAAAACATTTCCAGTATGTCCAAAATCTTTGTCTAAGCTAGGCTTACGTTCGGTCACCACCTTTGAGTGCCAGATTTTGACTCCTTGTGCTTTGTTTTGCTTGTGGTCTTTTGTTTGTGCCTGCCTTTACTTCCCCAGTGAAGTAAATACATTCATGGTTTGCTTTGTGTCGTGCTTATTCGGTCTTAACCTTTGCGCGCCAAATTTGAATCTTTGGACCTTTTGCTGTTTACCAAGAAGTTTAACGTTAAAGATTTTGTAAAGTTGTTCTCGTTTGAATCGTGTCAAACTTGAACTTGGACTTTTTTTGAATCGTGTCAATCATTATCTTCTTGTTTTAAAATTTGTTCTGTTTGAATCGTGTCAAACCTGAACAGAGTCTTTGTTCGAATCGTGTCGGACACTGCCTCTTGGTTTAAAACTGTTCTTGTTTGAATCGTGTCAAACTTGAACTTGGACTTTGTTTGAATCGTGTCAAGCACTGTCTTCTTGTTTTAAAACCGTTCTTGTTCGAATCGTGTCGGACATGAATAGAGTCTTTGTTCGAATCGTGTCGGACACTGCCTCTTGTTTTAAAACCGTTCTTGTTCGAATCGTGTCGAACTTGAACTTGGACTTTGTTTGAATCATGTCAAGCATTGTCTTCTTGTTTTAAAACTTGTTCTTGTTTGAATCGTGTCAAACCTGAACAGAGTCTTTGTTCGAATCGTGTCGGACACTGCCTCTTGTTTTAAAATTGTTCTTGTTTGAATCGTTTCAAACTTGAACTTGGACTTTGTTTGAATCGTGTCAAGCACTGTCTTCTTGTTTTAAAACTGTTCTTGTTCGAATCGTGTCGAACATGAACAGAGTCTTTGTTCAAATCATGTCGGACACTGCCTCTTGTTTTAAAACTGTTCTTGTTCGAATTGTGTCGAACTTGAACTTGGACTTTGTTTGAATCATGTCAAGCATTGTCTTCTTGTTTTAAAACTTGTTCTTGTTTGAATCGTATCAAATCTGAACAGAGTCTTTGTTCGAATCGTGTCGGACACTGCCTCTTGTTTTAAAATTGTTCTTGTTTGAATCGTGTCAGACTTGAACTTGGACTTTGTTTGAATCGTGTCAAGCATTGTCTGCTCGTTTTAAAACTGTTCTCGTCTGAATCGTGTCGAACTTGAACCTGGACTTTGTTTGAATCGTGTCAAGCACTGTCTTCTTGCTTTAAAACCGTTCTTGTTCGAATCGTGTCGGACATTGAACCCTTACCTTGGTTTTTTTGAAAACTTGCTTTAAGCTAAGCTTCTTGGAACAAATTTATTCAACCATAAGACTCCTAGTCGGTGCGCAGGGTTTGTCTCTGTCTTCCTGGCTTTTCTTGAAGATCCCATTCTGAACTCTTCGGTATAGAATCCCCAGGAAGTCTTTGCTTGGTTGTTTGTCTTTTTGACTGATCCCTAGTGATCAGGTTCTTCTTTCTGGTTTCATGCCCAGGAAGAACGTGGGTTTGTTTTGTCCTCAGTAGTCTATCTCCCCGGGTCTTTCCCCAGTGGGGTTTGTTTGTGGCCTTTTTCCCCAGTGCTTCTTTGGAGTCTCCCCAGTGAGTCTCTTTTGTTGGTTAGCTTGTATCCCTAGTGAGGTGTTTCTCATGGATACTAACTTTCATCCTTCCCCAGTGAAGCTCTGTGATCTTTTTGCTTCCTGTTTGCCCCTTGGTGTCTTGTTGTGTCTGCATTTTCTTGCATCTTCTTGGCATCATGTCTGTTGCATTGCATGTGCGCGTCTGAGGGCAAAATTTTCGGTTATCTGTATTTAAATATCTTTCACTGTTGATTACATGAGGATCTTCATCTCCCATGTCATCAGGTGAAGATATTTAAATAGGGGCAACTGTTTCACCCCAAATTTTACCCTCATTTTTCGGCTAGTTGTTGTTTTATTTTTTTTCTCTATATTTTAATTTAATAACAATCTTAGTTTTTTATTTGTTTTTATTTTGGTTTAATTTCAATATAGCCTATTTTTATTTCATTTATATTTAAGTCGTTTTATTTTAAGTAATTTAAACTAATCTTAATTTAATTTAATTTTAATAATTAGTTTTAGTTAATTAGATTAATTATTCATTTAGTTTATTTTTCTAACTATTTTTAATTTAGAATATTAATTAGTTTATTATTGTTATTATCAATCATATTATTAATTCAAAATTAAGAAAAAGATTAATTTCCATTTTCCAAATCCATATTTTAATTTGTTCCTTTTAAAACCAATTTTTGTAAGCCCATTTCTTGGTTTTTTAACAAAGCCCACTTATATAGTTTTATTTAGTCCAAATGGAACTGGTGGTTTCAAGACAATTACTGGTATGCAAAGCCAATTCAAAAAGGAAAAGTGGTGTGTTTGTGAAGCCAACGCCTTGAGTACCAGCTGCCACTGCTACATCCTACGAATCGTACGCTCCATCTGCAGTGAAGTTGACAAGACACAACGGTCAAAAATTCAAATTGAAGAACAAAATTCTATTTTTTGAGGAGAAGTTAAATAGGAGAGGAGAAGAGGTCTGGGGGGAGGAGAAGAACCCAACACGAACACCTCCATCAACCACAAAATAACCCTCACACAAAAGTTCTCTCCACAATGCCAAGAGACCCACTCAACAAACCAACACGACTTACCTCCTATTCTTCTCCTTCCCACTAACATCATAAATCATTCCCCTACTTACTCCTTGCATAATGCTCCCTCCATCATCTGCGACACATAAAAAAAAATCCAACAACCACTTTGACTCGATCGTAGAGGACCTTTTTCTTCAACACACCCAAACAACCAACACCCTATATTATCACCTCCGTTGCTTTCTTTTCATCACCACGGTTTCCTTTTTCATAGCCCACTTTGACGGTTACGACGTTTTGGATTCAACCGCGGTATTTACGCATCACAAGTGGAGGTATTCCTTTGTTTCTCACCCTTTTATGTTTATTCCACTATGTTTTCATGAGAATGTTTGTGCTGTATATGGTTTGGTCGTCGTGTGTAAGTTGTCATGATGATTGTCAGTTTGCAACCTGTATCGTCACGAGAATACCGTTTTGTTTGCTGTTCGGCCGTTCATGTCGGTCGTAGCCTTCCATGCGGTTTATTAACTCATGTGTATTCTGCACTGATGTGTGTTTATGTTGTTGTTCATGCTATTTTTATTTCCATTACTAATATGGTTTTCCATCTTGTATTCTATCATGTTCTCACACGTTGTGTGTTGTTATTACTACTGATAGTTTGTTATTCATGATGTTCTTCTTCTTATTATTATTATTGTTAATATGGCATTCCATTTTGTGTGTGGTGTGAGCGTTACTTGTGGTGAGCGTCGACTGTTTCATGTGGCCATGCATGGTTGCTCTTTCGTGTTCCATGCTATAATGTGAGTGTGCGAATGTTTACCATCTTTCATGTGTAGGGTGTAGTTATGTTATATGTTGTAATGTAAATGAAAGCAGTATGATACTTTGTGTTTTGTTGCAGTAATGTATATGAATGTTGTTCGTTGTCTGTCATTATGTGCATAAGCAATTAAGTGAATTGTTACGTATGTGTGTGTGGTGTGTGTCGTATGGTGTGTGATGCTTCAGTGTGTAATAATTGTGTATGGTGTGCATGGTGTAAGTGTGGAGTAGGCGTATGTTTAATGTTTGCGTAGATATATAGTGCATAATGAAATTTATTAAAACATGTGCTGTCAGCTGTAATGCATTTGGTGTTGAACTTAATTAATATCATACAAAGCTATGTAATGTATGCTCATAGTTTTTAGTATGCCAAATTTTGGCTTATAGATATGTTTTGTTTGATTGCTAATAAGTGCATAGTTAGTCATGATAATGTGATATGGTGTGCAAAGTTGTTACTAATTTTATCGTCAAGTTTATGTGTAGTACTGTGTTGTGCATGTTAACTATTGTGCGTTTGTGTATCCTTGGTGTTGGCTTTTTCTTTTTTTCCTTTTTGTTTTGGGTTAAGTACTACACTGGGTGGCTCATACACTGGATGTATAGCCACCCCAGTGGTAAGAGAGCCGCGCCTTGAACCTATAGGATTGGGGTTCGATCCCCTGCCCAGTCCTTTTTTATTTAATTTCTGAATTTCACTTCTATTAGTATATATCTTTGTGTTATACTTATAATATCAACGCGCGTGCATAGCTTGGTTGGTCCTTATTTTGGGCTGTACACGTGAGGACCTGGGTTCAACCCCTAGGTGTGGCATTTTCTCATATTTTTAGCACTTGTTATTTTTCTTATTTTTAAAGTTTATGCTTCACTTTCAAAATATCATAACTTGCTTGTTTTTCACTCTTTTTAATCCATTTTTTTGCAAAATGCCCCTTACATGTCTATTTTATGGATATAAAAAGAAATTAATAGAAATGTTAATTTTTTAGGCCTTTATGCATGATTATATCATAAGTGTTTATTAGGATTTTTAATTGCACTTTCTTATTCCTCATACCATGTTGTCTACATATCATGATTGATCTTTGTCTAATATATGTATGATTCTACTTTGCACTAACATCTTAACTTTATTTCATATCATTATCTTGTCCGTGTTTTCTTGCATCACCATGCTTGAATCATAATCTTGTTATCTCTTATTATTTCAGAACTATTATCTTTCCCCTATTCCAAAGGAAGGTGACTAATGTTGACTCATAGGTCATGACCCCCACCTTAACTTAAGTAACCTCTTAGGAGAAAACTTTATTTCTTGGCCTCATCAGAGCCATAGAAATTACAACTAGCTTTAGGAGAGAGTACTTAAACTCTTAGTGATATTCATCATAATGAATCATCACTTTCCCCTACTGACTAAAACATAACATAGGTCCATTTCAACTAGACTTAGAGAGTTCTTAAACTCTACAATGAGCTTGTACTCATTTCCCCTTTGAATATTGGCCATAGTCAATAGTTCAGTAGAAGTAGAACTACGCATACTCTGATTCTATTCCCGAGGATACGTAGGCGTAAGGTGTGATGCTTTATCGAGTATACTTAGATACTAACCCCTAGGGTTTCAACCTTTAGCATAGAACCTTTAGCAAACATAAGATAACATTTAAACAAGAGGTTCCCGTAGAGTACTACGGACGTTTAGGGTGCTAATACCTTCCCTAGGCGTAACCAACCCCCGAACCTTTAGATCTCCCCCCCTTAGGTTTTTCTAACGATCTTGAACCTTTCCTTTGGATAAATCAAAGTCGGTTGTAAAAGAAAATGATGTAAGTTAATTAATAATTTGTTATCCGATTTTCACCGCAACACTAATGTCACAAACCTATCAAAAACTATAAAAAAAATACATTATTTCTAAACCCTACCTGTTCATTCTCTTGATAAAAATAAAGTAAAAACAAATTAATGTCATGGAAAACACTGAAACCACACAGTTACTGAATCCTTTCCCCTAAAGACTGGATCTCTGCACCATACTCTGCACACACATATGTTATTTTTCAGATTTACAGAGCTTTTCATATCTTTATCTTTTAAATAGAGATATGATGCAAACAATGCCTAATGTTTTTTGTACTCATTTAGTATTAGTTTTAATTTTTCACAAATATAGAAAGATTCACTTTCAACTTCATTTTCAACTTTTTTTTTTATCATGCAAAGTTGGGAAAAAGTGGTTGGCAAACACTTTATTACACCCTTATTTAATATTATTACTTTTTACAGCTCTTTTCTACTTTAAAATGATTGATTGATGGTAAAATAAGTACAAAATTATTAGTTTTTAAGGATATTAAATATCTAAAACACATATTATTAGTTATTTATGTCTCCAAAAACAAATTCAAAATATATTTATATATAATTTAATTGATTTGGCCATATTTTTTAATATAAAAAAGTAATAGTTTAGAATTCACGTTATAAAGTTAAAATATAAATAGACTATAATAACTCATATAATTTTTGGTAATGAATATATAAGTATGTTTTAAAATTATAAAATTTTCTTTTTTAAGTAAATTAAATCAACTTTTTTTTTGCTTGTAGACAAATTTGAAGATATCTAATTTGGTTAAAAAAAATACATAATTTAAAAATATTTTGTTAAAATTAAGAAATAATAATGTATTTTAAGTATTCAATTGTTTATCTACAAAAAAAAATTAAATTATTAACTAGTTGAGAATAAAGTTTAACACGGACAGTGATTATATATTAACAAATTTTCTTGGAATACTTTTTTTATGGATATGAAGGTTTTTTTTTAAGATTTACAAATAAGTTCTATCCTATAAAACACCTTATTTTAATCATGTTTTTCATGATATTTTTATGAGCTTTTATTGCACAGAAGTTAACAAATTGTCACCAAACAATTTTTATGGGAAAAGTTAAAGCCACTTATAAAAAAACTTATGATTTCAACCGAGCTCCTATCTCTTAAAAATACTTAGAGAAGAAAAAAAATTGTGTTTTTTTGGTGTTTGGATATTTTATTATTTCAACCAAACTCATGTCTCTTAGAATAGCGAGATATTAATAATTTAGAAGAAAGATAAAAGCAAAAAGTAATAGAAAATAAATTAGAAAGTAATATGAAGATAAGGATGGCACATACGTTAGTTAATGATAAGAATAAAAATGGTTGTATTTATTCCATTCATAAATATAAAGTGGGTCGAAACATTAGAGAGCTCCCCTAGGAAATGAGTATTATATCCCCGATATTGTTCATTAGTTACATTCGTACACTTCTTCTTCCTGCACTCTTTTAAGAAGGTTGTCATTGTCAATTGTGTTATGGGAGATTTTATCACCAGGGAGCATTGAACATTGGGTCAAGAGCAAAACAAGTGTAAGAGATGCCACATATTCACCCAAAACATTAAGGTGGTAGGTGTATGGGTTCTCCCACTTAAAAATGCTCAATTATCCACATTTATAATCAATGTGGGACTCCAACTCACACTTAACTTTATTATTCTCAACATTCCCCCTAAAGTGTGAGTCCACAATACTCCCCCTTAAGTGGAATCTCTTTTGTCCACATACACTTGTACTGTCGTTAACACCTATTACTAGGCACCTCTCACTAGGCATTTCAATACGATCTTCCTGGGCATTACGATTTCAACAGGACACCTCTTCATGGAAATTTTGATACAAGTAAGTCGGTCCCTTTACGAACCAAAGGCTCTTGATACCACTGTTGGAGAAACATGGAGAGGAAGATAAAGTCGATGCAACTTTGTTCAAACAAATTGTCGGATCTCTAAGATATGTGTGCAATAGTTGACCTGATATATGTTTGTTAGTCGCAATAGTGAGCAAATACATGAGTGAACCAAGAGTGTCACACATGAAGGCTGCAACAACAATCCTGAGATACTTAAAAGGATCGATAAACTATAAAATTTTATTTTGACGAGACTCTGAAAGCAAAGAAGATATGGTTAATTGTTATTCAGATACTGACTGGTGCGGAGATAAGGAAGATCAAAGAAGCACTATTTGATATTTCTTTCAAGTATTTGGTGCCCCAATTTCATGGTGCTCGAGAAACCAACCTGTGGTGGCACTATCATCATGTGAAGAGGAATATATAGCAGGATCCTATGTTGCATGTCAAGTAATTTGGATCAGATAGGAATAGTTCAGATCGACTATGATTAGCATACGTTCAACAACTTGGATTATGTTGAGTATGTTGAAATATTAGATTAGATTTGATTTGATTTGATTATATTTGATTTGATTTAATATTTAAATATAATCCAAGTTGTATTAGCCCAAGCCTAATTAGGGTTGTATATAAATAGTTATAGTATGTATCATTATTTGTAACAATCATTCAATAAATCCTTATTTCCTTATTCCCTCTCTTTCTCTCCTCACTAAAAGTGCCTCACGCACTAACAATTTGTGATCGGAAGAGCAAGATTGTCGTTCTCACTTCCGGTGTCCCGAGAAACACTGCTCATCTCAACTTTCCCCGCATCCTTTTTTCTCAAAATTGTTGAACTTGAACGCAAACGCAAACGAAGCAAATAGAAAATGCAAAATACAACGGCGATAAAAGCAACGATAACCGAAGTTATCACCACATGTACCACCTAATCTCTATGATCATTTTGGTTTGATTTTGGAAGATTTTTTTTATTTGACTTAAATGGAACACTAGGAGGCGGTGAAGACATTCTTTTACTAGGAGAGGAATTTACTGACTTTGGTTTACGGTACATTTGATGACTTTACCTTAATATCTTCTTTTATATCTCTAAACCAACATTTCTCTTAAAAAATATTATATTTTAATAGTTAATTCATGTTGTAAATAAAACAAAGCTACAAAGGCATCTAATATTAAATGCACTTAATCCTTTCGGCTTTTTTACTTTTCGTCTTCTTTAAATTTCTCACCAAACTCATAGTTATTTATAGCAATCTAATAATTCTAGTTTGACCCACTTTTTGTCATATGAAATGAAAGCCACGTGAAGAATATATATCAATTTATTCATAAACCTATATAAATAATTGTAATATGAAAATATATCTATATACAATAAAAATAAGAAATAGACAAAAACATTGAAATTATAAATTTGAAACATTAACTTTTTTTTTTTAAATTATTAGATATTTTTTAATAAATGCTATCTTGTCATTTTATATAATACTACATTTGTTCTATAAGTAATTGATAAATTTGAAGAAATAATATTTTAAAAAAAAGTTTATTTTCAACTTTTAAACTAATAGAATTACTTTTTTTCTCTCAAGTATATTCTTTAATTAACATTATATGCATCACTCTAAAGTTATTATAATTTTGCATTTTTGAAATTTACTTAAAAAAAATATTCATTCATTCACCATTAGAAAAAGTCATTTCAAAGTTGAAATTTTTTTGATAAAATAATTCATTTCACTTTTATCCCTTTCTACTATTCGGCTCTTATCCACCATTCCTTTTCCCAGAAAAACTTGAATAAAGCCATAGGTAGAGTTACTCTAGCCCTGAGAGAGAAGGGAATGAATCACCAAATTTCTCTGGTGGGTCCATTCTTTGTTGTGAATAGCTTAGTGACTTCGATGTGAACAATGGAAGTAATAGAATTAAGAAATCTTTAGAGGATATCCCCATTAAAGTTTCGAATTCTATCAAGGAAATGGGTGCGGATGGGGACGAAGATGGTGAGCTCTTTGAGAGAGTGATCAGGGAAATGGAAGAACGAGATAGGGAGATATACGAGGACAGGATAGGGAGTGATATTAGATTCCCATGAATTGTCTTTCTTATAATGTACTAGGGTGTGGTTTAGCTCTGAAGCATAGGAGACTGAGAAAAATTCTATAAGAAGGTCGTGCTGACGTATGCTTTCTACAAGAGACAAAGATTCAAGATATGAGTAATGCATGTGTTTATAGCTTCTGGGACTATTGAGAATTAAACTGGTCCGCTTCAGCTTCCATAGGTCAATCAGGTGGAATTCTCTCAATCTGGAGAAGTGAAGTTTTCACCTCTGAATTCAGCTTCAAGGTAATGAATTCCAAGGGGTTTGTGGATTATGGAAACGGGTGATATTTTATCTCATAAACATCTATTCCCCTTGTAACATATCTGAGAAGAGCAAATTATGGGTATACCTCTTTCAATTAAAGGCAAAACTCCCTCAAGGAGAATGGATGATAGCAGGTGACTTTAACTCAATAAAAATAAGTGATGATAGCATGCTTGAAGATAAGTGAACTGTCTATAGAAGGAGTGGATGATATAAAGAAAGAAGTTAAAGACTTCTTTGAAGCAAAATTTAAACAAAATTTAGGCCTGAGGACTCATCTGGACATGGAGAGTCTACAAAAGCTATCAGTAGAGGATAATGGTATGTAGGTTGAAGCATTCTCACAAGAGGAAATCTGCGAAGCAGTCTTAAGTGAAAATAGCTCAAAAAGTCCTGGGTCGGAAGATTTTAGTCTTGACTTTTTGAAGAGGTGTTGGGGCACAATTGGTGTAGATGTTTCAAATACAATACGACATTTCCACAAGTATTATAGCTTACTAAAGGCGTTGTCATCTTCTTTTATCTCACTAATTCCTAGGGTTGTGAATCCACAGAATTTAGAAAACTATAGGCTTATAAGCTTGGTGGGTAGTGTATACAAGATTATAGCAAAGATTATGACTTCAAGGTTGAGCAAAATTATGGATAAGTTGATCTCTAATTCCCAAATTGCCTTCACACTTGGAAGGCAATTGCTCAGTGGGATATTATTGGTTAATGAAGTGCTTGATCTGGGAAAGAAGAGTAAAGATAAATGTATAGTTTTTAAGGTAGATTTCCAACAAGCATATGACATCGTAGACTGGTTATTCCTGGAGGAAGTGATGATGGCAATGAAGTTTTGTCCTAAATGGATCAGCTGGATTCGAGGAGGAGCATTGAACTACTTTTTTTCCAGTGATTGTAAATGGTGGTACTAATGTGGACTAAGACAAGGGGATCCACTTTCCCCATTTCTGTTCTCCTTGGTGGCAAAGGCTCTTGCGGTGATGATGAGGCATGCAAATTCAAATGGCCTACTAAAAGGATTCAAAGTAGAAGTGGATCAATTTGTAAATCTAGTGCAGTTTGCAGATGATACCATACTCTTGTGTGAAGGGTTATGGGAAGATTTATGGGCAGTAAAAGCATTGTTGAGTGGGTTTGAGTTGATATCTAAACGGCGTAACAATTTTTGGAAAAACTGTGTGTTTGGCGTGGGTCATGATCATGAATATGTACAGACTGCTGCACAGTTTCTAGCATGTAAAGTTGGTGTTCTTCAATTTAGATTTCTTGGCATGGAAGTAGGAGGTAACCATAGAAGGCTTTCCTTTTGAAATCTGGTGGTAAACTCTTTCAAAAATAAACTCTCTTTGTGGAGAGGCAAACTACTGTCTATGGGAGGTAGAGTAATCCTAATTAATTTTGTCCTCTTAAACATGCTTATTCACCATTTCTCCTTTTTCAAAGTCCCTTCAAAAATCCTGAAGGTTTTGATTGGCATCCAAAGGAAATTTCTTTGGTCAGGATCATTGAATAAATAGGTTATTGCTTGGATAAGTTGGGATAAAGTTTTCCTTCAGAAAATCTAAGGGGGTTGGGGATCAAAGAGCTCTCTACCTTCAATACCGCACTACTTCCGAAATGGTTATGACGCATGATTACTAAACCAAATGCTCTTTGGCAAGGAATCCTACAGTGTAGATATGGTTGCTTGTTCTCAAGAATCCTATTGAAACAGAAGCTACAGGTATCTAAGGTGGAATCACTATGGTGGAAGGGCCTCATGTCCATTGGCGACTCAATCTCAGTTTGTGGGTTCCTAGACCAATTGTCGTGCAAGCTTTGAGACGGAATTCGTATTTCTTTCTAGTTCAATTGCTGGCTTGTCCATGTTCCTTTATGCTCTCTTTTCTCAAACATGTTTGAATTATCCACCATCAAAGGTGTTGATGTATCTGACATGGGGCACTTGATTTTGGAGGCGTGGTATTGGAATTTTGATATAATAGCACAAGACCTGCCAAGAGTGTTGCAAGATGAATTTCAAGCCCTTAAAATCCTGTTGTACGATTTTGCGCCTTGTAGGGGTGTCTTAGATAGTTTTACGTGGAAATCTGGAAGAATTAGCTCATTCACTGTAAACTTATGCTACCAATAGTTAATGGCTAGTGCAGAGGTACATGAGATGGATATTACTCCCAAGGCTATTCTGGAAGTTTTATGGAAAACAAAGGTCCCTCTTAAAATTAGATTATTTGGCTGGAGGGTTGCTTGGGATAGGATTCAAACTAGATCGAATCTTGCAGCCAGGGGAATAATATCTGACTCTTACGATATTGTTTGTGCGTTTTGATTTAATGTCGTTGAAGACATAAATCACATTTTTTGTTCTTGTCCGTGCATTATTGAAATTTGGCGTACGATTGCGAATTGGGTAGGAATCCCATGGATGATCGAGTCAAGTGTATGCGAGCACTTCTTAGAATGGTTTCTCAAGGTGGTGAAGAAAACTTCTAAAGCTTATGCTTGTATCATTTGGTTGGCGACGTCTTGGATAATTTGGTGGACGCAGAACCAGATCATATTCAATGATATGATCGGTAAGAACGAGGACATTCCGCTTTGAGTCATCCACACATCTTGGTATTGCCTGCGTTATAGGATTGAATATACTCCACTTTGTAGCTTTTATAATTGGTATAAGTCTTTATCACCACAGGAACCACCCAATCTCTAGGATCATTTTGGTTTGATTTTGGAAGATTTTTTTATTTAACTTAAATGAAACACTAGGAGGTGATGAAGAAATTCTTTTGCTAGGAGAGGAATTTACTGACTTTGGTTTACGGTACATTTGATGACTTAACCTCAATATCTTCTTTTATATCTCTAAACCAACCTTTCTCTCAAAAAAAATATTATATTTTAATAGTTAATTCGTATTCTAAATAAAACAAAGTTACAAAAGCATCTAATATTAAAGGCACTTAATTTTTTCGGCTTTTTTACTTTTCCTCTTCTTTTAATTTCTCACAAAACTCATAGTTATTTATAGCGATCTAATAATTCTAGTTTGACCCACTTTTTGTCATATGAAATGAAAGCCACGTGAAGAATATATATCAATTTATTCATTAGCATATATATATAATTGTAATATAAAAATACATCTATATACAGTAAAAATAAGAAATAGACAAAAATATTGAAATTAAAAATTTGAATCACTGACTTTTTTAAAAAAATTATTAGATAATTTCTAATAATGTTATCTTGTCATTTTATATAATACTACATTTGTTCTATAAATAATTGATAAATTTGAAGAAAAAATATTTTAAAATAAATTATTTTCAACTTTTAAAATAATAGTAATTAATTTTTGTTCTCTCATTTATAATCTTTAATTAACATTATATGCATCACTCTAACGTTATTATAATTTTGTATTTTGGAAATTTACTTAATCAAAATTTTCATTCATTCACCATTGGAGCAAGTCATTTCAAAAATGAAATTTTTTTGATAAAATAATTCATTTCACATTTACCCCTTCCTACTATTCGACTCTTATCCACCATTCTTTTCCCTAGAAAAACTTGAATAAATCTGTAACGCCCACATATATATACATACATCAAAGCATATATCATACATGAATAATACGTTTGGTACTGAAATATATATACAAGTTCCTAGTTAACACATTATATACATTAAATGCCCTAAATACAAAGTTCTAAAGTCTACGGCACAACATATACAATATGTCCAAAATACACTAAGAACTAGATCAATACAATGATCTCAAAATAAAACGCCATAGCGGAAGCCATGCCATCTCAAAACCCACGATCCGTAAGGAAAGTCAAACAACCTTGTCCTTACCCTTCGCCGAACCTGCAGAACCTGTGATGTAAACAACAACAGTGGGGTGAGATACATCAAATCTCAGTGAGTTCTCTATCTTATAGTCCTCTCGGCTTTACAAGGTTCTAATAAGCCTAACTCAAGTCAAAAGGGAAGGGAAGTGACTTTGAGTACACACACTATATAAATACATCACACTCGTGAGCGTATTAACTCACAATAGTACCAAAGTAAGTTCTGAGCCTGTTACTCCAGAATCTTACAATACAATAACCGTACCAAGGCATCCCCTATTCCCGTCCGCTTCTACGTCTAGAAGACGACCCGAGTCATGGATCCTTGTATTTACTTGGCATATAAATTGGATTCGGGATCATCGGCCCGTACACCGTGATCCGTCACTTCACACGGCCCGTACACCGTCACAAGTCTCTTTACCCGTAGGCTCCAATAGTACTATACGCGGGAATCAAACCTGCCAAGTAATTGTGCATACGTTTCAGAGGAGGTGCTCGAGTCTCATGAAACTACACCGCAAGATAACCCGATTATTATTACTAGACACCCGCCTCGGCCTCTTCTGCACGAGCATTGTCGCAAAGTTATTCCACACTATCCGACAATTGTTTACGGTATTATTCCTCACTCTACCTATTTCATATTTTAACATGCATACATACTCAACATGCTTAACAATAGGAACATAGGCAATTATTCATCAATCACACAATTAAAACACATAATTCCACATATCGCATATTATGCCGATTAACGGTTCCCTCCGATTTATTTAATCGAGCATCAAAACCAATATCTCTTCCTTCTATTAAATAGAGATTATTCACAGTTCCACATCGATATCAAGAATATGCAAAACGGATAAACGATGCAAGAGTTATGAAAGAAACAAAATTCCACACACAGTCGTGTTCGTTAGGCGAACGTCCCAGCGAGCCTTCGCTCCAACCTTTGCTAGGCGAAGCTCCTGGCGAATGTACAAACAGAATAAAAATAGACGAACACTCGCCTCTCCCTTCGTTTCGCGAACAACTTAGCGAAGCAAGGCAGTAGCAAACAGCACTAAAAACACCCAAGGTTCGCTAGGCGAACGTCCCTGGCGAACACTCACTGACCTTCGTTGGCGGGTTCGCTAGGCGAACCCTTGAAAATCCGTTCGCTGGGACTCGCCCCAGGTTCGCTAGGCAAAGCCTGGAAAATCCCACTTCTCAACATCGCTGTGTTCCATCCCAAATTCAATTATTTTCTGACCAAAACACATCCAAACCTCATTATAGTCATCAAAACAGGGTATAATCATAACAGGAAGCATTTAACAACGATTATCTCGCATTTCATCCGTTAATTTCATGATTTTAACATAATTACTCATTTTCTCACAATTCTAACCTAACTCAAAAACACATTGAATTCTACGTCTAGAGCATCTATCTAGAACCCACCTTATACAGAGGATGATGATGAATAAGATGAGTTGATTCGATGGCGATTGGATGATGGTTGAAGGTTTGATGTTTAATGTTCTTGAGCTTTTTCTCTTCTTTCCTTTCCTTTCTCTCCCTTTTCTTTCTATCTTTTCCTTTCTTTGTTTCTAAAGAGGAAAAATGAGGGAAAAGAAAAAGATATAGTAAAGCATCATCAATTACCAACACTACTAATTGTCCAAAAAGTCTCTAAAGTCCAAAAATTTAAATATCTCAGAGTCAGATAATATTAATTGGATTTACTCTAAGTCCAACAGTTACCCTAATTACCTCTGCAGATAATTTATAAGAGTACACCGGAACTCAGTTGATCACAACTAATATTACCCAAGGTAAAATAATTTACGGGGTATTACATCCTCCCCCCCTTAAATAGAAATTCGCCCACGAATTAAAACAATTACCTAAAAAGATGTGGATAAACCTCCCGCATTTCCGATTCCAACTCCCAAGTTGCATCCCCCGGATGCGTTGTATCCCACTGGACCTTAACGAGAGGAATCTCTTTATTCCTTAACACTTTAGTTTCTCATCCGGTGATACGACTCGGTTGAGGTTCAAAGGTCAAATCTGCTTCTATCTCAATGGTATCTGGTAAAATTGGCTGAAGAGGATCTGGGACAAATTTCCGAAGTTGAGATACATGAAAAACATCGTGCATCTCGGACAGAGAAGGCGGTAAGGCTAATCTGTAGGCTACTTCACCAACTCTTTCCAAAATCTGATACGGTCTCACGTATCTCGGACTTAACTTCCGCGATCTAAACGGTCCTTTCAACCGTAATCCCGGCGTGACTTTTAAAAACACGTGATCATCTTCTTCAAATTCTAAAGGTCTTCTACGGTTATCCGCATAACTCTTCTGATGATCTTGGGTTTGTTTGATCTTATCACAGATCATCTTAATTTTCTCCGTAGTTTCATGAATGATCTCGGGTCCCAACATTCTATCCTCCCCCACTTCTGCCCAACACAACGGTGTCCTACACTTCCTACCATACAATACCTCATACGGTGCCATACCAATGCTTGTGTGATAACTATTATTATAAGAGAATTCAATCAACGGTAAAAGTTCTATCCAAATTCCTCCACTTTCCAACACACAAGCTCTCAACATATACTCCATGGTCTTTATTGTCCGTTCCGTCTGGCCATCCGTTTGCGGATGATTCGACGTACTCATACATAACTTCGTCCCCGTGGCTTGTTGAAAAGCTCTCCAAAATCTCGAATTAAACTTCGGATCTCTATCCGAAACAATACTAGTAGCAATACCATGCAACCTCACTATCTCCGAAATGAACAACCTTGCGAGATGACTCGCCTTATAAGTAGTCTTTACGGCCAAGAAATGAGTAGACTTCGTCAACCGATCCACAATCACCCAAATTGAATCATAACCGCCTTGTGCACGGGGTAATCCCACGACGATATCCATCGAAATACTATCCCATTTCCATACCGGAATTTCTAAAGGTTGCAACAAGCCACCCGGCCTTTGGTGCTCAATCTTTACTTGTTGGCACACCGAACATTCCGACACATACACCGCAATATCCCTTTTCATCCCGGACCACCAATAGTCTCTCTTTATATCTTGGTACATCTTCGAAGATCCCAGATGTATCGTAAAAGCACCCTTATGCGCTTCATCCAAAATCCTCCTTTTTACCTCTGTGTTATCTGGAACACAAATCCTTTGGTTAAACACGATAACTCCGTCGGTATCTCGCAAAAAACCCGGTTGCAATAATACTCCTTGCAACTTCTCATCTAACCCTTGCTCGTGTTGGATTTCTTCCCTAAGAGTAGAATTGATATCCAAGTTTCCCATAATCACACAATTTGGAGTCCAAGTAAATTGAAGATCTAGATCTTGAAATTTTTCCAATAAAGTATACTCTAGCATCATCAACTCAGCATTATGCAACATCTTCCTACTCTATGCATCCGCCACTTTATTTGCTTTACCCGGGTGGTATCTTAGTTCCAAGTCGTAATCTTTCAAATATTCCATCCACCTCCTTTGACGCATGTTCAACTCCTTCTGATCAAAGAGGTACTGTAAACTCTTGTGGTCACTAAACATCTCAAAACGTACCCCATATAAGTAGTGACGCCACACCTTCAAGGTAAAAACAACTGCCGCCAATTCTAAATCATGCGTTGGATAATTCGCTTCATGCACTTTCAACTGTCGTGAAGCATAAGCCACTACATGTCCCTCTTGCATTAACACCCCTCCTAATCCCATCTTCGACGCATCACAATACACCTCATACGACTTGCTAGGATCAGGAATAACCAAAACAGGAGCGGTCGTCAATCTCTCTTTCAAGCTTATAAAACTTTGCTCACAAGTCGAATCCCATTCATAAAACAATCCTTCCGAGTAAGTCTCGTCATCGGTAAAGCCAATTGGGAAAAGCCCTTAATAAACCTTCTATAATAACCTGCTAGTCCCAAAAAGCTTCTAACTTCAGACATATTCTTCGGTCTCTCCCAATTTATCACTGCTTCAACTTTTGATGGATCAACCACCACACCCCCTTGAGATATGACATGTCCAAGGAAATTCACCTCCGACATCCAAAATTCACACTTACTTAGCTTGGCAAAAAGTTGTCTTTCTTGTAAAATGGATAAAACGATCCTTAGGTGTTCTCCGTGCTCTTGAGGGTCACGAGAATAGATAAGAATGTCATCAATGAAAATCACCACAAATTGGTCCAAGTAAGGTTGAAATATCCGATTCATATAATCCATGAAAACTGCCGGAGCATTCGTCACACCGAAAGGCATCACCAAAAATTCATAATGACCATAACGGGTTCTGAACGCAGTCTTTGGTACGTCTGAACTCTTCACCCGAATCTGATGATAACCCGACCGTAAATCAATCTTCGAGAATACACAGGCTTCTTTCAATTGATCTAAAAAATCGTCTATCCTTGGCAATGGGTATTTGTTCTTGATGGTGACCTTATTCAATTGACGGTAATCAATACACAACCGCATTCCACCATCCTTTTTCTTTACCAACAACACTGGACCTCCCCAGGGTGAAACACTGGGTCGGACAAAATGCTTAGCCAATAACTCTTCCAATTGATCCTTTAGTTCTCTTAATTCAAGTGGTGCCATCCGATACGGTGAAACGGATATTGGAGCCGTTCCCGGTATCAGATCAATAGAGAATTCCACTTCCCGCTCCGAAGGAAGAGAAGTGATATCCTCGGGGAAAACTTCAGAAAAGTCACAAACTACTGGAATACTCGAAACTTGAAGGTTACTACCCTCCTCCTTAGTAAGAATCATAAGAACAGACTTTTCCTCCTCAAACAAGAAATTAATCATTCCAACCGTACCTTCTAAAATAGTAGTTAACACATCCTTCGGAGTAGCTTTAGTAGATGGAATAATGATTAGTTTTTCTTCACACCCGATAAATACCGAATTAGCTGAAAGCCAATCCATTCCCAGAACAACATCCACTTTCTTTAGCAGCAAACAAATAAGATCAATCTGGAAGACTCTTTCATTCACCGACAATACATAATTTTCACCCATCAACGGTGTTTCAACAATTTCATCCATGGCAGTAGTAACCACCATGGGTTGAGACAAAGGAACAGCTTGCAACCCAAGTCGCTTCACGCACCGCGTGGACACAAAAGAATGCGTTTCCCCACAATCAAATAAAACAAAACAAGGATTTCCATTCACAAAACACGTACCCGCAATCAAGGAGTTATCACTCTTTGTCTTCCTTGCATCCAAGGTATACACTCGTCCGGTATTCTTTTCTTGTATCTGATTCCTCTTCTGAGGACAATCCCTCGATAAATGACCCACCTTGTTACACTGATAACATCTTATTCCTTCCCAACTGCACCTCCCAAAATGATTCCTACCACAAGTACGGCATACCAGAGGCGCACTAGACTTAGAAATCTGAACTTGTTTCCCTTTGAAAGGTTGTTGTCTCGGCCTAAATTGTTGATTCGATCGCCCACGATCACTTTGATTCACCCTACTTAAATCTTCTTCCGCTTGTACCTTCTTCAAACTATGCTCCGCCACATAACACTGTCGTAACAATTCAGCATAGCTAGTACACTCTCTCTGGGACACACTATGTGAAATTTCAGCCCTTAAACCAAAAAGAAACTGGTCAATCTTCCACCTCTCATCAGGAGCATACATGGCTTGTCTAGAATAAGCAGCCATAACCTTGAACATTTTCGCATAAGAAGCCACTGTCAAGTTACCTTGTCTCAACTGCTGAAATTCGAATTCTTTTTGAGACCTTAAGGAACTTGGAAAATACTTCTCCATAAAAGTTATCTTAAACTGCTCCCACACTTTCGGTACCTCTTGAATTGTCATTAATGCTGAAGCGCTTTCCCACCACCTCATGGAAGGACCCTTAAACAAGTGAGAAGCAAACACGACCTTATTCTCTTCACTACACTGAACAATCAAGAAAATTCGCTCCATACCGGATATCCATTCATGCGCCTTTACTGGATCTAACCCCCCCAGAAACTCCGGAGGATTCATACGAATAAAATCCCTAAAGGTTCCCCCTTGCAGCTTCTGGCACAACCACTGGAGGATGCACCCCCCAACCATTTGTTGTACCATTTGTTGCACAAACTGATTCTGCTATTGCTGCATCTGTTGCATGAATTGATACAGAGGGGCATTCCCTTCGTGCCCTGGCGGATTTGTCCCTGCTGGAGTAGTTCTCAGTCTACCAGGATTGTTTCTGCGTCGGTTGGCCGTGTTCCTAAATGTCATACAGATAGGATTAAGTTGATCAGGCTCAATACCATAAATATAACACATAAGACCAATGGCGACACAACACATATGAAACGGAAAGAAACACTTATACTATTTCATGGCTAGGTCGAGGATACGACCCGCTCTGATACCAACTGTAACGCCCACATATATATACATACATCAAAGCATATATCATACATGAATAATACGTTTGGTACTGAAATATATATACAAGTTCCTAGTTAACACATTGTATACATTAAATGCCCTAAATACAATGTTCTAAAGTCTACGGCACAACATATACAAGATGTCCAAAATACACTAAGAACTAGATCAATACAATGATCTCAAAATAAAACGCCATAGCGGAAGCCATGCCATCTCAAAACCCACGATCCGTAAGGAAAGTCAAACAACCTTGTCCTTACCCTTCACCGAACCTGCAGAACCTGTGATGTAAACAACAACAGTGGGGTGAGATACATCAAATCTCAGTGAGTTCGCTATCTTATAGTCCTCTCAGCTTTACAAGGTTCTAATAAGCCTAAATCAAGTCAAAAGGGAAGGGAAGTGCCTTTAAGTACACACACGATATAAATACATCACGCTCGTGAGCCTATTAACTCACAATAGTACCAAAGTAAGTTCTGAGCCTGTTACTCCAGAATCTTACAATACAATAACCGTACCAAGGCATCCCCTATTCCCGTCCGCTTCTACGTCTAGAAGACGACCCGAGTCATGGATCCTTGTATTTACTTGGCATACGAATTTGATTCGGGATTATCGACCCGTACACCGTGATCCGTCACTTCACACGGCCCGTACACCGTCACAAGTCTCTTTACCCGTAGGCTCCAATCATACTATATGCGGGAATCAAACCTGCCAAGTAATTGTGCATACCTTTCAGAGGAGGTGCTCGAGTCTCATGAAACTACACCGCAAGATAATTCGATTATTACTACTAGACACCCGCCTCGGCCTCTTCTGCACGAGCATTGTCGCAATGTTATTCCATACTATCCAAAAATTGTTTACAGTATTATTCCTCACTCTACCTATTTCATATTTTAACATGCATACATACTTAACATGCTTAACAATAGGAACATAGGCAATTATTCATCAATCACACAATTAAAACACATAATTCCACATATCGCATATTACGCTGATTAACGGCTCCCTCTGATTTATTTAATCGAGCATCAAAACCAATATCTCTTCCTTCTATTAAATAGAGGTTATTCATAGTTCCACATCGATATCAAGAATATGCAAAACGGATAAACGATGCAAGAGTTATGGAAGAAACAAAATTCCACACACAGCTATGTTCGCTAGGCGAACGTCCCAGCGAGCCTTCGCTCCAGCCTTCGCTAGGCGAAGCTCCTGGCGAATGTACAAACAGAATAAAAGCAGACATAAAATTTGCCTCGCGAACACTCTGGCGAACAATTGCCTCTCCCTTCGCTTCGCGAACAACTTAGCGTAGCAAGGCAGTAGCAAACAGCACTGAAAACACCCAAGGTTCGCTAGGTGAACGTCCCTGGCGAACACTCGCTGACCTTCGCTGGCGGGTTCGCTAGGCGTACCCTCGAAAATCCGTTCGCTGGGACTTGCCCCAGGTTCGCTAGGCGAAGCCTGGAAAATCCCACTTCTCAACAGCGTTGTGTTCTAACCCAAATTCAATTATTTTCCGACCAAAACACATCCAAACCTCATTATAGTCATCAAATTGGGTATAATCATAACAGCAAGCATTTAACAACGATTATCTCGCATTTCATCCGTTAATTTCATGATTTTAACATAATTACTCATTTTCTCACAATTCTAACCTAACTCTAAAACACATGGAATTCTACATCTAGAGCATCTATCTAGAACCCACCTTATACAGAGGATGATGATGAAGAAGATGAGTTGATTCGATGGAGATTGGATGATGGTTGAAGGTTTGATGTTCTTGAGCTTTTTCTCTTCTTTCCTTTCCTTTCACTCCCTTTTCTTTCTATCTTTTCCTTTCTTTGTTTCTAAAGAGGAAAAATGAGGGAAAAGAAAAAGATAGAGTAAAACATCATCAATTACCAACACTACTAATTGTCCAAAAAGTCTCTAAAGTCCAAAAATTTAAATATCTCAGAGTCAGATAATATTAATTGGATTTACTCTAAGTTCAACAGTTACCCTAATTACTTCTTCAGATAATTTATCAGAGTACATTGGGACTCAGTTGATCACAACTAATATTACCCAAGGTAAAATAATTTACGGGGTATTACATCCTCCCCCCTTAAATAGAAATTCTCCCACGAATTAAAACAATTACCTAAAAAGATGTGGATAAACCTCCCGCATTTCCGATTCCAACTCCCAAGTTGCATTGCCCGGATGCGTCGTATCCCACTGGACCTTAACGAGAGTAATCTCTTTATTCCTTAACACTTTAGTTTCTCTTCCGGTGATACGACTCGGTTGAGGCTCAAAGGTCAAATCTGCTTCTATCTCAATGGTATCGGGTAAAATTGGCTGAAGAGGATCTGGGAAAAATTTCCGAAGTTGAGATACATGAAAAACATCGTGCATCTCGGACAGAGAAGGCGGTAAGGCTAATCTGTAGGCTACTTCACCAACTCTTTCCAAAATCTGATACGGTCCCACGTATCTCGGACTTAACTTCCGCGATCGAAACGGTCCTTTCAACCGCAATCCCGACCTGACTTTTAAAAACACGTGATCGTCTTCTTCAAATTCTAAAGGTCTTCTACGGTTATCCGCATAACTCTTTTGACGATCTTGGGCTAGTTTGATCTTATCACAGATCATCTTAATTTTCTCCGTAGTTTCATGAATGATCTCGGGTCCCAACATTCTATCCTCCCCCACTTCTGCCCAACACAACGGTGCCCTACACTTCCTACCATACAATGCCTCATACGGTGCTATACCAATGCTTGCGTGATAACTATTATTATAAGAGAATTCAATCAACGGTAAAAGTTCTATCCAAATTCCTCCACTTTCCAACACACAACATCTCAACATATCCTCCATGGTCTGTATTGTCTGTTCCGTTTGGCCATCCGTTTGCGGATGATTCGATGTACTCATACATAACTTCGTCCCCATGGCTTGTTGAAAAGCTCTCCAAAATCTCGAAGTAAACTTCGGATCTCTATCCGAAACAATACTAGTAGGAATACCATGCAACCTCACTATCTCCAAAATTAACAACCTTGCGAGATGACTCGCCTTATAAGTAGTCTTTACGGCCAAGAAATGAGCAGACTTCGTCAACCGATCCACAATCACCCAAATTGAATCATAACCGCTTTGTGCACGGGTAATCCCACGGCAAAATCCATCGAAATACTATCCCATTTCCATACCGGAATTTCTAAAGGTTGCAAAAAGCCACCCGACCTTTGGTGCTCGATCTTTACTTATTGGCACACCGAACATTCCGACACATACACCGCAATATCCCTTTTCATCCCATACCACCAATAGTCTCTCTTTAGATCTTGGTACATCTTCGAAGATCCCGGATGTATCGCAAAAGAACCTTATGCGCTTCATCCAAAATCCTCCTTTTTACCTCCATGTTATCCGGAACACAAATCCTTTGGTAAAACACGATAACTCCGTCGGTATCTCGCACAAAACCCGGTTGCAATAACACTCCTTGCAACTTCTCATCTAACCCTTGCTCGTGTTGGATTTCTTCCCTAAGAGTAGAATTGATATCCAAGTTTCCCATAATCACACAATTTGGAGTCCAATTAAATTGAAGATCTAGATCTCGAAATTTTTCCAATAAAGTATACTCTAGCATCATCAACTCGGCATTATGCAACACCTTCCTACTCAATGCATCCGCCACTTTATTTGCTTTACCCGGGTGGTATCTTAGTTCCAAGTCGTAATCTTTCAAATATTCCATCCACCTCCTTTGACGCATGTTCAACTGCTTCTGATCAAAGAGGTTTTGTAAGCTCTTGTGGTCACTAAACATCTCAAAATGTACCCCATATAAGTAGTGACGCCACACCTTCAAGGTAAAAACAACCGCCGCCAATTCTAAATCATGCGTTGGATAAGTCGCTTCATGCACTTTCAACTGTCGTGAAGCATAAGCCACTACATGTCCCTCTTGCATTAACACCCCTCCTAATCCCATCTTCGACGTATCACAATACACCTCATACGACTTGCTAGGATCAAGAATAACCAAAACAGGAGCGGTCGTCTATCTTTCTTTCAAGCTCATAAAACTTTGCTCACAAGCCGAATCGCATTCATAATAAGAATCCTTCCGAGTAAGTCTCGTCATCGGTAAAGCCAGTTGGGAAAGCCCTTAATAAACCTTCTATAATAACCTACTAGTCCCAAAAAGCTTCTAACTTCAGACACATTCTTCGGTCTCTCCCAATTTATCACTGCTTCAACTTTTGATGGATCAACCGCTACACCCCCTTGAGATAGGACATGTCCAAGGAAATTCACCTCCGACATCCAAAATTCACACTTACTTAGTTTGGCAAAAAGTTGTCTTTCTTGCAATATGGATAAAACGATCCTTAGGTGTTCTCCGTGCTCTTGAGGGTCACAAGAATAGATAAGAATGCCATCAATCAAAATCACCACAAATTGGTCCAAGTAAGGTTGAAATATCCGATTCATATAATCCATGAAAACTGCCGGAGCATTCGTCACACCGAAAGGCATCACCAAAAATTCATAATGACCATAACGGGTTCTGAACGCAGTCTTTGGTACGTCTGAACTCTTCACCCGAATCTGATGATAACCCGACCGTAAATCAATCTTCGAGAACACGCAGGCTCCTTTCAATTGATCTAACAAATCGTCTATCCTTGGCAATGGGTATTTGTTCTTGATAGTGACCTTATTCAATTGACGGTAATCAATACACAACTTCATTCCACCATCCTTTTTCTTTACCAACAACACTTGAGCTCCCCAGGGTGAAACACTGGGTCGGACAAAATGCTTAGCCAGTATCTCTTCCAATTGATCCTTTAGTTCTCTTAATTCAAGCGGTGCCATCCGATACGGAGAAACGGATATTGAAGCCATTCCCGGTATCAGATCAATAGAGAATTCCACTTCCCGCTCCGGAGGAAGAGAAGTGATATCCTCGGGGAAAACTTCAGAAAAGTCACAAACTACTGGAATACTCGAAACTTGAAGGTTACTACCCTCCTCCTTAGTAAGAATCATAAGAACAGACTTTTCCTCCTCAAACAAGAAATTAATCATTCCAACCGTACTTTCTAAAATAGTAGTTAACACATCCTTCGGAGTAGCTTCAGTAGATGGAATAATGATTAGTTTTTCTTCACACCCGATAAATACCGAATTAGCTGAAAGCCAATCCATTCCTAGAACAACATCCACTTTCTTAAGCGGCAAACAAATAAGATCAATCTGGAAGACTCTTTCATTCACCGACAATACACAATTTTCACCCATCAACGATGTTTCAACAATTTCATCCATGGCAGTAGTAACCACCATGGGTGGAGACAAAGAAACAGCTTGCAACCCAAGTCGCTTCACGCACTGCGTGGACACAAAAGAATGCATTGCCCCACAATCAAATAAAACAAAACAAGGATTTCCATTCACAAAACACGTACCCGCAATCAAGGAGTTATCACTCTTTGTCTTCCTTGCATCCAAGGTATACACTCGTCCGGTATTCTTTTTCTGTATCTGGTTCCTCTTCTGAGGACAATCCCTCGATAAATGACCCACCTTGTTACACTGATAACATCTTATTCCTTCCCAACTGCACCTCCCAAAATGATTCCTACCACAAGTACGGCATACCGGAGGCGCACTAGACTTAGAACTCTAAACTTGTTTCCCTTTGAAAGGTTGTTGTCTCGGCCTAAATTGTTGATTCGATTGCCCACGATCACTTTGATTCACCCTACTTAAATCTCCTTCCGCTTGTACCTTCTTCAAACTATGCTCCGCCATATAACACTGTCGTAACAATTCAGCATAGCTAGTACACTCTCTCTGGGACACACTATGTGAAATTTCAGCCCTTTAACCAAAAAGAAATTGGTCAATCTTGCACCTCTCATCAGGAGTATACATGGCTTGTCTAGAATAAGCAGCCATAACCTCGAACTTTTCCGCATAAGAAGCCACTGTCAAGTTACCTTGTCTCAACTGCTGAAATTCGAATTCTTTTTGAGACCTTAAGGAACTTGGAAAATACTTCTCCGTAAAAGTTATCTTAAACTGCTCCCACACTTTCGGTACCTCTTGAATTGTCATTAAGGCTGAAGCGCTTTCCCACCACCTTATGGCAGGACCCTGAAACAAGTGAGAAGTGAACACGACCTTATTCTCTTCACTACACTGAACAATCAAGAAAATCCGCTCCATACCGGATATCCATTCATGCGCCTTTACTGGATCTAACCCCCCCAGAAACTCCGGAGGATTCATACGAATAAAATCCCTAAAGGTTCCCTCTTGCAGCTTCTGGCACAACCACTGGAGGATGCACCCCCCAACCATTTGCTGTACCATTTGTTGCACAAACTGATTCTGCTGTTGCTGCATCTGTTGCATGAATTGATACATAGCGGCATTCCCTTCGTGCCCTGGCGGATTTGTCCCTACTAGAGTAGTTCTCGGACTACCACGATTGTTTCTGCGTCGGTCGGCCATGTTCCTAAATGTCATACAGATAGGATTAATTTGATCAGGCTCAATACCATAAATATAACACATAAGACCAATGGCGACACAACACATATGAAACGGAAAGAAACACTTATACTATTTCATGGCTAGGTCGAGGATACGACCCGCTCTGATACCAACTGTAACGCCCACATATATATACATACATCAAAGCATATATCATACATGAATAATACGTTTGGTACTGAAATATATATACAAGTTCATAGTTAACACATTGTATACATTAAATGCCCTAAATACAAAGTTCTAAAGTCTACGGCACAACATATACAAGATGTCCAAAATACACTAAGAACTAGATCAATACAATGATCTCAAAATAAAATGCCATAGCGAAAGCCATGCCATCTCAAAACCCACGATCCGTAAGGAAAGTCAAACAACCTTGTCTTTTCCCTTCGCCGAACCTGCAGAACCTGTGATGTAAACAACAACAGTGGGGTGAGATACATCAAATCTCAGTGAGTTCGCTATCTTATAGTCCTCTCGGCTTTACAAGTTTCTAATAAGCCTAACTCAAGCCAAAAGGGAAGGGAAGTGACTTTGAGTACACACACGATATAAACACATCACACTCGTGAGCCTATTAACTCACAATAGTACCAAAGTAAGTTCTGAGTCTGTTAGTCCAGAATCTTACAATACAATAACTGTACCAAGGCATCCCCTATTCCCGTCCGCTTCTACGTCTAGAAGATGACCCGAGTCATGGATCCTTGTATTTACTTGGCATACGAATTGGATTAGGGATCATCGGCCCGTACACCGTGATCCGTCACTTCACACGGCCCGTACACCGTCACAAGTCTCTTTACCCGTAGGCTCCAATCATAATATACGCGGGAATCAAACCTGCCAAGTAATTGTGCATACGTTTCAGAGGAGGTGCTCGAGTTTCATGAAACTACACCGCAAGATAACCCGATTATTATTACTAGACACCCGCCTCAGCCTCTTCTGCAGGAGCATTGTCGCAATGTTATTCCACACTATCCGATAATTGTTTACGGTATTATTCCTCACTCTACCTATTTCATATTTTAACATGCATACATACTCAACATGCTTAACAATAGGAACATAGGCAATTATTCATCAATCACACAATTAAAACACATAATTCCACATATCGCATATTACACCGATTAACGGTTCCCTCCGATTTATTTAATCGAGCATCAAAACCAATATCTCTTCCTTCCATTAAATAGAGGTTATTCACAGTTCCACATCGATATCAAGAATATGCAAAACGGATAAACGATGCAAGAGTTATGAAAGAAACAAAATTCCACAAACAGCTATGTTCGCTAGGCGAACGTCCCAGCGAGCCTTCGCTCCAGCCTTCGCTAGGCGAAGCTCCTGGCGAATGTACAAACAGAATAAAAACAGACATAAAATTCGCCTCGCGAACACTTTGGTGAACACTCGCCTCTCCCTTCGCTTCGCGAACAACTTAGCGTAGCAAGGCAGTATCAAACAACACTGAAAACACCCAAGGTTCGCTAGGCGAACGTCCCTGGAGAACACTCGCTGACCTTCGCTAGCGGGTTCGCTAGGCGAACCCTCGAAAATCCGTTCGTTGGGACTCGCCCCAGGTTCGCTAGGCGAAGCCTGGAAAATCCCACTTCTCAACAGCGCTGTGTTCCAACCCAAATTCAATTATTTTCCGACCAAAACACATCCAAACCTCATTATAGTCATCAAAATAGGGTATAATCATAACAGCAAGCATTTAACAACGATTATCTCGCATTTCATCCATTAATTTCATGATTTTAACATAATTACTCATTTTCTCATAATTCTAACCTAACTCTAAAACACATGGAATTCTACATCTAGAGCATCTATCTAGAACCCACCTTATACAGAGGATGATGATGAAGAAGATGAGTTGATTCGATGGAGATTGGATGATGGTTGAAGGTTTGATGTTCTTGAGCTTTTTCTCTTCTTTCCTTTCCTTTCTCTCCCTTTTCTTTCTATCTTTTCCTTTCTTTGTTTCTAAAGAGGAAAAATGAGGGAAAAGAAAAAGATATAGTAAAACATCATCAATTACCAACACTACTAATTGTCCAAAAAGTCTCTAAAGGCCAAAAATTTAAATATCTCAGAGTCAGATAATATTAATTGGATTTACTCTAAGTCCAACAGTTACCCTAATTACCTCTGCAGATAATTTATCAGAGTACATTGGGACTCAGTTGATCATAACTAATATTACCCAAGGTAAAGTAATTTACGGGATATTACAAAATCCATAGGCAGGAGTCACTCTAGCCCTGAGAGAGAAGGGAATGAATCACCAAATTTCTCTGGTGGGTCCATTCTTTATTGTAGATCGCTTAGTGACTCCGATGTGAATAATGGAAGTAACAGAATTAAGAAATATTTAGAGGATATCCCCATTAGAGTTTGGAATTCTATCAAGGAAATGGGTGTGGATGGGGATGAAGATGATGAGCTCTTTGAGATAGTGATTAAGGAAATGGAAGAACGAGATAGGAATATACACAAGGACGGGATGTGGACTGATATTAGAGTCCCTTGAATTGTGTTTCTTATAATGTATGAGGGAGTGGCTCAACTTTGAAGCATAGGAGAATGAGAAAAATTCTATAACAAGGTCGTGCTGACGTATGCTTTCTACAAGAGACGAAGATTTAAGATATGAGTGATGCATGTGTTCACAATATCTGGGACTATGGAGAATTAAATTGGTCAGCTTCAGCTTCCATAGGTCAATCAGGTGAAATTCCCGCGATCTGAAGAAGTGAAGTTTTCACCTCTGAATTCAGCTTCAGAGGTAAGGGATTCCTAGTGGCATGTGGATTATGGATAGGGGTACAATGTTATGTCATAAACATATATTCCCCTTGTAACATATCTGAGAAGAGGAAATTATGGGTAGTCCTCGTTCAATTAAAGGCAATACTCCCTCAAGGAGAATGGATGGTATCATGCTGACGTATGCTTTCTACAAGAGACAAAGATTTAAGATATGAGTGATGCATGTGTTCATAGTATCTGGGACTATGGAGAATTAAATTGGTCAGCTTCAGCTTCCATAGGTCAATCAGGTGAAATTCCCGCGATCTGAAGAAGTGAAGTTTTCACCTCTGAATTCAGCTTCAGAGGTAAGGGATTCCTAGTGGCTTTTGGATTATGGATAGGGGTACAATGTTATGTCATAAACACATATTCCTCTTGTAACATATCTGAGAAGAGGAAATTATGGGTAGACCTCGTTCAATTGAAGGTAATACTCCCTCAAGGAGAATGAATGGTAGCAGGTGACTTCAACTCAATAAAAACAAGTGATGAGAGAAAAGGGAAAACAAGTAACAGTACTTCAGAAATGGCTTATTTTGAATCCTTCATTGAGGCTATAGACTTGTTTGACGAGCCAATAATAAGAAATAAGTATACTTGGTGCAAAGTCAATGGTAGTTGTAAAAGTAGGCTGGATAGATTCTTAATTTCAGACGGTTTATTATCACTATGGGGTGTAGTTGCTCGGATGGCTGGGGAAACTCCTTAGTAATAATAAACCGTCTTAAATTAAGAATCGATCCTGCCTACTTTTGTAACTATCAATTACTTTGAACCAAGTATACTTATTGCCTCTTATTGGCATATTAACCAAGTTTATAGCCTCAATGAAGGATGAAAAATCAGCCATTTCTGAAGTACTACTACTGGTTTTCCCTTTTCTCTCATCACTTGTTTTTATTGAGTTAAAGTCACTTGCTATCATCCATTCTCCTTGAGGGAGTTTTGACTTTAATTGAAAGAAGTCTACCCATAATTTCCTCTTCGCAGATATGTTACAAGGGGAATAGATGTTTATGAGATAACATTGCACCCATTTCCATAATCCACAAACCCCTAGGAATCCCTTACCTCTGAAGCTAAATTCAGAGGTGAAAACTTCACTTCTCCAGATTGAGAGAATTCCACCTGATTGACCTATGGAAGCTGAAGCGGACCAGTTCAATTATCCATAGTCCCAGATGCTATGAACACATGCATCACTCATATCTTGAATCTTTGTCTCTTGTAGAAAGCATACGTCAGCACGACCTTCTTATAGAATTTTTCTCATTCTCCTATGCTTCAGAGCTAAACCACACCCTCGTACATTATAAGAAAGACAATTCATGGGAATCTAATATCACTCCCTATCCTATCCTCGTATATCTCCCTATCTCGTACTTCCATTTCCCTGATCACTCTCTCAAAGAGCTCACCATCTTCGTCCCCATCCACACCCATTTCCTTGATAGAATTCAAAACTTTAATGGGGATATCCTCTAAAGATTTCTTAATTCTGTTACTTCCATTGTTCACATCGAAGTCACTAAGCTATTCACAACAAAGAATGGACCCACCAGAGAAATTTATTGATTCATTCCCTTCTCTCTCAGGGCTAGAGTAACTCCTACCTATGGCTTTATTCAAGTTTTTCTGGGAAAAAGAATGGTGGATAAGAACCGAATAGTAGAAAGGGATAAAAGTGAAATGAATTATTTTATCAAAAAAATTTCAACTTTGAAATGACTTTTTCTAATGGTGAATGAATGAATATTTTTATTAAGTAAATTTCAAAAATACAAAATTATAATAACTTTAGAGTGATGCATATAATGTTAATTAAAGAGTATACTTGAGAGAGAAAAAAGTAATTACTATTAGTTTAAAAGTTGAAAATAAACTTTTTTTTAAGATATTTTTTCTTCAAATTTATCAATTACTTATAGAACAAATGTAGTATTATATAAAATGACAAGAAAACATTTATTAGAAATTATCTAATAATTAAAAAAAAAATTAATGTTTCAAATGTTTAATTTCAATGTTTTTATCTATTTCTTATTTTTATTGTATATAGATATATTTTCATATTACAATTATTTATATCTATAGGTTTATGAATATATATATATATATTCTTCACGTGGCTTTCTATTCATATGACAAAAAGTGGGTCAAACTAGAATTATTAGATTGCTATAAATAACTATGAGTTTGGTGAGAAATTTAAAGAAGAGGAAAAGTAAAAAAGCCGAAAAGATTAAGTGTCTTTAATATTAGATGCCTTTGTAACTTTGTTTTATTTACAACATGAATTAACTATTAAAATATAATATTTTTTGAGAGAAAGGTTGGTTTAGAGATATAAAAGAAGATATTAAGGTAAAGTCATCAAATGTACCGTAAACCAAAGTCAGTAAATTCCTCTCCTAGTAAAAGAATGTCTTCACCACCTCCTAGTGTTCCATTTATGCCAAATAAAAAATATCTTCCAAAATCAAACCAAAATGATCCTGGAGATTAGGTGGTACATGTGGTGATAACTTCGGTTATCGTTGCTTTTATCGTCGTTGTATTTTGCATTTTCTATTTACTTCGTGTGCATTTGCATTCAAGTTCAACAATTTTGAGAAAAGAGGATGCTGGGAAAGTTGAGATGACCAGTGTTTCTCGGGTCACCGGAAGTGAGAACGACAATCTTGCTCTTCCAATCACAAATGGTTAGTGCGTGAGGCACTTTTAGTGAGGAGAGAAAGAGATCGAGAATAAGGAAATAAGGATTTATTGAATGAATTGTTACAAATAATGATACATACTATAACTATTTATATACTACTCTAATTGGGCTTGGGCTAATACAACTTGGATTATATTTAAATTTTAAATCAAATCAAATCAAATCTATTCTAATATTTCAACATACTCAACATAATCCAAGTTGTTGAACGTATGCTAATCATAATCGATCTGAACTATTCCTAATTTCTTTCTCAAATTCAGGAATCTGTCGATCTTCAATCCTTTGGTGAAAATGTCGGTCAACTATGTTTCACTTCAGCAGTGCCTAACTTCAAGTTCACCTCGATTTACCTTTTCCCTTAAGAAGTGAAATCTAGCTTCGATATGCTTACTTCTTCCATGCAGAACTGGATTCTTTGCCATATTTATGGCTGACTTATTTTTGATTTGCAACACAAGAGGTTTCGTCACTTTGGCCTCCATTTCTTCAAGTACCGATTTGATGCAAATTGCTTGACATGCAACATTGGACCCTGCTATATATTCCGCTTCACATGATGATAATGCCACCACAGGTTGGTTTCTCGACACTATGCCAAAATTGGACAAAGACAGCGCAAAAAAGACAGCGCTTTTTGGACAAAGCGCTGCTATAAGTCTTTAAAAAATTTCGCTTAAAAAAAGCGCTGTAAAAGACAGCCTTTAGAAAGCGCTTTTTAAAAGCGCTGTTAAATGCCCAAAATGGAAGCCACCTTAGACAGCGCTTTTTGGACAAAGCACTGCTATAAGTCTTTAAAAAATTTCGCTTAAAAAAAGCGCTGTAAAAGACAGCCTTTAGAAAGGGCTTTTTAAAAGCGCTGTTAAATGCCCAAAATGGAAGCCACCTTAGACAGCGCTTTTTGGCCAAAGCGCTGCTATAGGTATTACTTTAGAAAGCGCTTTAAAAAAGCGTTGTCTAAAGGTTAACCTTAGAAAGCGCTTTCAGAAAGCGCTGCTATAGGTTTTAAATTCTCCCCACCTTAGAAAGCGCTTTCTAAGGAAAGCGCTCTTATAGGTAGCACTTAAGAAAGCGCTTTTTAAAAGCGTCCTCTAAGGTCATTTATGAATTAAAATATAAAACAATTTCTAATCATTTTCAGACACTTCTTTTCATTTTCTTCTCTCGACCGTTCTTCTCTACTGAAACCCTTGCTATCGTTCTTCTCTGCTGAAAACCATTGCCATTGCTGTTGTTCATTTGCCATTGCCGTCGTTCATTCGCCATTGTCGTCGTTCATTCGTCATTGTCGTCGTTCACTTTTTTCCGTCATTTTGGTTGTTCATTCGCCATTGCTTTCGTGAAGAAGAAGACGAAATGAAGAAGAGGTACGATTTTCATTCTGTTTTCATTCTTGTTTTCATTCGCCATTGCTATCGTTCTTCTCTGTTTTCATTCTGTTTGCCTTAACTTCCTTGTATTCACATATATTCGTAAATGCATTCCTCCAAAACTTAACCCTTAGCTATAAGCACTAAATATGCTGAGTATAAAATCAATAAAAGCAAAAAATAAAACTCACAAAATAAAAATGATAGTGAAGATATATCTCATTAGTATCACCTGAAGATATAGAACCTTCTACATTAAAAGCCATAACAAGAATAAAAGAGAACTCCAAACTTATCTTTATCCTCTGTTTTGTAAACTATTTAAAAAAAAAAAAGAATAAACGATTTTCATTCTTGTTTTCATTTTGTTTTCATTATTGTTTTCATTCTTGTTTTCATTTAAGAAAACAAGGTGAAACCTTGCTCCCCTTCGTGCTTATGAGCCAATGCTGAAAAATATTCTAGATTAAAGAAAGTATGATAGTTATTGTAATATTGATAGTTATTTTTTTTGATAAGCAACTTCATTAATTGGAGATTAAGGGGATCTCAAACCAAGGAACTACAACCACCAAAACCGATTACAAGAACTCGAGCAGGTTCTTATACCACTCGTACAAACTACATTTCTTGCTACTCTTAAGGCCAAGAATTAACCAATTCCAAGAAGTGATTTTAATATCAACAACAATATCATCAACGTTACAAGACTCTTCTTCGAATAACATCCTATTTCTAGCCCTCCAGATATTCCAACAAGTGATCATCCATATAGAGAATAACTTTCCGACAATACTTCGGCCTTGAAGTCTAGAGAACCAAGCCAAAGCATGGAGGGTACAGTTAGGTTCTGAAATTCTACTAATTTCCACCCAATCACAAATTTTACTCCAAACATTATGTGATTTGCAACAAGTGAAGAAAAGATGGTTAGAAGTCTCTACCTCTTGACAGCAAAGCATACACGCCTTATCTTGATCGTTTTCGATAATATTTTTTATAGCCAAATTCGATCTAGTTGGCAACCTATCGAGCGCCATTCTCTAAGCAAAGACTTGCACTTTTACCGGAATTCTCGTCTGCCAAACCATCTTAAGCAGCCCTGCCATTCCATCTTCCAGCTCTGCAGAGTTTTCTGCATAATTCAGAACTTTGTAGAAGGAGGTCACTGAGAATTCTTTCGAGTCATCAATGGACCACTGCCATGCATCTTCGTCAACCTGAGAAAGAGACACCGAATCCAGCAATTGGCAGCAGGCGCCCAATTCTGGTTCCATCCATTCCACAGGGCCTGCGAGCGATTGTCTAACCTTCCAACTCCATTGATCACCATCCCAGCCACCCATCTCACTTATAGAACAACAGGATTATCTGCAAGCTTGAAATAAACTGGGAAAACTCAGTTTCAAAGCCCCTTGACCTATCCAATTAGCCTGCCAGAAAGCGACGTTGGTTCCGTCACCAACCGAACACTCCAGTTGACGTTGAAACTTCCACAACCATTTTGCAAGTAGTGCTCGGTTGAAGCGACCTACATGTTTAATTCCTAATCTGCCTCTATCCTTCAGTTTGCAAACTGAGTTCTAGGATATCCAAGTTACAAAATTATTATTAGAAGTTCCCGTCCAGAGAAAACGATGTTGAATGGCTATAATATCCTTCAGAACTTTCTCAGGAGCATTGTAGAAGCTCAAGTGATGAATTGGGAGGTTGGCGAGGACTGAATTGATAAGCGTCACTCTGCCCCCAATCGAAAGATTCCTGCCAGACCAAGTAGATAATCTATTCCTCAAGCAAGTAATGACCGGTTTCCAAAACTCGCATCGCCGATGATTTCCACCAACCGATAATCCAAGGAACTTGAAAGGTAATCTCCCTACTTTGCAATGTAAAAAATGTTCCGTAACAGTAAGAAACTCAGCATCAACGCCAATACCGTATAAGCAACTTTTAGAAAAGTTAATATTTAAACCGGATGTCAGTTCAAAGGCCCTAAGAATAGACTTGAATGCCCAAATATTAGAAATGGATCCATCCCCGAAAAGAAGAGTGTCGTCTGCAAACTGAAGGACACTAGCAGACGGCCGATCGAGGACTTTGAAATCTGACAGTATGTTAGAGGAAATAGCATTTCTAACCGTGCAAGCCAATCCCTCCGCGACAATTGCAAACAGGTATGGGGATAGCGGATCACCTTGTTTCAATCCCCTTCCCGCCTTGA
The DNA here is from genome assembly GCA_022829125.1 of Lathyrus tuberosus. Classification (NCBI taxonomy): domain Eukaryota; kingdom Viridiplantae; phylum Streptophyta; class Magnoliopsida; order Fabales; family Fabaceae; genus Lathyrus; species Lathyrus tuberosus. Next base: position 19,503,014 of record JALAZF010000050.1, read on the forward strand.
AATCCTTCGTTGGGCTCCCATTAATAAGAATCGACACAAAACTTTTGAACACCGATCCTCTAATCCATTTCAACCAGTTATCCCCAAATATCATCTTAATTAGCATATCTTCTAAGTACGACCAATCAACATAGTCGTACGCCTTCGCAGAGTCTACTTTAAAAAGCAAGCACTTCTTCTTGAACCGTTTAGCATAATCAATAATTTCACTCGCCATCAACAGTCCATCAAATATCTGTCGACCGGGATAAACCCCGACTGAGAAGGAGATATCAGTCTGTGAATTACCTTCCCCAATCTATTAGAGAGCATCTTAGAAATTGTTTTCAGCACACTACTATGATATATAGAGCCATGAAAGTGGAGTTATGATAGTTATTGTATTGCATGGTCAAAGAAAGTATGATATTTGTCTTTGCATGAGATGTTTATCTTGCTCAATAATTGCTTTGAAGGTTATCTTTGTGATATGATGATAACTTGTTTAAGTATGATTTAAACTTCATTCTTGATAGATTTAGGTTATCGTATAAATGTTACTTGTTTAAGTTGATGCATGTTTACTTGTTTAGGTATTGCTTAGATTTGAATCTTGTTAGGTTTTGGATGAATTGCTCTAATGCTTGGTTACTTGTTTAAGTATGCTTGCTCTTAAGTATGTTGCTTGTTTGTTATTACATGTTCCCACTTATCAAGTTATGACTCATAATTTGTCAATTAATGATATTTCATTTTATGATACGTGTACAGGGGGATCTTGATAATTCTAACCTATTTGGACACTGTGTGGGTCTAGAAGTTGTTTAGATCCCTAAAGGTAATTAGTTGTTCTCTCTCGCCACTGTAATTAGGGGTTACTTGTGATCAAAGTGTGAAAGTCGGATCGTTTCCCTACAGGTAAATATTTTTTATTTTTGTTTTTGTTTAGTTTAATTAGTATAACTATGGATAAGAAATGGATGTCTTCAAGTCGATTGTCGAAAGAGTAGGAGAATAGGGTATCGGAATTCGTTAAGTTTGATGTTGCGCACGTCAAAGACCCCAGTCGAATGAGATGTCCTTGATTGGGTTGTTGTTTTGGGAGTCGGGTTGACGCGGTTCAGCCGGCATTGCATTTAATGAGGAGTGGAATTGATAGAAGTTATACATGTTGGAATTTGTATGGTGAGAAAATTAATTGGAATGTTGAACCCGGGGATAATACGACCTATGCTTCAAACGACAATGGCACAGATACATACGATTCTGATCGAGTCGAAGAGATTGCAGAAGCACTTGAAGAAGATCTTAAGGATTGTCCCAAAATGTTTGAGAGGTTGGTAAGCGATGCAGAGAAACCGTTATATAATGGTTGCACCAAATTCACAAGATTGTCTGCGGTATTAAAGTTGTATAACTTAAAGGCGAGCAATGGATGGTCGGATAAAAGTTTCACAGAGTTATTGGCCCTTATGAAAGATATGCTTCCAGAGGATAATGTTCTTCCCAATCGAACATATGAGGCCAAAATGATGTTGTGCTCTATTGGCATGAGCTATGATAAGATACATGTCTGTCCAAACGATTGCGTTTTGTTTTAAAATGAGTATGCATCGTTAAATGAGTGTCCTAAATGCGGTGTCTCTCGATATAAGGAAAAGTTGTCTCCAGCAAAAGTCTTATGGTATTTTCCTAAAATTCTGAGATTTAGACGCATGTTTCGTAGTGAGACCGATTCAAGACACTTGACTTGGCATGCAGATGAAAGAATTATTGATGGAAAGTTTCGACATCCGGCAGATTCACCACAGTGGATGAAAATTGATGATGATTATCCTGAATTTGGAAAAGAAGCAAGAAACCTTCGCTTGGCATTATCTACTGATGGAATGAACCCACACGGTCTTCAAAGTATCTCACATAGCACTTGGCCTGTGATCATAATGATTTATAACCTACCTCCATGGCTATGTATGAAGCGTAAGTACATGATGTTATCTATGTTAATTTCTGGGCCTAGACAACCAGGGAATGACATAGACGTATACTTGGCACCCTTAATCGAAGATTTAAAGTTTTTGTGGGAGAACAGTGTGGAGGTTTATGATGGGTATAGGAAACAAAGTTTCAACTTGAGGGCGATGTTGTTTGGCACAATTAATGATTTTCCAGCATACGGAAATCTATCAGGGTACAGCATAAAAGGTCAATGTGCGTGTCCTATTTGTGAAGATAAAATAGATTGGACGCGATTGGAGTTTGGTCAGAAGAATGTATTTCTCGGTCATCGTAGATTCTTAAATTTTAATCATCACTATCGTGGGTGGAGAAAAGCATTCAATGGAGAGGCAGAACATGGTAGAGCTCCAACTATATTGACAGGTGATCAAATTTTTGAAAAGGTGAAAGATGTCAGTACTCAGTTTGGAAAGCCTTTTGCACATATACTTGTCAAGAGTGGGTGGAAGAAGAGGTCAATTTTTTTTGAACTGCCATATTGGAAGTCGTTGTATGTAAGACATTTTCTCGATGTTATGCATATTGAAAAAAATGTATTTGACAGTGTTATTGGTACGTTACTCAATATACAAGGAAAGTCTAAGGATGGCCTTAAAGCAAGAAAGGACCTGGTAGCGATGGGAATAAGAAATGAATTAGGACCCATGAAGAAAGGAACACTAACTTATCTACCACCTACTGCTTATACTCTATCTAGAAAAGAGAAAAAGGTATTGTGTAAGTTTCTAAGTGAAGTTAAAGTTCCAGAAGGATACTCTTCAGATATTAGAAGACTTGTGTGTATGAAAGACCTCAAGTTAAAGAGTTTAAAGACGCATGACTGCCATGTTATAATGGAACATTTTCTACCAATAGGTATACGTTCTATTCTGCCAGAAAAAGTAAGAAGCGCAATAACTAAATTGTGTTTTTTCTTCAAGTCAATTTGCAGTAAGGTGATCGATCCTGCGATCTTACCAACATTGCAAAAAGAAATAGTTATTACTTTGTGTGATCTTGAAATGATTTTTCCTCCCTCGTTTTTTGACATAATGGTTCATCTAGTTGTTCATCTGGTGAAAGAGACACAATTGTGTGGACCGGCTTATATGAGATGGATGTACCCTGCTGAACGTTATATGAAAATATTAAAAGGGTATGTTAAAAACCGAAGTCAACCAGAGGGTTGTATTGCCGAACGATACATTGTTGAAGAAGCGATTGAGTTTTGTACTTAATATATGTCCAATGTATAATCAATTGGACTCCCCAAATCTCATATTGTCGAAAAAAAAGAAGGAAAAAAGTTAATTGGAAATGAAGTTGTGACAGTATCAAGGGTCGAACGGGATCAAGTGCATTTGTATGTTCTGCACAATGAGAATGAGGTTGAGCCGTATGTTGAAATGCACAAGGATGTTCTCCGAGGTTTAAATCTGAATAGAAATGAGAATTGGATAGTACGAGAGGACAATCGAAGTTTCATACCTTGGTTTAAGGATCATATTTATTCAAAGTATTATTCAGATCCCGCTTCAATAACAGAAAGGTTGAGATGTTTAGCATATGGTCCAAGTTTGGTTGTGTTTTCTTATAGCGCATACGCAATTAATGGATACACATTTTATACCAAAGAACAAGATGATAAAAGTACTATGCAAAATAGTGGTGTCACCGTGGTAGCTGAAGCAATGCACATTTCAAGTGTGAAAGATTTAAACCCCAAATTTGCAAATCTGTCATATTTTGGGGTTATCGAACGCATGTGGGTGTTTGATTATGAGAAGTTTCAGATTCCTATATTTCGTTGCAAGTGGGTTGAAAATAATAATGGCGTACGAATGGATAAGTCAGGATTTTTGCAAGTGGATCTTAATAGGGTGGGGTACAAAGATGAGCCTTTTATTCTAGCCTCTCAAGCTAAACAAGTGTTCTATGTCACTGATCCGACAAGTACAAAATGGTCTATAGTGCTTTTATCTAACAAAGTAATTGATGAAAACATTGGAGATCAAGGTGATATTGATGTTGATATTGAATCATTTACTAGAAATGATCAAGATGAAAATATTATAGCGAATGAATCATATACAAGAAATGATCATAATGAGGGTATTTGGATCAATCTAACCGTCCGTGTTGTTAAGAGACGGGTAAAACATATTCCAACCAAGAAAAGAAAGAGACGTTAGTGAAAAAAGTACTAGTTATAAAATTATAGCTTATATCATTCAATAATATTAATTAGTTGTCATGTTATATATAGCTTATATCATTCAATGGATTATGGATTATAGATTTTTATATTTTTCATTTAATTTTTATTTTTTTCTTTCTTACAGGTGAAATGGCTAGTGACCATGACGACACACACGAGACACATGATGAAAATGAAGCTCGGAAGGTATATTAATTTTCACAATGTTGCTTATTAGTGATGCTACTTGATAACACAAAACAACTATATATTAAATCTTATTTGTTTGTCTATGTGTAGTGCCCTCGTCAGCGTAATGGCACAGACTACGGGTATTTCATTTTGAGGTTTATGAGAGAAATCCTTCAAATGGATCGATTAGAGATTCCTATTACGGTATGCATGGATTTATAACTTAGGATTTATTTTAATATTTATCGGATATGTCATATAATTTATTATTTTTAACTAAATCATGCATATTTTGTTTTGTTATGTAGTAATTTGATGAATACGCGTGTTCTCATTACACGAAGGATAAATTGCAAGAAATTAAGGAGGAATTGTGCGAATACCTTATTGGAAAAAAAGTCATATAAGGTAAAGGATAATGGGATTATGTGAATGTATAGTTTTTGTGAACGGTTTATTTTATGGGATTGTATAGTTTTGTGAATGGTTTATGTTATTTATGTGATTTTGGAATGTAATTGTATAGTTTTGTGAATAGTTAATGAAAATGACTTGAATTATAATGGAAATGGTTTATGTGGTTTATGTGATTTATGGGATTAATGGAAATGGTTAATGAACCATACTAGAAATTGTTAATGGAAATGTGAAATATACAGGTTTATTGAAATGGCTTGAATTATACAGGTTTCTGCATAAAAAAATGGTTAAAATGGGATTTTTAAAAAAAATCATTAAAATTATACGTAGAGAAAAGATAGCGCTTTCTAGAAAAAGCGCTGTCTATAGTTCACAACAGAAAGCGCTTTTCCTAAAAAACGCCCTCTAAAGGTATAGAAAAATTCATAACTAAAATTATAGGCATACATTAGACAGCGCTTTTAAAAGACCTGTCTAAAGGAGACCTTTAGAAAGTGCTTTTCCTAAAAAGCGCCCTCTAAAGGTATAGAAAAAATTACATTAGACAGCGCTTTTTAAAGCACTGTCTAAAGGGGGCCTTTAGACAATGTTTTTTCTTGAAAAAGCTCCCTCTAAAGGTATAGAAAAATTGATAATTAAAATTATAGGCATACTTTAGACAGCGCTTTAAAAAGCGCTGTCAAAAGGGTGCTTTTAGACAGCGTTTTTTGTTGAAAAAGCGCCCTCTAATGTATACTTTAGAGAGCGCTTTTTCATAAATAAAAAGCGATGTCTTTACCTACGCCAGCGCAGCCTTAGGCAGCGCTTTTAAGCGCTGTCTAAGGCCTAAAAAAGCGATGTCTAATCTCTTGTTTGGCGTAGTGCGAGCACCATGAAATTGGGGCACCAAATACTTGAAAGAAATATCCAGTAGTGCTTCTTTGATCTTCCTTATCTCCGCATCAGTCAGCATCTGAATAATAATTAACCATAGCTTCTTTGCTTTCAGAGTCTCGTCGAAATAAAATTTCATAGTTTTTCGATCCTTTTAAGTATCTCAGGATTCTACTTGCAGCCTTCATGTGTGACACCCTTGGTTCACTCATGTATCTGCTCACTAATGCGACTGAGAATCATATATCAGGTCAACTGTTGCACACATATCTTAGAGATCTGACAATCTGTTTGAACAAAGTTTCATCGACTTTGTCTTCTTCTCCATGCTTCTCCAACAGTGGTATCAAGAGCCTTTGGTTCGTAATGGGACCGACTTACTTGTATCGAAATTCCCATGAAGAGGTGTCCCGTTGAAATCGTAATGCCCAGGAAGAGATGTATCGAAATGCCTAGTAAGAGGTGCCTAGTAATAGGTGTCAACAGCGGTACAAGTGTATGTGGAAAAAAGAGATTCCACTTGAAAGGGAGTATTGTGGACTCACACTTGAGGGGGAGTGTTGAGAATAATAAAGTCAAGTGTGAGTTGGAGTCCCACATTGATTATAAATGTGGATAGTTGAGCATTTATAAGTGGGAGAACCCATACACCTATCACCTTAAGGTTTTGGGTGAATATGTGGTGTCTCTTTCACTTGTGTTGCTCTTGACCCAATGTTCAATGCTCCCTAGTGATAAAATCTCCCTAAACACAATTGACAATGACAACCTTCTTAAAAGAGTGCAGGAAGAAGAAGTGTACGAAGGTAACTAATGAACAGTATCGGGGATATAATACTCATTTCCTAGGGGAGCTCTCTAATGTTTCGTCCCGCTTTATATTTCTGAATGGAATAAATACAACCATTTTTATTCTTATCATTAACTAACGTATGTGCCAACCTTATCTTCATATTACTTTCTAATTTATTTTCTATTACTTTTTGCTTTTATCTTTCTTCTAAATTATTAATATCTCGTTATTCTAAGAGATAGGAGTTTGGTTGAAATAATAAAAGATCCAAACACCAAAAAAACACAATTTTTTTTCTTCTCTAATTATTTTTAAGAGATAGGAGCTCGGTTGAAATAATAAACAAATACTATTTTTTTTAAATCATAGGTTTTTTTATAGGTGGCTTTAGCTTTTCCCATAAAACTTATTAATAAGAATTGCAACAATTTTTTATTTTTTTTCTTTAATTTATTCATCTCAATAATAAATTGTTTGGTGGCAATTTGTTAACTTCTGTGCCACAAAAACTCATAAAAATATCAACAAAAACATGATTTAAATAAGGTGTTTTGGTAGAACTTATTAGTAAATCTTAAAAAAAACCTTCATATCCATAAAAAAATATTTCAAGAAAATCTGTTAATATTAAATTATTGTCCGTGTTAAACTTTATTCTCAACTCATTAATAATTTAATTTATTTGTAGATAAACAATTGAATACTTAAAATGCATTATTATGTCTTAATTTTAACAAAATATTTTTAAATTATGTATTTTTTAACCAAATTAGAAATCTTAAAATTTGTCTACAAGCAAAAAAAACTTTGCTTTAATTTACATAAAAAAGAAAATTTTATAATTTTAAAACATACATATATATTCATTAGCAAAAATTATATGAGTTATTATAGTCTAATTATATTTTGACTTTATAACGTGAAATCTAAACTATTGCTTTTTTTATATTAAAAAATATAGCCAAATCAATTAAATTATATATAATTATATTTTGAATTTGTTTTGGAGACATAAATAACTAATAATACGTGTTTTAGATATTTAATCTCCTTAAAAACTAATAATTTTATACTTATTTTACCATCAATCAATCATTTTAAAGTAGAAAACAACTGTAAAAAATAATAATATAAAATAAGGGTGTAATAAAGTGTTAGCCAACCACTTTTTCCCGACTTTGCATGATAAAAAAAGTTGAAAATGAAGTTGAAAGTGAATTTTTCTATATTTGTGAAAATAAAAACTAATAGTAAATGAGTACAAAAAAACAGTAGGCATTGTTTGCATGATATCTGAATTTAACAGATAAAGATATGAAAAGCTCTGTAAATCTGAAAAATAACATATGTGTGTGCAGAGTATGGTGCAGAGATCTAGTCTTTAGGGGAAAGAATTCAATAACTGTGTGGTTTTAGTGTTTTCCATAACATTAATTTGTTTTTACTTTATTTTTATCAAGAGAATGGAAAGGTAGGGTTTAGAAATATATAGTCACCTGACTAATTAGTTGGACTGCCATAAATATGTTAATTAGCATAACCAATTAAAATGAAATTAATAATACTAAGTGTGAGTTTAATTTTCTAAATGTGTGTTATTATAACGAAACAATTGTTCTCATTTGTTTCATGATGTCGAAATTTACCTTACATAATGGAGAAGTAATGTATCTGACGATAGAAAATATCAAATGGTAGGAATAGGAGACCTATGAAAAACTGAAAAATTTCAATTCATTATTAGCGTAAAGATGTCTAAAATTACTTTAAAAGTTTAACTAGTGGTTAGTCTAATAAATCAGTTTTCAAAATAAAATAAAAAACCTGTTTTAATTGGCGAAATAAATCATAGGATTATACTAACTAGAGATTGTACTAACTAGAAGTAAAATTTCATGAAATGCATCAAGTTGGCTATGAGAGAATCCTGCCACACTTAAAAAAATGTGTATAACAATTGCTCCAACGAAAATTGCCATCAAGATAGTGTATATCAAAAATGCATCTCTACACTTAAGTGATATTCTTAGAGAGAACTCAAATACTTAATTGTATTTGATTCTTGTTCTTTTCCACGTGTATAAGTCACGTGTATAACTTATACACGTGGAAAGGTAAAATAATCAATTAAAATTAAGTATTTGAGTTCTCTCCAAGGACATCACTTAAGTGTAGAGATGCATTTTTTATATGCGCTACCTTGATGACCATTGTTGTGTGAGCAATGGTTATACACATTTTTTAAAATTTGGCAAGATTCTCTCATGGCACACTTGATACATTTCTTGATATTTTACTGCTGGTTAGTATGATCTCTAGTTATTATAATCTAATAATTTATTTCTCCAATTAAATTAGATTCTTTTTTAAATTATGAAAATTGATTTATTATATTAACTATTATATTAAACTTCTAAAGTAATTTTTGACATATTTAGGTTAAAAATGAATTGAAAATTTTCAGTTTTTCATAGCTTCTCCTATTGTTGTCATTTGATATTTTCTATCGTCCGACACATTACTTCTTCATCCGTGTCACTCGTGACATAGTGTGCTATCTGTTATGTAAGATAAATTTCAACCTCATGAGACAAATGAGAATAACTGTTTCATTATAATAACACACAATTAGAAAATTAAACTTAGTATTATTAATTTCATTTTAATTTATCTTTTTAATAGATTATGCTAGTTGACATGTTTATGGTAGACCAATTAACTAGCCAAGTGATTATATATTTTTTTTCTTTTTTATCATCTCTGTTTATTATGCATTTTAATTATTAACATTAAATTTATTTTTATTATAGTTATGGACATAGATTCTACTGTTAAGGCACTTGGAAGCTACGAATTATAACTTTTATGTTAGACTTTTCAAAATACATTTTCGCGAGACTCGCCATTCAAGAAGGCTTTATATGGAGCTTACTTATTTCATTTCATTTTGTCTATATCTCTGGCGTTTTTTGCAAGTAAGGTTATTTAAATTTGAAAAAAAAATGTTATCTTTCTATTTTATTTTTTTTATAAGTTTTTGACAAATAAAACACATGATGTTGAATTTTATTACAAGTGTATAAGACGGTGGTTCGACAGTGGTGATGTAAACAATTTGGCTAACATGGGAAAGTATGTTTCGGCGATAGTGGTTGTAGGGGCTACCATTACATATAGCCGACAACAAAACCACATACGGCTTGTAATTGTCTTGGTCACGTCTTTTCTGACAATTACAGCTTATCACCTATATTAGGATACTGTCAAGGATTGTGATTTTTTAAATCCGCAATCTAGAAATCCATGGCATAGAGATGATCTAATTTTAAAGAATAAAAAGATATACTTCATGTCAATTGCAAGTTTTCTTACCTCCGTATGAATGAACATAAAAAAAATCTTATATCTTTTAATATTAGAATTGATATTTGATAGCAGGCCTTAAACATTCTTTTGAGGATGACATGGGTGCAGAGTATCTTGCATTTCGAAACCAGACATGTTAAAATGGGACTGATAGAATTTTCATTGGTTGCACTAGAAGTAGTTGTGTGAAGAGGTCATTGGATGTTCTATAGGTGCATTTTATCATTTTAAGGATTAGTCATTGAAAATTATTAAATATTAAACAAAAACAAATAAGGAATTAAAGAACTCTTTTTTTAACATGATAGAAATTGAACACATAAGAAAAACTGCTCATCACCAGCGGTGAAGACAAATCCATCAAAATTTCAATAGAAGTGAGAGTCAAGTTATCCTATCACCCATCATCCAAAATTGGTACATAAATATATAAATTAATATTTACCTCTGTAGTGTTCAATTTGTCAAAATTGTTTCGTTTTGTTATAAACAAATTAGCTTATTTATTCTTGCTAATCAGATGCTTCTTTATCTAAGTTTAATAGAATGTTTCATTGCCTAAGTTCACAGTCTCTTTTATAATAGAAATATGAAATAGTAGCAGGAATGAATATGTGTCTCCATATATTACTTAGCGAGAATTAAATCATTTTGTTATTCATATAACAATTTGACATTAAATTATGAAAAATTGATTGTGCAAGTAAAGCACGAAACTACATTACAACTATATTAAATTTAAGAAAAGTGATCATAACTAGAAATGTAAATTTGAAAGCTCGCGAAGATGAAGGTTCTCCAAACTATCGGGGTTTAAAGTCCTAATCCTCGGATTAGGGACTTCAGTAGTTCTGAATCTGTGTCTTCTACTTGTTATTCGTAAACATTTCATACTATCTAGTTAGTTTATGATATCATGAGTGGTGGACCAATGAACTGTGGAAAGCCGGAATGGATGGAAGTCAGGCATCAGAAAGTTACAAGGTCGGTGAACAGAGGATCCGTTTGGACTGCTAGGCGGGGAAAAACATTGACGATGAAGAGTAATTATCTTCGTTTTTTATCACCGAGTTCCCTGAGACTGTGACGTTAAATATCTATTTGAGGTGTTCAAGGAATTCAGATTGGTGACTGAAGTGCTTATCCCATCAAAACTGGATAAACGTGGGAAAAGATACGGTGTCGTCGGACTTAGAAAAGTGCAGAATGTGAGAGCAATGGATGTTAAACTGGATAGCATACACATTCAAGGGAAGAAAATCTAGGCGAATGTTCAAGATTCCAACGAGGTGATTATTCAGCCATAAATCAGGAAAGGATGTTGCATGTTCAAGATGTAAGGGGCGAGTTAATATGGATGATCGGGGTTGGAATACTAAAAAATTGGGAGTATCTTATGCTCAGGTGACTGTACCTAAGATGAGGCCAAATGAGGTTGGCGTTAGGGATCAAACTAACTTCTGTTTGGTAAGTCATGTAGCAGGAAAGAGGGAATAGAAGCCAAACCAAAATTTTCTCACTTGCAATTCAATGTTCAAAAAGAGGATGATGCAAGTTTTTCCAAAGCTTTTGTGGATGTAGTCGCAAAACCATGGTCGACGTATAATGCACAAACAACGTTTCATGAGTTGGGGTGTCTCAATATCAAAGTTATTCCAGTGGTAGCAAACCTTTGCCTCTTAGAGGAAGATAAGGATGTGTTCTCTGTACTCTGATAGGAGGATAGGAACTGGGTCGAGAAATGCTTTGTAGATATCCATCATTGGACCCTGGAAGACATAGACAATGAGAGATTGATATAACTTAGATGTTACAGATTACCTTGTCATACGTGGGGTTCCAAGTTCTTCAGCTTTCTTTCGGGCCTAGTGGGTGATTATGTTTATAGTGATGAGGAAATGAAGAAGCTTAAGAAGATTTTAACGTTGAAATCAACAAAAAAATATATCGGGTTAAATTGATGGAGGACATGCATGGCCCCAAACAAACTTTGGTTCCTAAGCATGGAATGGAGGTTAGTGATTCTGATAGCTTGGATGTAGTGCCATGTATAATATATATCTAGAATAATACCATACAAGCATTTTATTTGGTACTGACACACCAAAAGTGCCTAAAGGCGTAGTTCACATACTTGTCCATTTCTAAAACCTAAATACAACACATGGCACAAGTCATGGAAACTAGCCAAAATAATCAAAACTAAGAACGATATACAATATCCTCAATTGTATACAACAAAAGAATACACAGCGGAATAAGCTTAACTAAGCTTCTCTTGAAACATCTGAGCATCGCTCCACTTGTAACCAAACCTGCACCTGAAATAAAGCAACTATAGTGGGGTGAGATACATCAAATCTCAGTGAGTTCCCTATCCTATAGATTCTCTCGACTTTACAGGGTTCTATCAATCCTAACTCAAGTCAAGGGGAAGGGAAATGACCTTAAGTACACAATCTCACAATCTCACACTATATGGAAACATGTTATTGAGCTCGTTACTCAAAAGTTTATCACTAATCAATAACCGTACCAAAGCATCCCTCTTGCTCGTCCGCTTCTACGTCTAGAAGTCGATCCGAGTCCTGGATCCTTGTAGATACTTGGCATACGAATGGATTCAAAATTAAGGGACGCATTATCTCCTTAATTCGTCACTTCACATGGCCTCTGATGCCATCACAAGTCTCTACCCGTAGGTTCCATCGTACTATAACATTGGGAATCAAACCTGCCAAATAGTAATGCCTGCACTTCAGAGGAGCTCGAGACTCATGAAGGCCTCTCAAGGGCAAATCAAAAGAAATGATTATGATTACGTGATCAAATACACAACGTGATTGTATTTGACAATCACAAGGCCACACTAGCCTTTAGGCCTCTCTTTTGCCTTTCTCAATAAAACATAACAAATACACGAGTTCCCTACTAGTGTTTCACTCATTTGTATACCATTCGGTATTAGACGCACGCCTCGGCCTCTCTTGCAGGAGCGTTGTCATTAAGTTATTCAACAATTTCCTAGCTCATTACTAGGTTCCACTATCATGTTGTGGGGTAAAGTTTCCTCACTCTTTCTATTTCATATTTTAACATGCATCTATTTTCAATCAGGTTTAATATCAATAATAGGCAAGCATATTACAATTGCACATTTGAATCACATATAATAATTCAATCACAAGTCATACAAAGCATATTACATTTGTATAATGGAATCACACATAATGATTCAATCACATAAAACATCATTTTCCTTCATTTTCCTCTAAATAATTTATCCCACATCATACCCAGATAGAGGGTTGTCATAGCTTTCTAATGACACCAAGAAAGTCCCGATCCGAGTTACAGATCAAAAGTTATGAAAGAAACAAGTTGGAGGATCTGCTATGTTCGCAATGCGAAGCAGCCAGCGAATGCTTGCTTTCTCATTCGCAGTGCGAAGCTCCCATTTGCTGTGCCTAAATACACTGGGTTTGCTGTCCCATTCGCAGTGCGAACGTCTGGCGAACCGTGGCAGAACCAAAACAGGGTAATGTTCGCAGTGCGAACCTCTGGCGAATCTCTGGCGAATGTTCGCCTTCACTTTCGCCTTGCGAACAACCAGCGAATGTTCGATTTCCCCTTCGCTAGGGGATTCGCAGTGCGAACCTGCGAATTCTGGGGTTCTCAGCAGCGCTGTTATGGGTCATTTGGGCCAAAAACCAACCTTTCTTCCACCAAAACTCATCCAAAGCATACCAAAATATAACCCAATCATACAACAAGTATTCCACACATTTTATATCACGTTTCATCCATTAGATTTCATCGATTATCCGTTTAATCATTTTCTCTCAATTCTAACCTAAGTTCCAAACATCTATTTCTAGAACTTAGAGTGTCTAACTAGAACCCACCAGATAATCGAAGAGGAGTTTGGAGAAGATGATGATGATCCATGGCTTCTTCTTCTTCCTTGAACTTTTTCCTCTCTTTCCCTTCTTTCTTCTCTTCTTCACTTCCTTTCCTCTTCTTCTCCTTCTTTATCTTTTTCTTCTTAACAAATATATATATATATATATATAAACCAATATTATACAATATAATCCAATAGAGTAAAATATCTCCAATTGATATTTTGTCATCTCAACCAATTGATCAATTATTAGAGTTATCATAAAAGTTTCTCTTGAACTAATAATAAATTGGTCTCTTCAGAGTTCAATAGTTGCTCTATTGATCCCAATTGATAATACTTAAAGTACTTAGAGGATTCCATTAATCCAATTTACCAAGGATAGAGCACATAGATACTCATCTGATCTCCTCTGATAGCCAATTGAGCATTTCGATAATACGGGGTATTACATTGGAATAGGAAGATGATGATGGCGCGTGGGGAACTAATGACACAGAAGAAGATGAAGAAACTAGGGAATCTAATCACAGCGAAATGCAACACTATGGCCAAAATGTTGACATTCCATGTAGCCTTGAAAAACAAAATATGTTGGTAAACAACAACAATTTGGGAGAAGGTACAGATTGTGTGGAATTGGGAAAAGTACCTACATATGTCAGATTTGAAAGCCAAAAAGAAGAAAGTTGGAGGGATTGGATCCGACAATTTAGTCAATTTTAATGTTGTAGCTGTAGAACCTAGTAACGAGGGTAATCATGTTACTATGCAAGAGATTTCGGGGCCTACATTGGAGTTGAATCAGGGTTTGTTAAACAACCATTCTGAGGCGTTGAATACTATAGGAGACCAAGGTGATAATCTCATGTTGGGTCGGGCCTTTTATGAGTCATACCATATCACGTGCACTGCAACTAGATGGGCTACAGTGTGCATTGGGCCCAAATTGAGGGAAAAATTATTAAATGAAATTTGTGACAATATCAAAATTCTATTTTCCCTTTCCTATTTCTCTCGTCTCAATCATTCAAATTATAGACAACCTGCATCTATACCTCACTTTTATTCATCTGGTTGCTTAGCCAAGTCAATTCCGACGATATACGATTCTAATTATAGGTACTCTGGGGGCTTGATCTTATGCTGTGATTCCATAAATGACTCCGATGTTAACCAAGGAAATTCAAAGTTCAGAAATTCAATTGAAGATGTGTCGGCCAAAATTTGGCATACAATAAAGGAGATGGGTATTGAAGAGGAAGAAGATGAAGAATTATTGGAAGGGCTTATCAGGGACATGGAGAATAGGGATAGAAGCGTGTTTGAAGAGTTGAGGGAGGCTGCTACCATTGTCCCATGAATATAGTTTCTTATAATATTCGTGGGACTGGGAACTCTCTGAAAAGAAGTAGGATCAGGCAGGTGATTACTTCTTGTAAGGCTGATTTATTTTCATTCAAGAATCGAAGTGTCAGAGTATGAATAGTAAATTGGTGCAAAGTTTATGAGGTAATGTTGAGTGTGATTGGTCTGCAGTTAACTCTATTGGACAATCTGGAGGTATACTTACGATTTGGAGAAGGGGAGTCATATACCCAATTTATAGCTTTAGAGGCAATGGTTATTTGGGAATTAATGCGAATTGGAAAGGCATTAACTACTACTTAGTCAATGTTTACGCTAAATGTAGTCTTAGGGAAAAACGTAATATGTAGGCTGATCTTATTAACCTGAAGAATAAAGTCCCGACAGGTGAATGGTTGCTGGATGTGATTTTAACGCGATTAAGTCTATCGAATAAAGGAGGGGTAGTGTGTCTCTTAGCTATGTGGAGACGGAGGAGTTCCTTACTTTCATGGAAATGATGGAATTGGTGGATCCTCTCTTAGTTGGGGATAGATTCACTTGATTTAAGCAAAATCGGAGCTGCTGCAGTAGATAAGATATGATGTTATTCTTTGAGACTCTTATCCATAGGTGGAGTGTGGTATCCCAAAAAGTGGGAGATCGAGACATGTATGACCACTGTTCGGTGTGGATTCGTGCTAATTCAGTTAATTGGGGACCTAAACCTTTTAAGGTATTCAATTGCTGGTTCAAACATCCTCAATTCCTAGAATTTGTGAAGTCATAATGGAATTCTTTCAACTTCCATGGGAGCGCTGTGAATGTACTTGGCAAGAAATTCAAAGCATTAAGATCCAGGTTAAGGCGGTCGAACAAGGAGGTCTTCAGGTGGGTTGATTTAAAGATTGAAACAGGTGTTGAGTTATTGAATGAAATCGAAGCAAATATATTCAAGGATGGATTATTAATATCAAGTGATGCATTGGCCAAGAGGAGCATTGCTAATGAGTCGACATGGGATTCACTGTTGTTGATAGAAAGCATTTTAAAACAAAAGTCAAGATCAAAGTGGGCAAATGATGGGTGATCTGAACACTAGATTTTTTCACTTAATGCTGAAGTGTAAAACTGAGAGAAATATGATTTAAGCTTTAAGGGTGGGGTCTTCATTATTGGAGGACGTGGATGCTATTAAAATGCATTCAAGACTCACTTTGAAGACAGATTTTCGAGGGACTCTAATCTGAAACCAAACATTGATTTGTCTGGGCTTCCCAATCTCACCTCGGCGGAATGTTTGTCATTGGAGGAACCCTTTTACTTTAGAGGAAGTTCATGCAGCTGTTTTTGACTGTGATGGGGACAAAAGTCTTAGACCAAATGGATTCAATATGAATTTTCTTAAACACTGTTGGGATGTTATTGGCGATGATGTTTATAATTGTGTTTCTGAATTTCATTCCTCTGTCATGCTGCCTAATGCAATGTTTATAATTGTGTTTCTGAATTTCGTCCCATCAGTCTTATAGGATGTGTCTACAAAGTCATTTCCAAAATAATGGCTACACGTTTAAGGTTATAGGAAGACTCATATCGTCGTCTCAAATTGCGTTTATTCACGGTTGACAGATATAAGATGGGGTATTAGTGGAAATAAGTTGGTTAGTTTTGCTAAAAGGGAGAAAAAAAGTTGTCTTATGCTCAAAGCGAATTTTGCAAAGGCATACGATAGTGTAGATTAGGACTTCATTGAGAAGATTTTGATGTCCATGGGATTTGGGCAAAAATGGTTGGTATGGATTAAGGGTGTCGTGTTTACTAGCTTCATGCCTGTGCTTGTGAATGGCCGTCCAACGAAGGATTTTTTGATGTCTAGGGGGCTCAGATAGGGTGACCATTTGTCCCCTTTTTTGTTTGCTTTAGTGGCTGAAGGGATTACTTATGTCGTAATTAATGTTGCGAGGTTGGAGATTCTTACTGGGTTCAGAGTTAACAACGCGTATCCCAAAATTTGTTGCAATTCGCAGACGTTACAATCCTTGTATGTGACGCTTCCTGGTCTAACTTGTAGGGATTGAAAGTTATTCTCGGTGCTTTCGAATTAATATCAAGATTGAAGACTAACACTTCTAAGAGTTGTTTGCATGGAATTGAAGAAGAGGACTCTTTTATGGTGGCTGCAACCCGTTTCTTAGCTTGTAAGAAGGAAAGATTTCCTTGAAAATTTCTTGGCCTTACAATTGGTGGAAACCATCGGTGTTTGGCATTTTGGAAACTCGTCATTGATAGATTAAAATCCCGTTTGTCAGCATGGAAGGGCAGAATGTTATCCATTGGTGGGAGAGTAAATCTTTTGAAATTTGTCCTGAAAAACCTTCATATCCACTATATCTTATTCTTTAAAGCACCTGTTAAGGTTGTTGCTTAAATCAAAACATTATAGTGGAGGTTTCTTTGGTATGGAATGGTGGAGAAAAATGGATTGGCAATGATTAGCTAGAATACCGTGTGTAAATCAAAGGAATTGGGTGGGTTAGGAATTAAAGATGTTGGTGTTTCAAACATATCCTTAATTACTAAATGGTTGTGGAGAATTATTTGGAATGAACAACCATTGTGGCGTGGCATCTTGATGGCTAGATATGGGAACTTAATTTCAAGAATTTTGTCTCATGAGGATTCTCTTGTACCAAGACAACACTCGATTTGGTGGCGGGATTTGGTGCTTGTTGGTGATTAGATGGAGGAAGGTAGTTTTTCAAAGGTTGTTGCATGCAAACTTGGTGACAGTTGCGATATCCCATTTTGGTGTTCGAGATGGATATGAAATTCTACTTTGTAGTTACTATTTCCTGCATTATTTGTCACAGTAGTACGCAAGGTTGGGCCTGTTATGGAGTTTGGATACTGGGAGGGTAACGATTGGCAGTGGAATATTGACATCAACACTTTCATGGTGGGGGAGGAAGTGATGCGTGAACTTACTGAACTCCAATTGATTTTGCAGGGCACAAAACATATGCTTCACTGTCATGACAGGTTTGCTTGGCCATTAGAAACTCATAGTGACTTCACGGTTAAGTCATGTTATGATTTCATTCTTCTTAAATCGGGTGGGCAAGCTTTGGAGGTTGATCGTAAGATGGCATTGGAATTGATTTGGCAGTCTAAAATTCCATTGAAGGTGAAGATTTTATCTTGACGTATGTTGTTGGATAGGTTGCCTACTCGCTTTAATTTGGCTCGAAGAGGGATAATCTCTAATGCTCGTGAAAAGGTATGCGTCTTTTGTTTTCGTAGCGAGGAGGATAACAACCATTTGTTTTTTTCATGTCCTAGAATCTCTTTGGTTTGGAAGAAGGTAGCAGCTTGGGTTGGGATCCCTTGTTTGGTGAAAGAGGATTCTCATCATCACCTCTTTGAATGGGCGTTATCATTGTTAGAAAGTTGTTCAAACTCTATTGCGTGTATTAGATGGTTTGCGTCATGTTGATGTATTTGGCGATCTAGAAATCATATTATTTTTAACGAGGTGGGTAATCCAGATGTTATTGTAGATAGAATTATAATATCTTCTTGGTGGTGGATACCTGTTAGGTATAAACATAATTGTAATACCCCATAAATTCTTTTACTTTGGATAATATTAGTTGTGATCAACTGAGTTCCAGTGTGCTCTGAGAAATTATCTGCAGAGATAATTGGAGTAACTGTGGAACTTAGAATAAATCCAATTAATATTATCTGACTTTGGGATATTTAAATATTTGGACTTTGGAGACTTTTTGGACAATTAGTAGTGTGGATATTTGATGATGTTTTACTATATCAATTCATTTTCCTCTCATTTTCCTCTTTAGAAGCAAAGGGAGAAAAAGATAGAAAGAAGTAGAGAGAAAGAAAAGAGAAGGAAAGGAGGAGAAAAAGAGGAAAGCTCAAGATCAAGAACATCATCAAATCTTCATCCAATCATCTTCGAATCTTCACCATCTTCATCTATTCAAGGTGGGTTCTAGATAGATGCTTTTGTTTTAGATTTTCTTGGATTCTAAGACTTAGGTTAGAATTGTAAGGAAATGGGATTAATTGCCAAATCTTGAAAAATTAACGGTTGAATTGTGTTATTAACTGAGTAGTATGAGTTATATGAGTGTAGAATCATTTATGTTTGATTGTGGGATGGTTGGATATGTTTTGATGGGGTTTTGGAACCATGGGAGATCAGGTGTTACGCTGATGAACTTTTTGAAATTCCCAGATTCGGACTGCGAATCCCCCAGCGAAGGGGGAAATCGTGCACTCGCTGGCAGCTCGCACTGCAAATGCAAAGCCGAGCATTTGCCAGTGGTTCGCACTGCGAACCTTATGTTGTTTTTGCCACTGCCTTGGTTCGCCATCGTTCGCACTGTGAATGGGGCAGCGAACGAGTGTTGGCTAAGCGTTCGCTGGACGGTTTGCACTGCGAATGAAGTAGCGATCATTCACTGGCTTCTTCGCAATGCGAATATAGCAGAACATCCATTTTGTTTCTTGCATAACTTTTGACTCGGTTATCCGTTTTGCTTATTCTTGGTATCGTTGTGAAGCTAAGAACATATTCTAGCTGATGGGAGTGAGAAATATCTATTTATTTCCCGATTAAATGAATCGGAGGGAACCGTAAATTGGTATAAATTGTGGTATGTTGAATTTTGGTGTTCCATTATGTGATTGGTGATTACATGTCTATGTTGTTATTTTTAAACATGTTGGAATATGTATGCATGTTAAAATATGAATAGGTAGAGTGAGGAACATTAGCATAAATGATATCGAAAGTGTGTAAATGACAAGGTGACAATGCTCGTGCAAAAGAGGCTGAGACGTGTGTCTAGTAATCATAACCGATTGATCTTGCGGTGTAGTTTCATGAGACTCGAGCACCTCCTCTGAAACGTATGTATAATTACTTGGCAGGTTTGATTCCCGCATATAGTACGATTGGAGCCTATGCGTATAGCCGATGATCCCGAATCCAATTCGTATGCCAAGTAAATACCAGGATCCATGACTCGGGACGTCTTCTAGATGTAGAAACGGACAGGAATAGGGGATACCTTGGTACGGTTATTGATTTGTGAGATTCTGGAGTAATAGGCTCAGAACTTACTTTGGTACTATTGTGAGTAACAGGCTCACGAGCATGAATGTATTTATATCGTGTGTGTACTCAAAGTCACTTCCCTTCCCTTTGACTTGAGTTAGGCTTATTAGAACCTTGTAAAGCCGATAGGACTATATGATAGCGAACTCACAGAGATTTGATGTATCTCACCCCACTGTTGTTGTTTACATCACAGGTTCTGCAGGTTCGGCGAAGGGTAAGGATAAGGTGGTTTGACTTTTACTTACGGATCGTAGCTTTTGAGATGGCATGGCTTCCGCTATGGCGTTTATTTTGAGATCATTGTATTGATCTAGTTCTTAGTGTATTTTTGGACATCTTGTATATGTTGTGTCGTAGAATTTAGAACTTTGTATTTAGGGCACTTAATGTATACAATGTGTTAACTAGGAACTTGTACATATATATTTCAGTACCAAACGTATTATTCATGTATGATATATGCTTTGATGTATGTATGTATATGTGGGCTTTACAGTTGGTATCAGAGCAGGTCGTATCCTCGACCTAGCCATGAAATAGTATAAGTGTTTCCTTCCGTTTCATATGTGTTGTGTCGCCATTGGTCTTACGCGTTATATTTATGGTATTGAGCCTGATCAACTTAATCCTATCTGTATGACATTTAGGAACATGGCCGACCGACGTAGAAACAACCGTGGTAGACCGAGAACTACTCCAGCAGGGACAAATCCGCCAGGGGACGAAGGGAATGCCCCTTTGTATCAATTCATGCAACAGATACAGCAGCAGCAGCAGAATCAGTTTGTACAACAGATGGTACAGCAAATGGCTGGTGGTGTGCATCCTCCAGTGGTTGTTCCTGAAGTTGCAGGGGGAACCTTTAGGGATTTTATTCGTATGAATCCTCCGGAGTTTTTGGGAGGGTTAGATCCAGTAAAGGCTCATGAGTGGATATCCGGTATGGAACGGATTTTCTTGATTGTTTAGTGTAGTGAATAGAATAAGGTTGTCTTTGCTTCTCACTTGTTAAAGGGTCCTGCTATGAGATGGTGGGAAAGCGCTTCAGCACTAATGACAATTCAAGAGGTACCGAAAGTGTGGGAGCAGTTTAAGATAACTTTTATGGAAAAGTATTTTCCAAGTTCCTTAAGGTCTTAAAAAGAATTCGAATTTCAACAACTGAGGCAAGGTAACTTGACAGTGGCTTCTTATGCGAAAAAGTTTGAGGTTATATCTGCTTATTCTAGACAAGCCATGTATCCTCCTGATGAAAGGTGGAAGATTGATAAGTTTCTGTTTGGTTTAAGGGCTGAAATTTCACATAGTGTGTCTCAGAGAGAATTTACTAGCTATGCGGAATTGTTACGACAGTGTTATGTGGCGGAGCATAGTTTGAAAAAGGTACAAGCAGAAGGAGAGTTAAGTAGAGTGAATCAAAGTGATCGAATCAACAATTTAGACCGAGACAACAACCTTTCAAAGGGAAGCAAGTTCAGAGTTCTAAGTCTAGTGTGCCTTCGGTATGCCGTGCTTGTGGTAGGAATCATTTTGTAAGGTGCAATTGGGAAGGAATAAGATGTTATCAGTGTAACAAGGTGGGTCATCTATCGAGGGATTGTCCTCAGAAGAGGAATCAGATGCAAGAAAATAATACCGGACGAGTGTATACCTTGGATGCAAGGAAGACAAAGGGTGATAATTCCTTGATTGCGGGTACGTGTTTTGTGAATGGAAATCCTTGTTTTGTTTTATTTAATTGTGGGGCAACACATTCGTTTGTGTCCACGCAATGCGTGAAGCGACTTGGGTTGTAAGCTGTTCCTTTGTCTCCACCCATGGTGGTTACTACTGCCATGGATGAAATTGTTGAAACACCTTTGATGTGTGAAAATTGTGTAGTGTCGGTGAATGAAAGAGTCTTCCAGATTGATCTTATTTGTCTGCCGCTTAAGAAAGTGGATGTTGTTCTGGGAATGGATTGGCTTTCTGCTAATTCGGTTTTTATCGGTTGTGAGGAGAAGTTAATCATTATTTCGTCTACTGAAGCTACTCTGAAGGATGTGTTAACTACTATTTTAGAAGGTACGGTTGGAATGATTAATTTCTTGTTTGAAGAGGAAAAATCTGTTCTTTTGATTCTTACTAAGAAGGAGGGTAGTAACTGTCAAGTTGTGAGTATTCCGGTAGTTTGTGACTTTCCTGATGTCTTCCCCGAGGATATCACTTCTCTTCCTCCGGAACGGGAAGTGGAATTCTCTATTGACCTGATACTGGGAACGGCTCCAATATCCGTTTCTCTGTATCGGATGACACCACTTGAATTAAGAGAATTAAAGGATCAACTGGAAGGGCTGTTGGCTAAGCATTTTGTTCGACCAAGTGTTTCGCCTTGGGGAGCTCCAGTGTTGTTGGTAAAGAAGAAGGATGGTGGAATGCGATTGTGTATTGATTACCGTCAACTAAATAAGGTCACCATCAAGAACAAATACCCATTGCCAAGGATTGACGATCTGTTAGATCAATTGAAAGGAGCCTGTGTGTTCTCGAAGATTGATTTACGGTCGGGTTATCATCAGATTCGTGTGAAGAGTTCAGACGTACCAAAGACAGCATTTAGAACCCGTTATGGTCATTATGAATTTTTGGTGATGCCTTTCGGGGTGACGAATGCTCCGGCAGTTTTCATGGATTACATGAATCGGACATTTCAACCTTACTTGGACCAATTTATAGTGATTTTCATTGATGACATTCTTATCTATTCTCGTGACCCTCAAGAGCACGGAGAACACCTTAGAATCGTTTTATCCATTTTGCAAGAGAGACAACTTTTTGCCAAGCTAAGTAAGTGTGAATTTTGGATGTCGGAGGTGAATTTCCTTGGACATGTCATATCTCAAGGGGGTGTAGCGGTTGATCCATCCAAAGCTGAAGCAGTGATAAATTGAGAGAGACTGAAGAATGTGTCTGAAGTTAGAAGCTTTTTGGGACTAGCAGGTTATTATAGGAGGTTTATTAAAGGCTTTTCCCAACTGACTTTATCGATGACGAGACTTACTCGAAAAGATTGTTCTTATGAATGGGATTCGGCTTGTGAGCAAAGTTTTATGAGTTTGAAGGAAAGGTTGACGACCGCTCCTGTATTGGTTATCCCTGATCCTAGCAAGTCGTATGAGGTATATTGTGATGCGTCGAAGATGGGATTAGGAGGGGTGCTAATGCAAGATGGACATGTAGTGGCTTATGCTTCACGACAGTTGAAAGTCCATGAAGAGAATTATCCAACGCATGAATTAGAATTGGAGGCGGTTGTATTTACCTTGAAAGTGTGGCGTCACTATTTGTATAGTGTACGTTTTGAGATGTTTAGTGACCACAAAAGCTTACAGTACCTCTTTGATCAAAAGGAGTTGAACATGCGTCAATGGAGGTGGATGGAATATTTGAAAGATTATGACTTGGAACTAAGATACCATCCGAGTAAAGCGAATAAAGTGGCGGAGGCTTTAAGCAGGAAAGTGTTGCATAGTGCCGACATGATGATGCTAGAGTATACTTTATTGGAGAAATTTCGAGATCTAAATCTTCAATTTAATTGGACTCCTGATTGTGTAATTATGGGGAATTTGGATATCAATTCTACTCTTAGGGAAGAAATCCAACAAGAGCAAAGGTAAGATGAGAAGTTGCAAGAAGTGTTATTGCAACCGGGTTTTGTGCGAGATACCGATGGAGTTATTGTATTTAACTAGAGGATTTGTATTCCGGACAACACGGAGTTAAAAAGGAGGATTTTGGATGAAGCGCATAAGGGTGCTTTTACTATACATCCGAGATCTTCAAAGATGTACCAAGACCTCAAGAGGGACTATTGGTGGTCCGGGATGAAGAGGGATATTGCGGTGTATGTGTCGGAATGTGTGGTGTGTCAAGAAGTGAAGATCGAGCACCAAAGACCGGGTGGCTTGTTGCAACCTTTAGAAATTCTGGTGTGGAAATGGGATAGTATTTCGATGGACTTCGCGGTGGGTTTACCCCGGGCGCAGGGCGGTTATGATTCAATTTGGGTGATTGTGGATCGGTTGACGAAGTCTGCTCATTTCTTGGGCGTAAAGACTACTTATAAGGCGAGTCATCTCGTAAGGTTGTTCATTTCGGAGATAGTGAGGTTGCATGGTATTCCTACTACTATCGTTTCGGATAGAGATCCAAAGTTCACTTCGAGAATTTGGAGAACTTTTCAACAAGCGAAGGGGACGAAGTTGTGTTTGAGTACTTCGAATCATCCGCAAATGGATGGTCAGACGGAACGGACAATACAGGCCATGGAGGATATGTTGAGAGCTTGTGTGTTGGGAAGTGGAGGAAATTGGATATAACTTTTGCCATTGATTGAGTTCTCTTATAATAACAGTTATCATGCAAGTATTGGTATGGCACCGTATGAGGCATTATATGGAAGGAAGTGTAGGACACCGTTGTGTTGGGCAGAGGTTGGTGAAGATAGGATGTTGGGACCTGAGATTATTCATGAAACTACGGAGAAAATTAAGATGATCTGTGATAAGATCAAACAAGCCCAAGATCTTCAGAAGAGTTATGCGGATAACCATAGAAGACCTTTAGAATTTGAAGAAGACGATCACGTGTTTTTGAAAGTTACTCTGAGGTTGTGGTTGAAAGGATCGTTTCGATCGCGGAAGTTAAGTCCAAGATACGTAGGACCGTATCAGATCTTGGAGAGAATTGGTGAAGTAGCTTACAAATTAGCCTTACCGTCTTCTCTGTCTGAGATGCACGATGTTTTTCATGTATCTCAGCTTAGGAAATTTGTCCCAGATCCTCTTCAGCTAATTTTACCAGATACAATTGAGATAGAAGCAGATTTGACATTTGAGCCTCAACCGAGTCGTATCACCGGAAGAGAAACTAAAGTGTTAAGGAATAAAGAGATTCCTCTTGTTAATGTCCAGTGGGATGAGACGCATCCGGGTGATGCAACTTGGGAATTGGAATCGGAGATGCGGGAGGTCTATCCTCATCTTTTCAGGTAATTGTTTTAAATTCGTGGGCGAATTTCTATTTAAGGGGGGGAGGATGTAATACCCCGTAAATTCTTTTACTCTGAATAATATTAATTATGATCAACTGAGTTCCAGTGTGCTCTGAGAAATTATTTGCAGAGATAATTGGAGTAACTGTGGAACTTAGAATAAATCCAATTAATATTATATGACTCTGGGATATTTAAATATTTGGACTTTGGAGACTTTTTGGACAATTGGTAGTGTGGATATTTGATGATGTTTTACTATATTAATTCCTTTTCCTCTCATTTTCCTCTTTAGAAGCAAAGGGAGAAAAAGATAGAAAAAAGTAGAGAGAAAGAAAAGAGAAGGAAAGGAAGAGAAAAAGAGGAAAGCTCAAGATCAAGAACATCATCAAATCTTCATCCAATCATCTTCGAATCTTCACCATCTTCATCTATTCAAGGTGGGTTCTAGATAGATGCTTTTGTTTTAGATTTTCTTGGATTCTAAGACTTAGGTTAGAATTGTAAGGAAATGGGATTAATTGCCAAATCTTGAAAAATTAACGGTTGAATTATGTTATTAACTGAGTAGTATGAGTTATATGAGTGTAGAATCATTTATGTTTGATTGTGGGATGGTTGGATATGTTTTGATGGAGTTTTGGAACCATGGGAGATTAGCTGTTAGGCTGATAAACTTTCTGAAATTCCCAAATTCGCACTGCGAATCCCCCAGCGAAGGGGGAAATCGTGCACTCGCTGGCAGCTCGCACTCCGATTGCGAAGGCAAGCATTCGCCAGTGGTTTGCACTGCGAACCTTATGTTGTTTTTTCCACTGCATTGGTTCGCCATTGTTCGCACTGCGAATGGGGCAGCAAATGAGTGTTGGCTAGGCGTTCGCTGGACGCCTTGCACTGCGAATGAAATAGCGAGCATTCGCTGGCTTCTTCGCAATGCGAATATAGCAGAACATCCATTTTGTTTCTTGCATAACTTTTGACTCGGTTATCCGTTTTGTGTATTATTGGTATCGTTGTGAAGCTAAGAACATATTCTAGCTGATGGGAGTGAGAAATATCTATTTATTTCCCGATTAAATGAATCGGAGGGAACCGTAAATTGGTATAAATTGTGGTATGTTGAATTTTGGTGTTCCATTATGTGATTGATGATTACATGTCTATGTTGTTATTTTTAAACATGTTGGAATATGTATGCATGTTAAAATATGAATAGGTAGAGTGAGGAACATTAGCGTAAATGATATCGAAAGTGTGTAAATGACAAGGTGACAACGCTCGTGCAAAAGAGGCTGAGACGTGTGTCTAGTAATCATAACCGATTGATCTTGCGGTGTAGTTTCATGAGACTCGAGCAGCTCCTCTGAAACGTATGTACAATTACTTGGCAGGTTTGATTCCCGCGTATAGTACGATTGGAGCCTACGGGTAAAGAGACTTGTGACGGTGTACGGGCCGTGTGAAGTGACGGATCACGGTGTACGGGCCGATGATCCCGAATCCAATTCGTATGCCAAGTAAATACAAGGATCCATGACTCGGGTCGTGTTCTAGACGTAGAAGCGGACGGGAATATGGGATACCTTGGTACGGTTATTGATTTGTGAGATTCTGGAGTAACAGGCTCAGAACTTACTTTGGTACTATTGTGAGTAACAGGCTCACGAGCGTGAATGTATTTATATCGTGTGTGTACTCAAACTCACTTGCCTTCCCTTTGACTTGAGTTAGGCTTATTAGAACCTTGTAAAGCCGAGAGGACTATATGATAGCGAACTCACTGAGATTTGATGTATCTTACCCCACTGTTGTTGTTTACATCACAGGTTCTGCAGGATCGGCGAAGGGTAAGGATAAGGTGGTTTGACTTTTCCTTACGGATCATAGCTTTTGAGATGGCATGGCTTCCGCTATGGCATTTATTTTGAGATCATTGTATTGATCTAGTTCTTAGTGTATTTTTGGACATCTGGTATATGTTGTGCCGTAGACTTTAGAACTTTGTATTTAGGGCACTTAATGTATACAATGTGTTAACTAGGAATTTGTACATATATATTTCAGTACCAAACGTATTATCCATGTATTATATATGCTTTGATGTATGTATGTATATGTGGGCTTTACAATAATCCTAGGTGTTCCTATTATGAGTGGCTCAAATGTCCTATTAATTTTTTATAACTAATTTTCTTAGGTGTAAGAGTTATTTGCAATGGGAATTTATTGGGTTGAAATACCCCTAGTAATCTCTATTAATATATCATTATTTGCCTATAAAAAAAGTTTGAAACAAAGGTATACTTAGGGCTAAGTGAGAATAAGAGTATATTCATTGTGATTAGGAGGATTTTTCGTTAGTACGGACATGAAAGTTATCATGAGTGTACATATATCCAAAGTTTTGACTTTGAACAGATATATCATATTATTATGTTTGATTCTACATTAACATTTTATAGAATATTAAATATCTAATTTTAGTGCTAAATTTGAATCTTACCTTGTCAAATTTCTTTAGTATCTTTGAAAAAGCCATCATATTAGTGAGCTGTCAAATAAGAGGATGAGAATGAGACATAAAACCCAGCACGAGTAATTTTCAAAAGCTTTCATGCATGTGTTTGAAATTTCTCCAAAAAAAATTCTTGTTTAATGATTTATTTCAACAGATTTCTTATATATTTGTTTTTCTTAAAAATTTCTCCAAAATCGAAGAATGAAAACCTGTAAATCTTGAGTAAGTCTAGGTTTTTGTAGAACTCAACAAACGCGATTCTAAGAATCTTCTGTGCAGTGAGAATCATTTTCTTGTGAAGAAAATCTTCATGTTGGATTATTCACTAAATCCCCCCAAAGCAGATTTGTAATGGCAATAAATTCTGAAATTGAAAGTACAAAATTAATAGAAATTTAGAAATAGGAATAGTATAAACTTTGTGAATTTTTGAGTAATAATGAAAAATATATTTAATTACAATCTAACCCAATAAATTAGGATCTTGTATTAAAGGAGGAACCTTCTCAGCATTATCTGTCTGTTGTTCCTCGCCATTAACAATTTGCTTTAAATCTAACAAGATCTGTAGCAGTTTCTTCATTGTATCTCCCCTTTCTAAAAACTCACTCTCTTCTTTGATAAAAAAAAAGGTTAACTTTGTTTAGCTCATCATCAATCCTCACAAAAAACCCAGGTACATATGGATAGTGGTAAGCATAAAAGTAAGTTAAAACAAAAAAGATACAATATTATTTCACATGTATAAGTATTGATTTAATTCAAAAACCTACATTATCTTGAGAAAAGAGTTGCACAAGTTCGATTTCATAGCTTTCTTCTCCAATGTCTCCTATGGTTTTCTTTCTCAGCTGCATCATATAAAAGTATATTTAGTTACAAAGATGATAAAAAATCGACTATATGATACATGTTTTTTTTAATGTTAGTAGCACATAGTTCTTGGTGGTACACTAAAAGAGAGTTTGTACTAATAATCACACATGTATGAATTACTAAAAAAATAAGTTACAAAAAATCTGGCCTTTGTGTCTATTGATTTTATGGAGTATAATTTCACTAAAAATAAGTTTAGTATTGTAATGCTCCTAGATCCTACGGATGGGAAACAATAAAATAGTGTTGTCCCTTCCATCAGAGGCATAGGGACGCATGGTTGCAGAAAAGGGACTTTTTGTGATAAAAATTAGCAATAACAGCGACAACTTGTTAATAAAAAAAAACAATAACAGGAACAAAAAATACCCTAATGATATTGTTAGTAGGCGAGAAGCTTGAGGTGACTTTCTTCCCAAGATCAGATGAAACAGAATTGAAAATGGAATTTCCATTGGAGTTGTTGTCATTTTGGTTTGAACTTGATGACAACTTCATTATCTTTATCAGCTTCTTCCATTACAAGTGGGGGGTGAGGCGGAGCTTGAAGTGTGGTTTGTGTTTGTGAGAAGAAAATGATTTGGGGTAAAGTATTATTTAAATAGTAAATAATCCACTTGCTGAGAAAGTCTCAAATTCTATTTAAACTCTTCCCATTAAAGACAGACTTTTATAAATTCCACCTAACTAGTAAATTTTTAAGTAGGCAAGTACAGTTGTTTCATGTCTAGTAATCCTTTCTTTATAATTTTGAAAACTGCTAATAGTTGCTTGGAGAAGCCTACTCTAGCATATTAGCTAGTTAGAGCATTAATGTTATGGAAAACACTGAAACCACATTAAAGAGAGCATTCACTGCTACTTGCTCCAGAGAGAAACCCAAAGGTCAAGCTAGTTGCCACAAATGAAATAAGGACGAGGCTGAAACAATGCAAAACTAATGTCACAAACCTATCAAAAACTATAAAAAGAATACATTATATCTAAACCCTACCTTTCCATTCTCTTGATAAAAATAAAGTAAAAAAAAATTAATGTTATGGAAAACACTAAAACCACACCGTTACTGAATCCTTTCCCCTAAAGACTGGATCTCTGCACCAAACTCTGCAACACATATGTTATTTTTCAGATTTACAGAGCTTTTCATATCTTTATCTGTTAAATAGAGATATGATGCAAACAATGCCTACTGTTTTTTTGTACTCATTTAATATTAGTTTTTATTTTTCACAAATATAGAAAGATTCACTTTCAACTTCATTTTCAACTTTTTTTTATCATGCAAAGTCGGGAAAAAGTGGTTGGCAAACACTTTATTACACCCTTATTTAATATTATTATTTTGTACAGCTCTTTTCTACTTTAAAATGATTGATTGATAGCAAAATAAGTATAAAATTATTAGTTTTTAAGGAGATTATCTAAAACACGTATTATTAGTTATTTATGTCTCCAAAACAAATTCAAAATATATTTATATATAATTTAATTGATTTGGCCATATTTTTTAATATAAAAAAGTAATAGTTTAGATTTCACGTTATAAAGTTAAAATATAATTAGACTATAATAACTCATATAATTTTTGGTAATGAATATATAAGTATGTTTTAAAATTATAAAATTTTCTTTTTTAAGTAAATTAAATCAAATTTATTTTTGCTTGTAGACAAATTTGAAGATTTCTAATTTGGTTAAAAAAATACATAATTTAAAAATATTTTGTTAAAATTATGACATAATAATGTATTTTAAGTATTCAATTGTTTATCTACAAAAAAAAATTAAATTATTAACGAGTTGAGAATAAAGTTTAACACGGACAGTGATTATATATTAACAAATTTTCTTGAAATACTTTTTTTATGGATATGAAGGTTTTTTTTTTAAGATTTACAAATAAGTTCTACCTTATAAAACACCTTATTTAAATCATGTTTTTCATGATATTTTTATGAGCTTTTATTGCACAGAAGTTAACAAATTGCCACCAAACAATTTATTATTGAGATGAATAAGTTAAAGAAAAAATAAAAAATTGTTGCAATTCTTATTAATAAGTTTTATGGGAAAAGTTAAAGCCACTTACAAAAAAATTTATGATTTTAAACATGAAAAAATAGTATTTTTTTTATTATTTCAACCGAGCTCCTATCTCTTAAAAATAATTAGAGAAGAAAAAAAATTGTGTTTTTTTGGTGTTTGGATATTTTATTATTTAAACCAAACTCCTGTCTCTTAGAATAGCGAGATATTAATAATTTAAAAGAAAGATAAAAGCAAAAAGTAATAGAAAATAAATTAGAAAGTAATATGAAGATAAGGATGGCACATACGTTAGGTAATGATAAGAATAAAAATGGTTGTATTTATTCCATTCAGAAATATAAAGTGGGTCGAAACATTAGAGAGCTCCCCTAGGAAATGAGTATTATATCCCCGATATTGTTCATTAGTTACATTCGTACACTTCTTCTTCCTGCACTCTTTTAAGAAGGTTTTCATTGTCAATTATGTTATGGGAGATTTTATCACTAGGGAGCATTGAACATTGGGTCAAGAGCAAAACAAGTGAGAGAGACGCCACATATTCACCCAAAACATTAAGGTGATAGGTGTGTATGGGTTCTCCCACTTAAAAATGCTCAACTATCCACATTTATAATCATTGTGGGACTTCAACTCACACTTGACTTTATTATTTTCAACATTCCCCCTCAAGTGTGAGTCCACAATACTCCCCCTTAAGTGGAATCTCTTTTGTCCACATACACTTGTACCGTCATTGACACCTATTACTAGGCACCTCTTACTAGGCATTTCGATACGATCTTCCTGGGCATTACGATTTCAACGGGACACCTCTTCATGGAAATTTTGATACAAGTAAGTCGGTCCCTTTACGAACCAAAGGCTCTTGATACCACTGTTGGAGAAACATGGAGAGGAAGATAAAGCCGATGCAACTTTGTTCAAACAGATTGTCGGATCTCTAAGATATGTGTGCAACAGTTGACCTGATATATGTTTCTCAGTCGCATTAATGAGCAAATACATGAGTGAACCAAGAGTGTCACACATGAAGGCTGCAACAAGAATCCTGAGATACTTAAAAGGATCGATAAACTATAAAATTTTATTTCGACGAGACTCTGAAAGCAAAGAAGATATGGTTAATTGTTATTCAGATGCTGACTGGTGCGGAGATAAGGAAGATCAAAGAAGCACTATTGGATATTTCTTTCAAGTATTTGGTGCCCCAATTTCATGGTGCTCGAGAAACCAACCTGTGGTGGCACTATCATCATGTGAAGCGGAATATATAGCAGGATCCTATGTTGCATGTCAAACAATTTGGATCAGATGGGAATAGTTCAGATCGACTATGATTAGCATAGGTTCAACAACTTGGATTATGTTGAGTATGTTGAAATAGTAGATTTGATTTGATTTGATTTGATTAGATTAGATTTGATTTAATATTTAAATATAATCCAAGTAGTATTACCCCAAGCCTAATTAGGGTTGTATATAAATAGTTATAGTATGTATCATTATTTGTAACAGTCATTCAATAAATGCTTATTTCCTTATTCTCTCTCTTTCTCTCCTCACTAAAAGTGCCTCACGCACTAATAATTTGTGATCAGAAGAGCAAGATTGTCGTTCTCACTTCCGGTGACCCGAGAAACACTGCTCATCTCAACTTTCCCAGCATCCTCTTTTCTCAAAATTGTCGAACTTTAACGCAAACGCAAACGAAGCAAATAGAAAATGCAAAATACAACGACGATAAAAGAAACGTTAACCGAAGTTATCACCACATGTACCACCTAATTTCTATGATCATTTTGGTTTGACTTTGGAAGATTTTTTTTATTTGACTTAAATGGAACACTAGGAGGTGGTGAAGACATTCTTTTACTAGGAGAGGAATTTTTTGACTCTGGTTTACGGTACATTTGATGAATTTACCTTAATATCTTCTTTTATATCGCTAAACCGACCTTTCTCTTAAAAAATATTAAATTTTAATAGTTAATTCATGTTATAAATAAAACAAAGTTACAAAGGCATCTAATATTAAATGCACTTAATCCTTTCGGCTTTTTTACTTTTCCTCTTCTTTAAATTTCTCACCAAACTCATAGTTATTTATAGCAATCTAATAATTCTAGTTTGACCCACTTTTTGTCATATGAAATGAAAGCCACGTGAAGAATATATATCAATTTATTCATAAACCTATATAAATAATTGTAATATGAAAATATATATCTATACAATAAAAATAAGAAATAGATAAAAACATTGACATTAAAAATTTACAACATTAACCTTTTTTTATAAATTATTAGATAATTTTTAATAAATGTTATCTTGTCATTTTATATAATACTACATTTGTTCTATAAGTAATTGATAAATTTAAAGAAAAATATTTTAAATACGAGGGCCAGAGCTACTTTCTCTATCTGCTGATACCTGAGCTCGTGGCCTTGGAGGGATTTGCTCTTGAAGTAAATCGGTTTCTGCCCGTCTGGGGTTTCCCGGATAAGGACGGCGCTGACCGCTTCACTCGTGATTTCGAGATACAAAAACAGTGTCTCCCCGTCCTCAGGTCGCGAGAGAACTAGGGGTTGCGATAGGACTTGTTTTAGGTGGAGGAGCGCCTGCTCGCACCCCTCTCTTCACTCAAACGTCGCTTTTTGTCGAAGAAGTTTGAAAAACGGGAGCGCGTATTGCGCAGACTTGGCGACGAAACGGGAGAGGGCGGTGAACATCCCGTTCAGTGACTGTATTGACTTCTTCGAGTTCGGAGTTGGGATCTCGGAGAAAGCCCTACACTTGTCGGGGTTGGCCTCGATTCCTCGCTCAGTGAGGTAGAAGTCGAGGAACTTCCCTGCCCGAACGCCGAAGGTGCATTTGTCGGGATTGAACCTCATGCGGCATTTCCTTGCTGTGTCGAACACCTTCTTGAGGTGTATGGCGTGGTCGACTTCTTCTGCGAATTTGTTCATCATCCGTTAGTAGGTCGCGCCGGCGTTCATCAGGCCGAAAGGCATTACATTGTAGTAGTAATTGCCCGACTCGGTCATGAAGGCCGCGTGTTATT
Organism: Lathyrus tuberosus; assembly: GCA_022829125.1. NCBI lineage: Eukaryota > Viridiplantae > Streptophyta > Magnoliopsida > Fabales > Fabaceae > Lathyrus > Lathyrus tuberosus. The sequence goes on from JALAZF010000050.1 coordinate 19,536,780, forward strand.
TGTCGGCCTTATCCATGGGGATTTGGTTGTACCCCGAGTAGGCGTCCATGAAGGACAACAGTTTGTAACCTGCAGAATTGTCGACCAGCTGGTCGATGTTAGGCAAAGGATAACAGTCTTTCGGGCATGCCCGGTTAAGGTCGGTATAGTCATGTTGGACAGCCAGGTTGTGTACCTGGCCTCCATTTTCCATTATTCTTTTTGACAAGTAAAACGTTGGACACCCAGGTTGTGTACCTGGCCTCCGAAATAAAATTTTCCTCTAGGAGGTCTTTTACAGCTTTTTCAGCAGCCTCCGCTTTTTTGGGAGACTGCCTACGTCTATGTTGAACTATGGCCCTAGCGGCAGGATCTACGGCGAGCTGATGGTAGGCCACCTCGGGGTCAAGGCCAGAAATCTCTGAGGCGCTCCACGCGAATAAGTCAGCGTTCTCCCAGAGACATGCTTTCAACTGCTTTTTCGCCATGTCGGGTAGACCGGTGCCAATCTTCACGTTACGGTCTGGATCGTCCCCGAGGATGACGAACTCAAAGTCTCCGTCTGGGATGGGGCACGTTGGGTGGAGAGGCTGCCCGTTGTTTTCCGACTAGAGGTCGTGGTCCGCTGGTCCATCCTCTTCGTGTTCGCCCGGGAACCTGCTGTCGAGGTCGACGGCATTGACGCGCGGGAGGGATCTTTGTGCGGTGTCCAGGATGACTTTGCTCCGGCCTTGGGCTTGGCGCCGATGGAACTCATGCCTTTGATTGTAGCGTTGAAGCATCTCCTAGCCGCGTCTATGTCCCCGTGCATCGTAACTACCCGTTCCCTGGCCGTGTAGTACTTCATCTTGAGGTGGACTGTTGACGGGACTGCCGTGAGTTCGGCCAGGATAGTCCCCCCGAGGATGCAGTTGTAGAGGGATAGACAGTCGACCACCAGGAAGCAGGTCTTAACATGTCGGGCAGTGTCCTCGGCTCCGAATATGACCATCAGTTCAATGTAGCCCCATGGCCTGGTGGTGGTGCCGTTGAACCCCTGAAGATCTGAGCCCACGTAAGGGGTCATGTGCTTCTCGTTGAGCTGGAGAGTCCCGAATAGGTGAGCGTACATGATGTCGACCGAACTTCCCTGATCGACAAGGATCCTATGAATGTCGAAATTCGCCATCTGTGCCCTGACCAAGAGAGGAATGGTCGCGTTGGGCTCTCCGCCTGGGAGCTCTTCAAGGTAGAAGGTGATAGGGTTTGATTTCCCTTGCACCTTCTCGAGAGTAGTGGTCTTCGCTGATGTTGCGGACTCCAATTCGTCAAATTTCCTCTTGATCGACCCGACAGACAACTTCTCATAACCACCTCCTAATATGACCATTGTCTTGGGGAAACCTTCCCACGTACTGCGGGCAGCGACGGGGTCTTCGTAAGGGAAGTTTGCCCACATGCTGCGAACTGCGTCTTGACCCTCGATGCCTTTGGGGACAAAGAAGTCTTTGGGTCGAGTGACGCTAAGGGCGACCTGCAGCCGACTCTCGTCGGGGGAAGGTGTCGTCTCCTCGACGTTTTGGGCTTCCCGAGCAACGGGAACAGGGGTGTCATTCTTCTCGGCGTACTTCTTTAGGTGCCATTCCTTGATCAGGATCTCAATTGAATCTTTGAGGTGTATGCAATCCTCTGTGACATGTCCGTGGCTCCGGTGGAACCTGTAGTACTTGGACTTGTCCGTGTTTGATTTGGGGGAAGTTGGCTTCAGAAAGTGGACGCATCCTTTCTGAAACTCTGAGTTGGAGCACTCGGAGAGGATTCGCGCGGGGAGCGTTAAGCGTCGTGTATTCCATGAACAGGCCAGCTGGTCCTTTCTGTTCGCGTGAGTCCTGGGGGCGGCCTTCCTTCTTTCTTTCTCCCCCACGTTGGGGAGGTGAGTCTTCTTTGTGGCCGCGGGGGCCTTCCTTCTGCCTCGACTCGAGGGCGATATGTGCTGCCTCTGACTCCTCGAGCTCGATGTACGACTGAGCTCGTTGGAGGAGGTCCTCCAGACGATGAGGTCTGCGGAGACCCACAGACTTGGCAAAATCGGATCCAAAACATAGTCCATGGATGATTAGATACTTCTTCATGTCATCGGTCGTATGGACCTCGACAGCTTCTATGTTGAATCTCTCAATGTAGTTCTTGAGAGATTCGTTCTTCCCCTGGAAAATGCTCTCTAGAGCGGCCTCCGTCTTCGGGTGTCGACGAAACGCTGTGAAGTGTTTGGTGAAGCGTTGTCTTAGTTGCTTCCAGGATGTGATCGACCCGGGTGCCAGACCCTTATACCAAGTCATGGCGCCCTTCGGTAAGGTGGTGGGGAAAAGCCTGCACTTAATGGCCCCCCTGACGTTTCTGAAGTCGAGCATGGCTTCAAATCTCTCGACGTGATCGTCAGGGTCGGCCAGGCCGTCGTAGGTCCCCAGTGGCGGGGATTTCTCCATGCCCGCAGGAATTGGGGCGTCCATGATCTCCCATGATAGGGGAGTCCTCTGGTCATCGTCGTCGCTTTCGGTTGGGGACCTTGAAGGGGATCGGTGATGTCGACCAGGTCCTTGTCGCGGAGGGGAATTCCTTGAACGGTTCCTCGGCCTTTCCTCGATGGTCTTGCTCTTCTTGGCAGTTGAGGAGGGCCTGGGTTCCTTCCGAGGCGGGGAACGATGGCGCTTCTGAGAGATCCCTGGATGGGGACGTTCGAGATGTGGCCGATGGCCCTCACGCACTGGCGAGGGGGTTCGGGATTCTTCTGAAGGAGTCCTTCGCGGGGAAGGAGAACGGCAAGGTGAAGGTTGGCGGCGATGTCTTCACGGGGAAGAACGCCGTGCTCGCCCTCGCTCGAGTGCTTCAATCCTGAGATTCTGGTGCATGATCTACTGGTTGGTCTGATTGACTAAGGCAAATAGGGACACGGTGCTCGAATCTGCATTAGGTGGAGGAGAAAATGGCTGAAAGACTACTTGTTGGTCGTCATGCCGGGCGGCATCATAAGTCGCGTCTTATGAGTCTGGGGAGGCGGTCTGCCTGTCTCTGACATCGCCTTCTTCGACGTTGAGGGCAGTGGCATCCTTACGGTGGTTTCCGTTCTCGAGTTGCACGAGGACGGTGTCCAGAGCTTTGTTCGCAGACGGGTTATTGGCCATGCTGGTGATGAGCGAAAGGATTGTTTTGGTTTATCGTTGAAGGAAAAACGGAGAAGAAAATTCTTCTCACAAACGGCGCCACTGATCGTACCTGGATCAGACAGTTATTTAGTGGCCAGCAAAGTCATATGGACTTCAGCTCCGGCGAGGTTGAAAGACAGCCGGGGGGAGGAGGGTGTACCTGCAAGGTACTCCGACGCTCAAGTAAGGCAAAAGTCACAAGTAAAAGCAAGTACAGAAATAGGTTAGAGTGTATAAGATTGTGTAACCTGACCCTCTCAAATGAGAGGGTAGTTATAGATAGACCCCAGCGCGGGGCCAACGGTCACTTGCACTGGGCTGGATGGCCAGGCCCAATCCAAGTAACTGCCAGGGCTTACGTGGCGTTGTGAAGACCAGCACGTGGGCTTCGCCCTGGGGTAACCGCTCCTAGATCTCAGGAATTAGGGCAGACCGATTCCATCGGGAGTGGGAGGTTACATGAGAATGTGTCCTCGCGGGGAGGAGTCTCGCGTGTCGGGGAGAGGCGTGTCCACGCGGGGAGGACTCTTATGTGTAGCGGGAGATGGCTCCCCACGTGGAGGAGCACCCGATTGTCGAGGATGAGCGAGCCCAGAGAGGCTTAGCGCCTCTGCCCGACGTTCTATGTCGTGCGTGCCCGACACCGCTGAGGCATTCTGTATGCTCGACACTGGTCTTGCTAAGAGGCCTTTGTTGGGCCATCCTAGGACGTGGGTTGGGTCTGCGGGATTGAGGGGCAGGCCCCGGCCCAGTCCAGAACAGAATTATTTCACAATCACGAACGACATTTTTATCCAAATTCATTGCCATTATATCATTATTATTTATTTTGAGCCATAACTATAAAAAGCAAGAATACTTAACTTTCACACCGGATTTGCTAGTCTCTAGAATAGCTAGTCCGTGTAATGAAATGATAAGTGTGATTTAATCATAAGATTCCATTAAAGATATGGACATTATTTTTAAAATATCCGTAGTCGGAATTTATTGTGAAGTGGGATAATATTAAAGCATTGAGACTATTATGTGGATATATTGATGATCACATCTCATGGATCATTGATAAAGAGTTATTAAGTCTTCACATTGGTTTGAATATTATGAGTAATATTTATACTGGATTTACCCGCTATGAGAATACTACATAGAAAGTTATGTAAAGTGTCATAAGTTATTCTCATGGTGATATTGGTGTATGCCACCCTTCGACCTGAAACCACTATGGACCCTAGATGTGGAGTCGAGTATTCTATTGCTGATTAAATATTGTTCGTAACTGGATAATCATAAAGATAGTTGATGGGCTTCCCAAAGTATAATAAGGGACATGAGTGACCTAGATGGAATTTTTCCTTCCGGCATAATAAGATAAATGTTTAAAGGCACAATATTAAATTGGGCAAGGGTGACATGGTCTATGCCTTGTGTTCAATATAGACATGAGGGGGAAAGTGTAATTGTACCTTATAATATTATCATGAATAGGTTTTGTCAGATCATATGACATTTTCGTGACTTAGATAGCAGTGATGTGTTGCTAGATACCGCTCACTGTTTATTATATTAAATGTATGATTTAATATAATTGTCAATGTCACGAGAACCTACAGGGTCACATACATAAGGACAAATTGAGGAGAGATATAATAAATAAGGAACACTGTAAGGTACGGTGTACTTGAGAAAATTATGAAACACTGTAAGGTACGGTGCACTTAAGTGAAATATGGAACATCGTATAATAAAATAAAAATATTTAATATTTTATTATTATTATTATAATAATAGTTATTAAATATGATAATAATAAAATATGTTTATTATAATAGTTATTAAATTATTATTATTATTATACGATGCACTTAAGTTGGACTTTTTAGCTTGCAGCCCACACAAGTGGTTCTATAACTACAACTCTTGTGTAGAAGCTTTCTCAGTTGATGAAATTCGGTTGGTGAAACCCTGGCTGTAATTTCTCTCTTTCTCTCTATCACACTCAAGCTCTTCATTCGTAGTAGCTAGCACTGAGATTACAGGCACTTTGTTCGTGTGGACTGAGTAGAGGCATTGTTCTTCATTCAACACTCGTGATCATTCATCCGGATCTGCATAACAATTGTTAATCACTACAAGAGGTAACCGTTTCTATCACTGATCATACTCATTCGTAAGGATCAACAAAAGGGAAATTTTTGTTTTCCGCTGCACCTTTTGTCGCGATTTCCCTTTGGGTAATAGCTCTCCACCTAAGCTTATCTTCAACACTTTTCGCTCTTTATACATCCTAATAAGTCGGTCTTAAAGAAAATCCCCAGCAAGTATCCTTGAAATTCGTTCCCCAAGCAGAGGATACTTAGCATTACTATCCCCAGTATGCCCTGAGGGTATACAATTCTCTCAGCAGGTCCTTGTTAGATTTCTTAAACTTTCATAGCATTCGCGCTCGTTAGGGAACCTCTCCTAAAAACCTATTCCCTAATAGGCAAGCCATCTCATGGGACAACAGTCATCCTCAGTGAAGACATTATGTTCTTCATACTATCCTTCTTACTCCGTTCTACTCGGAGAACGCCCTAGCAAAAGTTTTACTCGGGTACTATCAATGATATTCTCTGATCCCATCCATGAAAATCCTCTTGTCACATCATACCCCCTGCATGTCTCTTTCTTAAAAAAAGTCCCATTAGTATAATTCCCTAGTGATCAAGCTTTGTCACCGGCCGAGAGCGGATTAGGTTCCAGCACTAAGGCATTTTTATCTCATGTTTTATCTCGGTCCTTACACCGAGGAGGGTTTCAACATGGGTTACATCTTGACGAAGGTTTTTTGCTTCTTACACCGATATAACTCTCATGATAACGAGAGGTTTATTTTGAGTCCCATACGAGTCTCATAATAGTGAGAGGTTTATTTTGAGTCCCACACGAGTCACATGATAGAAAGAGTTTGATTTTAAGTCTCACACGAGTCCAATGATAGTGAGAGTTTGATTTTGAGTCCCAAACGAGCCCTATAATAGTGAGAGTTTGATTTTGAGTCCCACACGAGTCCCATGATAGTAAGAGTTTGATTTTGAGTCTCACGCAAGTCCCATGATAGTGAGAGTTTGATTTAGAGTCCCACACGAGACCCATGATAGTGAGAATTTGATTTTGAGTCCCACACGAGTCCCATGATAGTGAGAGTTTGATTTTGAGTCCCACACGAGTCTCATAATAATGAGAGTTTGAGTTTGAGTCCCGTACGAAGCTGTTGCGGTGAGAATTGGATACCATAGTTATTAATTGAACTAGGATCACATTTCTTTAAATGTTCACCACCGACTTTGATTTATCCAAAGGAAAGGTTCAAAAGCGAAAAAACCTAAAGATCTAAGGTTCGGGGGTTGGTTACGCCTAGGGAAGGTATTAGCATCCTAAACGTCCGTAGTACTCTACGGGAACCTCTCGTTAGTACTTATGTTATCTCTCATTCGCTTGCTAAGGGTGCTATGCTAAAGGTTGAACCCTAGGGGTTAGTATCTAAGTATACTCGATAAGGTATCGCACCTTACGCCTACGTATCCTCGGGAGTAGAATCAGAGTATGCGTAGTTCTAAAAAGACGAACTTCTTGACGGGGTCAAGGTTCCAAGGGGAGGTAAAGTCTTGGGCAGGACCTTACACAGAGTGCGGCGACTCTAAAGTTGTATGTTGGTTTAAGAGGGGTAGGATTGTAAATGTTCGCGGCGGAGCATTTACTTGGAGTACGGCGACTCCGATCCTAAGGCTAAGATTCTAAGTGTCTACGGCGAGACGTGGAGTACGGCGACTCCGAATCCTGTGGCCAAGGGTTCTAAGAGTTAGTCCTATGACGGTTTAGTCAATTTTAAGGGAACCTTCCTTTGGAATGCCGAGGGGACAAACTAACTTTGATTATTTGTGCATACTAGCAAAGTGGGCTAGTTAAGTGTATTGTGACCAATAAGGTTGAATGTGAGGCCCGAAGGCGATCGACTTACATAGGTATAAAATTGGCTCGACGTTGGATCGAGAGTTTTTTAGTATTTTTGAAAAGGGTTTTGACAGTAAAACATACATATATGTAAGAAATAGTAAACATAAATATCAATCATGAGATAACCCACAGCATGCGATTTCACTCAAACGTAGGATCTAACGAGTTTGATTTTAAGAAAAAGAGTTGATTGAAAAAAGTTGATTTTAAAGTTTATTATGAGAAAAGGTTGATTTTAGTTAGAATTTTCTTATAAAAGGTTAATTAATTTAATATTAAAATAAAAAGGTTTTACTTATCTAAACTTAATTGTACAAAAAAAAAAAAGGGTTGCATTAATTTAGATTTTTTTTCTTAAAGAAAGGTTTTAATATTTAGAATTATTTAAATTACAAAAAGTTAAGGATTTTAAAAAAGGATTATTTTAGTTTTAGTTTATTAAAAGAAGTTAATAGGAGTTTGTAAAAAAAAAAAAAAAAAAATTATTGTTTTAGAGAATGAGAGTTCTTATTATAAAAGTTCTTCTTTTAGTAGTTATAAAAAAAAAGGTTGAGTTATATTTTTATAAAAACAGTTCTAATTGTTTTTTTAATTAAAAGAAAAGTATTTTGATCATAAAAAAAGGTTAAGAGAAACGGAGGGGCAGCCATACGATCTCAATCTTCTCTCTCGCCACTCTCACGATTCCTCTCAGTTCTCTCAACAATTAGGGTTTATGAACCCTAATCGCCGCCGCTCACTTTCATTTTCTCTCTCGATTTCTCACGATCGAACAATAAAAAAAAAACCCCTTTCCCATGGTCCCCGCCCCCATTCTCATTAGATTGATGGTGATTACATGTTACAAGATGCAGAATTTAAAGTAAAAGCGGAAAAATAAAAAGAGAGGAAGGCCGGCGATGGTGGCGGACAACTTCACGGCTCTGGCTCAGGGACGATTCTCTTTTATTTTTACCTTTTTGCTTGATTTATGAAATGTGTCGTTTGGCTTCTTTGCTGTTGCGATCTCGGAGACGATGATGAGGCACTGCGCTTCTGAGTCTGTATTTGTGGGTTTGGAAATAGTTGCGATTACGCGTGTGACTGTTGGTTTGGAATTTCTCTCTTTCGTCTCTTTTTCGTATGGCTTTCTCTCTGATTTTTCGTTTTTTTTTTCCGTCCCTTTTTCTGATGCAAAGTGTCCTTTTTATAGCTGATGGCCAATGATGAGATTTGGAAAGTCTTAATGTGTGTTTATTGTCAATATTTCTAATCATTACCGATTTGATTTAGATTACTTGTTTCGGAAAGTTTTTGAAATGATTGAATTGGTGATACGATTTGATACCGGTTTGATGATTTGGAAATTCTGATGTTTTGTCTGATACGATTTTATTGCCTTGGTGATTAGGAAATCTGAAATATTGGAAATGCTTATGCGAATTAATTGCCTTGATCTGAACGGTTGGGAAACTTGATTACTCCGAATTAGGAAAACATTGCTGCTGGTGATATCCTTTGATATTGCCCATCAATCCCTAATTTGAAAATGACGAAAATATACTCTGATTCAAAACAAACTCTGAGGCCAAATTAGGAATTTGATTGCGCGGTTAATTGGAATGACTTGATTGTGTTTGGATGGTGTAAAAGTTATTTTTAGGAAACAATTGAATTCGTGATCTTGTTTGGAATGTTTTAGTGTATCCAATGAATTACGAGGACTTGGGAGCTTGGTTTTGGAGAGTATCATTGATGTTCTATATTCAAAGCTAATTTGTTTTGGAATTCACTTGATTTGGTTCTCATATGTTTCTAATTCTTTATGTGATTCAGCAGGTCAACCAATCATGAGATTGGTCTGTCAAGAACTCACCACGCCATGCTTACGAAATGAAGTTGCTCATCAATCACCATAATTCATGTGCGGCCTATTTGTGTTGGAGATTCCTGTAGACGCATTTCTCTTCGAACATCAAAGTTTCAACCACATGTGTCCTTTCATCATGGCAGCTGCGAATTTGATTCATGAAAAGCGGTGTTGGGAAAGTTTCCTGGAATCAAACATCAATTGCTTCACTCTACTTCATTACGAAAGCGGAGTTGGGAAGCTGTGGACGGTACGCTTCTTGTTTCTGTAAAAACTTAAATGTATGTAGATGATAATCCACTTTTAATCACACATACTTAACCTTGTTCAATTCAAATCGATTTCTCCTTGAGTATTTGGCCTAGTGGTGATGACTGTATGTTTTGCTATTGAAATAAATTCTGTTGTGTTCATATATCGCCCGTAAACTTCCCTCTTTTCCAATCTGGCAATGCCTAATCGTATTGACGATGGTGAATTGTTTGTAGAAAACTCATCTTCAGCTCCAGTGGACTAATTCGAGAGCTGCTTTAAATGTGTTCGGTGTTGACAGCAGCAGGAACTTCTATGAAGGTTTCAAGGCTTGCACGAGCATGAATTCCTTGTGTACTGGATGCTCCTTCTTCCAGGATTTCACGGTTATGTCTCCTTAATTGCCATGTACTAGATGTTTCCCGTATTTTCCAAATGTGACTAAATAGGTTTGTTTGTATATTGCTTCAGGTGGTGGTTTAATGAAGATTCTGATACGCTTGGCTCCATGCACAGGGGTCTCAACGGTCGGTTCGCGAAGGATTGTCCTCTACGAAGGTGATGCTTCTCTTTACTTGCAGCTCTTTTGAAATCAAATTTGATGACACTGAAATCGGTTATAACTTCTTGATCTCTATATTCGTGCTTTTTGTCTTGTTGCAGCATTGAAGATTGTTGGTGGAGCATCAACGGTAGCTATTGCGACCCAGTTCCACAAAGTCCAACCGTCCTTATGTATGGAGCGCCAGGATGCTTTAACGGGCTGTGCACCTGCTGAATGGTGAGCTTCACAATGAAGACTTAAAAGGAAGACGAGGACTTATACACTTCATGGCATTGTTGCCAGCTGCCCGCACTCATGCGTTCCCAGCTGTGTTTCTTAACAAAATATGGTACACTTAGGATGGCGATTTGAGTAAGGACAAAATGTTACAATTTGAAATCTTAGAATCTTGGAATTTGCTCTTGTGAATCAAATAATTCTTGAACCTTTTCTTGTACTCGGATAAGATTTTGTAGCTCATACTTGTAAACTTGTTCGCAAGTTTGTTGATGGATGGTGTGGACTTGTATGTAGTGATTTTGAGCGGCTTTATGTCTGAATCTTTTGTGAGTGCGGTCATCTTCATGACGTTTGGATTAATTGTATTCTAGCTTTGGTTTTGTGCAGGGGGTTTCCTTAACATCTGGACTTATGTATTCAAGGTGGCTACATAGAAATTCCGTTTGCAAATTTGACGTATCTGATTTCAGTTTTGGTACACGACTGTCAGTAATATTACTGCTTGGTGAAATGTGTTACGCGTAGGTTCGACTACATCGCGGGAAGGACACGAGTCAACTCGGGCAAGCAACTTGTAACACAGTGAACTACGCGTGCCGAGCAACATGATGGCGGACGACCGATGCAGAGAGCAATTTGCTCATGATTACGTTCAGCCAAACATCTTAATTGTAGCACATTTGATCACTTCTTATGTTGATATATTTGCAAAAGACCTTTGAACCTTATATCAAATTTAGCATATCTTGAATTTTGGCATTTTGAGTTGAAATCTGACTTGGGCATAAAATATTGAATCCTGATTATTAATTTTGGAATCCATAACTTGAATAACCTCCTCGCTATGCCAATGAATTTTTGCTGACACAATAAAATAGCCTTAGGCTCATCCAATATATTTTCGTAAGGCTTTACGAAACCACCAATGAGATGGTATGGCCTGAAGTATTACGGAAAGGACTTGTCTAGAATCCTGCTCATTTAATATCAAAGGTTCCAATTGCAGGTCTTTGGGATAGATTCTCACCAACAAATACACAAGAAGATAACCATCACATCGAGTTTAATAATCTTATCCATCTGATTTTCATGAGCAACCAACTGATTCCTTTGATAATAAAGTTAACCTCTTTAGTATTGCTCAGATTTAGATATGATACTCCACAATCCGTCAGTCAAATGAGACTCTAATGATACCACAATAAGTCGAGGTGATTCGGTATTTTAGCCCACAACATAACATGACATTTGAATTTAGTTCTTGACACAAATGATCTTTAGACCCTTCTTGATATTACCTTGGAACGTGGCCTTGCCTTAATTGAATTTATGGACCCAATAATTTAAACCATAATTCCACTTTTCCGTCCATTTCAAAACACATGGTTGGCAAATTTCCAAATGTCCAGAATCTTCCTCTTGACAAGCTAACGATTCAATTTCACGGACAAGACCAAACCAGGCCCTGAAAGCTTCTTTTAAAGCGAGAAAACCACTTGTATTACCACACACTACAAAGTTCCAGCCAATTCTCAAGTGACCATAGACGGAAACCTTAATAATTTTTTTGGGGAATGCTCTGAGGAATCTGAGAAATAGAGGTTTGGTAGTGGTTTAGGGATCAGAGGACAGAGGCACGCAATCTCACAGGAATCCGCATACATTTGTCAATACCATAGAACCTCCACACACAAACACGGCACAACCTTCAAGATCTGGGATCCTCTACAGCAGTACCTGTATTCACAGATGAAACGAACAAACAAAAACTAGATAAAGAGGTTAGTTATGCCCGAATGATTGACCTAATATGTTATGCAGACGAATCAATGAATCTAAGGGAAAAATTTGGGGTACAACAGAAGCCCATGACAGTGGGAGTTGATTTTGAGTCCCACACGAGTCCCATGATAGTGAGAGTTTGAATTTAAATCCCACACGAGGTCGATGATAGTGAGAGTTTGATTTAGAGTCCCACACGAGTCCCATGATAATGAGAGTTTGAGTTTGAGTCCCGTACGAGGCCCATGACAGTGGGAGTTAATTTTGAGTCCCACACGAGTCCCATGATAGTGAGAGTTTGAATTTAAATCCCACACAAGGCTACTGATAGTGAGAGTTTGATTTAGAGTCCCATACGAGTACCATAATACACTTCTATTTTTTTCAGTTCATACACCACTGTTTATTTTCAATTCTTACACTGTTGTGATTCTATTTCGGTTCTTACACCGATGTCATTGATTTCAGTTATTACACCACTGTCATTTGATTTCAGTTCATACATCATTGTTTACTTTCAGTTCTTACACCGCTGCCATTTTATTTTGGTTCATACACCGCTGTTATTTATTTCAGTTCTTACACTGAGTACAATTTATTTAGCATTAGTTCTAACACCGTTGACAAATTATTAAGCATTATTTCTTACACGAATGACAATTTTATTAGCATAAATTCTTACACCGGTGATAGTTTATTTAGCACCAGTTCTTACACCAATGATAGTTCAGTTAGCATCGATTCTTACATCGATGACAATTGAGTTTTAGCATCGGTTCTTACACCGATCACAGTAGAGTTTTTAGCATCAGTGCTTACACCAATGATAATTGAGTTTTAGCATTGATTCTTACATCGAAGACTGTTTAGTTGACATTGATTCTTACATCAATGACAGTTGAGTATTGACATCAATTCTTACATCGATGACAATTGAGTCTTGGCATTGATTCTTACATCGACGACAGTTAAGTTTTGACATCGATTCTTACATCGATGGCATTTAGCGATTCTTACATCGATGGCGTTTAATCTTGACATCGCTTCTTACATCAATGGCGTTTAGTCCTGGCATCGATTATCACATCGATGGTAGTTAGTTTGAAATCGATTCTTGGAAGTTGGTCATTCTAAATTACCGTAGTTAAGCATCTGCTTTTAAATCGGTACTAAATTCTCATATCAATCACCATTAACTTATTTCTATTTTTCTTGATTGCTATAATTATTTTCCTTAATGTTCAATCAAAATATAGATTCAATTTTTTGTTATAAAAAGAGACCAATCACTACCCACCATAGATAATACTCCTTCACACACACATATACACACACGATTAAAAAAAACAGAAAGTCATTCCACACTAGAAAAATTTAGAAAAAAGGTCTCCCTCACACACGTTTTTTTCTTTAAAAAAAAAAATAACAAAAGAAAAAGATTCGTAACATTATCTCTTATGGATGCCTAGGTTGGATGTCTAGTAACATTTCAATTATATCGATCTTACTCCTACGTATGGTGTTTAAAAACTGGGTCTAGTTTTTTTTTCCAATGAATATTGTCAACTATTTGTAAATACAATAAAAATAATAATAATGAATGTCAAAATTTTAAAATTTAACTTGTATTATTTATTTCGTGCTAATCTTTCTTTTAATCAATAAATATCAAATACAAAAAAAATTATAAAAATAAAAAATATATATCAATTTTATTAGTTGTTTTTCTACTAATGAAAATTTTTCTCTTAAATTCATTTAGGTTAGTTTTTGTAATTATTAACATAAAAAATAAATAAAAATTTGTTTCTCTCACCTTTTTCATTAATATTTAATTTTTTATAAAAATAAAAATACATAAAAAATCCAAAAAGAATAAGACACATAAAAAAAAAAAGAACTTGTCTCATTATTATTATTAGGATGTTCTAATTAAATCAAGAAAATACAAAAAAATTATCTTATACTCTTAGATAAAAAATTCAAAAAAAAAAATCTCATTAAAACTCTAAAATACCAAAAAATAATAATGAATTCTTTTTATAAAAAAAAGGATAAAATGACCTTTGAGATGTATCTCCTTTGGGATGTATCGTCGAATGCTCATTGTCTACTTTAAAATTAATCTTAAACACACCAAACACTCTTTTTTGCAACGTGCGTTAGAAACATTTTTCAAACTTATTCTTTCTCCGTCATCGTGCGTCAAAACTAAAATCAACCAACATATACTTATTTTCTACGAATTACAGAGTTCTGATTTTCTCACTACACAATGAAAATACGTAGGCACAGGGTTTGAAAACCTTGGTGAACCCAACAACTAAAAAACTTCTTCTTTTTTCTTTGTAAATAACTTTTATCTTTTTCTTAAATAATCTCGTTTTCCTTGTAAATACCTTAATAAATAACTTAGTGAATATAAAATAAAATTAAGCAAACATACCTTTAACAATTCCTTAACCCTAGAACTAGAGGAGCTTCTACGTCGTACTTCTTTTTCAGAGTCCCCCATATCATAATTTGCAGTATCACATCTATTGTAATAATCATGCATATCATCTGCGAGTCTATTCCAAATACGACTTTGTAGAGATTATAATTCTCTTTCCATATGGTGATTTCTTTTCTAAGTTGTAAATCATTTGCTTTAATTTGTGCAACAAATTCAACTTCAACACTATTAAGTATTTCATCTGAATCCCCAGATTTCTTATCGTTAGTTTGTTCGATTGATCCAAAAGGAGCAACAGAATGTCCTCGGTCAAAATATTGGCAACATTATTTAAGGTTGGCAAAATTTTCATGTTAGATTGTCAAAGTTTGAAGTGAAAACCCTCAATCTTGAATGGTTTGTCAAAGACAACAACCGCAAAATTACCAATAACTTCTTCGGTAGCCATGGTACTTTTCGAACATCTTAAAATTGTTGTTTTTGGATTTTGAAAATAGCCGTAGAAGAAGTTACCAGAATGAGTAGTGGAACAGTTCGCTCTTTTCACAGCACTGCCCAAAATTATGCAAAGCGGCCTAACTACCACGATGCCTCAAGGATAAAACACCCTAGTTCAATACTATAATATTACTACTTGCACTGTAGATAATCGTTCAAGAAATACACCCTCTGATGGTACAAATACCATTCGAATATGGTATACATATCACTCATAGTATCTGGTATAACGACCAATCGTAATAATCTCTCCAACCAAGAGAAATTCCAATAATTCACCAAAGAGAATTTAATAGTGATCATTTGACCACTCAAAATGACTTCTCAAACAAAGATAAATTCGAATAATCCTCTAAAGAGAATCCAAAAATTATATTTGATAATTTCTTAACCTTAAACGAGGAGAAATTAACATAATTCTTTAAAGAGAATTCAAGAAAGTACTCGTAAAATTTAACGAATAGAAAAAAAAAGGGAGAAGTTGGCACTTCGACAAGTCGAAAGACGCAGAGTTATGACAATGATAAAGGAAAAACTCAACAAAATGAGTTTTTGGTGTGTTTTAGAATGAAACAGATAATTTCCTAACATAATTAAGTGAGCTAGCTAAAATATATCTCCTAAGCAATGTGGAACTAAGGAGTTATTTCGACTAATACACAATGTGAGACTTAAGGAACTTTTTCAAATTCATCTCCCTATATTAGAATATTGACATAATGTTTGAACATCTATGGAAGGGGATATGTTTTCTTAAGTTCAGATGTGGAGGGTTTACTTCAAGATTTCTTTGATAATGAGATGGATTTCTGGAAAACGTTATTTGTGATGTTTCTTAGTCTCCATCACTTAAAGCTGCTAGGAATGAGGTGTAGTTATCTTGTAGAGGAATCCCTCTTCACATCTAGAACGAGAAGGTTTTTCATAAGCTTGGTTCGCTTTCTAGTAATGTCATTAAGGTGTATGAGTCTGTTTTAGTTAGGAACAATTTGGTTTTAATGGTGGAGTTTCAGGTTTTCCTACAAAGAAGATGATGATTTGTGTGAACTTTCAAATGGGGCCATTTCTTGTATGTGTGGCAAATTATCATTGTACACCCCTTTTAATTGACAAAGAATATAAGATAGTTTGTTTTAATATTTCAATTTTTAATTAGCTAATAAAGTATGATTAAAGTGTAGGAGTCAGTGGCTAAAGTTTAGGAGTCAGTTACGCAATATTTGTTTTTTTTTAAATTTCTGTCACAACTTTGTATTTAAAGCAGATTGTTATTCAATAAAGTTATGTTTTTCTCTTCCTTATTTTATAAGTCACCTTTAATAATCAACATCCTCATACCTCCTCATGACCCAACATGCAAACTACAAAATAGTATAGGCAATATTTTCCATTTGTATATAGTTAGTGATGTATATATAATTATATTTGTATTATTTTATATTAAATTACTAATTATAATATTATTTTGAAACTTTTGATCATTTTTAAATATATGACTCTATAAATTTAATGATATTTTTTCTATTCTTTCTCAAATATATTATTTATTAATATTATTATTTTTCTTTGCAGAATAAAAAAACAAATAAAAACATATTTATAAACAAATTGTAATTTAGTATTTAGTAAAATTACACATAAAACATAGACATTAATTAGACTATCAACTTTTATAATGAGTACTCTCCCCAATAATAAATACAAAAAAAATTTCGGTAAACAAATATTGTTTTAGTTGGTATAACTTTTGGATCAAATATATCAACTTTTGATGATTATTTTTTTAAATGTTTGCAACTGAATGTAATATATTTTAAATTCTTTGTCCAATCCACCTTTCTCACTCACTTTATATAGATGTGTGATTGCAAACTTTCACACTTCAGAGGTAGGAAAAATTACTGAAGGTCTCACATAACACGAAAATATGCAGCACAAATTCACTGCCTATGAAACATTGTTGCATATTTGAAATGAAGTTGCATCTTTTTTTTTTGGATATAAGATGATATGACTAGGTTTTTTCAAACAATGATTAATCCAATAGCAGTCACAATGGCATTATATTGAGATATATGTTGGAATAATATAGCAAGTGTCAGTAAATGGGAAAATAGTCTCACATTAGATAGGAATGTGGTGACTTGAGCATTTATAAGTGGGAGAACCCACTCACCTATCAACTTAAGATTTTAGATGGACAAGTGGCGTGTCTCTCACAAAGGTGTCAGAGCCTTTGGTTCAAGAAATGGACCGACTTAATTGTATCGTATTCGAAAAGGAGGAGTATTGAAATAATGTTCCCTTTTTTTATAAATGCTCAAGTCACCAAAGGAAGATTTTTACCAAATTACATTCATTTATCAAGTCAAGATAGACATTATTGAAAAATACAACATAGCTAACAGTTTCCAAAATGTAAACCACAATGACACATGCATTTTTCTCTCATTGATGCTCATATTTCTATTGAAATTTTTATGGATCTGTCTTCATCGCTGGGGATGAGCAGTTTTTCTTATGTGTTCAATTTCTATATTGTTAAAAAAAGGATTTATTTAATTCTTTATTTGTTTTTGTTTAATATTTAATAATTATCAATGACTAAACCTTAAAATGATAAAAGGCACCTAAAGAAGTCCAATGCCCTATTCGAACAACTTTTAGTGCAACCAATGAAAATTATATCAGTTCCATTTTAGCAGGCCCCGTTTCATAATGCAGGATACTTTGCACCCATATCATCCTCAAAATAATGTTTAAGGTATGTAATTAAATATCAATTTCTAATATTAAAAAACATACAATTATTTTCACATTCATTCACAAAGAGGTAAGAAAACTTACTATTGACATAAAGTATATCTTTTTATTATTTAAAATCAGATCCTCTCTAAGCCATGAATTTCTAGATTGAGAATTTAAAAAATCTCAATCCTTGACAGTATCCCAAAATAGGTGATAAGTTTGTCACAAAAGATGTGACTAAAAAAACTGCAAGCCATATGTAGTTATGTTGTAGGCTATATATTACTCTATCCCCTGCAGCCACTATTGCCGATACATACTTTTTCATGTTTACCAAGTTGTTTACATCTCCATCATCGAACCATCGTCTTATACACTTGTACCAAAATTCAATAACATGTGTGTTATTTGTCAATAACTTTATAAGAAAAGCAATGTAACATATTTTTTCAAATTTGAATCAACTTACTGGTAGAGAACGCCAAATAGGAAAAAATGAGATGAAATAAGTAATCTTCATATAAAACCTTCTTGAATGGCGGATCTCATGATGATGTATTTTGAAAGCTTTTACAAAGAAAGTTATAATTCGTAGCTTCCGAGTGCCTTAAAAGTGGAATTTATGTTCATAACCATAATATTTAATTTTAATAACTAAGATACATAATATAAAGAAGAGATGATAAAAAAAAAAAAAATATATATATATATATATATATATATATATATATATAATCACCTGACTAATTAGTTGGTTTGCCATAAATATGCTAATTAGCATAACCAATTAAAATAAAATTAATAATACTAAGTGTGAGTTTAATTTTCTAAATGTGTGTTATTATAACGAAACAATTGTTCTCATTTGTTTCTTGAGGTTGAAATTCACCTTACATAATAATGGAGAAGTAACGTGTCGGACGATATAAAATATCAAATGGCAAGAATAGGAAACCTATGAAAAATTGAAAATTTTCAATTAATTGTTAGCGTAAAATGTCTAAAATTACTTTAAAAATTAAACTAGTGGTTAGTCTAATAAATCAGTTTTCAAAATAAATAAATAAAAAAGGTCAATTTTAATTGGCGAAATAGATTATTAGATTATACTAACTAGAAGTAAAATTTCATGAAATGCATCAAGTTGACTATGAGAGAATCCTGCCACACTTAATAAAAAGTGTATAATCATTACTCCACCGACAATTGCCATCAAGGTAGTGCATATAAAAAATGCATCTCTACACTTAAGTGATGTCTTTGGAGAAAACTCAAATACTTAATTGTAATTGATTATTTTACTTTTCCTCATGCATAACTTATACATGTGGAAACGAACAAGAATCAAATACAATTAAGTATTCGAGTTCTCTCTAAGAAGATCACTTAAGAGTAGAGATGCATTTTTGATATGCGCTACCTTGATGACCATTGTTGTTGGAGCAATGGTTATACACATTTTTTTAAGTTTGCCATGATTCTCTCATGGCACATTTGATGCATTTCTTGATATTTTACTTCTGGTTAGTATGATCTCTAATTAGTATAATCTAATGATTTATTTCACCAATTAAATTATTATTTTTTTTTAAATTATGAAAATTGATTTATTATATTAACTATTATATTAAACTTCTAAAGTAATTTTTGACATCTTTATGTTAAAAATGAATTGAAAATTTTCAGTTTTTCATAGCTCTTCTATTCTTGTCATTTGATATTTTCTATCGTTTGACACGTTACTTTTTCATCCGTGTCATTCATGACATAGTGTGCTCTTTATTATGTAAGGTAAATTTCAACCTCATGAGACAAATGAGAATAATTGTTTCGTTATAATAACACACATTTAGAAAATTAAACTTAGTACTATTAATTTCATTTTAATTTATCTTTTTAATAGATTATGCTAGTTGACATGTTTATGGCAGACCAATTAACTAGCCAGGTGATTAGATATATATATTTTTTTCTTTTTTATCATCTTTGTTTATTATACATTTTAATTATTAACACTAAATTAATTTTTATTATAGTTATGAACATAGATTCCACTGTTAAGGCACTTGGAAGCTACGAATTATAACTTTTATATGGAGAGTAGTTATTTCATTTCATTTTGTCTATATCTCTGACGTTTTTTTGCAAGTAAGGTTATTCAAATTTAAAAAAAAAAATGTTACATTGCTATTTTATTTTTTTTATAAGTTTTTGACAAATAAAACACATGATGTTGAATTTTATTACAAGTGTATAAGACGGTGGTTCGATAGTGGTGATGTAAACAATTTGGCTAACATAGGAAAGTATGTTTCGGCGATAGTGGTTGTAGGAGCTATCGTTACATATAGCCGACAACATAACCACATATTTGGATACTGTCAAGGATTGTGATTTTTTAAATCCCCAATCTAGAAATTCATGGCTTAGAGATGAACTAATTTTAAAGAATAAAAAGATATACTTCATGTCAATTGTAAGTTTTCTTACCTCCGTGTGAATGAACATAAAAATAATTGGGTTAATTATATGAAAATTCTCTGTCATTAGGGCGAGATTTGATATTGACCCCCTGAAGTTTTTTTTTTGAACCACCCCTTATAAAACCAAAAACTTGCTTTTACCACACCCTTTTACGGGTGTTGCTGACTGGGCCTGCTGACTGTGCAACCTTGCTTCTTCGACCTTACTGTTCATCATCTTCTTCGACCTTGCTTCTTCATCTGTGACTCACCATACTACCATCATCAACACACTCGCATAAACATTGACACTCTCTCCAACCATGTGAATCCTCACACTCACACGACACAACCAAAATCGTGATATACTACTTCCATTTTTGACGACATCACGACCTCCTCTCGATCTAATCTGCGCGGCTGGCCTTGCACTCAGTTCAGAAAAATAATGTCAATGTGTCACGAAGCACACAGTGTTCTCAATTTTCGACGACATCACGACCTCCTCTGTTGAGTTATGTTCTCAATTTTAACTAAATCATTGGGAAATCGAAACGGAGGTTATGAATTGCAGTAGTTTTAAAGTGGTAAAGCAGCATCAGTGAAGCTAGGGGCGTTGTACTTCATGACTCTTGAGAGTGATTGAGTTGCAAGGTTATTGACAGTGGTGGTCATGTGAAACAAAAATGGAGAGTAGAAGATGATGTTAATGATGATGGTAACGCCGGAAATGGGTTTGACGGTGGTTTATCCGCGATCTGGGTGGTAGTTAGAAGGTTTGTGTCACTGCTTGCATGGATGTGTTTATGAAGTGGTGTAAGTTGCAGCTGGGAAAAAAGAAAGGCAGTGTCATTTCGGTGGATGTTAAAGCTTGAAAAGTTGGAGGAAGAAGAAGATCAAGTAGGGCGTTTCTAGCATTGAGTTAAAGGTTGAAAAGTTGGAGGAAGGTTGAAAAGTTGCACAGTCAGCAGGCCCAGTCAGCAGCACCAGTAAAAGGGTGTGGTAAAAACAGGTTTTTGGTTTTATAAGGGGTGGTTCAAAAAAAAAAACTTCATGGGGGCAATATCAAATCTCGCCCTAATGACAGGGGGGTTTCATATAATTAACCCAAAATAATTTTATATCTTTTAAAATTAGAATTGATATTTGATTGCAGGCCTTAAACATTATTTTGAGGATGACGTGGGTGTAGAGTATCATGCATTTCGAAACCAAACATGTTAAAATGGGACTGATAGAATTTTCATTGGCTGTACTAGAAGTAGTTGTGTGAAGAGGTCATTGGATTTTCTATAGGTGCATTTTATCATTTTAAGAATTAGTCATTGAAAATTATAAAATATTAAATAGAAACAAATAAAGAATTAAAGAACTCTTTTTTTAACATGATAGAAATTGAACACATAAGAAAAACTGCTCATCACCAGCGGTGAAGACAGATCCATCAAAATTTCAATAGAAGTGAGAGTCAAGTCATCCAATCACCCATCATCCAAAATTGGTACAGAAAGATATAAATTAATATTTACCTCTGTAGTGTTCAATTTGTCAAAATGGTTTATTTTGTTATAAACAAATTAGCTTATCTATTCTTGCTAATCAGATGGTTCTATATCTAAGTTTAATAGAATGCTTCATTGCCTAAGTTCACAGTCTCTTCTATAATAGAAATATCAAATAGTACCAGGAATGAATATGTGTCTCTATATGTTACTTAGCGAGAATTAAATCATTTTGTTATTCATATAAGAATTTGACCTTAAATTATGGAAAATTGATTGTGCTAGTAAAGCACGAAACTACATTACATTATATTAAATTTAAATAAAGTGATCATAACTAGAAATGTAAATTTGAAAGCTCAGGAAGATGAAGGTTCTCCAAACTATCGGGGTTTAAAATCCTAATCTGAGGCTTAGGGACTTCAGTAGTTCTCAATCTAAGTCTTCTACTTGTTATTCGTAAACATTTCATACTATCTAGTTTGTTTAAGCTATCATGAGTGGTGGACCGATGAACCGTAAAAAGCCGGAATGGATGGAAATCAGGCATCAGAAAGTTACAAGGTCTATGAACAGAGGATCTGTTTGGACTGCTAGGCGGGGAAAAACATTGATGGTGGAGAGTCATTATCTTTGTTTTTTATCACCGAGTTCCCTAATAACCGTGACGTTAAATATCTCTTTAAGGTGTTCAAGGAATTTAGATTGGTGACTGAAGTGTTTATCCCATCAAAACTGGATAAACATGGGAAAAGATACGATTTTGTCGGATTTAGAAAAGTGCAGAATGTGAGAGTAATGGATGCTAAACTAGATAGCATACACATTCAAGGGAAGAAAATCTACGCGAATGTTCAAGATTCTAACTAGGCGATTATTCAGCCATAAATCAGGAGAGGATGTTGCATGTTCAAGATGTAAGGGGCGAGTTAATATGGATGATCGAGGTGGGAATACTAAAAAACCTGGAGTATTTTATGCTCAGGTGACTGTACACAAGATGAGGCCAAACGAGGTTGGCGTTAGGGATGAAACTAACATCCTGTTTGGTAAGTCCTATAGTAGGAAAGAGGGAGTAGAAGCCAAACCAAAATTTGTTCACTTTCAATTCAATGTTCAAAAAGAGGATGATGCAAGATTTTCCAAAGCTTTTGTGGGTGTATTTGAAAAACCATGATCGACGTATAATGTACAAACAACGTTTCATGAGTTGGGGTGTCTCAATATCAAAGCTATTCCAGTGGTAGCAAACCTTTGTCTCTTAGAGGAAGATAAGGATGATGTTCTCTGTACTCTAATAGAGGAGGATAGGAACTGGGTTGAGAAATGGTTTGTAGATATCCATCATTGGACCCTGAAAGACATAGACAATGAGAGATTGACATGGCTTAGATATTACAGATTACCTTGCCACGCGTGGGGTTTCAAGTTCTTCAGCTTCCTTTCGGGCCTAGTGGGTGATTATGTTTGCTCTGATGAGGAAACGAAGAAGCTTGAGAAGCTGGATGTTGCTAGGTTTCTTATAAAGACAAAGTACTTTATGACCCTTAATGAATATTTTAACGTTGAAATCAACAAAAAAAAAGGAAGTTAGTGATTCCTAAGCATGGAATGGAGGTTAGTGATTCTGATAACTTGGAATAGGAAGATGACGATGGCGCGTGGGGAACTACTAACACAGAAGAAGATGAGGAAACTAGGGAATCTAATCACAACGAAATGCAACACTCTGGCCAAGATATTGACATTCCATGAAGCCTTGAAAAACAAAATATGTTGGTAAACAACAACAATTTGGGAGAAGGTACAGATTGTGTGGAATTGGGAAAAGTACCTACATATGTCAGACCTGCAAGCCAAAAAGAAGAAAGTTGGAAGGATTGGATCAGACAATTTAGTCAATTGTAATGTCATAGCTGCAGAACCTAGTAATGAGGGTAATCATGTTACTATACAGGAAATTTCGGGGCCTACATTGGAGTTGAATCAGGGTTTGGTAAACAACCATTCTGAGGCGTTGAATACTGTAAGATACCAAGGTGATAATCTCATGTTGGGTCGGGCCTCTTATGAGTCGTACCATATCACGTGTACTGCAGCTGGACGGGCTACAGTGTACATTGGGCCCAAATTGACGGGAAAAATTATTAAATGACATTTGTGACAATATCAAAATTCTCTTTTCCCCTTCCTATTTCTGTCGTCTCATTCATTCAAATTATAAACAACCAACATCTGTACCTCACTTTTATTCATCTGGTTTCTTAGCCAAGTCAATTTCGACGGTAGAAGATTCTAATTATAGGTACTCTGAGGGCTTGATCTTATGTTGTGATTCCATAAATGACTCTGATGTTAACCAATGAAATTCAAGGTTCAGAAATTCAATTGAAGATGTGTGAGCCAAAATTTGGCATACAATAAAGGTTATGGGTATTGAAGGGGAAGAAGATGAAGAATTATTTGAAGGGCTTAACAGGGACATGGAGAATAGGGATAGAAGTGTGTTTGAAGGGTTGAGGGAGGCTGTTACCATTGTCACATGAATATAGTTTCTTATAATATTTGTGGGACTGGGAACTCTCTGAAAAGAAATAGGATCAGGCAGGTGATTACTTCTTGTAAGTCTGATTTATGTTTCATTCAAGAATCGAAGTGTCAGAGTATGAATAATAAATTGGTGCAAAGTTTATGAGGTAATGTTGAGTGTGATTGGTCTGCAGTTAACTCTATTGGACAATGGTTATTTAGGAATTAATGCGAATTGGAAAGGCATTAACTGCTACTTAGACAATGTTTACGCTAAGTGTAGTCTTAGGGAGAAACGTAATACGTAGGCTGATCTTATTAACCTGAAGAATAAAGCCCCATCAGGTGAATGGTTGGTGGACGGTGATTTTAACGCGATTAAGTTTATCGAATAAAGGAGGGGTATTGTGTCTCTTAGCTATGTGGAGATGGAGGAGTTCCTTACTTTCATGGAAATGATGGAATTGGTGGATCCTCTCTTAGTTGGGGATAGATTCACTTGGTTTAAGGAAAATGGGAGCTTCTGCAGTCGATTGGATATGATGTTTCTTTGAGACTCTTATCAAAAGGTGGAGTGTGGTAGCCCAAAAATTAGGAGATCAAGACATATCTGACAACCGTCTGGTGTGGATTCGTGCTAATTCAGTTAATTGGGGACCTAAACCTTTTATGGTATTCAATTGCTGGTTCAAACATCCTCAGTTCCTAGAATTCGTGAAGTCATAATGGAATTCTTTCAACTTCCATGGGAGCGCTGCCAATGTACTTTGCAAGAAATTCAAAGCATTAAGATCCAAGTTAAGGTTGTGGAACAGGGAGGTCTTCAGGTGGGTTGATATAAAGATTGAAACAGGTGTTGAGTTATTGAATGAAATCGAAGCAGATATGTTCAAGGATGGATTATTAATATCAAGTAATGCATTGGCCAAGAGGAGCATTGCTAATGAGTGGATATGGGATTCACTGTTGTTGAAAGAAAGAATTTTAAAACAAAAGTCAAGATCAAAGTGGGCAAAGAAGGGTGATCTGAACACCAGATTTTTTCACTTAATGCTAAAGTGTAAAATCGAGAGAAATATGATTTAAGCTTTAAGGGTGGGGTCTTCATTATTGGAGGATGTGGATGCTATCAAAAATGCATTCAAGACTCACTTTGAAGACAGATTTTTGAGGGACTCTAATCTGAAATCAAACATTGATTTATCTGGGCTGCCTAATCTCACCTCGGCGGAATGTTTGTCATTGGAGGAACCCTTTTACTTTAGAGGAAGTTCATGTAGTTGTTTTTGACTGTGATGGGGACAAAAGTCTCAGACCAGATGGATTCAATATGAGTTTCCTTAAACACTATTGGGATGTTATTGGCGTTGACGTTTATAATTGTGTTTCTGAATTTCATTCCTCAGCCATGCTGCCTAAAGCAATGTTTATAATTGTCTTTCTGAATTTCGTCCCATCAGTCTTATAGGATGTGTCTACAAAGTCATTTCCAAAATAATGGCTACACGCTTAAGGAAGGTTATAGGAAGACTCATATTGTCATCTCAAATTGCGTTTATTCACGGCAGACACATATTAGATGGGGTATTAGTGGAAAATGAGTTGGTTGATTTTACTAAAAGGGAGAAAAGAAGTTGTCTTATGCTCAAAGCGGATTTTGCGAAGGCATACGATAGTGTAGATTAGGGCTTCCTTGAGAAGATTTTGATGTTCATGGGATTTGGGCAAAAATGGTAGTTATGGATTAAGGGTGTCGTGTTTACTAGCTTCATGCCTGTGCATGTGAATGGCAGTCCAACGAAGAATTTTTCGGTCTCCAAGGGGCTCAGACAGGGTGACCCTTTGTCCCCTTTTTTGTTTGCTTTAGTGGCTGAAGGGATTACTTATGTCATAATTAATGTTACGAGGTTGGAGAGTCTTACTGGGTTCATAGTTAACAACGACGTATCCCATAATTTATTGTAATTCGCAGCCGATACAATCCTTGTATGCGACGTTTCCTGGTCTAACATATGGGGATTGAAAGCTATTCTCCGTGCCTTCGAATTAATTTCAATATTGCAGATTAACGCTTCTAAGAGTTGTTTGTATGGAATTGAAGTAAAGGACTCTTTTATGGTGGATGCAATCCGTTTCTTAGCTTGTAAGAAGGAAAGATTTCCTTGCAAATTTCGTGGCCTTACAATTGGAGTCAACCATCAGCGTTTGGCATTTTGGAAACTCGTCATTGATAGATTGAAATCCCATTTGTCAGCATGGAAGGGCAGAATGTTATCCATTGGTGGGAGAGTAAATCTTTTGAATTTTTTCTTGACAAACCTTCATATCCACTATCTCTCATTCTTCAAAGCACCTGTTAAGGTTGTTGCTCAAACCAGAACATTACGGTGGAGGTTTCTTTGGTCTGGCATGGTGGAGAAAAATGGATTGGGAATGATTAGCTAGAATACCTTGAGTAAATCAAAGGAATTGGGTGCGTTAGGAATTAAAGATGTTGGTGTTTTCAACATATCCTTGATTACTAAATGGTTGTGGAGAATTATTTCGAATGAACAACCATTATGGTGTGGCATCTTGATGGCTCATGAAAATGTATGCGTCTTTTGTTTTCGTAGTGAGGAGGATAATAACCATTTGTTTTTTTCATGTCCTAGAATCTCTTTGGTTTAGAAGAAGGTAGCAGCTTGGGTTGGGATCCCTTGTTTGGTGAAACGGGATTCTTACCGTCCCCTCTTTGAATGGGCGTTATCATTGTTAGGAAGTTGTTCAAAGTCTATTGTGTGTATTATATGGTTTGCGTCATGTTGATGTATTTGGCGATCAAGAAATCATATTATTTTTAATGAGGTGGGTAATCCAGATGTTATTGTAAATAGAATTATACTATCTTCTTGGTGGTAGATACCTGTTAGGTATAAACATAATTCTAGGTGCTCCTATTAAGAGTGGCTTAAATGTCCTCTTAATTTTTTATAACTACTTTTATTAGGTGTTGGAGTTATTTGCAATGGGTGTTTATTGGGTTGAAATACCCCTAGTAATCCCTATTAATATATCATTATTTGCCTATAAAAAAAAGTTTGAAATAAACGTATACTTAGGGGTAAGTGAGAATAAGAGTATATTCATTGTGATTAAGAGGATTTTTCGTTCGTACGGACATGAAAGTTATCATGAGTGTCCATATATCCAAAGTTTTGACTTTGAACAGATAAATCATATTATAATGTTTGATTCTACATTAACATTTTATAGAATATTAAATATCTAATTTTAGTGCTAAATTTGAATCTTATCTTGTCAAATTTCTTTAGTATCTTTGAAAAAGCCATCATATTAAGTGAGCTGTTGTCAAATTTCTTTAGTATCTTTGAAAAAGCCATCATATTAAGTGAGCTGTCAAATAAGAGGATGAGAATGAGACATAAAACCCAGCGCGACTAATTTTCAAAAGCTTTCATGCATGTGTTTGAAATTTCTCCAAAATTACTTTGGACAAAAACAAAATCTTGTTTAAAGATTTATTTCAAGAGATTTCTTATATATTTGTTTTTCTTAAAAATTTCTCCAAAATCGAAGAATGAAAACCTGTAAATCTTGAGTAAGTCTAGGTTTTTGTAGAACTCAACAAACGCGCTTCTAAGAATCTTCTGTGCAGTGAGAATCATTTTCTTGTGAAGAAAATCTTCATGCTGGATTATTCACTAAATCCCCCCAAAGCAGATTTGTAATGGCAATAAATTCTGAAATTGAAAGTACAAAATTAATAGAAATTTAGAAATAGGAATAGTATAAACTTTGTGAATGTTCGAGTAATAATGAAAAATATATTTAATTACAATCTAACACAATAACTTAGGATCTTGTGTTGAAGGAGGAACCTTCTCAGCATTATCTGTCCGTTGTTCCTCGCCATTAACAATTTGCTTTAATCTAACAAGATCTCTAGCAGTTTCTTCAATGTATCTCCCCTTTCTAAAAACTCGCTCTCTTTTTCGATAAAAAAAAAGGTTAACTTTGTTTAGCTCATCATCAATCCTCACAAAAAACCCAGGTACCTATGGATAGTGGTAAGCATAAAAGTAAATTAAAACAAAAAAGATACAATATTATTTCACATGTATAATTATTGATTTAATTCAATAACCTACATTATCTTGAGAAAAGAGTTGCACAAGTTCGGTTTCATAGCTTTCTTCTCCAATGTCTCCTATGGTTTTCTTTCTCAGCTGCATCATATAAAAGTATATTTAGTTACAAAGATGATAAAAAATCGACTATATGATAGATATTTTTTTTAATGTTAGTAGCACAGAATTCTTGGTGGTACACTAAAAGAGAGTTTGTACTAATAATCACATATGTATGAATTACTAAAAAAATAAGTTACAAAAAATCCGGCCTTTGTGTCTATTGATTTTATGGAGTATAATTTCACTAAAATTAAGTTTAGGATTATAATGCTCCTAGATCCTACGGATGGGAAACAATAAAACAGTGTTGTCCCTTCCATTAGAGGCATAGGGACACATGGTTGTAGAAAAAGGATTTTTTGTGATAAAAATTTGCAATAACGGCGACAACTTGTTAATAAAAAAAACAATAACAGGAACAAAAAATACCCTAATGATATTGTTAGTAGGTGAGAGGCTTGAGTGACTTTCTTCCCAAGATCAGATGAAACAGAATTGAAAATGGAATTTCCATTGGAGTTGTTGTCATTTTGGTTTGAACTTGATGACAGCTTCATTATCTTTATCAGCTTCTTCCATTACAATCCATTGGAGTTGTTGTCATTTTGTGTTTGTGAGAAGAAAATGATTTGGGGTAAAGTATTATTTAAATAGTAAATAATCAACTTGCTGAGAAAGTCTCAAATTCTATTTAAACTCTTCCCATTAAAGACAGGCTTTTATAAGTTCCACCTAACTAGTAAATTTTTAAGAAGGCAAGTACTAAAAAAGTGAGTTGTTTCATGTCTAGTAATCCTTTCTTTATAATTTTGAAAAACTGCTAATAGTTGCTTGGAGAAGCCTACACTAGCATATTAGCTAGTTAGAGCATTAATGTTATGGAAAACACTGAAACCACATTAAAGAGAGCATTCACTGATACTTGCTCCAGAGAGAAACCCAAAGGCCAAGCTAGTTGCCACAAATGAAATAAGGACGAGGCTGAAACAATGCAAAACTAATGTCACAGACCTATCAAAAACTATAAAAAAATACATTATTTCTAAACCCTACCTTTCCATTCTCTTGATAAAAATAAAGTAAAAACAAATTAATGTTATGGAAAACACTG
Source organism: Lathyrus tuberosus (assembly GCA_022829125.1). NCBI lineage: Eukaryota > Viridiplantae > Streptophyta > Magnoliopsida > Fabales > Fabaceae > Lathyrus > Lathyrus tuberosus. The sequence continues at coordinate 19,566,105 of JALAZF010000050.1, forward strand.
AAACCACACAGTTACTAAATCCTTTCCCCTAAAGACTGGATCTCTGCACCATACTCTGCACACACATATGTTATTTTTCAGATTTACAGAGCTTTTCATATCTTTATCTGTTACATAGAGATATGATGCAAACAATGCCTACTATTTTTTGTACTCATTTAATATTAGTTTTTAGTTTTCACAAATATAGAAAGATTCACTTTCAACTTTTTTTTATCATGCAAAGTCGGGAAAAAGTGGTTGGCAAACACTTTATTACACCCTTTGGTCTCCGTTAGATGTGGATTCTGAGAGATTGACATGGGTAAACATCTTTGGTTTACCATGTCATGTTTGCTGGAACTATTGGGGCTTTTGTCAAAGCTGACGATGATACTCAAAGGCGTGAAAAGTTGGACGTTGCGAGAATCCTCATTAGGACGAAGTTTTCTATTAACTTGAGTGAAGTGTTTAATATTGAAGTCAATGAACAAATTTTCAGAATCAAGATTGTTGAAGAGGCTTTGAGATTTTGTTCAAAGATGACATGCAGGTTTAATGGAGAGAGTTTGGAAGACTGTTCAGAGGTTGACTCTTCCTGTAGTGAAGTGGAAGAGATGCTGTAGGAAGTTGATTCGTTGGTCAATAACCAATGGGAGTTTCATGATGAGTGTGCAGCAGGAGAAAAGGAGTGTCATAATGATAGGACAGTCACAGTTACCAATAAAGGAGGTTCTGAGATTAGAGGCTTGGGTTCTAAAGCGTCTGATATACGTTTTGAAAACCAGCAGGATAATTTGGATAACCAGGATATGCTGGGGACCTCATCTGTACCAAGGACTAATAATATATGTTTAATAGGTCTGCAAAAAGGTGAAGAGGAGACGTGTCACACAAATAATGAGATGTCAATTCCAAGGTTGAATAAAGGTAGGAATACTTTAACCATTGAAAAAGGGAAGTCAAAGAAAGTTAAGGTTGGTTATCCAAATAACATGGCATGTGTGAATGGTGTTGGGCCGGTCAAGGATACTTCCGGTGGGCCCATATCATTAGACCCATTGGGTTGTCCCAAGATAGATAGAAAGAAGAAATCCTTGGGTGATATTTATAGGAATTCTTATAAACCATCCTATTAATCATCTTAACTTTTAGCCGACAACTCCAAGTCTAAACCTTTGGCGGGCGATAGTGAACCCTCATCAGATCGTTCAACTGACACTATATCAGGATTTTCGGAGGATTTTAATAGGAAAAGCTCGGGTTCCATTGGAGATGAAGAGATTCTTCAAAGCAATTCAAGAATTAAAAAAAAGTTGGTTGACCTCCCTACTAGAGTGTAGAAATCTATTAGGAGACTAGGAATTGAAGCTGATGAAGATGAAGAAGTGTTTGAGTCCATAATTCGGAATTTGGAAGAAGAAGAAAGAAATTCCAAGAAATATATGAAGGAGTCAGCTAATGGTCCCTTATGAATATAGTTACGTATAATGTGAGAGGATGTGGGAGTATGATTAAGAAAAGGAAGATTCGTGAGTTGCTGAAAACGGGAGGGGCCGACATAGTTTTTATTCAGGAAACTAAGTGCGAGGTTATGAATGATGCCATTGTACACAATATTTGGGGTAATGATAATTGTTTATGGTCGGCGTCTCAGGCTGAAGGGATGTCGGGTGGGATTCTCACCATATGGAGGAAAAATGTTTTAGAGCCAATCTGCAGCTACAGAGGAAAAGGTTTCTTGGGGCTGAAGGCGGTTTGGAATAATAAGTTGGTTTACCTTTTCAATATATATTCGTCGTGTTTCAATTTTGAGAAAACATCCCTTTGGAGTAACATGTTAAATCTCAAGTACAAGCAGGAGCCAGGAGAGTGGATAATTGGGGGCGACTTCAATGCTATAAAGAACTCAAGGGAAAAAATGGCAGTGTTTATAACAACAGAAAATAGTTGATTGAATTTGAAGACTTTATCCGTATGACCGGGTGTATTGATCTGATGTCAACAGGGAACAAATTTACTTGGTATAGTTCTGCTGGTGATGCTTGTAGCAGGTTAAATCGTTTCCTCATCTCGATTGGTTTACTGAATGGCTGGAATGTGGCTTGTCAAAAGGTGGGAAGGCGTGATATCTCAGACCATCGTTCGGTCTGGATATCTGTTCGGAACGTAAATTGGGGGCCTAAACCATTCCGATCGTTGAAATGTTGGTTTCAACATCCTCAGTTCATGAAGTTCACTAAACAAGTGTGGGAATCTGTCAATATTCAAGGCACTTGTTCCTTTATATTAACTAAGAAGTTTCAGCTATTCCATTCAAAACTCAGGTGGTGGAACAGGAATATATTCGGCTGGATAGACACCAACATTGATGAGTCTATTGAAATCATTAACACGGTAGAAGAAGATATGGCTGAGAAGGAGAACATATCTAATGATCATGTAAAACGGACCCGTAAACATGCTGAAGATAAGTTATGGAAATTTCTGAGGATTAAAAAAAGCTTGCTCCATCAAAAACCTGAAACCAGATGGATTGAAGATGGAGATCGAAATACAGCTAACTTTCATTCAGTTATGAGACACCGTAATCTTATGAATACTATATCTGAAGTAGTTGTTGGTAACAGAATTGTTGAAGATGTAGCGGGGGTCAAAGAAGGAGTAGCTTGTCATTTTGAAAAGCGGATGAGCTCGACCAACAAACCTATTCCTCACATGAATTCTGATTTCTTCAAGTGTCTAAATGAGGTGCATAGAGTCTCAGTGGAGGAGGACTTTGAGGATTCTGAAATCAAAGATGCAGTATTCCAATGTAATGGTGATAGGACTCCGGGACCGGACGACTTTAGTCTGGAGTTTATTCAGAGATGTTGGGAGATAGTTGGCAAAGATTTTACAAACTGTATCAAAGAGTTCTTTTTAGAAGCAAAATTTCCTAAGATTTTATCTTCTTCTTTTTAGGTGCTCATTCCAAAAAATGAGAAGCCCAGAAATCTTGACGAATATAGACCGATATGTCTAGTCGGATGCATTTACAAGGTGGTCTCTAAGCTATTGGCGGGCAGGCTAAAAAGTGTCATGGATAGGGTAATTTCTCCTGCACAAACTGCTTTTATCGCTGGGAGAAATGTGCTTGATGGAATATTAGCTTTGAATGAGATGGTAGATTATTCAAGAAGAAGCAAGAGTAAGAGTCTAATCCTAAAAGTTGACTTTGCAAAGGCTTATGACTATGTTGAGTGGCCTTACATTCGACAGGTAATGAAGTTTATGGGGTTTGGTAACAAGTTCATGCAGTGGATTGAAGGAACAGTATTTAAAAGCTTTTTGTCAGTGCTCGTCAATGGCAGCCCTTCACATGATTTTCAGGTCTCTCGTGGGCTTCGTCAAGGTGATCCCTTATCACCTTACCTCTTTGCAATTGCCGCGGAAGGGTTAGCAAATTTAATGGAAAAGGCGAAAGACGTAGGGCTATTCCATGGCATCAAAATAAATCAGAAGGAAACGCTCAGTTTACTACAATATGCAGACGATATTGTCATCATAGGAGAAGCCAATTGGAACAATGTTTGGGCAATGAAAGTAATTTTGAGGGAATTTCAACTTATGTCAGGCCTAGAAATCAACTTCAACAAGAGTAGTCTTATCGGGTGTGGGGTAGACGAAACATTTATGAAGGCTGCATAAAGATTTCTCGCTTGCAAGATTCAAACATGTCCGCTCAAACTTCTCGGCATATAGATTGGCAGGAACCATAGATTGATCTCATTTTGGAAGTCGGTAATTGACAAAGTTCATGCTAGACTTGCATCTTGGAAGGGCAGACTATTGTCGATTGGTGGTAGAACTACGTTAATCAAATCTGTTCTCACCAATCTCCTAATACACTATATGTCGTTCTACCGGATGCCGAGAAAGGTAGTTAAAATTTTGATAGCACTTCAGAGAAGGTTTTTATGGAACGGTTCACCTTTAAAACAAGCCATTGCATGGATTAACTGGAAATTAGTGTGCCAACCGAGAGAAGCTGGTGGACTGGACATTATCGATATCCAGAGTTTGAACGAAGCATTACTTGCTAAGTTGATTTAGAAATGTTCGACTCCACATAATTACATTTGGTCTAACATTTTCTAATGCAGGTATGGTAATTTCTTGATGCATTTGGCTCGTGGAGATTCTCAAGTAGGATTGGTTAAAGCTTCACTATGGTGGCGTGATATTTGTTACCTGTCGCAAGATTTCGGAGGCCATTCCTTCTTCATAAATACAGTTGCCACGGTAGGAAATCGAATCGATTTCCTTTCAGTCATCGATTTGGTGTGGTCGCAGCGACTTGGCTCAACTATTCCCAGATCTGTTTAAAAAGGCGAAGGATTCTCGGAGTGTAGTCGCAGACAATGGTTTTTGGATTGGTGATAGCTGGAATTGGAAGGTGGAATTGCAGGAAACAGAAGGTAATGTACTCAGTATGCAGCAGATGTGTAAAGCCCATATATATATATATACATAGATCAAAGCATATATTATACATGAAATCCACGTTTGGTACTGAAATATACAATAAGTTCCTAGTAAACACATTATACATATACATGCCCAAAAAACCTAATTACAAAAAAACTACGGCATAGTATATCTACAAGATGTTACAAAGATAAATACTAGGAACTAGATCAAATAATGATCTCAAAAATCTCCACAACGGAAGCCTTGCCACACAAAAGCTACGATCCGTAAGGAAAGTCAAACAACCTTGTCCTTACCCTTCGCCGAACCTGCAGAACCTGTGATGTAAACAACAACAGTGGGGTGAGATACATCAAATCTCAGTGAGTTCTCTATCTTATGGATTCTCTCGGCTTTACAAGGTTCTAATCAATACCTAACTCAAGTCGGGGGAAAAGGAACTAGACCTTGAGTTCAAACATTTCTCACAAAACGACAACTAGTTAAAAATCTTCTCCCTGGCCAGCCATACAAGACAAATACAATGCGGGTCACGGATTCTTAACGTAGATAACTTCTCCCCGGCCAGCCATACGAGGCAAATACAACACGGGTCACGGTTATCTACAGTTGGTACTTCTCCTCAGCCAGCCCACACAAGGAGCACTACAACACGGGTCACGGTACCAACCACTAAGTAACTTCTCCCCGGGCAGCCCACACAAGGAGCACTACAACACGGGTCACGGTTACTTACTTAATAAATACTTCTCCCCGACCATCCTGCACAGGGGCTCTTCAACACGAGTCACGGTATTTATTAAGACACACACAACAAACCGGAGGAAATACGATCCTCCACTAACAACTACTTAACAAGGATACTCTTCTAGTATCGATGTAAGCATTGCTGCACGATTATCTAAGTCATTCTATTGTACTAAGGTTTCCTCGCTCTACCTGTTTCATATTTTAACATGCATACTCTCTCAAACATGCTTAACAATTACATTGGACAAGCATATTCAACATCAATCATATTTATCCTATCAACCCATGGTATAATCACGTGTTTTTCCTTCACTATCATAAAGAGCATTGGAATACCTTTCCAACGATACCAAAATTGTTCAAAATGGATAATCGGAACACAAGTTATGGAAATAACAAGAAATGGTATCGCGAAAAACACAATTATGCACTCTCACTGGCCGTACGCATATTGCCTTGTGCCATACGCGTACTACCCAGCTCGCTCGCCCATTCCATACGCGTATTTCCCAAAGCGATACTTGTATGAGCAGAGACCAATTCCTCTTCAAAATTCCACTAAAACTCCCATACGCGTATTGCCTCACACGATACGCGTAATGCCTTGCCAACTACGCGTACCAATACGCATTTCAGCAGAGGGCCGTGAAAAATGAACTTCCATACGCGTATTGCCCAAAAATCCTCTTGCCATACGCGTATTGCCCAATGCAATACGCGTAATACCTTACGTGATACGCGTATGGGCAGAGGAACCCATAATTTTTCCTGCAAAAAATTCTGCTACAGGTTTCACAATTCCAACCCCAAAATTCCATTTTTCCCAATCAAGATACATCAAAACATGTTATAAACATAACAACCAGCATACTACATAGTTAGATATCGAATTCCAGCAGTTAGATTATGATTCTATTGCAAAATTACTCATTTCTCACAATATCAAAACTAACTCTAAACTCATAAAACCCTACACTAAAGTGTCTAACTAGAACCCACCTGGATTACAAGATGAGGATGATGAAGCTGAGATGAAAAAGATGAAGATGAGTTGATGATTCTAGCTCTTGAGCTCTTGAGAAATTTTTCTCTTCTTTTCCTTCCTTTTTCCTTCTCTTCACTTTCTCTCTCCAATGCTACTATCTTTGCAAATAAGGGAAAAGGAAAAGACATAGAGAAAACATTAATTGGTAATACTACTAATTGTCCAAATTATCTCAAATGCACCAATTAATTAAACTCCAAGTTAAATAATATTAATCTAATCAGTTCCGATTTCGTCAGTTTACTTTAATTATTTTAATCCAAAAATTGCTCAGAGTACACCAGAACCCAGTTGATCATAATAATATTATCCAAAGCGTTCACAAAATTACGGGGTATTACATCCTCCCCCCCCCCCCCCTTAAATAGAAATTTGTCCTCGAATTCAAAAGATTACCTGAACAGACGGGGGTAAGCATCTCGCATCTCCGATTCTTGTTCCCAAGTAGCATCACCCGGATACGTCACATCCCATTGCACGTTCACAAGAGGAATGTCTTTGTTCCTTAACACCTTTGTTTCTCTTCCCACAATACGACTCGGTTGCGCTTCAAAAGTTAAGTCTGCTTCTATTTCCACTGATTCTGGTAGAATTTGCTAAAGAGGATCAGGAACAAACCTTCAGAGCCGAGATACATGAAAGACATCATGCATGTCTGACAGAGAGGGTGGTAAGGCTAATCTGTAAGCGACTTCACCAATCCTTTCTAAGATCTGATAGGGTCCCACGTATCTTGGACTTAACTTGCGTGACTTAAACGGTCCTTTTAATCTCAATCTCGGAGTAACTTTCAAAAATACATGGTCACCTTCTTCAAATTCCAAAGGTCTCCTACGATTGTCCGCATAACTCTTTTGACGATCTTGTGCTTGCTTCACTTTCTCGCGGATTATTCGAATCTTTTCCATAGTCTCTTGAATAATTTCGGGTCCCAAAATTCTATCTTCGCCAACTTCTGCCCAACATAAAGGTGTCCTACACTTTCTCCCATACAATGCTTCGTAAGGAGCAATGCTGATGCTCGCATGGTAACTATTATTATAAGAAAACTCAATTAATGGTAAAAGTTCCTTCCAATTGCCTCTACTCTCTAGCACACAGGCTCTTAACATATCTTCCATTGTTTGTATTGTTCGCTCAGTCTGACCATCCGTCTGAGGATGATTCGACGTGCTCAAACGCAACTTCGTACCCATCGCTTGTTGAAAAACCTTCCAAAACCTTGAAGTAAACTTCGGATCTCTATCGGACACTATATTAGAGGAAACACCATTCAATCTCACAATTTCAGCGATAAACAATCTTGCAAGGTGACTTGCCTTGTAAGTAGCCTTCACGGCTAAGAAATGCGCGAATTTCGTTAGTCGATCCACAATCACCCAAATAGAGTCATAACCACCTTGCGTACGAGGTAAACCTACTGCAAAGTCCATAGAAATACTATCCCATTTCCATACCAAAATTTCTAGAGGTTGCAACAAGCCACCCGGTCTTTGGTGTTCGATCTTCACTTGTAGGCACACCGCACATTCCAACACATACACCGCAATATCCCTTTTCATCCCGGACCACCAATAGTCCCTCTTTAAATCTTGATACATATTTGAAGACCCCAGATGTATAGTAAAAGTACCCTTATGCGCTTCTTCCAAAATCCTCCTTTTTAACTCCGTGTTATCCGGAACACAAATCCTTTGGTTAAATAAAATAATTTCGTCGGTAGCTCACACAAAACCCGGTTGTACTAACACTTCTTGTAACTTCTCATCTAACCCTTGTTCTTGTTGGATTTCTTCCCTAAGAGTAGAATTGACATTCAAATTTCCCATCATCACACCATTAGAAGTCCAAACAAATTGAAGATTTAGATCTCAAAATTTTTCCAATAAAGTATACTCTAGCATCATCAACTCGGCATTATGCAACACCTTCCTACTCAATGCATCGACCACTTTATTGGCTTTACCCGGATGGTATTTTAGCTCCAATTCATAATCCTTCAAATACTCCATCCACCTCCTTTGACCCATGTTCAACTCTTTCTGATCAAAGAGGTACTTTAGGCTCTTGTGGTCGCTAAACATCTCAAAACGTACACCATACAAATAGTGACTCCACACTTTCAAAGTAAATACAACTGCCGCCAATTCTAAATCATGCGTTGAATAATTCTCTTCATGGACTTTCAACTATCGCGAAGCATAAGCCACTACATGTCCATCTTGCATTAACACACCTCTTAATCCCATCTTCGATGCATCATAATATACCTCATACGACTTGCTAGGATCAGGAATAACCAAAATAGGGGCGGTCGTCAATCTTTCTTTCAAACTCTTAAAACTTCTTTCACAAGCCAAATCCCACTCGTACGAACAATCCTTTCGAGTAAGTCTCGTCATTGGTAAAGCCAGTTGCGAAAAGCCTTGGATAAACCTTCTGTAATACCCTGCCAATCCCAAGAAACTTCTAACTTCAGAAGCATTCTTCGGTCTCTCCCAATTAATCACTGATTCAACTTTTGATGGATCAACCGCTACACCTCCCTGAGATATGACATGACCAAGAAAATTAACCTCAGACATCCAAAACTCACACTTACTTAACTTAGCAAAAAGTTGCCTCTCTTGTAAGATGGATAAAATGATTCTTAGGTGTTCTCCGTGCTCTTGAGGATCACGAGAATAGATAAGAATGTCATCAATGAAAATCACCACAAATTGGTCCAGGTAAGGTTGAAATATCTGAGTCATATAATCCATGAAAACTGCCGGAGCATTCGTCACACAGAAAGGCATCACCAAAAACTCATAATGACCATAACGGGTTCTAAACGCATTCTTTGGTACATCTGAACTCTTCACACGAATCTGATGATAACCCGACCATAAATCAATATTCGAGAACACACAGGTTCCTTTCAATTGATCTAACAGATCGTCTATCCTTGGTAATGGGTATTTATTCTTGATGGTGACCTTATTCAACTGACGGTAATCGATACACAACCGCATTCCACCATCCTTTTTCTTTACCAATAACACTGGAGCTCCCCAGGGCGAAACACTTGGTCGAACAAAATGCTTAGCCATCAATTCTTCCAATTGATCCTTTAGTTCTCTTAATTCAAGTGGTGCTATCCGATACGGAGAAATGGATATTGGAGCCGTTCTCGGTATCAGGTCAATAGAGAATTCCACTTCCTTCTCCGGAGGAAGAGAAGTGACATCCTCGGGAAAAACTTCAGGAAACTCACAAACTACCAAAAATACTCAAAAATTGAAGGTGGCTACTCTCCTCCTTAGTAAGAACCAAAAGAACAGACTTCTCCTTTTCAAACAAGAAATTAATCATTCCAACCGTACCTTCCAAAATAGTAGTTAACACATCCCTTGGAGTAGCCTCATCGGATGGAATAATGATTAACTTTTCCTCACACCCAATAAATACAAAATTAGCTGAAAGCCAATCCATTCCCAATATGACATCAACTTTCTTAAGTGGTAAACAGATAAGGTCAATCTGGAAAACTCTATCATTCACAGACAAAACACAATTTTCACACATCAACGATGTCTCAACCATTTTATCCATGGCGGTAGTGACCACCATAGGAGGAAACAAAGGAACAACTTGCAACCTTAGTCGCTTCACACATCGCGTTGACACAAAATAATGTGTTGCCCCACAATCAAATAAAACAAAACAAGGATGCCCATTTACGAAACACGTCCCGAAATTAAGGAGTTATCATTCTTTGTCTTCCTTGCATCTAAGGTATAAACCCTCCCGGTATTCCGTCCTTGCCCTTGGCTTTTATTCTGAGTACAATCTCTAGCCACATGACCCAATCCATTACAATTATAACACCTAAAATTTCCGTCGACACACTTCCCAAAATGACGTTTGTTGCACACTTTACACAGAGGAATAACATTAGGTCTAGCAACTTGCTTTCCTTTGAAAGCTTGTGATCTTGGCCCAAACTGTTGACTTGCTCTTCCACGATCACCCTGATTTACCCTACTTGCAACACTTTCCGCTTGCACTTTCTTCAAACTATGCTCCGCCACATAACATTGTCTTAGAAATTTTGCATACGTAGTGAATTCCCTCTGAGATACACTATGAGAGATTTCCGCTTTTAGTCCAAAAAGAAACTGATCTATTTTCCACCGTTCATCCGGAGCATACATAGCTTGCCTAGAATAAGCAGTCATATTCTCAAACTTTTCAGCATAACTGGCCACAGTCATATTACCCTGTCTTAACTGTTGAAATTCAAACTCTTTCTGAGTCCGCAAGGAGCTAGGGAAATATTTCTCCATAAAAGTTACCTTGAATTGTTCCCAGACCTTGGGCACACCCTGAATAGTCATAAGAGCCGACGCACTCTCCCACCACCTCATGGCAGGACCCTTCAAGGAATGCGAAGCAAAAACCACTTTATTCTCCTCGGTACACTGCACTATCAAGAAAATCCTTTCCATACCTGAAATCCATTCGTGAGCCTTTACAGGATCCAATCCGCCATGGAATTCCGAAGGATTCATACGGGAGAAATCCCTAAAAGTCCCAGCAATCGCTTCTGGAACAACCACCTGAGGATGCAAACCTCCATATAATTGTTGAACCATTTGCTGCATAAACTGATTCTGTTGTTGTTGCATCTGTTGCATAAACTGATACAAAGGAGCATTCCCATCGCCGACCGGTGGATTCGTCCCAGCTGGAGTAGTTCGGGGCCTACAACGGTTATTTCTGCGCCCGTCAGCCATGTTCTTGAATGTCATACAGATAGGATTAAGTTGATCAGGCTCAATACCATAAATATAACACATAAGACCAAAGGCGACACCACGCATATGAAACGGAAAGAAAACTTATTCTATTTCATGGCTAGGTCGAGGATACGACCTGCTCTGATACCAAATGTAAAGCCCATATATATATACATACATCAAAGCATATATTATACATGAAATCCACGTTTGGTACTGAAATATACAATAAGTTCCTAGTAAACACATTATACATATACATGCCAAAAAAATCTAAATACAAACAAATTACGGCATAGTATATCTACAAGATGTTACAAAGATAAATACTAGGAACTAGATCAAATAATGATCTCAAAAATCTCGACAACGGAAGCCTTGCCACAAAAAAGCTACGATCCGTAAGGAAAGTCAAACAACCTTGTCCTTACCCTTCGCCGAACCTGCAGAACCTGTGATGTAAAAACCAACATTGGGGTGAGATACATCAAATCTCAGTGAGTTCTCTATCTTATGGATTCTCTCAGCTTGACAAGGTTCTAATCAATACCTAACTCAAGTCGGGGGAAAAGGAACTAGACCTTCAGTTCAAACATTTCTGACTAGAGAAACAATCGTGCAATTCACAAAATGATAACTAGTTAAGAATCTTCTCCCCGGCTAGCCATACAAGGCAAATACAACGCAGGTCACGGGTTCTTAATGTAGATAACTTCTTCCCGGCCAGCCATACGAGGAAAATACAACACGGGTCACGGTTATCTACAGTTGGTACTTCTCCCCGGCCAGCCCACACAAGGAGCACTACAACACGGGTCACGGTACCAACCACTAAGTAACTTCTCCCTGGCTAGCCCACACAAGGAGCACTACAACATGGGTTACGATTACTTACTTAATAAATACTTCTCCCCGGCCATCCCGCACAGGGGATCTTCAACACGGGTCATGGTATTTATTAAGACACACACAACAAACCAGAGGAAATACGATCCTCCACTAACAACTACTTAACAAGGATACTCTTCTAGTATCGATGTAAGCATTGCCGCATGATTCTATAAGTCATTCTATTGTACTAAGGTTTCCCCGCTCTACCTGTTTCATATTTTAACATGCATACTCTCTCAAACATGCTTAACAATTACATTGGACAAGCATATTCAACATCAATCATATTTATCTTATCAAACCATGGTATAATCACATGTTTTTCCTTCACTATCATAAAGACTATTTGAATAGCTTTCTAACGATACCAAAAATGTTCAAAACGGATAATCGGAACACAAGTTATGGAAACTACAAGAAATGGTATCGCGAAAAACACAATTCTGCACTCTCACTGGCCGTACGCGTATTGCCTTGTGCCATACGCGTACTGCCCAGCTCGCTCGCCCATTCCATACGCGTATTGCCCAAAGCGATACGCGTATGAGCAGAGACCAATTCCTCTTCAAAATTCCACTAAAACTCCCAAACGCGTATTGCCTCACGCGATACGCGTATTGCCTTGCCAACTACGCGTACCAATACGCATTTCAGCAGAGGGCCATGAAAAATGAACTTCCATACGCGTATTGCCCAAAAATCCTCTTGCCATACATGTATTACCCAACACAATACGCGTAATGCCTTGCGTGATATGCATATGGGCAGAGGAACCCAGAATTTTTCCTGCAGAAAATTCTGCTACGGGTTTCACAATTTCAACCCCAAAATTCCATTTTTTCCAATCAAGATACATCAAAACATGTTATAAACATAACAACCAGTATACTACACAGTCAGATATCGAATTCCAGCAGTTAGATTATGATTCTATTGCAAAATTACTCATTTCTCACAATATCAAAACTAACTCTAAACTCATAAAACCCTACACTAAAGTGTCTATCTAGAACCCACCTGGATTATAAGATGAGGATGATGAAGCTGAGATGAAAAAGATGAAGATGGGTTGATGATTCTAGCTCTTGAGCTCTTGAGAAATTTTTCTCTTCTTTTCCTTCCTTTTTCCTTCTCTTCACTTTCTCTCTCCAATGCTACTATCTTTGTAAATAAGGGAAAAGGAAAAGACATAGAGAAAACATTAATTGGTAACACTACTAATTGTCCAAATTATCTCAAATGCACCAATTAATAAAACTCCAAGTTAAATAATATTAATCTAATCAGTTTCGAGTTTGTCAGTTTACTCTAATTATTTTAATCCCATAATTGCTCAGAGTACATCGGAACCCAGTTGATCATAATAATATTATCCAAAGCGTTCACAAAATTACGGGGTATTACTAGATGGATAAGTTACTCAACATGGTTCAACACATATCTCTGCGCAAGGATGGTGTGGATAGCTTCAAATGGGATTTAAATCAGAACCATGTATTCTCGGTTCATTCAGCTTGTGAATTCCTGGCTAGTAGGAAATTACCTGATGTTAATTTCTCTGCTGATATTCTGTTCGCTTTTAAATTAATTTGGGCTGCCTCTTCGCCGATTAAGACCTTGGTATTTGGTTGGCGCCTTCTCCATGACCATTTACCATCAAGAGATAACCTTAGGGCGCGCGGCATTATCCTCTCAACTCACAATTCGGTATGTCCGTTATGTTTTCAGGTTGAGGAAACGATGATTCATCTGCTGTTTTATTGTACAAAATCATCTCAGATTTGGAAGAAAGTTATTGTAACACCCGTATATAAAACTCATACATCAAAGCATAAATATTATATATAGATCCAAGTATTTGGTACTGAAATACTATAAGTTCCTAGTTAACACATTATATACATTAAATGACCTAAATACAAAGTCTAAATTCTACGGCATAACATATACAAGATGTCTCAAAATGTACTAAGAACTAGATCACTACAATGATCTCAAAATAAAACGCCATAGCGGAAGCCATGCCATCTCAAAAGCTACGATCCGAAAAGCCAAACCACTTTATTCTTACCCTTCGCTGAACCTGTAGTACCTGTGATGTAAACAACAACGTGGGGTGAGATACATCAAATCTCAGTGAGTTTGATATCTTATAGTTATCTCGGCTTTACAAGGTTCTAACAAGCCTAACTCAAGTCAACAGGAAAAGGGGAGTGACTTTGAGTACACACACACTATATGGAAATATGTCATGAGTTCACCAACTCACAATGTCACTAATCGGTGACCACACCAAGGAATCCCCTGTTCCCGTCCGCTTCTACGTCTAGAAGTTGGCCCGAGTCATGGATCCTGGTGACCTACTTAACATACGAATGGATTCGGGTTCTACGGGCCATTAACCGTTATGAACCGTCACTTCACACGGGCCATTAACCGTCACAAGCATACGCTCCCAGAGCGCTATTCGTACTACACGCGGGAATCTAACCTGCCAAGTAGTTGTGCACATGTTTTAGAGGAGCTCGAGACCCATGAAACGCACTCACAAGATAACCGGTTATGATTATGTGATATCTCGCAGACGTGATTGTATTTGACAATCACAAGGCCATTACGCCTTATCACAACCAAACGATTAACACACATGTTCCATACTAGTGTTTATTCCATCTACATTTGTCGACATTATTTACGGTAATATTCCTCACTCTACCTATTTCATATTTTAGCATGCATACATATTCAAACATGTTAACAACGATAACATAGGCATGTATTTGTCAATCACATAATGGAAACACATAATGCAACATACCCCACATTATACCAATTCACGATTCCCTCCGATTTATTTAATCCGGCAATAAACATAGGTTTCTCACTACCATTAGCTAGAGGATGTTCATAGCTTCACAACGATACCAAGAATACTCACATCGGATAAAGGAGTCAAAAGTTATGAAAGAAACAAGTTGGGTGATCTGTCATGTTCGCAATGCGAAGAAGTCAGCGAGTGCTCGCTACTCATTCGCAGTGCGAAACTGCCAGCGAATTCCTAGCCAACACTTGTTCGCTGCACCATTCGGAGTGCGAATGTCTGGCGAACAGCGGCAGAACCAAAACAAGCTAAGGTTCGCAGTGCGAACCACTGGCGAACGTCTGGCAAACCTTCGCCTACTCATTCGCCGTGCGAACGTCCAGCGAGTGCACAATTTCCCCTTCGCTAGGGGATTCGCAGTGCGAATCTGGGAAATTTCAGAAGTTCTACAGTGTAATAGCTGAACTCCCAAGGGTCCAAACCTCCACCAAAACATATCCAAACATCCTACAATCAAATATAGATGATTCTACACTCATATAACTTATACTACTCAGTTTATAACACATTTCAACCGTTAAATTCCAACGATTTCCAATTTAAGCAATTTTTCATAAAAACCTAACTTAAGCTATAATCATTTCTAGCTCTAAACTTAAGTTTCTATCTAGAACCCACCTTGAATAGATGAAGATGGTGAAGATTGGAAGATGATTGATGGAGATTTGATGATGTTCTTGATGATCTTGCTCTTGGACTCTTTTTCCTCTTTTTCTCTTCCTTTCCTTCTCCTTTCTTTCTCTCCAAAATCCTTTCTATCTTTTTCTTTGGAAAATGAAAGGAAAGAAATAATATAGGGAAAATATCATCAATTAGCAATACTACTAATTGCCCAAAAAGTCTCTAAAGTTCAAATACTTAAATATCTCAAAGTCAGATAATATTAATTGGATTTACTCTAAGTTCAACAGTTACTCTAATTATCTCTGCAGATAATTTGTCAGAGCACACTGGGACTCAGTTGATCACAAATAATATTATCTAGAGTAAAATAATTTACGGGGTATTACATCCTCCCCCCCTTAAATAGAAATTCACCCACGAATTTAAAACAATTACCTGAAAAGATGAGGATAGACCTCCCGCATCTCCGATTCCAATTCCCAAGTTGCATCGCCCGGATGCGTCTCATCCCATTGGACCCTAACAAGAGGAATCTCTTTATTCCTTAACACTTTAGTTTCTCCTCCGGTGATACGACTCGGTTGAGGCTTAAATGTCAAATCTGCTTCTATCTCAATTGTATCAAGTAAAATTGGCTGAAGAGGATCTGGGACAAATTTCCGAAGCTGAGATACATGAAAAACGTCGTGCATCTCTGACAGAGAAGGCGATAAGGCTAATCTGTAGGCTACTTCACCAATTCTTTCCAAAATCTGATATGGTCCCACATATCTCAGACTTAACTTCCGCGACCGAAACGGTCCTTTCAACCACAATCTCGGTGTAACCTTCAAAAACACGTGATCGCCTTCTTCAAATTCTAAAGGTCTTCTTCGGTTATCTGCATAGCTTTTCTGACAATCTTGTGCTTGTTTAACCTTATCACAGATCATCCTAATTGTCTCCGTAGTTTCGTGAACAATCTCGGGTCCCAACATCCTATCTTCGCCAACCTCCGCCCAACACAATGGGGTCCTACACTTCCTTCCATATAATGCTTCATAAGGTGCCATACCAATACTTGCATGGTAACTGTTATTATAAGAGAACTCAATCAACGGCAAAAGTTCTATCCAATTTCCCCCACTTTCAAGTACACAAGCTCTCAACATGTCTTCCATGGTTTGTATTGTCCGTTCCGTCTGACCATCCGTTTATGGATGATTCGACGTACTCAAACACAACTTCGTGCCCATCGCTTGTTGAAAATCTCGAAGTAAATTTTGGATCTCTATCTGAAACAATACTAGTAGGAATACCATGCAATCTCACTATCTCCGAAATGAACAACCTTGCGAGATGACTCGCCTTGTAGGTAGTCTTCACAGCTAAGAAATGCGCAGATTTCGTTAACCGGTCCATGATTACCCAAATCGAAGCATAACCACCTTGCGCACGGGGTTATCCTACCGCAAAGTCCATCGAAATACTCTCCCATTTCCACACCGGAATTTCTAAAGGTTGCAGCAAGCCACCCGGTCTTTGATGTTCTATCTTCACTTGTTGGCACACCGCACATTCCGACACATACACCACAATGTCTCTTTTCATCCCGGACCACCAATAGTCCCTCCTTAAATCTTGATACATCTTTGAAGATCCCGGATGTATTGTAAAAGCACCCTTATGCGCTTCTTCCAAAATCCTCCTTTTTAACTCCGTGTTATCCGGAACACAAATCCTTCGGTTAAATACAATAACTCCTTCGGTAGCTCGCACAAAACCCGGTTGCAATAACACTTCTTATAACTTCTCATCTAACCCTTGCTCTTGTTGGATTTCTTCCCAAAGAGTAAAAGTGATATTCAAATTTCCCATAATCACACCATTAGGGGTCCAAACAAAATGAAGATTTAGATCTCGAAATTTTTCCAATAAGGTATACTCTAACATCATCAAGTCGGCACTATGCAACACTTTCCTGCTTAAAGCATCCGCCGCCTTATTCGCTTTACCCGAATGGTACTTTAGTTCTAAATCATAATCTTTCAAATATTCCATCCACCTCCTTTGACGCATGTTCAACTCCTTCTGATCAAAGAGTTACTTTAAGCTCTTGTGGTCACTAAACATCTCAAAACGCACACCATACAAATAGTGACGCCACACCTTCAAGGTAAAACCAACGGCCGCCAACTCTAAATCATGCGTTGGATAATTCTCTTCATGGACTTTTAACTGTCGTGAAGCATAAGCCACTACATGTCCATCTTGCATTAGCACACCTCCTAATCCCATCTTTGATGCATCACAATATACCTCATACGACTTGCTAGGATCAGGAATAACCAAAATAGGAGCGGCCGTCAATCTCTCTTTCAAACTCATAAAAATTTGCTCACAAGCCATATCCCATTCATACGCATAATCCTTCCAAGTAAGTCTCGTCATCGGTAAAGCCAGTTGGGAAAAGCCCTTAATAAACCTTCTATAATAATCTACTAGTCCCAAGAAGCTTCTAACTTCAGACACATTCTTCGGTCTCTCCCAATTTATCACGGCTTCAACTTTCGATGGATCAACCGCGACACCTCCCTGAGATATGACATGTCCAAGAAAATTAACCTCCGACATCCAAAACTCACACTTACTTAACTTAGCAAAAAGTTGCCTCTCTTGCAAGATGGATAAAACGATTCTTAGGTGTTCTCCGTGCTCTTGAGGATCACGAGAATAGATAAGAATGTCATCAATGAAAATCACCACAAATTGGTCCAAATAAGGTTGAAATATCCGATTCATATAATCCATGAAAACTGCCGGAGCATTTGTCACACCGAAAGGCATCACCAAAAATTCATAATGACCATAACGGGTTCTAAACGCAGTCTTTGGTACATCCGAACTCTTCACCCGAATCTGATGATAACCCGACCGTAAATCAATCTTCGATAACACACAGGCTCTTTTCAATTGATCTAACAGATCGTCTATCCTTGGTAATGGGTATTTGTTCTTGATGGTGACCTTATTCAACTGACGGTAATCAATACATAATCGCATTCCACCATCCTTTTTCTTTACCAACAACATAGGAGCTCCCCAGGGAGAAACACTTGGTCTAACAAAATGCTTAGCCAACAACTCTTCCAATTGATCCTTCAATTCTCTTAATTCAAGTGGTGCCATCCGATACGGAGAAACGGATATTGGAGTTGTTCCCGGTATCAGGTCAATAGAGAATTCCACTTCCCGCTCCGGAGGAAGAGAAGTGATATCCTCGGGGAAAACTTCAGGAAAGTCGCAAACTACCGGAATACTCAAAACTTGGCAGTTACCACCCTCCTCCTTAGTAAGAATCAAAAGAACGGATTTTTCCTCCTCAAACAAGATATTAATCATTCCAACCGTACCTTCTAAAATAGTAGTTAACACATCCTTCGGAGTAGCCTCCCTGGACGGAATAATAATTAACTTCTCCTCACAACCGTTAAAAACTGAATTAGCAGAAAGCCAATCCATTCCCAGAACAACATCCACTTTCTTAAGCGGCAAACAGATAAGATCAATCTGGAAAACTCTCTCATTCACCGATAATACATAATTTTCACACATCAACGGTGTTTCAACAATCTCATCCATGGCAGTAGTAACCACCATGGGTGGAGACAACGGAACCGCTTGCAACCCAAGCCGCTTCACACATTGCATCGATACAAAAGAATGTGTTGCTCCACAATCAAATAACACAAAATAAGGATTTCCATTCACAAAACACGTACCAGCAATCAAAGTGTTGTCACCCTTTGCTTTCCTCGCATCCAAGGTATACACTCGCCCAATATTCTTCTTTTGAGGACAATCTCTCGCCAAATGGCCCATTTTCTGACACTGATAACACCTTACACCTTCGATACCACACCTCCCCTGATGATTTCTACCACAATGACGACATACAGGAGGTGCACTAGTCCTAGAACTCTGAACTTGCTTCCCTTTGAAAGATTGATGCCTTGGTCTGAATTGTTGATTCGATCTCCCACGATCACTTTGATTCACCTTACTTAACTCTCCTTCTGCTTGCACCTTCTTTAAGCTATGCTCCGCCACATAACACTGTTGTAACAATTCAGCATAGCTAGTGAATTCTCTCTGAGACACACTATGTGAAATTTCGGCCCTCAAACCAAAAAGAAACTGATCAATCTTCCACCTCTCATCAGGAGCATACATAGCCTGTCTAGAATAAGCAGCCATAACCTCAAACTTTTCCGCATAAGAAGCCACAGTCAAGTTACCTTGTCTCAGCTGTTGAAACTCGAATTCCTTTTGATACCTTAAGGAACTTGGGAAATACTTCTCCATGAAAGTTAGCTTAAACTACTCCCATACTTTCGGTACCTCTTGAATTGTCATTAAGGCTGAAGCGCTTTCCCACCATCTCGTGGCAGGACCCTTCAACAAGTGAGAAGCGAATACCACCTTGTTTTCCTCACTGCACTGAGCTATCAAGAAGATCCGCTCCATACCGGATATCCATTCATGAGCCTTTACTAGATCTAACCCTCCCTGAAACTCCGGAGGATTCATAAGAATGAAATCCCTAAAGGTTCCCCCTGCAGCTTTAGGAACAACCACTGGACGATGCACACCACCAGCCATTTGTTGTACCATTTGTTGCACAAACTGATTCTACTGTTGTTGCATCTGTTGCATAAAGTGATACAAAGGGGCATTCCCTTCGTCCCCTGGCGAATTTGTCCCTGCTGGAGTAGTTCTCGATCTACCACGGTTGTTTCTGCGCCCGTCGGCCATTTTCCTAAATGTCATACAGATAGGATTAAGTTGATCAGGCTCAATACCATAAATATAACACGTAAGACCAATGGCGACACAACGCATATGAAACAAAAAGAAACACTTATACTATTTCATGGCTAGGTCGAGGATACGACCTGCTCTGATACCAACTGTAAAACCCGTATATAAAACTCATACATCAGAGCATAAATATTATATATAGATCCAAGTATTTGGTACTGAAATACTATAAGTTCCTAGGTAACACATTATATACATTAAATGAACTAAATACAAAGTCTAAAGTCTACGGCATAACATATATAAGATGTCTCAAAATGCACTAAGAACTAGATCACTACAATGATCTCAAAATAAAACGCCATAGCGGAAGCCATGCCATCTCAAAAGCTACGATCCGTAAGGAAAAGTCAAACCACTTTATCCTTACCCTTCGTTGAACCTGTAGTACCTGTGATGTAAACAACAACGTGGGGTGAGATACATCAAATCTCTGTGAGTTCGCTATCTTATAGTTCTCTCGGCTTTGCAAGGTTCTAACAAGCCTAACTAAAGTCAACAAGAAAAGGGGAGTGACTTTGAGTACACACACACTATATGGAAACATGTCATGAGTTCACTAACTCACAATGTCACTAATCGGTGACCACACCAACGAATCCCCTATTCCCGTCCGCTTCTACGTCTAGAAGTCGACCCGAGTCATGGATCCTGGTAACCTACTTGACATACGAATGGATTCGGGTTCTACAAGCATACGCTCCCAGAGCGCCATTCGTACTACACGCGGGAATCAAACCTGCCAAGTAGTCGTGCACATGTTTCAGAGGAGCTCGAGACCCATGAAACGCACTCACAAGATAACCGGTTACGATTACGTGATCTCTCGCAGATGTGATTGTATTCGACAATCACAAGGCCATTACGCCTTATCACAACCAAACGGTTAACACACATGTTCCATACTAGTGTTTATTCCATCTACATTTGTCGACATTGTTTACGGTAATATTCCTCACTCTACCTATTTCGTATTTTAGCATGCATACATATTCAAACATGTTAACAACGATAGCATAGACATGTATTTGTTAATCACATAATGGAAACACATAATGCAACATACCCCACATTACACCAATTCACGATTCCCTCCTATTTATTTAATCGGGCAATAAACATAGGTTTCTCACTACCATTAGCTAGAGGATGTTCATAGCTTCACAACGATACCAAGAATACTCACATCGGATAAACGAGTCAAAAGTTATGAAAGAAACAAGTTGGGTGATCTGTCATATTCGCAATGCGAAGAAGTCAGCGAGTGCTCGCTACTCATTCGCAGTGCGAAGCTGCCAGCGAATGCCTAGCCAACACTTGTTCGCTGCACCATTCGCAGTGCAAATGTCTGACGAACAGCGGCAGAACCAAAACAAGCTAAGGTTCGCAGTGCGAACCACTGGCAAACGTATGGCGAACCTTCACCTCCTTATTCATCGTGCGAACGTCCAGCGAGTGCACGATTTCCCCTTCGCTAGGGGATTCGCAGTGCAAATCTGGGAAATTTCAGAAGTTCTACAGCGTAACAGCTGAACTCCCATGGGTCCAAACCTCCACCAAAACATATCCAAACATCCTACAATCAAATATAGATGATTCTACACTCATATAACTTATACTACTCAGTTTATAACACATTTCAACCGTTAAATTCCAACGATTTCCAATTTAACCAATTTTTCATAAAAACCTAACTTAAGCTATAATCATTTCTAGCTCTAAACTTAAGTTTCTATCTAGAACCCACCTTGAATAGATGAAGATGGTGAAGATTGGAAGATGATTGATGGAGATTTGATGATGTTCCTTATGATCTTGCTCTTGGACTCTTTTTCCTCTTTTTCTCTTCCTTTCCTTCTCCTTTCTTTCTCTCCAAAATCCTTTCTATCTTTTTCTTTGGAAAATGAAAGGAAAGAAATAATATAGGGAAAATATCATCAATTAGCAATACTACTAATTGCTCAAAAAGTCTCTAAAGTTCAAATACTTAAATATCTCAAAGTCAGATAATATTAATTGGATTTACTCTAAGTTCAACAGTTACTCTAATTATCTCTGCAGATAATTTCTCAGAGCACACTGGGACTCAGTTGATCACAAATAATATTATCCAGAGTAAAATAATTTACGGGGTATTACAATTATGGATTGGATTGGAGCTGCGGTTTATTTCAACGGATCCGTGGTGGAAATTTTAAGGAATTGGACATCTTCGTTACAATTTTTGGGTGTTTCTATTCAAAATGCGGTCGGATTATAGCTTATTATTTGTTGGTGTTTGTGAAATGTTAGAAACAGAATTATGTTTAAAGACGAGTTGTGGAACGACGAAACCGTACTTCACAACATTGGGATTTTAACTTGGAGGGGGATTGGAAAAAATTCTAATTTTACATGTAATTATTACAATTGGATCAAATCACCGATAAATTTTTTGTAACGGTAGGTCCACAGTTGAATTTTGTAGCTAGGTTCGGATAACCTTTTGTATCCGTTTGAATACATTTTGCTTAGTAAAAAAAAAAATTATTATTTTTTACAGCTCTTTTCTACTTTAAAATGATTGATTGATGGTATAATAAGTATAAAATTATTAGTTTTTAAGGAGATTAAATATCTAAAACACGTATTATTAGTTATTTATGTCTCCAAAACAAATTCAAAATATATTTATATATAATTTAATTGATTTGGCCATATTTTTTAATATAAAAAAGTAATAGTTTAGAATTCACGTTATAAAGTTAAAATATAATTAGACTATAATAATTCATATAATTTTTGGTAATGAATATATAAGTATGTTTTAAAATTATAAAATTTTCTTTTTTAAGTAAATTAAATCAATTTTTTTTTGCTTGTAGACAAATTTGAAGATTTCTAATTTGGTTAAAAAAATACATAATTTACAAATATTTTGTTAAAATTAAGACATAATAATGTATTTTAAGTATTCAATTGTTTATCTACAAAAAAAATTAAATTATTAACGAGTTGAGAATAAAGTTTAACACGGACAGTGATTATATATTAACAAATTTTCTTGAAATACTTTTTTAATGGATATGAAGTTTTTTTTTTTTTAAGATTTACAAATAAGTTCTACCCTATAAAACACCTTATTTAAATCATGTTTTTCATGATATTTTTATGAGCTTTTATTGCACAGAAGTTAACAAATTGTCACCAAACAATTTATTATTGAGATGAATAGGTAAAAGAAAAAAATAAAAAATTGTTGCAATTCTTATTAATAAGTTTTATGGGAAAAGTTAAAGCCACTTATAAAAAAACTTATGATTTTAAACAAAAAAAATTATTTTTTTTATTATTTCAACCGAGCTCCTATCTCTTAAAAATAATTAGAGAAGAAAAAAAATTGTGTTTTTTTGGTGTTTGGATATTTTATTATTTCAACCAAACTCATGTCTCTTAGAATAGCGAGATATTAATAATTTAGAAGAAAGAGAAAAGCAAAAAGTAATAGAAAATAAATTAGAAAGTAATATGAAAATAAGGATGGCACATACGTTAGTTAATGAGAAGAATAAAAATGGTTGTATTTATTCCATTCAGAAATATAAAGTGGGTTGTAACATTAGAGAGCTCCCTTAGGAAATGAGTACTATATCCCCAATATTGTTCATTAGTTACATTCGTACACTTCTTCTTCCTGCACTCTTTTAAGAAGGTTGTCATTGTCAATTATGTTATGGGAGATTTTATCACTAGGGAGCATTGAACATTGAGTCAAGAGCAAAACAAGTGAGAGAGACGCCACATATTCACCCAAAACATTAAGGTGATAGGTGTATGGGTTCTCCCACTTAAAAATGTTCAACTATCCATATTTATAATCAATGTGGGACTCCAACTCACACTAGACTTTATTATTCTCAACATTCCCCCTCAAGTGTGAGTCCACAATACTCCCCCTTAAGTGGAATCTCTTTTGTCCACATACACTTGTACCGTCGTTGACACCTATTACTAGGCACTACTTACTAGGCATTTCGATACGATCTTCCTGGGCATTACGATTTCAACGGGACACCTCTTCATAGAAATTTTGATACAAGTAAGTCGGTCCCTTTACGAACCAAAGACTCTTGATACCACTGTTGGAGAAACATGGAGAGGAAGATAAAGTCGATGCAACTTTGTTCAAACAGATTGTCGGATCTCTAAGATATGTGTGCTATAGTTGACCTAATATATGTTTCTCAGTCGCATTAGTGAGCAAATACATGAGTGAACCAAGAGTGCCACACATGAAGGCTGCAACAAGAATCCAGAGATACTTAAAAGGATCGATAAACTATAAAATTTTATTTCGACGAGACTCTGAAAGCAAAGGAGATATGGTTAATTGTTATTCAGATGCTGACTGGTGCGGAGATAAGGAAGATCAAAGAAGCACTATTGGATATTTCTTTCAAGTATTTAGTGCCCCAATTTCATGGTGCTCGAGAAACCAACCTGTGGTGGCACTATCATCATGTGAAGCGGAATATATAGCAGGATCCTATGTTGAATGTCAAGCAATTTGGATCAGATAGGAATAGTTCAGATCGACTATGATTAGCAAACGTTCAACAACTTGGATTATGGTGAGTATGTTGAAATATTAGATTTGATTTGATTTGATTTGATTATATTTGATTTGATTTAATATTTAAATATAATCCAAGTTGTATTAGCCCAAGCCCAATTAGGGTTGTATATAAATAGTTATAGTATGTATCATTATTTGTAACAATCCTTCAGTAAATCCTTATTCTCTCTCTTTCTCTCCTCACTAAAAGTACCTCACGCACTAACAATTTGTGATCGGAAGAGCAAGATTGTCGTTCTCACTTCCGGTGACCTGAGAAACACTGCTCATCTCAACTTTCCCCGCATCCTCTTTTCTTAAAATTGTTGAACTTGAACGCAAACGCAAATGAAGCAAATAGAAAATGCAAAATACAACGGCCATAAAAGCAACGATAACCGAAGTTATCACCACATGTACCACCTAATCTCTATGATCATTTGGGTTTGATTTTGGAAGATTTTTTTTATTTGACTTAAATGGAACACTAGGAGGCGGTGAAGACATTCTTTTACTAGGAGAAGAATTTACTGACTTTGGTTTACGGTACATTTGATGACTTTACCTTAATATCTTCTTTTATATCTCTAAACCAACCTTTCTCTTAAAAAATATTATATTTTAATAGTTAATTCATGTTGTAAATAAAACAAAGTTACAAAGGTATCTAATATTAAATGCACTTAATCCTTTCGGCTTTTTTACTTTTCCTCTTCTTTAAATTTCTCACCAAACTCATAGTTATTTATAGCAATCTAATAATTCTAGTTTGACCCACTTTTTGTCATATGAAATGAAAGCCACGTGAAGAATATATATCAATTTATTCATAAACCTATATAATTAATTGTAATATGAAAATATATCTATATACAATAAAAATAAGAAATAGACAAAAACATTGAAATTAAAAATTTGAAACATTAACTTTTTTTTTAAATTATTAGATATTTTTTAATAAATGTTATCTTGTCATTTTATATAATACTACATTTGTTCTATAAGTAATTGATAAATTTGAAGAAAAAATATTTTAAAATAATTTTATTTTCAACTTTTAAACTAATAGTAATTACTTTTTTTTTCTCTAAATTATACTCTTTAATTAACATTATATGCATCACTCTAAAGTTATTATAATTTTGTATATTTGAAATTTACTTAATCAAAAATTTCATTCATTCACCATTGGAACAAGTAATTTCAAAGTTGAAATTTTTTTCATAAAGCCATAGGTAGGAGTCACTCTAGCCCTGAGAGAGAAGGGAATGAATCATCAAATTTCTCTGGTGGGTCCATTCTGTGTTGTGAATAGCTTAGTGACTTCGATGTGAACAATGAATGTAACAGAATTAAGAAATCTTTAGAGGATATCCCTATTAAAATTTGGAATTCTATCAAGGAAATTGGTGTGGATGGGGACGAAGACGATGAGCTCTTTGAGAGAGTGATCAGGGAAATGGAAGAACGAGATAGGGAGATATTCGAGGACATGATGGGGAGTGATATTAGAGTCCCATGAATTGTGTTTCTTATAATGTACGAGGGTGTGGTTCAACTCTGAAGCATAGGAGACTGGGAAAAATTCTATAAGAAGGTCGTGCTGACAGATGCTTTCAACAAGAGACGAAGATTTAAGATATGAGTAATGCATGTGTTCATAGCATCTAGGACTATTGAGAATTGAACTGGTCCGCTTCAGCTTCCATAGGTCAATCAGGTGGAATTCTCTTAATCTGGAGAAGTGAAGTTTTCACCTCTGAATTCAGCTTCAAAGGTAATGGATTCCAAGGGGTTTGTGGATTATGGAAACGGGTGCAATGTTATCTCATAAACATCTATTCCCCTTGTAATGTATCTGAGAAGAGCAAATTATGGGTAGACCTCTTTTAATTAAAGGCAAAACTACCTTAAGGAGAATGGATGATAGCAGGTGACTTTAACTCAATAAAAACAAGTGATGAGAGAAAAGGAAAAACAAGTAACAGTACTGCAGAAATGGCTAATTTTTCATCGTTCATTGAGGCAATAAACTTGGTTGATGTGCTAATAATAAGCAATAAGTATACTTTGTTCAAAGTAATTGGTAGTTACAAAAGTAGGCTGGATCGATTCTTAATTTCAGACGGTTTATTATCACTCTTGGGTGTAGTTGCTCAGATGGCTGAGGAAAGAGATATCTCAGACCGTAGAACTATATGAGTGAAGGAAAATTTAGCAAAGTAGGGTCCCAAACCCTTCAAAGTGTTCACTATCTAGTTCGACCATCACGATTTTTTGGATTTTGTGCACTCAACTTGAAATTCTATTGAAGCCACGGGCAGGTGTGAAAGCACTCAAAGAGATTTAAGACAACATGGATTGTGCTAGTGGAATGAACTTAGAATTGGAACTCAAGAAGAAGAGTATCGAAATGGAAAATCTGTGGAATAATCTGAAGAGTAAAGAGAGCTTAATCAGACAAAAAGCTAAGGTGAAGTGGATATGTGATGGTGACTCAAACTCTCGTTTCTTCCATGCTATGCTCAAGGTAATGTCACGTAGAAATTAAATTTCATGCTTGAAGATAAGTGGATTGTCTACAGAAGGAGTGGATGATATAAAGAAAGAAGTTAAAGACTTCTTTGAAGCAAAATTTAAACAAAATTTAGGCCTGAGGACTCGTCTGGACATGGAGAGTCTACAAAAGCTATCAGTAGAGGATAATGGTATGTTGGTTGAAGCATTCTCACAAGAGGAAATCTGCGAAGCAGTCTTAAGTGAAAATAGCTCAAAAAGTCCTGGGCCGGACGATTTTAGTCTTGACTTTTTGAAGAAGTGTTGGGGTACAATTAGTGTAGATGTTTCAAATACAATACGACATTTCCACAAGTATTATAGCTTACTAAAGGCGCTATCATCTTCTTTTATCTCACTAATTCCTAGGGTTGTGAATCCACAGAATTTAGAAAACTATAGGCTTATAAGCTTGGTGGGTAGTGTATACAAGATAATAGCAAAGATTATGACTTCAAGGTTGAGCAGAATTATGGATAAGTTGATCTCTAAGTCCCAAATTGCCTTCATACCTGGAAGACAATTTCTCAGTGGGATATTATTGGTTAATGAAGTGCTTAATCTGGCAAAGAAGAGGAAAGATAAATGTATAGTTTTTAAGGTAGATTTCCAACAAGCATATGACAGCGTAGACTGGTTATTCCTGGAGGAAGTGATGATGGCAATGAAGTTTTGTCCTAAATGGATCAGCTAGATTCGAGGAGGAGCTTTGAACTACTTTTTTTCCAGTGATTGTAAATGGTGGTACTACTGTGGACTAAGACAAGGGGATCCACTTTCCCCATTTCTGTTCTCCTTGGTGGAAAAGGCTCTTGCTGTGATGATGAGGCATGCAAATTCAAATGGCCTACTAAAAGGATTCAAAGTAGAAGTAGATCAATTTGTAAATCTAGTGCAGTTTGCAGATGATACCATACTCTTGTGTGAAGGGTTATGGGAAGATTTATGGGCAGTAAAAGCATTGTTGAGTGGGTTTGAGTTGATATCTGAACTGCGTAACAATTTTTGGAAAAACTGTGTGTTTGGCGTGGGTCATGATCATGAATATGTACAGGCTGCTGCACATTTTCTAGCATGTAAAGTTGGTGTTCTTCAATTTAGATTTCTTGGCCTGGAAGTAGGAGGTAACCATAGAAGGCTTTCCTTTTGAAATCTGGTGGTAAACTCTTTCAAAAATAAACTATCTTTGTGGAGAGGCAAACTACTGTCTATGGGAGGTAGAGTAATCCTAATTAATTTTGTCCTCTCAAACATGCTTATTCACCATTTCTCCTTTTTCAAAGTCCCTTCAAAACTCCTGAAGGTTTTAATTGGCATCCAAAGGAAATTTCTTTGGTCAAGATCATTGAATAAATAGGTTATTGCTTAGATAAGTTGGGATAAAGTTTGCCTTCAGAAAAGCTAAGGGGGTTGGGGATCAAAGAGCTCTCTACTGTAATACCCCGTAAATTCTTTTACTCTGGATAATATTAGTTGTAATCAACTGAGTCCCAGTGTGCTCTGAGAAATTATCTGCAGAGATAATTAGGGTAACTGTTGGACTTAGAGTAAATCCAATTAATATTATCTGTCTCTGAGATGTTTAAATATTTGGACTTTAGAGACTTTTTGGACAGTTAGTAGTGTTGTTAATTGATGATGTTTACTATATCTTTTCTTTTTCCTCTCATTTTCCACTAGAACCAAAGAAAAGAAAAGATAGAAAGAGTCTTGGAGAGAAAGAGAAGAGAAGGAAAGGAAGAGGAAAAGAGGAAAAACTCAAGAGCAAGAACATCATCATCTTTTCATCAAATCTTCATCCAATCATCTTCAAATCTTCACCATCTTCATCTATTCAAGGTGGGTTCTAGATAGAGGCTTTTGTTTTAGATTCTCTTAGATTCTAAGACTTAGGTTAGAATTGTAAGGAAATTGGTTTAATTGCAAAATCTTGAAAATTAACGGTTGGAATGTGTTATAAACTGGTTAGTAAGAGTTATATGAGTGTAGGATCAATTGTGTTTGATTGTGGGAAGTTTGGTTATGTTTTGATGGGGTTTTGGAGCATGGGAGATCAACTGTTACGTTGATGGACTTTCTGCATTTCCCAGATTCGCACTGCGAATCCCCCAGCGAAGGGGAAATCGTGGGCTCGCTGGCAGCTTCGCACTGCGAGTAATGTAGCGAACATTCGCCAGTGGTTCGCACTGCGAACCTTATGTTGTTTTTGCCACTGCCTTGGTTCGCCAGAGTTCGCACTGCGAATGGTGCAGCGAACAAGTGTTGGCTAGGCGTTCGCTGGACGCTTTGCACTGCGAATGAAGTAGCGAGCGTTCGCTGGCTTATTCGCAATGCGAGCATAGCAGAACATCCATTTTGTTTCTTGCATAACTTTTGACTCGGTTATCCGTTTTGCGTGTTCTTGGTATCGTTGTGAAGCTAGGAACATATTCTAGCTGATGGTAGTGAAAAATATCTGTTTATTGCCCGATTAAATGAATCGAAGGGAACCGTAAATTGGTGTAAATTGTGGTATGTTGAATGTTGGTGTTCCATTATGTGATGGATGATTACATGCCTATGTTATAAATGTTAAACATGTTGGAATAGGTATGTATGCTAAATATGAAATAGGTGGAGTGAGGAATATTACCGTAAACAGTGTTGACAAATGTAGATGGAATAAACACTAGTATAGAACATGTGTGTTACCCGTTGGGTTGTGATGAGGCGTAATGGCCTAGTGATTGTCGAATACAATCACGTCTATGAGAGATCACGTAATCGTAACCGGTTATCTTATGAGTGCGTTTCATGGGTCTCGAGCTCCTCTGAAACATGTGCACAACTACTTGGCAGGTTTGATTCCCGTGTGCAGTACGAATGGCGCTCTGGGAGCGTATGCTTGTGACGGTTAATGGCCCGTGTGAAGTGACGGTTCATAATGGTTAATGGCCCGTAGAACCCGAATCCATTCGTATTTCAAGTAGGTTACCAGGATCCATGACTTGGGTCGACTTCTAGACGTAGAAGCGGACGGGAAAAGGGGATGCCTTGGTGTGGTTACCGATTAGTGATTTGACTTTTCCTTACGGATCGTAGCTTTTGAGATGGCATGGCTTCCGCTATGGCATTTTATTTTGAGATCATTGTATTGATCTAGTTCTTAGTGCATTTTGGGACATCTTGTATACGTTATGCCGTAGGATTTAGAACTTTGTATTTAGGGCATTTTGTGTATACAATGTGTTAACTAGGAACTTATACATATATATTTCAGTACCAAACGTATTATTCATGTATGATATATGCTTTGATGTATGTATGTATATGTGGGCGTTACATCTACCTTCAATACTGCACTACTTCCGAAATGGTTATGACGCATGATTACTAAACCAAATGCTCTTTGGCAAGGAATCCTACAGTGTAGATATGGTTGCTTGTTCTCAAGAATCCTATTGAAACAGAAGCTGCAGGTATCTAAGGTGGAATCACTATGGTGGAAGGACCTCATGTCCATTGGCGACTCAATCTCAGTTTATGGGTTCCTAGACCAATTGTCGTGTAAGCATGGAGACGGAATTCGTATTTCTTTCTAGTTCAATTGCTGGCTTGTCCATGTTCCTTTATGCTCTCTTTTCTCAAACATGTTTGAATTATCCACCATCAAAGGTGTTGATGTATCTGACATGGGGCACTTGATTTTGGAGGCGTGGTATTGGAATTTTGATATAATAGCACAAGACCTGCCAAGAGTGTTACAAGATGAATTTCAAGCCCTTAAAATCCTGTTGTACGATTTCGCGCCTTGTAGGGGTGTCTTAGATAGTTTTACGTGGAAAGCTGGAAGAATTAGCTCATTCACTGTAAACTTATGCTACCAATAGTTGATGGCTAGTGCAGAGGTAAATGAGATGGATATTACTCCCAAGGCTGTTCAGGAAGTTTTATGGAAAACAAAGGTCCCTCTTAAAATTAGATTATTTGGCTGGAGGGTTGCTTGGGATAGGATTCAAACTAGATCAAATCTTGCAGCCAGGGGAATAATATCTGACTCTTACGATATTGTTTGTGTGTTTTGATTTAATGTCGTTGAAGGCATAAATCACATTTTTTGTTCTTGTCCGTGCATTGTTGAAATTTGGCGTACGATTGCGAATTAGGTAGGAATGCCATGGATGATCGAGTCAAGTGTATGCGAGCACTTCTTAGAATGGTTTCTCAAGGTGGTGAAGAAAACTTCTAAAGCTTATGCTTGTATCATTTGGTTGGCGACGTCTTGGATAATTTGGTGGACGCAGAACCAGATCATATTCAATGATATGATCGATAAGAACGAGGACATTCCGCTTTGAGTCATCCACACATCTTGGTATTTCCTGCATTATAGGATTGAATATACTCCACTTTGTAGCTTTTATAATTGGTATAAGTCTCCATTAGATTTTTTGGTCCAAGAGTTCCATAGTTCAAGGTGTTTCTAGTTATTGTGTTGGTGCTAAGAGTGTTGGATAGAAACTTACGTAGAAGGATTGGTGTACTCCTAATATGTCTTATTATATGAAAGTGTTGCTTATCAAAAAAAAAATCAATTTTTTAAGATTTACTAATTAGTTCTACCCTATAAGACACCTTATTTAAATCATGTTTTTGATGATATTCTTCTGAGCTTTTATTGCACATAAGTTAACAAATAGCCACAAAGCAATTTATTATTGAGAGGAATAAGTTAAAGAAAAAAATAAAAAATTGTTGCAATTCTTATTAATAAGTTTTATGGTTAAAGTTAAAGCCACATATAAAAAAACCTATGATTTTAAACAAAAAAAATAGTGTTTTTTTTTATTGTTTCAACCGAGCTCCTATCTCTTAAAAATAATTAGAGAAGGAAAAAATTGAGTTTTTTTATTTTGTGTTTGAATCTTTTATTATTTCAACCGAACTCATTTCTCTTTAAAAAAATTGTCTCCAGCTTCTCCTGCTGCTTCATATCCAATGGTTAAGGAATAACGAGATATTAATGATTTATAAGAAAGATGAAACCAAAAAGTAATTCAAAGGTTACATTTAGTGTTGGTCATAAGACAATAGAAAATAAATTAGAAAGTAATATGAAGATAAGGATGGCACATACATTAGTTAATGATAAGTAAAAATGGTTGTATTTATTCCATTCAGAAATATAAAGCGGGTTGAAACATTAGAGAGTTCCGCTAGAAAATGAGTACTATATCCCCAATCCTATTAATTAGTTACCTTCATGCACTTCTTCTTCCTACACTCCTTCAAGAAGGTTGTCATTGTCATTTGTGAAAGGAAGGGCAAAATT
The DNA here is from genome assembly GCA_022829125.1 of Lathyrus tuberosus. Taxonomy (NCBI): domain Eukaryota; kingdom Viridiplantae; phylum Streptophyta; class Magnoliopsida; order Fabales; family Fabaceae; genus Lathyrus; species Lathyrus tuberosus. Next base: position 19,598,850 of record JALAZF010000050.1, read on the forward strand.
GTCGTTCTCACTTCTGGTGACCCGAGAAACACGGCTCATCTCAACTTGCCCAGTTTCCTCCTTTCTCAAAGTAGTTAAACGTGAACGCAAACGTAAATGAAGCAAATAGAAAATGGAAAATACAACGGCGATAAAAATAACAATAACCGAAGTTATCACCACAGGAACCACCCAATCTCTAGGATCATTTTGGTTTAATTTTGGAAGATTTTTTTTATTTAACTTAAATGAAACACTAGGAGGTGATGAAGACATTCTTTTACTAGGAGAGGAATTTACTGACTTTGGTTTACGGTACATTTGATGACTTTACCTCAATATCTTCTTTAATATCTCTAAACCAACCTTTCTCTAAAAAAAAATATTATATTTTAATAGTTAATTCATGTTCTAAATAAAACAAAGTTACAAAAGCATCTAATATTAAAGGCACTTAATTCTTTCGGCTTTTTTTACTTTTCCTCTTCTTTTAATTTCTCACCAAACTCATAGTTATTTATAGCGATCTAATAATTCTAGTTTGACCCACTTTTTGTCATATGGAGTGATATTAGATTCCCATGAATTGTCTTTCTTATATATATATATATATATATATATATATATATATATATATATATATAGGCTAATGAATAAATTGATATATATTCTTCACGTGGCTTGCTTTTCATATGACAAAAAGTGGGTCAAACTTGAATTATTAGATTGCTATAAATGACTATGAGTTTGGTGAGAAATTTAAAGAGGAGGAAAAGTAAAACAGCCGAAAAGATTAAGTGTCTTTAATATTAGATGCCTTTGTAACTATGTTTTATTTACAACATGAATTAACTATTAAAATATAATATTTTTTTGAGAGAAAGGTTGGTTTAGAGATATAAAAGAAGATATTAAGGTAAAGTCGTCAAATGTACCGTAAACCAAAGTCAGTAAATTCCTCTCCTAGTAAAAGAATGTCTTCACCACCTCCTAGTGTTCCATTTATGCCAAATAAAAAATATCTTCCAAAATCAAACCAAAATGATCCTGGAGATTAGGTGGTACATGTGGTGATAACTTCGGTTATCGTTGCTTTTATCGTCGTTGTATTTTGCATTTTCTATTTGCTTCGTTTGCATTTGCATTCAAGTTCAACAATTTTGAGAAAAGAGGATGCTGGGAAAGTTGAGATGACCAGTGTTTCTCGGGTCACCAGAAGTGAGAACGACAATCTTGCTCTTCCAATCACAAATTGTTAGTGCGTGAGGCACTTTTAGTGAGGAGAGAAAGAGAGAGAATAAGGAAATAAGGATTTATTGAATGAATTGTTACAAATAATGATACATACTATAACTATTTATATACGACTCTAATTGGGCTTGGGCTAATACAACTTGGATTATATTTAAATTTTAAATCTAATCAAATCAAATCTAATCAAATCAAATCTATTCTAATATTTCAACATATTCAACATAATCCAAGTTGTTTAACGTATGCTAATCATAGTCGATCTGAACTATTCCTAATTTCTTTCTCAAATTCAGGAATCTGTCGATCTTCAATCCTTTGGTGAAAATGTCGGTCAACTATGCGTCACTTGAGCAGTTCCTAACTTCAAGTTCACCTCGATTTACCTTTTCCCTTAAGAAGTGAAATCTAGCTTTGATATGCTTACTTCTTCCATGCAGAACTGGATTCTTTGCCATATTTATGGCTGACTTATTTTTGATTTGCAACACAAGAGGTTTCGTCACTTTGGCCTCCATTTCTTCAAGTACCGATCTGATGCAAATTGCTTGACATGCAACATAGGACCCTGCTATATATTCCGCTTCACATGATGATAATGCCACCACAGGTTGGTTTCTCGAGCACCATGAAATTTGGGCACCAAATACTTGAAAGAAATATCCAGTAGTGCTTCTTTGATCTTCCTTATCTCCGCATCAGTCAGCATCTGAATAACAATTAACCATAGCTTCTTTACTTTTAGAGTCTCGTCAAAATAAAATTTCATAGTTTGTCGATCCTTTTAAGTATCTCAGAATTCTACTTGCAGCCTTCATGTGTGACACCCTTGGTTCACTCATGTATCTGCTCACTAATGCGACTGAGAAACTTATATCAGGTCAACTGTTGCACACATATCTTAGAGATCCGACAATCTGTTTGAACAAAGTTTCATCGACTTTGTCTTCCTCTCCATGCTTCTCCAACAGTGGTATCAAGACCCTTTGGTTCATAAAGGGACCGACTTACTTGTATCGAAATTCCCATGAAGAGGTGTCCCGTTGAAATCGTAATGCCCAGGAAGAGATGTATCGAAATGTCTAGAAAGAGGTGCCTAGTAATAGGTCTCAACAGCTGTCATACCCCAAATTTGTCCTACCTGTAAATAACTTTCATCTGTACATCCATCCACTAACCGTATTTAGAAAACCCAAAAAATACGTTGTTTCTCTCATGGGGTTGAATTGATTTGAATCATGTTTCATTTGAGGTTCATCCAGTCAGGAGTGTTTGGTCAGGCAAGAATGTGACTTCATAATCAGGTTATCTGTGTGTGAATCAAAATGGCAGGTTGTGCTAGGATCAGATATTCAATGAGGGAAAGTCATGTGGAACCTATACTTTTCAACTAGGGTGTTGTACACTAAGTCACAGTGTTAATTTCAAGGCTTGTTCATTTAGTCTATAACGAAGATTCTGATTCATCATAATTCAAGTGGCTATGTGTTCAAAACCAATTCATTTTTTATCCATTCCTCAAGGTGATCATTGGTGTCATGACTTTGTCAAAAAGTTTTCAAGCGGACAATTTGGTTCATATTGAATTTGCATTTGATCAAGTGATGTCCAATGCCTTTGTATAAAAGTTATTAGGATTATGCAACATGGAATTAAGTCTTTATTCATTTCAAGGGAAGATTCAAGATTGATTTATTTCTCGAGAATTGATTTAAGGATTTAAATTTTCCTATTTGTTGGTATCAAATTCAAGGCATTGTAAATTCAAGGGTATAAAAAAGCAATACATGTAAAAAATAATTCCAAGCCCATTTCAAAAAAAGAGCCATTAGTGTTAACATACTACATTTGCCTAAATTCAATAGAATTCCAAGCCATTCTACAGTTATCCTCGTGCGAGCCAACAATCAATAAGCCATCCTAAGCCACATTGCCATCCTACCCCGACGCCATACACACTATTATACAAAATTGCAAAAAACCTCAGCATGTGACCCCACATTCAAAATATTCCTATCCAACTTGATTACAACAGCCTCTTTCACACCATTATGTCCTATACATAATCCAACGTATCACGCACTGCTCCAACCGTCTCATACAACACACAAGCCAACCATCAATAATAAGACGGAAGCCACAAACCGTTGTACAAACACACCTGCAATATCTTCCACAAACCATCAGCACCATGACACCACTTGCCAATACATCACGCACAACCAAACTTTCACCAGACCTGCAACCTGCTAGCAAAACAAGCAGTGCACCCCAAGCCTCTTACATTCCAAAACAAACTGATGCCATCAACCTATAAACCATAAACCATGATTCACTGCAACACCACACAAAATGAGCTTTTAACAAACCATTATCCTTCAAATAGCCAGCTGCAAGTGAACCATCAAAACAACCTGTACGATACAATCTGTAGACACAGACCACCAACAACCTGAAAAAACACGTCACAAACGACAAAAAACAAAAATCACAACAAACCGTACGACAAAAACGCAACAAAAATTCCAAAATGGTAACACGAATTCATTCACGGTTTTCATCCCATTTCACTCTATAAATACAAGCTCAAATTCATCCATTGAAATGGGCCCTAGCCGTCAAACACTCTCCCAAACCGCAAACCCCTTTCATTCCAAAATCATCACTCAACCTTCAAAACTCACAAACAACCACAACCCCTCACACCCAGTCGAATCATCATAAACAACCATCATCCCCACGTCAACCGAAACCCAGAACAGAAAGAGAAGAGTGAGAGGAATGAGCCAAATAACCGCTGCTAAAATCACTCCAAACCCTCTTCAACAACCTTTTCCTTGAATCCATCATCTTCAAAATGTAACCCTTTCTCATATTCTTCAACCTTAACCTAAACCATTTCTTCATCATTTACCTTCATCAATCGAAAACCGAATCAATTTCAGACTCCAAAACTCAAACCCAAAATCGGAACAGAGAATCAAAGACGAAAAGAGAGTTCAAATCGAAACATACAAATCTCAAATCTTGAATATTGAACCTTTTCGAACTTGAGAATGACGCAAAGCAAAAGCAAACGGAGCGAAACTCAGGCGAATTGAGAAGAGAAGGTCGGAATCGTTGTTGCCACTGGTTTTGGTTTCCGAGTTGCCTTTAGATAGTAGAAGGTTGTTTCGACGTAGAAGGAGTTTTATTTTCTCTTTTGACTTTGATCCGCACATTAAACGTTGATGGTGTTGCTTTTAAAATATGAGTTTGTGGATCCTCTCTAACCATGCATTTTTTTATTTGTTTAAAACCGTATGGACCATGTTTATGGAATAAGAGATGATGGGTTTTTGTATCCCACATGAATCTCATGATCCCACACGCCTTTCATATGATGCACCCCCTCCTCACTTTTATTTAGTTTCTTTTGTTTTAAAAAAATAGTTTTAACTTTATTTTTTTCTTTATTCTTCTTTTAAGTTTTCTAATATATTATTATTTAAACTTATCCTTTTCTAAGTTCATCTTAATATTTCTATTTCCATTTCAATTTCTCCTTTTGATTTTACCTTCAATTTCGTTATGGGCCAATGATATAAAAATAATCTTGATGATTGGTTGATTTTTTTAAAATCGATTCCAAATCTTGATTTATATGAGGCCTACCATTTATTTATTTTCTTTTCGATTTATTTTATCCATTATTTCCTTTCTACTAATTTTGGGTCAATGAAAACCAAATATCAATGATTTATCGATTATCGATTCAAGACCTTGATAAAGGTGAAACCTTTATTCTTTTTCTTACCTCCTTTTGATTTTATTTCATTTCTATTATCTTTGGCCAATGATATAAAAAATATCATGATTTGTGGATTTATTTCAAATAGATCTATAATCTTGATTAATATGAGGCCTATTTATTTTCTTTTCGATTTATTTGTTTTTACCACTCATTTTGGGTCAATGAAAACCAAACATGAAAGATTTATTGATTTTTGATTTAAAATCTTGATAAAGGTGAGACCTTTCTTCTTTTTCTCGATTTTATTTCATTTCACACATTCTTTTATTTTCACTTTTGGTCAATGAAAGTCAAAAATCATAGCTTGTCGATTATCGATCTAAGTCTTGATTAAGACGAGACCAACTATATTATATCTTATTCATTTTTATCATTATTATATTGTTCATATTATTCATATTGTCCATATCATATTATTCATACTTAGTCATCTAACCATTTTCTTTGTTCATACTTTAATCAAAAAACATTAACCAATATCGAAACCCTAAAACAATAATTTGATGGACTGTTGGTTACTATACTTCGCTTGGAGATTTGGTTCAAGGCTTAGTTTAGGACACCTTGCACACACACGGCTTTCTCGTGGGCTACCTTACAATGAGACCCTTTATTTCATGTCATCCCTTGTAATTTACATGTACCCCGCTCCCCATTCCGATGTACGCATTTAGTGTTCTTTTGATTATGGTTTGTTTACTAGGAGCACCCCTAGGGACTAGCATAGACAACCCATTTTCAAACTAATTCTTGATTCGTCGTCGAGCCATTTTCAAACAAACCCATTTTCAACCAAACCCTCGACTCGTCGTCGAGCCGTTTTCAAGTCAACCTCTAACCAAAATCTTTTCCAAACCAAAAACTTTTCCAAACCAAACTCTTTTCATACAATAAACCCTTGATCCAACGTCAAGCGGATTTTCATAATCAAACTTCAAAAACAACTAACAACTATCGCAACTCTTTTAAGGTGAAAAATGGGGGTTCAAGTCTTTGATCTTCCTTCGATTGTTTGGGTGCGAGTTCTCTTACTCGTGTGTGAGCAATTGACGCCTCTTTTTTTAACAAATCAAATCCTTTTCAAAATAACCAAGCGCATACAATAAACCCTTGATCCCACGTCAAGCGGACTTTCATAATCAAACTTCAAAAACAACTAACAACTTTAATACCTCATATTATTTAAATGCTCAATTGGATATCAGATGAGATCAGATGAGTATCAATGTGCTCTATCTTTGGATAATTGGATTAATGGAATCCTCTAACTACTTTTAAATATTGACATTTGGGATCAATAGAGCAGCTGGAGAACTCTTAAGAGATCAATTATTTTATTAAGGAGACGGATTAATATTTACTAATTCAAGAAAGTAATTTTTGGTAACTCTGATAATTGATCAATTGGTTGAGACCACAAAATATCAATTGGAGATATTTTATCCTCTTGGATTATATTATATAATAATTGTATTATATATATATATATATATATATATATATATATATATATATATATATATAAGAAGAAGAAGAAGATAGAAAAGAAGAAGAAGAAAAGGAAAGAGAGAAAGAAGAAGAGAGAGAGGGAAAGATGAAGAAGAGAAGCTTATGGATCATCGTCAATGTTCATCATCTTCTTCAAACTCCTCTTCGATCATCAGGTGGGTTCTAGATAGAGACTTTAGAGTAAATTTCTGGAGGTTTTAGAGTTAGGTTAGATTTGGATAAAATGAGTAATTTTGTTAAATCAATGAAATCTAATGGATAGATTGATGAAATGTGTGTCTAAATGTGTTCTAACATGTTGCTTTGGGTATTTGGATGCATTAATATCATGTGGGTTGAAGGTTTGGATCATTTTTGGGTCCCAAACCCGTTTTGGGAGAATTCTGGTTCATCCAGATTCGCCAGGCGAGTAGGTGGCGAGTCTGATTCGCCAGGAATTCGCCAGGCGAATTTACCTGGGACAGCAAAACATTATTTTTTGTATTTTTGCCATAACTTTTGATCCGTAACTCCGATTGAAGCACGGTCGGAAGCGTTGGAAAGCTAATTTTATGCTCTATGAGATGGTGAGGTAGAAACATGGTTGTATGCCATGGATGGATGAAATAATTTTTATGTGATATGTTGTGTTAAATGTTTTACTTGTGTACATTGTGTTATACCATGTCTATTCAATTGTGAACTGTGAATGAGAGAATATGCATGTTAAAATGAATTAGGAAGAGTGAGAAAACTTACCCCAAACCTAATGATATGATTCTAGGTTGTGATTAGAAATTGATAGAAACTCTGGATGGTGACGCTCGTGCATTCATTTGCGAGTTTTGGCCTGGGGTAGATAACCTAGATGGCGATGCTCGGGCACTTCATGTAGAAAGGTACATCTGTGACGAGTAATGGTCTAGGAGAGAGTAAACACTAGTATGGAACATGTGTGAACTTTTATGATTATGAGAAAAGGCGAATGTGGCCTTATGATTGTCGAATACAATCATGTTTGTTTGTGTGTGATCACGTAATCGTAACCGGTTATCTTGAGTGCAGTTTCATGAGTCTCGAGCTCCTCTGAAATGGATGCACAACTACTTGGCAGGTTTGATTCCCCGTGTTATACGAATGGCGCCCATGGAGCGTATGCTTGTGACGGTTAATGGCCTGTGTGAAGTGACGGTTCATAACGGTTAATGGCCCGTAGAACCCGAATCCATTCGTATGTCAAGTAGGTTACAAGGATCCATGACTCGGGTCGACTTCTGGACGTAGAAGCGGATGGGAACAGGGGATGCCTTGGTATGGTTATCGATTAGGGATATTTTGAGTTGATGAACTCATGACATGTTTCCATATAGTGTGAGATTGTGAACTCAAGGTCATTTTCCCTTCCCCTTGACTTGAGTTAGGATGGATAGAACCTTGTACAGCCGAGAGGATCTATAGGATAGGGAACTCACTGAGATTTGATGTATCTCACCCCACTATAGTTTCTATATTTCAGGTGTGGTTTGCAGATTTGATTTACAAGTGGAGCGATGCTGGGATGTTTCAAGAGAAGCTTAGTTAAGCTTATTCCGCTGTATATTTTATTGTTCTTGTACAATGAGGAATATTGTATATCGATCTTAGTTTTATTATTTTTTGGCTAATTTCCATAGCTTGTACCATAGGTTGTATTATGTTTTAGAATGGTCAAGTATGTGAATTACGCCATTAGGCACTTATGATGGTGTCAGTACCAAATAAAATGCTTGTATTGTATTATTCTAGGTATATATTATACAGGGCGTTACAGTTGGTATCAGAGCAGGTCATATCCTCGACCTAGCCTTGAAACATCATAGGTAAATCTATTCCTGCCTCTTAAGTGTGTCTTGCCATCATGAAACTTAATATCATACTATGTAGTGTTGGGCCTGATCAACCTAATACTATGTATGTGATAGGTTGAATCATGGTTGAGCGACCACGAGTACTCCGTAGTGTTGTCGGAACTTGTTCAGTGAGGGTAGGCTCAAGCCAAGAGTTAGTAGTGAAGAGTTTTGGGTCAGCTCAGTGAGGTTTTAATAGAAGTTGTGCTTGGGTAGCATGGAAATTAAAGAGTAGTGTGTTGTTCAGGTAATCCTTAGGAATGGATGGAGTTCGAGAGTTAAGGATCTCTATCGGACGTTTTGATAAGGTATTAAGGAATATGTAAAGTTGCTAGTAGAGCTGGATTGGCCACTGATATGGATAAGGATTTCAAGTAATCTCATTCCGTGGAAAAGAAAGGTTGTTTTGTGGAACGTGTGGCGTAAGGTTCGGAAGTGAGATAAGTAATTGGTGCTTCAATTTCTAAGGTCGTTAAGGTATCTTGAATGGACGAGAGTACCTTAGGGAATGTATTCGGAACAATATCTTCCGACGAGTTAAAAGTTGAGAGTTAAGGAAGTTCGGCTTTTGTGGGAACCTAGAGTAGTATAGAAGTGTGAGGAGGAACACAAGGATGTGTTTACATGCTTCAAGTGAAATAAGTATACGCCGGATGAAGACTAGGAGATAAATTGTGTATCTTCGGTTATAAAGAGAGATTAAGTTCGAGATATTACATCGGGATTTTCTGTATTCGATTAGAGACCAATTTGGAAATTGAAAATGTTTTGGTTTGGAAAAGTTGGATTTTGAGGTGTGGGAACCATTAAAAACGCAGCAGAAAATTCTGCTTCTGGTGTGATTTGCCAGGAGAATGGGGGTCTCGTCGTGGGTTCGCCAGGCGAAGTTCTGGCGAAGAGGAATTTGCCAGGCGAATTACTTAGTCGCCAGGCGAAAATGAAGAAACAAAACTTGTGTAGCTACTGGAACTTTTGGGGTTTTATGAAATGAGGATTCGCCGCATGTTCGTCGGGAGAAGTGCTGGCGAAGGGGGACTCGCCAGGCGAATCTGGCTGTTCCAATAATTTTTCTTTCTTCATAAATTCATATCTTTTGACTCGGGTTTCCGGTTTAAGCGTTCTTTATATTGATATGAAGCTATGAAAGTGTTCTATGCTGTGGAAAGTGAAAATATTGTTTATGAGGTGGATTTTATTCGATTATGTGGAATAAACGGTATTAACAGTATGTTATAAGAAAGTTACACCTTGGTATTAAGAACGAGCGTAGTGGTAGCACCTTGGTCACAAGATTACGTGATGGATTCTTATTCTTGAGACAAGTGTGAAAGGACGTACCTTGTGAAGCAGTGAGTATTGTATTTTAGGAAGTAAGTGTGCGGTAAACAACGAGAAGCAAACTAAGATTTATTATGGACTAAGTGTAAATCATGGAACGATTTATACCAGAATGAATTTGTAGATAGCTGAGGAGAATTGTCGGTTGCGAATCTTCCATTAAGTGATTTGGTAAGTGAAATGTCCAATGGACAGTGAAGGACAAGAAACCCCGGTTAATGTGTATGAAGGGATGAAAAGGTTCTTCAAGAGGATGCAATGCCCCGATTTATTTGCAAGTATGGAGAAACTTCTGTATTTGTAAATAATCGGAATATTCGTAATCTACCTTTTGTTGGACTAAGAATGTTGTTGTTTTATGTCCCATCAAGAAGTTCAAGTGAGAGAACAAGGTTGTATGCTGAGTCTTGATTGTGGACGAATAAGGTATGAATTATGATTAAAAACCCCAGAATATCGTCATTATTGGTTTCCCGCAAGTGAAATTATTTGAGTAGAAAAGTGAACTATCCCGCCAAAGAGTTGTCGTGTGACCCCGTCAGAATTTAGAATTCTACCTTGTCACTTGGTTGGAGTGTGTCATCTGCATGTGTTGACTTTGTCGGTTTTACCTGAGTGGATCATGGTTGGTGAATGTTATACCAGTTAAGGAACCGCGAGTTGGAAAATGATATTTCGAGTTAGAACAAATTGGATTGATGGTTGAGTATGGATAGCTTTGAATTAAGAGGAAAACTGATTTGTAGATTCTGCAGCAGTGTTAACTGATTAACCAAGGTGGCTAACCGATTAACATGTGCATTGAAGGTGTTATGTGGGATTTGGAGAAGTTAGCCGATTAGCTCAGATGGTTAATCGACGAACGTATGGGTAAGTTATGGAATATCTTGAGAATCATCATCTGTGTTTTGTTACCTTATGTTGTTACGAGTTGAGAGTATTGTGCGAATGGAAAACGGGATTTCAAGTAAGTGAAAGACGGATTTGTGTTTTGAAATCGTAACTTCTAGAAAGGTGTTGCATAGTTGACCACTCGTTCAGACGACGAGGGAGTTACTTTGGAAAAGTAATCTTGTGAACTGTGTTGAGTGTGAAAAAGTCTTAAGTGTATTACTGTTGAAGGACTTGAGGGCGAAGTTGGAAGATACTCTCGAAGTGTTGATCTCGGAAAGATCGTTTCGGTAATTTAATTTATGGTGTTATTAAGGAACGACCGGTTGGCCGGAGTTAGTAATTGTTATCTTCCGTGAGTCCTTGGTTTTGGATTTAGACCCCGTGAAAGTGGTATCAGTTGTGTGCAGTTGTGTTCTAACCAGAGGAGGAATTTGTAGGTTATCTTTCCAAGTACTAGTAAGAATTGGACGTTCCGAAGTTAAGTATGTAACTGGAAATAGTTTATGAAACAGAACGAATAAGAAGAGTTGATTCAACTGAGAAGTGTGTTACGGAATTCAAAGTGTGTGTGTAGGTGGAGTGTTGTAAGTGAATTGGGGAGTAATATGGAAACTCACAATTGTGCTTTGGATAATTTAAGTTGATAAGTGGTGACTCGCGTATGATTGAAGTATCGTGATGGTGTTATGTAATATTGGTTGAGATCTCGTGTCAACAAGGAATTTTGAGTAAGTCGGAAAACCGTAAGGATAATCGATTGGGAATGTGGTAACCAGAACCGAAGGTTGTTAAACTACTTTTGGATGGATTATTTCGAGTTTAGAATGGATTGAGAAGTGTATATGTTGTGGTTGTAACAGTGTAACTCCTGTATCTTTATCGTCTGGAGAGTGTTGGACAGATGATAAGATATTGTGTGTTGGTAAAGAAATTGTTCTACTATAGGACGTCAGTAAGTCTTGTACCATTGATTATTAAGGATCCCAGTGGATAAGTGTGTTTCTCCGTGGACTATCAGCCACGTGGTAGTGCTGAATAAATGGTGGTGTTCCACTATTAGAATTGAAGTTGCGTAGTGGAAGGTGACAAATGAAAGGGGCTCAGTCGGATTTATAAGAATCGGAGGAGAAAGTGATTGTAAGATTGGAAATAAGGAGATCTCGATTTGAGTGTGTTACCTTTGGCGTGATACGAAAGAAGGGAAATATCGGATTGAATGAGTATAGTGTACAACATCAGACCAGATAGAACTGGTAAAAGAAGTTGTTTGACTAATTGTGAAGTGGTTTGAATGTTAAAGGATTTGATGAGTGTTTGTTATCCTGAATCAAGATAAGTTATTATAGTTTGGTTTGTGACTCAGTAGAGGAATGTAGAATGGTACATTCTTTCCGAAGTAAGATGCGACCAAGTGTTTTGGATGGATCAACAGATGAATTATGGAAAAAGCAAGTTGGAAGTTAAATTAATATTGGAATAAGAGTATAACTAAGGACACGAAGTTTGATAAATTGTGAAAATGCGGATTTTTGGTATGTGAAGTCAAGTTAGAATTGGAATACGTCAGAAATTTGGACGGACGTAAAGTTAAGTGTGGATCTAAGACAGGGGTATAAGTTACAATTGTTGTTGAGTAGAGGAAATTCGGGGGCGAATTTCAATTTAAGGAGGGGAGAGTGTAATACCCCATATTATTTCAATGCTCAATTGGATATCAGATGAGATCAGATGAGTATCTATGTGCTCTATCTTTGGATAATTGGATTAATGGAATCCTCTAAGTACTTTAAGTATTGACATTTGGGATCAATAGAGCAGCTGGAGAACTCTTAAGAGATCAATTATTTTATTAAGGAGACGGATTAATATTTACTGATTCAAGAAAGTAATTTTGGGTAACTCTGATAATTGATCAATTGGTTGAGACGACAAAATATCAATTGGAGATATTTTACCATGTTGGATTATATTATATAATAATTGTATTATATATATATATATATATAAAAAGAAGAAGAAGAAGATAGAAAAGAAGAAGAAGAAAAGGAAAGAGAGAAAGAAGAAGAGAAAGAGGGAAAGATGAAGAAGAGAAGCTTATGGATTGTCATCAATGTTCATCATCTTCTTCAAACTCCTCTTCGATCATCAGGTGGGTTCTAGATAGAGACTTTAGAGTAAATTTCTGGAGGTGTTAGAGTTAGGTTAGATTTGGATAAAATGAGTAATTTTGTTAAATCAATGAAATCTAACGGATAGATTGATGAAATGTGTGTCTAAATGTGTTCTAACATGTTGTTTTGGGTATTTGGATGCATTAATATCATGTGGGTTGAAGGTTTGGATCATTTTTGGGTCCCAAAACCGTTTTGGGAGAATTCTGGTTCGTCCAGATTCGCCAGGCGAGTAGGTGGCGAGTCTGATTCGCCAGGGATTCGCCAGGCGAATTTAACTGGGACAGAAAAACATTATTTTTCGTATTTTTGCCATAACTTTTTATCTGTAACTACGATTGACGCACGGTCGGAAGCGTTGGTAAGCTAATTTTATGCTCTATGAGATGGTGAGGTAGAAACATGGTTGTATGCCATGGATGGATGAAATAATTTTTATGTGATATGTTGTGTTAAATGTTTTACTTGTGTACATTCTGTTATACCATGTCTATTGAATTGTGAACTGTGAATGAGAGAATATGCATGTTAAAATGAATTAGGAAGAGTGAGAAACTTACCCCAAACCTAATGATATGATTCTAGGTTGTGATTAGAAATTGATAGAAACTCTGGATGGCGACACTCGTGCATTCATTGGCGTGTTCTGGCCTTGGGTAGATAACCTAGATGGCGATGCTCGGGCACTTGATGTAGAAAGGTACATCCGTGACGAGTAATGGTCTAGGAGAGAGTAAACACTAGTATGGAACATGTGTGAACTTTTGTGATTATGAGAAAAGGCGAATGTGGCCTTATGATTGTCGAATACAATCATGTTTGTTTGTGTGTGATCACGTAATCGTAACCGGTTATCTTGAGTGCAGTTTCATGAGTCTCGAGCTCCTCTGAAATGGATGCACAACTACTTGGCAGGTTTGATTCCCCGTGCTGTACGAATGACACCCATGGAGCGTATGCTTGTGACGGTTAATGGCCAGTGTGAAGTGACGGTTCATAACGGTTAATGGCCCGTAGAACCCGAATCCATTCGTATGTCAAGTAGGTTACAAGGATCCATGACTCGGGTCGACTTCTAGATGTTGAAGCGGACGGAAACAGGGGATTCCTTGGTATGGTTATCGATTAGTGATATTTTGAGTTGATGAGCTCATGACATGTTTCCATATAGTGTGAGATTGTGAACTCAAGGTAATTTTCCCTTCCCCTTGACTTGAGTTAGGATGGATAGAACCTTGTACAGCCGAGAGGATCTATAGGATAGGGAACTCACTAAGATTTGATGTATCTCACCCCACTATAGTTTCTATATTTCAGGTGTGGTTTGCAGGTTTGATTTACAAGTGGAGCGATGCTGGGATGTTTCAAGATAAGCTTAGTTAAGCTTATTCCGCTGTGTATTTTATTGTCCTTGTACAATGAGGAATATTGTATATCGATCTTAGTTTTATTATTTTTTGGCTAATTTCCATAGCTTGTACCATAGGTTGTATTATGTTTTAGAATGGTCAAGTATGTGAATTACGCCATTAGGCACTTATGATGGTGTCAGTACCAAATAAAATGCTTGTATTGTATTATTCTAGGTATATATTATACAGGGCGTGCAACTCTTTTAAGGTGAAAAATGGGGGTTCAAGTCTTTAATCTTCCTTCGATTGTTTGGGTGCGAGTTCTCTTACTCGTGTGTGAGCAATTGACGTCTCTTCTTTTAACAAATCAAATCCTTTTCAAAATAACCAAGCGCATACAATAAACCCTTGATCCCACTTCAAGCGGACTTTCATAATCAAACCTCAAAACGACTAACAACTATTGAAACTCTTTCAAGGTGAAAAATGGGGGTTCAAGTCTTTGATCTTCCTTCGATTGTTTAGGTGCGAGTTCTCTTACTCGTATGTAAGCAATTGACGCCTCTTTTAAAAATCAATCCACTCCCTTGCTTCATGGGCGTACCACGAATTATGACCGCTCTGATTCTTTATTCTCGTCCGAGTAAGCATACGTAGGCCCGAGGTCGCGATGATCTTGCCGAGCACCCTATCCTTAAACCACCCATTTCCCCTTAGTATCTTTTCCTTTTATCTTTACCTTTCCGCATTTATTTTAGAGAAGAAAACAAACAAGCTTAGCTGACGAGTATCGCGATTCGAATCAAGAGGTTCCCGTTGAGTACAACGGACGTGAGGGGGTGCGCGTACCTTCCCCTCACGTAACCGACTCCCGAACCCAGAATGTGGTTGCGATGACCATGTTCTTATCTTCTCCTAAAAGGTTTTCTCGATATTTTCCTTTCCCTCTTTTGGGATAAATAAATTTTGGTGGCGACTCTGTCGAACTGTTTTCAGCGCCTTTCGCGCGAGGGTCGTTTCTTCGATTAAGCAATTTTTCGAGGTGCGACAGCTGGCGACTCTGCTGGGGAATATTTGCTCCATGCAAGAGAGAGTCGATCCTATCTTGATTCGAATCGCGAGCTCGTTAGTTTCGTTTCCATGTTTTCTTCTCTCTTATTTACTTATTTACTTGCTTTCCTATTTCCTTATCTGTGTTATCTTTTGTGGCATTGGTGGGTTGTTCTGACATTGGGAACTTTGTGAGATGGCTCTACACCCGAGTCGAGAAAAACCCTAGGATTAGGATGGTGGTTGTGTACTGTAGGCTTGCGTGGTCTCTTCTGCGTGAGTTGAAGCGAAAACCCCACTTGGAGTAGATTCCCTTGGAGATATTATTGTTGTGGTGAATCTTTGCCATGACGGTAATATTTTCGAGGTGTGTCGTTGATCCCAAGGACCATTAACCCATTTATCCATGGTGGTTGGTAGTGTTAACTCCTTGTGGGTTAATGCAAACGCCCTAATCAGATGAGATCTCTCGAACGTATTACTTCCTGACAGTAATATTTTCGACCTTGATCTAGGATTTTGAGAAACCTATTTAGAACCCGTGTGTCGATGGTTGTGTAGTGGACGCCTTCCAGGAATCCTTCTCGTGGGGAAGAAATGAAGACCTCACCTAGACGAGATTATTTCGAGGATATTATAGTCGGATGTCTTTTCGTCTTGGTTATAATGTGTCAAAATATATCCATAACTCTAGGCACCTACCCGTTTTTGAAACCTACCCGTGGGCTTTCTTTGATCCGAGCTGTGGTTCTTGACCCGTCATCTCCGGCCAACCGCTTAGCTGTTTGAAGCTCTTTGATTCTGCGATCCTGGATCTTGCATCTTGCATTGCATCTCATATCATTGCATTGTATTGCATCTGTTACGCATCTTGCATTGCATTTCAACCTCAGAATCTCACTTCAACTTCCTTCCTTCTCCAGTAAATCAAGCTGATTCCTCTGCACCAGTACGCAACTCGAGCTAATACCAGACGCATGATGGAGCAGATTCAACAAGAGCAAGCCGCCTTCAGAGAAGAGTTGGATTCTATCAAAGGAAAGATTGATCAGATTCTCGAAGCCATCATGATGGCCAGAAAAGAAGAAGAACTGCGTGAAGCCGCTGCTGCCAACAACACTGTGCCTGTTCAAGCATCTACCTCAAGGCTCTCTATTCCTGTTCCCAACCCCATCACTTATGGGATACCAATGGACTTCGCTACTACCACATCTCAACCACTTCCATTATCTGGAGTTACTATTGGAGCTATTCCGCAAGCTCAACCTGTTGTCACTCAGATTCCTATTCCTCATGCTGAAGAAAATCTGTTAGATCAGTACGATGAAGTTCAAAACTATCATGCTGCTATCCCACTTGCCAATCCTACTGCTGCTCAGGACTTTGAAGCTATCAAAATGTGTCGTGATCTAGCTGAAAAACTCCGAGTCATGGAAGGGCGCAACTCAACTTCTTTGAATGCTCTGGAAATGTGCTTGGTGCCAGATGTTGTCATTCCTCCCAAGTTCAAGGTACAGGAATTCCCGAAGTACAAAGGCCTCAGTTGCCCACACATTCATCTGAAAACGTACTGCCGCAAGATGGGTGCTTATGCCAAAGACGAAAAGCTGATGATTTCCAGGACAGCTTGTCTAGGGCATCTCTTGAGTGGTATATGCAGCTGGAGCGTAGCAATGTGTGCACTTGGGACGATCTAGCTGATGCATTTGTCAAGCAATACAAGTACAACACTGACCTTGCTCTGAATCGTACTCAACTTCAGAGTATGGCTCAAAAGGACAACGGATCCTTTAAGGAGTACGCGCAACGCTAGAGAGAGCTAGCTGCAAGGGTTCATCCACCTCTTGTTGATCGTGAACTGATTGACATCTTCATGGGTACTTTTCAAGGCCAATACTATGAGAAGTTGATTGGTAATGTTTCTGCCGGGTTCTCTGATTTGGTAATTGTCGGTGAGAGAATTGAAGAAGGTCTGCAAAGTGGAAAGATCCAAGGAGGTTCTAGCAGTCAGTCTGTAGTCAAGAAGCCCTTCAATGGATACAAGAAAAAAGAGGGTGAAACAAATGCTGTCTCTGCTCAGAAAGGGCAAGCTCAACAAGCTCCCCCTCCAATGCCTTTTCAAATGCCATACTTCCAGTATCCTTATGTTGCTGCTGCACAATATGCACTGATGCCTTATCAGCTGGCTGTTCAAGCTGTTCAAGCTCCAATACCTCAGCAATAGGCTCCTCAGCAACAGTCATACAACCAGCAAAGGTATCAGTATCCTCCTCAAAATCAACAATAGAGAGCTGCTCAACAACGTCAGCCTAATCAACAAAGGACAAGGAGGTATGATAGAGACTTTGATCGTCTGCCAACATCATATGCTCAGATCTTTGCTCAATTAATGGAGAAAAGGGCAATCGCTCTGAGGGACCTAGCTCCTCCAACTGTCATTCCCCCAGATTATGATGCTAATGCTCATTGCGAGTTTCATAAGGGTGCTCCAGGGCATACGATTGAGGACTGCAGAGATTTCAAACACAAGGTTCAAGACTTGATTGACTCAAAGTTTCTCACGTTCAATGGGAGGGCTCCAAACGTCATCAAAACCCCTATGTTGCCGCCAAACTAGTGCCAGCATCAAGTCAAGACAAATCAAATCAAGTTTATTCTCCGAAGAAGGAAGTCATGTTGCCATCCCGTCATTTGCATTCTTGTTATTTTGTTTGTGTTTGCTTAAGTACTGTACGATTTAAACATTGCCTTTTGTATTTGGTTTTCTTAATGTAGTAATTATGCATATTTTGAATCAGTTATGTTGTATTCACTCATTTTTTCCATTTATTGCGAAACACCGACAAATTTATCCACTTCACTCTCTATATCAAACTGCCGTTTAGCAATGATTGGAGGGAGGATGATGACAACGAAATACCCATAAATGCAAACCGTATGCTTTCAGACAAAATCTCGTCGATGATGTACAGGCATTGTTTCAACCCCCTAAACACTGGAGATACAAGGAGTTAATCCCTAGTTAAACCACTTCAAGCCAAGAAGTAGCAGTTTCCTTTGGATCTATAAACCCTTACACTCAACCTGGGGCAGGGTAGTGTTCAGTTAACCCAATTACACACTCAAATCACAAAGCAAAACTCCACAAGACATGACGGTTGTTCATCAATAACCACGACTTGGCAGTCACAATCATCTAACAAAACCAAAAACAAAAAAATTAAAAGCCTGCTAAGTCAAGCACCTCAAAGGTAACTTAGGCAAAAATCAAGACAACCCTGATGGACTCGACAAGCGAAATCAGCCCATGCAAAAGATAGGGATCAAAAACAAAAATCAAAAGAGGCCCTCGAACCCTCAACAAAAACAAAATAAGATCTAGTGACCACCATATCAAAACCAAAGGATCACTAAAATTCATCAAAAACAAAATAAAGGTGACTTCCATGTCGAGCAGATCACGCTTACACTGTTAACCCTTTTGGAATACAAACATGTGCAGAATTAATTGAACGTAGGACTGGAGATCATCACGAAGAAGGGGTGGGTACAAATCAAACTATGAGCCTAATATCCTTTGTTTCGATAAATCGTAAACCAGACCATGTTACAACCCTCAAAAGACCTAATTGAGGCGTGATTTATTCTGAAAGCATACTATCGCAAGGTTGCGTTAACTGACTCCCCATATTTGCTAATCTTTAGCATTGGTGTCATTCTCATTGCTATATCTTTCACACCAACAAAATCAGCACAACATCTGGACTAACGGTCCATTCGTCTCACTATCACGACACTCCAATAAACGACTCTTTTTCAAAACTTGCATGAGCATTGCATTAAGATTACCATTTGTGAATGTGCAATTTTAACTGCAAATCAGTGCTAGACATTCAAGGCAATTCCAACAAGGGGCAATCAAAGAGGAACTTGAACTTTCAGTGGTGCCGATCCGAAGCAAGACTACCTCAATACGCTCAAGCTGGGGAAAATTTTTCAACAACTCAATCAGGTGCAAGCCTTCTCAAAGCACAACAAAGCTCAACTTCCAAAGATCAGACTGCTTCAGAATTGGTTAATCAGGGACAGACCATTACCATGTTCGGACTGGGGCAAGCCTTGTTGCAGAAGGCTATCCTGACCATTAAGCATAGAGTTGTGGATCTCTCAGGAGTGAACCCATAATTCATCAACAAGTCATCAAACTTGAGGCTTCGAGAGCATCTTCATCTGCATCAATCATGGCATCTTCAACAAACTGAGTGTCGAGAAAATCAAACCCTCCCACCGCCCAAAAGTCCACCACGCTGGCACCTTCAAAATATATCCAATCACCTGTCTGCAATCATACGCATCATATGCATCATATTCTTCATCATAGACATCATGTGCATCATATGCATCTAAAGACCAACCAAATCATACTTCCCCAGCACTTGCATCTCCGTGCGTCAGCATTTGCATTTGCATTTCCATTCGACATGGAACATCATTAAAAAATCAAGCATTCATACATGCGTAAAGATCCAGGATCAATCTCAAGACTTCAAGGCGATCTTCAGCCCAGTCAGGGGCATCTCCAACAAATCCTTGGGTGTTCCTCATGAAGTTTTCAACCTTTCGTTGAATGATCCCAAGCTCAAGATGATCTTCAGCCCAATAAAGGGCATCTTCTTCAAAGTTCATGGGCGTTCCTCATGAAGTCTGTAACCTTTTGTTGATGAAGCTGTGATCTCCAAGCAAGTCAGTGGGCGTTCCTCATTGAGTTGTGTTCCTCAACCTTTTGTTGATGGAGTTGGCAATCCTCAAACCAGTCAGTGGTTCTTCCACAAACAATTTTCAACCTTCCCCTTGGGCGTTCCCCAGTGAGTTGGTCCTTTTAACCTTTTGTTGATAAAGGTGGTATTCCTCAGTGACTTTTTTGCCTCAACCTTTTTGTTGATGTCTCCAAATAAGCCTCACTCATTATATCCCCAGCAAACTTGACCTTTTGTCAATTACTATCATCCTTTTGGTGATAGCCAAACCCTGTCCTTTCAACCTAACCTGCATCCTTTTGGGGTTGGTCATCACAAGTGGGAAGTTCCTATCATCCTTTTGGTGGTAGAAATTTGTGTTGTTTGATCCGTCATCCTTTTTGTGTCTCCGATCCATGAACCTGTGGTATGTGAATCATCCTTTTGGTGAATGACAACCTTTGTTATTGTGCCCTATTATCCTTTTGGTAATAGCAGGCTTTGACCACATTTTCATCCTTCTGGTGAAAGGGTCTGTGTGCGTGTGTGCCCTATTATCCTTTTGGTAATAGCAGGATTTGACCTCATTTTCATCCTTTTGGTGGAAGGGTCTGTGTGTGTGCACCCTATTATCCTTTTGGTAATAGCAGGCTTTGACCTCATTTTTATCCTTTTGGTGGAAGGGTCTGTGTATGTGCCCTATTATCCTTTTGGTAATAGCAGGCTTTGACCTCATTTTCATCCTTTTGGTGGAAGGGTCTGCGTGTGTGTGTGCCCTATTATCCTTTTGGTAATAGCAGGTTTTGACCTCATTTTCATCCTTTTGGTGGAAGGGTCTCTGTGCGTGTGTGCCCTATTATCCTTTTGGTAATAGCAGGCTTTGACCTCATTTTCATCCTTTTGGTGAAAGGGTCTGTGTGTGTGTGCCCAATTATCCTTTTGGTAATAGCAGGCTTTGACCTCATTTTTATCCTTTTGGTGGAAGGGTATGTGTGTGTGTGTGCCCTATTATCCTTTTGGTAATAGCATGCTTTGACCTCATTTTCATCCTTTTGGTGGAAGGGTCTCGGTGTGTGTGCCCTATTATCCTTTTGGTAATAGCAGGCTTTGACCTCATTTTCATCCTTTTGGTGGAAGGGTGTGTGTGTGTGTGTGCCTTATTATCCTTTTGGTAGTAGCAGGCTTTGACCTCATTTTCATCCTTTTGGTGGAAGGGTATGTGTGTGTATGCCCTATTATCCTTTTGGTAATAGCAGGCTTCTGACCTCATTTTCTTCCTTTTGGTAGAAGGGTTTGTGTGTGTGTGTGTGCCCTATCCTTTTGGTGGAAGGGTCTGTGTGTGTGTGTGTGCCCTATTATCCTTTTGGTAGTAGCAGGCTTTGACCTCATTTTCATCCTTTTGGTGGAAGGGTCTATGTGTGTGTGCCCTATTATCCTTTTGGTAGTAGCAGGCTTTGACCTCATTTTCATCCTTTTGGTGGAAGGGTCTATGTGTCTCTTCACTATCATCCTTTTGGTGGTAGGTCTATCATCCTTTTGGTGTCAGATTTCTTGTATTTCAATTTCCCAATCCCTTTTCTTACTTTTGGACAAATTTGTGGTCTTTTTTATATCTAATTGACTTATACCTTGAAAGAATGAACGTCGTAGCAATTCATCTTACTAAGTTTAAGCCAATTAGATAGGGGCATCTGTCATACCCCAAATTTGTCCTACCTGTAAATAACTTTCATCTGTACATCCATCCACTAACCGTATTCACAAAACCCAAAAAATACGTTGTTTCTGTCATGGAATTGAATTGATTTGAATCATGTTTCATTTGAGGTTCATCCAGTCAGGAGTGTTTGGTTAGGCAAGAATGTGACTTCACGATCAGGTCATCTGTGTGTGAATCAAAATGGCAGGTTGTGCTAGGATCAGATATTCAATGAGGGAAAGTCATGTGGAACCTATACTTTTCAACTAGGGTGTTGTACACTGAGTCACAATGTTAATTTCAAGGCTTGTTCATTTAGTCCATAACGAAGATTCTGATTCATCATAATTCAAGTGGCTATGTGTTCAAAACCAATTCATTTTTTATCCATTCCTCAAGGTGATCATTGGTGTCATGACATTGTCAAAAAGTTTTCAAGCGGACAATTTGGTTCATATTGAATTTGCATTTGATCAAGTGATGTCCAATGCCTTTGTATAAAAGTGATTAGGATTGTGCAACATGGAATTAAGTCTTTATTCATTTCAAGGGAAGATTCAAGATTGATTTATTTCTCAAGAATTGATTTAAGGATTTAAATTTTCCTATTTGTTGGTATCAAATTCAAGGCATTGTAAATTCAAGGGTATAAAAAAGCAATACATGTACAAAATAATTCCAAGCCCATTTCAAAAAAAGAGCCATTAGTGTTAACATACTACATTTGCCTAAATTCAATAGAATTCCAAGCCATTCTACAGTTATCCTCGTGCGAGCCAACAATCAATAAGCCATCCTAAGCCACATTGCCATCCTACCCCGACGCCATACACACTATTATACAAAATTGCAAAAAACCTCAGCATGTGACCCCACATTCAAAATATTCCAATCCAACTTGCATCACAACAACCACTTTCACACCATTATGTCCTATACATAATAAACGTATCGCGCACCGCTCCAACCGTCTCATACAACACACAAGCCAACCATCAATAATAAGACGGAAGCCACAAACCGTTGTACAAACACACCTGCAATATCTTCCACAAACCTTCAGCATCATGACACCACTTGCCAATACATCACGCACAACCAAACTTTCACCAGACCTGCAACCTGCTAGCAAAACATGCAGTGCACCCCAAGCCTCTTACATTCCAAAACAAACTGATGCCATCAACCTATAAACCATAAACCATGATTCACTGCAACACCACACAAAATGAGCCTTTAACAAACCATTATCCTTCAAATAGCCAGCTGCAAGTGAACCATCAAAACAACCTGTACGATACAATCTGCAGACACAGACCACCAACAACCCGAAACAACACGTCACAAACGACAAAAAACAAAAATCAAAACAAATCGTACGACAAAAACACAACAAAAATTCCAAAACGGCAACACAAATTCATTCACGGTTTTCATCCCATTTCACTCTATAAATACAAGCTCAAATTCATCCATTGAAATGGGCCCTAGCCGTCAAACACTCTCCCAAACCGGAAACCCCTTTCATTCCAAAATCACCACTCAACCTTCAAAACTCACAAACAACCACAACCCCTCACACCCAGTCGAATCATCATAAACAACCATCATCCCCATGTCAACCGAATCCCAGAACAGAAAGAGGAGAGTAAGAGGAATGGGCCAAATAACCGGTGCTAAAATCACTCCAAACCCTCTTCAACAACCTTTTCCTTGAATCCATCATCTTCAACAGTAACCCTTTCTCATATTCTTCAACCGTAACCTAAACCATTTCTTCATCATTTACCTTCATCAATCAAAAACCCAATCAATTTCAGACTCCAAAACTCAAACCCAAAATTGGAACAGAGAATCAAAGACGAAAAGAGAGTTCAAATCGAAACATACAAATCTCAAATCTTGAATATCGAACCTTTTCGAACTTGAGAATGACGCGAAGCAAAAGCAAATGGAGCGAAACTCAGGCGAACTGAGAAAAGAAGGTCGGTTGTTTCGACGTAGAAGGTTGTTTCGACGTAGAAGGAGTTTTAGAAAGTAGAAGGTTGTTTCGACGTAGAAGGAGTTTTATTTTCTCTTTTGACTTTGATCCGCACATTGAACGTTGATGGTGTTGCTTTTAAAATATGAGTTTGTGGATCCTCTCTAACCATGCCTTTTTTTTATTTCTTTTAAAACCGTATGGACCATGTTTCTGGCATAAGATATGATGGGTTTTTGTAGCCCACATGAATCTCATGATCCCACACGCCTTTCATATGATGCACCCCCTCCTCACTTTTATTTAGTTTCTTTTGTTTTAAACAAATAGTTTTAACTTTGTTTTTTTCTTTATTCTTCTTTTAAGTTTTCTAATATATTATTATTTAAACTTATCCTTTTCTAAGTTCATCTTAATATTTCTATTTCCATTTCAATTTCTCCTTTTGATTTTACTTTCAATTTCGTTATGGGCCAATGATATAAAAATAATCTTGATGATTGGTTGATTTTTTTAAAATCGATTCCAAATCTTGATTTATATGAGGCCTACCATTTATTTATTTTCTTTTCGGTTTATTTTATCCATTATTTCCTTTCTACTAATTTTGGGTCAATGAAAACCAAATATCAATGATTTATCAATTATCGATCCAAAACCTTGATAAAGGTGAAACCTTTATTCTTTTTCTTACCTCCTTTTGATTTTATTTCATTTCTATTATCTTTGGCCAATGATATAAAAAATATCATGATTTGTGGATTTATTTCAAATAGATCTATAATCTTGATTAATATGAGGCCTATTTATTTTCTTTTCGATTTATTTGTTTTTACCACTCATTTTGGGTCAATGAAAACCAAACATCACAGATTTATCGATTTTCGATTTAAAATCTTGATAAAGGTGAGACCTTTCTTCTTTTTCTCGATTTTATTTCATTTCACACATTCTTTTATTTTCACTTTTGGTCAATGAAAGTCAAAAATCATAGCTTGTCGATTATCGATCTAAGTCTTGATTAAGACGAGACCAACTATATTATATCTTGTTCATTTTTATCTTTATTATATTGTTCATATTATTCATATTGTACATATCATATTATTCATACTTATTCATCTAACCATTTTCTTTGTTCAT
Source organism: Lathyrus tuberosus (assembly GCA_022829125.1). NCBI lineage: Eukaryota > Viridiplantae > Streptophyta > Magnoliopsida > Fabales > Fabaceae > Lathyrus > Lathyrus tuberosus. The sequence continues at coordinate 19,623,611 of JALAZF010000050.1, forward strand.
ACGTTAATAAAAAAACATTAACCAATATCGAAACCCTAAAACAATAATTTGATGGACTGTTGGTTACTATACTTCGCTTGGAGATTTGGTTCAAGGCTTAGTTTAGGACACCTTGCACACACACAGCTTTCTCTTGGGCTACCTTACAATGAGACCCTTTATTTCATGTCATCCCTTGTAATTTACATGTACCCCGCTCCCCATTCCGATGTATGCATTTAGTGTTCTTTTGATTGTGGTTTATTTACTAGGAGCACCCCTAGGGACTAGCATAGACAACCCATTTTCAAACTAATTCTCGATTCGCCATCGAGCAATTTTCAAACAAACCCATTTTTAACCAAACCCTCGACTCGTCGTCGATCCATTTTCAGGTCAACCTCTAACCAAACTCTTTTCCAAACCAAACTCTTTTCATACAATAAAGCGCATTTTCATAATCAAACTTCAAAAACAACTAACAACTATCGCAACTCTTTTAAGGTGAAAAATGGGGGTTCAAGTCTTTGATCTTCCTTCGATTGTTTGGGTGCGAGTTCTTTTACTCGTGTGTGAGCAATTGACACCTCTTCTTTTAACAAATCAAATCCTTTTCAAAATAACCAAGCGCATACAATAAACCCTTGATCCCACGTCAAGCGGACTTTCATAATCAAACTTCAAAAACAACTAACAACTTTCGCAACTCTTTTAAGGTGAAAAATGGGGGTTCAAGTCTTTGATCTTCCTTTGATTGTTTGGGTGCGAGTTCTCTTACTCGTGTGTGAGCAATTGACGCCTCTTCTTTTAACAAATCAAATCCTTTTCATAATAACCAAGCACATACATTAAACCCTTGATCTCACGTCAAGCGGACTTTCATAATCAAACTTCAAAAACAACTAACAAGTTTCGCAACTCTTTTAAGGTGAAAAATGGGGGTTCAAGTCTTTGATCTTCCTTCGATTATTTGGGTGCGAGTTCTCTTACTCGTGTGTGAGCAATTGACGCCTCTTCTTTTAACAAATCAAATCCTTTTCAAAATAACCAAGCGCATACAATAAACCCTTGATCCCACGTCAAGCAGACTTTCATAATCAAACTTCAAAAACAACTAACAACTTTCGCAACTCTTTTAAGGTGAAAAATGGGGGTTCAAGTCTTTGATCTTCCTTCGATTGTTTGGGTGCGAGTTCTCTTACTCGTGTGTGAGCAATTGACACCTCTTCTTTTAACAAATCAAATCCTTTTCAAAATAACCAAGCGCATACAATAAACCCTTGATCCCACGTCAAGCGGACTTTCATAATCAAACTTCAAAAACAACTAACAACTTTCGCAACTCTTTTAAGGTGAAAAATGGGGGTTCAAGTCTTTGATCTTCCTTTGATTGTTTGGGCGCGAGTTCTCTTACTCGTGTGTGAGCAATTGACGCCTCTTCTTTTAACAAATCAAATCCTTTTCATAATAACCAAGCACATACATTAAACCCTTGATCGCACGTCAAGCGGACTTTCATAATCAAACTTCAAAAACAACTAACAACTTTTGCAACTCTTTTAAGGTGAAAAATGGGGGTTCAAGTCTTTGATCTTCCTTCGATTATTTGGGTGCGAGTTCTTTTACTCGTGTGTGAGCAATTGACGCCTCTTCTTTTAACAAATCAAATCCTTTTCAAAATAACCAAGCGCATACAATAAACCCTTGATCCCACGTCAAGCAGACTTTCATAATCAAACTTCAAAAACAACTAACAACTTTCGCAACTCTTTTAAGGTGAAAAATGGGGGTTCAAGTCTTTGATCTTCCTTCGATTGTTTGGGTGCGAGTTCTCTTACTCGTGTGTGAGCAATTGACGCCTCTTCTTTTAATAAATCAAATCCTTTTCAAAATAACCAAGCGCATACAATAAACCCTTGATCCCACGTCAAGCGAACTTTCATAATCAAACTTCAAAAATAACTAACAACTTTCGCAACTCTTTTAAGGTGAAAAATGGGGGTTCAAGTCTTTGATCTTCCTTCGATTGTTTGGGTGCGAGTTCTCTTACTCGTGTGTGAGCAATTGACACCTCTTCTTTTAACAAATCAAATCCTTTTCAAAATAACCAAGCGCATACAATAAACCCTTGATCGCACGTCAAACGGACTTTCATAATCAAACCTCAAAACAACTAACAACTATCGAAACTCTTTAAAGGTGAAAAATGGGGGTTCAAGTCTTTGATCTTCCTTCGATTGTTTAGGTGCGAGTTCTCTTACTCGTATGTGAGCAATTGACGCCTCTTTTAAAAATCAACCCACTCCCTTGTTTCGTGGGCGTAGCACGAACTACAACTGCTCTGATTCTTTATTCTCGTCCGAGTAAGCATACGTAGGCCCGAGGTCGCGATGATCTTGCCGAGCACCCTATTCTTAAACCACCCATTTCCCCTTAGTATATTTTCCTTTTATCTTTACCTTTCCGCATTTATTTTAGAGAAGAAAACAAACAGGCTTAGCTAACGAGTATCGCGATTCGAATCAAGAGGTTCCCGTTGAGTACAACGGACGTGAGGGGGTGCGCGTACCTTCCCCTCACGTAACCGACTCCCGAACCCAGAATGTGGTTGCGACGACCATGTTCTTATCTCCTCCTAAAAGGTTTTCTCGATATTTTCGTTTCCCTCTTTTGGGATAAATAAAGTTCGGTGGCGACTCTGTCTAACTGTTTTCCGCGCCTTTCGCGCGAGGGTCATGTCTTCGATTAAGCGATTTTTTTGAGGTGCAACAACAGCGGTACAAGTGTATGTGGAAAAAAGAGATTCCACTTGAGAGGGAGTATTGTGGACTCACACTTGAGGGGGAGTGTTGAGAATAATAAATTCAAGTGTGAGTTGGAGTCCCACATTGATTATAAATGTGGATAGTTGAACATTTATAAGTGGGAGAACCCATACACGTATCACCTTAAGGTTTTGGGTGAATATGTGGTGTCTCTCTCACTTGTGTTACTCTTGACCCAATGTTCAATGTTCCCTAGTGATAAAATCTCCCCAAACACAATTGACAATGACAACCTTCTTAAAAGAGTGCAGGAAGAAGAAGTGTACGAAGGTAACTAATGAACAATATCGGGGATATAATACTCATTTCCTAGGGGAGCTCTCTAATGTTTCGACCCGCTTTATATTTCCGAATGGAATAAATACAACCATTTTTATTCTTATCATTAACTAACTTATGTGCCAGCCTTATCTTCATATTACTTTCTAATTTATTTTCTATTACTTTTTGCTTTTATCTTTCTTCTAAATTATCAATATCTCGTTATTCTAAGAGATATGAGTTTGGTTGAAATAATAAAAGATCCAAACACCAAAAAAACACAATTTTTTTTCTTCTCTAATTATTTTTAAGTGATAGGAGCTCGGTTGAAATAATAAAAAAATACTATTTTTTTTTAAATCATAGGTATTTTTATAGGTGGCTTAGCTTTTCCCATTAAACTTATTAATAAGAATTGCAACAATTTTTTATTTTTTTTCTTTAATTTATTCATCTCAATAATAAATTGTTTGGTGGCAATTTGTTAACTTCTGTGCCACAAAAACTCATAAAAATATCATCAAAAACATGATTTAAATAAGGTGTTTTGGTAGAACTTATTAGTAAATCTTTAAAAAAACCTTCATATCCATAAAAAAAATATTTCAAGAAAATCTGTTAATATTTAATCACTGTCCGTGTTAAACTTTATTCTCAACTCGTTAATAATTTAATTTATTTGTAGATAAACAATTGAATACTTAAAATGCATTATTATGTCTTAATTTTAACAAAATATTTTTAAATTATGTATTTTTTAACCAAATTGGAAATCTTAAAATTTGTCTACAAGCAAAAAAAAAATTGATTTAAATTACATAAAAAAGAAAATTTTATAATTTTAAAACATACATATATATTCATTAGCAAAAATTATATGAGTTATTATAGTCTAATTATATTTTGACTTTATAACGTGAAATCTAAACTATTACTTTTTTTATATTAAAAAATATGGCCAAATCAATTAAATTATATATAATTATATTTTGAATTTGTTTTGGAGACATAAATAACTAATAAGACGTGTTTTAGATATTTAATCTCCTTAAAAACTAATAATTTTATACTTGATTTACCATCAATCAATCATTTTAAAGTAGAAAAGAGCTGTAAAAAATAATAATATAAAATAAGAGTGTAATAAAGTGTTAGCCAACCACTTTTTCCCGACTTTGCATGATAAAAAAAGTTGAAAATGAAGTTGAAAGTGAATTTTTCTATATTTGCGAAAATAAAAACTAATAGTAAATGAGTACAAATAAACAGTAGGCATTGTTTGCATGATATCTGTATTTAACAGATAAAGATATGAAAAGCTCTGTAATTCTGAAAAATAACATATGTGTGTGCAGAGTATGGTGCAGAGATCCAATCTTTAGGGGAAAGAATTCAATAACTGTGTGGTTTCAGTGTTTTCCATAACATTAATGTGTTTTTACTTTATTTTTATCAAGAGAATGGAAAGGTAGGGTTTAGAAATATATAATCACCTGACTAATTAGTTGGACTGTCATAAATATGTTAATTAGCATAACCAATTAAAATGAAATTAATAATTCTAAGTGTGAGTTTAATTTTCTAAATGTGTGTTATTATAACGAAACAATTGTTCTCATTTGTTTCATGATGTCAAAATTTACCTTACATAATGGAGAAGTAATGTATCTGATGATAGAAAATATCAAATGGTAAGAATAGGAGACCTATGAAAAACTAAAAAATTTCAATTCATTGTTAGCGTAAAGATGTCTAAAATTACTTTAAAATTTTAACTAGTGGTTAGTCTAATAAATCAGTTTTCAAAATAAAAATAAACTGTTTTAATTGGCGAAATAAATCATTAGATTATACTAACTAGAGATTGTACTAACTAGAAGTAAAATTTCATGAAATGCATCAAGTTGGCTATGAGAGAATCCTGCCACACTTAAAAAAATGTGTATAACAATTGCTCCAACGACAATTGCCATCAAGATAGTGCATATAAAAAATGCATCTCTACACTTAAGTGATCTTCTTAGAGAGAACTCAAATACTTAATTGTATTTGATTCTTGTTCTTTTCCACGTGTATAAAACGTGTATTTATACACGTGGAAAAGTAAAATAATCAATTACAATTAAGTATTTGAGTTCTCTCCAAAGACATCACTTAAGTGTAGAGATGCATTTTTGATATGCGCTACCTTGATGACCATTGTTGTGTGAGCAATGGTTATACACATTTTTTTTAAGTTTGGCAAGATTCTCTCATGGCACACTTGATACATTTTTTGATATTTTACTTCTGGTTAGTATGATCTCTAGTTATTATAATCTAATGATTTATTTTGCCAATTAAATTAGATTCTTTTTTAAATTATGAAAATTGATTTATTATATTAACTATTATATTAAACTTCTAAAGTAATTTTTGACATATTTAGGTTAAAAATGAATTGAAAAATTTCAGTTTTTCATAGCTTCTCCTGTTCTTATCATTTGATATTTTCTATCGTCCGACACATTACTTCTTCATCTGTGTCATTCGTGACATAGTGTGCTATCTGTTATGTAAGGTAAATTTCAACCTCAAGAGACAAATGAGAATAACTGTTTCATTATAATAACACACAATTAGAAAATTAAACTTAGTATTATTAATTTCATTTTAATTTATCTTTTTAATAGATTATGCTAGTTGACATGTTTATGGTAGACCAATTAACTAGCCAAGTGATTATATATTTTTTTTCTTTTTTATCATCTCTGTTTATTATGCATTTTAATTATTAACATTAAATTTATTTTTATTATAGTTATGGACATAGATTCTCCTGTTAAGGCACTTGGAAGCTACGAATTATAACTTTTATGTTAGACTTTTCAAAATACATTATCGCGAGACTCGCCATTCAAGAAGGCTTTATATGGAGATTACTTATTTCATTTCATTTTGTCTATATCTCTGGCGTTAAATTTGAAAAAAAAAATGTTACATTACTATTTTATTTTTTTTATAAGTTTTTGACAAATAAAACACATGATGTTGAATTTTATTACAAGTGTATAAGATGGTGGTTCGATAGTGGTGATGTAAACAATTTAGCTAACATGGGAAAGTATGTTTCCGCGATAGTGGCGGTAGGGGCTACCGTTACATATAGCAGACAACATAACCACATATGGCTTGTAATTGTCTTGGTCACGTCTTTTCTGACAATTACAGCTTATGACCTATATTAGGATACTGTCAAGGATTGTGATTTTTTAAATCCTCAATCTAGAAATCCATGGCATAGAGATGATCTAATTTTAAAGAATAAAAAGATATACTTCATGTCAATTGCAAGTTTTCTTACCTCCGTGTGAATGAACATAAAAATAATCTTATATTTTTAATATTAGAATTGATATTTGATAGCAGGCCTTAAACATTATTTTGAGGATGACATGAGTGCAGAGTATCTTGCATTTCGAAACTAGACATGTTAAAATAGGACTGATAGAATTTTCATTGGTTGCACTAGAAGTAGTTGTGTGAAGAGGTCATTGGATTTTCTATAGGTGCATTTTATCATTTTAAGGATTAGTCATTGAAAATATTAAATATTAAACAAAAACAAATAAGGAATTAAAGAACTCTTTTTTTAACATGATAGAAATTGAACACATAAGAAAAACTGCTCATCACCAGCGGTGAAGACAGATCCATCAAAATTTCAATAGAAGTGAGACTCAAGTCATCCAATCACCCATCATCCAAAATTGGTACAGAAGGATATAAATTAATATTTACCTCTGTAGTGTTCAATTTGTCAAAATTGTTTCGTTTTGTTATAAACAAATTAGCTTATCTATTCTTGCTAATCAGATGCTTCTCTATCTAAGTTTAATAGAATGCTTCATTGCCTAAGTTCACAGTCTCTTTTATAATAGAAATAATAAATAGTAGTAGGAATGAATATGTGTCTCCATATATTACTTAGCGAGAATTAAATCATTTTGTTATTCATATAAGAATTTGACATTAAATTATGGAAAATTGATTGTGCAAGTAAAGCACGAAACTACATTACAACTATATTAAATTTAAGGAAAGTGATCATAACTAGAAATGTAAATTTGAAAGCTCACAAAGACGAAGGTTCTCCAAACTATCAGGGTTTAAAATCCTAATCCTCGGATTAGGGACTTCAGTAGTTCTGAATCTGAGTCTTCTACTTGTTATTCGTAAACATTTCATACTATCTAGTTAGTTTATGATATCATGAGTGGTGGACCGATGAACCGTGGAAAGCCGGAATGGATGGAAGTCAGGCATCAGAAAGTTATAAGGTCGGTGAACAGAGGATCCGTTTGGACTGCTAGGCAGGGAAAAACATTGAAGATGGAGAGTAATTATCTTCGTTTTTTATCACCGAGTTCCCTGAGACTGTGACGTTAAATATCTATTTGAGGTGTTCAAGGAATTCAGATTGGTGGCTGAAGTGTTTATCCCATCAAAACTGGATAAACGTGGGAAAAGATACGGTTTCGTCGGAATTAGAAAAGTGCAGAATGTGAGAGCAATGGATGTTAAACTGGATAGCATACACATTCAAGGGAAGAAAATCTAGCCGAATGTTCAAGATTCCAACGAGGTGATTATTCAGCCATAAATCAGGAGAGGATGTTACATTTTCAAGATGTAAGGGGCGAGTTAATATGGATGATCGAGGTTGGAATACTAAAAAATCGGGAGTATCTTATGCTCAGGTGACTGTACACAAGATGAGGCCAAATGAGGTTGGCGTTAGGGATGAAACTAACTTCTGTTTGGCAAGTCATGTAGCAGGAAAGAGGGAATAGAAGCCAAATCAAAATTTGCTCACTTGCAATTCAATGTTCAAAAAGAGGATGATGCAAGATTTTCCAAAGCTTTTGTGGATGTAGTCGCAAAACCATGGTCGACGTATAATGTACAAACAACGTATCATGAGTTAGGGTGTCTCAATATCAAAGTTATTCCAGTGGTAGCAAACCTTTGCCTCTTAGAGGAAGATAAGGATGTGTTCTCTGTACTCTGATAGGAGGATAGGAACTGGGTCGAGAAATGCTTTGTAGATATCCATCATTGGACCCTGGAAGACATAGACAATGAGAGATTGACATAGCTTAGATGTTACATATTACCTTGTCATACGTGGGGTTCCAAGTTCTTCAGCTTTCTTTCGGGCCTAGTGGGTGATTATGTTTACAGTGATTAGGAAACGAAGAAGCTTGAGAAGATTTTAACGTTGAAATCAACAAAAAAATATATCGGGTTAAATTGATGGAGGACATGCATGACCCCAAACAAACTTTGGTTCCTAAGCATGGAATGGAGGTTAGTGATTCTGATAGCTTGGAATAGGAAGATGACGATGGGGCGTGGGGAACTAATGACACAGAAGAAGATGAGGAAACTAGGGAATCTAATCACAGTGAAATGCAACACTATGGCCAAAATGTTGACATTCTATGTAGCCTTGAAAAACAAAATATGTTGGTAAACAACAACAATTTGGGAGAAGGTACAGATTGTGTGGAATTGGGAAAAGTACCTACATATGTCAGATTTGAAAGCCAAAAAGAAGAAAGTTGGAGAGATTGGATCAGACAATGTAGTCAATTGTAATGTCGTAGCTATAGAACCTAGTAATGAGGGTAATCATGTTACTATGCCAGAGATTTTGGGGCCTACATTGGAGTTGAATCAGGCTTTGGTAAACAACCATTCTGAGGCGTTGAATACTATAGGAGACCAAGGTGATAATCTCATGTTGGGTCGGGCCTTTTATGAGTCGTACCATATCACGTGCACTGCAACTAGATGGGCTACAATGTGCATTGGGCCCAACTTGAGGGAAAAAATTATTAAATGACATTTGTGACAATATCAAAATTCTATTTTCTCTTTCCTATTTCTCTCGTCTCATTCATTCAAATTATAAACAACCTGCATCTATACCTCACTTTTATTCATCTGGTTGCTTAGCCAAGTCAATTCCGATGATAGACGATTCTAATTATAGGTACTCTGGGGGCTTGATCTTATGCTGTGATTCCATAAATGACTCCGATGTTAACCAAGGAAATTCAAGGTTCAAAAATTCAATTGAAGATGTGCCGGCCAAAATTTGGCATACAATAAAGGAGATGGGTACACTAGTGCAAAAAGAACAATATAATTTTAAAATTTACTCCCGATATACTGAAAATGGGTGTAAATAAGAAAAGCGGTGGCAATTTTGTAAATAAAGTGTCATTTTAAGTATTATCACGTGACAATATACACCCTATTTTTTAAAAATGAGTGTAAATTAAAAATGTTATTATAATCAAATTTTTATTACTCCCGTTAAATTAAAAATGGGTGTAAATTTGTATGGACTGAAAAAAATTATTTAAATTTATAAACCAAAATATTAATCTCAAATACATTAGCAAACCATAATCCATTTTATTAAGTGTTAATTGTCTAATTAAATAAATATTAATGAAAATAAATTTATAAAATGAATATTAAATAAAATAACCCAAACACATTAACAAATTACCACACATTAATTTTTCTTCCATCGATCAGAACACTCCAAAACCCATCGATCATCTTCTCCAAAACCATCATCCTCTGATCATCCTCTCTGAAACCCATCGATCATCACACATCCTCTCTGAAACCCATCGATCTTCGCAAATCCTCTACGAAACCCAGATCTCTCATCGATCACCCATTCTCTCCGAAATCCACATTCATTCTCTCATCTCTCATTACACGACCAATAATGGGTAGCAGTGATTAATGGGTAGCAGTGACCACATGCACGATGAAGAAACCCTAATTGGTTAGTCTTCTTTTTAATCAGGGATTAATCTTTTAGATACAACATTAGGGTTTTAGGGTTTAATCTTTTAGGTAGAAAATTAGATTGGTAGAAAGCTACATGTTGATCAATGATTGAATATCATGAGAATGAATATTTTTGAAATTTTCTTTTGATGCAGATTAAATATCGTGATTAATTTCATGATTTTTATTATGATTGTTTTGTTGGACCTTTAATTAATTTTACCCTCGGAATAATTCAATTAATTTTACCCTCGTAATAATTGCAAAATTCTGTTCATAAGCCTCATTCAGTCCCAGTGCTCTCTCCTTGCGAATAATGGCTAATGACGGCGATCTCCTTGCAAATGCCGGAGTATGACAGGAAACATCGGCGATTTCTCTCGTATTTCTTTTGGTATGGATCTCTATATTTTTTTTCTTCCATTTTTGTTGTGTATACTTGATTGTAAGCTTTTGTGAAATTTTCATCCAATACATTGTTTTCCCTTTAAACTTCAATCATTTTTTTTACTGAATTTCTTTTTCAAAAGGAAAATCATCTATTATGATTTAATAAATTGTAGTTTTGTGTTGTGTTATCTACTGTGTTACTGATATTGTTCTCAAATTATTTGATAATAAATTTTACTTGACTAACTCCAAAATGATTTAGAAAATTGAAAGGCAAGTTGCATGATATTTAAACAATTGTTACCTTCTTTTGTTCATATTGTTGAGTTATTAGTTATTATCATAATGTAATCTATACTTCTTTACTTTACAATATTTTATATAAGATGATATGTTAAGACTGTGATTATGATATTACCACATATTCATACTGTCACATAATATGTTATTTTTTAAGAATCAGTAATACTTTGACATGATCATCATTCACATTCATTTCAAACACTTAATATTTGTTTATATTTTGAAATTGAATTATATTTATTTATATTTTGAAATTGAATTATATTTGTTTATATACTGACCTTGCATTTTATTAGAATTGAATTATATGTGTATCCCTGCCTTGCATTCTATTGAAATTGAATTATATTTATTTATACTTTGTTGTATGAAATTTGAGAATATGACATCATTGACATCAAAGTTTTCTTTTTCCTTGTGAGGTAGAGGGACAACATGGGTACACTTTTGTTAATACACAACCCACGATCAAAATAATGAAGATGAATGGATTGTTAATATATTTTTGATACACTTGTTTTCCATGTTATTTTTTGCAGGGGCAGTGGATTAGATTTGTGTCGTTTGGATGCAACTACATGCTTGTATTTTGTTATGTCATGGGTATTTGGTTTGTTGTGTTTTATTGATTATGTTATGTATTTAGTTTGACAAATTAACAAACTCAATGGTTCTAACAAATTTCAATGTAACAGATTCTCTTTCAGCCTCTCTCACTTATTAATTATTTTTTATGCTATACAATTAAAGTACTAATTTTTTTTTGTATATTACAAAATCAAAGGAAGCTAATTGGAGCAAGATTTTTCCACAATGCATACGAATCAGACAACGGAAAACTCCCTCGTTCGCCGCAACTAGCGCGCGACTTTGTAGGCCATGGTACACACATTATCAACGACAAGTGGAAACTTCGTACCTGGTGCAAGTATATTTAATATTGGCAACGGTACCGTAAAAGGTGGTTCTCCAAAATCAAGAGTTGCAACCTACAAAGTGTGTTGGTCATTAACATATGCTACTAGTTGTTATGGTGCTTATGTATTAGCTGCTATTGATCAAGAAATTGATGATGGTGTTGATTTAATTTATGTTTCTACTTGTGGCAGTACTAGTACAAATTCTGAAGAAATTTTTACTAATGACGTTTAAATAGGTGCATTTCATGCAATTACTAGAAATATATTATTAGTTTCTTCTGCGGGAAATGACAGACCGACCCCTGGAAGTGTTGTTAATGTTGCCCCCTGGGTGTTCACTGTTGCTGCTAGTACATTAGATAGAGATTTCAGCAGTTCTATTACAATTGGTAACAAAACAATCACGGTATTATATATTCTTAATGTCATATTTTTTTCCTTGAAAATTATTGTTATAGCTTTGATATTAATGATGTTTTTATGTTATATTACTAGGGAGCAAGTCTTTTTTGTAAACTTTCCACCTAACAAGACTTTCACTGTTGTGACTTCTACTGATGCGAAATTTCCAAATGCCATGAAAAGAGATGCGTATAGATAAAACTGCAATAACAAAAAAATTGATGATTGTGAAAATAATATGAATAGAGATCAAGTTTATGATTGTTTCTTACATGTTTTTAGTATGCACATTACACTTGATCCTTCAAAAGTGAAGGGTAAAATAGTTGCATGTGTTAGAGAAGGGAAAATAAAATCAGTTGCTGAGGATCAAGAAGCTTTATCTGCATGGGAAAAGGGATTCATTTTGAGAAATTAACCGCTAATTAATGGAAGAACACTTCTTTCTGAGCCTCGTGTTTTGTCTACTGTCAGCTATTATGTCAAACATCAAACAACAAGACTTAGGAAGAGCCCTTCCCTGTTAGATTTGATTCAAGCAAACCTCTCTCAAGGGGATAATGTTGTTTCAAATACTGTGCGATTTTCTGTTATTTTTTTTAATTTAGTTCGGTTTGGTGGCACTAAATGATGTTCGATATGCCTAATGCAGGTGGATCAGACTCTTATGGATGTGGCCGGTTCAAAGGCATTTTTCATGCATTTTCATGCCTAATGCAGGTTGTAGATACAAATCTGTCAATAGATCATGCATAAATTAAAAGAGAAAATAAATGAATATGTAAGTATGATACATAAACAGATAATTGAAGAATGGTATATGGTTTTTGTTATTTTTGTTATGTATTATATGTTATGTGGTATTGGATTTTGAATGTGATGCTATTATAGAACTTCAAGAGGACTATGTAGAATATTTTGATAACTAGCAGTATCTTACAATTTTGGTGTGTTTAGTATCAAAATTGGAGTAGCTACTTTGAAATTGTGAGACTTTCTCTCAATAAGCAATTACTATTAGTTTATCCTTTTTCTATTTTAATTAATTGCAGGACATACTTGATCTTGCAAAGTATGCCACTGTCCCTGTCATCAATGGTTTGACAGACTACATGCATCCTGTCCAGATAATGGCTCATGCCCTTACTGAGATTGAGCACATTGGTCAATTTGAAAGAACCAAGGTCAGCTTGTGTTTGTGTTATTTGTCTTGAATTGTTTGCTTCTTTCTATTTCTCGGTGGCACTAATTAGAGAATGGTTATCTGACCATATTTTGTGATATGCATGTCAGGTTGTCTATGTCGGAGATGGGAATAATATTGTCCGCTCAAGGTTGTTGTTGGAAGCTTTAGTACCTTTTCACTTTGCTTGTGCATATCCAAAAGGTTTCTAACCTGATGCAAAAACTGTTGAGAAGGCAAGGAAGGATGGAATCAACAAGATTGAGATAAGTCATGATTCCAAAGAAGCTGTTAGAGGAGCTGATGTTTTGTATTCAGATGCCTGGGAAAACATGGGGCAAAAGGAAGAAGCTGATTATCACCGTCAAATGTTTAAAGTATTTCAGGTACTTAATATAATATTGTAATCAGAAAAGATGGTGTTTTTGGGTAAAAACAAGACAATATTTCTGCATTTATTTCGATTTGGTGGCACTAAATGTTGTGCGATATACCTAATGCAGATGGATTAGAATTTTATTGATACGGCTGGTTCAAAGGCATTTTTCATACACTGCTTACCACCGAAAAGAGGGGTGGAGGTGACTGACAAAGTTGTCGAAGCTCCATATTCAATAGTCTTTCCTCAAGCTGAGTATCAAATGCATGCATAGAATGTTATACTGCTCCATGTATTTGGCAAGTAGCTGGTTAGATGATAAATTGGTCTAAGCATTGTTGGTGTACACTTGCAATAGATTGTTTTAGATGTTAGACTAGCGTTTCGCATGTAATAGTTGGTTTAGCCATTCATGAGCATATAAAGTTGGAACTTGAGTGGACTTTGTATGATCAAAGGGTTAAGTTAAATCTTTTGGAAATGCTATAACACTCTGTTTTCCCATTTTAAACTATCATAGTATTTCATTTACACCCGTTTTCTATAAAATTGGATGTAAAGTGGAATATATATACATCCGTTTTAAACAAAAAAGGGTGTAATATACCATTTATAAATGTATATATTCAAAAATTTACACCTGATTTCTATAAAAAAAATGAGTGTAATATAACATCAAATTTACACCCGTTTTCTATAAAATAGGGTATAAACTGGAATGTATATACATCTGTTTTAAACAAAAAAAAAGGTGTAATATACCATTTATAAATGTATATATGTAAAAATTTACAACCGATTTTTATAAAAAAGAGTGTAATATAACATCAAAATTACACCCGTTTTAAAACGGGTGTAAATTTGTCAGACATTTCTCACCCGTTGAATTCACACCCTCCAATAACGGATGTTAAATGTATAAAAAACGGGTGTAATTTCATAATTCTGCACTAGTGGTATTGAAGAGGAAGAAGATGAAAAATTATTTGAAGGGCTTATCAGGGACATGGAGAATAGGGATAGAAGCGTGTTTGAAGAGTTGAGGGAGGCTGCTACCATTGTCCCATGAATATAGTTTCTTATAATATTCGTGGGACTGGGAACTCTCTGAAAAGAAGTAGGATCAGGCAGGTGATTACTTCTTGTAAGGCTGATTTATGTTTCATTCAAGAATCAAAGTGTCAGAGTATGAATAGTAAATTGGGGCAAAGCTTATGAGGTAATGTTGAGTGTGATTGGTCTGCAGTTAACTCTATTGGACAATCTGGAGGTATACTTATGATTTGGAGAAGGGGAGTCATAGACCCGATTTATAGCTTTAGAGGCAATGGTTATTTGGGAATTAATGCGAATTGGAAAGGCATTAACTGCTACTTAGTCAATGTTTACGCTAAATGTGGTCTTAGGGAAAAATGTAATATGTAGGCTGATCTTATTAACCTGAAGAATAAAGTCCCGACAGGTGAATAGTTGTTGGACGTGATTTTAACGCGATTAAGTCTATGGAATAAAGGAGGGGTAGTGTGTCTCTTAGCTATGTGGAGACGGAGGAGTTCTTTACTTTCATGGAAATGATAGATTTGGTGGATCCTCTCTTAGTTGGGGATAGATTCACTTGGTTTAAGGAAAATCGAAGTTGCTGCAGTAGATCAGATATGATGTTATTCTTTGAGACTCTGATCCATAGGTGGAGTGTGGTAGCCCAAATAGTGGGAGATCGAGACATGTATGACCACCGTTCGGTGTGGATTCGTGCTAATTCAGTTAATTGGGGACCTAAACCTTTTAAGGTATTCAATTGCTGGTTCAAACAACCTCAATTCCTAGAATACGTGAAGTCATAATGGAATTCTTTCAACTTCCATGGGAGCGCTGTGAATGTACTTTGCAAGAAATTCAAAGCATTAAGATCCAGGTTAAGGTGGTCGAACAAGGAGGTCTTCAGGTGGGTTGATTTAAAGATTGAAACAGGTGTTGAGTTATTGAATGAAATCGCAGATATATTCAAGGATTGATTATTAATATCAAGTGATGCATTGGCCAAGAGGAGCATTGCTAATGAGTCGATATGGGATTCACTGTTGTTGATAGAAAGCATTTTAAAACAAAAGTCAAGATCAAAGTGGGCAAAGGATGGGTGATCTGAACACTAGATTTTTTCACTTAATGTTGAAGTGTAAAACTGAGAGAAATATGATTTAAGCTTTAAAGATGGGGTCTTCATTATTGGAGGATGTGGATGCTATCAAAATGCATTCAAGACTCACTTTGAAGACAGATTTTTGAGGGACTCTAATATGAAACCAAACATTGATTTGTCTGGGCTTCCCAATCTCACCTCGGCGGAATGTTTGTCATTGGAGGAACCCTTTTACTTTAGAGGAAGTTCATGTAGCTGTTTTTGACTGTGATGGGGAGAAAAGTCTCGGACCAGATGGATTGAATATGAATTTTCTTAAACACTGTTGGGATGTTATTGGCGATGATGTTTATAATTGTGTTTCTGAATTTCATTCCTCTGCCATGCTGCCTAATGCAATGTTTATAATTGTGTTTCTGAATTTTGTCTCATCAGTCTTATAGGATGTGTCTACAAAGTCATTTCCAAAATAATGGCTACACGTTTAAGGTTATAGGAAGACTCATATTGTCGTCTCAAATTGCGTTTATTCACGGTTGACAGATATAAGATGGGGTATTAGTGGAAAATGAGTTGGTTAGTTTTGCTAAAAGGGAGAAAATAAGTTGTCTTATACTTAAAGCGGATTTTGAGAAGGCATACGATTATGTAGATTAAGACTTCCTTGAGAAGATTGAGGGTGTTGTGTTTACTAGCTTCATGCCTGTGCTTGTGAATGGCAGTCCAACGAAGGATTTTTCGATCTCTAGGGGGCTCAGACAGGGTGACCATTTGTCCCCTTTTTTGTTTGCTTTAGTGACTGAAGGGATTACTTATGTCGTAATTAATGTTGCGAGGTTGGAGATTCTTACTGGGTTCAGAGTTAACAACGCGTATCCCACAATTTGTTGCAATTCGCAGACGTTAAAATCCTTGTATGCAACGCTTCCTGGTCTAACATGTGGGGATTGAAAGTTATTCTCCGTGCCTTCGAATTAATTTCAAGATTGAAGACTAACGCTTCTAAGAGTTGTTTGCATGGAATTGAAGAAGAGGACTCTTTTATGGTGGCTGCAACCCGTTTCTTAGCTTGTAAGAAGGAAAGATTTCCTTGCAAATTTCTTGGCCTTACAATTGGAGGCAACCATCGGCGTTTGTCATTTTAGAAACTCGTCATTGATAGATTGAAATCCCATTTGTCAGTATGGAAGGGCATAATGTTATCCATTGGTGGGAGAGTAAATCTTTTGAATTTTGTCCTGACAAACCTTCATATCCACTATATCTTATTCTTCAAAGCACCTGTTAAGGTTGTTGCTCAAATCAGAACATTACAGTGGAGGTTTCTTTGGCATGGCATGGTGGAGAAAAATGGATTGGCAATGATTAGCTAGAATACCGTGTGTAAATCAAAGGAATTGGGTGGGTTAAGAATTAAAGATGTTGGTGTTTTCAACATATCCTTGATTACTAAATGGTTGTGGAGAATTATTTGGAATGAACAACCATTGTGGTGTGGCATCTTGATGGCTAGATATGGGAACTTAATTTCAAGAATTTTGTCTCATGAGGATTCTTTTGTACCAAGACAACACTCGATTTGGTGGCGGGATTTGGTGGTTATTGGTGATTCGATGGAGGAAGGTAGTTTTTCAAAGGTTGTTGCGTGTAAACATGGTGACAGATGCGATATCCCATTTTCGTGTTCGAGATGGATATGAAATTCTTATTTGTAGTTACTATTTCCTGCATTATTTGTCACAGTAGTACGCAAGGTTGGGCCTGTTATGGACTTTGGATACTGACAGGGTAACGATTGGCAGTGGAATATTGACATCAACACTTTCATGGTGGGGGAGGAAGTGATGCGCGAACTTACTGAACTGCAATTGATTTTTCAGGGCACAAAACATATGCTTCACTGTCATGACAGGTTTGCTTGGCCATTAGAAACTCATAGTGACTTCACGGTTAAGTCATGTTATGATTTCATTCTCCTTAAATCGGGTGGGCAAGCTTTGGAGGTTGATCGTAAGATGGCATTGGAATTGCTTTGGCAGTCTAAAATTCCATTGAAGGTGAAGATTTTCTCTCGGCGTATGTTGTTGGATAGGTTGCCTACTCGCTTTAATTTGGCTCGAAGAGGGATAATCTCTAATGCTCGCGAAAAGGTATGCATCTTTTGTTTTCGTAGCGAGGAGGATAACAACCATTTGTTTTTTTCATGTCCTAGAATCTCTTTGGTTTGGAAGAAGCTAGCATCTTGGGTTGGGATCCCTTGTTTGGTGAAAGAGGATTCCTTTGAATGGGCGTTATCATTGTTAGGAAGTTGTTCAAAGTCTATTGCGTGTATTAGATGGTTTGCGTCATGTTGATGTATTTGGCGATCTAGAAATCATATTATTTTTAACGAGGTGGGTAATCCAGATGTTATTGTAGATAGAATTATAATATCTTCTTGGTGGTGGATACCTGTTAGGTATAAACATAATCCTAGGTGTTCCTATTATGAGTGGCTCAAATGTCCTCTTAATTTTTTATAACTAATTTTCTTAGGTGTAAGAGTTATTTGCAATGGGAATTTATTGGGTTGAAATACCCCTAGTAACCTCTATTAATATATCATTATTTGCCTGTAAAAAAAGTTTGAAATAAAGGTATACTTAGGGCTAAGTGAGAATAAGAGTATATTCATTGTGATTAAGAGGATTTTTCGTTAGTACGGACATGAAAGTTATCATGAGTGTACATATATCCAAAGTTTTGACTTTGAACAGATATATCATATTATTATGTTTGATTCTACATTAACATTTTATAGAATATTAAATATCTAATTTTAGTGCTAAATTTGAATCTTACCTTGTCAAATTTCTTTAGTATCTTTGAAAAAGCCATCATATTAAGTGAGCTGTCAAATAAGTGGATGAGAATGAGACATAAAACCCAGCGCGAGTAATTTTCAAAAGCTTTCATGCATGTGTTTGAAATTTCTCCAAAATTACTTTGGACAAAAACAAATTCTTGTTTAAAGATTTATTTCAAGAGATTTCTTATATATTTGTTTTTAATATAATTAAAATCGAAGAATGAAAACCTGTAAATCTTGAGTAAGTCTAGGATTTTGTTGAACTCAACAAACGCGCTTCTAAGAATCTTCTGTGCAGTGAGAATCATTTTCTTGTGAAGAAAATCTTAATGTTGGATTATTCACTAAATCCCCCAAAGCAGATTTGTAATGGCAATAAATTCTGAAATTGAAAGTACAAAATTAATAGAAATTTAGAAATAGGAATAGTATAAACTTTGTGAATGTTCGAGTAATAATGAAAAATATATTTAATTACAATCTAACCCAATAAATTAGGATCTTGTGTTGAAGAAGGAACCTTCTCAGCATTATCTGTCCGTTGTTCCTCGCCATTAACAATTTGCTTTAAATCTAACAAGATCTCTAGCAGTTTCTTCAAGTGGGGAGGTGAGGCGGAGCTTGAAGTGTGGTTTGTGTTTGTGAGCAGAAAATGATTTGGGGGTAAAGTATTATTTAAATAGTAAATAATCAACTTGCTGAGAAAGTCTCAAATTCTATTTAAACTCTTCCCATTAAAGACATGTTTTTATAAGTTCCACCTAACTAGTAAATTTTTAAGAAGGCAAGTACTCAAAAAGTGAGTTGTTTCATGTCTAGTAATCCTTTCTTTATAATTTTGAAAAACTGCTAATAGTTGCTTGGAGAAGCCTACACTAGCATATTAGCTAGTTAGAGCATTAATGTTATGGAAAACACTGAAACCACATTAAAGAGAGCATTCACTGCTACTTGCTCCCGAGAGAAACCCAAAGGCCAAGCTAGTTGCCACAAATGAAATAAGGACGAGGCTGAAACATTGCAAAACTAATGTCACAAACCTATCAAAAACTATAAAAAAAATACATTATTTCTAAACCCTACCTTTCCATTCTCTTGATAAAAATAAAGTAAAAACAAATTAATGTTATGGAAAACACTGAAACCACACAGTTACTGGATCCTTTCCCCTAAAGACTGGATCTCTGCACCATACTCTGCACACACATGTTATTTTTTAGATTTACAGAGCTTTTCATATCTTTATCTGTTAAATAGAGATATGATGCAAACAATGCCTACTGTTTTTTGTACTCATTTAATATTAGTTTTTATTTTTCACAAATATTGAAAGATTCACTTTCAACTTTTTTTTTATCATGCAAAGTCGGAAAAAAAGTGGTTGGCAAACACTTTATTACACCCTTATTTAATATTATTATTTTTTACAGCTCTTTTCTACTTTAAAATGATTGATTGATGGTAAAATATATAAAATTATTAGTTTTTAAGGAGATTAAATATCTAAAACACGTATTATTAGTTATTTATGTCTCCAAAACAAATTCAAAATATATTTATATATAATTTAATTGATTTGGCCATATTTTTTAATATAAAAAAGTAATAGTTTAGATTTCACGTTATAAAGTTAAAATATAATTAGACTATAATAACTCATATAATTTTTGGTAATGAATATATAAGTATGTTTTAAAATTATAAAATTTTCTTTTTTAAGTAAATGAAATCAATTTTTTTTTTTTTTGCTTGTAGACAAATTTGAAGATTTCTAATTTGGTTAAAAAATACAAAATTTAAAAATATTTTGTTAAAATTAAGACATACTAATGTATTTTAAGTATTCAATTGTTTATCTACAAAAAAAATTAAATTATTAACTAGTTAAGAATAAAGTTTAACCCGGACAGTGATTATATATTAACAAATTTTCTTGAAATACTTTTTTTTTATGGATATGAAGGTTGTTTTTTTAAGATTTACAAATAAGTTCTACCCTATAAAACACCTTATTTAAATCATGTTTTTCATGATATTTTTATGAGCTTTTATTGCACAGAAGTTAACAAATTGCCACCAAACAATTTATTATTGAGATGAATAAGTTAAAGAAAAAAATAAAAAATTGTTGCAATTCTTATTAATAAGTTTTATGGGAAAAATTAAAGCCACTTATAAAAAAACTTATGATTTTAAACAAAAAAAAATTTTTTTTTTATTATTTCAACCGAGCTCCTATCTCTTAAAAATAATTAGAGAAGGAAAAAAATTGTGTTTTTTTGGTGTTTGGATATTTTATTATTTCAACCAAACTCCCGTCTCTTAGAATAGCGAGATATTAATAATTTAGAAGAAAGATAAAAGCAAAAAGTAATAGAAAATAAATTAGAAAGTAATATGAAGAAAAGGATGACACATACGTTAGTTAATGATAAGAATAAAAATGGTTGTATTTATTCCATGCAGAAATATAAAGTGGGTCGAAACATTAGAGAGCTCCCCTAGGAAATGAGTACTATATCCCCGATATTGTTCAATAGTTACATTCATACACTTCTTCTTCCTGCACTCTTTTAAGAAGGTTGTCATTATCAATTGTGTTATGGGAGATTTTATCTTTAGGGAGCATTGAACATTGGGTCAAGAGCAAAACAAGTGAGAGAGACGCCACATATTCACCCAAAACATTAAGGTGATAGGAGTGTATGGGTTCTGCCACTTAGAAATGCTCAACTATCCACATTTATAATCAATGTTGGACTCTAACTCACACTTGACTTTATTATTCTCAACATTCCCCCTCAAGTGTGAGTCCACAATACTCCCCCTTAAGTGGAATCTCTTCTATCCACATACACTTGTACCGTCGTTGACACTTATTACTAGGCACCTCTTACTAGGCATTTCGATACGATCTTCCTGGGCATTACGATTTCAACGGGACACCTCTTGGAAATTTTGATACAAGTATGTCGGTCCCTTTACGAACCAAAGGCTCTTGATACCACTGTTGGAGAAACATGGAGAGGAAGATAAATTCGATGCAACTTTGTTCAAACAGATTGTCGGATCTCTAAGATATGTGTGCAACAGTTGACCTGATATATGTTTCTCAGTCGCATTAGTTAGCAAATACATGAGTGAACCAAGAGTGTCATACATGAAGGCTGCAACAAGAATCCTGAGATACTTAAAAGGATCGATAAACTATAAAATTTTATTTCGACGAGACTCTGAAAGCAAAGAAGATATGGTTAATTGTTATTCAGATGCTGACTGGTGCAGAGAGAAGGAAGATCAAAGAAGCACTATTGGATATTTCTTTCAAGTATTTGGTTTCCCAATTTCATGGTGCTCGAGAAACCAACCTGTGGTGCCACTATCAACATGTGAAGTGGAATATAAAGCAGGATCCTATGTTGCATGTCAAGCAATTTGGATCAGATAGAAATAGTTTAGATCGACTATGATTAACATACGTTCAACAACTTGGATTATGTTGAATATGTTGAAATATTAGATTAGATTTGATTTGATTTGATTATATTTGATTTGATTTAATATTTAAATATAATCCAAGTTGTATTAGCCCTGTTAGTTCTGCAGCTGTGCAGTATGTATGTTGGCTAAATTTTGTTAAAACCTTTATGTTAGCTCTTATGTCACTGAAGGTGTTTTAACATGTTGTATGTGTATCTGCCATAACAGATTAGTTGCAGGTTGTGAAATGTCAAGTAGGATGTCTTGACATGGTGTTCTGCACTAACTGGTTATGTTCAGTTTCTGTCATATTAGTTATATGTCAAGTGTGATGCCTTGACATGTTGTGCTGCACCTACCTAGTATGAGTGCATGGTTGTAATGGTGTGACAGAGATGTCATGAGCACTTCACTGAACCTGAAATGGTTAAGGTTATGTGACGTGGCTGTTTTTGGAATGTCATTAAAAAACATCTTGATCTGGTTCAACATGTACTGCTACTCTGTGATGGTTAATCAAGATGTTAAAGGAGATGTCACCACATCATTGTCTGTTACAGCAGGATGTTGGGTAAGATGTCCTGACATGGTTAATCAGACATCAGTACAGATATGGTAGTTTTACTGTCATGACAGTATGTCATAACATCTTGGTTCTGGCACAGCAGTTGCTGCTGTTATGTGACAGATGTCGAAGGAGATGTCATGACATCTTAGTCTGGTATAGCATGTGTTGCTGTTTTGCTGTCATGTGATTTTTAATCAAGATGTAAAAGGAGATGTCACGACATCTTTGTCTGGAACAGCAAGTACTGCTGTTGTATCTCATCATTATACACAGGTCAAGGAGATTTATTAGGAACAAAGTGCAGATTTAATTGGATTTCATAAAAAGGATCATGGAGACTTTTTATGAAACTATTTGGAGATTTGTTCCTATTTTTATGGAGAAGATCTTGCAGCTGAATTAAAAAGTGAAGAATTAAAAGATACATAATGTAGCGTGGTTTTCGTGACCGCCCGCATCCGCCTGCGGATGGGATTGGGTGCTACTTTCTGATTTCTTATTTATCCTATGAAGCTGGAAAGGAGAGGGAAGCTATCTCAAACTAACCTTGCACGCAAATTTTTTCTTTAACAAGTGCTAAGAGATCGGGGAGTTCGGGGTCAGGTTATACGATGGGGAGTTATCAATTACCCATCCTATACATGGTTATCCATGGGTTGATAGCAATTTTCTACTGTTCTCTACTTACTGGTGTCTATCTGTTGTAAATGGGAAAGTTTCTCCTTTGGGAAGGTTGAGAGACGTTGAAAAGATATTTTTGTTGTTTTCGGATTTTTCGATGATTTTGGTAAGGTACTGGACCTAAGGTTTTTTTGTTTAATGTGCTTGGTAAGATTTCACAATCTTATGCCTACATATTCCCGTTAAAGAAAACAGGGAAATCAGAGCAATCGTAGTTCAAAGCCCAAGACATGAAGCTAAAGGTGATTTGTATCTTGTTTGAAGCCCAAGATGTGAAGCTAAAAGGGTGTTTGTGGGAATTTATTGAAAAGAGTGAAGAGATTGAAGATTGAGATATGAATATCCGGGAAAAATATCGGATGAAAATAGAAGGAATATCCGGGAAAGCGTCGGACGAAAATAGAAGGAAAATCCGGAAAAGCATCGGATGAAAATAGAAGGAATATCCGGGGAAACTTCGGATGTAAAGAAAAGGAATGGTTTTTCCTGTGTTTAGAAGGAACTTGAGAATGACTTTGAGACTCAAGAGGGGATATAGAGTGTCCAAGTCTAATGGGTGTGTCTTTTGTACTATGTGTAAGAGAAAGTACGCTTCGGGATCAAGATCTAGACTCATTTGAAAGACTGCTCTAGCAAGATGACTAGTTTCTGTTCCTATACCTCTAGGAGGTCGTCGGGACAATTTGTACAAAGCCCAAGAGGAGGCTGGAAACTTTTAAGAAGCCGATCGGTCCTTGTACGAAGCCCAAGAGGAGGCTATCATTCCCGGAGGAAGAAATCATTATACGAAGCCTAAGAGGAGGCTATGAAGACTTCTAAGAAGCCGACGGGTCCTTGTACTAAGCCCAAGAGGAGGCAAGGATGCTTTTAGGAAGCCTGTGGGTCCTTGTACTAAGCCCAAGAGGAGGCCGATGCTTTTAAGAAGCCCGTGGGTCCCCAAACCCCGAGAAATTCAAGGCAAGCTATTCACAAGGAATAGATCAAGTCAGGAAAGTTCGAGAATTTGGAAGAAACTCAAAGATGCCATTCACGAAGAATACATTCATCTCTGTGAGTAGAGTTTCTTGACAATTCCTATTGAGGACAGCCGAAGAGAAGACTGTATCTGGTGATCCTATTGGGGATCTAGCTGTCTATTTCTACGAATAAACGAAACGGCTTTACCTAGTGCTAGACGTAGTTTCCGGGGAAACTCTAAATATCTATACTATTATTACACGGTCGATATGAGTTTATGAAAGGAGACTTACAGTGAGCAGCCCCACAATACAGTTATATGTATATGAAAGCAGTAAATGAAAGCGTATAAACACTTACTCGGTTGTAGAGCTTCCATGTTGTTTGGTTAGTTGTTCAACAAAGAAAGATTGAAAACAACAGTATATTCAAAATCAAAGGAAAAATTGTTTTAAAACAAAAATTGGGGCTTACAGCTCAAGGAGAGGCCCATAAAATCAGAGTCAATTATACATGGAAGAACGTCATGTGAAATAAAACATACACGGAAGAATATCGTGAATAAACAAAGAGAAAATACACGGCAAAACATCGTGTCATCATGGAAAAACATCATGGTAATTGAAACGTACACGGAAGAACATCGTGTGTGAATTATCAACACATAAAATTAATAGATAATCACGGCAAAGCATCGTGTAGCAGATTAAACAGACAAAAAGTTACGGAATACACATGGAAAAACATCATGGTAATCAGACAATAAAAATCGACTGAAATACACGGAACAACATCATGCAATTAGCGGGAAAAGATACGCTGCAAAGCATCGCGAGATAAATAAAATATATACGTGGCAAAACATCACAGTGAAAATAAATAGAAAACACATGGCAAAACATCGTGACAGATAAAAATATACACGGCAGAACATCGTGGATAAAATAACAGACATTCACGGCAAAGCATCGTGAAAAGATATAAACATTTACGGAAAAAACATCGTGATATCATGGCAATTGAAAATATACACGGAAAAGCATCGTGTAAAATAAATAGAAAGAAAATACACGGCAAAACATCGTGTCAGAGTTTTGAAAGCTGTACAGGGACTTATACAATGACTGAGGCCCAAAATGGTTTATTTACAAAGGGATGGGTCTTACACTTTCTCAAGAGGCCCATGTGAGTGCAGTGTATTCACAGGAAATACTTGTTTGCAAGTTTAATTGTTTTTAATAGATGTGAATAAATCATGCATGACATACAAGCAAAGCGTTTAAATTCGAGTTTACGGCACACCGGTGAATTTTTCTACGCAAGCAGAGAAGCGTCTGATGAAGCCTTAAGCGTCCGAAGGGCGTCAAGGTGTCGTATGATAATCCCTGCATCAAAAAGGAAAACCAAACAAGCAGCGAAAACCCGAGATCGCATAAAAATGCCTTTGATCTCATCAAGTGGTTAGATTTGAGTCACAAAGTAAATCGAAAAAAAAACAAACATTTAACTACAAACATAAATTAATGAAAGTAATTCTAAACCACGAAAAATCAAATAATCGAATAATGATTAATTAAACAATTAGATGATTAATTAAGTTAAAATATATTTAGTAAAACTCACTAAATCATATTAATTATTAACATAATAATTAATTAATTTTAACTTGATCAAAATGAAAATGGGCTTGGCAATTGGGTTTTTAGGTAGGGGTGTATTTAACAAATGAGCCCAAATTAAAATCTGATTTTTAATAATAAATAATAAAAAAAAAAGAATAAATATTTAGAGAAATAGAAAGAGGAACGAGGTTACGGATGAGTCAAAGACCAAATTGTTTCACACTCTAATTCCCTCTGTTCCAAATCGCGCCTCTTCTCCCTTGTTCATGGCCGGTTTTTTTCCGTCAATTCCTACCCCGATCGCAGTTCCTTCCATCTCCAGTTTCTACTCCGATTGTGTCTACGAATTCGCACCGCTAGCGTTCGTTTTCAGCCCCCTCCGTCTTGTTCTCCGGCGCCGTGTTGATTTGACGAGGAGCAAAGGGGTGGCGCGGCGATTTCTCCAACGATGGTGATGGTTACGAAGAAGGGAGGTGGTGCGATTTTGCGACGGCCCCCCCATTTTGGTTCAGGCACGGCGTTCTCCCGGAGAAGAAGGGGGTATCGCGGTGGTCATTCCTTCTGGCACGGTGGCGCGGTGATGAAGGAAGGAGGGCGATTCGCCCTTTCGTTTTTGATCCACGGCGGTGATTTGTTCTGGTAAGAAAATATTGATTTCTCTGTTCTTTTTCATAGTTTGATTTTTAAACCTGTAAAGAAAATTTAAACTTGTTATCTGATGTAATTTGATTCTCGCAATTAAATTTGATGATTTGTAAAACATTGCAGAATTGAAATTAGAGATTGCAGATTGTGAATGAGTTTGACGTATCGACGACGTCGGTTTTTTCCGCGGCGAAATTGAAGATTGAGACTGTTATTGCTTGTAGTAACAGGTTTGTTTTTTCTTCTTTTTCGTTTCAACCATTCAGGACTTTGTAAAATTCTTCTGTCACGGTTGTTATGTTGTTCCTGTTGTGCAGAATGTGCACAATCTTCCTGTCATGACCTCTGAAATTTTTCCAGCAGAATTGTGTTGTTGCTCCTGTGAAGAAATAACAGAAAAAGTGAGTTTGAATTCTACAGATTTTGTAAAACTTGAATTGAATTTAAATTTTGAAAATAGTATTTGGATTGGAAATTGAGTCGCTGTCGTGGAATTCCAATTTGTGAGGATTATCATTGTTGTTCTTGTTATGCAGGTTTTGCACAGTCTCACAGAAGCATGGCCCTTTGAACCAACTGTGTTGCTGCTGAATTTTTCTTCACAAGTTGGTGTAATTATATTTGGAAACCTGCAGAAATTTATGTTTGGATTTAACATTTATGACCATATTCATTGTTCATGTCATGTTAGTTGTATGAAATTTATATATACAAGATGCTTTTGTAGAGTGTAAAATTGTTAGCACATGTAAAACATAGTATATATATATATGTATGTGTAGTAAGTGAAATGCAATTTTACAGAGAAAGTGAGATAAGAAGTTTGTTCACTTGTGTGTGTATGTGAAAACCATTATTTAGAAAAAAATAAGGACTGGAATGGGAGGGGTGCGCTGCACACTCCCTTTTGTATTATTCACATCTTTTACTCTTCTAAGTTACAAAAAGAATAGGAAGAAAAATTTGAGAGTGAGAGAAACAAATTAATAACTTGTTTGGTGTGGTTTGTGAATGAAACCTGAAGCTCTATTTATAGAAAAAAATTGTGTAACTCTTAAGCTATCTCAAGATAAGAGTTGAATGAAAATTCAAAGTCTTGTGATTTTAAGTCCAATTTGTTCCAAATTTTAATGGCTTTGTAAGACAATGTTTTGAAGCCTCTTCTACAATTGGCTAATGGAAATGAGTCAAGGGAACAAGGCCATGTTATGTGTTCTAAGAGATAAGGCAAGGGGACAAGGTTATGTGGATTGTCTTGTAACAAACAAATTACAAAAGAAACAAATTTATATAAAAACAAAATTGTATTAAAACAAAAGTTAAATAAAACAAAAATGTATTAGAAACAAAATGGACTAAAACAAAATGAAAAGAAATAAGGCCATGTGGGGGGAGTGGTCGTGTGATTATGTAGCAAAGGGAATGATAAATTTGAATCACACTGTTTATTTACAAACTAGTTAGAAAAATGTAAAATACTAATATGTTTTTTTTTCAAAAAGAAAAAGTAGTGATAAAATAATAATGATTATAAAAACAAGTTTAGAAAAAAATGATTTATACAAATTATTATTAATAAAAAATAAAATAAAATTGAAATCGGTTAAAAACGATAAAATCGTCCGGTATCGAAGTGTTCGGAAAAATAAAATGAACACACCGAAACGATCAGCAAAAAATATACAGTATGAAAATATAGACAGACGAAATGAGGAAAAATAAAAATGTCATGGTCAAAATTTAGGGTATGACACATAATATCCTGGAAATATTATGTATCCTTTGTGGAGCTGATTTAAAGGTCTGGAAGATTCAAGATAAAATCAAGAAAAGATTGAGTATTTAAATATGGAGATATTTTAGGAAGATTTGATTGAAGACCTATTATGTAGCAGAAGTTTCTGCTTATTTGTAGCAGATGTTATGCTGTGATTTGAAGCCCAAATCCAGTTGGGAATAAGTTATAAATAGAATGCTTGTAACCTAGAAAAAGCACGGGTCCAAAATGTAGGTCATTAGGGTTTATGTGAAATTATGAGCCACTCTGGTACTGTTTTGTACTTAGAGTTGGACTGTTTAGTTGAGTTGTATTTGTCAATCATCTATGAGCTTTTAAGCAATGATGATTGTGTTTCTTGAAGTGTGTCTTCTACTTTTCTGTGATTGAAAAGTTGTTGGAAATCAAGCTGTTGATGCAGTGGCTGAGGTGTTGACTGCTAGACATCATTGCGATGATTGGAAGTGAGATAGAGTCTCTTATCTAGGGTGGACTTAGGTAGAAGGGTCATTGGGTAGTGATTAAGTGAGTAGATTATCAACGGGTGTGTTGATTGTAGGGTCTATGAATTGATACAACTGATAGTGAACTTCCTTCCTGGCTTGGTATGCCCCCAGATGTAGGTTGTTAGACAGAACTGGGTGAACACTTCTTGTGTGCACTTTACTTTTCAGCAACTTCTTTAATTGTCTATATCTTGTATATGTTGTTGATAACAGACCAGATGTCTCGACATGTTATGTGACATCTGAGTCTGTCATACTAGAATTTCAATTGGTATCAGAGCAGGCATCCTGTTCGTTTTTCTGGGTGAGATCCTAGGGAAGATACTTTCTGGTTCATGTGCAAGGAAAATTGTTTTGCTGAGAAGTTGTATGAACTTGGTCAGTTCATATGTTGTTTGAATGGTCCCTTGAAGTGGAGGATGGACTATTCATGATAGGGTGTGTATTGGCTCTGTTTGAAGTTGTCAGGCATATAGCTTTGGTGGTGAGCCGCTTTGTAGGGTGATTTATTTTCAACCTATGCTGACCTGTTGCACCTGGAGTGTGGTGTTTGTGCAATGGTTATTAAGTTTTTCCTGAAGGTTGTTGAGGGGTTTTCTTTATCTGTGTTCCGCTGCATATGTATCTGTCAGAAAACTCCTGGTGGTTTTGTGTGTTGAGGCCACAACACTCTGTTCTCCTCTGAAGGTGTATCACATGGAGTTGTGATACTGGAGGATAATATTGACTGACTTATTAAAGTGACCAAGGATAATTGAGGTTTGACCCAAGTCCACTCATAAAGGCATTTTCAATAAGTTTGTTGATGAGAGATCAGAAGGATGCAATTTATTTTTTCTCTCTTCTCTGAAAGACCATCCACAGGTCTAAATTGAAGGATCTCATGGTGTTGTTCTTGAATGATGTTCTACCAGTTGCTGTGACATCAAACCAGAAGAGTGTGCAGAATCTTGTGGATAAAGATTTGGCATTGTAAATGTGTTTTGATCACATCTGTTTGGAACCTACTCATGGCTTGCATTGAGGAGGTGTATTAACCTAACTGGTTGACTGGTGTCTTCATTGTTGGAATGTCATCCAAACCATCTAGGATGAGCATTTCAGATTTGTGTTTGGAGCAAGGAGGAGTTGGTGTTTTTTATGGGACCAAAGGATGATGGTTCCCTGATATTTGCATGAGAAGGTTCTTCTTAAGCTGGAGTTCAGTTATGTGGTGTCCTCACATAATGGAACATTTTTTGTAAGGATTGAAGAGCATCCTTGTAGGTTGAAGTGTTGGGAGAAACATATTTTTTTAACAATCTGTTTGTGATGACCAGTCAATGTTTCTTTGTATGCTCCAGAAACTTGTTAGAGGGAATCTCCTCTTTAGGTGCAGAAGGATGGCATTCAACATCTCAAAGACAGACAGAAGGTTTGAACATTAGAAGTTTGAGAAGAAGATTCTTTAGATGTAGAGTATGAAGGTTCCTATTTGTGTGTATGGTCTGGTTTTGAAGGTTGATCAGATACTGATGGTCGATCCTCTTGTGTCCCTTGCAAGAGATGTGTGTGGATTACTGTGGTTGTTGTCTCCAAAGCCATAATAGACGGTTAATGTGATTTAGACTGATGTCGGAACTGATGTTGAAACATCATTTCAATACATTGCTTCCTCAACCAAGGGAGTTAGTTGTGCTCATGGTGAAGTATCAGGTCAAGCCACTTACCTAATCTGAAATGATCAGTGGTGTGGATTAATAAAAGAGGGATCAGCTAGGCCACAAGTGTGTAGGCTAAGAATGTCGTACCTTGTGTGAGAAGGTTACCTTATCACATATGATAAATACCTTGACAGGAGTTGAGTATTTATCTGCTTTTGATAAGGATGTGCATCTAACCGATAGTGGATACTCTGACGGGAGCTGTGCGTGTATCTAAGGTGTTGTGCTTTCAAGTAATGACAAAATACATTGATGAGAGACTATGTATATGTCTAATGTAAAAGTACAAGACTGCATAAGTGTTGAGAATTTACTTTTCTCTATTTGGCTGTTTATTTCTTTTCATGGTGTGTGTTGTATGTGATGTGTCAAGAATGTCCTAACAGATATTAGAACATTTTCGGGGTTAGTTATCCTTGGAGTAGGACTCTGAGTTCACATCTTATCTAAGAAGTATTTATCTTGTCATACGGGAGAATGATGGGTAAAGGATTGTCTTGGAAGCCTGATGTGAATGGGAGATGCTAGAAGTGGATAAGTTTAGTGCTTATGGATCAATTGGGCTGAAAATTCCTGGAACTTTGATCTCAAGTCTGTTGGTCGTGGTACACGGATGGGTTCTGGGTATCCACACACTATATGATCATGAAGCTGTCATAGGATATCATGTAGTGGTTTTGGGGTGTTTCTTGCTGAAGAAGCATATGTCGAGAAAAATAGGGGAGAGTAGAGAGTGTTGTAGTGTAGAATTCTGTGTGCTGTGGTGGTTGTTTAGTTTTCTGGTTTTTTGGTTCCTTGGCTTAAGGGGGAGCTTGGAGATTCTATTTTTATTTGGAATGTCGTGTTTTTCTTAGTGCAGCTGGATTCTGTTCATGATGTCAAGACTGATGTCTTAACATCTGTTGACAGAACATTTTGTTCAGAATGTTATGGTTTTTGTCTCCCGAGAACACAAGCTTCTATCTAATTTATGTACTGTTATGGTACGTGGTTTGCTTGAGGGTCAAGCAGAATGTGAATGTGTTCAGCAGGTGTGTTGAACAGAGGGTGCGCTCTTGAAGACATGAAGATGCGTCTTGTGTTTTCCATTCATTTTGGGTGTTCTTCTTGCAATAGAGCATTGGTTATCCATGACAGGAATTGTACAAGCTTCTGAGTTGGATGTGTTCTGTTACTGACTTACTTGCTTTTGGTTGATTGTCCTTAGATGCATAATTGCTTGGTTTGGTATATTATGGCTAAAAAGGGGGAGAAGTAAGTAGTAGTAGTGTTCCTTGGTTGTTTCCTTGAGGGGGAGCTGGTTGTGTTATCCAAAGGTGGTATGGATATTGTTCTGGTGTGCTATTGCTTTGTCAAATATGGCTAAAAAGGGGGAGAGTATGTCATTGCATGATGTGCTGATATCTGATGCCACTAACTGATGATATGCTAACTGGTGAGCTAGTGTGAGTGGCTGTGTGAGGTTGTAGTTGAGTGTTGATCTGTTGTTGTGAAGTTTTTGCTGATGTGTGTGTGACTGTGCTAACAATTTGTGTTGGTCTTCTGATTATTGGTTTTAGCCAAAATTTTCCAAAGGGGGAGTTTGTTAGTTCTGCAGCTGTGCAGTATGTATGTTGGCTAAATTTTATTAAAACCTTTATGTTAGCTCTTATGTCACTGAAGGTGTTTTAACATGTTGTATGTGTATCTACCATAACAGATTAGTTGCAGGTTGTGAAATGTCAAGTAGGATGTCTTGACATGGTGTTCTGCACTAACTAGATATGTTCAGTTTCTGTCATATTAGTTATATGTCAAGTGTGATGTCTTGACATGTTGTGCTGCACCTACCTAGTATGAGTGCATGGTTGTAAAGGTGTGACAGAGATGTCATGAGCACTTCACTGAACCTGACATGGTTAAGGTTATGGGACATGGCTGTTTTTGGAATGTCATGACAGAACATCTTGATCTGGTACAACAGGTACTGCTGCTCTATGATGGTTAATCAAGATGTTAAAGGAGATGTCACAACATCATTGTCTATTACAGCAGGATGTTGGGTAAGATGTCCTGACATGGTTAATCAGACATCAGTACAAATATGGCAGTTTTAATGTCATGACAATATGTCATAACATCTTGGTTCTGGCACAGCAGTTGCTGCTGTTATGTGACAGATGTCAAAGGAGATGTCAGACATCTTAGTCTAGTATAGCAGGTGTTGCTATTTTGCGTTCATGTGATTTTTAATCAAGATGTCACGACATCTTTGTCTGGAACAGTAAGTACTGCTGTGTTATATCTCTGGACGGATTTGATTTGATTTGATGAGATCTGTTTGGATATACCTCATCATTATACGCAGGTCAAGGATATTTATTAGGAACAAAGTGCAGATTTACTTGGATTTCATAAAAAGGATCTTGGAGACTTTTTAGTAAACTATTTGGAGATTTGTTCCTATTTATATGGAGAAGATCTTGCAGCTGAATTAAAAAGTGAAGATTTAAAAGATACATAATATCCTGGAAATATTATGTATCCTTTGTGGAGCTAATTTAAAGTTCTGGAAGATTCAAGATAAAATCAAGAAAAGATTAAGTATTTAAATATGGAGATATTTTAGGAAGATTTGATTGAAGACCTATTATGTAGCAGAAATTTCTGCTGATTTGCAACAGCTGTTATGCTGTGATTTGAAGCCCAAATTCAGTTGGGAATAAGTTATAAATAGAATTCTTGTAACCTAGAAAAAACACGGGTCCAAAATGTAGGTCATTAGGGTTCGTGTGAAATTGTGAGCCACTCTGGTACTGTTTTGTACTTAGAGTTGGACTGTTTAGTTGAGTTGTATTTGTCAATCATCTATGAGCTTTTAAGCAATGATGATTGTGTTTCTTGAAGTGTGTCTCCTACTTTTCTGTGATTGAAGAGTTGTTGGAAAACAAGTTGTTGATGTAGTGGCTGAGGTATTGACTGCTAGACATCATTGCGATGATTGGAAGTGAGATGAAGTCTCTTATCTAGGGTGGACTTAGGTAAAAAGGTCATTGGGTAGTGATTAAGTGAGTAGATCATCAACGGGTGTGTTGATTGTAGGGTCTATGAATTGATACTGCTGATAGTGAACTTCCTTCCTGGCTTGGTATGCCCCCAGATGTAGGTTGTTAGACCGAACTGGGTGAACAATTCTTGTGTGCACTTTACTTTTCAGCAACTTCTTTAATTGTCTATATCTTGTATATGTGTTTGATAACAGACCAGATGTCTGGACATGTTATGTGACATCTGAGTCTGTCATACCAGAATTTCAATTGGTATCAGAGCAGGCATCCTGTTCGTTTTTCTGGGTGAGATCCTAGGGAAGATACTTTCTGGTTCATGTGCAAGGAAAATTGTTTTGCTGAGAAGTTGTATTAACTTGGTCAGTTCATATGTTGTTTGAATGGTCCCTTAAAGTGGAGGATGGACTATTCATGATAGGGTGTGTATTGGCTCTGTTTGAAGTTGTCAGGCATATAGCTTTAGCGGTGAGCTGCTTTGTAGGGTGATTTATTTTCAACCTATGCTGACCTGTTGCACCTGGAGTGTGGTGTTTGTGCAATGGTTATTAAGTTTTGCCTGAAGGTTGTTGAGGGGTTTCCTTTATCTGTGTTCTGCTGCATATGTATCTGTCAGAAAACTCCTGGTGGTTTTGTGTGTTGAGGCCACAACACTCTGTTCTCCTCTGAAGGTGTATCACATGGAGTTGTGATACTTGAGGATAATATTGACTGACTTATTAAAGTGACCAAGGATACTTGAGGTTTGACCCAAGTCCACTCATAAAGGCATTTTCAATAAGTTTGTTGATGAGAGATCAGAAGGATGCAATTTATTTTTGCTCTCTTCTCTGAAAGACCATCCACAGGTCTAAATTGAAGGATCTCATGGTGTTGTTCTTGAATGATGTTCTACCAGTTGCTGTGACATCAAACCGGAAGAGTGTGCAGAATCTTGTTGATAAAGATTTGGCATTGCAAATGTGTTTTGATCACATCTGTTTGGAACCTACTCCTGGCTTGCATTGAGGAGATGTATTAACCTAACTGGTTAACTGGTGTCTTCATCGTTGGAATGTCATCCAAACCATCTAGGATGAGCATTTCAGATTTGTGTTTGGAGCAAGGAGGAGTTGGTGTTTTTTTTGGGACCAAAGGATGATGGTTCCCTGATATTTGCATGAGAAGGTTCTTCTTAAGTTGGAGTTCAGTTATGTGGTGTCCTCACATAATGGAACATTTTTTTGCAAGGATTGAAGAGCATCCTTGTAGGTTGAAGTGTTGGGAGAAACATATTTTTTTAACAATCTGTTTGTGATGACCAGTCAATGTTTTTTTGTATGCTCCAGAAACCTGTTAGAGAGAATCTTCTCTTTAGGTGTAGAAGGATGGCATTCAGCATCTCAAAGACAGACAGAAGGTCTGAACATTAGAAGTTTGAGAAGAATATTCTTGAGATGTAGAGTATGCAGGTTCCTACTTGTGTGTATGGTCTGGTTTTGAAGGTTAATAAGATACTGATGGTCGATCCTCTCGTGTCCCTTGCAAGAGATGTGTGTGGTTACTGTGGTTGTTGTCTCCAAAGCCATAATAGATGGTTAATGTCATTTAGACTGATGTCAGAACTGATGTTGAAACATCATTTCAGTTCATTGCTTCCTCAACCAAGGGAGTTAGTTGTGCTCATGGTGGAGTATCAGGTCAAGCCACTTACCTAATCTGAAATGATAAGTGGTGTGGATTAATAAAAGAGGGATCAGCTAGGCCATAAGTGTGCAGGATAATAATGTCGTACCTTGTGTGAGAAGGTTACCTTATCACATATGATAAATACCTTGACAGGAGTTGAGTATTTATCTGCTTTTGATAAGGATGTGCATCTAACCGATAATGGATACTCTGACGGGAGCTGTGCGTGTATCTAAGGTGTTGTGATTTCAAGTAATGACAAAATACATTGACGAGAGACTATGTATATATCTGATGTAAAAGTGCAAGACTGCAGAAGTGTTGAGAATTTACTTTTCTCTATTTGGCTGTTTATTTCTTTTCATGGTGTGTGGTGTATGTGATGTGTCAAGAATGTCCTAATAGATATTAGAACATTTCGGGGTTAGTTATCCTTGGAGTAGGACTCTGAGTTCACATCTTATCTAAGAAGTATTTATCTTGTCATACGGGAGAATGATGGGTAAAGGATTTTCTTGGAAGCCTGATGTGAATGGGACATGCTAGAAGTGGATAAGTTTAGTGCTTATGGATCAATTGGGCTAAAAATTCATGGAACTTTGATCTCAAGTCTGTTGATCGTGGTACACGGATGGGTTCTGGGTATCCACACACTATATGATCATGAAGCTGTCATAGGATATCATGTAGTGGTTTTGGGGTGTTTCTTGCAGAAGAAGCATATGTCGAGAAAGATAGGGGATAATAGAGAGTGTTGTAGTGTAGAATTCTGTGTGCTGTGGTGGTTGTTTGGTTTTCTGGTCTTTTGGTTCCTTGGCTTAAGGGGGAGCTTGGAGATTCTGTTTTTATTTGGAATGTGGTGTTTTTCTTAGTGCAGCTGGATTCTGTTCATGATGTCAAGACTTATGTCTTAACATCTGCTGACAGAACATTCTGTTTAGAATGTTATGGTTTTTGTCTCTAGAGAACACAAATTTCTATCTGATTTATGTACTGATATGGTACGTGGTTTGCTTGATGGTCAAGCAGTAGATGAATGTGTTCACCAGGTGTGTTGAACAGAGGGTGCGCTCTTGAAGACATGAAGATGTGTCTTGTGTTTTTCATTCATTTTGGGTGTTCTTCTTGCAATGGAGCATTGGTTATCCATGGCAGGAACTGTACAAGCTTCTGAGTTGGATGTGTTCTGCTACTGACTTGCTTGCTTTTGGTTGATTGTCCTTAGATGCATAATTGCTTGGTTTGGTATATTATGGCTAAAAAGGGGGAGAAGTAAGTAGTAGTAGTGTTCCTTGGTTGTCTCCTTGAGGGGGAGCTGGTTGTGTTATCCAAAGGTTGTATGGATATTGCTCTGGTGTGCTATTGCTTTGTCAAATATGGCTAAAAAGGGGGAGAGTATGTGATTGCATGATGTGATGATATCTGAGGCCACTAACTGATGATATGCTAACTGGTGAGCTAGTGTGAGTGGCTGAGTGAGGTTGTAGTTGAGTGTTGATCTGTTGTTGTGAAATTTCTGCTGATGTGTGTGTAACTGTGCTAACAATTTGTGTTGGTCTTCTGATTGTTGGTTTTAGCCAAAATTTGCCAAAGGGGAAGTTTGTTAGTTCTGCAGCTGTGTAGTATGCATGTTGGCTAAATTTTGTTAAAACCTTTATGTTAGCTCTTATGTCACTGAAGGTGTTTTAACATGTTGTATGTGTATCTGCGATAACAGATTAGTTACAGGTTGTGAAATGTCAAGTAGGATGTCTTGACATGGTGTTCTGCACTAACTGGTTATGTTCAGTTTTTGTCATATTAGTTATATGTCAAGTGTGATGTCTTGACATATTGTGCTGCACCTACCTAGTATGAGTGCATGGTTGTAATGGTGTGACAGAAATGTCATGAGCACTTCACTGAACCTGACATGGTTAAGGTTATGTGACGTGGCTGTTTTTGGAATGTCATGACAGAAAATCTTGATCTGGTACAACAGGTACTGCTGCTCTATGATGGTTAATCAAAATGTTAAAGGAGATGTCACAACATCATTGTCTGTTACAGCAGGATGTTGGGTAAGATGTCCTGACATGGTTAATCAGACATCAGTACAGATATGGCAATTTTACTGTCATGACAATATGTCATAACATCTTGGTTCTGGCACAGCAGTTGCTACTGTTATGTGACAGATGTCAAAGGAGATGTCATGACATCTTAGTCTGGTATAGCAGATGTTGCTGTTTTGCTGTCATGTGATTTTTAATCAAGATGTTAAAGGAGATGTCACGACATCTTTGTCTGGAACAGCAAGTACTGCTGTGTTATATCTCTTGACGGATTTGATTTGATTTGATGAGATCTGTTTGGATATACCTCATCATTATACGCAGGTCAAGGAGATTTATTAGGAACAAAGTGCAGATTTAATTGGATTTCATAAAAAGGATCTTGGAGACTTTTTAGGAAACTATTTGGAGATTTGTTCCTATTTTTATGGAGAAGATCTTGCAGCTGAATTAAAAAGTGAAGATTTAAAAGATTTATAATATCCTGGAAATATTATGTATCCTTTGTGGAGCTGATTTAAAGGTCTGGAAGATTCAAGATAAAATCAAGAAAAGATTGAGTATTTAAATATGGAGATATTTTAGGAAGATTTGATAGAAGACCTATTATGTAGCAGAAGTTTCTGCTGATTTGTAGCAGCTGTTATGCTGTGATTTGAAGCCCAAATTCAGTTGGGAATAAGTTATAAATAGAATGCTTATAACCTAGAAAAAGCGCGGGTCCAAAATGTAGATCATTAGGGTTTGTGTGAAATTGTGAGCCACTCTGGTACTGTTTTGTTCTTAGAGTTGGACTGTTTAGTTGAGTTGTATTTGTCAATCATCTATGAGCTTTTAAGCAATGATGTTTGTGTTTCTTGAAGTGTGTCTTCTACTTTTCTGTGATTGAAGAGTTGTTGGAAATCAAGCTGTTGATGCAGTGGCTGAGGTGTTGACTGCTAGACATCATTGCGATGATTGGAAGTGAGATGGAGTCTCTTATCTAGGGGGGACTTAGGTAAAAGGGTCATTGGATAGTGATTAAGTGAGTAGATCATCAACGGGTGTGTTGATTGTAGGGTCTATGAATTGATACTGCTGATAGTGAACTTCCTTCCTGGCTTGGTATGCCCCCAAATGTAGGTTGTTAGACCGAACTAGGTGAACAATTCTTGTGTGCACTTTACTTTTCAGCAACTTCTTTAATTGTCTATATCTTGTATATGTTGTTGATAACAGACCAGATGTATCGACATGTTATGTGACATCTGAGTCTGTCATACCAGAATTTCAAGCCCAAGCCCAATTAGGGTTGTATATAATTAGTTATAGTATGTATCATTATTTGTAACAATCATTCAATAAATCCATATTTCCTTATTCTCTCTCATTCTCTCCTCACTAAAAGTGCCTCACGCACTAACAATTTGTGATCGGAAGAGCAAGATTGTCGTTCTCACTTTCGGTGACCCGAGAAACACTGCCCATCTCAACTTTCCCCGGATCCGCTTTCCTCAAAATTGTTGAACTTGAACGCAAACGCAAACGAAGCAAATAGAAAATGAAAAATACAACGGCGATAAAAGCAACGATAACCGAAGTTATCACCATATTTACCACCTAATCTCTATGATCATTTTGGTTTGATTTTGGAAGATTTTTTTTATTTGACTTAAATGGAACACTAGGAGGCGGTGAAGAAATTCTTTTACTAGGAGGGGAATTTACTGACTTTGGTTTACGGTACATTTGATGACTTTACCTTAATATCTTCTTTTATATCTCTAAACCAACCTTTCTCTTAAAAAATATTATATTTTAATAGTAAATTCATGTTGTAAACAAAACAAAGTTACAAAGGCATTTAATACTAAATGCACTTAATCCTTTCGGCTTTTTTACTTTTGCTCTTCTTTAAATTTCTCACCAAACTCATAGTTATTTATAGCAATCTAATAATTCTAGTTTGACCCACTTTTTGTCATATGAAATGAAAACCACGTGACGAATATATATCAATTTATTCATAAACTTATATAAATAATTGTAATATGAAAATATATCTATATACAATAAAAATAAGAAATAGACAAAAACATTGAAATTAAAAATTTGAAGCATTAACTTTTTTTTTTAATTATTAGATATTTTTTAATAAATGTTATCTTGTCATTTTATATAATACTACATTTGTTCTATAAGTAATTGATAAATTTGAAGAAAAAATATTTTAAAATAATTTTATTTTCAACTTTTAAACTAATAGTAATTACATTTTTTTTCTCTAAATTATACTCTTTAATTAAAATTATATGGATCACTCTAAAGTTATTATAATTTTGTATATTTGAAATTTACTTAATCAAAAATTTCATTCATTCACCATTGGAACAAGTAATTTCAAAGTTGAATTTTTTTTCATAAAATAATTCATTTCACTTTTATCCTTTTCTACTATTCGGCTCTTATCCACCATTCTTTTTCCCAGAAAAACTTGAATAAAGCCATAGGTAGGAGTCACTCTAGCCCTGAGAGAGAAGGGAATGAATCATCAAATTTCTCTGGTGGGTCCATTCTGTGTTGTGAATAGCTTAGTGACTTCGATGTGAACAATGAAAGTAACAGAATTAAGAAATCTTTAGAGGATATCCCTATTAAAATTTGGAATTCTATCAAGGAAATTGGTGTGGATGGGGACGAAGACGATGAGCTCTTTGAGAGAGTGATCAGGGAAATGGAAGAACGAGATAGGGAGATATACGAGGACATGATGGGGAGTGATATTAGAGTCCCA
The DNA here is from genome assembly GCA_022829125.1 of Lathyrus tuberosus. Lineage (NCBI taxonomy): Eukaryota > Viridiplantae > Streptophyta > Magnoliopsida > Fabales > Fabaceae > Lathyrus > Lathyrus tuberosus. Next base: position 19,663,574 of record JALAZF010000050.1, read on the forward strand.
TGAATTGTGTTTCTTATAATGTACGAGGGTGTGGTTCAGCTCTGAAGCATTGGAGGCTGAGAAAAATTCTATAAAAAGGCCGTGCTGACGTATGCTTTCTACAAGAGACAAAGATTCAAGATATGAGTAATGCATGTGTTCATAGCATCTGGGACTATTGAGAATTGAACTGGTCCGCTTCAGCTTCCATAGGTCAATCAGGTGGAATTCTCTCAATCTAGAGAAGTGAAGTTTTCACCTCTGAATTCAGTTTCAAAGTTAATGGATTCCAAGGGGTTTGTGGATTATGGAAACGGGAGCAATGTTATCTCATAAAAATCTATTCCCCTTGTAACATATCTGAGAAGAGCAAATTATGGGTAGACCTCTTTCAATTAAAGGCAAAACTCCCTCAAGGAGAATGGATGATAGCAGGTGACTTTAACTCAATAAAAACAAGTGATGAGAGAAAAGGGAAAACAAGTAACAGTACTTCAGAAATGGCTGATTTTTCATCGTTCATTGAGGCAATAAACTTGGTTGATGTACCAATAATAGGCAATAAGTATACTTAGTTCAAAGTAATTGGTAGTTACAAAAGTAGGCTGGATCGATTCTTAATTTCAGACGGTTTATTATCACTCTGGGGTGTAGTTGCTCAGATGGCCGAGGAAAGAGATATATCACACCATAGACCTATATGAGTGAAGGCAAATTTAGCAAAGTAGGGTCCCAAACCCTTCAAAGTTCTCACTAGCTGGTTCGACCATCACGATTTTTTGGATTTTGTGCACTCAACTTGGAATTCTATTGAAGTCACGGGCAGGTGTGAAAGCACTCAAAGAGATTTAAGACAACATGGATTGTGCTAGTGGAATAAACTTAGAATTGGAACTCAAGAAGAAGGGTATCGAAATGGAAAATATCTGGAATAATCTGAAGAGTAAAGAGAGCTTAATCAGACAAAAAGCTAAGGTGAAGTGGATCTGTGATGGTGACTCAAACTCTCGTTTCTTCCATGCTATGCTCAAGGTAATGTCACGTAGAAATTAAATATCATGCTTGAAGATAAGTGGAATGTCTATAGAAGGAGTGGATGATATAAAGAAAGAAGTTAAAGACTTCTTTGAAGCAATATTTAAACAAAATTTAGGCCTGAGGACTCGTCTGGACATGGAGAGTCTACAAAAGCTATCAGAAGAGGATAATGGTATGTTGGTTGAAGCATTCTCACAAGAGGAAATCTGCAAAGCAGTCTTAAGTGAAAATAGCTCAAGAAGTCCTGGGCCGGACGATTTTAGTATTGACTTTTTGAAGAGGTGTTGGGGCACAATTGGTGTAGATGTTTCAAATACAATACGACATTTCCACAAGTATTATAGCTTACTAAAGGCGCTGTCATATTCTTTTATCTCACTAATTCCTAGGGTTGTGAATCCACATAATTTAGAAAACTATAGGCTTATAAGCTTGGTGGGTAGTGTATACAAGATAATATCAAAGATTATGACTTCAAGGTTGAGCAGAATTATGGATAAGTTGATCTCTAAGTCCCAAATTGCCTTCATACCTGGAAGGCAATTGCTCAGTGGGATATTATTGGTTAATGAAGTGCTTGATCTGGCAAAGAAGAGGGAAGATAAATGTAATTTTTTTAAGGTAGATTTCCAACAAGCATATGACAACGTAGACTGGTTATTCTTGGAGGAAGTGATGATGGCAATGAAGTTTTGTCCTAAATGGATCAGCTGGATTCGAGGAGGAGCATTGAACTACTTTTTTTCCAGTGATTGTAAATGGTGGTACTACTGTGGACTAATACAAGGGGATCCACTTTCCCCATTTCTGTTCTCCTTGGTGGCAAAGGCTCTTGCTGTGATGATGAGGCATGCAAATTCAAATGGCCTACTAAAAGGATTCAAAGTAGAAGTAGATCAATTTGTAAATCTAGTGCAGTTTGCAGATGATACCATACTCTTGTGTGAAGGGTTATGGGAAGATTTATGGGCTGTAAAAGCATTGTTGAGTGTGTTTGAGTTGATATCTGAACTGCGTAACAATTTTTGGAAAAATTGTGTGTTTGGCATGGGTCATGATCATGAATATGTATATGCTGCTGCACAGTTTCTAGCATGTAAAGTCGGTGTTCTTCAATTTAGATTTCTTGGCCTGGAAGTAGGAGGTAACCATAGAAGGCTTTCCTTTTGAAATCTGGTGGTAAACTCTTTCAAAAATAAACTCTCTTTGTGGAGAGGCAAACTACTGTCTATGGGAGGTGGAGTAATCCTAATTAATTTTGTCCTCTCAAACATGCTTATTCACCATTTCTCCTTTTTCAAAGTCCCTTCAAAAATCCTGAAGGTTTTGATTGGCATCCAAATGAAATTTCTTTGGTCAGGATCATTGAATAAATAGGTTATTGCTTGGATAAGTTGGGATAAAGTTTGCCTTCAGAAAACCTAAGGGGGTTGGGGATCAAAGAGCTCTCTACCTTCAATACTGCACTACTTCCGAAATGGTTATGACGCGTGATTACTAAACCAAATGCTCTTTGGCAAGGAATCCTACAGTGTAGATATGGTTGCTTGTTCTCAAGAATCCTATTGAAACAGAAGCTGCAGGTTTCTAAGGTGGAATCACTATGGTGGAAGGACCTCATGTCCATTGGCGACTCAATCTCAGTTTGTGGGTTCCTAGACCAATTGTCGTGCAAGCTTGGAGACGGAATTCGTATTTCTTTCTAGTTCAATTGTTGGCTTGTCCAAGTTCCTTTATGCTCTCTTTTCTCAAACATGTTTGAATTATCCACCATCAAAGGTGTTGATGTATTTGACATGGGGCACTTGATTTTGGAGGCGTGGTATTGGAATTTTGATATAATAGCACAAGACCTGCCAAGAGTGTTGCAAGATGAATTTCAAGCCCTTAAAATCCTGTTGTACAATTTCGCGCCTTGTAGAGGTGTCTTAGATAGTTTTACGTGGAAAGTTGGAAGAATTACCTCATTCACTGTAAACATATGCTACCAATAGTTGATGGCTAGTGCAGAGGTACATGAGATGGATATTACTCCCAAGGCTGTTCTGGAAGTTTTATGGAAAACAAAGGTCACTCTTAAAATTAGATTATTTGGCTGGAGGGTTGCATGGGATAGGATTCAAACTAAATCGAATCTTGCAGCCAGGGGAATAATATCTGACTCTTACGATATTGTTTGTGTGTTTTGATTTAATGTCGTTGAAGACATAAATCACATTTTTTGTTCTTGTCCGTGCATTGTTGAAATTTGGCGTACGATTGCGAATTGGGTAGGAATCCCATGGATGATCGAGTCAAGTGTATGCGAGCATTTCTTAGAATGGTTTCTCAAGGTGGTGAAGAAAACTTCTAAAGCTTATGCTTGTATCATTTGGTTAGCGACGTCTTGGATAATTTGGTGAACGCAGAACCAGATCATATTCAATGATATGATCGGTAAGAACGAGGACATTCCGCTTTGAGTCATCCACACATCTTGGTATTGCGTGAGTTATAGGATTGAATATACTCCACTTTGTAGCTTTTATAATTGGTATAAGTCTCCATTAGAATTTTTGGTCTAAGAGTTCCATAGTTCAAGGTGTTTCTAGTTATTGTGTTGGTGCTAAGAGTGTTGGATACAAACTTATGTAGAATGATTGGTGTACTCCTAATATGCCTTATTATATGAAAGTGTTGCTTATCATAAAAAAAAACTATCAATATTTTAAGATTTACTAATTAGTTCTACCCAATAAGACACCTTATTTAAATCATGTTTTTGATGATATTCTTCTGAGCTTTTATTTCACATAAGTTAACAAATAGCCACCAAGCAATTTATTATTGAGAGGAATAAGTTAAAGAAAAAAATAAAAAATTGTTGCAATTCTTATTAATAAGTTTTATGGTTAAAGTTAAAGCCACATATAAAAAAACCTATGATTTTAAACAAAAAAAATAGTGTTTTTTTATTGTTTATTTCAACCGAGCTCCTATCTCTTAAAAATAGTTAGAGAAGAAAAAAATTGTGTTTTTTTATTTTGTGTTTGAATCTTTTATTATTTCAACCGAACTCATTTCTCTTTAAAAAAATTGTCTCCAGCTTCTCCTGCTGCTTCATATCCAATGGTTAAGGAATAACGAGATATTTATGATTTATAAGAAAGATGAAACCAAAAAGTAATCTAAAGGTTAATGATTTATAAGAAAGATGAAACCAAAAAGTAATCCAAAGGTTAATGATTTATAAGAAAGATGAAACCAAAAAGTAATCCAAAGGTTACATTTAGTGTTGTTCATAAGACAATAGAAAATAAATTAGAAAGTAATATGAAGATAAGGATGGCACATACATTAGTTAATGATAAGTAAAAATGGTTGTATTTATTCCATTCAGAAATATAAAGCGGGTTGAAACATTAGAGTGTTCAGCTAGAAAATGAGTACTGTATCCCCAATCCTATTAATTAGTTACCTTCATGCACTTCTTCTTCCTACACTCCTTCAAGAAGGTTGTCATTGTCATTTGTGAAAGGAAGAGCAAAATTGTCGTTCTCACTTCTGGTGACCCAAGAAACACGACTCATCTTAACTTGCCCAGTTTCCTCCTTTCTCAAAGTAGTTAAACGTGAACGCAAACGTAAATGAAGCAAATAGAAAATATACAATGGCGATAAAAATAACGATAACCGAAGTTATCACCACAGGAACTGTAATACCCCGTAAAATTCTGAGTGTTTTGGATAATATTATTTTGGTCAACTGGGTTCCGGTGTACTCTGAGTAAGTATTGGATAAAATAATTAGAGTAAATTGACGAACTCAGATTGATTAAATTTAATACTATTTGACTTGGAGTTTTATTAATTGGTGTATTGGAGATAATTTGGATAATCAGTAGTATTACCAATTAATATTTTCCTTTGTATATTTTCTTTTCCTTTGCCTTATTTGGAAAAAGATAGAAACATTTGAGAAAGAAAGAAAGGAGAAGGAAAAAGGAAGGAAAAGAAGAGGGAATTCTCCAAGAGCTCAAGAGCAAGATCATCAACCAATCTTCATCTTTTCATCTCAGCTTCAACCTCCTCGTCTTGTAATCCAGGTGGGTTCTAGTTAGACTCTTTAGAATATAGTTTTATTGTGTTTTAGAGTTAGTTGATATTGTTAGGAAATGAGAAATTTTACAATAGAATCATAACCTATTTGCTGAAATTCGTTAATTGATTGTGTATCATACTGGTTGCGATAATTATAACATGTTTCGGTGTATTTTGACTGAGAAAAATGGGATTTTGGGGTTGTTTTTTATCAACCTGTAGCAGAACTTTTCTGCAGAAAAATTCTGGGTTTCCACTGCCCATACGCGCATCACGCAAGGCAATACGCATATTGGGGTGGTCAATACGCGTATGGCAATGAAGGATTTTTGGCGTTACGCGTATGGGAGGAAGCAATACGCGTATGGTTTGGCCAATACGCGTATTGGAGGTTTAAATGAAATTTTCAAGGGAAATTAGCCTCTGCCCATACGCGTATCACTTTGGGCAATACGCGTATGGCTGGGCGAGCCAGCTGGACAGTACGCGTACGGCACAAGGCAATACGCGTACGGTCAGGAGAATGTAGAATCGTGTTTTCTCGCGATACTATTTTTCGTTATGTCCATAACTTTTGACTCGGTTATCCCTTTTTAGTATTCTTGTTATCGTTGAAGAGCTAACAAAATGTATTTTCTTATAAAAAATGGTTTTAAGATTGTTGGCTGATTAAATTATGTCAGGATTTTGGGAATAGTGTCGTTTTGTCGACTTTTACCGTTTAATGGTGTGTAATTGTTGTTGAAATTGTATGCATGTTAAAATACGGAATAGGTAGAGTGAGAAACATTATCATAAGCAATGTCAGTAAACTATAGAATTAATAGACACTGGTATGGAACATGCGTGTTAACCATTTGGTTGTGATAAGGCATAATGGCCTTGTGATTGTCGAATACAATCACGTTTGTGTGCGATCACGTAATCGTAACCGGTTATTTTTGTGAGTGCGTTTCATGGGTCTCGAGCTCCTCTGAAACATGTGCACAACTACTTGGCAGGTTTGATTCTCGTGTGCAGTATGAATGGCGCTCTGGGAGTGTATGCTTGCGACGGTTAATGGCCCGTGTGAAGTGACGGTTCATAACGGTTAATGGCCCGTAGAACCCGAATCCATTCGTATGTCAAGTAGGTTTCGAGGATCCATGACTCGGGTCGACTTCTAGACGTAGAAGCGGACGGGAAAAGGGGATGCCTTGGTGTGGTTACCGATTAGTGATATTGTGAGTTGATGAACTCATGGCATGTTTCCATATAATGTGTGTGTACTCGAATTCACTTCCCTTCCCTTTGACTTGAGTTAGGTCTATTAGAACCTTGTAGAGCTGAGAGGACTTTAAGATAGGGAACTCACTGAGATTTGATGTATCTCACCCCACTGTTGTTGTTTACATCACAGGTATTGCAGGTTCCGCGAAGGGTAAGGATAAGGCCGTGTGATTATCCTTACTTATCGGATGGCTTTGCTTCCGTTGTGGAGTTTTTGAGATCATTAGTGATCTAGTTCTTAGTATTTGTCTTTGGAACATCTTGTAGATATACTATGCCGTAGTTTTTTTTGTATTAGGCTTTTTGGGCATGGATATGTATAATGTGTTTACTAGGAACTTATTGTATATTTCAGTACCAAACGTATTATTCATGTATAATATATGCTTTGATGTATGTATCTATATATGGGCTTTACGGGAACCACCCAATCTCTAGGATCATTTTGGTTTGATTTTGGAAGATTTTTTTTATTTAACTTAAATGAAACACTAGGAGGTGATGAAGACATTCTTTTACTAGGAGAGGAATTTACTGACTTTGGTTTACGGTACATTTTATGACTTTACCTCAATATCTTCCTTTATATCTCTAAACCAACCCTTCTCTAAAAAAATATATTATATTTTAATAGTTAATTCAAGTTCTAAATAAAACAAAGTTACAAAAGCATCTAATATTAAAGCCACTTAATTCTTTCGGCTTTTTTACTTTTCCTCTTCTTTTAATTTCTCACCAAACTCATAGTTATTTATAGCGATCTAATAATTCTAGTTTGACCCACTTTTTGTCATATGAAATGAAACCCACGTGAAGAATATATATCAATTTATTCATTAGCCTATATATATATATATATATATATATATATATATATATATATATATATATATATATATATATATATATAATTGTAATATGAAAATACATCTATATACAGTAAAAATAAGAAATAGACAAAAATATTGAAATTAAAAATTTGAATCACTGACTTTTTTTAAAAAATTATTAGATAATTTCTAATAATGTTATCTTGTCATTTTATATAATACTACATTTGTTCTATAAATAATTGATAAATTTGAAAAAAAAATATTTTAAAATAAATTATTTTCAACTTTTAAAATAATAGTAATTAATTTTTTTCTCTCATTTATAATCTTTAATTAACATTATATGCATCACTCTAAAGTTATTATAATTTTGTATTTTAGAAATTTACTTAATCAAAATTTTCATTCATTCACCACTGAAGCAAGTCATTTCAAAAATGAAAATTTTTTGATAAAATAATTCATTTCACATTTACCCCTTCCTACTATTCGACTCTTATCCACCATTCTTTTCCCCAGAAAAACTTGAATAAAGCCATAGGCAGGAGTCACTCTAGCCTTGAGAGAGAAGGGAATGAATTACCAAATTTCTCTGGTGGGTCCATTCTTTGTTGTGAATCGCTTAGTGACTCCGATATGAACAATGGAAGTAACATAATTAAGAAATCTTTAGAGGATATCCCCATTAAAGTTTGGAATTCTATCAAGGAAATGGGTGTGGATGGGGATGAAGATGATGAGCTCTTTGAGATAGTGATTAAGGAAATGGAAGAACGAGATAGGAATATACACGAGGACAGGATGTGGACTGATATTAGAGTCCCTTGAATTGTGTTTCTTATAATGTATGAGGGAGTGACTCAACTTTGAAGCATAGGAGATTGAGAAAAATTCTATAACAAGGTCGTGCTGACGAATGCTTTCTACAAGAGACGAAGATTTAAGATATGAGTGATGCATGTGTTCACAGTATCTGGGACTATGGAGAATTAAATTGGTCAGCTTCAGCTTCCATAGGTCAATCAGGTAAAATTCCCGCGATCTGAAGAAGTGAAGTTTTCACCTCTGAATTCAGCTTCAGAGGTAAGGGATTCCTAGTGGCTTGTGGATTATGGATAGGGGTACAATGTTATGTCATAAACATATATTCCCCTTGTAACATATCTGAGAAGAGGAAATTGTGGGTAGACCTCGTTCAATTGAAGGCAATACTCCCTCAAGGAGAATGAATGGTAGCAGGTGACTCCAATTCAATAAAAACAAGTGATGAGAGAAAAGGGAAAATAAGTAACAGTACTTCAGAAATGGCTTATTTTGAATCCTTCATTGAGGCTATAGACTTGTTTGACGAGCCAATAATAAGAAATAAGTATACTTGGTTCAAAGTCAATGGTAGTTGTAAAAGCAGGCTGGGTAGATTCTTAATTTCAGACTGTTTATTATCACTATGGGGTGTAGTTGCTCGGATGGCTGGGGAAACTCCTTAGTGATAATAAACCGTCTGAAATTAAGAATCGATCCAGCCTACTTTTGTAACTATCAATTACTTTGAACCAAGTATACTTATTGCCTCTTATTGGCATATTAACCAAGTTTATAGCCTCAATGAAGGATGAAAAATCAGCCATTTCTGAAGTACTGCTACTTGTTTTCCCTTTTCTCTCATCACTTGTTTTTATTGAGTTAAAGTCACTTGCTATCATCCATTCTCCTTGAGGGAGTTTTGACTTTAATTAAAAGAAGTCTACCCACAATTTCCTCTTCACAGATATGTTACAAGGGGAATAGATGTTTATGAGATAACATTGCACCCATTTCCATAATCCACAAACCCCTAGGAATCCCTTACCTCTGAAGCTGAATTCAGAGGTGAAAACTTCACTTCTCCAGATTGAGAGAATTCCACCTAATTGACCTATGGAAGCTGAAGCTGACCAGTTCAATTATCCATAGTCCCAGATGCTATGAACACAGGCATCACTCATATCTTGAATCTTCATCTCTTGTAGAAAGCATACGTCAACACGACCTTCTTTTAGATTTTTTCTCAGTCTCCTATGCTTCAGAGCTGAACCACATCCTCGTACATTATAAGAAAGACAATTCATGGGAATCTAATATCACTCCCTATCCTGTCCTCGTATATCTCCCTATCTCGTTCTTCCATTTCCCTGATCACTCTCTCAAAGAGCTCATCGTCTTCGTCGCCATCCACACCCATTTCCTTGATAGAATTCCAAACTTTAATGCGGATATCCTCTAAAGATTTCTTAATTCTGTTACTTCCATTGTTCACATCAAAGAATGGACCCACCAGAGAAATTTGGTGATTCATTCCCTTCTCTCTCCGGGCTAGAGTAACTCCTACCTATGGCTTTATTCAAGTTTTTCTGGGAAAAAAGAATGGTGGATAAGTGCTGAATAGTAGAAAGGGATAAAAGTGAAATGAATTATTTTATCAAAAAAATTTCAACTTTGAAATGACTTTTTCTAATGGTGAATGAATGAAATTTTTTATTAAGTAAATTTCAAAAATACAAAATTATAATAACTTTAGAGTGATGCATATAATGTTAATTAAAGAGTATAATTGAGAGAAAAAAAGTAATTACTATTAGTTTAAAAGTTGAAAATATTTTTTTTTTTAATATTTTTTCTTCAAAATTTTCAATTACTTATAGAACAAATGTAGTATTATATAAAATGACAAGATAACATTTATTAGAAATTATCTAATAATTAAAAAAAAATTAATGTTTCAAATGTTTAATTTTAATGTTTTTATCTATTTCTTATTTTTATTGTATATAGATATATTTTTTTTTTAAATATTTTTTCTTCAAATTTATTATTACTTATAGAACAAATGTAGTATTATATAAAATGACAAGATAACATTTATTAAAAATTATCTAATAATTAAAAAAAAAGTTAATGTTTCAAATGTTTAATTTCAATGTTTTTATCTATTTCTTATTTTTATTGTATATAGATATATTTTCATATATACATATATATATATATATATATATATATATATATATATATATATAAACCCCCCCTGCAATGTTAGCGAGTTTTCAATTTAGCCCCTGGTAAAGTTTTTTTTTGTGAAACAACCCTCACAATTTCTAGATTCCCTCGGATACCCCCCTGTGTAGAAAAGATTCCAATTTTTAGTGACTTGGCTGTCCAACTGGATTTTTTATTTATTTTTTATTTTATTTTTAAATGCCACGTAGACTTTCTTTATATTCCTGAATTCATGAAGTTTAAATAAGTAAATTTAAACATGTCTAGCACTACAAAAATAATGACATATATACCAACTGATACAGGGTTGTGTCGATAGAGGGGTGTCGGTTAGAATAGCAGTAGGGTTATGGTTATCAATTTCTTGGATCCTGTGGTTATGTCGTAACAATATTATTTTTAGGGAGGAAGTGTGGGATTTTGATACGATTTCAAATCGTATTTTTATTTATACTTGGTGGTGGATAGGTAGGAGTCACAAAAGTTTTTATTTTTGTAATTACTTCACTTGGGTTAATTCTCCGAGTGATTTTTGTAATCGGTGATATTTGAGCTGGCTATAGTTGTATACGGGTTGGAGTACCCCTTTGTACTCCAGTTTATACGAATCTTGAGCTTATTAAAAAAAAAAAAAATACCAGCTGATACCAAACACCGTTAATAGTTAGTTTGTAGGTAAAACTGTGATTTTGTCCAACGATTTCAAACTGTAGTAGCTATTGGACCTGTAAATTCTTGTAGTATATATATTTTTGTTATTTTATAACTATATAACATAACTGTTAAATACCTTACATAACTATATAACATAACTGGTATCAAACGGTTCATGGGTGTTAATGCAAAAGGAGCTTTCCATGCATTGAACTTTGCAAAGAATTGTCAAAAACTAAAGGCTTTTGTGCACATATCCACTGCTAAACTTCTGTTTGATTACTTTCAATTTTTGTCTTGAATTTATTACTAATTAATAACATTATGGAATGGAGAGGTTGGACAACAAAGTAGCTCAACTCCAAGCAATGAACGTAGATGAAAATACAATGAAATTTGCATTGAAACATTATGGAATGGAAAGGTTAGTAAAATTACTATTATGTTGCTTCTTTTTTGTTCTTTAACTAAATTCTTTTATCATGAGTGGTTATATATCTAATATATATTTTTGTGATCTGATTTAACCTCTTTCTTTACATGCTGACATGCCATGTTCTTGGTGCATTTAGGCACTTGTTTTCTACTGGAACATTTATTTTCCAGACTGCTGCAACATTTATTTTTCTACTACCAAGCCAATGACCTTTCTTCAACAATAAAACGCAGGCCCACATGAAATGATGCAAAACGGCTCAAAAAGCATTAATGGAGCAGTCTGTAATGGCCACAATGCTTATGGAAGTTCAATACATCTTGGCACAAGTTCTCTAATTCTGCCATTACACAGTCTGTAATACACAGGGTACTTGGATTGGATATTATTTAGGATTAATTCTAGGTAACTTTCATCAGGTGTTTTTTTTTTGGAAGACATAAAGCAGATGCATTATTAATGAAGCAAATGCATTATTAATGAAGGAACTGTGTGGTGGTGGTGTTTTGTGGTGTGTTGGAGTTGTCCCACATCGACTACTTAAAAAGAAAATAAAGTCTTTATATAGTTTTTACCCACATTGCAATTTAAAACTTGGGTGGTGGGTTGAAATGGCAGTGATTTTGGGCTTTATGTGTAATAGCCCAATGCAAATAATTTTTAAGAAGAAATTCGAAAATATTATAATATTTAAAAAATAATTCATAAAAAATATTATTTAGAATAACGTAAAAAAATAACATAAAAAAATTTAATATTTAAAAAATAAAATAAATTAAATTAAAAAATAAAGAAAGTATACGTGGCATTTAAAAATAAAATAAAAATTCAGTTGGACAACTAAGTCACTAAAAATTGAAATCTTTTCTGCACCAAGGGAATCTAAATATTACGAGGGGATTTTAAAAAAAAAATTTATCAGGGGCTAAAATGAGAACTCGCTAATATTGGAGGGGGTTTGTATATTTAACCTATATATATATATATATATATATATATATATATATATATATTCTTCACGTGGCTTTCTTTCCATATGACAAAAAGTGGGTCAAACTAGAATTACTAGATTGCTATAAATAACTATGAGTTTGGTGAGAAATTTATAGAAGAGGAAAAGTAAAAAAGCCGAAAAGATTAAGTGTCTTTAAAATTAGATGCCTTTGTAACTTTGTTTTATTTACAACATGAATTAACTATTAAAATAAAATATTTTTTGAGAGAAAGGTTGGTTTAAAGATATAAAAGAAGATATTAAGGTAAAGTCATCAAATGTACCGTAAACCAAAGTCAGTAAATTTCTCTCCTAGTAAAAGAATGTCTTCACCACCTCCTAGTGTTCCATTTATGCCAAATAAAAAATATCATCCAAAATCAAACCAAAATGATCCTGGAGATTAGGTGTTACATGTGGTGATAACTTCGGTTATCGTTGCTTTTATCGTCGTTGTATTTTTCATTTTCTATTTGCTTCGTTTGCATTTGCATTCAAGTTCAACAATTTTGAGAAAAGAGGATGCTGGGAAAGTTGAGATGACCAGTGTTTCTCGAGTCACCAGAAGTGAGAACGACAATCTTGCTCTTCCAATCACAAATTGTTAGTGCGTGAGACACTTTTAGTGAGGAGAGAAAGAGAGAGAATAAGGAAATAAGGATTTATTTAATGAATTGTTACAAATAATGATACATACTATAACTATTTATATACGACTCTAATTGGGCTTGGGCTAATACAACTTGGATTATATTTAAATTTTAAATCTAATCAAATCAAATCTATTCTAATATTTCAACATACTCAACATAATCCAAGTTGTTGAACCTATGCTAATCATAGTCGATCTGAATTATTCCTAATTTCTTTCTCAAATTCAGGAATCTGTCGATCTTCAATCCTTTGGTGAAAATGTCGGTCAACTATGCTTTACTTGAGCAGTGCCAAACTTCAAGTTCACCTCGATTTACCTTTTCCCTTAAGAAGTGAAATCTAGCTTCGATATGCTTACTTCTTCCATGCAGAACTAGATTCTTTGCCATATTTATGGCTGACTTATTTTTTATTTGCAACACAAGATGTAATGCCTTGTATAATATACATCTAGAATAATACAATACACGCATTTTATTTGGTACTGACACATCAAAAGTGCCTAATGGCATAATTTACATACTTGTCCATTAACTAAGACATAAATACAACAAATGGCGCAAATCATGGAAACTAGCCAGAAATGAAAATCTAAGAACATTATACAATATTCCTCATTGTATAAGAACAATAAAATACACAGCGGAAATAAGCTTAACTAAGCTCCTCTTGAAACATCTCTGCATCGATCCACTTGTAACCAAACCTACAGCTGAAATAAAGCAACTATAGTGGGGTGAGATACCTCAAATCTCAGTGAGTTCCCTATCCTATAGATTCTCTCGGCTTTACAGGGTTCTATCCATCCTAACTCAAGTCAAGGGGAAGGAAAAAATGACCTTGAGTACACAATCTCACCATCTCACACTATATGGAAACATGTCATGAGTCTGTTAACTCACAAAGTTCACACGGAATAAAATTACGTCCTGAGCCTTTTAACTCAAGATTTCCTTACAAATCGATAACCATACCAAGGCGTCCCCTTTTCCCGTCCGCTTCTACGTCTAGAAGTCGACCCGAGTCATGGATCCTCGTAGTTACTTGACATACGAATTGGATTCGGGATCATCGGCCAGTACACCGTAATCCGTCACTTCACACGGCCCGTACACCGTCACAAGTCTCTTTACCCGTAGGCTCCAATCGTACTATACGCGGGAATCAAACCTGCCAAGTAATTGCGCATACATTTCAGTGGAGGTGCTCGAGTCTCATGAAACTACACCGCAAGATAAATGGTTACGATTACGTGATCATATACACAACGTGATTGTATTCGACAATCACAAGGCCACAATAGCCTTAAGGTCTCTTTTGCCTTTTCTCAAAATAAAACATAACAATTACACATGTTCCATACTAGTGTTTCACTCATTTGATACCAATCGGTAATGGACACACACCTCGGCCTCTTCTACACGAGCGTGGTCATTCCTTTCTCTACTCTAGGCCAGAACTCGTGAATGAATGCACGAGCGTCGCCATCCAGATTTTCTATCACAATTCTAATCACAACCTAGAATTATACCATTTTGTTTTGGGGTAAGGTTTACTCACTCTTCCTAATTCATATTTTAAACAATATTGATTTCAATCAAGTTAACATCAATAACAAGCAAAGCATATTACAATTGCACATTTGAATCACATATAATAATTCAATCACATAAAACATCATTTCGGTTTTCCTCCGATTCATTTAATCGGGTAATGAAATCAATATTCTCACTCTTATCCCGTAGGATATTTCCACAGCTTTACATCGGCTATTACTATGCCGAAATTGGACTTATGATCCAAAAGATATCAATTCCAACATTCCACAAAACATTAATTTCCTTCATTTTCCCCTAAATGAAATATCCCACATCATATAGAGGGTCGTCATAGCTTTCTAATGACACCAAGAACGTCCCGATCCGAGTTACAGATCAAAAGTTATGATGGAAAGAAAACTGCACAAACTGTCATGTTCGCTAGGTGAACCTCCCAGCGAGCATTCGCTTTTTCCTTCGCTAGGCGAAGCCCCTGGCGAATGAACAAACAGAACAAAACAGACATAAAGTTCACTTCGCGAACTCCATGGCGAACATTCGCCTCGCCCTTCGCTTCGCGAACAACTCAGTGAAGCAAGGCAGAACCAAACAGCACTAAAAAGGCACAAAGTTCGCTAGGCGAACGTCATCAGCGAACCTTCGCTGACCTTCGCTGCCGGGTTCGCTAGGCGAACCCTCGAAAATCTGTTCGCTGCGACTCGCCCCAGGTTCGCTAGGCGAACCATGCGAAACCCAGAAATCTCAGAAACGCAACAGCAGGTCCTTAGGCCCCAAAAACTCATCCACAACACTTCCAATTCATACCAAAACATAATAACAAGTAAACCCGATCATTAACTCGATTTATTTCACATTTTATCCGTTAGATTTCATTTTATCTCAAATCTAACCTAAGTCCAAATTTATATTTCTAGACTTAGAGTGTCTAACTAGAACCCACCTGATAAATGAAGAGGAGTTTGAAGAAGATGATGATGATCCATGAGTTTCTCTCCTTCATCTTTCTCCACTTTCTCTTCTCTTCCTCTTTCTTTCCATTTCCTTCTTCTTCTTCTTTCTATTTCTTTTTATTTCTAACAATATATATATATATATATATATATATATATATATATATATATATATATATATATATATATATATATATATATATATATATATAAACTTATAATAATATATAATCCAACAGGGCAAAATATCTCCAATTGATATTTTGTCATCTCAACCCAACCGATCAATTATTAGAGTTGCCTTAAAATTCACTTTTAAACTAATAAAATAAATCTGTCTCTTTAATAAAATAATTGATCTCTTCTGATATCCAATCGAGCAATTAAATAACACGGGGTATTACACAAGAGGTTTCGTCACTTTGGCCTCCATTTCTTCAAGTACCGATCTGATGCAAATTGCTTGACATGCAACATAGGACCCTGCTATATATTCCGATTCACATGATGATAATGCCACCACAGGTTGGTTTCTCGAGCACCATGAAATTGGGGCACCAAATACTTGAAAGAAATATCCAGTAGTGCTTCTTTGATCTTCCTTATCTCCGCATCAGTCAGCATCTGAATAACAATTAACCATAGCTTCTTTGCTTTCAGAGTCTCATCGAAATAAAATTTAATAGTTTGTCGATCCTTTTAAGTATCTCAGGATTCTACTTGCAGCCTTCATGTGTGACACCCTTGGTTCACTCATGTATCGGCTCACTAATGCGACTGAGAAACATATATCAGGTCAACTGTTGCACACATATCTTAGAGATCCGACAATCTGTTTGAACAAAGTTGCATCGACTTTGTCTTCCTCTCCATGCTTCTCCAACAGTGGTATCAAGAGCCTTTGGTTCGTAAAGGGACCGACTTACTTGTATCGAAATTCCCATGAAGAGGTGTCCCGTTGAAATTGTAATGCCCAGGAAGAGATGTATCGAAATGCCTAGTAAGAGGTGCCTAGTAATAGGTGCCAACAGCGGTACAAGTGTATGTGGAAAAAAGAGATTCCACTTGAGAGGGAGTATTGTGGACTCACACTTGAGGGGGAGTGTTGAGAATAATAAAGTCAAGTGTGATTTGGAGTCCCACATTGATTATAAATGTGGATAGTTGAGCATTTATAAGTGGGAGAACCCATACACCTATCACCTTAAGGTTTTGGGTGAATATGTGGTGTCTCTCTCACTTGTGTTGCTCTTGACCCAATGTTCAATGCTCCCTAGTGATAAAATCTCCCAAAACACAATTGACAATGACAACCTTCTTAAAAGAGTGCAGGAAGAAGAAGTGTACGAAGGTAACTAATGAACAGTATCGGGGATATAATACTCATTTCCTAGGGGAGCTCTCTAATGTTTCGACCCGCTTTATATTTCCGAATGGAATAAATACAACCATTTTTATTCTTATCATTAACTAACGTATGTGCCATCCTTATCTTCATATTACTTTCTAATTTATTTTCTATTACTTTCTGCTTTTATCTTTCTTCTAAATTACTAATATCTCGTTATTCTAAGAGATATGAGTTTGGTTGAAATAATAAAAGATCCAAACACCAAAAAAAACACAATTTTTTTTCTTCTCTAATTATTTTTAAGAGATAGGAGCTCGGTTGAAATAATAAAAAAATATTATATTTTTTTTAAATCATAGGTTTTTTTATAGGTGCCTTTAGCTTTTCCCATAAAACTTATTAATAAGAATTGCAACAATTATTTATTTTTTTTCTTTAATTTATTCATCTCAATAATAAATTGTTTGGTTCCAATTTGTTAACTTCTGTGCCACAAAAACTCATAAAAATATCAACAAAAACATGATTTAAATAAGGTGTTTTGGTAGAACTTATTAGTAAATCTTAAAAAAAACCTTCATATCCATAAAAAAATATATTTCAAGAAAATATGTTAATATTTAATCACTGTCCGTGTTAAACTTTATTCTCAACTCGTTAATAATTTAATTTATTTATAGATAAACAATTGAATACTTAAAATGCATTATTATGTCTTAATTTTAATAAAATATTTTTAAATTATGTATTTTTTAACCAAATTAGAAATCTTAAAATTTGTCTACAAGCAAAAAAAACTTTGATTTAATTTACATAAAAAAGAAAATTTTATAATTTTAAAACATACATATATATTCATTAGCAAAAATTATATGAGTTATTATAGTCTAATTATATTTTAACTTTATAACGTGAAATCTAAACTATTACTTTTTTTATATTAAAAAATATGGCCAAATCAATTAAATTATATATAATTATATTTTGAATTTGTTTTGGAGACATAAATAACTAATAATACGTGTTTTAGATATTTAATCTCCTTAAAAACTAATAAGTTTATACTTATTTTACCATCAATCAATCATTTTAAAGTAGAAAAGAGCTGTAAAAAATAATAATATAAAATAAGGGTGTAATAAAGTGTTAGCCAACCACTTTTTCCCGACTTTGCATGATAAAAAAAGTCGAAAATAAAGTTGAAAGTGAATTTTTCTATATTTGTGAAAATAAAAACTAATAGTAAATGAGTACAAAAAAAACAGTAGGCATTGTTTGCATGATATCTGTATTTAACAGATAAAGATATGAAAAGCTCTGTAAATCTGGAAAGTGATCTTCTTAGAGAGAATTCAAATACTTAATTGTATTTGATTCTTGTTCTTTTCCAAGTGTATAACTTATACACGTGGAAAAGTAAAATAATCAATTACAATTAAGTATTTGAGTTCTCTCCAAGGACATGACTTAAGTGTAGAGATGCATTTTTGATATGTACTACCTTGATGACCATTGTTTTGTGAGCAATGGTTATACACATTTTTTTTAAGTTTGACAAGATTCTATCATGGCACACTTGATACATTTCTTGATATTTTATTTCTGGTTAGTATGATCTCTAGTTATTATAATCTAATGATTTATTTTGCCAACTAAATTAGATTCTTTTTTAACTTATGAAAATTGATTTATTATATTAACTATTATATTAAACTTCTAAAGTAATTTTTAACATATTTAGGTTAAAAATGAATTGAAAATTTTCAGTTTTTCATAGCTTCTCCTATTCTTGTCATTTGATATTTTCTATCGTCCGACACATTACTTCTTTATTCGTGTCATTCGTGACATAGTGTGCTATCTGTTATGTAAGGTAAATTTCAACCTCATGAGACAAATGAGAATAACTGTTTCATTATAATAACACACAATTAGAAAATTAAACTAAGTATTATTAATTTCATTTTAATTTATCTTTTTAATAGATTATGCTAGTTGACATGTTTATGGTAGACCAATTAACTAGCCAAGTGATTATATTTTTTTTTTCTTTTTTATCATCTCTGTTTATTATGCATTTTAATTATTAACATTAAATTTATTTTTATTATAGTTATGGACATAGATTCTACTGTTAAGGCACTTGGAAGCTACGAATTATAACTTTTATGTTAGACTTTTCAAAATACATTATCGCGAGACTCGCCATTCAAGAAGGCTTTATATGGAGATTACTTATTTCATTTCATTTTGTCTATATCTCTGGCGTTTTTTGTAAGTAAGGTTATTTAAATTTGAAAAAAAAATGTTACATTACTATTTTATTTTTTTCATAAGTTTTTGACAAATAAAACACATGATGTTGAATTTTATTACAAGTGTATAAGATGGTGGTTCGATAGTGGTGATGTAAACAATTTAGCTAACATGGGAAAGCATGTTTCCGCGATAGTGGCTGTAGGGGCTACCGTTACATATAGCAGACAACATAACCACATATGGCTTGTAATTGTCTTGGTCACGTCTTTTCTGACAATTACAGCTTATCACCTATATTAGGATACTGTCAAGGATTGTGATTTTTTAAATCCTCAATCTAGAAATCCATGGCATAGAGATGATCTAATTTTAAAGAAAAAAAGATATACTTCATGTCAATTGCAAGTTTTCTTACCTCCGTGTGAATGAACATAAAAATAATCTTATATCTTTTAATATTAGAATTGATATTTGATAGCAGGCCTTAAACATTATTTTGAGGATGACATGGGTGCAGAGTATCTTGCATTTCGAAACCAGACATGTTAAAATAGGACTGATAGAATTTTCATTGGTTGCACTAGAAGTAGTTGTGTGAAGAGGTCATTGGATTTTCTATAGGTGCATTTTATCATTTTAAGGATTAGTCATTGAAAATTATTAAATATTAAACAAAAACAAATAAGGAATTAAAGAACTCTTTTTTTAACATGATAGAAATTGAACACATAAGAAAAACTGCTCATCACTAGCGGTGAAGACAGATCCATCAAAATTTTAATAGAAGTGAGAGTCGAGTCATCCAATCACCCATCATCCAAAATTGGTACAGAAAGATATAAATTAATATTTACCTCTGTAGTGTTCAATTTGTCAAAATTGTTTCGTTTTGTTATAAACAAATTAGCTTATCTATTCTTGCTAATCAGAAGCTTCTCTATCTAAGTTTAATAGAATGCTTCATTGCCTAAGTTCACAGTCTCTTTTATAATAGAAATATCAAATAGTAGCAGGAATGAATATGTGTCTCCATATGTTACTTAGCGAGAATTAAATCATTTTGTTATTCATATAACAATTTGACATTAAATTATGGAAAATTGATTGTGCAAGTAAAGCACGAAACTACATTACAACTATATTAAATTTAAGGAAAGTGATCATAACTAGAAATGTAAATTTGAAAGCTCACGAAGATGAAGGTTCTCCACACTATCGGGGTTTAAAATCCAGGATTAGGGACTTCAGTAGTTCTGAATCTGAGTCTTCTACTTGTTATTCGTAAACATTTCATACTATCTAGTTAGTTTATGATATCATGAGTGGTGGACCGATGAACCGTGGAAAGCCGGAATGGATGGAAGTCAGACATTAGAAAGTTACAAGGTCGGGGAAAAACATTGACGATGAAGAGTAATTATCTTCGTTTTTTATCACCGAGTTCCCTGAGACTGTGACGTTAAATATCTATTTGAGGTGTTCAAGGAATTCAGATTGGTGACTGAAGTGTTTATCCCATCAAAACTGGATAAACGTGGGAAAAGATACGGTTTCGTCGGACTTAGAAAAGTGCAGAATGTGAGAGCAATGGATGTTAAACTGGATAGCATACACATTCAAGGGAAGAAAATCTAGGCGAATGTTCAAGATTCCAACGAGGTGATTATTCAGCCATAAATCAGGAGAGGATGTTGCATGTTCAAGATGTAAGGGGCTAGTTAATATGGATGATCGAGGTTGGGATACTAAAAAATCGGGAGTATCTTATGCTCAGGTGACTGTACACAAGATGAGGCCAAATGAGGTTGGCGTTAGGGATGAAACTAACTTCTGTTTGGCAAGTCATGTAGCAGGAAAGAGGGAATAGAAGCCAAACCAAAATTTGCTCACTTGCAATTCAATGTTCAAAAAGAGGATGATGCAAGATTTTCCAAAGCTTTTGTGGATGTAGTCGCAAAACCATGGTCGACGTATAATGTACAAACAACGTTTCATGAGTTGGGGTGTCTCAATATCAAACTTATTCCAGTGGTAGCAAACCTTTGCCTCTTAGAGGAAGATAAGGATGTGTTCTCTGTACTCTGATAGGAGGATAGGAACTGGGTCGAGAAATGCTATGTAGATATCCATCATTGGACCCTGGAAGACATAGACAATGAAAGATTGACATAGCTTAGATGTTTCAGATTACCTTGTCATACGTGGGGTTCCAAGTTCTTCAGCTTTCTTTCGGGCCTAGTGGGTGATTATGTTTACAGTGATGAGGAAACAAAAAAAAGCTTGAGAAGATTTTAACGTTGAAATAAACAAAAAAATATACCGGGTTAAATTGATGGAGGACATGCATGGCCCCAAACAAACTTTGGTTCCTAAGCATGGAATGGAGGTTAGTGATTCTGATAGCTTGGAATAGGAAGATGACGATGGCGCGTGGGGAACTATTGACACAGAAGAAGGTGAGGAAACTAGGGAATCTAATCATAGCGAAATGCAACACTTTGGCCAAAATATTGACATTCCATGTAGCCTTGAAAAACAAAATATGTTGGTAAACAACAACAATTTGGGAGAAGGTACATATTGTGTGGAATTGGGAAAAGTACCTACATATGTCAGATTTGAAAGCCAAAAAGAAGATAGTTGGAGGGATTGGATCAAACAATTTAGTCAATTGTAATGTCGTAGCTGTAAAACCTAGTAATGAGGGTAATCATGTTACTATGCAAGAGATTTTGGGGCTTACATTGGAGTTGAATCAGGGTTTGGTAAACAACCATTCTGAGGCGTTGAATACTATAGGAGACCAAGGTGATAATCTCATGTTGGGTTGGGCCTTTTATGAGTCGTACCATATCACATGCATTGCAACTAGATGGGCTACAGTGTGCATTGGGCCCAAATTGAGGGAAAAAATTATTAGGCTTAAATGCACTTTTGGCCCCCCTACTTCGATGTTTTTTACCTTTTAGTCCTCCCATTTTAAAAACCAGTTTTTTGGTCCCTGAACTTTACATCATTTGGGATTTAGTTGGCCCCCCTTCAATTTTGCATATGTGGCATTAATGATTAGGCTAGAAAAATTATTTTTAATGACATGGAAATGATGATTAGGGTGAGTTATTATTTTATATTTTTTTTATTTAAAATAATTCCATTAATTCATAGTTATAATATTATTTAATATTAATTAATACAAATTATTATATTTTAAAAAGAATCCTTTAAATTAAATTACAAGAATATTTAATTATTTTAATTATTAGTTTTTGAATGATTTAATAAATTATATTCTTAATAATAAAACTAATATCACTAATTAGAAATTTTAAATCCTATTTTTTTCCTTTTCTTCGTATTTTCGTTCTCCATTCATCAAATTTTTGTTTCATCTCCAGAATTTTCAAATTTTTCTCTGTCTCCTTCATCATCAATGATATATCTCATCATCATCAACCTCATCGTTCACCACCATCTTCATCCCCCTACCTCACCACCACCTTCATCATCAACACCCAACAACACCTTATATTATTAATAACTAAAACTTTATATCATAAAATTCACATCTAAAAATAATTTATATCTAAAAATTTCACATCAGAACATAAAATAAAAAAAGAACAGAAAATCAAGAAAAAAATCTATAAGATAACATAAAAATTCCTCCTTTCCCTAAGTCACATGAGCTAGCTCCTTATTCCTAAAATCCAGAACAAAATAGAAACAGTTCAAGATCTGAAATCCAAATCGAAAATCAAAATCCAAATTGAAAAACAAAATAGAAATAGATGAAATCAAAAACCAAAATCGAAAATCCAGAATTAAATCCACGTCATCACATTCATGCCACTTCAAATTCAGATCTGAAATCATGTTCGATTGAATAGGAAAATCAAATTCTTTATTTGTTGGTTGTAGAGTGAGAAAAGAAGAAAATCACACGCCACCATTGCACATATGCCACCACCTAATTTAGATCTGAAACAAAA
This sequence comes from Lathyrus tuberosus, assembly GCA_022829125.1. Lineage (NCBI taxonomy): Eukaryota > Viridiplantae > Streptophyta > Magnoliopsida > Fabales > Fabaceae > Lathyrus > Lathyrus tuberosus. The sequence continues at coordinate 19,686,651 of JALAZF010000050.1, forward strand.
TTTGATTGAAGAAGAAAATCAAAGGGTTTGTTTATTGTACAGAGAAAGACGATTTTAGGAAAAAGTTTGTAATGAATGAAAATGGGTTAAAGACAAAGAGAAAAAAGTGGAATTGAATGAATATTGGAATTAGATAAATTGATTTTGTCATTATACTGGTAGATTTTGTATTGATATAATATTATAGATTACAAATTTTTTGTGTGAAGATAAATGTAATTTAATTTTCTAGGTTTTGATTATTGATGAGCATGATAAGTTAAAAATAAACTTAATTAATTATAATTAATTTATACTTTTTTTTTTGTAGTTATTAATTTATTATGTAAAAGGTATTTAAAAAGATTATTTATAATATTATAAATATTAACTAATAATATTTTTTATTTTTTATCCTAATCATCATTTCCATGTCATTAAAAATATTTTTTCTATCCTACTCATCAATGCCACATATGCAAAATTTGAGGGGACCAACCAAATCCTAAGTAATGTAAAATTCAGGGACCAAAAAGCTGGTTTTTAAAATGAGGGGAGTAAAAGTTAAAAAAAATTAAAATAGGAGGACTAAAAGTGCATTTAAGCCAAATTATTAAATGACATTTGTGACAATATCAAAATTCTATTTTCCCTTTCCTATTTCTCTCGTCTCATTCATTCAAATTATAAACAACCTGCATCTATACCTCACTTTTATTCATCTGGTTGCTTAGCCAAGTCAATTCCGATGATAGACGATTCTAATTATATGTACTCTGGGGGCTTGATCTTATGCTGTGATTCCATAAATGACTCCGATCTTAACCAAGGAAATTCAAGGTTCAGAAATTCAATTGAAGATGTGCCGGCCAAAATTGGCATACAATAAAGGAGATGGGTATTGAAGAGGAAGAAGATGAAGAATTATTTGAAGGGCTTATCAGGGACATGGAGAATAGGGATAGAAACATGTTTGAAGAGTTGAGGGAGGCTGCTACCATTGTCCCATGAATATAGTTTCTTATAATATTCGTGGGACTGGGAACTCTCTGAAAAGAAGTAGGATCAAGCAAGTGATTACTTCTTGTAAGGCTGATTTTATGTTTCATTCAAGAATCGAAGTGTCAGAGTATGAATAGTAAATTGGTGCAAAGTTTATGAGGTAATGTTGAGTGTGATTGGTCTGCAATTAACTCTATTGGATAATCTGGAGGTATACTTACGATTTGGAGAAGGGGAGTCATAGACCCGATTTATAGCTTTAGAGGCAATGGTTATTTGGGAATTAATGCGAATTGGAAAGGCATTAACTGCTACTTAGTCAATGTTTACGCTAAATGTAGTCTTAGGGAAAAACGTAATATGTAGGCTGATCTTATTAACCTGAAGAATAAAGTCCCGACAGGTGAATGGTTGCTGGACGTGATTTTAACGCGATTAAGTCAATCGAATAAAGGAGGGGTAGTGTGTCTCTTAGCTATGTGGAGACGGAGGAGTTCCTTACTTTCATGGAAATGATGGAATTGGTGGATCCTCACTTAGTTGGGGATAGATTCACTTGGTTTAAGGAAAATCGGAGCTGCTGTAGTAGATCAGATATGATGTTATTCTTTGAGACTCTTATCCATAGGTGGAGTGTGGTAGCCCAAAAAGTGGGAGATCGAGACATGTATGACCACCGTTCGGTGTAGATTCGTGCTAATTCAGTTAATTGGGGACCTAAACCTTTTAAGGTATTCAATTGCTGGTTCAAACATCCTCAATTCCTAGAATTCGTGAAGTCATAATGGAATTCTTTTAACTTCCATGGGAGCGCTGTCAATGTACTTTGCAAGAAATTCAAAGCATTAAGATCCAGGTTAAGGTGGTCGAACAAGGAGGTCTTCAGGTGGGTTGATTTAAAGATTGAAACAGGTGTTGAGTTATTGAATGAAATCGAAGCAGATATATTCAAGGATGGATTATTAATATCAAGTGATGCATTGGCCAAGAGGAGCATTGCTAATGAGTCGATATGGGATTCACTGTTGTTGATAGAAAGCATTTTAAAACAAAAGTCAAGATCAAAGTGGGCAAAGGATGGGTGATCTGAACACTAGATTTTTTCACTTAATGCTGAAGTGTAAAACTGAGAGAAATATGATTTAAGCTTTAAGGGTGGGGTCTTCATTATTGGAGGATGTGGATGCTATCAAAATGCATTCAAGACTCACTTTGAAGACAGATTTTCGAGGGACTCTAATCTGAAACCAAACATTGATTTGTCTGGGCTTTCCAATCTCACCTCGGCGGAATGTTTGTCTGTGCTTGTGAATGGCAGTCCAACGAAGGATTTTTCGATCTCTAGGGGGCTCAGACAGGGTGACCATTTGTCCCTTTTTTGTTTGCTTTAGTTGCTGAAGGGATTACTTATGTCGTAATCAATGTTGCGAGGTTGGAGATTCTTACTGGGTTCAGAGTTAACAACGCGTATCCCACAATTTGTTGCAATTCGCAGACGTTACAATCCTTGTATGTGACGCTTCCTGGTCTAACATGTGGGGATTAAAAGTTATTCTCCGTGCCTTCGAATTAATTTAAAGATTGAAGACTCACGCTTCTAAGAGTTGTTTGCATGGAATTGAAGAAGAGGACTCTTTTATGGTGGCTGCAACCCGTTTCTTAGCTTGTAAGAATGAAAGATTTCCTTGCAAATTTCTTGGCCTTACAATTGGAGGCAACCATCGGTGTTTGGCATTTCGGAAACTCGTCATTGATAGATTGAAATCCCGTTTGTCAGCATGGAAGGGCAGAATGTTATCCATTAGTGGGAGAGTAAATCTTTTGAATTTTGTCCTGACAAACCCTCATATCCACTATATCTTATTCTTCAAAGCACATGTTAAGGTTGTTGCTCAAATCAGAACATTACAGTGGAGGTTTCTTTGGTATGGCATGGTGGAGAAAAATGGATTGGCAATGATTAGCTAGAATACCGTTGTTGCACCCCAAATTTTACCCTCTTTTTTTTTGCTATTTGTAGCTCTATTTCATATTCTAATTTAATATTTATCTTAGCTTTTATTTGTTTTATGATTAGTTTAATTTCAATTTTGGCTTTTTTTTTATTATTGTATTTATATTTGAGTTATTTTAGTTTTATTTTAATCAATTCTAATATTAAGTCAATTTTTACTTAATTAGGCTAATCATCCATTTAGTTTCTTTTAAAATTAATTCTTAATTTAAATGTTTGTTAGTTTATTTTATTTTCATATTATTAATTTAATTAAGAGAATGTGCCCCAAAATGATGCTTGCCGTGACCAATGTCATTTGCAATTGTGGATTCTCACTTCATTGCCATGGACCAATGAGAATTAAGCAATTTGCTTTGACTTTTCAACCTCATCATTCCAACCCATGAGAGTGTGGCATGTGGCATACAAGGAAACCAAAATAGCCATTTTGTTCATCCCCACTTTATCCCATTCACGAAATTCAGAAATGAAGAAGAAATTCAAAATGTGAGCTCATCAATTAAATTCAATTCTTTTCAAATTCATCAATCCGTTGGCGCGAATCTTCACTTGGTTAAATCCCAAAACTTTCCCGTTTAAGCATCTCCATCTGGTTTCATCAAAAGCAACTCTAGAAATTCACCATTTTCATCATTTTCTCTGATTCAATCTGTTTCGCACTGCCATGTCCTGCTTTCCCTGCATTTGTCATAGCGCTATCTCTATCAATTTCCTTCTTTCAATACCTATCTACTTACCACCAGAAATATAGCTGAGAAGCAATGCCCATTCTAGCATTTTGACCCTGCGAACTCAGAACATTGGTGCAGCATTGGAGCGTATGTCTCTTTGAGGATCAACGGTTGAATTCAAATGTCAAATTTTTGCCCACCAAATGTTCGAGGAATTAACCCGGCCCATGATGCTTCTCATCAACCCAACACCTTGCCTATTTAAAGAGGCTCTACTTCAGTTCTATCAACATCTTTTCTCACAAAAATACACAAAGTTTTTGAGCTTTCAAGTGACACGAGCAAGAGAGGAAGAGGTTGGTTTCGTGGAGCTTCAAGTTCAGAAGAAGGTTTAGCAAAGAGGAAGGTGCAGTGGACATATTCCATTTGGTAAACCGTTTCTCCTTACTCATTAATCTTGTTCATGTACCTTATCATATTTATATCATGAATGTTATGTACTATCTTCTGGTTTCACTTCCTTTTATCCATGATAAAAGTCATGTTTGTTTGTTTATACCATTTTCCCTTGAACAGCTATTAAGAGGTAAGTTGATGTTCAGTTCGTCTGGCTGATATACTACGGTAGATGTTTTTATTCTTGCTATTATACTTAAGATATTAAGTATTGACAGTGTGCATTGTTCTGTTCATTACCTGTTTGGTAAGCTCATGATAACTCCCTTTGTTGTGTAACTCTGCCCATGCTTGAATGTAAGTGCTGGTTATGAACTTGTGACTGTTTTTTTTAGGATATTATGAAAAGAAATAAGGACCCTGACTTGCTAACCTGAGACAATTGGTATGTATGAATCCTGTGTTGGACTATTTACTTTCATGATTGTTATGATTCCATGTACATAATGTGGGTCATGATATTGTTGACAAGGTAACCGAGCTGTTTTCTCCCTAAATATGATTTGTGTCATTACTGCCATCATATTTAATTTGTGTGTGCATAGCTCTTAATGTTCAAGTTGGATGTGTGTTAACTGTTAATATGGTTTGTCTAGTTGATATGATTTGTCTAATAAATATCCAAGCTTATAGCATGTTACTTGTTTAAGTCAAATTGGTCTAAGCACGTGAGGCTGACACTTGAGGATCTGTCCTTGGTTTGTTGATAGCATGTTGTATTCACAATTTACTGCCTTATGAACATATGAACTGCTTATTGATGCTATGTTTTCAAAGTTTCACCTCTATCTGCTTGGGATGTTTGTGATTGTGTTGTGAAGTACTTTGTGCTTAATCCTCATGTCATGTTTGAAGAATTACCACTGTGTCCGGCTTAGATGATATCATAAATCTTAATTCTCATTTGCGATAATGTCTAGACTGTATGCTGGTTTATCTTAACCTGAGCTAATCAAGGATAGGATATTTGTCATCAAGATTTGCCATGTATCACCACGCTTTTCTGTTAAATCAAACAAGCTGTCACTATTTGTTTATGTGTTTGATGTTTGATTTGTGGCTGCTCTCTTTAAAACACCATTCTTGTTGTGTTCTTGTCCAAATTGCTATTATTTCCGTTTTCCATGTCAGTATTGGTCTTGGTTGCCTCATGTTTACCATATGTACATTTTGCTCTGCATTGTCATAACTCTCTGTTGCATTTAATTGTCTAAAACATTGCCATGATCAATTCTGCTATGCTGTAACTTTAAATCCATGACATGCTCATGTATTTCTGCTCATACCACTTGTTTTGGTACTTTGAATGATTAATCCTGTTGTTTTGTTCTTTCGTTGATTAATTAACATTGGATATATATATGCCGATTTTAAAACAACTCTGCTGTCTTTCATTTAACATGTTAGTCATGAAAATGCTTTGATGTACATGAAAACCAGTTTGTTGCCATGCTGTTTTGGATCCATAACATGCGTGCATCCGAGATATGTCATTTCAATTCATTGCGAATGTGTTGTACGCCTGTTTGTCTGTTTGCTGCCATGCCTGTGTTGGAATTGTTACACTATGTGTTCAAGTGTCCCATTACTTTGTAGGGTTTTAGTTTGTATAGCAAAAGCATTGCTTGATATTTAATCTATTTGGCAATTCTTATGTTGAGGTGGTAATCATATGTCATTTGTCTTCTCTTATTAACAATTGTTTGAATGATGAATGGCATGGTGTTGTTTGAGCTGGACGAACATGAGTTTGGTTTGCTTTGTTCCTTCTGGTTTATGCACGCGCGAAGACTTATATATATATATTGAAGTGAATATGTTACCGGATGAAACACGCCGTCCCAACGGTCACACACTTGCACTTAAACGCCTTGTCAACCCTTAGGACTGGGGTTCGAATCCCCCTCGCCCCAGTCCTTTTATTTTAATTTTCCATTTCGCTTGTTTCTTAAATATATATGCGTGTTTGCTTTTATGTTCAAATCGCGCGCACAGCACAGTTGGGGGAGTTTTGGGGCCTGCAGGTAAAGGGTCATGGGTTCAAACCATGTTTGGAGCATTTCCTTTCCTTTTTAATCAATACCATTTCTTTTATTTAAAGTTTATATAAAACAATTTATTTTATCTTTTAGAAATTCCATTTATTTTCAAAACTCCAAAACATTTATTTTATTTAGTGATCTATTTTCCTAAATAATTTATTTAGTAAACATTTTATTAAATTTCATATTTCATTTTAAACTTTCTTTTAAAAAGGTGGATTTTACATTTAATCCATGTTTATTTAATTTTGAATATTTATTCTTATTATGTCTTACAATGCTTTGGCCAATAATTGCATGTATGACCAATTTCATCTTGATTTCATTTTATGTCATATACCATCCTGACTATTTTTCTCATTCATATTATCCATTGTGTGTTTATTCAAAATGTTTTCAAACTAATACTTGGACTTCATGTCAACCATTTTTATACCTGATAAGTCGATCGTTCTCGCGATCGCAACCGACCTCCCTTTAGCCTCCTCTTGGGCTTTATACAATGATTACCTACTCTATCTTGATCTCTATGCATGTATGCTCTATTTCTCAAAATTCATATGTCATTGATTTATCTTTGACTTTTTATTATTTATTTTGAAGCATAATGCAAATCTTATGCTTAACTTTACTTCACCTTACCTTTATTTATTTAAGCATAATGCTAATCTTATGCTTATTTTCATTATCTTCATTTATCTTATATGTGAAGCATAAAGCCATTATTATGCTTGTAAATGTACTCACATTTGATATCTTACCCTTTATCACTTCACTTTCACTTATCTTTTATCGTTTGAGCATAAAACTATTATTATGCTTATACTTGCTTGTATATCATGCTTTATCTTATATCTTTGCTTATCATGCTTTATCATGTAACTTTTATTTATCCTCCGCATCCAAAGGAAGGTTTTATGGTTGACTTTTAAGTCATTTGTTTTACTCTAAGAGTTCCTTAACTCTTAGTGGTGTTCATCACATGAACCACCACTCTCTTTACTAACTAAACACAACATAGGTCCATCCCAACTAGACCTAGAGAGTTTTAGACTCTATTCATCCCCTTCTTAATTATTGGCCATAGTCAATAATTCAGTAGATCAAGAACTACGTGTACTCTGATTTTGTACCTGGGAATACGTAGGCTAAGGTGCGATGCCTTACCGAGTACCCTTAGTAACTAACATCTAGGGTTTCTTTTCAAGCCAATGCATGTTTTCTTTAGCAAACACGAATAACAAAATAAGAGGTTCCCGTAGAGTACTATAGATACTTAGGGTGCTAATACCTTCCCTTTGTATAACCAACCCCCGAACCTTAGATCTTCCCCCTTTAGGTTTTTTTACGATCTTGAACCTTTCCTTTGGATAAATCAAAGTCGGTTGTAAAAGAAATATGATGCAAGTTAATTAATAGCTTGTTATCCGATTTTCACCGCAACAGAAATGGCGACTTCACTAGGGAAGTGAAAGGAATGTTAGACTTATTGCTGGTCCTTTCCTAAGAGGGTTAAGCCTATCTTGTTTTATGTTATTCATGTTTATTTATTCTACTTGTATATTTGCATGTATATCTGTATATCTGTTCTTGCTTGACTTTTCTTGTTTAATTTGGGTTGACATGATATCTATGAGGGAGATAAATCCTATACCCGGATTTGAGCGTACACCTATTATAGGACGATGGTCAATTCAAGGGGGCTTTGAAGGAGTCGATTCCTGAAAAAGTTAACTTGAGACACCATCACTCAGCTTAGGCCTTCTTGAGAGTTTAGTCATGTTGAACAATCCTTTTCGTGAAAACGTGCTACTCTCAATGAATGTGCCATTGAGGTTGAGGACCGTAGTTACCTTTAACCCCACTTGACCTTTTAGATGTAGTGCGGAGACTATGATGGAGTCTATTTCTGAATTGGTCGTCACGCGATACTACACTCAGACAAGATCCTCTTGAGAATTTTATTGATTACCAAGTCATCTGGGAAGTCGATAAAATTTGAAAGATGGATTGCAGACTCTGGGAACTTTGTAGAACCTTGTTCGGCAGGTGAAAACCCATAGTACACACATTTTGGGATGGGTAGACCAGACTCCATGCTGTGATCTCGAACCCTTGATCCTGCTATGTGTGTTTTACATCCTGTTTGCATCTTGTATGTCATTTGCCTGTTTGCATGTTTCATTGCATGTGTCTGTTTGCCCAGTTCTTCATTTCCCATTATCTCTATCTTCCAGAGATTACCTGTGAGTCGTCAAGCTGATTCCTCGACACTGATACTGGACTAGAGCTAACTACAGACGAAGGATGTCAGAGCAAGAGATACACAATGTTGAGGTCCGAATGGAGATCGATGAACTTAAGTCGAGCATGACTAAACTCACTGAGATGCTCCAAGTTTTTATTGCTAGGTTAGAGCCTCCCCAAAAGACAGTCGTCCAAGAAGTTTCAAGTGATGATCCTCCACCAGTTCAGTTACCACCATCAACTTGGCCCGAGTTTGGTTTACCTCCTAACTATTCTCCGCCTCTTGCATCTACTGCTATGGTTGGTCAGACTGCTATGCCTGTTTTTCAAGTTCCTGTTTTCGCCGAGACCAGACCTGTGGTCTATGCCACTCCACAACTCGTTCGAGCTTCTTTTGAGAATCCCCGCTATGAGTACAATGCTACCAGTGCTCAGGGTGAAGAGCCTGAATATTTGGTTGAACCTGAAGTCGTCCATGAGCGGTTCCAAACTTTGGATAAAAGACTCAAGGCCATTGAGGGTAATGATTTCTTCGACTTGGATGCTGACAATTTATGCTTGGTGTCTGACCTTGTTATGCCTGCAAAGTTCAAATTACTAGAATTTGTGAAGTACCAGGGGCATTCTTGTCCAAGGGCTCACTTGGTCATGTACCTTCGAAGAATGACCGCTTATGCTGATAATCAAAAGCTGCTTATCCATTGTTTTTAAGATAGTTTGAGCGGAGCTTCACTCAAATGGTACATGAATCTTGAACAGAGATCCATCCGCTGCTTTCAAGATCTTATTAATGCTTTCATGAAGCAATACAAGTATAACTTGGACATGGCTCCTGATCGCCGTCAACTTCAGAACATGTCTCAGAAGGATAAGGAATCTTTCAAAGAATATGCTCAGCGCTGGAGAGAGCTCATTTCTCAAGTTGAACCTCCTTTAGGCGAAAAAGAATTAACTGGTTTATTTATTGATACATTGACTCCATTTTATTGGGAGAAGATGATTGGAAGTGTTTCATCCAACTTCACTGATCTAGTTACTATTGGCCAAAGACTTGAGGAAGGCCTCAAGAAAGGAAAAATATCCAGAGCCGCTGAACCCTCAAATGCTGTGAAAAAACCCTTTGGGAACTTCCATAAGAGGAACGAGGATCAAGCCAACGCTGTGATGTTTGAAGTGAAAAGGCCTCATCCCCAACCTCGATATAATATTCACCCTACTGTTGCTACCGTCACTCCTGTGGTTACTGCTCCACGACAAGCTCAAGCTACCCAACGTCCACGTGCAGGACAGAACCAATACTGAAATATGGGTCAATTTGATCCCATTCCCATGACATACACCGAACTTTATCCTGGTATGGTGAAGAAGGGGTTGATTACTACAAGACCTTTACCTCCTCCTCCAAATCCTCTTCCAGCCGGCTATAGGGCTGATCTCCATTGTGAATACCATCAAGGTGGTGCATTTCACGACTTGGAAAATTGTTATGCATTGAAGGCTAGAGTACAAGAGTTGGTGAGAAGCAAAATCCTCTCCTTTAAAGATAACCCTAGTGTTCAGAATAACCCTTTGCTCGGGCACGCCAAGTGAGGCTTCAGCCAACTTCAACAGATTATTCTCCTAAAAGCCAGTGTTTCAGACAGGACAACTCATCTTTGTTTCTGATTAGTCACTAGGCCTTTGTTTCTTGTTGTTTGCATTTTTCTTTATAGCTGTTTGCCTTCAACTATGTCTGTACTTTCAAATTCAATGAAATGAGCGTCTTTGCAACTTTTTGATTCAATTCAATTGCTATTTATTCTAAATACTTTCAAAATATACATTTTCTTTGCCACTCTATTATGCAAAGATTGGAGAATGATGATTACCTCATATACATAATTGCCGTGATATGCTTTCAACTAAACCTTGCCAGTGATATAAGGCATTATTTCAATTCCCAATTACTTCGAACCTAGAAGTAGGAACCTTTCTTTCATCACATAAAATACCCTCAAAATTTCAATGTTGGGGCAGGGTATTTCTCAATTTCAACTAAGACTATGATTGCAGTTCATCATAAATTCTGGGGTGGGCACCAGTAAAACTTTGAGCCTATACTTTTTGCTTCATAAACCAGAAATCGTATCTCATTACAACCCTTCAAAAGACCTGATTGAGATAAGGTTACTTTGAAAGCATATTACAGCAAGGTTGTGTAACCTAACTCTTAGAAGTCTTTGCATTAAACCCTTTCACCTTAATGTCTTGAACCGCCGTGTTCTGACTAATGATTCACTTTACTGTGCATCTTTTTCAAAATAATTTTTGATTTCAAAGTTGCATTCACCATGTTTGTACAAGAACTTTTGTTTGCAAACAGGCTTTCCTCTCAAGGAATTTTTCAAACACTAAAGAAACTTGGTCAGTGATTTAATCAGGGGCAAGTTCCTATCATATCCTGTCAAGGATCAGTTCAAGATTTGTGGTTAATGGCGACTTCTCAAAATTGGTTTATTCAGAAGATACGTCAAGACTCATACTGGGGCAAGCTTTCCCAGTGTACAGTAAAACAATCATCTTTCAAGACTCAGTATGGGGCAAGCTTTCCAGGAGTACCATGAAACGGTCATTTCAGAATCAGACAAGCTGAAGCAATGATCAGCTCATCTACAATAGTCAACTAATCTGGGGCAATTTACTTGAAGAATCCCCAAGCATCTCTTCATCCTTCCTACAAGGATCATCAATTTGGATACAGTTTACCGGTGTGGCAGATGTGTTCAGCAGTAGCACCTCTAACCCTTAAGCAATGACAGTGATCTCCGTGTTAAGGAATCAGTCTTCCAGTCTTGTCTTCTCCTAAAAGAGTCAAGTCGTGTCATCAGTATCGGCATTTGCATTTAATCATATATCATCTACATTTTTCATATACATGTGCATATCATGAGTGTTTCATCCTTATTTGCGTTTTTCCCAGGGTCGGGTTGTTATCTACGTCTTACCTTGTGGTCAAAGTCCAACTTGCTTGGCGCCTATCAAACTTTTACCTGCCTTCATTCAGTGCCATTCCTGAATGTTGTCTTTTATCAGTCTTCTTTCTTCCCAGTGTTATTCCTGGATCTTTGCCTTCTTTCATCCCAGTGCCATTCCTGGATGTATTCCACACTATCATTCAGTGCTAGTCCTGAACATAGTGACTTGCTCTGTTTTCAGTGCCCTTCCTGAAAGTTCACATTTTATGTCCAATGCTTTCTTGGATTTACTCTCTTATCTCTTTCTCATCTAATGATATTATGAGTTACATCCTTGTCTAAAGCCATTATTAGACATTGTGACCACTTCCATCCAAAGCCATTATTGGATGACTGTCTTCTTCACCTCTTTACCTTATCTAAAGCTATTATTAGATACCATGATTCATACCTCCATCCAAAGCCATTATTGGATGACTGACTTCTTTAACTCATCACCCTATCTAAAGCTACTATTAGATATCGTGGTTCGTACCTTTTGTTCAAAGCTATTATTGGGTAATTGGTTCTTTCCATCTGATGCCGGTCCAGATGTATCTCTCTTTCTGATATTTTTTAGATCGAGTCTTTGTTCGCTTTTATCTAAAGCCATTATTAGATATGAGGATTTCATTCACTTTCATCCAAAGCTATTATTGGACGATCGGTTCCCCCGCATTCAAAGCCATTATTGGATGTAATCTTTATCCACTCTTACCTAAAGCTATTATTAGGTATGGTGATATATTCATTCTCATTCAAAGCCATTACTGAATGATTGTTTTCCCTGCATTCAAAGCCATTATTGAGTGTAGTCTTGCTCACATTTATCTAAAGCCATTATTAGATGTTGTGATTTTGCTGGTAACGCTTCTTCTCTTCTTTGTTCGCTTTATCTAAAGTTATTATTAGATATAGTGATTTGTATCCCCTATCCAAAGCCATTATTGGATGGCTGGGTTCCTCACTTTTCACTCCAAAGTTATTATTGGATGATTGGTTCTTTCTATCTGATGCTTTCCCAGATGTGTGCCCCTGCCTGATAATTTTCAGATCGAGTTTATTATTCACTCTTACCTAAAGCCATTATTAGGTATTGTGACATTTCCACTTAGCATCCAAAGCTATTATTGGATAAGTGTTTCCCTCGCATTCAAAGCCATTATTGAACGTAGTTTTTAGCTGCTCTTAAGCCATTATTAGATGCTGTGGTTTTACCTTCATTCAAAACCATTATTGAATGTCTGGTAACGTTTTCTTGGATCCCACTCTTTGCTTACCTTGTCTAAAGCCATTATTAGACATTGTAATTTTATACCTTCTATCCAAAGCAAGTCTTGGGTATCTGATTCTTTTACCATCTGATGCCTTTCCAGATGAGTCTCTCTTTCTGATGATTCTCATATCGAATCTCTTTATTCAGGTTATCTAAATCCATTATCAGATATTATAATTTGTACTCTTTATTCAAACCTTTCATTCAAAGCCATTATTGAATGACCATTTTATTTAACCAGTGATCAGATCTTCTTTCTGGTCTTATACCCAGGAGGAGTTTGGGTTTTGTTCCCCGTTAGTTTATCTTCCCCCTGGTCTTTCCCCTGTAAAGTTTTTCTTTCAAGTCTTCCTGGTGAGTCTCTTTCGTTGGTTGGCTTGTATCCCCATTGAGTTTGTTTCTCATGGATGTTGATTTGTTCCCTGGTCTTTCCCCAGTGGAGCTTTCTGGTCTTTTGCTCCCTGTTTACCCCTTGGTGTCTCGTTGTGTATGCATTTTTGCATCTTCTTGGCATCATATTTGCTGCATTGCATATGTGTGCATCTAGGGTAAAATTTTCGGTTATCTGTATTTAAATATCCTTCACCGTTGATTACATAAAGATTTTTATCTCTCATGTCATCAGGCGAAGATATTTAAATAGGGGCAACTGTTGCACCCCAAATTTTACCCTCTTTTTTTTGCTATTTGTAGCTCTATTTCATATTCTAATTTAATATTTATCTTAGCTTTTATTTGTTTTATGATTAGTTTAATTTCAATTTTGGCTTTTTTTTTTTATTATTGTATTTATATTTGAGTTGTTTTAGTTTTATTTTAATCAATTCTAATATTAAGTCAATTTTTACTTAATTAGGCTAATCATCCATTTAGTTTCTTTTAAAATTAATTCTTAATTTAAATGTTTGTTAGTTTATTTTATTTTCATATTATTAATTTAATTAAGAGAATGTGCCCCAAAATGATGCTTGCCGTGACCAATGTCATTTGCAATTGTGGATTCTGACTTCATTGCCATGGACCAATGAGAATTAAGCAATTTGCTTTGACTTTTCAACCTCATCATTCCAACCCATGAGAGCGTGGCATGTGGCATACAAGGAAACCAAAACAGCCATTTTGTTCATCCCCACTTCATCCTATTCACGAAATTCAGAAATGAAGAAGAAATTCAAAATGCGAGCTCATCAATTAAATTCAATTCTTTTCAAATTCATCAATCCGTTGGCGCGAATCTTCACTTGGTTAAATCCCAAAACTTTCCCGTTTAAGCTTCTCCATCTGTTTTCATCAAAAGCAACTCTAGAAATTCACCATTTTCATCATTTGCTCTGATTCAATCTGTTTCGCACTGCCATGTCCTGCTTTCCCTGCATTTGTCATAGCGCCATCTCTATCAATTTCCTTCTTTCAATACCTATCTACTTACCACCAGAAATATAGCTGAGAAGCAATGCCCATTCTAGCGTTTTGACCCTGCGAACTCAGAACATTGGTGCAGCATTGGAGCGTATGTCTCTTTGAGGATCAACGGTTGCATTCAAATGTCAAATTTTTGCCCACCAAATGTTCGAGGAATTAACCCGGCCCATGATGCTTCTCATCAACCCAACACCTTGCCTATTTAAAGAGGCTCTACTTCAGTTCTATCAACATCTTTTCTCACAAAAATACACAAAGTTTTTGAGATTTCAAGTGACACGAGCAAGAGAGGAAGAGGTTGGTTTCGTGGAGCTTCAAGTTCAGAAGAAGGTTTAGCAAAGAGGAAGGTGCAGTGGACATATTCCACTTGGTAAACCGTTTCTCCTTACTCATTAATCATGTTTATGTACCTTATCATATTTATATCATGAATGTTATGTACTGTCTTCTGGTTTCACTTCCTTTTATCCATGATAAAAGTCATGTTTGTTTGTTTATACCATTTACCCTTAAACAACCATTAAGAGGTAAGTTGATGTTCAGTTCGTCGGGCTGATATACTGCAGTAGATGTTTTTGTTCTTGCTATTATACTTAAGATATTAAGTATTGACAGTGTGCATTGTTCTGTTCATTACCTGCTTGGTAAGCTCATGATAACTCCCTTTGTTGTGTAACTCTGCCCATGCTTGAATGTAAGTGCTGGTTATGAACCTGTGACTGTTTTTTTTTAGGATATTATGAAAAGAAATAAGGACCCTGACTTGCTAACCTGAGACAATTGGTATGTATGAATCCTGTGTTGGACTATTTGCTTTCATGATTGTTATGATTCCATGTACATAATGTGGGTCATGATATTGTTGACAAGGGAACCGAGCTGTTTTCTCCCTAAATATGATTTGTGTCATTACTGCCATCATATTTGATTTGTGTGTGCATAGCTCTTAACGTTCAAGTTGGATATGTGTTAACTGTTAATATGGTTTGTCTAGTTGATATGATTTGTCTAATAAATATCCAAGCTTATAGCATGTTACTTGTTTAAGTCAAATTGGTCTAAGCACGTGAGGCTGACACTTGAGGATATGTCCTTTGTTTGTTGATAGCATGTTGTATTCACAATTTACTGCCTTATGAACATATGAACTGCTTATTGATGCTATGTTTTCAAAGTTTCACCTCTATCTGCTTGGGATGTTTGTGATTGTGTTGTGAAGTACTTTGTGCTTAATCCTCATGTCATGTTTGAAGAATTACCACTGTGTCCGGCTTTGATGATATCATAAATCGTAATTCTCATTTGCGATAATGTCTAGACTGTATGCTGGTTTATCTTAACCTGAGCTAATCAAGGATAGGATATTTGTCATCAAGATTTGCCATGTATCACCACGCTTTTCTGTTAAATCAAACAAGCTGTCACTATTTGTTCATGTGTTTGATGTTTGATTTGTGGCTGCTCTCTTTAAAACACCATTCTTGTTGTGTACTTGTCCAAATTGCTATTATTTCCGGTTTTCCATGTCAGTATTGGTCTTGGTTGCCTCATGTTTACCATATGTACATTTTGCTCTGCATTGTCATAACTCTCTGTTGCATTTAATTGTCTAAAACATTGCCATGATCAATTCTGCTATGCTGTAACTTTAAATCCATGACATGCTCATGTATTTCTGCTCATACCACTTGTTTTGGTACTTTGAATGATTAATCCTGCTGTTTTGTTCTTTCGTTGATTAATTAACATTGGATATATATATGCCGATTTTAAAACAACTCTGCTGTCTTTCATTTAACATGTTAGTCATGAAAATGCTTTGATGTACATGAAAACCAGTTTGTTGCCATGCTGTTTTGGATCCATAGCATGCGTGCATCCGAGATATGTCATTTCAATTCATTGTGAATGTGTTGTACGTCTGTTTGTCTGTTTGCTGCCATGCCTATGTTGGAATTATTACACTATGTGTTCAAGTGTCCCATTACTTTGTAGGGTTTTAGTTTGTATAGCAAAAGCATTGCTTGATATTTAATCTATTTGGCAATTCTTATGTTGAGGTGGTAATCATATGTCATTTGTCTTCTCTTATTAACAATTGTTTGAATGATGAATGGCATGGTGTTGTTTGAGCTGGACGAACATGAGTTTGGTTTGCTTTGTTCCTTCTGGTTTATGCACGCGCGAAGACTTATATATATATATTGAAGTGAATATGTTACCGGATGAAACACGCCGTCCCAACGGTCACACACTTGCACTTAAACGCCTTGTCAACCCTTAGGACTGGGGTTCGAATCCCCCTCGCCCCAGTCCTTTTATTTTAATTTTCCATTTCGCTTGTTTCTTAAATATATATGCGTGTTTGCTTTTATGTTAAAATCGCGCGCGCAGCACAGTTGGTGGAGTTTTGGGGCCTGCAGGTAAAGGGTCATGGGTTCAAACCATGTTTGGAGCATTTCCTTTCCTTTTTAATCAATACCATTTCTTTTATTTAAAGTTTATATAAAACAATTTATTTTATCTTTTAGAAATTCCATTTATTTTCAAAACTCCAAAACATTTATTTTATTTAGTGATCTATTTTCCTAAATAATTTATTTAGTAAACATTTTATTAAACTTCATATTTCATTTTAAACTTTCTTTTAAAAAGGTGGATTTTACATTTAATCCATGTTTATTTAATTTTGAATATTTATTCTTATTATGTCTTACAATGCTCTGGCCAATAATTGCATGTATGACCAATTTCATCTTGATTTCATTTTATGTCATATACCATCCTGACTATTTTTTTCATTCATATTATCCATTATGTGTTTATTCAAAATGTTTTCAAACTAATACTTGGACTTCATGTCAACCATTTTTATACCTGATAAGTCGATCGTTCTCGCGATCGCAACCGACCTCCCTTTAGCCTCCTCTTGGGCTTTATACAATGATTACCTACTTTATCTTGATCTCTATGCATGTATGCTCTATTTCTCAAAATTCATATGTCATTGATTTATCTTTGACTTTTTATTATTTATTTTGAAGCATAATGCAAATCTTATGCTTAACTTTACTTCACCTTACCTTTATTTATTTAAGCATAATGCTAATCTTATGCTTATTTTCAATATCTTCATTTATCTTATATGTGAAGCATAAAGCCATTATTATGCTTGTAAATGTACTCACATTTGATATCTTACCCTTTATCACTTCACTTTCACTTATCTTTTATCATTTGAGCATAAAACTATTATTATGCTTATACTTGCTTGTATATCATGCTTTATCTTATATCTTTGCTTATCATGCTTTATCATGTAACTTTTATTTATCCTCCGCATCCAAAGGAAGGTTTTATGGTTGACTTTTAAGTCATTTGTTTTACTCTAAGAGTTCCTTAACTCTTAGTGGTGTTCATCACATGAACCACCACTCTCTTTACTAACTAAACACAACATAGGTCCATCCCAACTAGACCTAGAGAGTTTTAGACTCTATTCATCCCCTTCTTAATTATTGGCCATAGTCAATAATTCAGTAGATCAAGAACTACGTGTACTCTGATTTCGTACCTGGGAATACGTAGGCTAAGGTGCGATGCCTTACCGAGTACCCTTAGTAACTAACACCTAGGGTTTCATTTCAAGCCAACGCATGTTTTCTTTAGCAAACACGAATAACAAAATAAGAGGTTCCCGTAGAGTACTACGGATACTTAGGGTGCTAATACCTTCCCTTTGTATAACCAACCCCCGAACCTTAGATCTTCCCCCTTTAGGTTTTTTTACGATCTTGAACCTTTCCTTTGGATAAATCAAAGTCGGTTGTAAAAGAAATATGATGCAAGTTAATTAATAGCTTGTTATCCGATTTTCACCGCAACAGAAATGGCGACTTCACTGGGGAAGTGAAAGGAATGTTAGACTTATTGCTGGTCCTTTCCTAAGAAGGTTTAGCCTATCTTGTTTTATGTTATTCATGTTTGTTTATTCTACTTGTATATTTGCATGTATATCTATATATCTGTTCTTGCTTGACTTTTCTTGTTTAATTTGGGTTGACATGATATCTATGAGGGAGATAAATCCTATACCCAGATTTGAGCGTACACCTATTATAGGACGATGGTATATTCAAGGGGGCTTTGAAGGAGTCGATTCCTGAAAAAGTTAACTTGAGACACCATCACTCAGCTTAGGCCTTCTTGAGAGTTTAGTCATGTTGAACGATCCTTTTCGTGAAAACGTGCTACTCTCAATGAATGTGCCATTGAGGTTGAGGACCGTAGTTACCTTTAACCCCACTTGGCCTTTTAGATGTAGTGCGGAGACTATGATGGAGTCTATTTCTGAATTGGTCGTCACGCGATACTACACTCAGACAAGATCCTCTTGAGAATTTTATTGATTACCAAGTCATCTGGGAAGTCGATAAAATCCGAAAGATGGATTGCAGACTCTGGGAACTTTGTAGAACCTTGTTCGGCAGGTGAAAACCCATAGTACACACCTTTTGGGATGGGTAGACCAGACTCCATGCTGTGATCTCGAACCCTTGATCCTGCTATGTGTGTTTTACATCCTGTTTGCATCTTGTATGTCATTTGCCTGTTTGCATGTTTCATTGCATGTGTCTGTTTGCCCAGTTCTTCATTTCCCATTATCTCTATCTTCCAGAGATTACCTGTGAGTCATCAAGCTGATTCCTCGACACCGATACTGGACTAGAGCTAACTACAGACGAAGGATGTCAGAGTAAGAGATACACAATGTTGAGGTCCGAATGGAGATCGATGTACTTAAGTCGAGCATGACTAAACTCACTGAGATGCTCCAAGTTTTGATTGCTAGGGGAGAGCCTCCCCAAAGGACAGTCGTCCAAGAAGTTTCAAGTGCTGATCCTCCACCAGTTCAGTTACCACCATCAACTTGGCCCGAGTTTGGTTTACCTCCTAACTATTCTCCACCTCTTGCATCTACTGCTATGGTCGGTCAGACTGCTATGCCTGTTTTTCAAGCTCCTGTTTTCGCCGAGACCAGACCTGTGGTCCATGCCACTCCACAACCCGTTCGAGCTTCTTTTGAGAATCCCCGTTATGAGTACAATGCTACCAGTGCTCAGGATGAAGAGCCTGAATATTTGGTTGAACCTGAAGTCGTCCATGAGCGGTTCCACACTTTGGATAAAAGACTCAAGGCCATTGAGGGTAATGATTTCTTCGACTTGGATCCTGACAATTTATGCTTGGTGTCTGACCTTGTTATGCCTGCAAAGTTCAAATTACCAGAATTTGTGAAGTACCAGGGGCATTCTTGTCCAAGGGCTCACTTGGTCATGTACCTTCGAAGAATGACCGCTTATGCTGATAATCAAAAGCTGCTTATCCATTGTTGTCAAGATAGTTTGAGCGGAGCTTCACTCAAATGGTACATGAATCTTGAACAGAGTTCCATCCGCTGCTTTCAAGATCTTATTAATGCTTTCATGAAACAATACAAGTATAACTTGGACATGGCTCCTGATCGCCGTCAACTTCAGAACATGTCTCAAAAGGATAAGGAATCTTTCAAAGAATATGCTCAGCGCTGGAGAGAGCTCGCTTCTCAAGTTGAACCTCCTTTAGGCGAAAAAGAATTAACTGGTTTATTTATGGATACATTGACTCCATTTTATTGGGAGAAGATGATTGGAAGTGTTTCATCCAACTTCACTGATCTAGTTACTATTGGCCAAAGACTTGAGGAAGGCCTCAAGAAAGGAAAAGTATCCAGAGCCGCTGAACCCTCAAATGCTGTGAAAAAACCCTTTGGGAACTTCCATAAGAGGAAAGAGGATCAAGCCAACGCTGTGATGTTTGAAGTGAAAAGGCCTCGTCCCCAACCTCGATATAATATTCACCCTACTGTTGCTGACGTCACTCCTGTGGTTACTGCTCCACGACAAGCTCAAGCTACCCAACGTCCACCTGCAGGACAGAACCAATACCGTAATAGGGGTCAATTTGATCCCATTCCCATGACATACACCGAACTTTATCCTGGTATGGTGAAGAAGGGGTTGATTACTACAAGACCTTTACCTCCTCCTCCAAATCCTCTTCCAGCCGGCTATAGGGCTGATCTCCATTGTGAATACCATCAAGGTGGTGCAGGTCACAACTTGGAAAATTGTTATGCATTGAAGGCTAGAGTACAAGAGTTGGTGAGAAGCAAAATCCTCTCCTTTAAAGATAACCCTAGTGTTCAGAATAACCCTCTGCCCGGGCACGCCAAGTGAGGCTTCAGCCAAGTTCAACAGATTATTCTCCTAAAAGCCAGTGTTTCAGACAGGACAGCTCATCTTTGTTTCTGATTAGTCACTAGGCCTTTGTTTCTTGTTGTTTGCATTTTTCTTTATAGTTGTTTGCCTTCAACTATGTCTATACTTTCAAATTCAATGATATTTAGCGTCAAAACCACCCAAACCGCACCGCGAACACCCCTAGTTGAGAGAGTTGTGTTAATTCAAATTAAACTTTCCTAACGACCCCTTTAAACCTAATGCTACAAATTACCCAAGCCAGATGGATTAAAGCGGATCTGTTATAGACAATTAGCATATGTAGTAAACCCTTCAAGGACTCCAAGCCTAAATACTCTACAAACTTATCACTAAGATTCTTTTAGCATATGTTATATGTAACAATCCTCTTTGTCAACTCGTGGATTAATTATGTAGCCATTCAAGACACTCAAACTAGAATTAAAGATGTCTTTATTGATGATGAGTATGAGTGGGTGTGAGAGGAGGACACATTTAAGATTGTAATGCTCCTAGATCTAACGGATGGGAGACAATGGAACAGTGTTGTCCCTTCCATCAGAGGCATAGGGGCACATGCTTGGAGAAAAGGGATTTTTTGTGATAAAAATTAACAATAACAGCAACAACTTGTTAATTAAAAAAACAATAACAAGAAAAAAAAACCTTAATGATATTGTTAGTAGGTGAGAGGCTTGAGGTGACTTTCTTCACAAGAGATGAAACAGAATTGAAAATGGAATTTCCATTGGAGTTGTTGTCATTTTGGTTTGAACTTGAAGCCATTGACATCTTCATTATCTTTATCAGCTTCTTCCATTGTCGGTAGTTCATGAACTCCTCCTTCTACTCTTGTATCATTTGAGCATCTAACTCCTTTACAAACTTCACCATTACAAGTGGGGAGGTGAGGTGGAGCTTGAAGTGCGTTTCGTGTTTGTGAGATGAGAAGAGACCAAAAAAATTTAAATGGCGTTTATCATAGATTAGAAGGAATAAATTATTATATAAATAGTAAATAGTCAACTTGCTGAGAAAGTCTATAATTCTATTTAAACTCTGAACATTAAAGACAAGCTTTTATTTCTTTCTTTGTCGGTCTCTGTCTCTGCTGAAGAGAAAGACAGACTTTTATACGAAATTCCCTTCAGTTTGCATATAAATTTCGTTGCTTGCATGTCTATATTGAAGGAGATAAATGTGTTTCAAGTTGAGCAATTCTTGCTGGAAATGGGTATAAGAGGAGCTACAGATTTGATGATCATGGAAGTGGAATTTTGACCAAGGGATGACCTTAAAGGCACCATTACCATCCTCTTCACCTCTTCAACTCAGAATCTTCAAGCATGAGGTGAGTTCCATAGTTAGAACTTGGGGTAGGAGAATTGGGAATAAATGCATGTTTGGGGTTTTGGGTGAGATAAAATGTTTGCATGCTTAATTAATTGATGAGAGTGTGTTCTTATGATGATAATACATGCCTTAAATCATTATTACATGTTTAGGTTGATGGGGTATGGATTGGTAGTGCTTCTTTGATCTTCCTTATCTCCGCATCAGTCAGCATCTGAATAACAATTAACCATAGCTTCTTTGCTTTCAGAGTCTCGTCGAAATAAAATTTAATAGTTTGTCGATCCTTTTAAGTATCTCAGGATTCTACTTGCAGCCTTCATGTGTGACACCCTTGGTTCACTCATGTATCTGCTCACTAATGCGACTGAGAAACATATATCAGGTCAACTGTTGCACACATATCTTAGAGATCCGACAATCTGTTTTAACAAAGTTGCATCGACTTTGTCTTCCTCTCCATGCTTCTCCAACAGTGGTATCAAGAGCCTTTGGTTCGTAAAGGGACCGACTTACTTGTATCGAAATTCCCATGAAGAGGTGTCCCGTTGAAATCGTAATGCCCAGGAAGAGATGTATCGAAATGCCTAGTAAGAGGTGCCTAGTAATAGGTGCCAACAGCGGTACAAGTGTATGTGGAAAAAAGAGATTCCACTTGAGAGGGAGTATTGTGGACTCACACTTGAGGGGGAGTGTTGAGAATAATAAAGTCAAGTGTGAGTTGGAGTCCCACATTGATTATAAATGTGGATAGTTGAGCATTTATAAGTGGGA
Source organism: Lathyrus tuberosus (assembly GCA_022829125.1). Taxonomy (NCBI): domain Eukaryota; kingdom Viridiplantae; phylum Streptophyta; class Magnoliopsida; order Fabales; family Fabaceae; genus Lathyrus; species Lathyrus tuberosus. Next base: position 19,709,185 of record JALAZF010000050.1, read on the forward strand.
GAACCCATACACCTATCACCTTAAGGTTTTGGGTGAATATGTGGTGTCTCTCTTACTTGTGTTGCTCTTGACCCAATGTTCAATGCTCCCTAGTGATAAAATCTCCCCAAACACAATTGACAATGACAACCTTCTTAAAAGAGTGCAGGAAGAAGAAGTGTACGAAGGTAACTAATGAACAGTATCGGGGATATAATACTCATTTCCTAGGGGAGCTCTCTAATGTTTCGACCCGCTTTATATTTTCAAATGGAATAAATACAACCATTTTTATTCTTATCATTAACATATGTGCCATCCTTATCTTCATATTACTTTCTAATTTATTTTCTAGTACTTTCTGCTTTTATCTTTCTTCTAAATTATTAATATCTCGTTATTCTAAGAGATAGGAGTTTGGTTGAAATAATAAAAGAACCAAACACCAAAAAAAACACAATTTTTTTTCTTCTCTAATTATTTTTAAGAGATAGGAGCTCGGTTGAAATAATAAAAAAATACTATATTTTTTTTAAATCATAGATTTTTTTATAGGTGGCTTTAGCTTTTCCCATAAAACTTATTAATAAGAATTGCAACAATTTTTTATTTTTTTTCTTTAATTTATTCATCTCAATAATAAATTGTTTGGTGGCAATTTGTTAACTTCTGTGCCACAAAAACTCATAAAAATATCAACAAAAACATGATTTAAATAAGGTGTTTTTGTAGAACTTATTAGTAAATCTTAAAATAAACCTTCATATCCATAAAAATATATATTTCAAGAAAATCTGTTAATATTTAATCACTGTCCGTGTTAAACTTTATTCTCAACTCGTTAATAATTTAATTTATTTGTAGATAAACAATTGAATACTTAAAATGCATTATTATGTCTTAATTTTAATAAAATATTTTTAAATTATGTATTTTTTAACCAAATTAGAATTCTTAAAATTTGTCTACAAGCAAAAAAAACTTTGATTTAATTTACATAAAAAAGAAAATTTTATAATTTTAAAACATACATATATATTCATTAGCAAAAATTATATGAGTTATTATAGTCTAATTATATTTTGACTTTCTAACGTGAAATCTAAACTATTACTTTTTTTATATTAAAAAATATGGCCAAATCAATTAAATTATATATAATTATATTTTGAATTTGTTTTGGAGACATAAATAACTAATAATACGTGTTTTAGATATTTAATCTCCTTAAAAACTAATAAGTTTATACTTATTTTACCGTCAATCAATCATTTTAAAGTAGAAAAGAGCTGTAAAAAATAATAATATAAAATAAGGGTGTAATAAAGTGTTAGCCAACCACTTTTTCCCGACTTTCCATGATAAAAAAAGTTGAAAATGAAGTTGAAAGTGAATTTTTCTATATTTGTGAAAATAAAAACTAATAGTAAATGAGTACAAAAAAAACAGTAGGCATTGTTTGCATGATATCTGTATTTAACAGATAAAGATATGAAAAGCTCTGTAAATCTGGAAAATAACATATGTGTGTGCAGCGTATGGTGCAGAGATCCAGTCTTTAGGGGAAAGAATTCAATAACTGTGTGGTTTCAGTGTTTTCCATAACATTAATTTGTTTACTTTATTTTTATCAATAGAATGGAAAGGTAGGGTTTAGAAATATATAATCACCTGACTAATTAGTTGGACTGCCATAAATATGTTAATTAGCATAACCAATTAAAATGAAATTAATAATACTAAGTGTAATGTGTGTTATTATAACGAAACAATTGTTCTCATTTGTTTCATGATGTCGAAATTTACCTTACATAATGGAGAAGTAATGTATCTGACGATAGAAAATATCAAATGGTAAGAATAGGAGACCTATGAAAAACTGAAAAATATCAATTCATTGTTAGCGTAAAGATGTCTAAAATTACTTTAAAAGTTTAACTAGTGGTTAGTCTAATAAATCAGTTTTCAAAATAAATAAAAAAACCCTGTTTTAATTGGCAAAATAAATTATTAGATTATACTAACTAGAGATTGTCCTAACTAGAAGTAAAATTTCATGAAATGCATCAAGTTGGCTACGAGAGAATCCTGCCACACTTAAAAAAATGTGTATATCAATTGCTCCAACGACAATTGCCATCAAGATAGTGCATATCAAAAATGCATCTCTACACTTAAGTGATCTTCTTAGAGAGAACTCAAATACTTAATTGTATTTGATTCTTGTTCTTTTCCAAGTGTATAACTTATACACGTGGAAAAGTAAAATAATCAATTACAATTAAGTATTTGAGTTCTCTCCAAGGACATCACTTAAGTGTAGAGATGCATTTTTGATATGCACTACCTTGATGACCATTGTTGTGTGAGCAATGGTTATACACATTTTTTTAAGTTTGGTAAGATTCTATCATGGCACACTTGATACATTTCTTGATATTTTACTTCTGGTTAGTATGACCTCTAGTTATTATAATCTAATGATTTATTTTGCCAATTAATTTAGATTCTTTTTTAAATTATGAAAATTGATTTATTATATTAACTATTATATTAAACTTCTAAAGTATTATTTAACATATTTAGGTTAAAAATGAATTGAAAATTTTCAGTTTTTCATAGCTTCTCCTATTCTTGTCATTTGATATTTTCTATCGTCCGACACATTACTTCTTCATTTGTGTCATTCGTGACATAGTATGTTATCTGTTATGTAAGGTAAATTTCAACCTCATGAGACAAATGAGAATAACTGTTTCATTATAATAACACACAATTAGAAAATTAAACTTAGTATTATTAATTTCATTTTAATTTATCTTTTTAATAGATTATGCTAGTTGACATGTTTATGGTAGACCAATTAACTAGCCAAGTGATTATATATTTTTTTTCTTTTTTATCATCTCTGTTTATTATGCATTTTAATTATTAACATTAAATTTATTTTTATTATAGTTATGGACATAGATTCTACTGTTAAGGCACTTGGAAGCTACGAATTATAACTTTTATGTTAGACTTTTCAAAATACATTATCGCGAGACTCGCCATTCAAGAAGGCTTTATATGGAGATTACTTATTTCCTTTCATTTTGTCTATATCTCTGGCGTTTTTTGCAAGTAAGGTTATTTAAATTTGAAAAAAAAATGTTTTCTTTCTATTTTATTTTTTTTATAAGTTTTTGACAAATAAAACACATGATGTTGAATTTTATTACAAGTCTATAAGACGGTGGTTCGAGGACTTTTTACTGTTCTACCCCACTCTAAAAATTTAAATACCATTCTAACCTCTTTTGAAAAAAATTTACCGGAATACCCTATTTGTTGAAGGTGCTCGTAATCCCAGTTCACGAGCACGTGAAGTGAAATAAATCTTTGTGGGTGCTCGTGAACCCAGTTCACGAGCATGTGAAAGATCATCATCATTATATTTGTTTTCATATCCAACCATTTTTTTCCAATATTTTTTATCAAATTTTTTATTTGTTTGGTCAGATTTTTTTAACCTTTCTCTCTCCTAAATTTCTCACATGCCACGCCTAGCCACTCATCACTTTCAATTAAAAAACAAAAAAGAAATAATCCTTCACATGCTCGTGAACTGGGTTCACAAGCACCCGCAAAAGTTTGTTTTATTTCACGTGCTCGTGAACTGGGACTACGAGCACCCTCAGCAAATAGGGTATCTTGGTAATTTTTTTTTAAAAGAGGATAGATTGGTATTTAAAATTTCAGAGTGGGGTAGAATAGTAAAAAAACCGTGGTTCGACAGTGGTGATGTAAACAATTTGGCTAACACGGGAAAGTATGTTTTGGGGATAGTGGTTGTAGGGGCTACCGTTACATATAGCCGACAACATAACCACATATGGCTTGCAATTGTCTTGGTCACGTCCCTTCTGACAATTACAGCTTATCACCTATATTAGGATACTGTCAAGGATTGTGATTTTTTAAATCCTAAATCTATAAATCCATGGCATAGAGATGATCTAATTTTAAAGAATAAAAAGATATACTTCATGTCAATTGCAAGTTTTCTTACCTCCGTGTGAATGAACATAAAAATAATCTTATATCTTTTAATATTAGAATTGATATTTGATAGCAGGCCTTACACATTATTTTGAGGATGACATGGGTGCAGAGTATCTTGCATTTCGAAACCAGACATGTTAAAATGGGACTGATAGAATTTTCATTGGTTGCACTAGAAGTAGTTGTGTGAAGAGGTCATTGGATTTTCTATAGGTGCATTTTATCATTTTAAGGATTAGTCATTGAAAATTATTAAATATTAAACAAAAACAAATAAGGAATTAAAAAACTCTTTTTTTAACATGATAGAAATTGAACACATAAGAAAAACTGCTCATCACCAGCGGTGAAGACAGATCCATCAAAATTTCAATAGAAGTGAGAGTCGAGTCATCCAATCACCCATCATCCAAAATTGGTGCAGAAAGATATAAATTAATATTTACCTCTGTAGTGTTCAATTTGTCAAAATTGTTTCGTTTTGTTATAAACAAATTAGCTTATCTATTCTTGCTAATCAGAGGCTTCTCTATCTAAGTTTAATAGAATGCTTCATTGCCTAAGTTCACAATCTCTTTTATAATAGAAATATAAAATAGTAGCAGGAATGAATATGTGCCTCCATATGTTACTTAGCGAGAATTAAATCATTTTGTTATTCATATAACAATTTGACATTAAATTATGGAAAATTGATTGTGCAAGTAAAGCACGAAACTACATTACAACTATATTAAATTTCAGGAAATTGATCATAACTAGAAATGTAAATTTGAAAGCTCACGAAGATGAAGGTTCTCCAAACTATCGGGGTTTAGAATCCTAATCCGAGGATTAGGGACTTCAGTAGTTCTAAATCTGAGTCTTCTACTTGTTATTCTTAAACATTTCATACTATCTAGTTAGTTTATGATATCATGAGTGGTGGACCGATGAACCGTGGAAAGCCGGAATGGATGGAAGTCAGGCATCAGAAAGTTACAAGGTCGGTGAACAGAGGATCCGTTTGGACTGCTAGGCGGGGAAAAACATTGATGATGAGGAGTAATTATCTTCATTTTTTATCACCGAGTTCCCTGAGACTGTGACGTTAAATATCTATTTGAGGTGTTCAAGGAATTCAGATTGGTGACTGAAGTGTTTATCCCATCAAAACTGGATAAACGTGGGAAAAGACACGGTTTCGTCGGACTTAGAAAAGTGCAGAATGTGAGAGCAATGGATGTTAAACTGGATAACATACACATTCAAGGGAAGAAAATCTAGGCGAATGTTCAAGATTCCAACGAGGTGATTATTCAGCCATAAATCAGGAGAGGATGTTGCATGTTCAAGATGTAAGGGGCGAGTTAATATGGATGATCGGGGTTGGAATACTAAAAAATCGGGAGTATCTTATGCTCAGGTGACTGTACACAAGATGAGGCCAAATGAGGTTGGCGTTAGGGATGAAACTAACTTCTGTTTGGCAAGTCATGTAGCAGGAAAGAGGGAATAGAAGCCAAACCAAAATTTGCTCACTTGCAATTCAATGTTCAAAAAGAGGATGATGCAAGATTTTCCAAAGCTTTTGTGGATGTAGTCGCAAAACCATGGTCGACGTATAATGTACAAACAACGTTTCATGAGTTGGGGTGTCTCAATATCAAAGTTATTCCAGTGGTAGCAAACCTTTGCCTTTTAGAGGAAGATAAGGATGTGTTCTCTGTACTCTGATAGGAGGATAGGAACTGGGTCGAGAAATGCTTTGTGTAATACCCCGTATTTTATTTCTCCGGATAACAGTATATTGTGATCGACTGAGTCCAGTGTACTCCGAGAAATTATTTGATAAATAATTAGAGTAACTGTGAAACTTAGATTAAATCCAATTACTATTATCTGACTCTAAGGTATTTTATTAATTTGGACTTAAGAGACTTTTTGGACATCTAGTAGTATTATTTCTAATACTAAGTTACTATATTTTTTTTTTCCTTTCACTTTCCAAACATAAAAGAAAAGATAGTAAGAAAGAGAGAGAAAGAAGAAAAGAGGAAAGAAAAGGAAAGGAAAGAGAAAAAGTGGAGAAAGAGGAATTTGAGGAAAATCCAAGAGCAAATCATCATCCATTCATCCCATCCTTGCCCAATCATCTCATCTTCATCATTTTCATCATCTATCCAAGGTGGGTTCATAGCATCCCTCTTACCATCAAGGCATGTGATCAGGGGAAAGATGGACAATTAAGGAATCATTCAAGGCACAAAAGGTCAAACAAGTTGCCTCAAGGCAAGCCAAGAGGTCTTTCAGGTCTCATACTACCTCAATTGATCATCCAAAACCTCAAGAAGGTGAGATTCAATAGGAGATTGAAGCACTACATCTTTCATTATGCAAGAGATCCAAAAAATGAAGGAAAACCCTCAAAAGAGATGGCTCATTGGTTCAAAATCACCCTTAAGTGGCATATCTCATCATCCTTTAAGAGGATATACAACATATTCTGAGGAATTTGAAATTGAAGACTGCACATTTTCCCCTTAGGAGGTGGGTATCAAAACTAGGGTTTCCAATTAAATCAGGTTATCTCTGATTTTTTGGACAAAACTTGATGTCATGGTATTCTACATGTCCTTAAGTGTATGTGTGTGGAAAATTGCCTCTCAATTGGTTTTAGAAGTGGTTCAATTGGAAAAAAATATCAAAAATCAGGAAAATTGGGGCTAAGTCAAATAATCAGAGGAAAAAGTCAACTCTTGACTTTTTGAGGCCAAATTCATGAAATTCATGTTATATGTGACCAATGTACAAAATTTGATCAAGAAACTCCAAAAGGATCACGAAAAATCAAGAAATTACAAAGCTGCCAAAAATAGAAAATTTGGGGTTTCCAAAAATAGTAAGTTTCGGACACTTTAGCACCATTCTTTGAGTCAGGCTTTCTCAATTTTAAAGCATCAAATCAAAATTTCACCAGGCCACAACAAAAGATCTTGTTTCAAGCTTCAAATCCATATAAAGAACAACTCCATTGGATAAAAATTTAGTGAGATATGATTGATCAAAGTTTGAGCAAAGTAGGTCAAAAACCAAGTCATGGCAAGGCAAGTGCAGGCCCATGCGCCATAATTTTGTCGAACACTTGGTGTACCAAATGTCCAGCCACTTTTCTCAATGATGGAAGCTCCAAACGAGAAAATGTTGAACATCAAAATTGTTCATCTCAATGTCCTCTTCAACTTTGATGTTGGACATATTTCCATTTGAGCAAGTTATGAGGGGGTTATGATGGTCCTAAGTTGACGCATTCATGCTGAATTTTCCAAGTCAGATTGCCATGCCAACCTACCAACCTGCCAAGCCCATGCACCCGTTCTGAACCATGATGTTTGGAGTCATTTTACACCATTCTACAAGCCTCTATTCAATTCAATTTCAACCTCAAAGTTATTCTCCTATATCTACTCTTTCATTTGCCACAAAAATTACACATTTCCATTCATTAAAGTGAGAGAAATTCATCACCAAACTTCCTTGTTTTAATTGATTTTATGCTGCTATAAAACCAGAAAAATAACATTGTTGTTGTTGCTAATTCAAATACTCATATACATACTACACACCAGTCGACATTCCATTTTATTAAACTAAAAATTTCCTTACATCACCACCCTCCATTTTAAACCCCACCATACACTTCATAAATTCACCCACACCATAACAAACCTACCCAACTCACCTCTAACTGTCATGACTCAGTTAGTTAGAGCCCACTCAGTTAACCCAACTCTAACTCACTTAACCCACTCAGTTTACCATGGTTAAACACACTTAACCCTAACTATATAAACAAGTTTACACACAATTTCAACTCTCTCTCTCTCTCTCTCTCATTTTTCCACATTTCTCAGAAATTCTTCTCAATCATTCTCTCCACTTTCTCTCTAATCTCACACATTTCTCACACTTTTCATCACAATTTCTCAAGAAATCTCAAATTTCTCTTTCACTCTCAAGAATTCAGATCCAGATTTCTCTTTCGTTTCTTCATCATTTTCGAAGATCTTTGAAGCAGAATCATCTCCATAATCTCCTCTTTCTACTGTATGCATTAGATTCGATTGAATCCACCATCGAAAAATCTCAAGTTTCACTCATCACTTCCAATTTCTACTCCAAGCAAGTATTGGATCTGGTTTTCGCCTTTATTTGGCACAAAGTGTTGATTTGAAGGTCTTGCAAGAAGTTATTGGATTTCTAAAACAAAAAATTGCATCTCACAAGGTTAGAGATCTTGAATCTTTTCCTTTAGTTCATCATATTTTTAGAGATTTACAATGTGAAATTAGTACTCATGCATTGCATCTGGAAGTCCTGAAATGATGGCACACCACTGTTGTTTAATTTGAAGTTTATGTGATTTTGTGATTTTTGTGAAATTCATGTTGAATGTGTCGCTTTCGTGCCATTTTTCTTGATGTTAAAATGATATTTTTTAGATTTAATTGGTATATTCGTGATCTATGAAGTTTGGGCTTCAGTTTGGTATCTTATTTTGTTAATTTTCATTAAGATTTGATGAAGTTATGAGGTGTAGAAGTTTGGGAAAAAAGTGCTGCGTTTTTAGTTGACTGTATGAGTTTAATATTGCTTTGCATGAGTTTATGATGAAGATGGCGACGTGGCAGCGTTTTAGTGGTTGTGTTCTTGCTTTTTGTGATTAGATCATGATTAGGATAATGATTGAGTGATAATGAGTGCATGATTGAGGAGAGAGAAGACAAACGGCGCGTTTTGATTGGTGAATAGAAGGTGCTTTACGGCTGGCCAGTGGAATTGAAGCAACACATTAATGAAAGTGTATGGCTAGCACGTGACAAACTTTGGGGCTTCAGGCGGTTCATGTGGGGGTGAGCGCGCAGTAGTTACCGTGGGCGTGCGTGCTATTCCATTGAGATAAGCATCATGATTAATCGCATGGCTATGATTGAACGTCCATGGAACCAATCGTGCACCACTACCACACACGATTCTGCAGTTTAGTGGATTACATTAATTTCTTTTTGCACCCTTCCATTTTTAAGGCCCATGTCTTTTGAACTAAAGAATGACTATTGTTACACCCCTCTCTTATTTCATTTTCTTTTTATTTTTCTTCATTTCATACACGTTTCATTTCTAATTTTTAAAATTACAAAACAACATCGTAAAATTCTAGAAAAATTCATGAGTGTTATCAAGACATTTAGGAAATTTTTGATATTTTTATTTCATGATTTTATTACATTTTTACCCCTATTTCATAATTTTCTTTGAATTTCCATTTGTATGCATTCCAAATGTGATACATGAATTTGTAGAATTTTGTTCTTGATCATTACAAACTTTTTTGACTTGATTATTTTTTCATTGATTCACTAATACATTGAAGCATGTTAGATTATTTTTGTTAGATTTTTTAGGTCATTTTATGACATGTTTTGATACTTGTCTTTGCACCACTTTGCATGATGTTTCAACTTGACCTAATTGCATTGTTTGAAGTCATTTTGCTTTGAATTTTGACATGCTATCTTGATGTGTGATTTAATTCTGACTTATACATTCAAATACCATGCTTGCATAATTTTCATAAGCCCATTTGATTTTTTTTATGCATTACATTTGAAGCATAATAACATGTCATATCATTCTAATTTTAGTGCATGTTTACATGAATTCTTTTGTGCATATTTGTATGATCATTTGCATATTTTGTGAGCCATTCATGTGACATTATAGGTCATTGTTACACATTATAGGTCATCTTTACATGTTCATTTCAATTTGAACTTTGTGCATCCTTAATATGTATTGTTTGCACTTTCCTTTTGAACTTCCACTTCACTTCTTCTTCTATTATTTCTTGAATGTCTTGATGTTGATTCATGAACAATTTTGAGATGTTTATAAACCATTTTTTCATTTAGTTTCAATTCTGGTTGTTGATTTACATGTTCTATTTATGCATGTTCCTTTCCTTTCTTTTCATCTTTCATCTATCCTTTCTTATGATAACATGTTTGAATGCTATGGATGATGATTGTTGCTTATTCATTTGAACTTGTATGATGATGATCACTTGTTGTCAATATGATTCACATTCTGGTTGTGATATTAAGACTTGATTCTTCATCTTTTTCTTTTGAATTTTATTGTGTATTAAGTATCTTTTTACTTCTTATACTTGTTTCCATGTTTACTAACCATGTAGGGGCTTTGGTAAGTTGAAATTGAGTGTGGATAAGGAATCTACATTCAAACTTCTTTCCTTTCATCTTTTACAATTCAATCTTGTATTTTGTTAAGTACTTATGTACTTTCTTTGATTAACTCATTACATTCCCTTTTGAGTTACAATTCATCTTCTACTTTAGAAGTGAATTGTTTAACTCATTCCTTCTTTAGACTTTAGGTTTTGCAACCTCACAAACCTTTAGGATCACTCCCTTAACTAATCAATTAGGATTGAGTCTTAGTTCACATAGATTTTACCTTTCTCCCACTTGAGTCGTTCATCTTCTCATCTCAAAGAAAATTCAAAATATCTAATAAAGGTAGGCATTTATTGCATTTAGGCCTTTCATATAAAGAAAAGATTATAGAGGGGTCTTCTCTTATAATCTTAGAATGTGTAGCATATAGCCCATCTTGGGTCAATGTGTTAAACATTTGATCTTGTATGAGGGACTTAAATGCAATACTTGTTGAAGGTACAAATAAAAAAAACACTTCTTCATTCCATAATCAACAAAAACACTTAATAAACACAAGTATGCTAGTGTGTTTGAACCTTAATAATTGGAACTAAGTGTGGGGGTCTTCTTCACCCTTAGTGTACTTTCTTGCCCATTCCATCTTGGAGTGTGAGAATGTATACACTCCAATGACTAAGATTTAGATACACTACCATATGCAAACAAATGGAAAAAACTTTTAAAAGACAAAAACAAACAATAACGTCTTTCCTTCGGGAATTATTTTCTCACCTCATTCACTCTCAACGTACGAACGTGCTTCTCCTCGTTCTCTTGCAAGATGGTAACGCACTCGGACCGGCGAGCCTGCAACACCTGAGCTAGAACGTTAGTTGTTCCCTAAAAAAAAACCAAACAATCCATCCCTAGTGAGGGGAACTACGTCGCTCTGATTCTCATGTTCCCGATGAGATACGTAGGCAGTGGGGTAGGGCCTATTCGAGCACTTCTTTTATTTTCCCTACATTTGCTTCTCTTTATCTCTCCTTTCCTTTTCCATTTCTTTTCCAGTTCTTTTTCCAGCATCCTTTCCCTACACCCTTTGATCGAGACAAGCAAGCGTGGATCCCATCGGGTACGATGGACGCGAGGGGGTGCTAATACCTTCCTCTCGCGTAACCGACTCCCTTACTCAGTTCTCTTGGTCGCAAGACCATGCTCTTTCCTTTCCTTCAGGTTTATGCGGTGTTTCCTTTCCCTTTCGTGGGATAAATACACATTACTGGCGACTCTGTTTCGGTGCCACTTTTGCGTTTGTACTTGGATGAAAATCCCGGGAGCGACAACCGGCGACTCTGCTGGGGACAGATTGACCTCTTGCTGGTCCATCCCTAAGCGAGTCAATCCTAGCGCTTGTATGTTTTCTTTCATTGGGTGTTTACTGTTATGCTGTATTTATTGTTACTGCATAGTTATTTACTGTATTACTGTATTTACTGCATTTTTGCATTTTCATTTCATGCGCTATATTATGCTATACTGAACTGTGCTGTTTTCTATTTGGCGGGATGGGATTTCTGAGGGATGAGCCCAGTACACAGGCTCGAGTATACACTTAGATTTAGAGTGGAGAGTAGTGGGACCTACGTGCCATCTGTGTACGTTGGTTAATCACGAAATTCACAGCTAGACGAGGCTATCTTAGGACCCATCATGGCGTACGCATCTTACGTATTCCATGATGTCGATCTAGAGAGCTGTCGACTCTAGTGACCGATCATGAGGACCTTAGTGGAAACATCTCTCTTTAGTGGTAACACTGGCAGACCACATTCTGCGGCAAACCCACTCGCACCCGAGAGCCCACTTTGGAACTTGCATAGGATGACCTTTATTTTCTAAGGTGAATCAGTGGACGACCTCTTTGATTGGCATAGCATTGTATCCTACGGGCTGAATGTGCTATCGCTTCTCAAACCTCCAAAGCTGACAAGCCATTTTTTCTAGGAACCACATGTGCGTATGGGTGGGATGTTTACAGGTTTGCAGGTAACCCAGCCTCCTACATACCTTACTTGTGATTCTATGATTGTTACAGACAGTGTATCTTATGACAGTGGTTTGAGTATTCATCTCAGATATATTGCCGGATTCAGTACAGAGACACAGTGCACACAGTTCAACACAGACACAGACACCTGGATACCTGATCACATGCCTTTTGCATTTGCATACTCATATCATAACAGGTTATGTTTGTCATTTTCAGGTACCTACCATATTGTCTGATTCCAATCATGAGTTCCCAAGAGGTTGAGGTTAAAAGGAAGAATAACGTGTCATATAAATTCCCTGATCCTAAGCTGGATTCATTGAACAAGATGATAAACATGGCTGGTTCTGGTGTTCTCAGCACTTTTCAGAAGGAATATGGAGAGCTGATTAAGATGGTATGTGCATTCACAAATTATGAGAAGGATGGGTTGCACACTTTCTTACCGTTCTATGAACCATCAATGAGATGTTTCCTGTTCCCTGATTACATTTTGATGCCCACTTTGGAGGAATTCTCATTTATTTTGGGAATTCCAGTCACGTCTTCTATACCGTATTTTTCTGAAGATGCTCTTACCCCCAAAGTAATTGCTGCTGTTCTACACCTGGACCTATTTGTTGTGAAAAGTGGCCTGAGTAAGCTTAAAGAAGACGAAGGATTTCATTTGGAGTTTCTTTTCCAACAAGCTCGGGAAGCTGCCAAGGCTAAAAACTGGACTACTTATAATGCTGTGTTAGCTCTTTGTATCTACGGTTTGGTGCTTTTCCCCGGTCAACCTGACTTTGTTGATATGCAGGCGATGAAAGTGTTTGTTTCGAAGAATCCGGTTCCTACCCTGCTAGGGGATTTTTATTATTCAGTACACTACAAAAATGAGAAGGGAAGAGGAAGTCTGGTTAGTTGTTGTACCCAATTGTTATGTCATTGGCTCTTCAAACATTTACCTCGAACTGGTGCTTTCGTAGAAACTGCTGAGACAATGAAATGGTCCAAGAGATTGATAGGTTTGACTGCCAATAACATCATTTGGCTTGATCCCAAATTACCGACAATAGAGCTTACTGTTAAATGTGGAAGTTTTCCGAATGTGCCTCTACTTGGAAGAAGAGGTGGGATTAATTACAACCCAGTGTTGGCTGTTAGACAATTTGGGTATGCTTCGAGAAATCCTCCTGCTGATGAAGAGATTAGTGCTTCTCTGTTTTTCGTGGGAACCAAGAATGAAAGAGTGCCAGAAGTAATAAATGCCTGGAAATTTAGGCAAAGAGAGGGAAAGCTAATTTTTGGCAAATGAGACTGTAGATCATACCCTGATTACGATGCTTGGATTGAGATGAAGGTCAAAGAGTTGTTGCTACCCTTTTCAAGAGAGATTCTCTTATGTCCAGATCAACACTCCATGGTACCGGCTGAAGAGTGCGAGAAATGGAAGAAAATGGTTAGAGAGTTGCAGATAGAGAACTCTGGAATGAGCAGATGTCTCCAGAAAGCTTTGGCTGACAACAAAGATTTGGAGAAAAGAGCATTGAAAGCGGAGAAAATCTTGGCGGACAAAGAAGAAGATTTTGATGATAGAGCTCGGTACTTCCGGAAACTTACTTTGGGAGCAGATGATACTAGTCAGGCTCACAAGACTACAAAGCAGGCGTTTGCCCGAAGCAGGGATTCATTAGCTAAACTTCGTCAAGCTTGGGATGAAGTCAGAATTGAAAACTCTGAATTGCTGGCCCAGTTAAAAGATAAAGATGAAGAGCTGAAGAAAGCACATGTAGAAAGAAGAAGGTATCGAGAGGATCTTGGCAAAAGTCAAGAATAGGCAAGGAATGCTGAAGATAAGCTGAAAATTGCCAACAAAGAGCTTGAAGATGTCACGGCAGATCTGAAGCTGGTTAAAATTCAAGCTGGAATTAAGAGGCGCAAAGGAGCCAATGAAGATGAAGCCTTGCTGATGCACATGGGCTCATTATCTGATGCATTGGAAAAAAGGGACGTCGTAATCAAAGAGCTGATTGAGAAGCCACATCATCAGCGTACCCACATCCTGTTCGAAGAGATTAAGTATTCCAGCCAGAAGCTGAAGGACGTAGAGCTATCGGATTAATGATTTTTTGTCATTTCTTTGTAATTTGCGATGGTTACCATCAGAATTGTTGATGGATCCATTTGACTGCTTGTTTCTTTTTCTGTTGCTAAAACTATGACAAATGTGCTTGAAAATTTTTGGGAATTTGTATGAAATGAGCTATTTCTGTTCACAATTTCTGGTCTTCAGATATATGTGACGTGATATGATATCTGCACACTGGCACACTACAAAATCACTATTTCTGGTCATCAGATATTTGTGATTGGCGTATATGAATATCTCTTCAAGGCAAAACTCAATAATCATGATTTCTGGTCGTCAGGAATTCGTGGTTACGATTGGAATCAGGATACGAAAAGTATTTTGAAATGACAAACATAACTGTGCATTTGCATTTGCATAGCATATCATTTTTGCATTGTAGGTTTCCTTTTTGCAGGCGCCTGCTAACCTTTGTTTGGTTTACAGGCACGATAGCTGATAACCCAATTCATCGATATTCTACCCGACGTAATCAAGCCAGAGTCATGGAACAAGTTCAGACTGAATTAGCTGATTTGACGGGAGGATGGAACAGTTCATGAACCTTATGCAGGGAATTGGTCAAGGTCAGCAGGAGCTGAGGGCCGGTCAGGAAACCATGAGGGTTGGCCAAGATGCCATTAGAGTCACTATTCAGAGGCTGGAGACTGAAATCCCAAATCGCAATGTGCGCACTCCTCCTGTTGGCAACATCCCCACTGGTGGGGTACATTTGGGATTTGATAATAATGAGGATGGTCAAGATGACCAGTTTACCGCATTCAACAATGACATGGGTTTCCACAATGAGGGCCGGAAGTACGAAGGGTTAGATGAAAGACTCAAGGCTATTGAGAGCCAAAATCCTCTAGGAATTGACGTAGAGGACATGGGTCTCGTGCAAGGTGTAAGAATCCCTCCCAAGTTCAAGCTCCCTGCATTGGATAAGTACAATGGCAGTACCTATCCCAAAACACATTTGCAAGCTTACAATCGCAAGATTGCCGCTTATACTGAAGACCAGAAGCTCTGGATGTATTTTTTCCAAGACAGCCTGTCAGGCGCCTCCCTGGAATGGTACGTTAAGCTGGACAGGGTTCATATAAAGAGCTGGAAAGATTTGTGCGCTGCGTTTCTGAAGCAGTATCAATATAATTTGGACATGGCACCCAATCGTACTCAGCTGCAGAGTATGACTCAGGATCATAAGGAGGGCTTTAAGCAGTACGCACAAAGATGGAGAGAATTGGCTGCTCGAGTTCAACCACCTTTGGCTGATCGTGAGATGGCTGATATGTTCATGAGCACACTCCAAGGGCCGTATTTGGATAGATTGGATGTGTGTCCTTCCACAGGGTTTGCCGACATTGTTATTGCTGGGGAACGAATAGAGAGTCTGCTGAAGTTGGGTAAGATTCAAGACGTCAGTGGGGCTGGTGCTTCGAGTTCGAGGAAACCCTTTGCTAACAGATCAAGGAAAAGAGAAGGGGAGTCTAGTGCTGTGCATAGAGGACAGGGTAGAGGCAGGACTCAGTCCTATCATCAGGTGGATGTTGTAACCATTCTGGTTCCAGTAGGACAGCAAGCTCCAGATTAGCAAGCTAGACCCCGATTCCAGACTAATAGACCAAGGGACAGTAAGTTTGATCCCTTGCCTATGACATATGCTGCTTTGTTACCACAATTGCTCAGAGAGAAGTTAGTTGAACTTCGGACTATGAGGCCGCTAGATAATGGAAAATTGCCTCAAGGTTATGATGCTAATGTTCGATGTGAATTTCATTCTGGTGCGCCAGGTCACTCGATAGAAAAGTGCTGGGCTTTTCAACATAAGGTTCAGGACTTGATTGACGCAAAAGCTATTAATTTCTCTAAGCCTCCGAATGTTCGTGATAATCCAATGTCGCATCATGGAGGTGCAAGCATGAATGCTATTTCTGATGGTGAGAAATTGAATCTGATTACCGATGTTAATTTGGTAAAGACTCCACTGTTGATTGTAAAAGAGAGTTTGTTAAAAGGAAAGGTATTTCCTGGATGTGGCTCTGATTATGAGGATTGTTCAAGACAGATTAATGGTTACAGTAAGTTGAAAGTTGGACTGCAGGATCTTATGGACGAAGGAAGCCTTCAGTTTGATAAGGTAGAGAAGGAAAAAGATGTTTCAGCCGTTACCATTTATTATAATCCAGTTGAAATACAGGTGCCCGTTGAAGCTCCTGTTGCTATCATCGTGCCCGAGAGGCCGAGACCAGTTACGATTATAGTTCCTGAATCCGCTTCTTATGTGTCTAATAGGGCAGTTCCGTGGCAATATGGAACTACTACTCATCAAGGAGGAAGTCAACAGAGAGCAGAGGCTGTTGGTACCAGTGTTGAGAATGTCAGTGGACCAAGTGGTTTCACCAGAAGTGGTCGACTGTTTGCTCCCCAGACTCTAAGGAGTGATAAAGAAGCTGAAGTCGCTGCAAGAGCAAAAGGAAAACAGGTTGTTGATAACAAGGTGCCTGTTCAGGAAGAGGACCCTAAAGTTAATTTTGATAGTGATGTTGAGGAATTTATGAGGATTATCAAAAAGAGTGATTATAAGATCATTGATCAGCTCAATCATACACCCTCTAAAATCTCAATATTATCCCTGTTAATGAGTTCAGATGCACATCGGGCTGCTTTGTTGAAGGTTTTGGATATGGCATATGTTCCCCACGAGATTACTGTGAATCAGTTGGAGGGAGTAATTTCTAATGTCAATGTGAGCCACGGGTTGGGGTTTACGAATAGGGATCTGACTCCAGATGGACGTAATCACAACAAAGCGTTGCACATCACACTTGAATGCAAAGGAGATGTTTTGTCGCATGTGTTGGTCGACACGGGTTCTTCCTTGAATGTGTTACCCAAAAAAGCCCTGATGAAAATTGAAGTAGATGGATTGATTCTTAGACCCAGCGATTTGATTGTGAGAGCTTTAGATGGATCCCAAAGATCGCTGTTTGGAGAGGTAGAATTACCAAAACAGGTTGGTCCACAGATATTCAAGACAATCTTTCACGTTATGGACATTCAGCCTGCTTACAGCTGTTTGTTGGGCCGACCTTGGATTCACGCAGCAGGCGCAGTTACCTCCACACTACATCAAAAGCTCAAGTACGTGTTCGAGGGTCAAGTGGTCACCGTCTGCGGTGAGGAAGATATATTTGTGAGTCATCTATCCACTTTCAAATATGTGGAAATGGATGGAGAAATTCATGAAACCCTGTGCCAGTCTTTCAAAGCTCTGAATATCAACAAATTCCCAGAATCTACTTCAGCATCAGTGGTGTCTAATGTGCCAGTTGGGCCGAGTGCATCAATTGCGTCCTACAAGCAGGCCAGAGAAGTGGTTGAAAGCAGAAATACCCAAGGTTGGGGTAAAGCTATCGACGTGTTTGTGAAAGAAGATAAGTTCGGAATTGGATACCAATCGGGCCGGACGCCAGTTCCCCGATTCTGTGGGCCAATCAATTTCAACAGTGGAGGAATTATCAACCTTAATCAGTCCTGCTCAGCAATAGAAGATGACGCTGAAAGCTCAGATTATCTGGACAGATGGGTGTATTCACTGGCTCCGGGCGAGGCATTACAAAACTGGTCTAGTGAAGAAATCATTCATGTTGTACACCATTCAGAGTAATAATTCTTGTCTTTCATAATGCATAAAATCCCACACTATGCCCAAGGTGTGAGGATCCATTTGTAGGGCCACCATATTTTCTCATATAATGTTCAAATATCAATAAAAAGGACGTTTTGTTTACAAATTTGTGTTCCTTTATTCCTTCTTTATTTATATTTTTGCACAAAGAAAATTAAAAATGATAATGCACTTTCTTTTCTTTTGTTTTCAAGCAAAATAATCTAAAATAAAGCATCAATCCAATTATGCAGGCTTGATTTTGTGAATTCCTCTGAAAATGATTCTGTTATGCCCACGTATGATTTTGACAATCCGATCTATCAAGCTGAGGAAGAAAGTGATAAAGACTATGAACTCCCGGAAGAGTTGGCTAGATTGTTGAAACAGGAAGAAAAGACCATTCAGCCTCATCAGGAAGCTCTTGAGGTTATCAATATTGGTTCAGAAGAAAGCAAGAAAGAGATCAAGATCGGTGCAAGTCTGCGGGCTGATGTAAAGCAAGAGCTGATAGTCATGCTACGTGAAAACGTTGACATCTTTGCTTGGTCATATCAAGATATGCCAGGTTTAGATACAGACATAGTTGTGCATAGACTACCATTGAAAGAGGACTGTCCACCGGTCAAGCAAAAGCTGCGCAGAACAAAACCAGAAATGGATTTGAAGATCAAGGAAGAGGTACAGAAACAGTTGGATGCAGGGTTTCTGGCGGTAACCAACTATCCTCCCTGGGTGGCCAACATAGTACCGGTGCCGAAGAACGATGGCAAAGTCAGAATGTGTGTGGATTACAGAGATCTCAATAGGGCGAGCCCTAAAGATGACTTTCCACTCCCTCATATTGATGTGCTGGTTGATAATACTGCTCAGTTTTCAGTGTTCTCATTTATGGATGGATTCTCCGGGTACAATCAGATAAAGATGGCGCCTGAAGACATGGAGAAGACGACATTCATTACCCCGTGGGGTACCTTCTGCTACAAAGTAATGCCTTTTGGGTTGAAGAACGCAGGGGCAACTTATCAAAGAGCAATGGTGACGTTATTCCACGATCTAATTCATAAAGAGATCGAGTGCTATGTGGATGACATGATTGCTAAATCAAAGACAGAAGAGGAACATCTGATCAACCTGAAGAAGTTGTTTGAGAGGTTGAGGAAATTCAGGTTGAGACTGAATCCTAACAAGTGTACTTTCGGCGTGCGGTCCGGAAAATTGCTGGGTTTCATTGTCAGTGAAAAAGGAATAGAGGTTGATCCTGCTAAAGTGAAAGTTATACAAGATATGCCTGTACCGAGAACTGAGAAAGAAGTTTGTGGCTTTCTAGGGAGATTGAACTACATTTCAAGGTTCATATCTCACCTGATTGCCACCTGCGAACCGATATTCAAAATGCTAAGAAAAGATTAAACGGTCAGGTGGAATGATGATTGTCAAAATGCATTCGATAAAATAAAAAGATATTTGCAGGAACCTCCGATTATGATACCTCCAATTCAAGGGAGACCACTGATTATGTACTTGACAGTGCTCGAAGGATCCATGGGTTGTGTCCTCGGTCAACACGACGAGACAGGTAGGAAAGAACATGCTATCAACTACCTGAGCAAGAAGTTTACAGATTGTGAATCACGTTATTCAATGCTTGAGAAGACATGTTGCGCACTCGCATGGGCCGCCAAGCGATTGAGACAATATATACTCACACATACAACCCTGTTGATCTCAAAAATGGATCCGGTCAAGTATATTTTT
Organism: Lathyrus tuberosus; assembly: GCA_022829125.1. Taxonomy (NCBI): domain Eukaryota; kingdom Viridiplantae; phylum Streptophyta; class Magnoliopsida; order Fabales; family Fabaceae; genus Lathyrus; species Lathyrus tuberosus. The sequence goes on from JALAZF010000050.1 coordinate 19,729,020, forward strand.
GAGAAACCAGCACTTACAGGCAGAGTTGCAAGGTGGCAGATGGTACTGACAGAGTACGATATTCAATATACTTCGCAAAAAGCAATCAAAGGAAGTATACTGTCAGAGTATCTTGCACAACAGCCTCTTGATGATTACCAGCCCATGAAGTTTGATTTCCCTGATGAGGACATCATGTTTCTCAAAGCGAAAGACTGCGAGGAACCACTTCTGGAGGAGGGGCCTGACCCTGAATCCAAATGGAGTTTGATGTTTGACGGGGCAGTTAATATGAATGGGTGCGGAGTTGGTGCAGTTCTCATTACGCCAGAAGGTGTTCACATGCCCTTCACTGCCCGAGTAACTTTCGGGTGTACCAACAATGAAGCAGAATACAAAGCTTGCATACTAGGGATTGAGGAGGCTATTGATTTACGAATCAAGACCCTCGATATCTTTGGTGATTCGGCACTGGTAATCAATCAAGTAAAGGGAACTTGGCACACACATCAGCAGAATTTGATTTCGTATAGAGATTATACGAGGAGATTGCCGACATTCTTTACAACTGTCATGTTGTACCATGTTCCCAGAGATGACAATAAGTTTGTAGATGCCTTGGCCACTATATCTTCGATGATCAAAGTGCATGGTTGGAACTTTGTACCCAGGATTGATGTATCTCGTCTTGATAGACCTGCTTTTGTGTTTGATGTTGATGCAGTGTCTGACGACATGCCTTGGTACCATGACATTAAATGTTTCTTGGAAAATCAAGAATACCCGCCTGGGGCATCTTCCAAAGACAATAAGACATTAAGAAGGCTAGCCGATAGTTTCTTCTTGAACAAAGATGGCGTGCTGTATAAAAGAAATTTTGACACGGTTCTGCTCAGATGCGTGGATAGACACGAGGCAGACCTGTTGATGATTGAAGTGCACGAAGGCTCTTTCGGTACCCATGCCGGAGGACATGCGATGGCTAAGAAATTGTTGAGATTGGGGTATTATTGGTTGACAATGGAGTCAGATTGCTGCAAGTATGCCCGCAAGTGTCACAAATGCCAGGTCTATGCAGACAAAGTACATGTTCCTCCAAATCCGTTGAGTATCATGTCCTCTCCGTGGCCCATTGCAATGTGGGGCATTGATATGATCGGGAAAATTGAGCCTACTGCTTCAAACGGCCATCGTTTCATCTTGGTCGCCATTGATTACTTCACTAAATGGGTTGAAGCAGCATCTTATGCCAATGTGACTAAGCAAGTGGTAGCTCATTTCTTGAAACGAGATATCATATGTCGATATGGAGTTCCCGAAAGAATCATTACTAATAATGGTTCTAATTTGAATAATAAGATGATGGCTGAACTATGCCGGGACTTCAAAATCGAACATCACAATTCTTCTCCGTACCTCCCAAAGATGAATGGCGCGGTCGAAGCGGCCAACAAAAATATCAAGAAGATTGTACAGAAGATGGTTGTCACGTACAAAGATTGGCATGAGATGTTACCATTGGCTTTGCATGGGTATCGAACATCAGTCCGTACGTCCACTGGGGCAACACCATACTCACTTGTATACGGTATGGAGGCAGTTCTACCGATCGAAGTTGAGATTCCTTCTCTCCGAATATTGATGGACGTTAAGCTAGATGAAGCTGAATGGGTACGAGCCAGATTTGATCAGCTGAGCCTTATTAAGGAGAAGCGACTAGCAGCAGTATGTCATGGCTAGCTATACCAGCGCAGAATGAAGAGGGCATTCGATCAAAAGGTTCGACCTCAAGTTTACAAGGTCGGAGATGTGGTAATCAAGAGAATAATTCCTCCGAGTACAGATCACAGGGGCAAATGGACTCCTAATTATGAAGGTCCATTCGTGGTTAAAAACGTTTTCTCAGGTGGAGCCTTATTGCTGACAACCATGGATGGTGAAGACTTTTCATCCCTTATTAATTCAGATGCAATTAAAAAATACTTCGTATAAATAGACCCGCTGGATAAAAAAAAAAAATCCAGGCAAAAAAGGGCATCCCGGCGAACCAAAAACAGAATAAAGGTTCGGGCAAAAATTAGGGATATAATTGGAAACAATTTGTACACCTGGTAAGTTGAAAACCTGGAAGGGCAACTTAGGCAAAAATGGGTATCCTGGTGGATTAAAAACCTGAAAAGGAGATCCACGCAAAAGAGGGATTTAAGAAAATGACTGCAGTCTGAATTAATTTGTACGTTCTCTACTCTTCAGCAAACTAGCAAAGTTTCCGAAGGAGGAATTGTCCGACCACGAGCTTCCGAAGGCGAAGATAATCAAGAGAGTTGGAATACATACTGGCTATAACAAAATCAGAAATCAGTTGGAATCCAATTTCCGCATTATCATTAGGATAGGTTTTTTTTCTCAATTTTATGGCAATCGACTCTTTCAGGGGTTTGCTTCCGATTGTAAATTCGCCGATTTTGGCATTTCATCAATAAAATTGAATATTCAGTCACAAGCTTTTATTTTCATTTTACTGTTTTGTTTGCAAAAACGTCCGATTTTTGATAATAAAACATTACTTTGAAAATATCATGGCCTTGCAAAAACATGCACAAAAAAAGACAATTAAAATTACTTTGCTTGTTGGACAACCTTGGATGGTGGACTCAAGAGACCACACAATATCTTGGGGCATGTGCATATATTTGTCTGTTGCAGGTAATGAGTACGATCGATCCAAGCAGCACGAAAGTTATCTCAGCACAATCAACAGTTATTTGTTATGGCTTGATACTGTTGTATCTTATTAAGTCGATTCTTCCAGTCAAGATTTCCCACCGGGTTTTGTGACGGCAACGGTTGTCGAAGATTGAATTCTTCTGTGTTGATAACGGTTATTAATGTAGTGAGCACTCCATGTCAACAACGATTGCAAATCCTCCGGTACCTCGCAGACGAATTTTCGAAAGTTGAAGACAGGGTGTTCGTCTAAGAGTTTGAAAACGCTTGGTTTTCTATAAAATCCTCTTAAGAGACGAAGCTTCTCGCAGTAACATCCCCTGTGGGGTTTATTCTCGGCAGGATGTACCAGCAAGTGGTATTGTCAATAAGGTATATTTCCCGCAGGTTTCAGCATGTGAAATTTGTCAAAGAACAATTCCCAGCTGAATTGTTTTATCTCCCCACAGAGTTCAACATTTTGACAGTAATTTCCCCAGCAAGGTCTAAATAGATCGAGGGAATCTTTTCTTCAGCAAAGTGTCAGCATATGATATTACCCAGCAGGTGGTGTAATTCTCAGTATTGCTCATTTACAACTCAAAGTCCAATTTATTTTTGGCATACAGACAGTTGTTCATATTATTCCAGCAGGTGGGGTAGTATTGCAGATGATTATTCCAGCACGTGGGATGATCATTATATACAGTTGTTCATGTTATTCCAGCAGGTGGGATAGTATTGCAGATGATTATTCCAACAGGTGGAGTGATTATTATATACAATCGTTCATATTATTCCAGCAGGTGGGGTAGTATTGCAGATGATTATTCCAGCAGGTGGGATGATCATTATATACAGTTTGTTCATATTATTCCAGCAGGTGGGATAGTATTGCAGATGGTTGTTCTAGCAGGTGGGATGATCATTTGGCAAAGCTTCCAAAGCCGGTTTGGTAAGCACTGAAGTCCAATGTTAGTTTGGCAAAGCTGCAAAAGTCCATCTGAAGATGGCAAGTTTGAGATTCCAAAGCCGGTTTGGTAATCATTGAAGTCTAACGACAGATTGGCAGAAATCCAACACGAATTGGTAAAAGTCCAATGACATATTGGTAGAAATCCAACACGAATTGGTAAAAGTCCATTGTTTAGAATGGCAGAGCAGCTAAAGTCCATCGACAGTATGGCAAACCAGTAGTCGCCTGGCGTCGTTCAAAAAGACATTGTTGAAAGTCCATCGACAGTATGGCAAGCCAGTAGTCGCCTGGCGTCGTTCAAAAAGACATTGTTCAAAGCCCATCGACAGTATGGCAAGCCAGTAGTCGTCTGCCGTCGTTCAAAAAGACATTGTTGAAAGTCCATCGACAGTATGGCAAGCCAGTAGTCGTCTGGCGTCGTTCAAAAAGGCATTGTTGAAAGTCCATCCATAGTATGGCAAGCCAGTAGTCGTCTGGCGTCGTTCAAAAGACAGATTTCTCCGACAACGTTTCATTGAAGATTCAATCCAGCAGTCTCGTTGGGTTTATATCCCTTTTGTTCTTCGTCAATCCAGCAGGCTCATTGGTTCAAAATCACCCTCAAGTGGCATATCTCATCATCCTTTAAGAGGATACACAACATATTCTGAGGAATTTGAAATTGAAGACTGCATATTTTCCCCTTAGGAGGTGGGTATCAAAACTAGGGTTTCCAATTATATCAGGTTATCTCTGATTTTTTGGACAAAACTTGATGTCATGGTATTCTACATGTCCTTAAGTGTATGTGTGTGGAAAATTGCCTCTCAATTGGTTTTAGAAGTGGTTCAATTGGAAGAAAAGATAAAAAAATCAGGAAAATTGGGGATAAGTCAAATAATCAGAGGAAAAAGTCAACTCTTGACTTTTTGAGGTCAAATTCATGAAATTCATGTTATATGTGACCAATTTAGAAAATTTGATCAAGAAACTCCAAAAGGATCACGAAAAATCAAGAAATTACAAAGCTGCCAAAAATAGAAAATTTGGGGTTTCCAAAAATAGTAAGTTTCAGACATTTTAGCACCTCTCTTTGAGTCAAGATTTCTCAATTTTAAAGCATCAAATCAAAATTCCACCAGGCCACAACAAAAGATCTTGTTTCAAGCTTCAAATCCATATAAAGAACAACTCCATTGGATAAAAATTGAGTGAGATATGATTGATCAAAGTTTGAGCAAAGTAGGTCAAAAACCAAGTCATGGCAAGGCAAGTGCAGGCCCATGCGCCATAATTTTGTCGAACACTTGGTGTTATATACAAATTAGCTTATCTATTCTTGCTAATCAGAGGCTTCTCTATCTAAGTTTAATAGAATGCTTCATTGCCTAAGTTCACAGTCTCTTTTATAATAGAAATATAAAATAGTAGCAGGAATGAATATGTGCCTCCATATGTTACTTAGCGAGAATTAAATCATTTTGTTATTCATATAACAATTTGACATTCAATTATGGAAAATTGATTGTGCAAGTAAAGCACGAAACTACATTACAACTATATTAAATTTAAGGAAAGTGATCATAACTAGAAATGTAAATTTGAAAGCTCACGAAGATGAAGGTTCTCCAAACTATCGGGGTTTAGAATCCTAATCCGAGGATTAGGGACTTCAGTAGTTCTAAATCTGAGTCTTCTACTTGTTATTCTTAAACATTTCATACTATCTAGTTAGTTTATGATATCATGAGAGGTGGACCGATGAACCGTGGAAAACCGGAATGGATGGAAGTCAGGCATCAGAAAGTTACAAGGTCGGTGAACAGAGGATCCGTTTGGACTGCTAGGCGGGGAAAAACATTGACGATGAGGAGTAATTATCTTCATTTTTTATCACTGAGTTCCCTGAGACTGTGATGTTAAATATCTATTTGAGGTGTTCAAGGAATTCAGATTGGTGACTGAAGTGTTTATCCCATCAAAACTGGATAAACGTGGGAAAAGACACGGTTTCGTCAGACTTAGAAAAGTGCAGAATGTGAGAGCAATGGATGTTAAACTGGATAGCATACACATTCAAGGGAAGAAAATCTAAGCGAATGTTCAAGATTCCAACGAGGTGATTATTCAACCATAAATCAGGAGAGGATGTTGCATGTTCAAGATGTAAGGGGTGAGTTAATATGGATGATCGGGGTTGGAATACTAAAAAATCGGGAGTATCTTATGCTCAGGTGACTGTACACAAGATGAGGCCAAATGAGGTTGGCGTTAGGGATGAAACTAACTTCTGTTTGGCAAGTCATGTAGCAGGAAAGAGGGAATAGAAGCCAAACCAAAATTTGCTCACTTGCAATTCAATGTTCAAAAAGAGGATGATGCAAGATTTTCCAAAGTTTTTGTGGATGTAGTCGTAAAACCATGGTTGACGTATAATGTACAAACAACATTTCATGAGTTGGGGTGTCTCAATATCAAAGTTATTCCAGTGGTAGCAAACCTTTGCCTCTTAGAGGAAGATAAGAATGTGTTCTCTGTACTCTGATAGGAGGATAGGAACTGGGTCGAGAAATGCTTTGTGTAATACCCCGTATTTTATTTCTCCGGATAACAGTATATTGTGATCGACTGAGTCCAGTGTACTCCGAGAAATTATTTGATAAATAATTAGAGTAACTGTGGAACTTAGATTAAATCCAATTCCTATTATCTGACTCTAAGGTATTTTATTAATTTGGACTTAAGAGACTTTTTGGACATCTAGTAGTATTATTTCTAATACTAAGTTACTATATATTTTTTTTCCTTTCACTTTCCAAACATAAAAGAAAAGATAGTAAGAAAGAGAGAGAAAGAAGAAAAGAGGAAAGAAAAGGAAAGGAAGGAGAAAAAGTGGAGAAAGAGGAATTTGAGGAAAATCCAAGAGCAAATCATCATCCATTCATCCCATCCTTGCCCAATCATCTCATCTTCATCATTTTCATCATCTATCCAAGGTGGGTTCTAGATAGAGGCTTTAGTTGTAGAATTATTGAGATTCTAGAGTTAGGTTAGATTTTGGGGAAAATGAACAATTTGGCAAATCAATGAAATCTAACGGTTGAAATGTGTTATAAATTGTGTAGCATAATGAATATATGTGTGGATTCATCTGTTTATGATTGTTATGATGTTTGATCAAGTTTTGGTTAGGATTGGTTGGGTTTTGTATCCATAAAAACAGAGTTTTTGGCTTCTACGACATGGTTAATCGATTAACGGTATGGGTTAATCGATTAACCAGTGGAAAAATGGTGTTTTACGTGAAAATTGAACTGGTTAATCGATTAACCATTTTGGTTAATCTGTTAACAGAAAGTTTCTGAATTTGGTTAATCTGTTAACCAAATGTGTTAACCGATTAACACTGTAACTTTTAGGAAAAATACTTCAAAAATTCATAACTTTTTACTCGGGTGTCCGATTTAAGCGTTCTTTATATCGATGTGAAGCTAAGGAAATATTCTATACAATGGAGCTGATATATGTCAAATTTACCGACCGATTAAATAATTGGGAAAGTTTGAAAGTGATATAATTATGTTTTAAATTGTGGTATATTATTCTTTTATGCTATTATGATGTGTTTTGCTTATTGTTTAGCATGTTGTGAGCGAATATGCATGTTAATGTAAAAAAATGAAATAGGAAGAGTGAGGAAAACATCAACCTTGACAATAAGAAAACCTAGGAAGAACTAGGATTGGTAGACAACTCTAGATGGCAATACTTGGGCACGTGTTGTAAGAAAGTGCATCCTTATCGGTATTGGCCTAGTCGAGAGTGGAAAACTAGTATGGAACATGAGGTTAATTTTGTGGTTTGAAGGACAAGAAAGGCCTTGGGGCATTATGTCCTACGCATTGTCGAATACACTATTTTGTTGTGTGATCATGTAATCGTATCCATTTTAATTTGAGTTGCCCTTGAAAGGCCTTCATGAGTCTCGAGCTCCTCTGAAGTGCAGGCAGAATTACTTGGTAGGTTTGACTCCCTACGTGTAGTACAATTGGAAGCCCGTGCAATGGGTACGAGACTTGTGATGGTTAATAGGCCATGAGAAGTGACGGTTCACGGTTAACAGGCCGATGATCCCGAATCCAATTGTATACCAAGTAACTACAAGGATCTATGACTCGGGTCGCCTTCTAGACGTAGAAGCGGACGGAAAGAAGAGATACCTTGGTACCGGTTATCGATTAATGATGTGGTGAGTTAATGAACTCATGTCATGTTTCCATATAGTGTGAGATTAAAGTGTGAACTCAAGAGTCCTTCCCTTTCCCCAGACTTGAGTTAGGATTGTTAGAACCATGAATAATCTGAGAGAATCCATAAGATAGGGAACTCACTGAGATTTGATGTATCTCACCCCACCGTTGTTGTTTACATCACAGGTTCTGCAGGTTCAGCGAAGCGTAAGGACAAGGTCATTTGATCTTTTCTTTGCATGTTGATGGCTAGCTTCCGCTATGTTGTTGTTTTGAGATCATTGTTATGATCTAGTTCTTAGTTTTTATCATTTTTGGAACATCTTGTATATGTAATGCCTTAGACTTTTAGTGTTATGTATTAGAGGCATTTATGTGTATAATGTGTTAACTAGGACTTATTGTATTTCAATACCAAATACTTGGATTCATATATATAATTTATGCTTTGATGTATGAATTCTATATATGGGTGTTAAACTTTGTAGATATCCATCATTGGACCCTGGAAGACATAGACAATGAGAGATTGACATAGCTTAGATGTTTCAGATTACCTTGTCATACGTGGGGTTCCAAGTTCTTCAGCTTTCTTTCGGGCCTAGTGGGTGATTATGTTTACAGTGATGAGGAAACGAAGAAGCTTGAGAAGGTTTTAACGTTGAAATAAACAAAAAAATATACCGGGTTAAATTGATGGAGGACATGCATGGCCCCAAACAAACTTTGGTTCATGAGCATGGAATGGAGGTTAGTGATTCTGATAGCTTGGAATAGGAAGATGACGATGGCGCGTGGGGAACTAATGACACAGAAGAAGATGAGGAAACTAGGGAATCTAATCACAGCGAAATGCAACACTATGGCCAAAATGTTGACATTCCATGTAGCCTTGAAAAACAAAATATGTTGGTAAACAACAACAATTTAGGAGAAGGTACAGATTGTGTGGAATTGGGAAAAGTACCTACATATGTCAGATTTGAAAGCCAAAAAGAAGAAAGTTGGAGGGATTGGATCAGACAATTTAGTCAATTGTAACGTCGTAGCTGTAAAACCTAGTAATGAGGGTAATCATGTTACTATGCAAGAGATTTTGGGGCCTACATTGGAGTTGAATCAGGGTTTGGTAAACAACCATTCGGAGGCGTTGAATATTATAGGAGACCAAGGTGATAATCTCATGTTGGGTCGGGCCTTTTATGAGTCGTACCATATCACGTGCATTGCAACTAGATGGGCTACAGTGTGCATTGGGCCCAAATTGAGGGAAAATATTATTAGGCTTAAATGCACTTTTGGTCCCCCTACTTCGATGTTTTTTACCTTTTAGTCCTCCCATTTTAAAAACCAGTTTTTTGGTGCCTGAATTTTACATTATTTGGGATTTAGTTGGTTCCCCTTCAATTTTGCATATGTGGCATTAATGATTAGGCTAGAAAATTTATTTTTAATGACATGGAAATGATGATTAGGATGAGTTATTATTTAATATTTTTTTATTTAAAATAATTCCATTAATTCATAGTTATAATATTATTTAATATTAATTAATACAAATTATTATATTTTAAAAAGAATCCTTTAAATTAAATTACAAGAATATTTAATTATTTTAATTATTAGTTTTTGAATGATTTAATAAATTATATTCTTAATAATAAAACTAATATCACTAATTAGAAATTTTAAATCCTATTTTTTTCCCTTTCTTCGTATTTTCATTCTCCATTCATCAAATTTTTGTTTCATCTCCAGAATTTTCAAATTTTTCTTTGTCTCCTTCATCATCAATGATATATCTCATCATCATCAACATCATCGTTCACCACCATCTTCATCCCCTACCTCACCACCACCTTCATCATCAACACCCAACAACACCTTATATTATTAATAACTAAAACTTCATATCATAAAATTCACATCAAAAAATAATTTATATCTAAAAATTTCACATCAGAACATAAAATAAAAAAAGTTCAGAAAATCAAGAAAAAAATCTATAAGATAACATAAAAATTCCTCCTTTCCCTAATTCACATGAGCTAGCTCCTTATTCCTAAAATCCAGAACAAAATAGAAACAGTTCAAGATCTGAAATCCAAATCGAAAATCAAAATCCAAATTGAAACACAAAATAGAAATAGATGAAATCAAAAACCAAAATTGAAAATCCAGAAATAAATCCACGTCGTCACACTCATGCCACTTCAAATTCAGATCTGAAATCATGTTCGATTGAATAGGAAAATCAAATTCTTTATTTGTTGCTTGTAGAGTGAGAAAAGAAGAAAATCACACGCCACCATTGCACACATGCCACCACCAAATTTAGATCTGAAACAAAATTTGATTGAAGAAGAAAATCAAAGGGTTTGTTTATTGTACAGTGAAAAACGATTTTAGGAAAAAGTTTGTAATGAATGAAAATGGGTTAAAGACAAAGAGAAAAAAGTGGAATTGAATGAATATTGGAATTAGATAAATTGATTTTGTCATTATACTGGTAGATTTTGTATTGATAGAAATATTATAGATTACAAATTTTTTGTGTGAAGATAAATGTAATTTAATTTTCTATTTTTTGATTATTGATGAGCATGATAAGTTAAAAATAAACTTAATTAATTATAATTAATTTATACCTTTTTTGTAGTTATTATTTTTATTATGTAAAAGGTATTTAAAAAGATTATTTATAATATTATAAATATTAACTAATAATATTTTTTTTATTTTTTATCCTAATCACCATTTCCATGTCATTAAAAGTATTTTTTCTATCCTACTCATCAATGCCACATATGCAAAATTGGAGGGGACAAACCAAATCCTAAGTAATGTAAAATTCAGGGACCAAAAAGCTGGTTTTTAAAATGAGGGGAGTAAAAGTTAAAAAAAAAATTAAAATAGGAGGACTAAAAGTGCATTTAAGCCAAATTATTAAATGACATTTGTGACAATATCAAAATTCTATTTTCCCTTTCCTATTTCTCTCGTCTCATTCATTCAAATTATAAACAACCTGCATCTATACCTCACTTTTATTCATCTGGTTGCTTTGCCAAGTCAATTCCGACGATAGACGATTCTAATTATAGGTACTCTGGGGGATTGATCTTATGCTGTGATTCCATAAATGACTCTGATGTTAACCAAGGAAATTCAAGGTTCAGAAATTCAATTGAAGATGTGTCGGCCAAAATTTGGCATACAATAAAGGAGATGGGTATTGAAGAGGAAGAAGATGAAGAATTATTTGAAGGGCTTATCAGTGACATGGAGAATAGGGATAGAAACGTGTTTGAAGAGTTGAGGGAGGCTGCTACCATTGTCCCATGAATATAGTTTCTTATAATCTTCGTGGGACTGGGAACTCTCTGAAAAGAAGTAGGATCAGGCAAGTGATTACTTCTTGTAAGGCTGATTTATGTTTCATTCAAAAATCGAAGTGTCAGAGTATGAATAGTAAAATGGTGCAAAGTTTATGAGGTAATGTTGAGTGTGATTGGTCTGCAGTTAACTCTATTGGACAAAATGGAGGTATACTTACGATTTGGAGAAGAGGAGTCATAGACCCGATTTATAGCTTTAGAGGCAATGGTTATTTGGGAATTAATGCGAATTGGAAAGGCATTAACTGCTACTTAGTCAATGTTTACGCTAAATGTAGTCTTAGGGAAAAACGTAATATGTAGGTTGATTTTATTAACCTGAAGAATAAAGTCCCGACAGGTGAATGGTTGCTGGACGTGATTTTAACGCGATTAAGTCAATCGAATAAAGGAGGGGTAGTGTGTCTCTTAGCTATGTGGAGACAAGGAGTTCCTTACTTTCATGGAAATGATGGAATTGGTGGATCCTAACTTAGTTGGGGATAGATTCACTTGGTTTAAGGAAAATCAGAGCTGCTGCAGTAGATCAGATATGATGTTATTCTTTGAGACTCTTATCCATAGGTGGAGTGTGGTAACCCAAAAAGTGGGAGATCGAGACATGTATGACCATCGTTCGGTGTGGATTCGTGCTAATTCAGTTAATTGGGGACCTAAACCTTTAAAGGTATTCAATTGCTGGTTCAAACATCCTCAATTCCTAGAATTTGTGAAGTCGTAATGGAATTCTTTTAACTTCCATGGGAGCGCTGTCAATGTACTTTGCAAGAAATTCAAAGCATTAAGATCCAGGTTAAGGTGGTTGTATAAGGAGGTCTTCAGGTGGGTTGATTTAAAGATTGAAACAGGTGTTGAGTTATTAAATGAAATCGAAGCAGATATATTCAAGGATGGATTATTAATATCAAGTGATGCATTGGCCAAGAGGAGCATTGCTAATGAGTCGATATAGGATTCACTGTTGTTGATAGAAAGCATTTTAAAACAAAAGTCAAGATCAAAGTGGGCAAAGGATGGGTGATCTGAACACTAGATTTTTTCACTTAATGCTGAAGTGTAAAATTGATAGAAATATGATTTAAGCTTTAAGGGTGGGGTCTTCATTATTGGAGGATGTGGATGCTATCAAAATGCATTCAAGACTCACTTTGAAGACAGATTTTCAAGGGACTCTAATCTGAAACCAAACATTGATTTGTCTGGGCTTTCCAATCTCACCTCGGCGGAATGTTTGTCATTGGAGGAACCCTTTTACTTTAGAGGAAGTTCATGTAACTGTTTTTGACTGTGATGGGGAGAAAAGTCTCGGACCAGATGGATTCAATATGAATTTTCTTAAACACTGTTGGGATGTTATTGGCGATGATGTTTATAATTGTGTTTCTGAATTTCATTCCTCTTCCATGCTGCCTAATGCAATGTTTATAATTGTGTTTCTGAATTTCGTCCCATCAGTCTTATAGGATGTGTCTACAAATTCATTTCCAAATTAATGGCTACACGTTTAAGGTTATAGGAAGACTCATATTGTCGTCTCAAATTGCGTTTATTCACGGTTGACATATATAAGATGGGGTATTAGTGGAAAATGAGTTGGTTAGTTTTGCTAAAAGGGATAAAGTAAGTTGTCTTATGCTCAAAGCGGATTTTGCGAAGGCATACGATTGTGTAGATTAGGACTTCCTTGAGAAGATTTTGATGTCCATGGGATTTGGGCAAAAATGGTTGGTATGGATTAAGGGTGTCGTGTTTACTAGCTTCATGTCTGTGCTTGTGAATGGCAGTCCAACGAAGGATTTTTCGATCTCTAGGGGGCTCAGACAGGGGTACCATTTGTCCCCTTTTTTGTTTTCTTTAGTGGCTGAAGGGATTACTTATGTCGTAATTAATGTTGCGAGGTTGGAGATTCTTACTGGGTTCAGAGTTAACAACGTGTATCCCACAATTTGTTGCAATTCGCAGACATTACAATCCTTGTATGTGGCGCTTCCTGGTCTAACATATGGGGATTGAAAGTTATTCTCCGTGCCTTCGAATTAATTTCAAGATTGAAGACTAATGCTTCTAAGAGTTGTTTGCATGGAATTGAAGAAGAGGACTCTTTTATGGTTGCTGCAACCCGTTTCTTAGCTTGTAAGAAAGAAAGATTTCCTTGCAAATTTTTTGGCCTTACAATTGGAGGCGACCATCGGTGTTTGGCATTTCGTAAACTCGTCATTGATAGATTGAAATCCCGTTTGTCAGCATGGAAGGGCAGAATGTTATCCATTGGTGGGAGAGTAAATCTTTTGAATTTTGTCCTGACAAACCCTCATATCCACTATATCTTATTCTTCAAAGCACCTGTTAAGGTTGTTGCTCAAATCAGAACATTACAGTGGAGGTTTCTTTGGTATGGCATGGTGGAGAAAAATGGATTGCCAATGATTAGCTAGAATACCGTGTGTAAATCAAAGGAATTGGGTGGGTTAGGAATTAAAGATGTTGGTGTTTTCAACATATCCTTGATTACTAAATGGTTGTGGAGAATTATTTGGAATGAACAACCATTGTGGAGTGGCATCTCGATGACTAGATATGGGAACTTAATTTCAAGAATTTTGTCTCATGAGGATTCTCTTGTACCAAGACAACACTCGAATTGGTGGCAGGATTTGGGCTTGTTGGTGATTCGATGGAAGAAGGTAGTTTTTCAAAGGTTGTTGCGTGCAATTTTGGTGACAGTTGCGATATCCCATTTTGGTGTTCGAGATGGATATGAAATTCTCCTTTGTAGTTACTATTTCCTGCATTATTTGTCGCAGCAGTACGCAAGGTTGGGTCTGTTATGGAGTTTGGATACTGGTAGGGTAACAATTGGCAGTGGAATATTGACATCAACACTTTCATGGTGGGGGAGGAAGTGATGCGCGAACTTACTGAACTGCAATTGATTTTATAGGGCACAAAACATATGCTTCACTGTCATGACAGGTTTGCTTGGCCATTAGAAACTCATAGTGACTTCACGGTTAAGTCATGTTATGATTTCATTCTTCTTAAATCGGGTGGGCAAGCTTTGGAAATTGATCGTAAGATGGCATTGGAATTGCTTTGGCAGTCTAAAATTCCATTGAAGGTGAAGATTTTCTCTTGGCGTATGTTGTTGGATAGGTTGCCTACTCGCTTTAATTTGGCTCGAAGAGGGATAATCTCTAATGCTCGTGAAAAGGTATGCGTCTTTTATTTTCGTAGCGAGGAGGATAACAACCATTTGTTTTTTTTTCATGTCCTAGAATCTCTTTGGTTTGGAAGAAGGTAGCAGTTTGGGTTGGGATCCCTTATTTGGTGAAATAGGATTCTCATCATCACCTCTTTGAATGGGCGTTATCATTGTTAGGAAGTTGTTCAAAGTCTATTGCATGTATTAGATGGTTTGCGTCATGTTGATGTATTTGGCGATCTAGAAATCATATTATTTTTAACGAGGTGGGTAATCCAGATGTTATTGTAGATAGAATTATAATATCTTCTTGGTGGTGGATACCTGTTAGGTATAAACATAATCCTAGGTGTTCCTATTATGAGTGGCTCAAATGTCCTCTTAATTTTTTATAACTAATTTTATTAAGTGTTAGAGTTATTTGCAATGGGTATTTATTGGGTTGAAATACCCCTAGTAATCCCTATTAATATAGCATTATTTGCCAATAAAAAAAGTTTGAAATAAAGGTATACTTAGGGCTAAGTGAGAATAAGAGTATATTCATTGTGATTAAGAGGATTTTTCGTTAGTACGGACATGAAAGTTATCATGAGTGTACATATATCCAAAGTTTTGACTTTGAACAGATATATCATATTATTATGTTTGATTCTACATTAACATTTTATAGAATATTAAATATCTAATTTTAGTGCTAAATTTGAATCTTACCTTGTCAAATTTCTTTAGTATATTTGAAAAAGCCATCATATTAAGTGAGCTGTCAAATAAGAGGATGAGAATGAGACATAAATCCCAGCGCGAGTAATTTTCAAAAGCTTTCATGCATGTGTTTGAAATTTCTCCAAAATTACTTTGGCCAAAAACAAATTCTGGTTTAAAGATTTATTTCAAGAGATTTCTTATATATTTGTTTTTAATACAATTAAAATCGATGAATGAAAACCTGTAAATCTTGAGTAAGTCTAGGTTTTTGTAGAACTCAACAAACGCGCTTCTAAGAATCTCCTGTGCAGTGAGAATCATTTTCTTGTGAAGAAAATCTTCATGTTGGATTATTCACTAAATCCCCCCAAAGCAGATTTGTAATGGCAATATATTCTGAAATTGAAAGTACAAAATTAATAGAAATTTAGAGATAGGAATAGTATAAACTTTGTGAATGTTCGAGTAATACTGAAAAATATATTTAATTACAATCTAACCCAAAAAATTAGGATCTTGTGTTGAAGGAGGAACCTTCTCAGCATTATCTGTCCGTTGTTCCTCGCCATTAACAATTTGCTTTAAATCTAACAAGATCTCTAGCAGTTTCTTCAATGTATCTCCCCTTTCTAAAAACTCACTGCCTTTTTTGATAAAAAAAAGGTTAACTTTGTTTAGCTCATCATCAATCCTCACAAAAAACCCAGGTACCTATGGATAGTGGTAAGCATAAAAGTAAATTAAAACAAAAGAGATACAATATTATTTCACATGTATAATTATTGATTTAATTCAAAAACCTACATTATCTTGAGAAAAGAGTTGCACAAGTTCGGTTTCATAGCTTTCTTCTCCAATGTCTCATATGGTTTTTTTTCTCACCTACGATTTGAGTCCATGGTAGGAGAAGAGGAAGGGAGAAGAGAGAAGAAAGAATGAGGAGGAAGCGAATGGAGAAAGGAAGAATGAGGAAGAAAGGAAAAAGGAAAGAGAGAAACGAGAAGGAAAAGGAAGGTGATTGGTGTAAGAAAAGAGAATTTGTTATGCACATATAGTATTAATTTGATGTTTAAAAAAGAGATTTTAAGCGATCTCGCCAAACGAAGAGAAGTTGAAAGGACAATTTGTTTTTAATATATATATATATATATATATATATTAATTTGACAGTCTTTTCTTCTTTATCTTACCAGACAAAAGATGAGGGAGTGAAAAAGTAATTAAATTAGTTGTCTCTTTATTCATTAACTAGTAAATAATTTGTGCGCACGCACATGTTCTTGTCTAATACGCACATTTTTTCATAAATGTAATAAGTTGTTGTTTATAAAAATATTTATATCAACAATACAATTTTTGATGTTTATAAAAGTTTTTTTTTATAATATATTTCTTTTACATTTATAAAAATCTTTGTATCAATAATACACACTTACTCGTTTATAAAAATATTTGTATCAACAATACATTTTTTCTCAGCTGCATAAGTTCGGTTTCATAACTTTCTTCTCCAATGTCTCCTATGGTTTTCTTTCTCAGCTGCATCATATAAAAGTATAGTCACAAAAATGATAAAAAATCCATTACATGATACATGTTTTTTTTTAATGTTGGTAGCACAGAGTTCTTGGTGTTCATGGAAGGAACCTATAGTGGTACACTAAAAGAGAGCTTATACCAGTAATCACACTCACACATGTATGAATTACTAAAAAAATAAGTTATAAAAAATACGGCCTGTGTCTATTGATTTTATGGAGTATACTTTCACTAAAAGAGAGTTTATACTAGTTATCACACTTGCATAAATTACTTAAAAAAAATAAGTTACAAAAAATCTATAATTTTTTAAGTGGTTTTGTTTCTCCTTTGAGTTGTTTGAATTAAGGGTAATAAGTTATTTTATCTTTTTAAAGTTAAAGTACATTGGTTTTTATACATGAAACCTTGCTTATATAATAAATGAATTAAGTTAATGTGGGTTGAGAGTAGGGGTGTTCAAAATCGAACAACCCAACAGAAAACCGCAAACCAAACCAAACCAAAACGAAACCGCAAAAAACCGCATTTGGTTCGGATTTGTTTAGGCCATCATTTAACAAAACCGCAAGGTTCGGTTTGGTTAAAAGATTTTTTCTTTTTCATTTTCTCATTTTTATGTTACTATTTTCTCTTTTAATTATATTTTTATCGCACATTTCTTCTCTAATCTCACATCTCTTATGTTCTTTCTTTTTCATCTTCTCTAATCTCCCTTCTCCTCTATTTTCTGTTTTATTATAATATTTTTGATATTATTTTATGCTACTATTTTTTTTCACTTTTGTTTAAATTAATTTTTGTATATTGAATGAGAACTTTTTGTCTAAATATGATGAGTTTTGTTGTTATTTGACAATGTGTGAACGGCTAAACACAAAGTTATGTTGTTCTCTATATATGTAAATACCACTCAATAAAAATCTTGTAAAAAACTGAACCAACCGAACCAATCCAAACTGCATTGGTTTGGTTTGGATTTTTTTTAAAAGCCAACTGAACCAAACAAAACCGCATGCTTTTTACTCTTGCGGTTCGGATGATATTTAGCGTCAAAACCACCCAAACCGCACCGCGAACACCCCTAGTTGAGAGATTTATGTTAATTCAAATTAAACTTTCCTAACGACCCCTTTAAACCTAATGCTACAAATTACCCAAGCCAGATGGATTAAAGCGGATCTGTTATAGACAATTAGCATATGTAGTAAACCCTTCAAGGACTCCAAGCCTAAATACTCTACAAACTTATCACTAAGATTCTTTTAGCATATGTTATATGCAACAATCCTCTTTGTCAACTCGTGGATTAATTATGTAGCCATTCAAGACACTAAAACTAGAATTAAAGATGTCTTTATTGATGATGAGTATGAGTGGGTGTGAGACGAGGACACGTTTAAGATTGTAATGCTCCTAGATCTAACGGATGGGAAACAATGAAACAGTGTTGTCCCTTCCATCAGAGGCATAGGGGCGCATGCTTGGAGAAAAGGGATTTTTTGTGATAAAAATTAACAATAACAGCAACAACTTGTTAATTAAAAAAACAATAACAAGAAAAAAAACCTTAATGATATTGTTAGTAGGTGAGAGGCATGAGGTAACTTTCTTCACAAGAGATGAAACAGAATTGAAAATGGAATTTCCATTGGAGTTGTTGTCATTTTGGTTTGAACTTGAAGCCATTGACAGCTTCATTATCTTTATCAGCTTCTTCCATTGTCGGTAGTTCATGAACTCCTCCTTCCATTCTTGTATCATTTGATCATCTAACTCCTTTGCAAACTTCACCATTACAAGTGGGGAGGTGAGGCAGAGCTTGAAGTGCGTTTCGTGTTTGTGAGATGAGAAGAGACAAAAAAAATTTAAATGGCGTTTATCATAGATTAGAAGGAATAAATTATTATATAAATAGTAAATAGTCAACTTGCTGAGAAAGTCTATAATTCTATTTAAAATCTTAACATTAAAGACAAGCATTTATTTCTTTCTTTGTCGGTCTCTGTCTCTACTGAAGAGAAAGACAGACTTTTATATGAAATTCCCTTCAGTTTGCATATAAATTTCGTTGCTTGCATGTCTATATTGAAGGAGATAAATGTGTTTCAAGTTGAGCAATTCTTGCTGGAAATGGGTATAAGAGGAGCTACAGATTTAATGATCATGGAAGTGGAATTTTGACCAAGAGATGACCTTAAAGGCACCATTACCATCCTCTTCACCTCTTCAACTCAGAATCTTCAAGCTTGAGGTGAGTTCCATAGTTAGAACTTGGGGTAGGAGAATTGGGAATAAATGCATGTTTGGGGTTTTGGGTGAGATGAAATGTTTGCATGCTTAATTAATTGTTGAGAGCGTGTTCTTATGATGATAATACATGCCTTAAATCGTTATTACATGTTTAGGTTGATTGGGTATGGATTGGTAGTGCTTCTTTGATCTTCCTTATCTCCGCATCAGTCAGCATCTGAATAACAATTAACCATAGCTTCTTTGCTTTCAGAGTCTCGTCGAAATAAAATTTAATAGTTTGTCGATCCTTTTAAGTATCTCAGGATTCTACTTGCAGCCTTCATGTGTGACACCCTTGGTTCACTCATGTATCTGCTCACTAATGCGACTGAGAAACATATATCAGGTCAACTGTTGCACACATATCTTAGAGATCCGACAATCTGTTTGAACAAAGTTGCATCGACTTTGTCTTCCTCTCCATGCTTCTCCAACAATGGTATCAAGAGCCTTTGGTTCGTAAAGGGACTGACTTACTTGTATCGAGATTCCCATGAAGAGGTGTCCCGTTGAAATCGTAATGCCCAGGAAGAGATGTATCGAAATGCCTAGTAAGAGGTGCCAACAGCGGTACAAGTGTAAGTGGAAAAAGGAGATTCCACTTTAGAGGGAGTATTGTGGACTCACACTTGAGGGGGAGTGTTAAGAATAATAAAGTCAAGTGTGAGTTAGAGTCCCACATTGATTATAAATGTGGATAGTTTAGCATTTATAAGTGGGAGAACCCATACACCTATCACCTTAAGGTTTTGGATGAATATGTGGTGTCTCTCTCACTTGTGTTGCTCTTGACCCAATGTTCAATGCTCCCTAGTGATAAAATCTCCCCAAACACAATTGACAATGACAACCTTCTTAAAAGAGTGCAGGAAGAAGAAGTGTACGAAGGTAACTAATGAACAGTATCAGGGATACAATACTCATTTCCTAGGGGAGCTCTCTAATGTTTCGACCCGCTTTATATTTCCGAATGGAATAAATACAACCATTTTTATTCTTATCATTAACTAACGTATGTGCCATCCTTATCTACATATTACTTTCTAATTTATTTTCTATTACTTTCTGCTTTTATCTTTCTTCTAAATTATTAATATCTCGTTATTCTAAGAGATAGGAGTTTGGTTGAAATAATAAAAGATCCAAACACCAAAAAAAAACAATTTTTTTTCTTCTCTAATGATTTTTAAGAGATATGAGCTCGGTTGAAATAATAAAAAAATACTATATTTTTTTTAAATCATAGGTTTTTTTATAGGTGGCTTTAGCTTTTCCCATAAAACTTATTAATAAGAATTGCAACAATTTTTTATTTTTTTTCTTTAATTTATTCATCTCAATAATAAATTGTTTGGTGGCAATATGTTAACTTCTGTGCCACAAAAACTCATAAAAATATCAACAAAAACATGATTTAAATAAGATGTTTTGGTAGAACTTATTAGTAAATCTTAAAAAAAACCTTCATATCCATAAAAAAATATATTTCAAGAAAATCTGTTAATATTTAATCACTGTCCGTGTTAAACTTTATTCTCAACTCGTTAATAATTTAATTTATTTGTAGATAAACAATTGAATACTTAAAATGCATTATTATGTCTTAATTTTAATAAAATAATTTTAAATTATGTATTTTTTAACCAAATTAGAAATCTTAAAATTTGTCTACAAGCAAAAAAAACTTTGATTTAATTTACATAAAAAAGAAAATTTTATAATTTTAAAACATACATATATATTCATTAGCAAAAATTATATGAGTTATTATAGTCTAATTATATTTTGACTTTCTAACGTGAAATCTAAACTATTACTTTTTTTATATTAAAAAATATGGCCAAATCAATTAAATTATATATAATTATATTTTGAATTTGTTTTGGAGACATAAATAACTAATAATACGTGTTTTAGATATTTAATCTCCTTAAAAACTAATAAGTTTATACTTATTTTACCATCAATCAATCATTTTAAAGTAGAAAAGAGCTGTAAAAAATAATAATTTAAAATAAGGGTGTAATAAAGTGTTAGCCAACCACTTTTTCCCGACTTTGCATGATAAAAAAAGTTGAAAATGAAGTTGAAAGTGAATTTTTCTATATTTGTGAAAATAAAAACTAATAGTAAATGAGTACAAAAAAAACAGTAGGCATTGACAAATAAAGATATGAAAAGCTCTGTAAACCTGGAAAATAACATATGTGTGTGCAGAGTATGATGCAGAGATCCAGTCTTTAGGGGAAAGAATTCAATAACTGTGTGGTTTCAGTGTTTTCCATAACATTAATTTGTTTTTACTTTATTTTTATCAAGAGAATGGAAAGGTAGGGTTTAGAAATATATAATCACCTGACTAATTAGTTGGACTGCCATAAATATGTTAATTAGCATAACCAATTAAAATGAAATTAATAATACTAAGTGTGAGTTTAATTTTCTAAATGTGTGTTATTATAACGAAACAATTGTTCTCATTTGTTTCATGATGTCGAAATTTACCTTACATAATGGAGAAGTAATGTATCTGACGATAGAAAATATCAAATGGTAAGAATAGGAGACCTATGAAAAACTGAAAAATATCAATTCATTGTTAGCGTAAAGATGTCTAAAATTACTTTAAAAGTTTAACTAGTGGTTAGTCTAATAAATCAGTTTTCAAAATAAATAAATAAACCTGTTTTAATTGGCGAAATAAATTATTAGATTATACTAACTAGAGATTGTCCTAACTGGAAGTAAAATTTCATGAAATGCATCAAGTTGGCTACGAGAGAATCCTGCCACACTTAAAAAAATGTGTATATCAATTGCTCCAACGACAATTGCCATCAAGATAATGCATATCAAAAATACATCTCTACACTTAAGTGATCTTCTTAGAGAGAACTCAATTACTTAATTGTATTTGATTCTTGTTCTTTTCCAAGTGTATAACTTATACACGTGGAAAAGTAAAATAATCAATTACAATTAAGTATTTGAGTTCTCTCCAAAGACATCACTTAAGTGTAGAGATGCATTTTTGATATGGCTTACCTTGATGACCATTGTTGTGTGAGCAATGGTTATACACATTTTTTTAAGTTTGGCAAGATTCTCTCATGGCACACTTGATACATTTCTTTATATTTTACTTCAGGTTAGTATGATCTCTAGTTATTATAATCTAATGATTTATTTTGCCAATTAAATTAGACTCTTTTTTAAATTATGAAAATTGATTTATTATATTAACTATTATATTAAACTTCTAAAGTAATTTTTAACATATTTAGGTTAAAAATGAATTGAAAATTTTCAGTTTTTCATAGCTTCTCCTATTCTTGTCATTTGATGTTTTCTATCGTCCGACACATCACTTCTTCATCCGTGTCATTCGTGACATAGTGTGCTATTTGTTATGTAAGATAAATTTCAACCTCATGAGACAAATGAGAATAACTGTTTCATTATAATAACACACAACTAGAAAATTAAACTTAGTATTATTAATTTCATTTTAATTTGTCTTTTTAATAGATTATGCTAGTTGACATGTTTATGGTAGACCAATTAACTAGCCAAGTGATTATATATTTTTTTTCTTTTTTATCATCTCTGTTTATTATGCATTTTAATTATTAACATTAAATTTATTTTTATTATAGTTATGGACATAGATTCTACTGTTAAAGGCACTTGGAAGCTACGAATTATAACTTTTATGTTAGACTTTTCAAAATACATTATCGCGAGAGTCGCCATTCAAGAAGGCTTTATATGGAGATTTCTTATTTCCTTTCATTTTGTCTATATCTCTGGCGTTTTTTGCAAGTAAGATTATTTAAATTTGAAAAAAAATGTTATCTTTCTATTTTATTTTTTTTATAAGTTTTTGACAAATAAAACACATGATGTTGAATTTTATTACAAGTGTATAAGACGGTGGTTCGACAGTGGTGATGTAAACAATTTGGCTAACATGGGAAAGTATGTTTCGGCGATAGTGGTTGTAGGGGCTACCGTTACATATAGCCGACAACATAACCACATATGGCTTGCAATTGTCTTGGTCACGTCCTTTCTGACAATTACAGCTTATCACCTATATTAGGATACTGTCAAGGATTGTGATTTTTTAAATCCTCAATCTAGAAATCCATGGCATAGAGATGATCTAATTTTAAAGAATAAAAAGATATACTTCATGTCAATTGCAAGTTTTCTTACCTCCGTGTGAATGAACATAAAAATAATCTTATATCTTTTAATATTAGAATTGATATTTGATAGCAGGCCTTAAACATTATTTTGAGGATGACATGGGTGCAGAGTATCTTGCATTTCGAAACCAGACATGTTAAAATGGGACTGATAGAATTTTCATTGGTTGCACTAGAAGTAGTTGTGTGAAGAGGTCATTGGATTTTCTATAGGTGCATTTTATCATTTTAAGGATTAGTCATTGAAAATTATTAAATATTAAACAAAAACAAATAAGGAATTAAAGAACTCTTTTTTTAACATGATAGAAATTGAACACATAAGAAAAACTGCTCATCACCAGCGGTGAAGACAGATCCATCAAAATTTCAATAGAAGTGAGAGTCAAGTCATCCAATCACCGATCATCCAAAATTGGTACAGAAAGATATAAATTAATATTTACCTATGTAGTGTTCAATTTGTCAAAATTGTTTCGTTTTGTTATAAACAAATTAGCTTATCTATTCTTGCTAATCAGAGGCTTCTCTATCTAAGTTTAATAGAATGCTTCATTGCCTAAGTTCACAGTCTCTTTTATAATAGAAATATCAAATAGTAGCAGGAATGAATATGTGCCTCCATATGTTACTTAGAGAGAATTAAATCATTTTGTTATTCATATAACAATTTGACATTAAATTATGGAAAACTGATTGTGTAAGTAAAGCACGAAACTACATTACAACTATATTAAATTTAAGTAAAGTGATCATAACTAGAAATGTAAATTTGAAAGCTCACGAAGATGAAGGTTCTTCAAACTATTGGGGTTTAAAATCCTAATCCTCGGATTAGGGACTTTAGTAGTTCTGAATCTGAGTCTTCTACTTGTTATTCGTAAACATTTCATACTATCTAGTTAGTTTATGATATCATGAGTGGTGGACCGATGAACCGTGGAAAGCTGGAATGGATGGAAGTCAGGCATCAGAAAGTTACAAGGTCGGTGAACAGAGGATCCGTTTGGACTGCTAGGCGGGGAAAAACATTGACGGTGAAGAGTAATTATCTTCGTTTTTTATCACCGAGTTCCTTGAGACTGTGACGTTAAATATCTATTTGAGGTGATCAAGGAATTCAGATTAGTGACTGAAGTGTTTATCCCATCAAAACTGGATAAACGTGGGAAAAGATACGGTTTCGTCAGACTTAGAAAAGTGCATAATGTGAGAGCAATGGATGTTAAACTAGATAACATACACATTCAAGGGAAGAAAATCTAGGCGAATGTTCAAGATTCCAACGAGGTGATTATTCAGCCATAAATCAGGAGAGGATGTTGCATGTTCAAGATGTAAGGGGCGAGTTAATAGGGATGATCGGGGTTGGAATACTAAAAAGTCGGGAGTATCTTATGCTCAAGTGACTGTACACAAGATGAGGCCAAATGAGGTTGGCGTTAGGGATGAAACTAACTTCTGTTTGGCAAGTCATGTAGCAGGAAAGAGGGAATAGAAGCCAAACCAAAATTTGCTCACTTGCAATTCAATGTTCAAAAAGAGGATGATGCAAGATTTTCCAAAGCTTTTGTGGATGTAGTCGCAAAACCATGGTCGACGTATAATGTACAAACAACGTTTCATGAGTTGGGGTGTCTCAATATCAAAGTTATTCCAGTGGTAGCAAACCTTTGCCTCTTAGAGGAAGATAAGGATGTGTTCTCTGTACTCTGATAGGAGGATATGAACTGGGTCAAGAAATGCTTTATAGATATCCATCATTGGACCCTGGAAGACATAGACAATGAGAGATTGACATAGCTTAGTTGTTTCAGATTACCTTGTCATACGTGGGGTTCCAAGTTCTTCAGCTCTCTTTCGGGCCTAGTTGGTGATTATGTTTACAGTGATGAGGAAACGAAGAAGCTTGAGAAGGTTTTAACGTTGAAATAAACAAAAAAATATACCGGGTTAAATTGATGGAGGACATGCATGGCCCCAAACAAACTTTGGTTCATGAGCATGGAATGGAGGTTAGTGATTCTGATAGCTTGGAATAGGAAGATGACGATGGCGCGTGGGGAACTAATGACACAGAAGAAGATGAGGAAACTAGGGAATCTAATCACAGCGAAATGCAACACTATGGCCAAAATGTTGACCTTCCATGTAGCCTTGAAAAACAAAATATGTTGGTAAACAACAACAATTTGGGAGAAGGTACAGATTGTGTGGAATTGGGAAAAGTACCTACATATGTCAGATTTGAAAGCCAAAAAGAAGAAAGTTGGAGGGATTGGATCAGACAATTTAGTCAATTGTAATGTCGTAGCTGTAAAACCTAGTAATTAGGGTAATCATGTTACTATGCAAGAGATTTTGGGGCCTACATTGGAGTTGAATCAGGGTTTGGTAAACAACCATTCGGAGGCGTTGAATACTATAGGAGACCAAGGTGATAATCTCATGTTGGGTCGGGCCTTTTATGAGTCGTACCATATCACGTGCATTGCAACTAGATGGGCTACAGTGTGCATTGGGCCCAAAATGAGGGAAAAAATTATTAGGCTTAAATGCACTTTTGGTCCCCCTACTTCGATGTTTTTTACCTTTTAGTCCTCCCATTTTAAAAACCAGTTTTTTGGTCCCTGAACTTTACATCATTTGGGATTTAGTTGGTTCCCCTTCAAGTTTGCATATGTGGCATTAATGATTAGGCTAGAAAATTATTTTTAATGACATGGAAATGATGATTAGGATGTGTTATTATTTAATATTTTTTTATTTAAAATAATTCCAATAATTCATAGTTATAATATTATTTAATATTAATTAATACAAATTATTATATTTTAAAAAGAATCCTTTAAATTAAATTACAAGAATATTTAATTATTTTAATTATTAGTTTTTGAATGATTTAATAAATTATATTCTTAATAATAAAACTAATATCACTAATTAGAAATTTTAAATCCTATTTTTTTCCCTTTCTTCGTATTTTCATTCTCCATTCATCAAATTTTTGTTTCATCTCCAGAATTTTCAAATTTTTCTTTGTCTCCTTCATCATCAATGATATATCTCATCATCATCAACATCATCGTTCACCACCATCTTCATCCCCTACCTCACCACCACCTTCATCATCAACACCCAACAACACCTTATATTATTAATAACTAAAACTTCATATCATAAAATTCACATCTAAAAATAATTTATATCTAAAAATTTCACATCAGAACATAAAATAAAAAAAGAACAGAAAATCAAGAAAAAATTCTATAAGATAACATAAAAATTCCTCCTTTCCCTAAGTCACATGAGCTAGCTCCTTATTCCTAAAATCCAGAACAAAATAGAAACAGTTCAAGATCTGAAATCTAAATCGAAAATCAAAATCCAAATTGAAACACAAAATAGAAATAGATGAAATCAAAAACCAAAGTCGAAAATCCAGAATTAAATCCACGTCGTCACACTCATGCCACTTCAAATTCAGATCTGAAATCATGTTCGATTGAATAGGAAAATCAAATTCTTTATTTGTTGGTTGTAGAGTGAGAAAAGAAGAAAATCACACGCCACCATTGCACACATGCCACCACCAAATTTAGATCTGAAACAAAATTTAATTGAAGAAGAAAATCAAAGGGTTTGTTTATTGTACAGTGAAAAACGATTTTAGGAAAAAGTTTGTAATGAATGAAAATGGGTTAAAGACAAAGAGAAAAAAGTGGAATTGAATGAATATTGGAATTAGATAAATTGATTTTGTCATTATACTGGTAGATTTTGTATTGATATAAATATTATAGATTACAAATTTTTTGTGTGAAGATAAATGTAATTTAATTTTCTAGGTTTTGATTATTGATGAGCATGATAAGTTAAAAATAAACTTAATTAATTATAATTAATTTATACTTTTTTTTTGTAGTTATTAATTTATTATGTAAAAGGTATTTAAAAAGATTATTTATAATATTATAAATATTAACTAATAATATTTTTTTATTTTTTATCCTAATCATCATTTCCATGTCATTAAAAATATTTTTTCTATCCTACTCATCAATGCCACATATGCAAAATTGGAGGGGACCAACCAAATCCTAACTAATGTAAAATTCAGGGACCAAAAAGCTGGTTTTTAAAATGAGGGGAGTAAAAGTTAAAAAAAATTAAAATAGGAGGACTAAAAGTGCATTTAAGCCAAATTATTAAATGACATTTGTGACAATATCAAAATTCTATTTTCCCTTTCCTATTTCTCTCGTCTCATTCATTCAAATTATAAACAACCTGCATCTATACGTCACTTTTATTCATCTGGTTGCTTAGCCAAGTCAATTCCGACGATAGACGATTCTAATTATAGGTACTCTGGGGGCTTGATCTTATGCTGTGATTCCATAAATGACTCCGATGTTAACCAAGGAAATTCAAGGTTTAGAAATTCAATTGAAGATGTGCCGGCCAAAATTTGGCATACAATAAAGGAGATGGGTATTGAAGAGGAAGAAGATGAAGAATTATTTGAAGGGCTTATCAGGGACATGGAGAATAGGGATAGAAACGTGTTTGAAGAGTTGAGGGAGGATGCTACCATTGTCCCATGAATATAGTTTCTTATAATCTTCGTGGGATTGGGAACTCTCTGAAATGAAGTAGGATCAGGCAAGTGATTACTTCTTGTAAGGCTGGTTTATGTTTCATTCAAGAATCGAAGTGTCAGAGTATGAATAGTAAATTGGTGCAAAGTTTATGAGGTAATGTTGAGTGTGATTGGTCTGCAGTTAACTCTATTGGACAATCTGGAGGTATACTTACGATTTGGAGAAGGGGAGTTATATACCCGATTTATAGCTTTAGAGGCAATGGTTATTTGGGAATTAATGCGAATTGGAAAGGCATTAACTGCTACTTAGTCAATGTTTATGCTAAATGTAGTCTTAGGGAAAAACGTAATATGTAGGTTGATCTTATTAACCTGAAGAATGAAGTCCCGACAGGTGAATGGTTGGTGGACGTGATTTTAACGCGATTAAGTCAATCGAATAAAGGAGGGGTAGTGTGTCTCTTAGCTATGTGGAGACAAAGGAGTTCCTTACTTTCATGGAAATGATGGAATTGGTGGATCCTCACTTAGTTGGGGATAGATTCACTTGGTTTAAGGAAAATCGGAGCTGCTGCAGTAGATCAGATATGATGTTATTCTTTGAGACTCTTATCCATAGGTGGAGTGTGGTAGCCCAAAAACTGGGAGATCGAGACATGTATGACCACCGTTCGGTGTGGATTCGTGCTAATTCAGTTAATTGGGGACCTAAACCTTTAAAGGTATTCAATTGCTGGTTCAAACATCCTCAATTCCTAGAATTCGTGAAGTCATAATGGAATTCTTTTAACTTCCATGGGAGCGCTGTCAATGTACTTTGCAAGAAATTCAAAGCATTAAGATCCAGATTAAGGTGGTCGTACAAGGAGGTCTTCAGGTGGGTTGATTTAAAGTTTGAAACAGGTGTTGAGTTATTGAATGAAATCGAAGCAGATATATTCAAGGATGGATTATTAATATCAAGTGATGCATTGGCCAAGAGGAGCATTGCTAATGAGTCGATATGGGATTCACTGTTGTTGATAGAAAGCATTTTAAAACAAAAGTCAAGATCAAAGTGGGCAAAGGATGGGTGATCTGAACACTAGATTTTTTCACTTAATGCTGAAGTGTAAAACTGAGAGAAATATGATTTAAGCTTTAAGGGTGGGGTCTTCATTATTGGAGGATGTGGATGCTATCAAAATGCATTCAAGACTCACTTTGAAGACAGATTTTCGAGGGACTCTAATCTGAAACCAAACATTGATTTGTTCTGGCTTTCCAATCTCACTTCGGCGGAATGTTTGTCATTGGAGGAACCCTTTTACTTTAGAGGAAGTTCACATAGCTGTTTTTGACTGTGATGGGGAGAAAAGTCTCGGACCAGATGGATTCAATATGAATTTTCTTAAACACTGTTGGGATGTTATTGGCGATGATGTTTATAATTGTGTTTCTGAATTTCATTCCTCTGCCATGCTGCCTAATGCAATGTTTATAATTGTGTTTCTGAATTTTGTCCCATCAGTCTTAAAGGATGTGTCTACAAAGTCATTTCCAAAATAATGGCTACACGTTTAAGGTTATAGGAAGACTCATATCGTCGTCTCAAATTGCGTTTATTCATGGTTGACAGATATAAGATGGGGTATTAGTGGAAAATGAGTTGGTTAGTTTTGCTAAAAGGGAGAAAATAAGTTGTCTTATGCTCAAAGCGGATTTTGCGAAGGCATACGATTGTGTAGATTAGGACTTCCTTGAGAAGATTTTGAGGTCCATGGGATTTGGGCAAAAATGGTTGGTATGGATTAAGGGTGTCGTGTTTACTAGCTTCAGGCCTGTGCTTGTGAATGACAGTCCAACGAAGGATTTTTCGATCTCTAGGGGGCTCAGACAGGGTGACCATTTGTCCCCTTTTTTGTTTGCTTTAGTGGCTGAAGGGATTACTTATGTCGTAATTAATGTTGCGAGATTGGAGATTCTTACTGGGTTCAGAGTTAACAACGCGTATCCCACAATTTGTTGCAATTCGCAGACGTTACAATCCTTGTATGTGACGCTTCCTGGTCTAACATGTGGAGATTGAAAGTTATTCTCCGTGCCTTTGAATTAATTTCAAGATTGAAGACTAACGCTTCTAAGAGTTGTTTGCATGGAATTGAAGAAGAGGACTCTTTTATGGTGGCTGCAACCCGTTTCTTAGCTTGTAAGAAAGAAAGATTTCCTTGCAAATTTCTTGGCCTTACAATTGGAGGTAACCATCGGTGTTTGGCATTTCAGAAACTCGTCATTGATAGATTGAAATCCCGTTTGTCAGCATGGAAGGGCAAAATGTTATCCATTGGTGGGAGAGTAAATCTTTTGAATTTTGTCCTAACAAACCCTCATATCCACTATATCTTATTCTTCAAAGCACCTGTTAAGGTTGTTGCTTAAATCAGAACATTACAGTGGAGGTTTCTTTGGTATGGCATGGTGGAGAAAAATGGATTGGCAAAGATTAGCTAGAATACCGTGTGTAAATCAAAGAAATTGGGTGTGTTAGGAATTAAAGATGTTGGTGTTTTCAACATATCCTTGATTACTAAATGGCTGTGGAGAATTATTTGGAATGAACAACCATTGTGGCGTGGCATCTCGATGGCTAGATATGGGAACTTAATTTCAAGAATTTTGTCTCATGAGGATTCTCTTGTACCATGACAACACTCGATTTGGTGGCGGGATTTGGGCTTGTTGGTGATTCGATGGAAGAAGGTAGTTTTTCAAAGGTTGTTGCGTGCAATTTTGGTGACAGTTGCGATATCCCATTTTGGTGTTCGAGATGGATATGAAATTCTCCTTTGTAGTTACTATTTCCTGCATTATTTGTCGCAGCAGTAAGCAAGGTTGGGCATGTTATGGAGTTTGGATACTGGGAGGGTAACAATTGGCAGTGGAATATTGACATCAACACTTTCATGGTGGGGGAGGAAGTGATGCGCGAACTTACTGAACTACAATTGATTTTGCAGGGCACAAAACATATGCTTCACTGTCGTGACAGGTTTGCTTGGCCATTAGAAACTCATAGTGACTTCACGGTTAAGTCATGTTATGATTTCATTCTTCTTAAATCGGGTGGGCAAGCTTTGGAAATTGATCGTAAGATGGCATTGGAATTGCTTTGGCAGTCTAAAATTCCATTGAAGGTGAAGATTTTTTCTTGGCGTATGTTGTTGGATAGGTTGCCTACTGCTTTAATTTGGCTCGAAGAGGGATAATCTCTAATGCTCGTGAAAAGGTATGCGTCTTTTGTTTTCGTAGCGAGGAGGATAACAACCATTTGTTTTTTTTCATGTCCTAGAATCTCTTTGGTTTGGAAGAAGGTAGCAGTTTGAGTTGGGATCCCTTATTTGGTGAAATAGGATTCTCATCATCACCTCTTTGAATGGGCGTTATCATTGTTAGGAAGTTGTTCAAAGTCTATTGCATGTATTAGATGGTTTGCGTCATGTTGACGTATTTGGCGATCTAGAAATCATATTATTTTTAACGAGGTGGGTAATCCAGATGTTATTGTAGATAGAATTATAATATCTTCTTGGTGGTGGATACCTGTTAGGTATAAACATAATCCTAGGTGTTCCTATTATGAGTGGCTCAAATGTCCTCTTAATTTTTTATAACTAATTTTATTAGGTGTTAGAGTTATTTGCAATGGGTATTTATTGGGTTGAAATACCCCTAGTAATCCCTATTAATATATCATTATTTGCCTATAAAAAAAGTTTGAAATAAAGGTATACTTAGGGCTAAGTGAGAATAAGAGTATATTCATTGTGATTAAGAGGATTTTCCGTTAGTATGGACATGAAAGTTATCATGAGTGTACATATATCCAAAGTTTTGACTTTGAACAGATATATCATATTATTATGTTTGATTCTACATTAACATTTTATAGAATATTAAATATCTAATTTTAGTGCTAAATTTGAATCTTACCTTGTCAAATTTCTTTAGTATCTTTGAAAAATCCATCATATTAAGTGAGCTGTCAAATAAGAGGATGAGAATGAGACATAAATCCCAGCGCGAGTAATTTTCAAAAGCTTTCATGCATGTGTTTGAAATTTCTCCAAAATTACTTTGGACAAAAACAAATTCTGGTTTAAAGATTTATTTCAAGAGATTTCTTATATATTTGTTTTTAATATAATTAAAATCGAAGAATGGAAACCTGTAAATCTTGAGTAAGTCTAGGTTTTTGTAGAACTCAACAAATGCGCTTCTAAGAATCTCCTGTGCAGTGAGAATCATTTTCTTGTGAAGAAAATCTTCATGTTGGATTATTCACTAAATCCCCCCAAAGCAGATTTGTAATGGCAATAATTCTGAAATTGAAAGTACAAAATTAATAGAAATTTAGAGATAGGAATAGTATAAACTTTGTGAATGTTCGAGTAATACTGAAAAATATATTTAATTACAATCTAACCCAATAAATTAGGATCTTGTGTTGAAGGAGGAACCTTCTCAGCATTATCTGTCTGTTGTTCCTCGCCATTAACAATTTGCTTTAAATCTAACAAGATCTCTAGCAGTTTCTTCAATGTATGTCCCCTTTCTAAAAACTCACTGTCTTTTTTGATAAAAAAAAATGGTTAACTTTGTTTAGCTCATCATCAATCCTCACAAAAAACCCAGGTACCTATGGATAGTGGTAAGCATAAAAGTAAATTAAAACAAAAAAGATACAATATTATTTCACATGTATAATTATTGATTTAATTCAAAAACCTACATTATCTTGAGAAAAGAGTTGCACAAGTTCGGTTTCTTAGCTTTCTTCTCCAATGTCTCCTATGGTTTTTTTTCTCACCTACGATTTGAGTCCATGGTAGGAGAGGAGGAAGGGAGAAGAGAGAAGAAAGAAGGAGGAGGAAGCGAGTGGAGAAAGGAAGAATAAGGAAGAAAGGAAAAAGGAAAGAGAGAAACGAGAAGGAAGAGGAAGGTGAGTGGTGTAAGAAAGGAGAATTTGTTATGCACATATAGTATTAATTAGATGTTTAAAAAAGAGATTTTAAGCGATCTCGCCAAACGAAGAGAAGTTGAAAGGATAATTTGTTTTTAATATATATATATATATATATATATATATATATATATATATATATATTAATGTGACAGTCTTTTCTTCTTTATCTTACCAGACAAAAGACGAGGGAGTGAAAAAGTAATTAAATTAGTTGTCTCTTTATTCATTAACTAGTAAATAATTTGTGCGCACGCACATGTTCTTGTCTAATACGCACATTTTTTCATAAATGTAATAAGTTGCTGTTTATAAAAATATTTATATCAACAATACAATTTTTGATGTTTATAAAAGTTTTTTTATAATATATTTCTTTTACATTTATAAAAATATTTGTATCAATAATACACACTTACTCGTTTATAAAAATATTTTTATCAACCATACATTTTTTCTCAGCTGCATAAGTTCGGTTTCATAACTTACTTCTCCAATGTCTCCTATGGTTTTCTTTCTCAGCTGCATCATATAAAAGTATAGTCACAAAGATGATAAAAAATCCATTACATGATACATGTTTTTTTTAAATGTTGGTAGCACCGAGTTCTTGGTGTTCAAGGAAGGAACCTATAGTGGTACACTAAAAGAGAGCTTATATCAATAATCACACTCACACATGTATGAATTACTAAAAAAATAAGTTATAAAAAATCCGGCCTGTGTCTATTGATTTTATGGAGTATACTTTCACTAAAAGAGAGTTTATACTAGTTATCACACTTGTATAAATTACTTAAAAAAAATAAGTTACAAAAAATCTATAATTTTTAAGTGGTTTTGTTTCTCCTTTGAGTTGTTTGAATTAAGGGTAATAAGTTATTTTGTCTTTTTAAAGTTAAAGTACATTGGTTTTTATACATGAAACGTTGCTTATATAATAAATGAATTAAGTTAATGTGGGTTGAGAGTAGGGGTGTTCAAAACCGAACCAACCCAATAGAAAACCGCAAACTAAACCAAACCAAACCTAAACCGCAAAAACTGCATTTGATTCGGATTTGTTTGGGTCATCTTTTAACAAAACCACAAGGTTCAGTTTGGTTAAAAGATTTTTTCTTTTTCATTTTCTCATTTTTATGTTACTATTTTCTCTTTTAATTATATTTTTATCGCACATTTCTTCTCTAATCTCACATCTCTTGTGTTCTTTCTTTTTCATCTTCTCTAATCTCCCTTCTCCTCTATTTTCTGTTTTATTATAATATTTTTGATATTATTTTATGCTACTATTTTTTTTCACTTTTGTTTAAATTAATTTTTGTATATTGAATGAGAATTTTTTGTCTAAATATGATGAGCTTTGTTGTTATTTGACTATGTGTGAATAACTAAACACAAAGTTATGTTGTTCTCTATATATGTAAATATCACTCAATAAAAATCTTGTAAGAAACCGAACCAACCGAACCAATCCAAACCGCATTGGTTTGGTTTGGTTTGGTTCAGATTTTTTTTAAAAGCCAACTGAACCAAACAAAACCGCATGCTTTTTACTCTTGCGGTTCGGATGATATTTAGCGTCAAAACCGCCCAAACCGCACCGCGAACACCCCTAGTTGAGAGAGTTGTGTTAATTCAAATTAAACTTTCCTAACGGCCCCTTTAAACCTAATGCTACAAATTACCCAAGCTAGATGGATTAAAGCGGATCTGTTATAGACAATTAGCATATGTAGTAAACCCTTCGAGGACTCCAAGCCTAAATACTATACAAACTTATCACTAAGATTCTTTTAGCATATGTTATATGTAACAATCCTCTTTGTCAACTCGTGGATTAATTATGTAGCCATTCAAGACACTCAAACTAGAATTAAAGATGTCTTTATTGATGATGAGTATGAGTGGGTGTGAGAGGAGGACACGTTTAAGATTGTAATGCTCCTAGATCTAACGGATGGGAAACAATGGAACAATGTTGTCCCTTCCATCAGAGGCATAGGTGCGCATGCTTGGAGAGAAAAGGGATTTTTTGTGATAAAAATTAACAATAACAGCAACAACTTGTTAATTAAAAAAACAATAACAAGAAAAAAAACCTTAATGATATTGTTAGTAGGTGAGAGGCATGAGGTGACTTTCTTCACAAGAGATGAAACAGAATTGAAAATGGAATTTCCATTGGAGTTGTTGTCATTTTGGTTTGAGCTTGAAGCCATTGACAGCTTCATTATCTTTATCAGCTTCTTCCATTGTCGGTAGTTCATGAACTCCTCCTTCCACTCTTGTATCATTTGAGCATCTAACTCCTTTGCAAACTTCACCATTACAAGTGGGGAGGTGAGGCGGAGCTTGAAGTAGGTTTCGTGTTTGTGAGATGAGAAGAGACAAAAAAAATTTAAATGGCGTTTATCATAGATTAGAAGGAATAAATTATTATATAAATAGTAAATTGTCAACTTGCTGAGAAATTCTATAATTCTATTTAAACTCTTAACATTAAAGACAAGCTTTTATTTCTTTCTTTGTCGGTCTCTGTCTCTACTGAAGAGAAAGACAGACTTTTATACGAAATTCCCTTCAGTTTGCATATAAATTTCGTTGCTTGCATGACTATATTGAAGGAGATAAATGTGTTTCAAGTTGAGCAATTCTTGCTGGAAATGGGTATAAGAGGAGCTACAGATTTGATGATCATAGAAGTGGAATTTTGACCAAGGGATGACCTTAAAGGCACCATTATCATCCTCTTCACCTCTTCAACTCAGAATCTTCAAGCTTGAGGTGAGTTCCATAGTTAGAACTTGGGGTGGGAGAATTAAGAATAAATGCATGTTTGGGGTTTTGGGTGAGATGAAATGTTTGCATGCTTAATTAATTGATGAGAGTGCGTTCTTATGATCATAATACATGCCTTAAATCGTTATTACATGTTTAGGTTGATGGGGTATGGATTGGAAGTGGTTTGGATGAAGAAAAATGTGATTTTTGAACTCTGTTATAGTAGTAATTGGTTACCCTAAAGACTGTAACCGATTACCCATGGAAAATCATGTTTCTGGGTTGTTTTTGAGCAAGTAACCGGTTACCCATTTTTGAGTAACCGGTTACCACTGCTATGAGTTTTGAAAAATGTTTAAAATTTCATCTTTTGAACTGTAAGTCCGTTTTGGTCCCCGTTCGAAGCGTTGAAAAGGTCTTTCAATGCTCTAAATGATAGTGAGGTAGAAGCCTAAGTATAACCCAATAATGAATAGGTTAAATATGATACACTCATATGTATCTCATAAGGATTAGAAGGAATCATGTTTATGTTAAGATTATGGATGAGTAATTGTTATGGAATGATTTTAGGCCAATGAGTAAGGGCACTAGTGATGTGCTAATATGTATGACATGATATGAACATTGCATATGTGATTAATGTGATGTATGTTGGATTGACTCATGGCTTAATATGATCACTTATGCTACATGTATGTGTGTATGCTTATTAAATACATTATGTTGACAAATTACCTGGTTGTGGTCACTTATGCAATTGTTGTAACGCTTAATGAATTGCATTATGTTGGATGTGCTATGAGGTGATCATCTGATGGTTGATCCCGTTCATTCCGGTTGAACGTTCGGAGGTGTTTGCCTGTGTGGCTCGATGTCCATGTGATTATGATGTATGCTTGAATCAAAGTAGGTCTATGCTACCAGGTAGTAAATTACTATGACAACGACTACTGTTGTGTGACCTCTAGTCGGTACCCTGCTGTGTGATCTCAGTACGTCATACACACCTGAGCTACCATTGCGAGGCGCTAAGTGGGTCTGAAAAAGGCGTTTCCATAGCAGATAAACCTCGACGTGCTTGGTATGGTGGGGTCGTGATTTGCATGTAGGTAATATCACTTAAGATAAACTCACCTCTAGTGATACCACGTAGGCAATATGACTAGGCTATCCCCCGGTGGGCTTGTGTAGTTATTATCGCGCATTTCACTAGCCATTAACACATCTGCGTATGGGTGATTGGTGGGGTTATGACGCCACATAGGAAACATCACTTCAGATAAACTCATCACAGATGGGATGCCACGTAGGATCCATCTGACTCACCTTGTAGTGTGCATGTGCAAGTCTTTTGACGATTAGACACAAGAGATAACCCACCGAGGGTGTGATTGTGTAACCTAGGTAGATAGGTAGAACTTACTTCCGGATTCCTCGTACACGGGTACGGGTCTGCATACTGGTTTGTGATTGAATGTGAATTTGTTGTTACCTCATTGGTGAATCAAGGGACTATTAATGACGATATTACCCATTGTTGTGTATTTGCACCAGACTGTGACAAAACCCCAGATCCATGGTGGATTCGTTCTATTGTATGCACCCTGTAGAACCGAGTGAACCCCTAGGATAGAGGGACGCACTGAGATTTAGTAATCTTACCCCATTCCAATTATAATTTTTTTCAGGTTGTTCGAGGCAGGTCAAAGGGAAAGGTAAGATGGCTTAGCGTGGTGGCGATGCTTCTTGGCTATGTTCTGTGATCTCTTTTTGGATCTTTCAGCTTATGTATTTTGGATTATGTATTAGCACACTTCGGAATTGTATCCTTTGGCCATGATATGTTCGGCTTTTGTACCTTGTACTGATACTTATCCAGTTCCGCTGCTTATGTATAATGTTTCACGTACCTTTGATAATACTACATGCATATTATCCTAGGCATATGTGAGTGGGGTGTTACAATAGTAGTTAGTATAATAAATCAGTTTTCATAATTAAAAAAAATCTAATTTAATTGGCGAAATAGATCATTAGATTATACTAACTAGAGATTATACTAACCAAAAGTAAAGTTTCAGGAAATGCATCCAGTTGGCTATGAAAGAATCATGCCACACTTAAAAAATGTGTATAACCATTGCTCCAACGACAATAGCCATCAAGGTAGAGCATATCAAAAATGCATTTCTACACCTAAGTGATGTCGTTGGAGAAAAATCAAATACTAAATTGGAATTGATTCTTTTTCTTTTGCACATGTATAAGTTACATCCATGCATAAATAGATATAAATTTAACAATGCAAACACACTATACAAAAACATTCTAACTATTAGTACATTTATTATATAAATATTATATTCATGAAAAATGTCAAAAATTAATTTTTGCCGTTTCTCAGTAAAATAATATTGATGTAATAAATGTACTAGTAGTTACAATCATTTTTGTGAGAAGGAGGGGGTTTGTGAGGTTATCATAGTGGTATTTTGGGGTTGAGGATGGAGGGAGAAGACGATTTGAGTCCATGGTAGGAGAGGAGGAAGGGAGAAGAGAGAAGAAAGAAGGAGGAGGAAGCGAGTGGAGAAAGGAAGAATGAGGAAGAAAGGAAAAAGGAAAGAGAGAAATGAGAAGGAAGAAGAAGGTGATTGGTGTAAGAAAGGAGAATTTGTTATGCACATATAGTATTAATTTGATGTTTAAAAAAAAGATTTTAAGCGATCTCGCCAAACGAAGAGAAGTTGAAAGAATAATTTGTTTTTAATATATATATATATATATATATATATATATATATATATATATATATATATATATATATATATATATATATATATTAATTTGACGGTCTTTTCTTCTTTATCTTACCAGACAAAAGACGAGGGAGTGAAAAAGTAATTAAATTAGTTGTCTCTTTATTCATAATTTTTGAATTGTAAGTCTGTTTTGGTCCCCGTTCGAAGCGTTGGAAAGGTCTTTCAATGCTCTAAATGATAGTGAGGTAGAAGCCTAAGTATAACCCAATAATGAATAGGTTAAATATGATACACTCATATGTATCTCATAAGGATTAGAAGGAATCATGTTTGTGTTAAGATTATGGATGAGTAATTCTTATGGAATAAGTTTAGGCCAATGAGTAAGGGCACTAGTGATGTGCTAATATGTATGACATGACATGAACATTTCATATGTGATTAATGTGATGTATGTTGGATTGACTCATGGCTTAATATGATCACTTATGTTACATGTATGTGTGTATGCTTAATAAATGCATTATGTTGACAAATTACCTGGTTATGATCACTTATGCAATTGTTGTAACGCTTAATGAATTGCATTATGTTGGATGTGCTATGAGGTGATCATCTGATGGTTGATCCTGTTCGTTTCGGTTGAACATTTGGAGGTGTTTGCCTGTGTGGCTCGATGTCTATGTGATTATGATGTATGCTTGAATCGAAGTAGGCCTATGCTACCAGGTGATCTCTAGTCGGTAACCTGCTGTGTGATCTCGGTACGTCATACACACCTGAGTTACCATTGCGAGGCGCTAAGTGGGTCTGAAAAAGGCGTTTCCACGGCAGATAAACCTAGGCGTGCTTGGTATGGTGGGGTCGTGATGCCATGTAGGTAATATCACTTCAGATAAACTCACCTCTAGTGATGCCACGAAGGCAATATCACTAGGCTATCGCCCAGTGGGCTTGTGTAGTCATTATGGCGCATTTGCACTGGCCGTTAACACATCTGCGTATGGGTGATTGGTGGGGTTGTGATGCCACATAGACAACGTCACTTCAGATAAACTCGTCACGGATGGGATGCCACGTATGATCCATCTGACTCACCTTGCGGTGTGCATGTGCAAGTCTTTTGACGATTAGACACAAGAGATAACCCACCGAGGGTGTGATTGTGTAACCTAGGTAGATAGGTAGAACTTA
Organism: Lathyrus tuberosus; assembly: GCA_022829125.1. Lineage (NCBI taxonomy): Eukaryota > Viridiplantae > Streptophyta > Magnoliopsida > Fabales > Fabaceae > Lathyrus > Lathyrus tuberosus. The sequence continues at coordinate 19,768,608 of JALAZF010000050.1, forward strand.
CTTCTGGATTCCTCGTACACGGGTACGGGTATGCATACTTGTTTATGATTGATTGTGAATTCGTTATTACCTCATTGGTTAGTCAAGGGACTACTAATGACGATATTACCCATTGTTGTGTATTTACACCAGACTGTGAGAAAATCCCGGATCCATGGTCGATTCGTTCTATTGTATGCAGCCTGTAGAACTGAGTGAACCCCTAGGATAGGGGGACTCACTGAGATTTAGTAATCTCACCCCATTCTGATTATAATTTTTTTCAGGTTGTTCGAGGCAGATCAAAGGGAAAGGTAAGATGGCTTAGCGTGGTGGCGATGCTTCTTGGCTATGTTCTGTGATCTCTTTTTGGATCTTTCAGCTAATGTATTTTGGATTATGTATTAGTACACTTCGGAATTGTATCCTTTGGCCATTATATGTTCGGCTTTTGCACCTTGTACTGATACTTATCCAGTTCCGGTGCTTATGTATAATGTTTCACGTACCTTTGATAATACTACATGCATATTATCCTAGGCATATATGTGTGGGGTGTTACAATAGTAGATAGTATGATAAATCAATTTTCATAATTAAAAAAAATCTAATTTAATTGGCGAAATATATCATTAGATTATACTAACTAGAGATTATACTAACGAAAAGTAAAATTTAAGGAAATGCATCAAGTTGGCTATGAAAGAATCATGCCACACTTAAAAAATGTGCATAACCATTGCTCCAACGACAATTGCCATCAAGGTAGAGCATATCAAAAATGAATTTATACACTTAAGTGATGTCGTTGGACAGAAATCAAATACTAAATTGTAATTGATTCTTTTTCTTTTCCACATGTATAAGTTACAACCATGCATAAATAAATATAAATTTAATAATGCAAACACACTATACAAAAACATTCTAACTATTAGTACATTTATTATATAAATATTATATTCATGAAAAATGTCAAAAATTAACTTTTGACATTTCTCAGTAAAATAATATTTATGTAATAAATGTACTAGTAGTTACAATGATTTTTGGGAAGGAGGGGGTTTGTGAGGTTATCATAGTGGTATTTTGGGGTTGTGGTTGGAGGGAGAAGACGATTTAAGTCCATGGTAGGAGAGGAGGAAGGGAGAAGAGAGAAGAAAGACGGAGGAGGAAGCGAGTGGAGAAAGGAAGAATGAGGAAGAAAGGTAAAAGGAAAGAGAGAAACGAGAAGGAAGAGGAAGGTGATTGGTGTAAGAAAGGAGAATTTGTTATGGACATATAGTATTAATTTGATATTTAAAAAAGAGATTTTAGGCGATCTCACCAAACAAAGAGAAGTTGAAAGGATAATTTGTTTTTAATATATATATATATATATATATATTTTTTTTTTTTTTAATTTGACGGTCTTTTCTTCTTTATCTTACAAGACAAAAGACGAGGGAGTGAAAAAGAAATTAAATTAGTTGTCTCTTTATTCATTAACTAATAAATAATTTGTGCGCACGCACATGTTCTTGTCTAATACGCACATTTTTTCATAAATGTAATAAGTTGCTGTTTATAAAAATACTTATATCAAAAATACAATTTTTGATGTTTATAAAATTTTTTTTATCCATAATATATTTTTTTTTACGTTAATAAAAATATTTGTATCAATAATACACACTTACTCGTTTATAAAAATATTTGTATTAACAATACATTTTTTCTCAGCTGCACAAGTTCGGTTTTATAGTTTTCTTCTCCAATGTCTCCTTTGGTTTTCTTTCTCAGCTGCATCATATAAAAGTATAGTCACAAAGATGATAAAAAATCCACTACATGATATATGTTTTTTTAATGTTGGTAGCACAGAGTTCTTGGTGTTCAAGGAAGGAACCTATAGTGGTACACTAAAAGAGAGCTTATACCAGTAATCACACTAACACATGTATGAATTACTAAAAAAATAAGTTATAAAAAATCTGGTCTTTGTGTCTATTGATTTTATGGAGTATACTTTCACTAAAAGAGAGTTTATGCTTGTTATCACACTTGTATAAATTACTTTAAAAAAATAAGTTACAAAAAGTCTATAATTTTTTTAAGTGGTTTTGTTTCTCCTTTGAGTTGTTTGAATTAAGGGTAATAAGTTATTTTGTCTTTTTAAGGTTAAAGTACATTGGTTTTTATACATGAAATCTTGCTTATATAATAAATGAATTAAGTTAATGTGGGTTGAGAGAGTTGTGTTAATTCAAATTAAACTTTCCTAACGACCCCTTTAAACCTAATGCTACAAATTACCCAAACCAGATGGATTAAAGCGGATCTGTTATAGACAATTAGCATATGTACTATGTAACACCCACATATAAAATCCATACATCAAAGCATAAATTATATATATGAATCCAAGTATTTGGTATTGAAATACAATAAGTCTTAGTTAACACATTATACACATAAATGCCTCTAATACATAACACTAAAATCTAAGGCATTACATATACAAGATGTTCCAACATGATAAAAACTAAGAACTAGATCAAAGCAATGATCTCAAAATAAAGCGTCATAGCGGGAGCCATGCCATCTCAAAATCTACGAACCGGAAGGAAAAGTCAAACCACTTTATCCTTACCCGTCGCCGAACCTGCAGGACCTGTGATGTAAACAACAACAGTGGGGTGAGATACATCAAATCTCAGTGAGTTCCCTATCTTATGGGTTCTCTCGGATTATTTATGGTTCTAACAATCCTAACTCAAGTCCGGGGAAGGGAAGGACTCTTGAGTTCACACTTGATAATTTCACACTATATGGAAACATGACATGAGTTCACTAACTCACCACATCATTAATCAATAACCGGTACCAAGGCATCTCATCTTCCCGTCCGCTTCTACGTCTAGAAGGCGACCCGAGTCATAGATCCTTGTAGTTACTTGGTATACAATTGGATTCGGGATCACCGGCCTGTTAACCGTGAACCGTCACTTCTTATGGCCTGTTAACCATCACAAGTCTCGTACCCATGCACGGGCTTCCAATTGTACTACACGTAGGGCATCAAACCTACCAAGTAAAACCTGCCTGCACTTCAGAGGAGCTCGAGACTCATGAAGGCCTTCCAAGGGCAATTCAAAATAAAATGGTTACGATTACATGATAAATACCACACAAAACAATGTACATGACAATTGCCTCGGCCATAAGGCCTCAAGGCCTTTCTTGTCCTTCAATCCATAAAGTTAACCTCATGTTCCATACTAGTGTTTCCAACTTCTAAAGTTTCCTATAGTTCAAAAGGGGTTTTCCTCACTCTTACTATTTCATATTTTGACATGCATACATTCTCAAACATGCTTAACAACAAGAGAAAATAGGTAAAACATAAGTCAATTGCATAATAGAATCACATAACAATATATCATATATCAAGACTTTCATTCATTTGCCTCTAAATAATTTGTCCTACAGTATACTCCCAATTTCCACGTTTTATTGGGTAGAGGGTCGTCATGGCTTTCTAACGGTACCAAGAACGCCCCGATCCGAGTTACGGATCAAAAGTTATGAAGGAAACAAAACTGCACAAACTGACATGTTCGCTAGGCGAACCTCCCAGCGAGCGTTCGCTTTCGCCTTTGCTAGGCGAAGCCTCTGGCGAATGAACAAACAGAACAAAACAGACATAAAGTTCGCTTCGCGAACGCCCTGGCGAACCTTCGCCTCGCCCTTCGCTTCGCGAACGCCCTGGCGAACCTTCGCCTCGCCCTTCGCCTCGCGAGCAAGCTGGCGAGTAATTAAACAGAAACTCCCAGACCCAAAACACCATAAGTTCGCTAGGCGAACGTCTGGCGAACCTTCGCCTTCACCTTCGCTAGGCGAATGTGCCAGCGAGCACCTAGGCAGTAAGTTCCCATATTCAAAACAAACTAAGTTCGCTAGGCGAACATGCCAGCGAACCTTCGCTAGGCGAACGTTCGGGTTCGCTAGGCGAACCCTCGATTGCTGTTCGCTGGGCTTTGCCCCAGGTTCGCTAGGCGAACCCTGCGAACCAGAACCTCTCCCAGCTGCTGTAACTCCATCAAATCCACATTTTTCTCCATCAAAACATAACCCAATAATACCCACATGATCTAAACTCAGTATAGACATGATAACAAGCATTCAACAACATTTATAACAAGATTCAACCATAAAATTCCATATTTTCATAATCTAACCTAAATCCAAACACTCTCTAGATCTCTCTAACAATGGTACTAACTAGAACCCACCTTCAAAATGAGCAAGAGGAAGATGATTGAGAAGTTTGGATGAAGATTGGATGATGATCTTGATGGTTCTTGAGCTTTTCTTCAAATTTCCTCTTCTCCTATTTTTCTCTCCTTCCTTTCCTTTCTTCTTCCTTTCTTTCTATCTTTTTCTTTTGTTTGGAAAGTGAGAGGAAAAGGATTCACATAGTAAAGTTAGTATTAGAAATAATACTACTAAATGTCCAAAAAGTCTCTTAAGTCCAAAATTAAATAAATGTCTCCGAAACAAATAATATCTATTGGATCAATTCTAAGTACCGAAGTTACTCTAATTATTTTATCAAATAATTTCTCAGAGCAACCGGACTCAGTTAATCACAATGTAATATTATTCGGTGTAATAAAAATACGGGGTATTACATCCTCCCCCCCTTAAATAGAAATTCGCCCTCGAATTTAAAAATTACCTGAACAGATGAGGGTAAGCATCTCGCATTTCCGATTCAAGTTCCCAAGTTGCATCTCCCGGGTGCGTTACATCCCACTGTACCTTAACGAGAGGAATATCCTTGTTCCTTAATACCTTCGTTTCTCTTCCCACAATGCAGCTCGGTTGAGGTTCAAACGTCAAATCCGCTTCTATTTTAATAGTATCCGGTAGAATCGGCCGAAGAGGATCGGGAACAAATCTCCGAAGCTGAGATACATGAAAAACATCATGCTTTTCCGACAGAGAAGGCGGTAAGGCCAACCTGTACGCTACTTCACCAATCCTTTCTAAGATCTGATACGGTCCTATGTATCTCGGGTTAACTTGCGTGACTTAAACGGTCCTTTCAATCTCAATCTAGGAGTAACTTTCAAAAACACATGGTCACCTTCTTCAAATTCTAAAGGTCTCCTTCGATTGTCTGCATAACTCTTTTGTCGATCTTGGGCTTGCATAATTTCTCGCGAATCATTTGAATCTTTTCTGTAGTCTCTTGGATGATTTCGGGTCCTAAGATTCTATCTTCCCCAACTTCCGCCCAACACAAAGGTGTCCTCCATTTTCGCCCATATAATGTTTCATACGGAGCCATACCGATGCTAGCATGATAACTATTATTATAGGAAAACTCAATCAATGGTAGAAGTTCTTTCCAATTCCCTTTACTTTCTAACACACAAGCTCTCAACATATCTTCCATCGTTTGTATCGTTCGCTCAGTCTGTCCATCCGTCTGCGGATGATTAGACGTGCTCAAACGCAACTCCGTCCCCATAGCTTGTTGAAAGACTTTCCAAAACCTTGAGGTAAACTTCAGATCTCTGTCCGACACAATATTGGAAGGAATACCGTGCAACTTACAATTTCCGCAATAAACAACCTCGCAAGATGACTTACCTTAAATGTAGTTTTCACCGCCAAGAAGTGCGCAGATTTCGTTAGCCGATCCACAATCACCCAAATTGAATCATAACCACCTTGCGTATGGGGTAATCCTACTGCAAAGTCCATAGAAATGCTATCCCATTTCCAAACTGGAATTTCCAAAGGTTGCAACATACCGCCCGGTCTTTGGTGTTCAATCTTAACCTGTTGGCACACTGCACACTCTGACACATACAACGCAACATCCTTTTTCATCCCGGCCCACCAATAGTCCTTCTTCAAATCCTGATACATCTTCGAAGAACCAGGATGTATCGTAAAATTACCTTTATGAGCTTCATCCAAAATCTTTCTTCTTAACATTACATCATTCGGAACACAAATTCTTTGGCCGAACATGAAAATTTCGTCGGTAGCCTGAATAAAACCCGGTAGGAGTAACACTTCTTGCAACTTCTCATCTACCATTTGACCTTGGTGAATCTCAACTCCCAAAGTAGAATTGACATTAAAATTTCCCATAATCACCCCATCTTGGGTCCATACAAACTGAAGATTTAGATCTCTAAAATTCTCCAACAATGCATACTCCAAAATCATCAATTTCGCGCCATGCACTAATTTCCGACTTAATGCATCTGCTACTTTATTCTCTTTTCCTGGATGATACTTCAATTCTAAATCATAATCTTTTAAGTACTCCATCCATCTTCGTTGTCGCATATTTAACTCCTTTTGGTCAAATAAATACCTCAAGCTCTTATGGCCACTGAACATTTCAAAACGCACACCATACAAATAATGCCGCCACACCTTTACTGTAAAACAACTGCCGCCAATTCCAAATCGTGAGTTGGATAATTCTGTTCATGAATTTTCAATTGTCGGGAGGCATAAGCTACTACTTGACCGCCTTGCATCAGGACACCTCCCAATCCCATTTTAGAAGCATCACAAAACACTTCATAAGAGTTGTTAGGATCAGGAATGATTAACATCGGAGCCGTTGTCAATCTCTCCTTCAACTTCATGAAACTTTGCTCACAACCCGAATCCCACTCAAAAGCAAAATCTTTACGAGTAAGCTTCGTCATCGGTAAAGCCAACTTAGAAAAACCTTCGATGAACCTCCTATAGTAACCTGCCAGCCCTAAGAAACTTCGGACTTCCGAGGCATTTCTCAACCTCTCCCAATTTATCACTGCTTCTACCTTCGACGGATCCACTGCGACACCACCTTGTGATATAACGTGACCAAGAAACTTGAATTCTGCCGTCCAAAATTTACACTTACTCAGTTTAGCAAAAAGTTGCTTCTCTTGCAACACAGATAACAAAATTCTCAGATGTTCCTCGTGCTCTTGTGAAGTATGAGAATAAATAAGAATATCGTCAATGAAGATTACAACAAACTGGTCCAAGTAAGCTTGAAATATACGGTTCATGTAGTCCATAAAGACGGCTGGAGCATTAGTCACACCGAAAGGCATCACTAAGAATTCGTAATGGCCATAGCGGGTCCTAAATGCAGTCTTAGGTACATCGGAACTCTTCACTCGGATTTGGTGATAACCTGACCTCAAATTAATCTTTGAGAACACGCAGGCTCCTTTCAATTGATCTAAAAGGTCGTCTATCCTGGGCAAGGGATACTTGTTCTTAATGGTGACTTTATTCAACTGATGATAACCGATGCACATCCGCATCCCACCGTCCTTCTTCCTCACCAGCAAAACAGGGCTCCCCACGGAGAAACACTAGGCCGCACAAAATGTTTCGCCATGAGTTCTTCTAACTAATCCTATAATTCCATTAACTCCTTCGGTGTCATCCGATACGGAGAAACGGATATAGGACCCGTTCCCGGTACCAGGTCAATAGAAAATTCCACTTCCCTCTCCGGAGGAAGAGAAGTGACATCTTCGGGGGAAACTTCTGAAATCTCACCGGCTACCGGAAATACACAATTTCACACATTGCATGGATACAAAGGAGTGCGTTGCTCCACAATCGAATAAGACAAAACAAAGAAAGAATTTCTATTAACAAAACACGTACCAGCAATCCTAGAGTCATCGCCCTTTGCTTTCTTCGCATCCATTGTGTAAACTCGCCCGATATTCCTCCTCTGAGGACAGTCTTTCGCCAAATGGCCCACCTTCTGACATTGATAACACTTCACCCCTTTGAAGCGACATTCTCCAAAATGCATTTTACCACACGTACGACACATAGGAGGTGCATTATTCCGAGAATCCTGAACTTGTTTCCTTTTGAAAGCTTGTGGCCTAGGCTTAGATTGTTGGCTTGACCCCCCGCAATCATTCTCAACCATGTAACCCTGCCTCAGCTGTTGGAATTCAAACTCTCTTCGGTTCCTCAAAGAACTAGGAAGGTACTTTTCCATAAAAATAGCCCTGAACTGCTCCCACACTTTAGGTACACCTTGCATAGTCATAAAAACTGAAGCAACATCCCACCATGTCCTAGCAGGACCTCTCAGTGAGCGAGAAGCAAACACTACCTTGTTCTCCTCACTACAGCCAATTTTCAGAAAGATTCTCTCCACGCCAGCAATCCAGTCATGAGCTTTCACAGGATCCATTCCGCCATGAAATTCTGGAGGATTCATGCGGAGGAAATCCCGAAAACTTCCACCTACAACATTTGGAACAACCACCTGAGGATGAAGGCCTTCATTCATCCTCTGCACCATCTGTTGCATGAACTGGTTCCGCTGCTGCTGCATCTGTTGTACAAACTGATACAAAAGAGCATTCTCATCGCCGCCTGGCAGATTCGTCCCAGATGGAGGATACGTGGGTCTACCACGATTGCTTCTGCGTCCGCCAACCATGTTCCTAAACGTCATATAGAGAGGATTAAGTTGATCAGGCTCAATACCATACATATAACACTTAAGACCAATAGCGACATAACGCATATGAAGCGGAAAGAAACTACTTATACTATTTCATGGCTAGGTCGAGGATACGACCTGCTCTGATACCAACTGTAACACCCACATATAAAATCCATACATCAAAGCATAAATTATATATATGAATCCAAGTATTTGGTATTGAAATACAATAAGTCTTAGTTAACACATTATACACATAAATGCCTCTAATACATAACACTAAAATCTAAGGCATTACATATACAAGATGTTCCAACATGATAAAAACTAAGAACTAGATCAAAGCAATGATCTCAAAATAAAGCGTCATAGCGGGAGCCATGCCATCTCAAAATCTACGAACCGGAAGGAAAAGTCAAACCACTTTATCCTTACCCGTCGCCGAACCTGCAGGACCTGTGATGTAAACAACAACAGTGGGGTGAGATACATCAAATCTCAGTGAGTTCCCTATCTTATGGGTTCTCTCGGATTATTTATGGTTCTAACAATCCTAACTCAAGTCCGGGGCAGGGAAGGACTCTTGAGTTCACACTTGATAATTTCACACTATATGGAAACATGACATGAGTTCACTAACTCACCACATCATTAATCAATAACCGGTACCAAGGCATCTCATCTTCCCGTCCGCTTCTATGTCTAGAAGGCAACCCGAGTCATAGATCCTTGTAGTTACTTGGTATACAATTGGATTCGGGATCACCGGCCTGTTAACCGTGAACCGTCACTTCTCATGGCCTGTTAACCATCACAAGTCTCGTACCCATGCACGGGCTTCCAATTGTACTACACGTAGGGCATCAAACCTACCAAGTAAAACCTGCCTGCACTTCAGAGGAGCTCGAGACTCATGAAGGCCTTCCAAGGGCAATTCAAAATAAAATGGTTACGATTACATGATAAATACCACACAAAACAATGTACATGACAATTGCCTCGGCCATAAGGCCTCAAGGCCTTTCTTGTCCTTCAATCCATAAAATTAACCTCATGTTCCATACTAGTGTTTCCAACTTCTAAAGTTTCCTATAGTTCAAAAGGGGTTTTCCTCACTCTTACTATTTCATATTTTGACATGCATACATTCTCAAACATGCTTAACAACAAGAGAAAATAGGTAAAACATAAGTCAATTGCATAATAGAATCACATAACAATATATCATATATCAAGACTTTCATTCATTTGCCTCTAAATAATTTTTCCTACAGTATACTCCCAATTTCCACTTTTTATTGGGTAGAGGGTCGTCATGGCTTTCTAACGGTACCAAGAACGCCCCGATCCGAGTTACGGATCAAAAGTTATGAAGGAAACAAAACTGCACAAACTGACATGTTCGCTAGGCGAACCTCCCAGCGAGCGTTCGCTTCCGCCTTCGCTAGGTGAAGCCTCTGGCGAATGAACAAACAGAACAAAATAGACATAAAGTTCGCTTCACGAACGCCCTGGCGAACCTTCGCCTCGCCCTTCACTTCGCGAACGCCCTGGCGAACCTTCGCCTCGCGAGCAAGCTGGCGAGTAATTAAACAGAAACTCCCAGACCCAAAACACCATAAGTTCGCTAGGCGAACGTCTGGCGAACCTTCGCCTTCACCTTCGCTAGGCGAATGTGCCAGCGAGCACCTAGGCAGTAAGTTCCCATATTCAAAACACACTAAGTTCGCTAGGCGAACATGCCAGCGAACCTTCGCTAGGCGAACGTTCGGGTTCGCTAGGCGAACCCTCGATTGCTGTTCGCTGGGCTTTGCCCCAGGTTCGCTAGGCGAACCCTGCGAACCAGAACCTCTCCCAGCTGCTGTAACTCCATCAAATCCACATTTTTCTCCATCAAAACATAACCCAATAATACCCACATGATCTAAACTCAGTATAGACATGATAACAAGCATTCAACAACATTTATAACAAGATTCAACCATAAAATTCCATATTTTCATAATCTAACCTAAATCTAAAAACTCTCTAGAGCTCTCTAACAATGGTACTAACTAGAACCCACCTTCAAAATGAGCAAGAGGAAGATGATTGAGAAGTTTGGATGAAGATTGGATGATGATCTTGATGGTTCTTGAGCTTTTCTTCAAATTTCCTCTTCTCCTCTTTTTCTCTCCTTCCTTTCCTTTCTTCTTCCTTTCTTTCTATCTTTTTCTTTTGTTTGGAAAGTGAGAGGAAAAGGATTCACATAGTAAAGTTAGTATTAGAAATAATACTACTAAATGTCCAAAAAGTCTCTTAAGTCCAAAATTAAATAAATGTCTCCGAAACAAATAATATCTATTGGATCAATTCTAAGTACCGAAGTTACTCTAATTATTTTATCAAATAATTTCTCAGAGCAACCGGACTCAGTTAATCACAATGTAATATTATTCGGTGTAATAAAAATACGGGGTATTACATACTAAACCCTTCAAGGACTCCAAGCCTAAATACTCTACAAACTTATCACTATGATTTTTTTAGCATATGTTATATGTAACAATCCTCTTTGTCAACTCGTGGATTAATTATGTAGCCATTCAAGACACTCAAACTAGAATTAAAGATGTCTTTATTGATGATGAGTATGAGTCGGTGTGAGAGGAGGACACATTTAGGATTGTAATGCTCCTAGATCTAACGGATGGGAAACAATAGGAAACAATGGAACAGTGTTGTCCCTTCCATCAGAGGCATAGGGACGCATTGTTGTAGAAAAGGGATTTTTTGTGATAAAAATTAACAATAACAACAACAACTTGTTAATTAAAAAAACAATAACAAGAAAAAAAATACCTTAATGATATTGTTAGTAGGTGAGAAGGGTGACTTTCTTCACAAGAGATGAAACAGAATTGAAAATGGAATTTTCATTGAAGTTGTATTAGAATAATAATTTATATTTTATTATATATTTACAAACTTGGTGACCAAGTTTGTTAGAGGGTATTTTAGTATTTTATTGTTGCTTTTGTAGCCCTAGTTTTTAGCTTATAAATAGGGTAGTGTAGATGTCATTCCAATCATTGTATCCTTATCATTTGTAGCCGTCACTCTCAATATAATATATTCTCTTCTTTTCATCATTATTTCACCTTGTACACCAACAATTGGTATCTAGAGCTCCGGTTCGGATCAACGGGAAAACACGGGAAACACGAGTGAAACGTGAGGATTTCTTGTGTGATTGAATTTTGGTTCTTGATTTGTGTTGAATCTTGAACGAAAATCTGATCAGAATCATTATTTTTTTTTATTCTGTGGGTTGGGAAACACTGTGTGTGGTAAGTTCTGAGTGTACTTTACAAGGTTGAAGATGATGAACGGCAACGGCGGCATGAACACCAAGCTTCTAGTATTTGATGGAAAAAACTGGAATCGTTGGATGATTCAGATGCGTGTACTGTTCGGTGCTCAAGATGTTCTAGATCTTGTCACCGAAGGTTATGTTCCGGTAACAGCAGATGCGACGGAGGAACAGAAGAACGCGCAGAAGGATACAAGGAAGAAAGATCAGAAAGCATTGTTCTACATCCATCAATGTGTGGATGCGAATGTGTTTGAGAAGATTGCAGATTCTACGACGGCAAAGGCGGCGTGGGACACACTGGTCAGATGTTACGGTGGTGACGCATCAGTGAAGAAGGTGAAGCTTCAGTCTCTACGTAAGCAGTACGAGAATCTCAAAATGAAGAACAATGAGAAAGTTTCTGAGTACATCTCCAGAGTGATTCTGATCACTAATGAGATGAAGGCGTGTGGAGAAACTCTTTCTGAACAAGTAATCATTGAGAAGGTATTGAGATCCCTTACTCCTCAGTTTGACTACATTGTGGTAGCAATAGAACATTCTAAAGATCTGAGCACCATGAGAATTGAAGAGCTGCAAAGCAGTCTAGAAGCGCAAGAGTTGCGTCTGACTGAGAGAACTTCTAAAAGGGAAGTAGAGCAGCAGGCTCTGAAAGCAGTTTTTGATAAGAAGCATCAGAAGCAGAGAAGATCTGATGGTGGTCAGAAGTCAGAAACCTCAACTTCTGATAGGCAAAAGAATGCTCAGAAGGGAAAAGAGAAGTATGACAAGAAGAAGATCCAATGTTACTATTGCAAGAAGTTTGGTCACTTTGCTAGAGATTGTTGGTCAAACAAAGAAAGGAAGTCAAAAGAAGCAAATATAGCCAGAAGTTCTGATGATGAATCTGTGCTACTGATGGCTTCTGAATCTGATGATACGAATTTGACAGACTGGTGGTATATGGACAATGGCTGCTCAAATCATCTTATTGGAAATAAGAAATGGCTGGTTGATTTTGACTCTGAAGCAAAAGCAATCTGATGAGTGTGGGACAATTAATTGAGAAAGGTTTTTCAGTTACCATGAAGGACAATCTTCTGAAGCTGTATGACTGTAATCAGAAGCTGATTATGGAGTCAAAACAAGGAAGGAATAGAACATTCAAGGTGAATGTCAGAACTTCTGACTCTGAATGTCTTAGTGCAACGAGTGTTGTAAAAGAAAGTGAGATGTGGCACAAAAGATTTGGTCATCTGAATTTCAGAAGCTTAGAACATCTGAATTCGAAGAAGCTGGTACATGGAATTTCTACAATTAAGAAGCCTGAGAAGTCATGCAAAGTGTGCATGGAAGGAAAGCAACCAAGATTGCCATTTGCGTCAGAAGTTGCTCCAAGAGCAAAACATGCCTTGGGAGTAGTACATTCTGATGTGTGTGGTCCATTTCCAGTAGCATCGATCGGAGGGAATAAATACTTTGTGTCATTTGTTCATGAATTCACGAGAATGATATGGGTATCCCTTATTAAGTTCAAACACGAGGTGTTTGCTGAATTCAAGAAGTTCCGAATGAAGGTTCAGAATCAGAGTGGTCAGACTCTGAAGATTCTCAGAACCGATGGTGGGGGTGAGTATAACTCCAAAGAGTTTCAGAAGTTCTGTGAGGAGATTGGAATTGAGCATGAGGTTACTGCTCCTTACACTCCTCAACACAATGGTCTTGCTGAAAGAAGAAATCATACTTTGCTTGATATGGTGAGAAGCATGCTGAAGGAGAAGAAGCTTCCTCAGAACTTCTGGGGAGAAGCTGTTGCCACAGCAGCATATGTGCTCAATAGATGTCCAACGAAGAAGCTGGAGGAAATAGTTCCTATTCAGAAGTGGACGGGAGAAAAGCAAAGTGTTAGTCATCTAAAGGTGTTTGGTTCTGTTTGTTACAAACATGTTCTAGAAGCTAGAAGACAGAAGCTGGATGATAGAAGCAAAGTAATGTTACTGGCGGGGTACCATAGTACGGGTGCGTACAAGCTTTATTGTCCAGAAACTAATAAAGTTGAATTCAGCATAGACGTTATTGTGAAGGTATCAGAAGTTTGGAATTGGGATAAGTCTCAATCTGATTCTGATGTGAGAACTTCTGAAGAAAGGTCAGAAATAAGAATTTCTGACACTGATGGTGATTCTGACTCTGAAGGAGACTCAGAAGATAAAGGTGATTCTGATGATCCATATTCTGATGATGATCAAGATTCTGGTGGTGATTCAGACTCTGGGAATATGCCAGACTCTGAAGGTGGTCAAGGTTCGGGAGGAAGTCAACTTTCTGGAGCAAGAGCTTCTGAAGGAGAAACTTCTGAGGACAGAACTTCTGAGGTTCAAGCATCCGGAGAAAGTTCTGAACGAGGTCAGAGACCACAGAGAATCAGAAACATTCCAAGAAGATTTGAAGAGTTTGACATGCTGCAAGACACTGAAGTAGATTCTGAAGGAGAGATTATTCAGTGTGCCATGTTAGTAGACTCTAAACCTGTGAGTACAGAAGAGGCTCTCAAGCAGAAGTTCTGGTTAAAGGCCATGAAAGAAGAACTTGAGGTCATAGAAAGAAACAAGACTTGGAAGCTGACAGAACTTCCAAAGGACAAGAAAGCCATCAGCGTCAGATGGGTTTTCAAGCAGAAGCTAAAGCCAGATGGATCAATTGGCAAATACAAAGCGAGGTTGGTAGCAAGAGGATTTCTGCAGAAACCTAGGCTGGATTATTCTGAAGTGTTTGCACCTGTAGCGAGACATGAAATAATCAGATTGGTGATTGCAATAGCTGCTAACAGGAATTGGCCTCTGATGCATTTAGATGTGAAATATGCATTTCTGAACGGTCCATTAGAAGAAGAAGTTTATGTGTCACAACCTCCTGGATTTGTGAAAAAGAATCAGGAAGGGATGGTGTACAGATTACATAAAGCTTTGTATGGATTGAAGCAAGCGCCCAGAGCTTGGAATCAGAAGATTGATTCATTTTTCAAGAAACAGGGTTTTCAGAAATGTGAGATTGAATATGGTGTTTATGTTCAGCATATTTCTGAAGGCAATATGATTCTGGTGTGTTTGTATGTTGATGACATATTGCTGACCGGAAGTTCTGAACAAGAGTTAGCTAAGTTCAAGAAGGTGCTGATGAATGAGTTTGAAATGACTGATCTCAGGAAAATGACATACTTTCTAGGGATGGAATTGGAGTTGTTAGTTTTGAGGAAATATAAATTAAGGGATGGTATTAGAATAATAATTTATATTTTATTATATATTTACAAACTTGGTGACCAAGTTTGTTAGAGGGTATTTTAGTATTTTATTGTTGCTTTTGTAGCCCTAGTTTTTAGCTTATAAATAGGGTAGTGTAGATGTCATTCCAATCATTGTATCCTTATCATTTGTAGCCGTCACTCTCAATATAATATATTCTCTTCTTTTCATCATTATTTCACCTTGTACACCAACAAGTTGTTGTCATTTTGGTTTGAACTTGAAGCCATTGACAACTTCATTATCTTTATCAGCTTCTTCCATTGCCGGTAGTTTATGAACTCCTCCTTCCACTCTTGTATCATTTGAGCATCTAACTTCTTTGCAAACTTCATCATTACAAGTGGGGAGGTGAGGCAGAGCTTGAAGTGTGTTTCGTGTTCGTGAGATGAGAAGAGACAAAAAAAATTTTAAATGACGTTTATCATAGATTAGAATGAATAAATTATTATATAAATAGTAAATAATCAACTTGCAGAGAAAGTCTCTAATTCTATTTAAACTCTTCACATTAAAGACAAGCTTTTATTTCTTTCTCTGTCGGTCTCTGTCTCCACTGAAGAGAAAGACAGACTTTTATACGTTACACCTAACTAGTAACTTTTTTAGAAGAGAGTGATAAAATTCAATCATGTAGGTAGAAGATTTATAACTAGCCATAGTACGAGAGTTTCTGAAATTTAATATAAAAAAACTCAAAATTTGAATTTTCAAAATCTACTTTTTAATATTGTTAGAATACAAAATTTTAGTATGCCCTATTTTTATTCAATTTTTTTCCTTAACTTTTTTTTATTATTTCCAACTTTATCTTTGCACTTATTTTCTATGTTAATTTTTAAAAGAAATAATAATTATTATTAACCGCTTTTTCCTAATTGCATCCATATCATAACCTCTCTTGGTTTTTTTATATAATAGCCCTCTATCGTTATTTTTTGTCATTCAATATAAAATGTACTTTCTTTTTTTTAAAACACAATGGATATTCAACAACTCTTTTTTCTCAATAGCAGCCGTACGATGTGGGGGTCGGTAGGGTAAGACGAACTCCTATTTATTGAGTATTCGGATCTAGACGTTTTGGAACCGAAGTGTGTGACCAAGTTGTGTTCAAATGGACCTAACCTAGAATGATGGAATAATTAGTGACCTAATCTTGAAAATGACTCAACCTCGATGAGTAATTGTTGATGAGTGTGTTTAAGATTCTAGCCCATATCGTGATTGAACGAATGTCGAGAAGGCACCGTTGTTATTAAGGGAATAAGTGTAGTAGAGTAATGGAACTAAGTGGATAGTGGACGTAGTATGATTTAGAGGGTTTCAAGAAGTGTGTGATCGGTTGAGATCAGAGTAGCGCAACAGATAAAAAAGAGGAACCTGATAATCCTGCAGGAGGTGTGAGAAGACTACTTGTACGATAGTGTTGGAGTGGAGATATCTTTCTAAGAGTAACTCATTGAAGCAATGTTTTGTTCGTCTTAGTCTCTCAAAGATCCACCTTAATCTAGAGAGGTACGGTCGATGGACCAGCTTAGAGGAGACTCTATGGTTGATATGTGATCAGATGTTCATGGATCGACGGTTGAGCTTGTAAGTATCAAGGATTAGACAGAGTATTGTGACCATTGGAATAACAAAGGCGAGTAAAGGATTTTAATTGATGTAGACTCATTGTGGCTATGTTCTATGCACTTATGAGTGTGCATGAAGACTTGGAAGATAGTTGCAAGTTAACTGTTGGAGTTCACCCTTCGTCGGCGGAACTTTGTGTGAAGTTGTTGGATATCAAGGCTATAGTTGCAGAATTGTACACCCTTGTGGCTTGTGATGGAAGTTATGTTGTCTAAGACTGAAGGAAGGATCGAAGTAAGAAACTTGGTTGTACGAAAGAGGTAGAATTGGAAATCATGACCGAAGGACTTAGCAAGCACGTGTATGACTCCGTATAGAGTTGTGTAGAAGTAAATCTGAAACATCATCTGTAATACCCCATATTATTTAAATGCTCAATTGGATATCAGATGAGATCATATGAGTATCTATGTGCTCTATCTTTGATAATTGGATTAATGGAATCCTCTAAGTACTTTAAGTATTGACATTTGGGATCAATAGAGCAACTGGAGAACTCTTAAGAGATCAATTATTTTATTAAAGAGACGGATTAATAATTGATAGTTCAAGGAAGTTAATTTTGGTAACTTTGATAATTGATCAATTGGGTTGAGACGAAAAAATATCAATTGGAGATATTTGGCCCGGTTGGATTTATATTATATAATAAGGATTAATTATATATATATATATTAGAAAGGGAAGAAGAAAAATAGTAAGAGAAGAAGAAGAAAAGAAGCAAAGAAGAAAGGAAGAGAAGAGGGAAAGAGGAAGAAGGGAAAAAGCCATGGATCGTCTACAATGTTCATCATCTTCGTCAAACTTCTCTTCGATCATCATGTGGGTTCTAGATAGAGACTTTAGAGTAAATTTCTGGAAGTTTTAGAGTTAGGTTAGATTTTGATAAAACGAGTAATTTTGCTAAATCAATGAAATCTAACGGATAGATTAATGAAATGTGTGTCTAAATGTGTTCTAACATGTTCTTTTGGGTATTTTGATGCATTAATATCATGTGGGTTGAAGGTTTGGATCATTTTTGGGTCCCAAACCCGTTTTGGGAGAATTCTGGTCCGTCCAGATTCGCCAGGCGAGTCGGTGGCGAGTCTGATTCGCCAGGGATTCGCCAGGCGAATTTGCCTGGGACAGCAAAACATTATTTTTCGTATTTTCGCCATAACTTTTGATCCGTAACTCCGATTGACGCACAGTCGGAAGCGTTGGAAAGCTAATTTTATGCTCTATGAGATGGTGAGGTAGAAACATGATTATATGTCATGGATTGATGAAATATATTGTATGTGATATGTTGTGTTAAATGTTTTACTTGCGTACATTGTGTTATACATGTCTATTTAATTGTGAATTGTGAATGAGAGAATATGCATGCTTAAAATATGAATTAGAAAGAGTGAGGAAACTTTACCCCAAAACAAATGGTATAATTCTAGGTTGTGATTAGAATTGTGATAGAAACTCTGAATGGCGACGCTCGTGCTTTCATTGACGCTCGTGCAGAAGAGGCCGAGGCGTGTGTCCATTACCGAATGGTATAGAAATGAGTGAAACACTAGTATGGAACATGTGTGTTTTGGTATGTTTTATTGATTAAGGCATTATGGCCTTGTGATTGTCGAATACAATCACGTTGTGTTTTGATCACGTAATCGTAACCAGCTTATCTTGCGGTGTAGTTTCATGAGACTCGAGCACCTTCTCTGAAACGTATGCACAATTACTTGGCAGGTTTGATTCCCGCGTATAGTACGATTGGAGCCTACGGGTAAAGAGACTTGTGACGGTGTACGGGCCGTGAGAAGTGACGGATCACGGTGTACGGGCCGATGATCCCGAATCCAATTCGTATGTCAAGTAATCACAAGGATCCATGACTCGGGCCGACTTCTAGACGTAGAAGAGGACGGGAACAGGGGATGCCTTTGTACGGTTATCGATTAGTGATATTTTGAGTTGATGAACTCATGACATGTTTCCATATAGTGTGAGATTGTGAGTTGTGTACTCGAAGTCATTTTCCCTTCCCCTTGACTTGAGTTAGGTTTTCATAGAACTTTGTAGAGCCGAGAGAATCTATAGGATAGGGAACTCACTGAGATTTGATGTATCTCACCCCACTATAGTTGCTATATTTCAGGTAATTGCAGGTTGATTTATAGGTGGAGCGATGCTGGGCTGTTTCAAGAGAAGCTTAGTTAAGCTTATTTCCGCTGTGTATTTTATTGTTCTTGTACAATGAGGAATATTGTATAATGTTCTTAGTTTTTATTATTTTTGGCTAGTTTCCATGACTTGTGCCAGGTGTTGTATTATGTTTTAGAAATAGTCAAGTCTGTGAATTACGCCATTAGGCACTTATGATGGTGTCAGTACCAAATAAAATGCTTGTATTGTATTATTCTAGGTACATATTATACAGGGCATTACATCATCACTGAAGTGAAAGGTTGTAGCATGAATTCCTTGGGATGAAAGTACTTCCAGAAACCAAGAAAAAGAGTGGAAAATCAGTGGCATGTGTTGAGCAAGGACAAACTTGGCAAACATTGAGGATGCACTACAACAAAAGTAAGTTATAACATCGCACCTTAGACAGCGCTTTAATACAAAAGCGCTGCTATAAGTTAAAAACGAGGAAACTAGCCATTTAAAAAAGTAAAAGCGCAAAAAAATATAAGACCTTAGACAGCGCTTTGGTCAAAAGCGCTTTATAAGGTCTTATAAATTTAAAAAAAAATTAATGGAAAATATTAGACAGCGCTTTAGTTAAAAGCGCTTTCTAAGGTCTTAAAAATTAAAAAAAATAAAATCAAAAGCGCTGTCTAAGGCCAACCTTTGAAAGCGCTTTTTAAAGCGCTGTCTAAGGTCCAGCTTAGAAAGCGCTTTTATTAAAAGCGCTGTCTAAGGTCTAATAAAATTAAAATATATGAATAGTCAGTATTCATTTTCATATTTCCGCTCTTTCTTCTCCCCTGCATGCGAACCGAGCTCAAAACCCTTCACCGAAAAACCTTCACCGTCAACCGTCCGTCAACCGTAAACCTTCACCGAAAAACCTTGCCGTCCGTCCGTTTCTGCTCATTTCCGTCGTCGTTCGTTTCTGCTTATTGTCGTCGTCCGTCCGTTTCTGCTTTTTGATACATTTTGTTCTTGCATTGCCGTTGTTACCGTCGTTAAAGGTACGCCGTTGTTGTGTTTTGTTAAGTTTTGTTAATGAAGTTAATGAAAATGAGTTTTGTTAATGAAGTTAATGAAAATGAGTTTTCGTTCTTTCTGCTCTTTGATGAGTTTTGTTAATGAAGTTATGTTGGACTGTTTTATTAATGAAGTTTTGTAGTGAATGAGTATGTTTGAAGTTTTGTTAATGAAGTTTTGTAGTGAATGAGTATATTTGATGAGTTTGTTAATGAGTTTTGTTAATGAAGATTTGTTAATGAAGTTTTGTAGTGAATGTGTATGTTTGATGAGTATGTTTGATGAGTTTTGTTAATGAAGTTATTGTTTAGGTCGAAATTAGTTGGACTGTTGTTGGAATTTGAATTGTTAACATGCTAGTTTAGGTTAGTTTTAGTGAGCTAACTCCAAGTATTTTTGTTTAAAACATATTTTATTATATTTGTTAAATCGTTTAGTTTAGTTTAGTTTAGTTTAGTTTAGTTTAGTTTAGTTTAGTTTAATGAAGTTTTGTTTAAAACATCTTCTAAATAGTTTAGTTTAATGAAGTTTAGTTTAATGAAGTTTTGTTTAATGAAGTTTTGTTTAAAACATCTTCTAAATAGTTTAGTTTAGTTTTATTAAATCTTCTAAAAAACTTTTATTTTAAAACATATCCAACTCTTTAGCCATTATAGCTAAAGAGGTAAAATTTGTTATATACTTGATTTCTTTCTTATATTTGTTATATATTATGTCATATTTGTTATATTTGATATCCTTGATTTCTTTATTATATTTGTTATATATTATATTTGATATCCTTGATTTATTTATTACAGGTTAGATGGCTACTAACAATGATCACCCACATGATGATGATCACCCACATGATGATGATCACCTACATGATGATGATCCTGATATTCAGGTTGGAAGTAACAGATCTATGGAAGTAGAGATTAGAAGTGGAATAACCATTATGAAGAGAGTGATCCGTGCTAGAGATCAAGGCATCACTTATAATGTGCATTGGAGCGCCCAGAATACACTTATTGAGCCTAACGGTCATACTTTGACAAGTTTCATTGGTGCACTTGTAAGGAATGCGGTTCCTATTACTTGTGATGATTGGAGATCCAAACAGTTGAAGGAAACCAAAGAAAAAATTTGGAATGAGATAAAGGTACCATAATTATGTCTTTAATTATGCCAACTAAATATGTCCTTCAAATTATTTGTACTAACCAATGTGTATGGTTTTTTTAGAGGTGCTTCAACGTCGAGGAAGAAAGAAAAGCTTTTTTGATGAGATTGGCAGGGAAGCTCCTAAGAGGGTTTAGGACATATTTAAACCGCACCTATCTTAGGGATGCTGACGATAACTTTGTTGATGGAGAGTATCCATCTAAATATGCAAGTTTGATTTCACCACAAGAATGGGTAACGTTTAAATCCAAACGACAAACCCCAGAATTTACGCGATTAAGTGCAATTAATCGGGAAAGAGCATCAACTCCCAAGTATAAATACAGGAAAGGACGTGTTGGATATGGACGTTTGGAGCAATCTTTGGTAAGTATCAATATATTGCAATGCTATAATAATTGTTCATCATGAGTTATAGTTGATCTTATTATTTGGCTTTATATGTAGTTACAACAGACGAATAGCTCTGAAACATCTCTTCCTGCACATGTCTTGTGGAAGGAAGCCCGTGTGGGCAAGTCTGGAGTTGTTGCAGTAGAGGTTCTACAAGTATTTGAGAAATGTGTAAGTATAACAATATTTCTTTAATTAAATCAAAACTTTATTAACAAATATTTGACAAATATTCGATATTCATCTGATTTTCAGGAGGCGTTATCTCAGTCTGTATCTCCAGACGATACCAGGAGCATACTTAGTCGGGCATTAGATGTCCCTGAGTATTCTGGTCGGGTGAGGGGTAAGGCATTTGGGATCACCCCGACCTCCTTGAATATTAAAAAGGGAAAGGTTGCTAGTAATGCAGAACTTCAAGCTAAATTGGAAGCACTAGAAGCTGAGGTTCGGGAATTACGAAAGGAAAAAGAAAGGGATAACGCTTCATGTGTTAGAGATGGATCGGAGAAAGATAGTATCAACTGCAGCTTTCATCCGATTATTCCAGAGGTATTTATATATATATTTATGAAATTAAATTAGTAGCTTAAATTATTTAAATGACATATATACACATTAACAATGGCATATTTATTTTTGGTTTTAGGGCGTTTCCCAATGTCAGCTCTTCTTATCTTCACCAACTTATCGGAATGTTGCAAAGGGAAAAGTGTATAACAATGAGGTACAATTACTTCACAATAAATCCCTCCCTACTGGAAGTTTGAAAGTATCAGTTGATATTGCTATAGAGGAGGAAGCACCATTACCCTATCCTGACGATGATTCGGATGTAACATTGGTGCGAGATGCTATAGGGTCGTATGTTGCATGGCCGTCAAACCTCATACTCGTAGGATATGAGGTATGCTTAAAACCGTTATAAACCTTTGTTAACCTTAATGTGTAGATTCAAATATTTTACGAGCATTTTATTTTCATTTTTTACATGGTAATGTTATTTAGACTCCAACAAAATCCAAAACAAAGGATAAGCGGATTCCGGAGCGAGTCCGTTGTTTCAAAAAAACAGGTACATCACAATTATATGATATTTATGCATAGAAAATGTTAAATTGGATATCTTATACTTCATCTAACAAATTATATGATATATAGCTGCCTGGTAAACAGATTAGCAACATTTCAATGCAAAAAAATGTTGGTGCTAAGAAGAGCAGGGGTAGAAAACAACCTATCTCCAAGTTTAGGTCGTGCCTCCAGACGTATCTACAAGTGACAGATATTATCACCGGAGGTGTTCATCTTATACATATGGAGAAAGGTATCTATGGCTTTGAACATGACCAAATTATTAGTAATGAAGACTTCGAGCAAGTTTTCAATCATGAAGAATTGGGCGGCACTGTTGTCAATACATACGTGAGGTATATATCCGATCTACTTTGGTATATTAATTGAACAACTTATTTACTTTATGTTTCAAATGAATAGTCTAATGTTAATGATGTTTTTATTTAAGGTTTCTGTATGACAGAGTTATGCGCCCACACGGATTGCAGCAAAGATTTGCATTCCTATGCCCGGCGTCTGTCAACTTAACCTTAATAATCAATAAACCAGATGAGGTCCTGGCGTATATACGCGACGTCTTTATGGACAACCAAGAAACGGAAAAGTTGTTCTTTTTACCGTTTAATACTGGGTTAGATTTTCATTCTAAATTCATCTATTATAGTTTTTTTGTATTTTGACGTCGTGTAGAAAGTTTCCATCTAACACTTGTTTAATCTTACAGTGGACATTGGTTGTTGGTCGCAATTAATCCTAGCAGAGCAATGGTGTATTATCTGGATTCGTTAGGAAATGATTGGACAACATACCCGGATTTGAAGAAGTGTATTGACACGTAAGTGAGATTGTTCTAAATATGAATGTGTATATTTATTTGTTTGTTTATTTATTTATGTGAATTTTTCTAAATATTCACTTATATTTTATTAGCGCTATACAAGCTTTCCTAGCACTACGAGCTAGCCATCTACCACAGCGGAGAGTCAACCCCATTATTACATGGAATACAGTGAAGGTATATTAATTATCACATGTGTTATTATATTTGTGATGCTACTTGATAAAACTTAGGATTTATCCATATTTTCTTTTCATTTGTAGTGTCCTCGGCAACGCAATCAAATAGATTGCGGCTATTTCATGTTGAGGTTTATGAGAGACACTCTTTTGTTGGATCGAATAGAGATTCCATCCGATGTATGTATTTCTAACTTATGAGTTATTTTAATATTAACACATATCTCTCATGTCTAATGAAATAGTTAAAACTAAATCAAACTATGTTATATTATTATGTAGTACTTTGAAGAATGCAAGTGTGCTCATTACTCAATTTCTCAATTGGATGAAATTAAAGAGGATTGGTGTCAATTCATTATGGAGCTCGGAATTTTACAAGGTATAATATTGTACTCTTACTTTAATTGATGAGAATTTAAATATGTGTAACTTTGTTTATGTATTCTTTTAATTGAATTACAATCTTTGTGTTTTCAGGACCTATAATGTAGATTTGAAGCATACCTTTGGTTGGATGCAAAAGTACTAGTATAAGTGATATGTGCATTTGTACTAGTATATAATTTTGGTTTGTAATTTTAAATATATATATTGGTTTGAATTGCCAATTGTTTTGGATATATAATTTGGGTGTAAATTGGTACATTTAAATAGGATAAATTGGATTGATTTGAATCTCAAAATTGTGGTATTTTTCTGAACAGGTCAAAAACAGGTTGAAAAAACAGGTCAAATTCTGGTAAAAAACCTGGTAAAAATTGAGGTTTTAAAAAATTTATATAAAATTTTTCGTATACCTTAGACAGCGCTTTTACCAAAAGCGCTGTCTAAGGTATACCTTAGACAGCGCTTTGGGTGAAAGCGTTGTCTAAGGTATACCAAAAAAAGTCAAACAAGGTAGGGATTAGACAGCGCTTTCACCAAAAGCGCTGTCTAAGGTATACGAAAAATTTTATATAAAGGTACCATAGACAGCGCTTTTCATTAAATATACCCACCTTTAGACAGCGCTTTTGGTATTAACCAAAGCGCTGTCTAAACCTATAGCAGCGCAGGTTTATACAGCGCTTAAAAGCGCTGTCTAAGGGCAAAAAAAGCGTTGTCTAAGGTCTTATCTGTTGTAGTGATGGGAAATATCTAACTAGAGTGGATTTCCAGGAAATCTAAAGCTACAAAGATTCCGTGCGAAGAAGTTTAGGTCGGGGACCTTGGATGTCGAGACAGAGTATCAGAAGACGTGTTATGTGAGAACTAAGGTTTTCAGTCAAAGATGTTAGGACACAAGTGTATTGGCGGATTACGTTTCCTTGGATGGAACAACCTTCAGACGGAATCTCCAGGTTCATCCAAAGGAGGAATATAAGGAACATTTCATCCCCTCATTGGAAGAGATATGAAGAGTTTGTTTTCATGGTGATTGGAAGGAATTCGAGGGCAAATTCTATTTAAGGGGGGGAGAATGTAATATCCCATATTTGTCTAATCATGAATGTGAAAGATTAAGAGATAAATCTCTAATGTCCAAACCTAATGGTACTAAAGGAGAATAATGGGATATCATGAGAAGTTAGTTAGAATCCAAGTATTTGGTTAGAAACTAACTAAATAGCAAACTTGTAAATATTACTTAGTTAAGGGGCATCTTTGTCATTTCATGTTAAATAAGTGGCATAAGGGTTGTTTAGATGTGCAAGTTACTTATCTTTCCAAATCAGATTTTAAGGAGAAGAATGAAGGAGCATAGAGCAAGAGAGAAGAGGTGGGGTTCATATTCATCATCTTCATGTTCCATTTTCGCACTCTTGGTACAGCCTTCAAAAAACAAGTAATAACTTTTCACTCGTAACTCCGTTTGAAGCGATTCTGGACTTTTTGGGAAGAGAACGAAATTCCCTTCAGTTTGCATATAAATTTCGTTGCTTGCATGTCTATATTGAAGGAGATAAATGTGTTTGAAGTTGAGCAATTCTTGCTGGAAATGAGTATAAGAGGAGCTATGGATTTGATGATCATAGAAGTGTAATTTTGACCAAGGGATGACCTTAAAGGCACCATTACCATCCTCTTCACCTCTTCAACTTAGAATCTTCAAGCTTGAGGTGAGTTCCATAGTTAGAACTTGGGGTAGGAGAATTGGGAATAAATGCATGTTTGGGGTTTTGGGTGAGATGAAATGTTTGCATGTTTAATTAATTGATGAGAATGTGTTCTTATGATGATAATACATGTCTTAAATCATTATTACATGTTTGATGGGGTATGGAGTGGAAGTGGTTTGGATGAAGAAAAATGTGATTTTTGGACTCTGTTACAGTAGTAACCAGTTAACCTACTGAGTGTAACTGATTACCCTTGGAAAAATCACATTTCTGGGTTGTTTTTTAGCAAGTAACCGGTTACCCATTTTTTAGTAACCAGTTACCACTGCTGTGAGTTTTGAAAAATGTTCAAAAATTCATAACTTTTGAACCGTAAGTCAGTTTTGGTCCCCGTTCGAAGCGTTGGAAAGGTCTTTCAATGCTCTAAATGATAGTGAGGTAGAAGCCTAAGTATAACCCAATAATGAATAGGTTAAATATGATACACTCATATGTAGCTCATAAGGATTAGAAGGAATCATGTTTGTGTTAAGATTATCACTACTACAAAAAACCCATTTAACAACGGTTAGGAATGACATATAATGACGCGGGCGAATGCGTTGTTATGTAAATTGTTGTTGTATATATGATACTTACAACGACGGCCTTGTATGCGTTGTAATAAACAGGAAAGCGCGCTAACTATCACAACAGTTTTACATTACACCGTTGTAATAAATATAATTGTCCTCGGTTCGATTCCCAGCAGCACAGTTTTGATATTTATTTTTTGCTGGACAGCGCGCCAGATATTATAACGGTTAGGAAATATAACCGTCGTTAAAGTTTGTGCAAAATTAACAAATATCATCTTACTTTTATAATTAATCCCATTTTTTTACCTGTATTATTGTTCTCTATATCTCAGCACAGCAGAAAAATACGATTCACATTTTGTGATACAGTTTTCATAATAATATTAATCGTATCATATTCATAATATCACATATACCAGATTACAGTTTATCAGAACAAACAACCTACATAAATAAAATATCACATATACCATATTACAGTTTACACACATTACATAACTTCACATAATTGTAACTTGGTGTATTGGTATCTTGTCTCTTGGTGTCTTGTCTCCTGGCCTGGTGTCTGGACTCAAAATACCTATGATTTCAAATAATTATACTTGTTAGTAAAAATACTTCTAAACTATAACATACAATTAATATATTTTGACTAAATAATAAATTACGTACTTGTTAATTTTCCCATATGCCTTCTTCATGATCGAGTCGTATAGCATGCACGGCATCTCCATCAACTTCATCATATGAGGTAGGAACTTGTGTTGTGTAAGAAGGTGTGGACGGAATATCAAGACTTTCATCACTAAGCGGAATGTATTTTCCTTAGAGAACGATTGACAATTTCCCCGATTTGTCCGATGGATCGGAAACATAGAAAACTTGTTTTGCTTGAGAAGCCATGATGAATGGTTCTGTATTAAAAGATGCCTTTCCAAGGTCGACCCGGGTGAATCCTAAGTCATCAATGTCTACATCATTACTATTATTGGGAACCCACTTGCATTTAAATAAAGCCACTTTGAAAATAACATAATCAATCTCCCAAATCTGATCAATGACACCATAAAACGCGGTAGTTGCCAATACCGGATTCTTATCTTTCGAACTAGAGAAGTACATCGATTCAGCTTCAACCATAACCCCACTATTTTGCATTGTACTATGATCATCTTTTGATTTTGTATAAAAGGTATAATGACCAATGTCGTATGCACTCCAGGTAATGACACAAAATTTTGGCTCAAACGACAACCATCTAAGTATCTCGGATGCACTAGGATCATTAGATACACTTTTATTAAACCAATACATGAATCTATTGTTATGCTCTATCAACAACAACTTGTCATTCATTCGGGGATATTTTTTCTTCATAAGTCTTTTGTGAGTATCTATGAAAGGTTGAACCTCATCTATATTATTTAATATATAGAAATGTGATTGAATAATTGCATCCCGAGCCATTGACCTAACATTTAGACCTTGAATACCTCTTTCGTCTGTGTCGGCATGACGAGACTTTGGAATTCCTATAGAATCTACATCCGACAAATAGTTAGTACAAAACTCAATAGCTTCTTCTGTGATGTACCTTTCAACAATCGAAGCTTCCGGTCGGTGATGATTCTTCGTATATCCTTTAAAGATCTTCATATATCGCTCTATTGGATACATCCACCTTAAATAAACTGGACCACAAATTCTGATTTCTCTTACGAGATGAACAAGTAAGTGAACCATAATGTCAAAAAATGATGGCGGAAAATACATCTCCAATTGACACAAGATTATGGCAGCCTCATCTTCTAGTTCATCCAATTTTTTTAAATCAAGAACTTTATTACATATGGCATTGAAGAATAAACACAGTCTCGTTATAGTTACTCTCACATTTTTTAGAAGGATCCCATGGATAGCCACTGGTAGAAGTTGTTGCATCAATACATGACAATCATGAGATTTTAAACCAATTAACTTGAGATCTTTCATTGATACAAGTTTCTTGATGTTTGATGAGTAACCTTGCGGAACTTTAATACGTTACAAACACTCGCAGAACATCTTTTTTTCCTTTTTAGATAGAGTGTGACATGCTGGAGGCAGATAAGTTCTTTTTCCTTTCTCTATTGGAGCCAACTGTTTTCGTATACCCATCTTCTCCATATCAAGACGGGAAGTCTTACTATCTTTATTCTTGCCCGGAATGTTTAGAAGTGTGCCAATCAAACTATCACGCACATTTTTCTCCGCGTGCATCACATCAAGACAATGTCTAACATCAAGACTTGACCAATATGGAAGATCAAAGAAGATGGACCTTTTTTCCATATATTTTTTGCAATTGCCCCTTTTTCTTTTCCTCTCTTCCCACCTTTTTCTTTTTCTCTCTTCCCACCTTTTTCTTTTTCTCTCTTCCCAAGGACAACATTAATGTATTCCTGTCGTTGATAAACTTCATCCCCGGTTAAAGGTTTAGGAGCCTCACCAAACTCTTGTTCTCCATTAAAAGCCTTTCGCAATCTACAATAAGGATGACCCGGTTTTAGAAATTTTCGATGCCCAAGGTAAACGGTCTTTTTTCCAAACTCAAGTTGGTGATAACAAGTATCATCTTTACATATAGGACACGCTTTATGTCCTTTGACACTGTATCCCGCCAAGTTACCGTAAGCCGGAAAGTCGTTAATTGTGCAAAATAACATTGCACGCATATTAAACTTTTCCCCAGAATATGCATCATCAACTTCAACGCCTTCATCCCACAAGAGTCGTAAATCATCAATTAATGGACTAAGATAAACATCTATGTCGTTACCAGGTTGTCGTGGTCCAGAAATCATCATACTTAACAGTATATACTTGCGCTTCATGCACAACCAAGGAGATAGGTTGTAAATAGTGAGAAGAACAGACCATGATGTATGATTAGTGCTCATATTACCAAATAGGTTCATTCCATCGGTGGCAAGCCCAAGCCTAAGATTTCTTGGCTCGACTCCAAAATTCGGAAACAACGAATCAATTTTCTTCCATTGCAAAGAATCAGCTACATGGCGAATGTTTCCATCACAAATCCTTTCATCTGTATGCCATCTAAGATTCTTTGCGTCATTCGAATTAGCAAAAAGTCTCTTTAATCGTGAAAGTGTTGGCAAGTACCATAACACTTTAGCAGGAGGATGCTTCCTACTAACATTATCATAGTGATCATTGTCATCACCATTGCTAGCCTTCAGCTTGTAACGCGACACACCATATTTCGGACATTGAAACAAGTCTTCATACTCTTTTCGGTATAATATGCAATCATTAAGGCAAGCATGTATCTTGATATACTCCAGACCCAGTGGACACAATATCTTCTTGGCCTCATAGCAACGATCCGGTAATTTGTTATCTTCTAGTAACATTTGCTGTAGCAATTCAAGTAATTTCGTGAAACTTTTATCCGACCATCCATTTTTTGCCTTCAGATTAAACAACTTTAACACCGCCGACAATCGTGTGAACTCTGTGCATCCCTTATATAAAGGGGTGTCTTTATCACGACATAAATTATCATAAATATGAGCATTCATAAAAGAAGATTCCCCAATATCACGAAACATATCCTCTAGGTGATCTTCCATATATTCATCTTCCTCCACTCTTTGACTTTGTGACGCCCGACTTTCCTTATTATCCACCTCACCATGCCACGTCCATATTATATAATTTTGACATATACCATCACAACAAAGGTGATTGTGTATTTCTTTCTTTGTACCCTTTTTGATATTAGCGCAAACAACACAAGGACAATAAAAGTTACCATCATTGCCGGGAAGATGTTTATCAGCGTATTCAAGGAATTCACAAACTCCGTTCTCATAAACCTAATCTAATCTATTGGCTTTCATCCAACTACAATCCATTACAACTTCTGAAATTTATACATGTATAATAATGTGAATGACACACCAAAATCTAATCCAAAAATTCAAGCATATGCATATACAATATGAACAAAGAAAAAATCAATGAAGATGTACTCTCATACTAAACGTAAAGCATATGAAACATCTCATTCTCACTTGAGCATATACAATATGAACAAAGAAAAAAGGAATGAAGATGTTGAAGAGAACCTTACTTCGAAGCTGAAGAAGCAAATGAATGATGAAGACAGTCAATATTTGAGCATAAACCAAGAAAAAAGGAATGAAGATGTTGTAGAGAACCTTACTTCGAAGCTGAAGAAGAAAATGAATGATGAAGACGGTAAATATTTGAGCATAAACCAAGAAAAAAGGAATGAAGATGTTGAAGAGTACCTTATTTGAGCAATATTTGAGCTCCAAATGAATGGATATGAAGAGGGTAAAGGTTAGGGCGTCTCTGGCTCACTTGTTCGATTAGGGTGTCTTATGAAAGAAATATATAATAAGTTTAGTTTTAATTTATCAGTAAACCTTTTAATCTCGGTTGGAGAAACAAACCGTCATGGAATCTTAAGTGACACACACTAAATGTATCCTAAAAAAAGGAAAAAAATGTGTTGCAGGGAATCGAAGCTTGTTACATTTCATTTATTACTACGGTTGTTCATCTTAACCGTTGTAAAATAGTTTACAATTTATTTTTAAAATAATGGACTTAATTGTCACACGCTAAATGTACTCTAAAAAATGGAAAAAATGTAGTTGCAGGGAATCGAAGCTAGATACATTTTATTTATTACTACGGTGGTTTCATTCAACCGTCATTAAATGACTCAGCTTTTACATGGGCGAGAAATTTTTAACCTATTACAACAGCATAAAAGGATGCGTTGTAAGCCTGGCGTTGTTGTTTTAGCATTTTGTAGTAGTGTATGGATGAGTAATTATTATGGAATGAGTTTAGGCCAATGAGTAAGGGCACTAGTGATGTGCTAATATGTATGACATGATATGAACATTACATATGTGATTAATGTGATGTATGTTGGATTGAATCATGGCTTAATATGATCACTTATGCTACATGTATGTGTGTATGCTTAATAAATGCATTATGTTGACAAATTACCTGGTTATGATCATTTGTGCAATTGTTGTAACGCTTAATGAATTGCATTATGTCGGATGTGCTATGAGGTGATCATCTGCTGGTTGATCCCGTTCGTTCTAGTTGAACGTTCGGAGGTGTTTGCCTGGGTGGCTCAATATCCATGTGATTATGATGTATGCTTGAATCGAAGTAGGCCTATGCTACCAGGTAGTAAATTACTATGACAACGACTACTGCTACGTGATCTCTAGTCAGTACCCTGCTGTGTGATCTCGGTACGTCATACACACCTGAGCTACCATTGCGAGGCGCTGAGTGGGTCTGAAAAACGTGTTTCCACGGCAGATAAACGTCGGCGTTCTTAGAATGGTGGGGTCGTGATGCCATGTAGGTAATATCACTTCAGATAAACTCACCTCTAGTGATGCCACATAGGCAATATCACTAGGCTATCGCCCGGTGGGCTTGTGTAGTCATTATGGCGTATTTGCACTAGCCGTTAACACATCTGCGTATGAGTGATTGGTGGGGTTGTGACGCCACATAAGCAACGTCGCTTCAGATAAACTCATCACGGATGGGATGCCACGTAGGATCCATCTGACTCGACTTGTGGTGTGCATGTGCAAGTCTTTTGACAATTAGACACAAGAGATAACCCGCCGAGGGGGTGATTGTGTAACCTAGGTAGATAGGTAGAACTTACTTCTGGATTCCTCGTACATGGGTACGGGTCTGCATACTGGTTTGTGATTGATTGTGAATTCTTTGTTACCTCATTGGTGTGTCAAGGGACTACTAATGATAATATTACCCGTTGTTGTGTATTTGCACTAGACCGTGAGAAAACCCCGGATCCATGGTGGATTCGTTCTATTGTATGCACCATGTAGAACCGAGTGAACCCTTAGGATAGGGGCACTCACTGAGATTTAGTAATCTTACCCCATTCCGAATATAATTTTTTTCAGGTTGTTCGAGGCAGGGCAAAGGGAAAGGTAAGATGGCTTAGTGTGGTGGCAATGCTTCTTGGCTATGTTCTGTGATCTCTTTTTGGATCTTTCAGCTTATGTATTTTGGATTATGTATTAGTACACTTCGAAATTGTATCCTTTGGCCATGATATGTTCGGCTTTTGTACCTTGTACTGATACTTATCCAGTTCCGCTGCTTATGTATGATGTTTCACATACCTTTGATAATACTACATGCATATTATCCTAGGCATATATGTGTGGGGTGTTACAATAGTAATTAGTAAAATAAATCAGTATTCATAATTAAAAAAAATCTAATTTAATTGGCGAAATAGATCATTAGATTATACTAACTAGAGATTATACTAACCAAAAGTAAAATTTCAGGAAATGCATCAAGTTGGCTATGAAAGAATCATGCCACACTTAAAAAAATGTGTATAACCATTGCTCCAACGATAATTGCCGTCAAGGTAGAGCATATCAAAAATGCATTTCTACACTTAAGTGATGTCGTTGGAGAGAAATTAAATACTAAATTGTAATTGATTCTTTTTCTTTTCCACATGTATAAGTTACATCCATGCATAAATAGATATAAATTTAACAATGCAAACACACTATACAAAAACATTCTAACTATTAGTACATTTATTATATAAATATTATATTCATGAAAAATGTCAAAAATTAACTTTTGACATTTCTCAGAAAAATAATATTTATGTAATAAATGTACTAGTAGTTACAATGATTTTGTGGGAAGGAGGGGATTTGTGAGGTTATCATAGTGGTATTTTGGGGTTGAGGTTGGAGGGAGAAGACGATTTGAGTCCATGGTAGGAGAGGAGGAAGGGAGAAGAGAGAAGAAAGAAGGAAGAGGAAGCGAGTGGAGAAAGGAAGAATGAGGAAGAAAGGAAAAAGGAAAGAGAGAAACGAGAAGGAAGAGGAAGGTGATTGGTGTAAGAAAGGAGAATTTGTTATGCACATATAGTATTAATTTGATGTTTAAAAAAAGAGATTTTAAGCGATCTCGCCAAACGAAGAAAAGTTGAAAGGATAATTTGTTTTTAATATATATATATATATATATATATATATATATATATATATATATATATATATATATATATATATATATATATATATATATATTAATTTGACGGTCTTTTCTTTATCTTACCAGACAAAAGACGAGGGAGTGAAAAAGAAATTAAATTAGTTGTCTTTTTATTCATTAACTAGTAAATAATTTATGCGCACGCACATGTTCTTGTCTAATACACATATTTTTTCATAAATGTAATAAGTTGTTGTTTATAAAAATATTTATATCAACAATATAATTTTTGATGTTTATAAAAGTTTTTTTTATCTATAATATTGTTTTTTTTACGTTTATAAAAATATTTGTATCAATAATACACATTTACTCGTTTATAAAAATATTTGTATCAACAATACATTTTTTCTCAGCTGCACAAGTTCGCTTTCATAGCTTTCTTCTCCAATGTCTCCTTGGCATACCCCAAATTTGTCTTACCTGTGTATAAATGACATCTGTACATCCTTTTTCTTCTAAACCACTTTTGAATCCAAATATCCGTTTTTGAACCACTTCCATATCCATTGTGATTTCACCTCCTTATCCAATATAAATATCCATTCATTTTATAAATATCCATTCCCGTAACCATTTTGTTATTTACCCATTTTTCAATCCATTTTTTCATTCGACTATCCATTTTCATTATCCATTTTACTAAATAGTCCAAATAACCATTTCTCTTGTTAATATCTATTTAATTCAAAACAATTTTCAATTCAATTCAATTTCATCTTTCTGTCCAATTCCAATTCAAATTTCATATTTAAAATCACCAATAAACCATGTTCTAAAGTCCATTTTTATCCATTTTTCTAATACCATTTTCCAATTTCTAAACCATTATTCATGTCTCAATTCAAATCCCTATTCAAAGTTTCAATTCAAGAGACACATTTCATGACAAATTTCAAGTACATAACCACCATATCAAATCATTCACAAATTTCCAATTCACAACCATTTCTCAATTCGAGTTTCAAAACCCTTTCAAAGCTTCAAATTCATTCCAAAAAATTCAAGTTCAATTGAGTTTCGATATGATAATTTAAATTTACAAGTTCATTCCAAAAATAACAAAAGTTTACAAATTAGAAAACCATTACAAAAGATTTTGTTACAAAGTTTCTAAGCCTAATTTTTTCAAAACCTAAACTTAGTCTTCAATCACTTTTCAACCTTTAACCAGACTTCATTTTATGCCTTTTGAACCCGTCTCTAGGACCATCTTCACCATAATACTTCCATACTTCCATTGGCCATGCTACTCATCTTGAACCTACAAAGTCAAGTGCACCAATGAGTCATTCAATTCATTTCACAAATCAATAACCAATTTCATCATTTATCATAGCATAAAATTCAGCATTTCAACCACAAAATTCTGCACTCATCATAATAAAAATCAGCATCAAAATTCTGCATTTTAGCATTACAAAATCAGCATTATCATCATCAATAAAATTCTGCACTCATCATAATAAAAATCAGCATCAAAATTCTGCATTTTAGCATTACAAAATCAGCATTATCATCATCAATAAAATTCTGCATTTCAACCACAAAATTCTGCACTCATCATAATAAAAATCAGCATCAAAATTCTGCATTTTAGCATTACAAAATCAGCATTATCATCATCAATAAAATTCTGCATTTCAACCACAAAATTCTGCACTCATCATAATAAAAATCAGCATCAAAATTCTGCATTTCAACCACAAAATTCTGCACTCATCATAAAAAAAATCAGCATCAAAATTCTGCATTTTAGCATTACAAAATCAGCATTATCATCATCAATAAAATTCTGCATTCACAAACCATAAAGTTCAACATTTCATAACTAAAAATTCAGCACATTCACTACATGTTTCCAACTAGCATAACACATTCAATACATCCTCAAAATTCAAAATTCTAAGAAAAAGAATCATGGGGACCACATGTTCAGATTCACAAAAATGGCAAAGTAAGAGCTGCTGCAAGCAACCAAGTACATCAGACCTTAAAACAAATACAGTCTGAACAAGAAGACAAAATTCAGCAGATGCAAAAATAGGGCAGATGCAACAGAATAGCAGATTCATGAAAATGGAAAAAGTTTTTTCTGGCCTCAATAGGGTTAATAGCAGGCATACCAAAATTGAAGATTCTTCAGCTCATTTTCAAACTTCAAACCCTAATTTCCCACTATAAAATCATGTGTGTTCATCAGTTCAGGGGGCAGTTTTTGAGAAAGAAAAAGAAGAGAAAAATTTGAGGAAAAAATGTGAATAGAACAAGAAGAAACCAGAGAAAAGAAAACCAAGAAAACATAGCCTCAATCTTAACAATAGAATACAGATTATCAAGAAGCCCAAAACCTAAACCTCCATTAAAAAAACAGTGACCTCATAACAATTCAACCAAAACCAGTCATACCAATAGAAGCTCAGAAACTCAGAAATTCAATTCCAGACTCACAGAAAAAGGAGAAAATCGCAGAAGGTAATAGACAGAAGAAAGACGTACCTGAGAATCGTCTAGGGAACCCTTTTTGTGAGTTATTTTCGCTTTTCTGAACTAATTGCTTTGCTCTTGCATTCGTCATTCGATATATGTTGCTACAACTTCAGTATTTCCTACGACCATGTCTTGTTTCTGTGTGACCCACGTGCGCTTGTTGCGTTTTCAATATATGACTCATGTTGTTGTTTCCATTGATGTTTAGATATTTATCTCTTAGATTGCAATTTTGGAGAGAAAAATAATGAACCTGAGAGAGACGAATTAAAAAATAAAAGAAGAGAGAGTTACAAGAGATGAGAGGCCGTTGAGAGGATGAGTCTTTGGTTGTGCGGTTGAGCGATTGAGCGAGTGAGTCTGAGAAAATGGCGGTTGAGAGAAAAATCGAAAATGGCATATGAGAGTATGAAATAGATTGAAGAGATCGAGTAGGTTGTAGCGATTCAGAGATACAAGAGGGTAGTCAAACTGAAAATGAAAATGAATCACAAACCTTGCTTGAACCCTTTTTGTTTACCACGTTTGATTTGATGAGGGCGAGAAACAGAAGAATCGTTTGCTGAGAATCGTGAGAAAGAGAATCGGTTTGGAGAGGGTGAGCGTCGTAACAATTTTTAAGGGGAAGACTTTGACCGATTTGGGGAAGGGAGGCGGGGTGTTGGAGTTGCGTTTGTTCTTTCTGTGATTTTCAGATGATAACCCGTGTTTTGTGAGTGTAGATTAGAACGGCCATTTTTTTTACATTTACAAATTTTAGGTTTTGCCTTGTTTATGACCAACTGGGTCATCCGACCCAACCCGTATGGAAACAGACTGCAACCCATGCCATTGCACGACCATTCTTTCTTCTCTCTTTTTAAATTTTGGCTGATCTTTTATTTAAATCTTAATTTAGTTTTTAGAATAACTACTTGGTTAATTTAAAAATAAATGTCAAAAAATATTTTACTAAATTTCTCTGTTTAGATATTTAATTTATTAGTTTTATTTCTAACTCTAATTTAGTCTTAGAATTAGTAATTTTTTTTTTTAGGATTAGTAATTTATTTTTTAGGATTAGTTTTAGGATTAATATTTAAGATTAGAGATTTTAATTTTAGGATTAAAGATTTTGATTAATAGCCTTTAATTGTTAATAATAAAAATGAACCAAAAATAATAAAAATCCAAAAAAATACTTTTAATTAATTTCTAAAATCCTTTTCAATAATCAAATTTTAATTAATTTTATTAAACCATTTTATTTAATACTAATTAACTTTAATAGTTAATTTTATTAAATATTTTAGTTTAATTTAATTAATTGCTAGAACTTTCTTTTCCTCTACAATTCTAAAACAAATTAATTAACTTAGACATTTCTTTTCTTTAGACTAACCTTAGAATTAGGTTGCTAACTCCACTAACATGTTTTGATTATATTATCTCCCCCATTTTATGTGATGTTCACCTTTTTCTCATGTGGATTATTATCATGCCTTGATTATATGTATGTCATTCATAATATGCTTGTCCAAACCAAAAAATTCTTTTCAAACTAATACCTTGACTTAATGTCAAGCCCTTTTAATACCTTGTAAGTCGATTGTTTTCATGATCGCAATCAACCTCACATAGCCTCCTCTTGGGCTTTATACAACGATAATTGTTGCACATTTCACTTTGGTTTATATGCGTGTATGTGATTGGCTTACTTTAATTATGGCTCGATTATTCCCACTTGATTAATTACACCCCTCTCCCATAAGATTAAAATCAACCCCTTTTTATAACAACAAATAAGCTTGATCCAACGTCAAGTATTTTCCAAAACAAATTCAATTAATTTCCAACTTTTACTTGATCCACACATCAAGTCCCTTCACTTAATTTGTAAGTCGAGTGCTTTTGCCTCGCAATCGACCTTACCTTGAACCATTAGGACCTCCTTTCCATTAGTCCCCAACCATTTCACACGCAAATTCAAACCTCGATCAACATCGAGCATTTTTCAAATCAAATTAATACATTTAATCATACTTAAACACTTTTCTTAAAAAGGAGAAAAGGGAGTAGAATGGAATCTTCGATTCTTCACCTCAATTATTTGGGCCCGAGGAATCTTTCTTAAGTTCAAGTAATTGTCTTCTTTAAAAGACTCATAACGCGATTACATATCAAACCCTTTTTACAATAAATCAAATCAAGTCTTCTTTTCCTAAACACTGGGATGAAAAAAAGAGAGAGTCGGTTCTTCGACTAGCTTTCCCGATTACTTGAGCCCGAGGAATCTTTCTTAAGTTCAAGTAATTGTCATCTATTTAACATATTCTAACCATATTAAAACTCTTTCACAATTAAGGATGAAAAAGAGAGAGAGCCGGTTCTTCGACTCGCTTTCCCGATTACTTGGGCCCGAGGAATCTTTCTTAAGTTCAAGTAATCGTCACCCAATCAAATTACAAACAGACTTAATCCACAACTCAAACGCCTTTCCCAAAGAACATTGTTTAAGTCATTCTTTCGCGCATATGAACTCGTGCTTCAGCCTCCCCTAGCGAGCAGACAAGCCAATGTTTAGCAGTTAGAATGCAACCTAAACCCTCGTTCGCCTAAAACACGTCCAAATCAAACCTTTTTCTCAATCAAATCCTTAACACACTTAATCCTTAATCAATCAACTTTTCACAAAAGGAACATTGTTTAGTCCATTCTTCCACGCATATGAACTAGTGCTTCAGCCTCCCTTGACGAGCAGACAAGCCAACATTTAGCAGTTAGAATGCAAATTAAACACTCGTTCGCTTAAAAAACACAAACCAACCGTAGTCCCACGAACTACGAATGCTTTGACTTTCCCATTGCACGAGGGAATACATAGGCACAAGGGTTCTAATCCTTGCCGAGCACACTAATAAAAAACCACCCATTTTTCCTTTTAAATTAATCCTTTTACCTTAGAAGATAAACAAATAAACCTAACTAACTTTCTCACAAATCGAATCAAGAGGTTCCCGTTGAGTACAACGGACGTAGAGGGTGCTAACACCTTCCCTCTTGTGTAACCGACTCCCGAACCCGTAATTTGGTTGCGATGACCAAGTTCTTATCTCCCTTTCAAAGGTTTTCTCGATATTTTCCTTTCCCTTTTTTGGGATAAATAAAGTTCGGTGGCGACTCTGTTTCGAACAGTTTTTTCCGCGTCCATCGCGAGGATCGTATTTTTCGAGGTACGACACTCCTATGGTTTTCTTTCTCAGCTGCATCATATAAAAGTATAGTCACAAAGATGATAAAAAATCCACTACATGATATATGTTTTTTTTAATGTTGGTAGCACAGAGTTCTTGGTGTTCAAGGAAGGAACCTATAGTGGCACACTAAAAGAGAGCTTATATCAGTAATCACACTCACACATGTATGACTTACTAAAAAAATAAGTTATAAAATATCCGGCCTTTGTGTCTATTGATTTGATGGAGTATACTTTCACTAAAAGAGAGTTTATACTAGTTATCACACTTGTATAAATTACTTAAAAAAAAAAAGTTACAAAAAGTCTATAATTTTTTTAAGTGGTTTTGTTTCTCCTTTGAGTTGTTTGAATTAAGGGTAATAAGTTATTTTGTCTTTTTAAGGTTAAAGTACATTAGGGATGGCAGACAGACCCAAACCAGCGGAGCCCACCCGCACCCAAACCCGAGTCAACGGGTGAAAACCCGAGTTGACTGGGTTCGGATTCGGGTTCGGGTGCCACCCGATATTTTGGGTGCGGGTTTGTGTAGTGTAAAACCCGTGTCCGAAACCCGAAACCACACCCGATATATATATATATATATATATATATATATATATATATATATATATATATGGTTATTACCTCTTTTGCCCCCTGCCATATGGGCGAAATCCTAAAAACAACCCTGTAAAAAAAATACAGATTCCATCTCTGCCATTTGTAGATTCTCTCATTTTGCCCCCTGAGTAGATTTGGTCAACAAAATTGATTATGTGACACTGCTTTGTTGGTTTTTTTTTATTTTTGATTCGGTTAATATGACATGGCTGCTTAGTTGAAATTTTATCTATTTTTTCTATATATTTAAATTACATGCGTGGCATTCTATTATTATTTTAATATTTGATGTTGAAATGCTTAAAATTCAAATGTTCAAAAAATTGACCACTACAAGGATTGAAACCATGACTTGTTGGGTGCAATAAACTTCCATTTTCACTAGACTACAAGGCTTTAGTTGTTATTAGTTTGTGTCAAGTATATATTGTATAAACTAAACTAAACTAAATTTAATATAAACTTAACTAAACTAAATTATTAATAAAAAAATTCAGCATCCAATTTTAGTTTATTTAGTTTTTTTCAGTTTATTATAAATTATTAATAAAAAAACTATTATTTAGTATTTAATATTAGTTCAGTATTTATTTAATATTTAATATATTTAAAATAATTTCTTCCAAAAATGTTAAATATATTAAAACATTATATAATTAAAAAAATAAAATTTATATTAAATATTTAATATTTAATATCTAAACTAATGTTTTTTAACGTTTTAACTAAATTATTCCTAACAAAAAACTAAACTAAATAAATAAATATAATAGTAGTTTTAATATTAGTAATTACTAAACTAAATTAATTATATACTAAATTAATAATAGTAGTTTTAATATTAGTAATTACTAAACTAAATTATTCTTACTAAAATAGTAGTTTTAATATTAGTAATTACTAATAAACTGAAAATAAAACTATTTTTAATTAAAATAACAGTTTTTGATATTAATAATTAATAATAAACTGAAAATAATATTTTCTTAATCAAAATAGTAGTTTTAATTTTAGTAATTAATAATAAACTGAAAATTAAAATATTTTTAATTAAAATAACAGTTTTTAATATTAATAATTAATAACAAACTGAAAAATATTTTTTTTAAATTAATTATAATGTTAAATAAAAATAATAATTAAGTTTTTATGATATATATTTGAAATAAAATAAATGAATAAATAATTTTTAAATAATAACATTAAATAATTTTTTTAATTTAGTTTTTTTAAATAATAAAGTTAAATAATTTTTAAATAGTAACGTTAAATAATTTTTAAATAATAAAGTTGAATAATTTTTATAATACTAACGTTAAATAAAATACATAATTTAGTTTTTTAATTTATTTTTTAAATAACTTTTTTTAAACTGAAATAAAATAAATAAATAAATATAATATTAATTTATTTTAAACTAAATTTATTTTAGTTAAGTTTATATTAAATTTAGTTTAGTTTAGTTTATATGATATATATTTGACACAAACTAATAACAACTAAAGCCTTGTAGTCTAGTGGAAATGGAAGTTTATTG
Organism: Lathyrus tuberosus; assembly: GCA_022829125.1. Lineage (NCBI taxonomy): Eukaryota > Viridiplantae > Streptophyta > Magnoliopsida > Fabales > Fabaceae > Lathyrus > Lathyrus tuberosus. The sequence continues at coordinate 19,809,880 of JALAZF010000050.1, forward strand.
CACCCACCAAGTCATGGGTTTAATCCTTGTAGTAGGCAAATTTTTGAACTTTTGAATTTTAAGCATTTCAACATCAAATATTAAAATAATAATAGAATGCCACATGTGTAATTTAAATATATAAAAAAATAAATAAAATTTCAACTAAGCAGCCATGTCATATTAACAGAATAAAAAATATTAAAAAAAAGCCAACAAAGCAGCGCCACATCATCAATTTTGTTGACCAAATTTACTCAGGGGGAAAACGAGGGAAATCTACAAATGGCAGGGATAGAATCTGTGTTTTTTTTTTACAGTATTGTTTTTGGGATTTCGCCCATATGGCAGGCGGCAAAAGGGGTATTAACCCTATATATATATATATATATATATATATATTTTTTTTTTTTTTTTTTTTTTGTTTTTTTTAGTTTTTACTACGGGCTCGGGTTAGGGTGAAAAAACCCGAACCCAACGGGTGTGGGCGTGAGTGTTATTTTACCATCCGAATAGGCTTTGGGTTCGGGTTCGGTTCGGGTGGTGATTTCGGGTGCGGGTTTGGGTAGTGTGAAACCCGCACCCGACCCGACCCGTTGTCGTCCCTAAAGTACATTGGTTTTTATACATGAAATCTTATTTATATAATAAATGAATTAAGTTAATGTGGGTTGAGAGAGTTGTGTTAATTCAAATTAACCTTTCCTAACGACCCCTTTAAACCTAATGCTACAAATTACCCAAGCCAGATGGATTAAAGCGGATCTGTTATAGACAATTAACATATGTAGTAAACCCTTCAAGGATTCCAAGCCTAAATACTCTACAAACTTATCACTAAGATTCTTTTAGCATATGTTATATGTAACAATCCTCTTTGTCAACTCGTAGATTAATTATGTAGCCATTCAAGACACTCAAACTAGAATTAAAGATGTTTTTATCACTACTAAAAAATGCCCAAACAACAACGCCAGGTTTACAACGACATCCTATACACCGTTCTTATAGTGCGTACTGGATGCGCGCGCATTATTTTAATTAGAAATCTCAAGGGTATAATAACGGTTGTTATGAAAACTGTGGTGATACAATCTAGCTATCATGGATTCGAACCTCATCGCCCTCAAATGGTTTATCCCTTTGGCGTAAATGCTCCCTTTTTAAGTTTTATTAATATTTAACTAAAAAATAATAAGGACATCACGACGACTTTTTCTTAAAACCGTTGTTACAAACTGAAGCTTCTTTTTATGTATTTTAAACACCAAGTATATATCAATTTATCCATTGAAAAAAGAAACAAGACGAAACAACCCTAACACCAACGCCGTCACCATTGTCGGGAAGAAGACAACAACAACAAGAAAGTGTTCTACTTTAAGGTGTTGCAATGTCACATTTGAAGAAAAAATCATCCAAAGGTGTTTCTACGTCTTCTTCTAGTGTAAAATCTCGATCTAGAAATTTTTGTGGTTGTGATGGTCGTATGGTTTCGTATCAATGCAAGAAGGGACAAAATAAAGGAAGGCTTTTGTGGAGATGTCCATTTTGGAGGAGCGATGAAACATGTAATTTGTTCATATGGGATGAAGACGTGGGAGAAAGAGATGGAAATGATGATGAGAGCATTATGAAGTCAGATTAGGAAGTTGTGGGCTATCTGAAGGTTATGTATGAGGATTCAAAGAAAAAGAACAAGAATTTGAAGAATAAACTGAAATCAGAGATATTTTCTGGAAATATCAAGATGTTATGTTTTCTTGTCTCCTTTATGTTTAATGTTTACTTTGTTATGAAATGTAATAGTTGAATTAGGGTTTGAATTACATTGTTGATGTTTAAACTGCAGATGCATTGTGAATTACATTGTTGATGTTTAAACTGCAGATGCATTAAGTGTGAAGTTAAGGCGCACCTTTTCTTTTTTATTTATTTTAAAATTCACAAATAAAAGGGTTATCACTATGGTTCTTCTGGTTAACCATAGTGATATATTTATAATAAATAACTACCTATCTATACGGTTTTTATTTATTTTAAAATTCACAGATAAAAGGGTTATCAATACCATTATTCTGGTTAAACGTAGTGATATATTTATAATAAATAAATACCTATCTATATGGTTATTATTGTTAACCGTTGTGTAATAGTTTACCCATATATAAGCGAAATAACTTTCACTTAATTGACAGTAACGCCGTTGCCTTCAAAGTGAAACCCTAGAACCCATTTTTTCTCTTCGTTTTCACCATTAGCCGTGAATCTTGTGCTTCATACATTAAGGTATTCTTCTTCTTCCATCTATTGTTAGATATTTCCCATTATCTCGTTTGTGGATTGTTATTTTTGTTGATTGTTCTCATTTTTTCAGATTCGTTTTCACTACCTTAACAAAGACCATGCTTTGGAAACTTCATAATGTTTGCGTAGCTATGGAAAAAAGTACAAGAACCATGAAGCTATGATAGAAACTTCATCCAACTTGTACTTTTTCTTCATAGCTTCACGAACAAGATGTTAGTAAATGAAGAATAAACATTGTAAGCAAACTTTATCTAGTTTTAGAAACAATGAAAAGAAATATAAGAAGTATGAAGCTTTTGTGTAAGCTTCTTCCTTCTTATATTTCTTTTTAATTGCTTCCCAAACTAGTTCAACATCATAATTGATTCCTGTTCCGCGATTAGTTTCATTAAAAGGTGCGTTATTCCTGTTCCTCTCTTTACTCTTCACTGGATTATGATTTTAGGGTTTGTTTTTGTAATGCCCTGTATAATATATATCTAGAATAATACAATACAAGCATTTTATTTGGTACTGACACCATCATAAGTGCCTAATGGCGTAATTCACATACTTGACCATTCTTAAAACACAAATATAATCTATGGCACAAGTCATGGAAACTAGCCAAAGAAAATAAAATCTAACAATATACAATATCCTCAATTGTATACAACAAATACACAGCGAAAATACTAAAGTCAAGCTTCTCTTGAAACATCCCAGCATCGCTCCACTTGCAAATCAAACCTGCAATTACCTGAAATATAGCAACTATAGTGGGGTGAGATACATCAAATCTCAGTGAGTTCCCTATCCTATAGGTCCTCTCGGCTTTACAGGGTTCTATCAATCCTAACTCAAGTCAAGGGGAAGGGAAAAGACCTTGAGTACACAATCTCCCAATCTCACACTATATGGAAACATGTCATGAGTTCATCAACTCACAATATCACTGAAGGAATTACGTCCTAGGTCTGTTGCTCAAGATTCCTTACGAATCGATAACCACACCAAGGCATCCACTGTTCCCGTCCGCTTCTACGTCTAGAAGTCGACCCGAGTCATGGATCCTGGTAACCTACTTGACATACGAATGGATTCGGGTTCTACGGGCCTTTTACCGTTATGAACCGTCACTTCACACGGGCCTTATACCGTCACAAGCATACACCCCACGGGTGCCATTCGTATTGCACGCAGGAACCAAATCTGCCAAAAGGATTCGTTGTAAGCCTGGCGTTGTTGTTTTAGCGTTTTGTAGTAGTGTATGGATGAGTAATTATTATGGAATGAGTTTAGGCCAATGAGTAAGGGCACTAGTGATGTGCTAATATGTATGACATGATATGAACATTGCATATGTGATTAATGTCATGTATGTTGGATTGACTCATGGCTTAATATGATCACTTATGCTACATGTATGTGTGTATGCTTAATAAATGCATTATGTTGACAAATTACCTGGCTATGATCACTTGTGCAATTATTGTAACGCTTAATGAATTGCATTATGTCGGATGTGCTATGAGGTGATCATCTGCTGGTTGATCCCATTCGTTCTAGTTGAACGTTCGGAGGTGTTTGCCTGTGTGGCTCAATGTCCATGTGATTATGATGTATGCTTGAATCGAAGTAGGCCTATGCTACCAGGTAGTAAATTACTATGACAACGACTACTGCTGTGTGATCTCTAGTCGGTACCCTGCTGTGTGATCTCGGTACGTCATACACACCTGAGCTACCATTGCAAGGCGCTGAGTGGGTCTGAAAAAGGCGTTTCCACGGCAGATAAACGTCGGCGTGCTTATAATGGTGGGGTCGTGATGCCATGTAGGTAATATCACTTCAGATAAACTCACCTCTAGTGATGCCACATAGGCAATATCACTAGGCTATCGCCCGGTGGGCTTGTGTAGTTATTATGGCGTATTTGCACTAGCCGTTAACACATCTGCGTATGAGTGATTGGTGGGGTTGTGACGCCACATAAGCAACGTCACTTCAGATAAACTCATCACGGATGGGATGCCACGTAGGATCCATCTGACTCGACTTGCGGTGTGCATGTGCAAGTCTTTTGACAATTAGACACAAGAGATAACCCACCGAGGGGGTGATTGTGTAACCTAGGTAGATAGGTAGAACTTACTTCTGGATTCCTCGTACATGGGTACGGGTCTGCATACTGGTTTGTGATTGATTGTGAATTCTTTGTTACCTCATTGGTGTGTCAAGGGACTACTAATGACAATATTACCCGTTGTTGTGTATTTGCACTAGACCGTGAGAAAACCCCGGATCCGTGGTGGATTCGTTCTATTGTATGCACCCTGTAGAACCGAGTGAACCCCTAGGATAGGGGCACTCACTGAGATTTAGTAATCTTACCCCATTCCGAATATAATTTTTTTCAGGTTGTTCGATGCAGGGAAAAGGGAAAGGTAAGATGGCTTAGCGTGGTGGCGATGCTTCTTGGCTATGTTCTGTGATCTCTTTTTGGATCTTTCAACTTATGTATTTTGGATTATGTATTAGTACACTTCGAAATTGTATCCTTTGGCCATGATATGTTCGGCTTTTGTACCTTGTACTGATACTTATCCAGTTCCGCTGCTTATGTATGATGTTTCACATACCTTTGATAATACTACATGCATATTATCCTAGGCATATATGTGTGGGGTGTTACAATAGTAATTAGTAAAATAAATCAGTTTTCATAATTAAAAAAAATCTAATTTAATTGGCGAAATAGATCATTAGATTATACTAACTAGAGATTATACTAACCAAAAGTAAAATTTCAGGAAATGCATCAAGTTGGCTATGAAAGAATCATGCCACACTTAAAAAATGTGTATAACCATTGCTCCAACGATAATTGCCGTCAAGGTAGAGCATATCAAAAATGCATTTCTACACTTAAGTGATGTCGTTGGAGAGAAATTAAATACTAAATTGTAATTGATTCTTTTTCTTTTCCACATGTATAAGTTACATCCATGCATAAATAGATATAAATTTAACAATGCAAACACACTATACAAAAACATTCTAACTATTAGTACATTTATTATATAAATATTATATTCATGAAAAATGTCAAAAATTAATTTTTGACATTTCTCAGTAAAATAATATTTATGTAATAAATGTACTAGTAGTTACAATGATTTTGTGGGAAGGAGGGGATTTGTGAGGTTATCATAGTGGTATTTTGGGGTTGAGGTTGGAGGGAGAAGACGATTTGAGTCTATGGTAGGAGAGGAGGAAGGGAGAAGAGAGAAGAAAGAAGGAAGAGGAAGCGAGTGGAGAAAGGAAGAATGAGGAAGAAAGGAAAAAGGAAAGAGAGAAACGAGAAGGAAGAGGAAGGTGATTGGTGTAAGAAAGGAGAATTTGTTATGCACATATAGTATTAATTTGATGTTTAAAAAAAGAGATTTTAAGCGATCTCGCCAAACGAAGAAAAGTTGAAAGGATAATTTGATTTTAATATATATATATATATATATATATATATATATATATATATATTAATTTGACGGTCTTTTCTTTATCTTACCAGACAAAAGACGAGGGAGTGAGAAAGAAATTAAATTAGTTGTCTCTTTATTCATTAACTAGTAAATAATTTGTGCACACGCACGTGTTCTTGTCTAATACGCACGTTTTTTCATAAATGTAATAAGTTGCTGTTTATAAAAATATTTATATCAACAATATAATTTTTGATGTTTATAAAAGTTTTTTTTTATCTATAATATTTTTTTTTTACGTTTATAAAAATATTTGTATCAATAATACACATTTACTCGTTTATAAAAATATTTGTATCAACAATACATTTTTTCTCAGCTGCACAAGTTCGGTTTCATAGCTTTCTTCTCCAATGTCTCCTTGTCATACCCCAAATTTGTCCTACCTGTGTATAAATGACCTCTGTACATCCTTTTTCTTCTAAACCACTTTTGAATCCAAATATCCGTTTTTGAACCACTTCCATATCCATTGTGATTTCATCTCCTTATCCAATATAAATATCCATTCATTTTATAAATATCCATTCCCGTAACCATTTTGTTATTTACCCATTTTTCAATCCATTTTTTCATTCGACTATCCATTTTCATTATCCATTTTACTAAATAGTCCAAATAACCATTTCTCTTGTTAATATCCATTTAATTCAAAACAATTTTCAATTCAATTCAATTTGATCTTTCTTTCCAATTCCAATTCAAATTTCATATTTAAAATCACCAATAAACCATGTTCTAAAGTCCATTTTTATCCATTTTTCTAATACCATTTTCCAATTTCTAAACCATTATTCATGTCTCAATTTAAATCCCTATTCAAAGTTTCAATTCAAGAGACACATTTCATGACAAATTTCAAGTACATAACCACCATATCAAATCATTCACAAATTTCCAATTCACAACCATTTCTCAATTCGAGTTTCAAAACCCTTTCAAAGCTTCAAATTCATTCCAAAAAATTCAAGTTCAATTGAGTTTCGATATGACAATTTAAATTTACAAGTTCATTCCAAAAATAACCAAAGTTTACAAATTAGAAAACCATTACAAAAGATTTTGTTACAAAGTTTCTAAGCCTAATTTTATCAAAACCTAAACTTAGTCTTCAATCACTTTTCAACCTTTAACCAGACTTCATTTTATGCCTTTTGAACCCGTCTCTAGGACCATCTTCACCATAATACTTCCATACTTCCATACTTCCATTGGCCATGCTACTCATCTTGAACCTACAAAGTCAAGTGCACCAATGAGTCATTCAATTCATTTCACAAATCAATAACCAATTTCATCATTTATCATAGCATAAAATTCAGCATTTCAACCACAAAATTCTGCACTCATCATAATAAAAATCAGCATCAAAATTCTGCATTTTAGCATTACAAAATCAGCATTATCATCACCAATAAAATTCAGCATTTCAACCACAAAATTCTGCACTCATCATAATAAAAATCAGCATCAAAATTCTGCATTTTAGCATTACAAAATCAGCATTATCATCATCAATAAAATTCTGCATTTCAACCACAAAATTCTGCACTCATCATAATAAAAATCAGCATCAAAATTCTGCATTTCAACCACAAAATTCTGCACTCATCATAATTAAAATCAGCATCAAAATTCTGCATTTTAGCATTACAAAATCAGCATTATCATCATCAATAAAATTCTGCATTTCAACCACAAAATTCTGCACTCATCATAATAAAAATCAGCATCAAAATTCTGCATTTCAACCACAAAATTCTGCACTCATCATAATTAAAATCAGCATCAAAATTCTGCATTTTAGCATTACAAAATCAGCATTATCATCATCAATAAAATTCTGCATTCACAAACCATAAAGTTCAACATTTCATAACTAAAAATTCAGCACATTCACTACATGTTTCCAACTAGCATAACACATTCAATACATCCTCAAAATTCAAAATTCTAAGAAAAAGAATCATGGGGACCACATGTTCAAATTCACAAAAATGGCAAAGTAAGAGCTGCTGCAAGCAACCAAGTACATCAGACCTTAACACAAATACAGTCTGAACAAGAAGACAAAATTCAGCAGATGTAAAAATAGGGCAGATGCAATAGAATAGCAGATTCATGAAAATGGAAAAAGTTTTTTCTGGCCTCAATAGGGTTAATAGCAGGCATACCAAAATTGAAGATTCTTCAGCTCATTTTCAAACTTCAAACCCTAATTTTCCACTATAAAATCATGTGTGTTCATCAGTTCAGGGGGCAGTTTTTGAGAAAGAAAAAGCAGAGAAAAATTTGAGAAAAAAATGTGAACAGAACAAGAAGAAACCAGAGAAAAGAAAACCAAGAAAACATAGCCTCAATCTTAACAATAGAACACAGATTATCAAGAAGCCCAAAACCTAAACCTCCATTAAAAAAACAGTGACCTCATAACAATTCAACCAAAACCAGTCATACCAATAGAAGCTCAGAAACTCAGAAATTCAATTCCAGACTCACAGAAAAAGGAGAAAATCGCAGAAGGTAATAGACAGAAGAAAGACGTACCTGAGAATCGTCTAGGGAACCCTTTTTGTGAGTTATTTTCGCTTTTCTGAACTAATTGCTTTGCTCTTGCATTCGTCATTCGATATATGTTGCTACAACTTCAGTATTTCCTATGACCATGTCTTGTTTCTGTGTGACCCACGTGCGCTTGTTGCGTTTTCAATATATGACTCATGTTGTTGTTTCCATTGATGTTTAGATATTTATCTCTTAGATTGCAATTTTGGAGAGAAAAATAATGAACCTGAGAGAGACGAATTAAAAAATAAAAGAAGAGAGAGTTACAAGAGATGAGAGGCCGTTGAGAGGATGAGTCGTTGGTTGTGCGGTTGAGCGATTGAGCGAGTGAGTCTGAGAAAATGGCGGTTGAGAGAAAAATCGAAAATGGCATATGAGAGTATGAAATAGATTGAAGAGATCGAGTAGGTTGTAGCGATTCAGAGATACAAGAGGGTAGTCAAACTGAAAATGAAAATGAATCACAAACGTTGCTTGAACCCTTTTCGTTTGCCACGTTTGATTTGATGAGGGCGAGAAACAGAAGAATCGTTTGCTGAGAATCGTGAGAGAGAGAATCGGTTTGGAGAGGGTGAGCGTCGTAACAATTTTTAAGGGGAAGACTTTGACCGATTTGGGGAAGGGAGGCGGGGTGTTGGAGTTGCATTTGTTCTTTCTGTGATTTTCAGATGATAAACCGTGTTTTGTGAATGTAGATTAGAACGGCCGTTTTTTTTACATTTACAAATTTTAGGTTTTGCCTTGTTTATGACCAACTGGGTCATCCGACCCAACCCGTATGGAAACAGACTGCAACCCATGCCATTGCACGACCATTCTTTCTTCTCTCTTTTTAAATTTTGGCTGATCTTTTATTTAAATCTTAATTTAGTTTTTAGAATAACTACTTGGTTAATTTAAAAATAAATGTCAAAAAATATTTTACTAAATTTCTCTGTTTAGATATTTAATTTATTAGTTTTATTTCTAACTCTAATTTAGTCTTAGAATTAGTAATTTTTTTTTTTTAGGATTAGTAATTTATTTTTTAGGATTAGTTTTAGGATTAATATTTAAGATTAGAGATTTTAATTTTAGGATTAAAGATTTTGATTAATAGCCTTTAATTGTTAATAATAAAAATGAACCAAAAACTAATAAAAATCCAAAAAAATACTTTTAATTAATTTCTAAAATCCTTTTCAATAATCAAATTTTAATTAATTTTATTAAACCATTTTATTTAATACTAATTAACTTTAATAGTTAATTTTATTAAATATTTTAGTTTAATTTAATTAATTGCTAGAACTTTCTTTTCCTCTACAATTCTAAAACAAATTAATTAACTTAGACATTTCTTTTCTTTAGACTAACCTTAGAATTAGGTTGCTAACTCCACTAACATGTTTTGATTATATTATCTCCCCCATTTTATGTGATGTTTACCTTTTTCTCATGTGGATTATTATCATGCCTTGATTATATGTATGTCATTCATAATATGCTTGTCCAAACCAAAAAATTCTTTTCAAACTAATACCTTGACTTAATGTCAAGCCCTTTTAATACCTTGTAAGTCGATTGTTTTCATGATCGCAATCAACCTCACGTAGCCTCCTCTTGGGCTTTATACAACGATAATTGTTGCACATTTCACTTTGGTTTATATGCGTGTATGTGATTGGCTTACTTTAATTGTGGCTCGATTATTCCCACTTGATTAATTACACCCCTCTCCCATAAGATTAAAATCAACCCCTTTTTATAACAACAAATAAGCTTGATCCAACGTCAAGTATTTTCCAAAACAAATTCAATTAATTTCCAACTTTTACTTGATCCACACATCAAGTCCCTTCACTTAATTTGTAAGTCGAGTGCTTTTGCCTCGCAATCGACCTTACCTTGAACCATTAGGACCTCCTTTCCATTAGTCCCCAACCATTTCACACGCAAATTCAAACCTCGATCAACATCGAGCATTTTTCAAATCAAATTAATACATTTAATCATACTTAAACACTTTTCTTAAAAAGGAGAAAAGGGAATAGAATGGAATCTTCGATTCTTCTCCTCAATTATTTGGGCCCGAGGAATCTTTCTTAAGTTCAAGTAATTGTCTTCTTTAAAAGACTCATAACGCGATTACATATCAAACCCTTTTTACAATAAATCTAATCAAGTCTTCTTTTCCTAAACACTTGGATGAAAAAAAGAGAGAGTCGGTTCTTTGACTAGCTTTCCCGATTACTTGAGCCCGAGGAATCTTTCTTAAGTTCAAGTAATTGTCATCTATTTAACATATTCTAACCATATTAAAACTCTTTCACAATTAAGGATGAAAAAGAGAGAGAGCCGGTTCTTCGACTCGCTTTCCCGATTACTTGGGCCCGAGGAATCTTTCTTAAGTTCAAGTAATCGTCACCCAATCAAATTACAAACACATTTAATCCACAACTCAAACGGCTTTCCCAAAGAACATTGTTTAAGTCATTCTTTTGCGCATATGAACTCGTGCTTCAGCCTCCCCTAGCGAGCAGACAAGCCAATGTTTAGCAGTTAGAATGCACCCTAAACCCTCGTTCGCCTAAAACACGTCCAAATCAAACCTTTTTCTCAATCAAATCCTTAACACACTTAATCCTTAATCAAACAACTTTTCACAAAAAGAACATTGTTTAGTCCATTCTTCCGCGCATATGAACTAGTGCTTCAGCCTCCCTTGACGAGCAGACAAGCCAACATTTAGCAGTTAGAATGCAAATTAAACACTCGTTCGCTTAAAAAACACAAACCAACCGTAGTCCCACGAACTACGAATGCTCTAACTTTCCCATTGCACGAGGGAATACATAGGCACAAGGGTTCTAATCCTTGCCGAGCACACTAATAAAAAACCACCCATTTTTCCTTATAAATTAATCCTTTTACCTTAGAAGATAAACAAACAAACCTAACTAACTTTCTCACGAATCGAATCAAGAGGTTCCCGTTGAGTACAACGGACGTAGAGGATGCTAACACCTTCCCTCTTGTGTAACCGACTCCCGAACCCGTAATTTGGTTGCGATGACCAAGTTCTTATCTCCCTTTCAAAGGTTTTCTCGATATTTTCCTTTCCCTTTTTTGGGATAAATAAAGTTCGGTGGCGACTCTGTTTCGAACAGTTTTTTCCGCATCCATCGCGAGGATCGTATTTTTCGAGGTACGACACTCCTATGGTTTTCTTTCTCAGCTGCATCATATAAAAGTATAGTCACAAAGATGATAAAAAATCCACTACATGATATATGTCTTTTTTAATGTTGGTAGCACAGAGTTCTTGGTGTTCAAGGAAGGAACCTATAGTGGCACACTAAAAGAGAGCTTATATCAGTAATCACACTCACACATGTATGACTTACTAAAAAAATAAGTTATAAAATATCTGGCCTTTGTGTCTATTGATTTGATGGAGTATACTTTCACTAAAGGAGAGTTTATACTAGTTATCACACTTGTATAAATTACTTTAAAAAAAAAAGTTACAAAAAGTCTATAATTTTTTTAAGTGGTTTTGTTTCTCCTTTGAGTTGTTTGAATTAAGGGTAATAAGTTATTTTGTCTTTTTAAGGTTAAAGTACATTAGGGATGGCAGACAGACCCAAACCGGCGGAGCCCACCCGCACCCGAACCCGAGTCAACGGGTGAAAACCCGAGTTGACTGGGTTCGGATTCGGGTTCGGGTGCCACCCGATATTTCGGGTGCGGGTTTGTGTAGTGTAAAACCCGTGTCCGAAACCCGAAACCACACCCGATATATATATATATATATATATATATATATATATATATATATATGGTTATTACCTCTTTTGCCCCATGCCATATGGGCGAAATCCTAAAAACAACCCTGTAAAAAAAACACAGATTCCATCTCTGTCATTTGTAGATTCTCTCATTTTGCCCCATGAGTAGATTTGGTCAACAAAATTGATTATGTGACACTGCTTTGTTGGTTTTTTTTTATTTTTTATTCGGTTAATATGACATGGCTGCTTAGTTGAAATTTTTTCTATTTTTTCTATATATTTAAATTACATGCGTGGCATTCTATTATTATTTTAATATTTGATGTTGAAATGCTTAAAATTCAAAAGTTCAAAAATTTGACCACTACAAGGATTGAAACCATGACTTGTTGGGTGCAATAAACTTCCATTTTCACTAGACTGCAAGGCTTTAGTTGTTATTAGTTTGTGTCAAGTATATATTGTATAAACTAAACTAAACTAAATTTAATATAAACTTAACTAAACTAAATTATTAATAAAAAAATTAAGCATCCAATTTTAGTTTATTTAGTTTTTTTCAGTTTATTATAAATTATTAATAAAAAAACTATTATTTAGTATTTAATATTAGTTCAGTATTTATTTAATATTTAATATATTTAAAATAATTTCTTCCAAAAATGTTAAATATATTAAAACATTATATAATTAAAAAAATAAAATTTATATTAAATATTTAATATTTAATATCTAAACTAATGTTTTTTAACGTTTTAACTAAATTATTCCTAACAAAAAACTAAACTAAATAAATAAATATAATAGTAGTTTTAATATTAGTAATTACTAAACTAAATTAATAATATACTAAATTAATAATAGTAGTTTTAATATTAGTAATTACTAAACTAAATTATTCTTACTAAAATAGTAGTTTTAATATTAGTAATTACTAATAAACTGAATATAAAACTATTTTTAATTAAAATAACAGTTTTTGATATTAATAATTAATAATAAACTGAAAATAATATTTTTTTAATCAAAATAGTAGTTTTAATTTTAGTAATTAATAATAAACTGAAAATTAAAATATTTTTAATTAAAATAACAGTTTTTAATATTAATAATTAATAACAAACTGAAAAATATTTTTTTAAAATTAATTATAATGTTAAATAAAAATAATAATTAAGTTTTTATGATATATATTTGAAATAAAATAAATGAATAAATAATTTTTAAATAATAACATTAAATAATTTTTTTAATTTAGTTTTTTTAAATAATAAAGTTAAATAATTTTTAAATAGTAACGTTAAATAATTTTTAAATAATAAAGTCGAATAATTTTTATAATACTAACGTTAAATAAAATACATAATTTAGCTTTTTAATTTATTTTTTAAATAACTTTTTTTAAACTGAAATAAAATAAATAAATAAATATAATATTAATTTATTTTAAACTAAATTTATTTTAGTTAAGTTTATATTAAATTTAGTTTAGTTTAGTTTATATGATATATATTTGACACAAACTAATAACAACTAAAGCCTTGTAGTCTAGTGGAAATGGAAGTTTATTGCACCCACCAAGTCATGGGTTTAATCCTTGTAGTAGGCAAATTTTTGACCTTTTGAATTTTAAGCATTTCAACATCAAATATTAAAATAATAATAGAATGCCACATGTGTAATTTAAATATATAAAAAAATAAATAAAATTTCAACTAAGCAGCCATGTCATATTAACAGAATAAAAAATATAAAAAAAAAACCAACAAAGCAGCGCCACATCATCAATTTTGTTGACCAAATTTACTCAGGGGCAAAACGAGGCAAATCTACAAATGGCAGGGATAGAATCTGTGTTTTTTTTTACAGTGTTGTTTTTGGGATTTCGCCCATATGGTAGGCGTCAAAAGGGGTATTAACCCTATATATATATATATATATATATATATATATATATATATATATATATATTGTTTTTTTGAGTTTTTACTACGGGCTCGGGTTAGGGTGAAAAAACCCGAACCCAACGGGTGTGGGCGTGAGTGTTATTTTGCCATCCGAATAACCTTTGGGTTCGGGTTCGGTTCGGGTGGTGATTTCGGGTGCGGGTTTGGGTAGTGTGAAACCCGCACCCGACCCGACCCGTTGTCATCCCTAAAGTACATTGGTTTTTATACATGAAATCTTGTTTATATAATAAATGAATTAAGTTAATGTGGGTTGAGAGAGTTGTGTTAATTCAAATTAAACTTTCCTAACGACCCCTTTAAACCTAATGCTACAAATTACCCAAGCCAGATGGATTAAAGCGGGTCTGTTATAGACAATTAGCATATGTAGTAAACCCTTCAAGGATTCCAAGCCTAAATACTCTACAAACTTATCACTAAGATTCTTTTAGCATATGTTATATGTAACAATCCTCTTTGTCAACTCGTAGATTAATTATGTAGCCATTCAAGACACTCAAACTAGAATTAAAGATGTCTTTATCACTACTACAAAACGCCCAAACAACAACTCCAGGTTTACAACGACGTCCTATACACCGTTCTTATAGTGCGTACTGGATGCGCGCGCATTATTTTAATTAGAAATCTCAAGGGTATAATAACGGTTGTTATGAAAACTGTGGTGATACAATCTAGCTATCATGGATTCGAACCTCATCGCCCTCAAATGGTTTATCCCTTTGGCGTAAATGCTCCCTTTTTAAGTTTTATTAATATTTAACTAAAAAATAATAAGGACATCACGACGACTTTTTCTTAAAACCGTTGTTACAAACTGAAGCTTCTTTTTATGTATTTTAAACACCAAGTATATATCAATTTATCCATTGAAAAAAGAAACAAGACGAAACAACCCTAACACCAACGCCGTCACCATTGTCGGGAAGAAGACAACAACAACAAGAAAGTGTTCTACTTTAAGGTGTTGCAATGTCACATTTGAAGACAAAATCATCCAAAGGTGTTTCTACGTCTTCTTCTAGTGTAAAATCTCGATCTGGAAATTTTTGTGGCTGTGATGGTCGTATGGTTTCGTATCAATGCAAGAAGGGACAAAATAAAGGAAGGCTTTTGTGGAGATGTCCATTTTGGAGGAGCGATGAAACATGTAATTTGTTCATATGGGATGAAGACGTGGGAGAAAGAGATGGAAATGATGATGAGAGCATTATGAAGTCAAATTAGGAAGTTGTGGGCTATCTGAAGGTTATGTATGAGGATTCAAAGAAAAAGAACAAGAATTTGAAGAATAAACTGAAATCAGAGATATTTTCTGGAAATATCAAGATGTTATGTTTTCTTGTCTCCTTTATGTTTAATGTTTACTTTGTTATGAAATGTAATAGTTGAATTAGGGTTTGAATTACATTGTTGATGTTTAAACTGCAGATGCATTGTGAATTACATTGTTGATGTTTAAACTGCAGATGCATTAAGTGTGAAGTTAAGGCGCACCTTTTCTTTTTTATTTATTTTAAAATTCACAAATAAAAGGGTTATCACTATGGTTCTTCTGGTTAATCATAGTGATATATTTATAATAAATAACTACCTATCTATACGGTTTTTAATTATTTTAAAATTCACAGATAAAAGGGTTATCAATACCATTATTCTGGTTAAACGTAGTGATATATTTATAATAAATAAATACCTATCTATACGGTTATTATTGTTAACCGTTGTGTAATAGTTTACCCATATATAAGCGAAATAAATTTCACTTAATTGACAGTAACGCCGTTGCCTTCAAAGTGAAACCCTAGAACCCATTTTTTCTCTTCGTTTTCACCATTAGCCGTGAATCTTGTGCTTCATACATTAAGGTATTCTTCTTCTTCCATCTATTGTTAGATATTTCCCATTATCTCGTTTGTGGATTGTTATTTTTGTTGATTGTTCTCATTTTTCAGATTCGTTTTCACTACCTTAACAAAGACCATGCTTTGGAAACTTCATAATGTTTGCGTAGCTATGGAAAAAAGTACAAGAACCATGAAGCTATGATAGAAACTTCATCCAACTTGTACTTTTTCTTCATAGCTTCACGAACAAGATGTTAGTAAATGAAGAATAAACACTGTAAGCAAACTTTATCTAGTTTTAGAAACAATGAAAAGAAATATAAGAAGTATGAAGCTTTTGTGTAAGCTTCTTCCTTCTTATATTTCTTTTTAATTGCTTCCCAAACTAGTTCAACACCATAATTGATTCCTGTTCCGCGATTAGTTTCATTAAAAGGTGCGTTATTCCTGTTCCTCTCTTTACTCTTCACTGGATTATGGTTTTAGGGTTTGTTTTTGTAATGCCCTGTATAATATATATCTAGAATAATACAATACAAGCATTTTATTTGGTACTGACACCATCATAAGTGCCTAATGGCGTAATTCACATACTTGACCATTCTAAAAACACAAATATAATCTATGGCACAAGTCATGGAAACTAGCCAAAGAAAATAAAATCTAACAATATACAATATCCTCAATTGTATACAACAAATACACAGCGAAAATACTAAAGCCAAGCTTCTCTTGAAACATCCTAGCATCGCTCCACTTGCAAATCAAACCTGCAATTACCTGAAATATAGCAACTATAGTGGGGTGAGATACATCAAATCTCAGTGAGTTCCCTATCCTATAGGTCCTCTCGGCTTTACAGGGTTCTATCAATCCTAACTCAAGTCAAGGGGAAGGGAAAAGACCTTGAGTACACAATCTCCCAATCTCACACTATATGGAAACATGTCATGAGTTCATCAACTCACAATATCACTGAAGGAATTACGTCCTAGGTCTGTTGCTCAAGATTCCTTACGAATCGATAACCATACCAAGGCATCCCCTGTTCCCGTCAGCTTCTACGTCTAGAAGTCGACCCGAGTCATGGATCCTGGTAACCTACTTGACATACGAATGGATTCGGGTTCTACGGGCCTTTTACCGTTATGAACCGTCACTTCACACGTGCCTTATACCGTCACAAGCATACACCCCACGGGTGCCATTCGTACTGCACGCGGGAACCAAACCTGCCAAAAGGATTCGTTGTAAGCCTGGCGTTGTTGTTTTAGCATTTTGTAGTAGTGTATGGATGAGTAATTATTATGGAATGCGTTTAGGCCAATGAGTAAGGGCACTAGTGATGTGCTACTATGTATGACATGATATGAACATTGCATATGTGATTAATGTGATGTATGTTGGATTGACTCATGGCTTAATATGATCACTTATGCTACATGTATGTGTGTATGCTTAATAAATGCATTATGTTGACAAATTACCTGGTTATGATCACTTGTGCAATTGTTGTAACGCTTAATGAATTGCATTATGTCGGATGTGCTATGAGGTGATCATCTGCTGGTTGATCCCGTTCGTTCTAGTTGAACGTTCGGAGGTGTTTGCCTGTATGGCTCAATGTCCATGTGATTATGATGTATGCTTGAATCGAAGTAGGCCTATGCTACCAGGTAGTAAATTACTATGACAACGACTACTGCTACGTGATCTCTAGTCGGTACCCTGCTGTGTGATCTCGGTACGTCATACACACCTGAGCTACCATTGCGAGGCGCTGAGTGGGTCTGAAAAAGGCGTTTCCACGGCAGGTAAACGTCGGCGTGCTTAGAATGGTGGGGTCGTGATGCCATGTAGGTAATATCACTTCAGATAAACTCACCTCTAGTGATGCCACATAGGCAATATCACTAGGTTATCGCCCGGTGGGCTTGTGTAGTCATTATGGCGTATTTGCACTAGTCGTTAACACATCTGCGTATGAGTGATTGGTGGGGCTGTGACGCCACATAAGCAACGTCACTTCAGATAAACTCATCACGGATGGGATGCCACATAGGATCCATCTGACTCGACTTGCGGTGTGCATGTGCAAGTCTTTTGACAATTAGACACAAGAGATAACCCACCGAGGGGGTGATTGTGTAACCTAGGTAGATAGGTAGAACTTACTTCTGGATTCCTCGTACATGGGTACGGGTCTGCATACTGGTTTGTGATTGATTTTGAATTCTTTGTTACCTCATTGGTGTGTCAAGGGACTACTAATGACAATATTACCCGTTGTTGTGTATTTGCACTAGACCGTGAGAAAACCCCGGATCCATGGTGGATTCGTTCTATTGTATGCACCCTATAGAACCGAGTGAACCCCTAGGATAGGGGCACTCACTGAGATTTAGTAATCTTACCCCATTCCGAATATAATTTTTTTCAGGTTGTTCGAGGCAGGGCAAAGGGAAAGGTAAGATGGCTTAGCATGGTGGCGATGCTTCTTGGCTATGTTCTGTGATCTCTTTTTGGATCTTTCAACTTATGTATTTTGGATTATGTATTAGTACACTTCGAAATTGTATCCTTTGGCCATGATATGTTCGGCTTTTGTACCTTGTACTGATACTTATCCAGTTCCGCTGCTTATGTATGATGTTTCACATACCTTTGATAATACTACATGCATATTATCCTAGGCATATATGTGTGGGGTGTTACAATAGTAATTAGTAAAATAAATCAGTTTTCATAATTTAAAAAAATCTAATTTAATTGGCGAAATAGATCATTAGATTATACTAACTAGAGATTATACTAACCAAAAGTAAAATTTCAGGAAATGCATCAAGTTGGCTATGAAAGAATCATGCCACACTTAAAAAATGTGTATAACCATTGCTCCAACGATAATTGCCGTCAAGGTAGAGCATATCAAAAATGCATTTCTACACTTAAGTGATGTCGTTGGAGAGAAATTAAATACTAAATTGTAATTGATTCTTTTTCTTTTCCACATGTATAAGTTACATCCATGCATAAATAGATATAAATTTAACAATGCAAACACACTATACAAAAACATTCTAACTATTAGTACATTTATTATATAAATATTATATTCATGAAAAATGTCAAAAATTAATTTTTGACATTTCTCAGTAAAATAATATTTATGTAATAAATGTACTAGTAGTTGCAATGATTTTGTGGGAAGGAGGGGATTTGTGAGGTTATCATAGTGGTATTTTGGGGTTGAGGTTGGAGGGAGAAGACGATTTGAGTCAATGGAAGGAGAGGAGGAAGGGAGAAGAGAGGAGAAAGAAGGAAGAGGAAGCGAGTGGAGAAAGGAAGAATGAGGAAGAAAGGAAAAAGGAAAGAGAGAAACGAGAAGGAAGAGGAAGGTGATTGGTGTAAGAAAGGAGAATTTGTTATGCACATATAGTATTAATTTGATGTTTAAAAAAAGAGATTTTAAGCGATCTTGCCAAACGAATAAAAGTTGAAAGGATAATTTGTTTTTAATATATATATATATATATATATATATATATATATATATATATATATATATATATATATATTAATTTGACGGTCTTTTCTTTATCTTACCAGACAAAAGACGAGGGAGTGAAAAAGAAATTAAATTAGTTGTCTCTTTATTCATTAACTAGTAAATAATTTGTGCGCACGCACGTGTTCTTGTCTAATACGCACATTTTTTCATAAATGTAATAAGTTGCTGTTTATAAAAATATTTATATCAACAATATAATTTTTGATGTTTATAAAAGTTTTTTTTATCTATAATTTTTTTTTTTTACGTTTATAAAAATATTTGTATCAATAATACACATTTACTCGTTTATAAAAATATTTGTATCAACAATACATTTTTTCTCAGCTGCACAAGTTCGGTTTCATAGCTTTCTTCTCCAATGTCTCCTTGTCATACCCCAAATTTGTCCTACCTGTGTATAAATGACCTCTGTACATCCTTTTTCTTCTAAACCACTTTTGAATCCAAATATCTGTTTTTGAACCACTTCCATATCCATTGTGATTTCATCTCCTTATCCAATATAAATATCCATTCATTTTATAAATATCCATTCCCGTAACCATTTTGTTATTTACCCATTTTTAAATCCATTTTTTCATTCGACTATCCATTTTCATTATCCATTTTACTAAATAGTCCAAATAACCATTTCTCTTGTTAATATCCATTTAATTCAAAACAATTTTCAATTCAATTCAATTTCATCTTTCTTTCCAATTCCAATTCAAATTTCATATTTAAAATCACCAATAAACCATGTCTAAAGTCCATTTTTATCCATTTTTCTAATACCATTTTCCAATTTCTAAATCATTATTCATGTTTCAATTCAAATCCCTATTCAAAGTTTCAATTCAAGAAACACATTTCATGACAAATTTCAAGTACATAACCACCATATCAAATCATTCACAAATTTCCAATTCACAACCATTTCTCAATTCGAGTTTCAAAACCCTTTCAAAGCTTCAAATTCATTCCAAAAAATTCAAGTTCAATTGAGTTTCGATATGACAATTTAAATTTACAAGTTCATTCCAAAAATAACCAAAGTTTACAAATTAGAAAACCATTACAAAAGATTTTGTTACAAAGTTTCTAGCCTAATTTTTTCAAAACCTAAACTTAGTCTTCAATCACTTTTCAACCTTTAACCAGACTTCATTTTATGCCTTTTGAACCCGTCTCTAGGACCATCTTCACCATAATACTTCCATACTTCCATACTTCCATTGGCCATGCTACTCATCTTGAACCTATAAAGTCAAGTGCACCAATGAGTCATTAAATTCATTTCACAAATCAATAACCAATTTCATCATTTATCATAGCATAAAATTCAGCATTTCAACCACAAAATTCTGCACTCATCATAATAAAAATCAGCATCAAAATTCTGCATTTTAGCATTACAAAATCAGCATTATCATCATCAATAAAATTCAGCATTTCAACCACAAAATTCTGCACTCATCATAATAAAAATCAGCATCAAAATTCTGCATTTTAGCATTACAAAATCAGCATTATCATCATCAATAAAATTCTGCATTTCAACCACAAAATTCTGCACTCATCATAATAAAAATCAGCATCAAAATTCTGCATTTTAGTATTACAAAATCAGCATTATCATCATCAATAAAATTCTGCATTTCAACCACAAAATTCTGCACTCATCATAATAAAAATCAGCATCAAAATTCTGCATTTTAGCATTACAAAATCAGCATTATCATCATCAATAAAATTCTGCATTCACAAACCATACAGTTCAACATTTCATAACTAAAAATTCAGCACATTCACTACATGTTTCCAACTAGCATAAAACATTCAATACATCCTCAAAATTCAAAATTCTAAGAAAAAGAATCATGGGGACCACATGCTCAGATTCACAAAAATGGCAAAGTAAGAGCTGCTGCAAGCAACCAAGTACATCAGACCTTAAAACAAATACAGTCTGAACAAGAAGACAAAATTCAGCAGATGCAAAAATAGGGCAGATGCAACAGAATAGCAGATTCATGAAAATGGAAAAAGTTTTTTCTGGCCTCAATAGGGTTAATAGTGTTAAGTATTAACAAGTGTGAGTAATGTGGATAATAGTCCCACATTGGATAGGAATGTGGTGACTTGAGCATTTATAAGTGGGAGAACTCACACACCTATAACCTTAAGGTTTTGGGTGAGTATGTGGTGTGTCTCTCACAAAGGTCTTGCTCTAGAAAAGAAAAGTCCCACAATATTCAATGCTCCCTAGTAATAAATCTCCCCTAATAGCGGTATCAGAGTCTGGTTCGAGTAAAGGACCGGCTTACTTGTTTCGAAAGTACTCCCCACAGGTTGTGGTTAGGAGGTGTCTCATTGAAGAGTGTCAATGGTGGTACAAGGGTGCAGTTGCACAGTTGAAGCTTCCGCTTAAGGGGGAGCATTGTGGAAGCATTGTGGATAGACTCACACTTGAGGGGGAGTGTTAAGTATTAACAAGTGTGAGTAATGTGGATAATAGTCCCACATTGGATAGGAATGTGGTGACTTGAGCATTTATAAGTGGGAGAACTCACACACCTATAACCTTAAGGTTTTGGGTGAGTATGTGGTGTGTCTCTCACAAAGGTCTTGCTCTAGAAAAGAAAAGTCCCACATTCCTATCCAATGTGGGACTATTATCCACATTACTCACACTTGTTAATACTTAACATGAGTTTATACACAATGTTCCCCCTCGTGTGGAAGCTCTCTCTTCCACATACACTTGTATCACCGTTGAACTCAACGGAACACCTTCTACCCACACCTGCGGGAAGTGTTTCGATACATGTAAGTTGGTCCCTTTCTCGAACCAAAGGCTCATGATACCATTGTTGGCGGAACAATCGAGGGGGTCAACGAGGGAGCATTTCTTAATTGGGACACACCTTTGTGAGAGACACACCACATACTCACCTAAAACCTTAAGGTTTTGGGTGAGTATGTGGTGTGTCTCTCACAAAGGTCTTGCTCTAGAAAAGAAAAGTCCCACAATATTCAATGCTCCCTAGTAATAAATCTCCCCTAATAGCGGTATCAGAGTCTGGTTCGAGTAAAGGACCGGCTTACTTGTATCGAAAGTACTCCCCACAGGTGGTGGTTAGGAGGTGTCCCGTTGAAGAGTGTCAACGGCGGTACAAGGGTGTTGAGTAAGAAACACACAACAGAAAGTGCAGTTGCACAGTTGAAGCTTCCGCTTAAGGGGGAGCATTGTGAAAGCATTGTGGATAAACTCACACTTGAGGGGGAGTGTTAAGTATTAACAAGTGTGAGTAGCGTGAATAATAGTCCCACATTGGATAAGAATGTGGTGACTTGAACATTTATAAGTGAGAGAACCCATACACCTATCACCTTAAGGTTTTAGGTGAGTATGTGGTGTGTCTCTCACAAAGGTGTGTCCCAATTAAGAAATGCTCCCTCGTTGACCCCCTCGATTGTTCCGCCAACAATGGTATCATGAGCCTTTGGTTCGAGAAAGGGACCAACTTACTTGTATCGAAACACATCCCGCAGGTGTGGGTAGAAGGTGTTCTGTTGAGTTCAACGGTGATACAAGTGTATGTGGAAGAGAGAGCTTCCACATGAGGGGGAGCATTGTGTATAAACTCACACTTGAGGGGGAGTGTTGAGAATCAAGTGTGAGGAAGAAGTCCCACATTGATTAGAAAAGGGAAGATTAAACACTTTATAAGTGGGAGAACCCACACACCTATCATCTTAAGGTTTTAGGTGAGTATGTGGTGTGTCTCTCACAAAAGGTGTGTCCTAAATAAGAAATGCTCCCTCGTTGACCCCCTCGATTATTCCGCTAACAAATAGCAGGCATACCAAAATTGAAGATTCTTCAGCTCATTTTCAAACTTCAAACCCTAATTTCCCACTATAAAATCATGTGTGTTCATCAGTTCAGGGGGCAGTTTTTGAGAGAGAAAAGGCAGAGAAAAATTTGAAAAAAAAATATGAACAGAATAAGAAGAAACCAGAGAAAAGAAAACCAAGAAAACATAGCCTCAATCTTAACAATAGAACACATATTATCAAGAAGCCCAAAACCTAAAGCTCCATTAAAAAAACAGGGACCTCATAACAATTCAACCATAACCAGTCATACCAATAGAAGCTCAGAAACTCAGAAATTCAATTCCAGACTCACAGAAAAAGGAGAAAATCGCAGAAGGTAATAGACAGAAGAAAGACGTACCTGAGAATCGTCTAGGGAACCCTTTTTGTGAGGTATTTTCGCTTTTCTGAACTAATTGCTTTGCTCTTGCATTCGTCATTCGATATATGTTGCTACAACTTCAGTATTTCCTACGAACATGTCTTGTTTCTGTGTGACCCACGTGCGCTTGTTGCGTTTTCAATATATGACTCATGTTGTTGTTTCCATTGATGTTTAGATATTTATCTCTTAGATTGCAATTTTGGAGAGAAAAATAATGAACCTAAGAGAGACGAATTAAAAACTAAAAGAAGAGAGAGTTACAAGAGATGAGAGGTCGTTGAGAGGATGAGTCGTTGGCTGTGCGGTTGAGCGAGTGAGTCCGAGAAAATGGCGGTTGAGAGAGAAATCAAAAATGGCATATGAGAGTATGAAATAGATTAAAGAGATCGAGTAGGTTGTAGCGATTCAGAGATACAAGAGGGTAGTCAAACTGAAAATGAAAATGAATCACAAACCTTGCTTGAACCCTTTTCGTTTGCCACGTTTGATTTGATGAGGGCGAGAAACAGAAGAATCGTTTGCTGAGAATCGTGAGAGAGAGAATCGGTTTGGAGAGGGTGAGCGTCGTAACAATTTTTAAGGGGAAGACTTTGAGCGATTTGGGGAAGGGAGGCGGGGTGTTGGAGTTGCGTTTGTTCTTTCTGTGATTTTCAGATGATAAACCGTGTTTTGTGAGTGTAGATTAGAACTGTCTTTTTTTTTACATTTACAAATTTTAGGTTTTGCCTTGTTTATGACCAACTGGGTCATCCGACCCAACCCGTATGGAAACAGACTGCAACCCATGCCATTGCACGATCGTTCTTTCTTCTCTCTTTTTAAATTTTGGCTGATCTTTTATTTAAATCTTAATTTATTTTTTAGAATAACTACTTGGTTAATTTAAAAATAAATGTCAAAAAATATTTTACTAAATTTCTCTGTTTAGATATTTAATTTATTAGTTTTATTTCTAACTCTAATTTAGTCTTAGAATTAGTATTTTTTTTTTTAGGATTAGTAATTTATTTTTTAGGATTAGTTTTAGAATTAATATTTAAGATTAGAGATTTTAATTTTAGGATTAAAGATTTTGATTAATAGCCTTTAATTGTTAATAATAAAAATGAACCAAAAAATAATAAAAATCCAAAAAAATACTTTTAATTAATTTCTAAAATCCTTTTCAATAATCAAATTTTAATTAATTTTATTAAACCATTTTATTTAATACTAATTAACTTTAATAGTTAATTTTATTAAATATTTTAGTTTAATTTAATTAATTGCTAGAACTTTCTTTTCCTCTACAATTCTAAAACAAATTAATTAGCTTAGACATTTCTTTTCTTTAGACTAACCTTAGAATTAGGTTGCTAACTCCACTAACATGTTTTGATTATATTATCTCCCCCATTTTATGTGATGTTTACCTTTTTCTCATGTGGATTATTATCAAGCCTTGATTATATGTATGTCATTCATAATATGCTTGTCCAAACCAAAAAATTCTTTTCAAACTAATACCTTGACTTAATGTCAAGCCCTTTTAATACCTTGTAAGTCGATTGTTTTCATGATCGCAATCAACCTCACGTAGCCTCCTCTTGGGCTTTATACAACGATAATTGTTGCACATTTCACTTTGGTTTATATGCGTGTATGTGATTGGCTTACTTTAATTATGGCTCGATTATTCCCACTTGATTAATTACACCCCTCTCCCATAAGATTAAAATCAACCCCTTTTTATAACAACAAATAAGCTTGATCCAACGTCAAGTATTTTCCAAAACAAATTCAATTAATTTCCAACTTTTACTTGATCCACACATCTAGTCCCTTCACTTAATTTGTAAGTCGAGTGCTTTTGCCTCGCAATCGACCTTACCTTGAACCATTAGGACCTCCTTTCCATTAGTCCACAACCATTTCACACGTAAATTCAAACCTCGATCAACATCGAGCATTTTTCAAATCAAATTAATACATTTAATCATACTTAAACACTTTTCTTAAAAAGGAGAAAAGGGAGTAGAATGGAATTTTCGATTCTTCTCCTCAATTATTTGGGCCCGAGGAATCTTTCTTAAGTTCAAGTAATTGTCTTCTTTAAAAGACTCATAACGCGATTACATATCAAACCCTTTTTACAATAAATCAAATCAAGTCTTCTTTTCCTAAACACTTGGATGAAAAAAAGAGAGAGTCGGTTCTTCGACTAGCTTTCCCGATTACTTGAGCCCGAGGAATCTTTCTTAAGTTCAAGTAATTGTCATCTATTTAACATATTCTAACCATATTAAAACTCTTTCACGATTAAGGATGAAAAAGAGAGAGAGTCGGTTCTTCGACTCGCTTTCCTGATTACTTGGGCCCGAGGAATCTTTCTTAAGTTCAAGTAATCGTCACCCAATCAAATTACAAACACACTTAATCCACAACTCAAACGCCTTTCCCAAAGAACATTGTTTAAGTCATTCTTTCGCGCATATGAACTCGTGCTTCAGCCTCCCCTAGCGAGCAGACAAGCCAATGTTTAGCAGTTAGAATGCAACCTAAACCCTCGTTCGCCTAAAACACGTCCAAATCAAACCTTTTTCTCAATCAAATCCTTAACACACTTAATCCTTAATCAGACAACTTTTCACAAAAAGAACATTGTTTAGTCCATTATTCCGCGCATATGAACTAGTGCTTCAGCCTCCCTTGACGAGCAGACAAGCCAACACTTAGCAGTTAGAATGCAAATTAAACACTCGTTCACTTAAAAAACACAAACCAACCGTAGTCCCACGAACTACGAATGCTCTGACTTTCCCATTGCACGAGGGAATACATAGGCACAAGCACACTAATAAAAAACCACCCATTTTTCCTTTTAAATTAATCCTTTTACCTTAGAAGATAAACAAACAAACCTAACTAACTTTCTCACGAATCGAATCAAGAGGTTCCCGTTGAGTACAACGGACGTAGAGGGTGCTAACACCTTCCCTCTTGTGTAACCGACTCCCGAACCCGTAATTTGGTTGCGATGACCAAGTTCTTATCTCCCTTTCAAAGGTTTTCTCGATATTTTCCTTTCCCTTTTTTGGGATAAATAAAGTTCGGTGGCGACTCTGTTTCGAACAGTTTTTTCCGCGTCCATCGCGAGGATCGTATTTTTCGAGGTACGACACTCCTATGGTTTTCTTTCTCAGCTGCATCATATAAAAGTATAGTCACAAAGATGATAAAAAATCCACTACATGATATATGTTTTTTTTAATGTTGGTAGCACAGAGTTCTTGGTGTTCAAGGAAGGAACCTATAGTGGCACACTAAAAGAGAGCTTATATCAGTAATCACACTCACACATGTATGACTTACTAAAAAAATAAGTTATAAAAAATCCGACCTTTGTGTCTATTGATTTGATGGAGTATACTATCACTAAAAGAGAGTTTATACTAGTTATCACACTTGTATAAATTACTTTAAAAAAAAATAAGTTACAAAAAGTCTATAATTTTTTTAAGCGGTTTTGTTTCTCCTTTGAGTTGTTTGAATTAAGGGTAATAAGTTATTTTGTCTTTTTAAGGTTAAAGTACATTAGGGATGGCAGACAGACCCAAACCGGCGGAGCCCACCCGCACCCGAACCCGAGTCAACGGGTGAAAACCCGAGTTGACTGGGTTCGGATTCCGGTTCGGGTGCCACCCGATATTTCGGGTGCGGGTTTGTGTAGTGTAAAACCCGTGTCCGAAACCCGAAACCACACCCGATATATATATATATATATATATATATATATATATATATATATATATATATATATATGGTTATTACCTCTTTTGCCCCCTGGCATATGGGCGAAATCCTAAAAACAACCCTTTAAAAAAAACACAGATTCCATCTCTGCCATTTGTAGATTCTCTCATTTTGCCCCCTGAGTAGATTTGGTCAACAAAATTGATTATGTGACACTGCTTTGTTGTTTTTTTTTATTTTTTATTCGGTTAATATGACATGGCTGATTAGTTGAAATTTTATCTATTTTTTCTATATATTTAAATTACATGTGTGGCATTCTATTATTATTTTAATATTTGATGTTGAAATGCTTAAAATTCAAAAGTTCAAAAATTTGACCACTACAAGGATTGAAACCATGACTTGTTGGGTGCAATAAACTTCCATTTTCACTAGACTACAAGGCTTTAGTTGTTATTAGTTTGTGTCAAGTATATATTGTATAAACTAAACTAAACTAAATTTAATATAAACTTAACTAAACTAAATTATTAATAAAAAAATTAAGCATCCAATTTTAGTTTATTTAGTTTTTTTCAGTTTATTATTAATTATTAATAAAAAAACTATTATTTAATATTTAATATTAGTTCAGTATTTATTTAATATTTAATATATTTAAAATAATTTCTTCCAAAAATGTTAAATATATTAAAACATTATATAATTAAAAAAATAAAATTTATATTAAATATTTAATATTTAATATCTAAACTAATGTTTTTTAACGTTTTAACTAAATTATTCCTAACAAAAAACTAAATTTAAATAAATAAATATAATAGTAGTTTTAATATTAGTAATTACTAAACTAAATTAATAATAGTAGTTTTAATATTAGTAATTACTAAACTAAATTATTCTTACTAAAATAGTAGTTTTAATATTAGTAATTACTAATAAACGGAAAATAAAACTATTTTTAATTAAAATAACAGTTTTTGATATTAATAATTAATAATAAACTGAAAATAATATTTTTTAATCAAAATAGTAGTTTTAATTTTAGTAATTAATAATAAACTGAAAATTAAAATATTTTTAATTAAAATAACAGTTTTTAATATTAATAATTAATAACAAACTGAAAAATATTTTTTTTTCAATTAATTATAATGTTAAATAAAAATAATAATTAAGTTTTTATGATATATATTTGAAATAAAATAAATAAATAAATAATTTTTAAATAATAACATTAAATAATTTTTTTAATTTAGTTTTTTTAAATAATAAAGTTAAATAATTTTTAAATAGTAACGTTAAATAATTTTTAAATCATAAAGTTGAATAATTTTTATAATACTAACGTTAAATAAAATACATAATTTAGTTTTTTAATTTATTTTTTAAATAACTTTTTTTAAACTGAAATAAAATAAATAAATAAATATAATATTAATTTATTTTAAACTAAATTTATTTTAGTTAAGTTTATATTAAATTTAGTTTAGTTTAGTTTATATGATATATATTTGACACAAACTAATAACAACTAAAGCCTTGTAGTCTAGTGGAAATGGAAGTTTATTGCACCCACCAAGTCATGGGTTTAATCCTTGTAGTAGGCAAATTTTTGAACTTTTGAATTTTAAGCATTTCAACATCAAATATTAAAATAATAATAGAATGCCACATGTGTAATTTAAATATATAAAAAAATAAATAAAATTTCAACTAAGCAGCCATGTCATATTAACAGAATAAAAAATAAAATAAAAAAAACCAACAAAGCAGCGCCACATCATCAATTTTGTTGACCAAATTTACTCAGGGGCAAAACGAGGGAAATCTACAAATGGCAGGGATAGAATCTGTGTTTTTTTTTTACAGTGTTGTTTTTGGGATTTCGCCCATATGGCTGGGGGCAAAAGGGGTATTAACCCTATATATATATATATATATATATATATATATATTTTGTTTTTTTGAATTTTTACTACGGGCTCGGGTTAGGGTGAAAAAACCCGAACCCAACGGGTGTGGGCGTGAGTGTTATTTTGCCATCCGAATAGGCTTTGGGTTCGGGTTCGGTTCGGGTGGTGATTTCGGGTGCGGGTTTGGGTAGTGTGAAACCCGCACCCGACCCGACCCGTTGTCATCCCTAAAGTACATTGATTTTTATACATGAAATCTTGTTTATATAATAAATGAATTAAGTTAATGTGGGTTGAGAGAGTTGTGTTAATTCAAATTAAACTTTCCTAACGACCCCTTTAAACCTAATGCTACAAATTACCCAAGCCAGATGGATTAAAGCGGATCTGTTATAGACAATTAGCCTATGTAGTAAACCCTTCAAGGATTCCAAGCCTAAATACTCTACAAACTTATCACTAAGATTCTTTTAGCGTATGTGTTGCGGTGAAAATCGGATAACAAATTATTAATTAATTTGCATCAGTTTCTTTTACAACCGACTTTGATTTATCCAAAGGAAAGGTTCAAGATCGTTAGAAAACCTAAAGGGGGGAAAGATCTAAGGTTCGGGGGTTGGTTACGCCTAGGGAAGGTATTAGCACCCTAAACGTCCGTAGTACTCTACGGGAACCTCTTGCTTAAGTTATCTTATGTTTGCTAAAGGTTCTATGCTAAAGTTGAAAACCCTAGGGGTTAGTATCTAAGTATACTCGACAAAGCATCGCACTTTGCGCCTACGTATCCTCGGGTATAGAATCAGAGTATGCGTAGTTCTACTTCTACTGAATGATTGACTATGGTCAATATTCAGAGGGGAAATGAGTACAAGCTCATTGTAGAGTTTAGGAACTCTCTAGATCTAGTTGTAACGGACCTAAGTTGAAGTTTAGCCAGTAGGGGAAGATGATAAATTCATTAGGATGAATAGCACCAAGAGTGTAAGAACTCTCTCCTAGAGCTAGTTATGATTTCATGGCCCTCGATGAAGCCAAGAAACAAGGTTTCTTCCTAAGAGGTTACTTAGGTTAAGATGGGGGCTATGAATTTAAGAGTCAACACTATTCACCTTCCTTTGGAATGGGGGGAAAAAGTTGATAAAAATGAAACATGATATAAGATATGACATTGATACAATAGATAAAACAACATAAGCATGAGGATGGCAATATGTTTATGACAAAGATATGGATAAGATGAACATGATAAAAAAGTATATCAATATGCTTCAATCTTTAGGAAGACAAACATATAGGAATGACATACAAGAACAAATCAAAATGTTTCAATCTTTATGAAGACAAACATAGAGAAGTGTTATGAAAGATGATATTTAGAACAATGATGATATTCATATAGAATCAAACATATGGCTAATCAACATGAATATATTGTCTTAATAATTAAACAAGTCGATTTAATATCATTTCAAGATCAACAAGGATGCTAACAAAGATATTGATAAATAAATCAAGATGGATAATTAATCAACACAATTGCAATTAACAATTACAACACACAAGGTAATTAAAAAAATAACTACAAGGGGATAATTAACATTTGGAAGTTAACATTTAGTCATACATTTAGAAAATGCAAAGTTAAGACACAAATTGATAACATAATTGGAAATAATAATTAAAATGTTTCTTGCATATAATAAGCTTTAGATAAAAAGGAAATAAATGACTAAAAGAATAGAAAGTGTCCATATGGGATTTGAACCCATGTCCTTGGATTCAACAATACAAAACCTCCACCATCTGGGCTGGGTGTGCGTAGTTGTCATAGGGCGCCAGCGAAAAGTAAAATACCAAGATAAAATGGAAAAACAGAAAAGAAAAGCAAAAGGGTTGATCCGCAGGATCGAACCCAGGTACTGCATGTGAAAGGCAAGGCGTGATGAGTGTGTGTGACCGTTGGGACGGCGTGTTTCATCCAAACATAATGCAACTCAATAATGATATGAGGCAAAACTAGTTGCGGATCCCAAACAAAACGCGCGCCAGTCCTTACCCATCTCCAACCAAATTCAATTTACTCAACCAAAATTCATACGGGTATAATATGCACGATTCTTAACCAAACTTGGTAAAATAAAGGCCCAAATCAATCAACAAAGAACCAGCTTTTCAAAACTGTAAATGGATCAACCTAAATCCTAATATATGAGACATCATTTGGTCACAAAGTAGAGACAAATAAGGATTTCAAGAAAACAAGTCATGGAGAAATGTTACAACATGAAGACATTCATAACATACTGCATTGAACAAGATTGAATCAAACATGTTTTTTTTTTGAATCAACAAACATCATAAAGGGAGCTAGTACGTGGTAAGGTATAACAATTTGATGTAACAAGAATAAGTCTACTGATTACAACAGTTGAAACCAAGCAAGGATCAAGTCAAGGTTCAAGACAGAAAATTATACCATTGCTTCAGGGCAAAAATGCAACATTCTGGATTTAGAGAAGCATATCATTTTGCAATGAGATAAACAACATATCATTTAGCAAGTTTATGAGCAAAGGGACATGACACAAACAGGCAGCTGAGTGTAGAAAGTAAGAAGCAACATGGACATGGTCATAGCAGGTTGGAATACATCATCACGATATGAAAAAGGCATAGTTCTGTGCAATACTACCAAGGACCAAAATTTGCACATATGGCACATAGCATACACAAGAAGTCTTTTGAGGCTTAAACAATCAAAGTTCAACAAAACATGCAAGTTAAAAAAAGGTCCACATTCTGGCAGCAGGTATACCAAGTGAGATGTGTGGATAGTGAAACAGCATATGTTCATATTTGTGGCTTAAAAAGAAACTTAGATGAATAGGTTGTATATCAGGTTTATATCAGACACAAAGTTCTACACAAGGGATCAAGTATGGTTATGAGCCATACAAATCAAAACAGCTTCAGTGTATATAGCAAACTAGCAACATGGCCATATGGAAAGATAAAAAGAAACCTGACTATCACAACTTAAACTCATCCTCATGTGCAACAAGACTTGATCAAGATGAAACAAATAGAGGTCCAGAAACTGGTGCATACAGGTTCGATAACAGACATATGCGTTTAGGCAAAGTTCAAGTGACATGAGATGGCAAAGATTTGAACAAGTTGGAAACAAGACAAATAAACATGTTAAGAGCTGTCATACACATATAGGCTTTATCAGACATAGCATGGATGTTTCAAAAAGTCTTAAACTAATGCAAACCATGATATGGTATACAAACATATTGACATCTCATGAGCATTAACATGGATTGTTGTTTTAAACAAAGCATTAGTATGCAATGAGGCATGTCAAGTTCACATTTTGAAGAAACTAATTCACATGTTAGAAACCAGAACCTAGCAGGCACATAGGTAGATTAAGCTAATGGCCAAGCACACATATAACAAGTTCAAGCTCACACCAAATGTCAGTCAAAGTGACACATAGAAAACAAGCATGATATGGTAGCGGTAATGCTTCAGAATTGATGAACATGATTCAAGCTATAAATAAAGGGCATCTCAAGGCAGATTCATTATTTCAAAGTAAAAAGCATAACTGATGGCAACAAATATCATGAGTTTAACAACCATAACCATCAACCTCAATAAGTTAAACAGAAAAATGACATGGAGTAAATCAACAAGCATTGTGTCTCAACCAACATTAGGACTCACACCATTCATAACAAGTACAGCAAAAAAAAATGAAGATATGATAGTGCCAACTGATTTACAGTACAAAGCTCATTTAAAACATAAACCAACAAGCATATAAGTGATCAACTATCATGAGCTACCAAAATGCAATAACTCAGTTTTGAAATCTTATCATGTTAAGCAGATCATAAATCTTGCTCATGAACATAAACAAAACTTAGTAGCATACCAGAAACAGGGGTGGACTAAGACAATCAAACATCAAGATACACATGTGTACTTTAATCAATTCCAATCATCTAACTTGACAATACAACATCAACACGAAACTTTATAAGCTTGCAGCTAGTTAATGGACACAACCAAATGCACAATCAACATGATGTTATCTCGAGCACAAAAACTTAAAACAAGAGCAGCATACATGTCTATCTCAGTAAAGCAAACAGAAACATCCTACTTCGAGATATCAAGCCATGGACAGAACATACACAAAAGCACATTATAGACGAGTGAAAAACAATATAAAGCGCATTATAACAGTTATGATTGAGATATGCTATGATGACATGAATATTAAAAGGGGAAGTGTATTTACCAAGTGGAGTAATGTCCACTGCACCTTCAAGGAGATTGAATACTCTCCTTTCTGAACTAGCAAAAAGAAACTCCAAAGCAGCTCTTCTCCTCTTTTGCTCGTGAAAACTCAAAACTCAGAAACTTTTCGAGTGCTTTGTGAAAATTGTTGGTGATTTGCACTGAGGCTGAACTCCTTTATATAGGCAGAGTGTTGGCTTGGGTCAGTCTAAGTATCAAACAGGTGGTGTGCTTAATAGGCGCCAACGTCTCTTTTGAAATTTCAAAATTGGTCCATGTCTTGGAGACAAATCCGCTGTGCAAGTTTCAGAATTACAGTGCTGAATCACAACTCCATGTATGTTTTCTGAGGTCTTTACTTGATGCTAGTAGGAATGGTATCGAATGAAGTAAAGGTTGGGGATAGCGTGAACAGATTCACAGGTTGTGACAGATTAAATGCTGAGAATGGTAACTCTTCAGACTTACTTTTACGAACCATATAGTTGGGAGCTTGAAATGGAATTGCTTCTTGGAGGATTTCAAATTGAACATAGCGCGCCAAGATTTGAATTAAAGTGGTTTATATAAATTGATGAGCTTGCGTTTGCTTGGATTTTCCTTCTTCCACTTCTGAATTCGCGAGCAAAGACGAGGGAGAAGAACAATTTGGTTGTTTTTGTTTTCTCGTACGCCACATGCTAATTCCTCATTGGTTGGCAAATGAGTTGAAAAGTCAAACATGACCATACTCATTTCCTATTGGTCCTTGGTTATGGAAAATAAATCCAATGTTTTGTATCATTTGGTCACGATGGCAAGTGGAAATGAAAACCCTTTCTTTAAATTAATTTTAACATGCTAAATGATAATAACTATTAGTAAAAATGTTAATTAAAAATAGCAAACTAAATTAACTAATGCAAAAAAATAAAATGAGATTAATTATAAATTGATAAAGATAGGACAAATAAAATATAAATAAAATTAAGAAACATATTGAAATTAAATTAAAAATAAAACAAATAAAATACTAAAATAAATACTAAATTAAAATATAGAGAAAAATAAATAAAACATCAACTAGCAGAAAAAAATGAGGGTAAAATTTGGGGTGCAACAGTATGTTATATGTAACAATCCTCTTTGTCAACTCGTAGATTAATTATGTAGCCATTCAAGACACTCAAACTAGAATTAAAGATGTCTTTATCACTACTACAAAACGCCCAAACAACAACGCCAGGTTTACAACGACATCCTATACACCGTTCTTATAGTGCGTATTGGATGCGCGCGCATTATTTTAATTAGAAATCTCAAGGGTATAATAACGGTTGTTATGAAAACTGTGGTGATACAATCTAGCTATCATGGATTCGAACCTCACCGCCCTCAAATGGTTCATCCCTTTGACGCAAATGCTCCCTTTTTAAGTTTTATTAATATTTAACTAAAAAATAATAAGGACATCACGACGAATTTTTCTTAAAACCGTTGTTACAAACTGAAGCTTCTTTTTATGTATTTTAAACACCAAGTATATATCAATTTATCCATTGAAAAAAGAAACAAGACGAAACAACCCTAACACCAACGCCGTCACCATTGTCGGGAAGAAGACAACAACAACAACAACAAGAAAGTGTTCTACTTTAAGGTGTTGCAATGTCACATTTGAAGACAAAATCATCCAAAGGTGTTTCTACGTCTTCTTCTAGTGTAAAATCTCGATCTGGAAATTTTTGTGGTTGTGATGATCGTATGGTTTCGTATCAATGCAAGAAGGGACAAAATAAATGAAGGCTTTTGTGGAGATGTCCATTTTGGAGGAGCGATGAAACATGTAATTTGTTCATATGGGATGAAGACGTGGGAGAAAGAGATGGAAATGATGATGAGAGCATTATGAAGTCAGATTAGGAAGTTGTGGGCTATCTGAAGGTTATGTATGAGGATTCAAAGAAAAAGAACAAGAATTTGAAGAATAAACTGAAATCAGAGATATTTTCTGGAAATATCAAGATGTTATGTTTTCTTGTCTCCTTTATGTTTAATGTTTACTTTGTTATGAAATGTAATAGTTGAATTAGGGTTTGAATTACATTGTTGATGTTTAAACTGCAGATGCATTGTGAATTACATTGTTGATGTTTAAACTGCAGATGCATTAAGTGTGAAGTTAAGGAGCACCTTTTCTTTTTTATTTATTTTAAAATTCACAAATAAAAGGGTTATCACTATGGTTCTTCTGGTTAACCGTAGTGATATATTTATAATAAATAACTACTTATCTATACGGTTTTTATTTATTTTAAAATTCACAGATAAAAGGGTTATCAATACCATTATTCTGGTTAAACGTAGTGATATATTTATAATAAATAAATACCTATCTATACGGTTGTTATTGTTAACCGTTGTGTAATAGTTTACCCATATATAAGCGAAATAACTTTCACTTAATTGACAGTAACGCCGTTGCCTTCAAAGTGAAACCCTAGAACCCATTTTTTCTCTTTGTTTTCACCATTAGCCGCGAATCTTGTGCTTCATACATTAAGGTATTCTTCTTCTTCCATCTATTGTTAGATATTTCCCATTATCTCGTTTGTGGATTGTTATTTTTGTTGATTGTTCTCATTTTTTCAGATTCGTTTTCACTACCTTAACAAAGACCATGCTTTGGAAACTTCATAATGATTGCGTAGCTATGGAAAAAAGTACAAGAACCATGAAGCTATGATAGAAACTTCATCCACCTTGTACTTTTTCTTCATAGCTTCACGAACAAGATGTTAGTAAATGAAGAATAAACACTGTAAGCAAACTTTATATAGTTTTAGAAACAATGAAAAGGAATATAAGAAGTATGAAGCTTTTGTGTAAGCTTCTTCCTCCTTATATTTCTTTTTAATTGCTTCCCAAACTAGTTCAACATCATAATTGATTCCTGTTCCGCGATTAGTTTCATTAAAAGGTGCGTTATTCATGTTCCTCTCTTTACTCTTCACTGCATTATGGTTTTAGGGTTTGTTTTTGTAATGCCCTGTATAATATATATCTAGAATAATACAATACAAGCATTTTATTTGGTACTGACACCATCATAAGTGCCTAATGGCGTAATTCATATACTTGACCATTCTAAAAACACAAATACAATCTATGGCACAAGTCATGGAAACTAGCCAAAGAAAATAAAATCTAAGAATATACAATATCCTCAATTGTATACAACAAATACACAGCGAAAATACTAAAGCCAAGCTTCTCTTGAAACATCTCAGCATCGCTCCACTTGCAAATCAAACCTGCAATTACCTGAAATATAGCAACTATAGTGGGGTGAGATACATCAAATCTCAGTGAGTTCCCTATCCTATAGGTCCTCTCGCCTTTACAGGGTTCTATCAATCCTAACTCAAGTCAAGGGGAAGGGAAAAGACCTTGAGTACACAATCTCCCAATCTCACACTATATGGAAACATGTCATGAGTTCATCAACTCACAATATCACCGAAGGAATTACGTCCTAGGTCTGTTGCTCAAGATTCCTTACGAATCGATAACCACACCAAGGCATCCCCTGTTCCCGTCCGCTTCTACGTCTAGAAGTCGACCCGAGTCATGGATCCTGGTAACCTACTTGACATACGAATGAATTCGGGTTCTACGGGCCTTTTACCGTTATGAACCGTCACTTCACACAGGCCTTATACCGTCACAAGCATACACCCCACGGGCGCCATTCGTACTGCACGCGGGAACTAAACCTGCCAAGTAGTCGTGCATATGTTTCAGAGGAGCTCGAGACCCATGAAACGCACTCACAAGATAACCGGTTACGATTACGTGATCTCATACACAAACTCGATTGTATTCGATAATCACAAGGCCATAATGCCTTCTCACAAACCACAAAGGTTCACACACATGTTCCATACTAGTGTCTCACTCTCCTCTAGACCATTACTCGGCAAGGATGCACATCTACATCGAATGCATGAGCATCGCCATCTAGATTAATTATCAATTCTAGTTACAACCTAGAATCATATCATTAGGTTTTGGGGTAAAGTTTCCTCACTCTTCCTAATTCATATTTTAAACATGCATATTCCTTTCATTCACAATTTACAATTAGATAGACATGGTACAATCACAAATATTACAAGTAAACACATATAATAGCATAACATGTCAAACATAATCCACATAGTAGTTCACACACACTTTTAAGGCATACAAGCCACTACTATCCTCTACAAAGCATCCTTGGTTAAATCATGGTCTCACACACCATTGAATAGCACATAGGATTCTCTTTCCAACATTTCACAAAACATTACTTTCCTTCATTTTCCACTAAATACTTAATCCCACATCGTACCCAATATTTTCACTTTTTATCGGATAGAGGGTCGTCATAGCTTTCTAATGACACCAAGAACGTCCCGATCCGAGTTACGGATCAAAAGTTATGAAGGAAACAAAACGGAAAAGCTATCGTGTTCGCTTTGCGAAGCAGCCAGCAAACGTTCGCTTGCTCATTCGCAGTGCGAAGCTCCCAGCGAACCGTGGCAGAGCCAAAACAAGGTAAAGTTCGCAGTGCGAACCTCTGGCGAATGCTCGCCGTCACCTTCGCCGTGCGAATAACCAGCGAATGCTCGATTTCCCCTTTGCTAGGGGACTCGCAGTGCAAACCTGCGAAAACTGGGTTTTCCAGCAGCGCTGTTATGGGTCATTTGGGCCAAAATCCAACATTCCTTCAACAAAAACTCATCCAAATCATACCAGAACATAATCCAATCATACAACAAGTATTCCACACATCTTATATCACGTTTCATCCGTTAGATTTCATCGATTTATCCGTTTAATCATTTCCTCTCAATTCCAACCTAAGTTCCAAACATCTATTTCTAGAACTTAGAGTGTCTAACTAGAACCCACCTGATAATCGAATAGGAGTTTGAAGAAGATGGTGATGATGATAATCCATGGGTTTCTCTCTTCTCCCTTCTTCTTCTCTTCTTCACTTCCTTTCCTCTTCTTCTCCTTTTACTATCTTTTTCTTCTTTTCTTTTCTCTTTCCAAATATATATATATAAACCAATATTATATAATATAATCCAATAGAGTAAAATATCTCCAATTTATATTTTATCATCTCAACCAATTGATCAATTATTAGAGTTATCATAAAAGTCTCTCTTGAACTAATAATAAATTGATCTCTTCAGAGCTCATTAGTTGCTCTATTGATCCCAATTGATAATACTTAAAGTACTTAGAGGATTCCATTAATCCAATTTACCAAGGATAGAGCACATAGAGGCTCATATGATCTCATCTGACATCTATTTCTAAATTGCTTTTCCATAATTCACTGTTGTTCCAAAATAAAACACTTGGTCGCGTCTTACTAC
This sequence comes from Lathyrus tuberosus, assembly GCA_022829125.1. Classification (NCBI taxonomy): domain Eukaryota; kingdom Viridiplantae; phylum Streptophyta; class Magnoliopsida; order Fabales; family Fabaceae; genus Lathyrus; species Lathyrus tuberosus. Next base: position 19,849,041 of record JALAZF010000050.1, read on the forward strand.
GGAAAGAATGTACCATTCTACATTCCTCTACTGAGTCACAAAAAAAAATCGTAACACCTTATCTTGGTTTAAAACAACCACCACTCATCACCTCTTTGCAATGTAAATCAGTGATTCCTTAACTTCATACAATTTCCGACAACTATCCTTCCGTAAATCCTTCAACGTTCAGAACCACTTCACCATTAGTCAAACGACTCCTTTACCAGTTCCATCTGGTCAGATGTTGTACATGGTACTCATTAAATCCGATATTTCATCTCTTCCGTATCACACCAAAAGGTAATCCACTTAGAACAAGATCTCCTTACTTCCATCCTTACAAGTAACCATATTCCAAATCCCTACCATTCTGACCAACTCTTTCATCTGTCACATTCCACTGCATAATCAATCTTAACAGTAAAGCATTACAAATTCTTAAGCGTTACCAAGTAGCTAAAAGTCCGCGGAGAAACACACCTATCCACTGAGGTCCTTTGCTAGCCCGTGGTACAAGAAACTTATTGGCGTCTTATGGTAAAACAATTTTCCTCGCCAACACACAATACCTTAACATCGGTCCAACACTCCCCAGACGATGAAGACACAAGAGTTACACTGCTACAACCATGACAAATATAATTCCAAATTCATTCTAACTCGAATAAATACATCTCAAAATACTTAACAACCTCCGGTTATGGTTACCACATTCCAAATCGATTATTCTTACGATTTCCGACTTATTTAAGATTCCTTGTTGACACGAGATCTTAACCAACAACGTGTAACACCACTTATCAAAACATAACCATCCAAAGCGAAATTGCGAGTTTCCATACTACTCACCCATCCACATAAAACACTCTCAACGGGCATGCCACACTTCTCAATTGAATCCATTTCTCTCAATTGTCCAGTTTCATAAACGATCCAAGTTATACGTTTAACTTCGGAAAGTTCAATTATTACTCGCACTAGGAAAGATAACTTTCAAATTTCACCCTCGTGGTACAACATAATTACACACCACGGTTACCACTCTCACGGAGTCTAAATCCAATACCATGATCCACTCAGGTAAAGCCGACAAAGTCAAACATGCAGACGACACACTCCAACCAAGTGACAGGCAAAATTCCAATTTCTAATGCGGTCACACTACAAAACTTCAGCGGGATTGTTCATTTTTCTGCATAAACAATTGCACTAGCGGGAAGTCAAAAGATGACGACATTATAATGCTTAAGACACATTCATACTTGATTTTTCCATAAGCAAAACCAAACACGCAACCGTTATACGATACAGAAAAACGACGGACATATCATGTCAAGCATACAACCTTATCCTCTCACTTGAACTCCTTGGTGAGAAATAAAATAACAACGTTCTTAGTCCAACAAAAGGTAGATTCCAAATATTCCGATTATTCACAAATACAGAAGTTTCCCTATACTTGAAAATAAATCAGGGCAATGCATCCTCTTGAAGACCCCTTCCATCACTTCGTACACATTAACCGGGATTTCTTACCCTTCACTATCCATTACATATCCCACTTACACCAAATTACTTAATGAAAGATTCGCAACCGACAATTCTCATCAACTAGTTACAAAACCCTTCTGGTATAAATCATGCCATGACTTACACTTAGTCCGTAATAAGTCCTGATTTTGGTTTTTGTTGATTACCGCAGTCTTACTTCTTAAGATACAACAGTCACTGCTCCACAAGGTACATCCCTTCACACTTGCCTTAAGAATAAGAATCCATTATGTACACTTGTGACCATGGTGCTACTACTACGCTTGTTCTTAATACCAAGGTGTAACCTTCTCGTTTCACACCATACTACTAGGGTCCTCACGGGTGAGCCATCCGTGATTACACTTCCTTAGTTTTAGTTTCAACAACCTCTTAAGGATTCTATCACACATTCGTCCAAAATATGTTCCATTGTCACTTCCTCTTAACATACCATCGATACCGCTTCCCACACTACGTTTACTTTGCTCTCCGCGGTAATCCTCTTAGGTCCAAATATAAAACCATCTTACTAAGATTCCCTTCAATCCAAGATACTTACTCTGTTTCTTAATAAAAACTCCTTCCGGTCCGTACCACTACACTTCCGTTACTAAATGGAGTTCATTCTTCCTCCATCACAATACCTTATACGGTTCCGTGGGTAAGTTAACAAATTCTAAATTGATTTCTCACCGAAAACCGAAATCCTGATGTATTACCTTGAACTTAATCTCCACGCATAGCTGAGTAAACACAACTCATTTCTTACTCTTCTTTCGGCTCACACTTGTTTCACTTGAAGCATGTAGACACATCCCGGTGTTCCTTCACATACTTCTCTACTACTTTAAGTTGCCATAAAAGGCCGAACGTCCTTAACTCTCAACTTTTAACCAGTCGAAGGATATTATTCCGAACACATTCCTAAAGGTACTCTCGTCCATTCAAGATACTATAACGACCTTAAAAACTGAGGCACCAAAACTTATCTCACTTCCGGACCTTACGTCACACGTTCCACAAAACAACTTTTCTTTTCCACGGAATGAGACTACTTGAAATTCTTACCCATACTAGTGGTCCATCCAGCTCCACTAGCGACTTTACATATTCCTCAATACCTTAATCAATTGTCCGACAGAGGTCCTTAATCTTAAGACTCCATAAATTCCAAAGGATTGCTTGAGCAACACACCACTCTTTAATTCCATGCTACCCAAGCACAACTTCTACTAAAACCTCAACTGCGCTGACCAAACATCCACACTACTAACTCTTGGCTTGAGCCTACCATCACAGCACAAGTTCCGACAACACTTCGGAGTCCTCGTGGTCGCTCAACCATGATTCTACCTATCACATACATAGTATTAGGTTGATCAGGCCCAACACTACATAGTATGATATTAAGTTTCATGATGGCAAGACACACTTAAGAGGCAGGAATAGATTTACTTATGATGTTTCAAGGCTAGGTCGAGGACACGACCTGCTCTAATACCAACTATAATGCCCTGTATAATATATATCTAGAATAATACAATACAAGCATTTTATTTGGTACTGACACCATCATAAGTGCCTAATGGCGTAATTCACATACTTGACCATTCTAAAAACACAAATACAATTTATGGCACAAGTCATGGAAACTAGCCAAAGAAAATAAAATCTAAGAATATACAATATCCTCAATTGTATACAACAAATACACAGCGGAAATACTAAAGCCAAGCTTCTCTTGAAACATCCCAGCATCACTCCACTTGCAAATCAAACCTGCAATTACCTGAAATATAGCAACTATAGTGGGGTGAGATACATCGAATCTCAGTGAGTTCCCTATCCTATAGGTCCTCTCGGCTTTACAGGGTTCTATAAATCCTAACTCAAGTCAAGGGGAAGGGAAAAGACCTTGAGTACACAATCTCCCAAACTCACACTATATGGAAACATGTCATGAGTTCATCAACTCACAATATCACTGAAGGAATTACGTCCTGAGTCTGTTACTCAATATTCCTTACGAATCGATAACCACACCAAGGCATCCCCTGTTCCCGTCCGCTTCTACGTCTAGATAACCGGTTACGATTACGTGATCTCACACACAAACTCGATTGTATTCGATAATCACAAGGCCATAATGCCTTCTCACAAACCACAAAGGTTCACACACATGTTCCATACTAGTGTCTCACTCTCCTCTAGACCATTACTCGGCAAGGATGCACATCTACATCGAATGCATGAGCATCGCCATCTAGATTAATTATCAATCCTAGTTACAACCTAGAATCATATCATTAGGTTTTGGGGTAAAGTTTCCTCACTCTTCCTAATTCATATTTTAAACATGCATATTCCTTTCATTCACAATTTACAATTAGATAGACATGGTACAATCACAAATATTACAAGTAAACACATAATAGCATAACATGTCAAACATAATCCACATAGTAGTCACTAGTGCAGAAAGAGTAATTTACACCCGTTTTTTTTTACATTTAACACTCATTATTAGAGGGTGTTAATTCAACGGGTGAGAAATGTCTGACGAATTTACACCCGTTTTAAAACGGGTGTAATTAGATGTCATAATACACCCTTTTTTGTTGAAAACGGGTGTAAATATATTTCATATTACATATTGTTTTATAAAAAACGGGTGTAAATGTACATATATACATTTATAGATGGTATATTACACCCTTTTTTGTTTAAAATTGGTGTATATATATGGCATATTACATCCTGTTTTACACCCTATTTTATAGAATGCGGGTGTAAATTTTTAAATAATTGCATTTTAATCAAACAAATTTACACCCTTTTTGATAAAAATTGGGTGTAAAATGAACAATGTTTACTATAGATGTTGGCAAGTTTACACCCTATTTTCTTTAAATAGGGTGTAAAAATATGATATATTACACCCAATTTTACTATGAATGTTAGAAAGTTTACACCCTATTTTCTTTTAACAGTACACATATTTCTACGTGAAATGAACCTGTGTTTTCATCTCTCCAATAATGATTCACATTCACTAGAGGTGTTTCTGAAATATTTAGTGAAAACTGTAGCCAAGAACATCATTGGCCCAATAACATCATCAAGTACTTACTTCTTTTTTAATACTGATGAGAAGTAAATCTTTATAAATAACAGACTATAAACAAGCCATCATTTTACTTTTCGTAATAGTATTGTCTTTTAAGGCATCATTTTACTGTAAAATTTAACAAAACTAACTATTTTTTAAAGAAATGAATTATAATAAGACAAGGGAGTTACAACTTACTATACAAAACTTCGTGTAAACCAGAATTATATTAATATTACTTTAGTCAAAGATGCATACAACAACAAAAAACAGGTATGTATGTGCCAATCAGAAGTATATAGATAGCTTCTTATCAATGCCGTCTTGTAGCAAGTTACATTGTTTATACCATATGTGTCACATGTCTAAATTTATAAAATCAGAAGTATATAGATCAACTGTCATGACATGTCTAAATTTATTGAATCAATTCACAGAGCTAACAATAAACACAATCAACTATTTGCAAGAACTTGAACCTGAACCAGAACCAGAACTTGAATGATAAATCTGGCCAAGACGAAAATCAGAATCAGGACAGAAAAAAGTATTGTCAGCTACATTATATTCAACTCTTTTCTGCCAGGGTTGGGGATGTGAAATATTTGCAACCAGTGTTTCAACCGTTTTAGCTCTCAATGGTATCTCATAATCAATGATACCATCTACCCCTGCATTATAAAATTCTTCTTTTTGTACTTATGTACGGGGATCCGCCACACCAATAATCGTTGTAGGGTACTTCATGTTTCGCAGTATCTCTGTCACCTGCATAAAACACATGAATGAATCTTATTATCACTATATATTATGCATATGCCACAAGAAATACAAATGTAGGTACCTTATCTCCATCAATGACAGGCAAAAACCTACGAATGAGAATTAGGTCATAGATCCGATCATAAGAAATCATTTCTAAGGCTTCTCGGCCAGTTTCCACTGAACGAGTTTCCACGCCAAGTGTTTTCAAAATATCTTCATGGATCTTTCGAATGTGGTTATCATTGTCCACAACAAGCGCTCTTACTATTCGAGGGCTCGCTTGACGATCAGCATCAATATCAGTGAACGTTGTGACTTCGGATCTGTTTTTCATTTCATTGTCCATCTTTCTACACAACTGATGATATATTAATTACCAATTCGATATGTTACATATATAAAAAAGAAAATCATTATTTCCTTTTCTATACAAGAAAGATACATAATTTGAAATAGCACAATTTCATAATATTTTGAAGTAGAACTAACCTTGCTCAATGTGAGATTGAGAATTTGGTTTCATTCTTCTTCTTCTTCTCCCTGACAATTCTCAGACTAAAAGAGGGTAGAATGGATGGTTGTGTAAAGAAATAAAAGAATGTGAGTTTTTCATGATAAAGATATGCTTCACTTGCTAAAGCTACATACGTAATCAGAAAAACTCAATATGATGAAGTTTGCGGTAGCACTTGCCTTGTGGAGAAGTCTTGATTATGTGGGAGTGAGTGAGTGAAGAAAGAAAGTAACGGTGTGTGGAATGAATATGAATGTTGAGACTGCATATATAAGCAAGCCAGTTAATGAAAAGGAAGCAAAAAGTTAGTTAGTTAGTTACTGATAGATTCTAACTGTATTGCAACTGATTGTGTCACTTATTAATTTTCTTTTGTTGAACTTGTATTACATTATGTTTTTAATTTTCTTTAATTACAAAAACAGGCCAAAATTCCTATTAAGAGCAACTTTCCTGTAATTATAATTTATAATTCCAAATGATAAAGCAAACTAAACAATGTTGAACCGTGTGTACTTTTTATTCAATATAGAATACTGCCAAGGCTCTCTACAACGGTACACGTAACGCGAATGGAAATTAAACATCTTGATAGACATGACAAAAACCAACACAAAAACCACTGGGAATCCAACTACTACAGCAGCAACTACTCCCAAAAAATCATGCTTGAAACCATAGTAACTTTCCAAAAAGTCTTGTACTGAAACACTTCTTCTGTTGAATTGAATATGATCTTTTATACCTCCAAATTGTGAAACCATTTCTTACTTTTCTTCATTTGGTATGATTACACTTGAGGCTTCAAAAAGATTCTTTTAATAGTTTCAAGAAAATTAAGGGTATGAAACATGGATACACAAGAAGAAACAATTTAATGGAAAATCGGGCATATGAATGATTCTTTGATATGGTGCAATCCAAAAACATATATCTTATACCGAGAGAAACTATACGTTATCTTTCCATGTAGAAAACAAAGATATATCTTGTTAAAAAATAGTCACAACCATGTTGTCATGAGTTAGCAAAGAAAACAATAAGAACTCACATTGTTAGCCTTCTTTGAGAATGTGACTCGTCTGTTGTTGGAACTCTCAATCCCCTTCAATAAAAAATGTGTGTATGCATGTTAAGATCATAGTACTAAAACATGTACTTCATTTATCAGAGTTTCATCACAATTCTATCTCAAAGTAATTTATGAAATGGGAAGAATGATGTCCAATTGGCCCCTCATATATCACTTGCCCTCCTTGCTTCATCAAGAACAACTACATTATGTTGCATATAATGATCAGATTCAGAAGTTTTCTAATGTAAGAAAATGAACTAAAAATGAAATTGCTATAAATCTTTATGCTTCTTCTTCACCTCATGAAAAGATTCAAATATATTAACTTTGGATTGATGAATGGCACAGACAATTGTTCTTTCATTGTCCGCTAAATTCCCAATTACTCTCATAACGATAGAGACATATCTTGGATCTAGCCCAGAAGTTGGATCATCAAGCAGAAGTTGGATCTTCCATTGGTTCAATTCAAGCCCACAACTTAGCATATTAAGGTGCAAGTACCGCCTTTATCCTAAAAAATAGCTTCATGCTATGAGGCACCGACACAGACATCATACACGACATGTCTGTAGACACTGTGATAAATTGAGAAAATAGAAGTAATTTAAGAACATCACCACATGCCTGAACCCAAACAGACATTCAATCAGAAGTTTCATTCCTACACAGGACTGTCACTAGAGAATATAAACAGCAACTACATTGTTCCAAAATGCCACAAAAGCAATTTCACTTCAGCAACATTAAGCATATATTGGCACCACAAATTGACACACACATAAATCTACTCCTAATTGAAAAAAATTTTTACAAGTAACAAAAGAATGAAGAAAAACAATCAATAACAGAAAATTCACACAACAAAAGAAACAAACCTGCTAATGCCATATTCGCAATTCTCTCAGTGTTTTTCAGCTTAAACCTGAAAATAAAACAACTCCAATTTAATAAACCCAAATTTATCGTCAATTTAACCCAAAAATAAACAATTTCTGATTATTTATTCATGAAACCACCTCTTAGCAAAAGAAAAATGGCGAAACGATGGTTGCAGATCTGAGAAGGCAATGAAGAAATTGGGATGATTTTTGGAGAATTTAAAGAGTTAGGGTTTAAAGTTTTCTGCCATATTTAGATTTTTTATTGTTTGTAATTTTGTATAGACCGCGGTTACGAGGAAAAGATGAAGAAGGAAGATTTGGCTTTTAGTAACAGACACATGTGGTTTAAGTTTTTCTCCACCAATCATAAAGTTCCTTATTTCCAGGTTTGATTTATGAAACATTTTATCTTATAAACATTCATTTTTTTACATAAGTTCATAATAATTTTTAGTCAAAAAATAAAATACTTTTCGATCAAATTTTATCAAAATCAAATAAATTAATATTCTTTGTTAAAAAAATACTTATAATTAACTTTTAAGAATAGTTGATAATACTTTTTCGTCAAATATTTGTTTTGGACCATTTTATACTCTTTAATATTATATATATATATATATATATATATATATATATATATATATATATATATATATATATATATATATATATATATATATATATATATAATAAAGTGATAATTAAAATGGTCCAAGAAAAAAAAAAGTATAAAAGATTGTAGAGTATTCATTAAAGAGTTTATTTGTCTTCTACTATTAATAAACTTTTTTACACAATCAACATATTATAGTTATTCACGTAAATATGATAGTGATAAATATTTAAAAACAATAATTTATAAATAAATTATTTATATTTATAAATTAATAATTTTAAAAAATAAAAAAATATATTGTGGTTTATTAATGTGTTTAAAATTAATATTTAGAGTTATTAAATTAAACAATTTTTTCAGTCAATCTAAATTTACATCCGTTTTATCTTTAATGGGAGTAATAGAGATTTGATTATAACAATAATTTTAATTTGTTATAATAATATTTTTAATTTACACCTTTTTTAAAAAAATAGGGTGTCTATTGTCACGTGTTACTACTTAAAATAATATTTTATTTACAAATTTGTCACCGTATTTATTATTTACACCCGTTTTCCGTATAATAGGTGTAAATTTTAAAATTATATTTGTCACTTTGTAATAGTGAGTTCACACACACTTTTAAGGCATACAAGCCACTACTATCCTCTACAAAGCATCCTTGGTTAAATCATGGTCTCACACACCATTGAATAGCACATAGGATTCTCTTTCCAACATTTCACAAAACATTACTTTCCTTCATTTTCCACTAAATACTTAATCCCACATCGTACCCAATATTTTCACTTTTTATCGGATAGAGGGTCGTCATAGCTTTCTAATGACACCAAGAACGTCCCGATCCGAGTTACGGATCAAAAGTTATGAGGGAAACAAAACGGAAAAGCTATCGTGTTCGCATTGCGAAGCAGCCAGCAAACGCTCGCTTGCTCATTCGCAGTGCGAAGCTCCCAGCGAACTGTGGCAGAGCCAAAACAAGGTAAAGTTCGCAGTGCGAACCTCTGGCGAATGCTCGCCGTCACCTTCGTCGTGCGAATAACCAGCGAATGCTCGATTTCCCCTTTGCTAGGGGACTCGCAGTGCAAACCTGCGAAAACTGGGTTTTCCAGCAGCGCTGTTATGGGTCATTTGGGCCAAAATCCAACATTCCTTCAACCAAAACTCATCCAAATCATACCAGAACATAATCCAATCATACAACAAGTATTCCACACATTTTATATCACGTTTCATCCGTTAGATTTCATCGATTTATCCGTTTAATCATTTCCTCTCAATTCCAACCTAAGTTACAAACATCTATTTCTAGATCTTAGAGTGTCTAACTAGAACCCACCTGATAATCGAATAGGAGTTTGAAGAAGATGGTGATGATGATAATCCATGGGTTTCTCTCTTCTCCCTTCTTCTTCTCTTCTTCACTTCCTTTCCTCTTCTTCTCCTTTTACTATCTTTTTCTTCTTTTCTTTTCTCTTTCCAAATATATATATATAAACCAATATTATATAATATAATCCAATAGAGTAAAATATCTCCAATTGATATTTTATCATCCCAACCAATTGATCAATTATTAGAGTTATCATAAAAGTCTCTCTTGAACTAATAATAAATTGATCTCTTCAGAGCTCATTAGTTGCTCTATTGATCCAATACCTTAACATCGGTAAAACAATTTTCCTCGCCAACACACAATACCTTAACATCGGTCCAACACTCCCAAGACGATGAAGACACAAGAGTTACACTGCTTCAACCATGACAAATATAATTCCAAATTCATTCTAACTCGAGTAAATACATCTCAAAATACTTAACAACCTCCGGTTATGGTTACCACATTCCAAATCAATTATTCTTACGATTTCCGACTTATTTAAGATTCCTTGTTGACACGAGATCTTAACCAACAACGTGTAACACCACTTATCAAAACATAACCATCCAAAGTGAAATTGCGAGTTTCCATACTACTCACCCATCCACATAAAACACTCTCAACGGACATGCCACACTTCTCAATTGAATCCATTTCTCTCAATTGTCCAGTTTCATAAACGATCCAAGTTATACGTTTAACTTCGGAACGTTCAATTATTACTCGCACTAGGAAAGATAACTTTCAAATTTCACCCTTGTGGTACAACACAATTACACACCACGGTTACCACTCTCACGGAGTCTAAATCCAATACCATGATCCACTCAGGTAAAGCCGACAAAGTCAAACATGCAGACGACACACTCCAACCAAGTGACAGGCAAAATTCCAATTTCTAATGCGGTCACACTACAAAACTTCAGCGGGATTATTCATTTTTCTGCATAAACAATTGCACTAGCGGGAAGTCAAAAGATGACGACATTATAATGCTTAAGACACACTCATACTTGATTTTTCCACAAGCAAAACCAAACACGCAACCGTTATACGATACAGAAAAACGACGGACATATCATGTCAAGCATACAACCTTATCCTCTCACTTGAACTCCTTGGTGAGAAATAAAATAACAACGTTCTTAGTCCAACAAAAGGTAGATTCCAAATATTCTGATTATTCACAAATACAGAAGTTTCCCTATACTTGAAAACAAATCAGGGCAATGCATCCTCTTGAAGACCCCTTCCATCACTTCGTACACATTAACCGGGATTTCTTACCCTTCACTATCCATTACATATCCCACTTACACCTAATTACTTAATGAAAGATTCGCAACCGACAATTCTCATCAACTAGTTACAAAACCCTTCTGGTATAAATCATGCCATGACTTACACTTAGTCCGTAATAAGTCCTGATTTTGGTTTTTGTTGATTACCGCAGTCTTACTTCTTAAGATACAACAGTCACTGCTTCACAAGGTACATCCCTTCACACTTGCGTTAAGAATAAGAATCCATTATGTACACTTGTGACCATGGTGCTACTACTACGCTTGTTCTTAATACCAAGGTGTAACCTTCTCGTTTCACACCATACTACTAGGGTCCTCACGGGTGAGCCATCCGTGATTACACTTCCTTAGTTTTAGTTTCAACAACCTCTTAAGGATTCTATCACACATTCGTCCAAAATATGTTCCATTGTCACTTCCTCTTAACATACCATCGATACCGCTTCCCACACTACGTTTACTTTGCTCTCCGCGGTAATCCTCTTAGGTCCAAATATAAAACCATCTTACTAAGATTCCCTTCGATCCAAGATACTTACTCTGTTTCTTAATAAAAACTCCTTCCGGTCCGTACCACTACACTTCCGTTACTAAATGGAGTTCATTCTTCCTCCATCACAATACCTTATACGGTTCCACGGGTAAGTTAACAAATTCTAAATTGATTTCTCACCGAAAACCGAAATCCTGATGTATTACCTTGAACTTAATCTCCATCACTACATAGTATGATATTAAGTTTCATGATGGCAAGACACACTTAAGAGGCAGGAATAGATTTACTTATGATGTTTCAAGGCTAGGTCGAGGACACGACCTGCTCTGATACCAACTATAATGCCCTGTATAATATATATCTAGAATAATACAATACAAGCATTTTATTTGGTACTGACACCATCATAAGTGCCTAATGGCGTAATTCACATACTTGACCATTCTAAAAACACAAATACAATCTATGGCACAAGTCATGGAAACTAGCCAAAGAAAATAAAATCTAAGAATATACAATATCCTCAATTGTATACAACAAATACACAGCGGAAATACTAAAGCCAAGCTTCTCTTGAAACTTCCCAGCATCACTCCACTTGCAAATCAAACCTGCAATTACCTGAAATATAGCAACTATAGTGGGGTGAGATACATCAAATCTCAGTGAGTTCCCTATCCTATAGGTCCTCTCGGCTTTACAGGGTTCTATAAATCCTAACTCAAGTCAAGGGGAAGGGAAAAGACCTTGAGTACACAATCTCCCAAACTCACACTATATGGAAACATGTCATGAGTTCATCAACTCACAATATCACTGAAGGAATTACGTCCTGAGTCTGTTACTCAATATTCCTTACGAATCGATAACCACACCAAGGCATCCCCTGTTCCCGTCCGCTTCTACGTCTAGATAACCGGTTACGATTACGTGATCTCACACACAAACTCGATTGTATTCGATAATCACAAGGCCATAATGCCTTCTCATAAACCACAAAGGTTCACACACATGTTCCATACTAGTGTCTCACTCTCCTCTAGACCATTACTCGGCAAGGATGCACATCTACATTGAATGCATGAGCATCGCCATCTAGATTAATTATCAATCCTAGTTACAACCTAGAATCATATCATTAGGTTTTGGGGTAAAGTTTCCTCACTCTTCCTAATTCATATTTTAAACATGCATATTCCGTTCATTCACAATTTACAATTAGATAGACATGGTACAATCACAAATATTACAAGTAAACACATATAATAGCATAACATGTCAAACATAATCCACATAGTAGTTCACACACACTTTTAAGGCATACAAGCCACTACTATCCTCTACAAAGCATCCTTGGTTAAATCATGGTCTCACACACCATTGAATAGCACATGGGATTCTCTTTCCAACATTTCACAAAACATTACTTTCCTTCCTTTTCCACTAAATAATTAATCCCACATCGTACCCAATATTTTCACTTTTTATCGGATAGAAGGTCGTCATAGCTTTCTAATGACACCAAGAACGTCCCGATCCGAGTTACGGATCAAAAGTTATGAAGGAAACAAAACGGAAAAGCTGTCATGTTCGCTTTGCGAAGCAGCCAGCGAACGCTCGCTTGCTTATTCGCAGTGCAAAGTTCCCAGCGAACCTTGGCAGAGCCAAAACAAGGTAAAGTTCGCAGTGCGAACCTCTGGCGAATGCTCGCCCTCACCTTCGTCGTGCGAATAACCAGCGAATGCTCGCTTTCCCCTTCGCTAGGGGACTCGCAGTGCAAACCTGTGAAAACTGGCTGTTATGGGTCATTTAGGCCAAAATCCAACATTCCTTCCACCAAAACTCATCCAAATCATACCAGAACATAATCCAATCATACAACAAGTATTCTACACATTTTATATCACGTTTCATCCGTTAGATTTCATCGATTTATCCGTTTAATCATTTCCTCTCAATTCTAACCTAAGTTCCGAACATCTATTTCTAGAACTTAGAGTGTCTAACTAGAACCTACCTGATAATCGAAGAGGAGTTTGAAGAAGATGGTGATGATGATAATCCATGGGTTTCTCTCTTCTCCCTTCTTCTTCTCTTCTTCACTTCCTTTCCTCTTCTTCTCCTTTTACTATCTTTTTCTTCTTTTCTTTTCTCTTTCCAAATATATATATATATAAACCAATATTATATAATATAATCCAATAGAGTAAAATATCTCCAATTGATATTTTGTCATCTCAACCAATTGATCAATTATTAGAGTTATCATAAAAGTCTCTCTTGAACTAATTATAAATTGATCTCTTCAGAGCTCATTAGTTGCTCTATTGATCCTAATTGATAATACTTAAAGTACTTAGTGGATTCCAGTAATCCAATTTACCAAGGATAGAGCACATAGAGGCTCATCTGATCTCATTTGATATCCAATTGAGCATTTAAATAATATGGGGTATTACAGTTTTCAACTGAGGATGCTCATTTTTGAAGTTTGCTTTGTTTCCTTTCAGGTTAAGGGGATGATACAGGGTGATGTTGCTGGTGGAAGCAAGCGTATTATATCAGTTTATAATATCTGGATCTGGAATAGAATGTTGTTTGAGTTTATTATATTCTATGTAGATTGTTTGTTTCACTAACCCTCACTTAAAATACATTCATTTAATTTGACGTAGATACTTATAATCTGCAAATTAAGTTATATTTGAAAACCAACTTAAACAAACCAATGTTGTTTTCTGATTGCATGCCTCTCGTCATTCATCTCACGTTCTTTTATATATAGATTATGGTATAATGATCTGGCTCCTTAGATGCATCGCCATCTTCCATTATAGTTAAATCAAAGATGTGGCAGATTATCCAATGTCTTGTTGATCTTATGGAAATTTAACTATAATCGAAGATAGCGATATATCGAAGGATTCAGATCAATAAACCACAATATATGTAAAAGAGCGTGAAATGCACGATGAGACGAATGCAATCAGAAAACAACATTGGTTTGTTTAAGTTGATTTTCAAGAACATTTTAATTTGCAAATTATAGACATCTTCATCAAATTGAATCCATGTATATTTATTTAGTGAGGTGTTTGGAAAACAAGCAATCTACATTTAATATAATAAACTTAGGGTAGTTACAACAACGGTTATCTATTGTAACCAATATCATAAGTAATTTATGTTTTATATAATTTCGCTGCTGATGGGTTTCGAACCCAGAACCTAAGTGTATGAATCACAACAGTTTATTATCATAACCGTTGTGATATATGGCTCGCGCTCTTCCTTTCAATAACGGTTCCCCCCCCCCCCCCCCGTTGTAGAAACAACTAACTTACAACGACAATCTACATAACAACGCCTTCGCCCGCGTCATTATATGTCATTCCCAACCGTTGTTAAATGGGTTTTTCGTAGTAGTGTATTGATGATGAGTATGAGTGGGTGTGAGAGGAGGACACGTTTAGGATTGTAATGCTCCTAGATCTAACGGATGGGAAACAATGGGAAACAATGGAACAGTGTTGTCCTTTCCATCAGAGGCATAGGGACGCATGGTTGCAGAAAAGGGATTTTTTGTGATAAAAATTATTAATAACATCAAAATTTTGTTAATTAAAAAAACAATAACAAGAAAAAAATACCTTAATGATATTGTTAGTAGGTGAGAGGCTTGAGGTGACTTTCTTTACAAGAGAGAATTGAAAATGGAATTTCCATTGGAGTTGTTGTCATTTTGGTTTGAACTTGAAGCCATTGACAGCTTCATTATCTTTATCAGCTTCTTCCATTGCCGGTAGTTCATGAACTCCTTTTTCCACTCTTGTATCATTTGAGCATCTAACTCCTTTGCAAACTTCACCATTACAAGTGGGGAGGTGAGGTGGAGCTTGAAGTGTGTTTCGTGTTTGTGAGATGAGACGAGACAATTTTTTTAAATGACGTTTATCATAGATTAGAAGGAATAAAGTATTATATAAATAGTAAATAGTCAACTTGCTGAGAAAGTCTCTAATTCTATTTAAACTCTTCACATTAAAGACAAGGTTTTATTTCTTTCTCTGTCGGTCTCTGTCTTTGCTGAAGAGAAAGACAGGCTTTTATATGTTACACCTAACTAGTAAATTTTTAAGAAGAGAGTGATAAAATTCAATCATGTAGGTAAAAGATTTATAACTAGCCATAGTACGAGAGTTTCTGAAATTTAATAAAAAAAACTCAAAATTTGAATTTTTCAAAATCTACTTTTTATTATTGTTAAAAATCTTTCAAATAGTTAATATATAGAATTTGTTTTAATATAACTTACTTATTCAAGAAAAATCCCAAAAAAACACACATTTTAGAATATTTACCAAAATGGCTATGTTTGGAAATGGAATATAAGGGTGGCGCCATATGGGATGACGCCTCAGTTAAAAGGCAAAAGCCATACCATATGGCGCCTCAGGCCATTTGGGGATGCCCTAATTTTTTTCATACTATAAAGGGGAGGCGCCAACTGGGATGACGCCTGAGTTGACTTTAATTTTTTTTTTTAATTTTTTTTTTAATTTGTGAAATGAAAAATGTATTGGAAATAAAATTAGAGTAGCCTTTAATACATCAGAATGTTAAGGATAACAATTAGTACAATCGGTGGTAAAGAAAAATTCAATGATCGTGCCTCTCTAAACGTCCACCGGTTCCACATGCAGGGGCTCTTGCGCGGCGTCTTTGTCTACCACGATGTTGTTAAGGTGTGGCCGGTTTTTGCGTCAGTTGAGATGGCCCCGGCGCATCAGACGATGGCCCCGACGCACCAGACAAATTCTGAAGCATCTATCCCCAATAGCAACGGGGTTGCCGCCAACGGCGCTTCCGTAATCCAGCTACATGCCCATGTTTGCATGGTTTGTAAGGGGGGTTAGGTTGGTTGTAGATGGTATGTTTGGCCGAAATGTTGCATAGATGGGTGTTGGTACTGATTCGGTGGTTGATGCGGGGTTTGGTAGTCGAATAGATGTTGGGTTTGTTGGCTGTAGGACGATTGTGGTTCTTGGTTGTAGGAAGATGGGGTGTTCATTTGTGGGGGGCTATGGTGGGGTGGGATGGGGTGGGTTCAAAAGACTCGGCAGGGCTATAGGCATGTGGTGTAAGGGTTTTCTTATTGTGATTGAGTAGGTGGCATGCTAGGGTAGGGGTAAGGCTCTTCTTGTTATTGGGTATAAGTAGGTGTATGATGTTGGGCATATGGATGGGTATGTGGCTGTGAGGAAGACGCACGTTGGCAGGGGTCAATTAGATGCGTCGGCTGAGAGAGGAATGGTTGGGGTGTTGTAACAGACCTAAACCAACTCATATATTGTTGCGTTGGTATAACATCTTCTACAACGGGGTCGGTTAAGACGTGCTGGTGTCAATTCTCCCATTTTTGACACATCTCTGTTGCAAAGCTCGTCCACTCACCCACTGCCCACTATGTGTCCATTCTACGCAGATGCCACCTCCCCAAACTTGTCGGAGCCACGGGAATATCCTGATGCATTCCAAATTGAAGTTTGACTCGATCGTTCTGATGCATCTCCATAGTGCTGAACCAAATGATGGGCGTTTTTGAAGTTCACACAGCAGCATCATTCGCATTGGGCTGGTGGTCGAGGCCCTCGTACGACCTCCAGACAAACTGCAAGAACAAAATGTTTAACGAGAAACTATATGGTGCTTTAATCTGTTAGAAATATTTATGGAAGTTTAAGGAAAATTTACGTCGTCTGGGCCAATGTGATCTAGTAGGTTGCGGTAGACTGTTATGGCGCTCCTGTAATTTCGATGGTAGCTCATTCCCGGAGCTGACCACCTAAAAATGTACTTACAAATAAATTAGTTACAACTAAAAATTTCATTAAAGGACATAGGCGCAGGGAAGTGTACAAGCTTACCTTAATGCGTAGGGGAATGTGAAGGGGTTTCGGTTAATTGGAGCTAGTGTTGCCATTCTCGGCCAACCCCAACAAATCGTTGCATAGTTGGTCGTTGACAAAAACTGGGCCGTTGACGGTCGTGCCATCTATGCGGAGGCCGAGTAACATGCACGTCTTGGAGTGTGACCGTGCATTCATCACAAGGAAGGTGAAATGTGTGGGTCTCCGGCCTCCATCGTTCTACCAAAGCCAGAATAAATTTTGGGTCGACATGGTATGACGTGATTTTTATCAAGTGACCAAATCCACATCTCGTTAAACATTCTTCGATGAAAGGTTCGTGGGCCATGTATTCGTGCCCATGGAAACGAAACCTTGATACCTTCTGAACAAAAAAAATAAATAACATTAACTAGATAAAAAAATACATCTATGTTTAGGAGTGTGAAACAAAAGAAGTCTGAAACACTTACGAAGTCTTCAACGTTTTCGGGTGCTCCTCTATGGTCGTTTCCTATGGTGAGCAGAGACATCTTTTTCGTAAGTGGTTTTAAGAGGAAGACTTTGTAATGGATGCGAATGTTTTGAAGGTTGAAGAGAAGAGAAGAGATAGGGATGGGAAAAAATTGTAGAGTGGTGAGATGGTATTTATATTGGTGTAGAGGGGAGTCACATGATAATGCATGTATTCTTGGTCTTTGTAGTCTGACATGTGTAGTAATGCATGCCTTGGAATCTCTTATGTGTTATCTTGCATGCATTCTTGGTCTTCGTAGTCTGACAAGTGTACTCATGCATGCTTTAGAATCTCTTATGTGTTCTCTTGCAAGCATTCTTAGTGTTCGTAGTCTGACTAGTGTAGTCTTGCATGCCTTGGAAACACATATTTCATGGAGTGTGAGAAGTATGGTTAGAGATTCACATGAGAAAGTGAAGGCATGCTTGTATTGTCATGTCAATAGTAATAATATACAATAGTCATTAAAAAATTAGTCACATGAGAAAGTGTAACTGTGGTCTTGTCACGTAGTATACAATAGTGGTAGTGCATTATTGAAAAATTTACAATGATGATAGTACGAATTATTTATAAATATATACATTCTTGGCGTGGGTGTGTGGTCTTGTCACACAGATCACATCCTTTCTTTACATTTTCTTCCAATAACTAAAGTTTGCCAATAAATATAATACCAATAAAAATAATAACAATAATGATAAAGCATTCATAAGTGTGGTCTTATCAATATAGTAAACCAGTCTGAAGCAACCGAAAATAATGGTGCAGACGCATGCTGGAGAATAGTGGAAGGCAGGTGTAGGCATACAGAGTTGTGAGGTATTGTCAAGGCTAGTCTGGCCATGCAGAGTTGTGTGGTCTTGTCAAGGCTAGTGTAGCCATGCAGAGTTGTGTTGTCTTGTCACGCAGAGCAGCACATGATTCATGCAAGGCAATGATAAACTATTCTGAAGTAATTAAACTACCAAGAGATGTAAGTTGTATCAACCATACGCCTATTAATACACATGAAAGATACAGCTTACCATCACATCCTTGCGTTAACATTTTCTTCCAAGCACTCAAGTTTGTAAACCATTTTCTTCCAAGCACTAAAGTTTGTAAGCCATTTCTTCCAACCACAATATAGTTATGGCTCAAAGACCACAATACCTGATAAGTGCACATCTCAATGGTGAGATATTTGAATGTCCAATCACGGGTTTCAATTTTAGGGATACTGAGGTGACTAGGTTTTTAATTGATAGAAGAACAAATTTTTATCATTTGAAAGCCCGGTTAGAAAAGAAATTGCAGTGCGGTCCAGTTGGGAAAATTGTATACAAAAACCCTATGTTTTTTTACGGGTATGAACAATGCAAATTTTTTCAGATGAAGATTCGGGACGAAGATGATGTGCGTAATATGTTTCTCAGTCATGAGCATTCTGGATTCAATGACGTTGAGTTATATATTACGTTACAACATCAACCATTATCTCAACAACTAGAAGTTTTGCAGATTTTTAACGATTCCGACAACGAACAAGCTGAGGTGGATGTCCTTGACGAGGAAGAAAAAGAAGCGGAGGACATTGTCGATGAAATGATAAACAACGACGAGGCAGACTAATTACCAGGGAGTCATGTTTATTGCCCACCTCAACACATGACAACACTCAACTTAGGCGAGGACGAACCATCAACGAATATTTTTTACGACCCATACACGCAGACACGGGGAGTATTAAATTTTGGAGACAATTTTTGTACGAAAGAAGATTGCGTCCGAGCAATAAAACAATACCACATGAACTTATCTGCAGATTATAGAGTCGATCGAACAAATCCGAATCTATACAAGATCTACTGCCATAACGAGGTGTACCCATTTAGATTAATAGCATCTTTCTGGAAGCGAAGCGGTTCCTGGAAGATATGGTCAATGGGTCCGGAGCACACTTGCATAATCACGAATCTAAGTCAGGATCATCGCAAGCTCAACTCTCAGTTGATCTGCAACGAAATTCTATCAATCGTCAGTGACAACCCTTTCTGTGAAAGTGAGTACAATAATAGCTCATATGGTTCAAAGATACAACTACACTCCTTCGTACAAGAAGGCGTGGATTGCTAGGACAAAGGCGGTTGAAACGATTTTTGGAAATGGGGAGGACTTTTACAAAGAACTCCCAAGATACCTCGTGGCACTAAAGCACTATGCTCCAGGGACTATTGTCATGTTGGAGACGTTGCCGGCATATACGCCAGACGGGAATTGTGTAAGTGGGAATGATATTTTCAACAGACTCTTCTGGGCGTTTGAACCATGCATCAAAGGATTTACGTACTGTAAACCTATAATTCAAATTGATGGAACATGGTTGTACGGTAAATATATGGGGCATGCTACTGATGGTCGTGGCACAGGATGGCAACAACAACATTTTCCCTATCGCCTTCGCTCTAGTTGAAGGGGAGAATGCTGGTGGTTGAAGTGTTTTCCTAAAAAATCTCGGACAATACATTGCTCCGCAGCCAAACTTATGTTTGATATCCGACAGACACCCCTCAATAGAGAGTGCTTAGAACAATCCTGATAACGATTGGCAGGATCCTCCCTCAAGCCATGTGTATTGCATTAGACACATCGGTCAAAATTTCATGCGGGCTTTCAAGGACAAGGGGATAAAGCAGATGGTTACTAACGCGGGCTATGCACTAACAGAGCCTACATTCAGATACTACCGGGATGAGATCAGACTTACAAATGCAGATGCATTGACATGGATTGATAATATCAACGGGAGAAGTGGACAAGGGCGTACGACAATGGGCAGCGATTAGGCCATATGACAACAAACCTCGTTGAATCTATGAACTCTATATTCAAAGGCATTCAAAACCTGCTGATAACCGCTCTTGTGAGGTCAACATATTTTAGGCTCGCTGCACTTTTTGATACCCAACGTACAAAGTGGGGTTCGGTCATACAATCTGGGCAGCTGTTTAGTGATAGTTCAATGACATTCATGAAGGATGAAGCTGCAAAGGCCAACACACACGTCATCACGGTATTTGACTGTATTACAGGTCACTTCAGTGTTGCAGAGTCTATTGATCACAACGAAGGAAGGCCTATGGGATGTTATTGAGTGGAACTGGATAGGAGTTGGTGTGATTGTAGAAAGTTTCAGGCATTTCGTATGCCTTGCTCCCATGTTATAGCAGCATGTTCTAAGGTCCGACTGGACCCAACCAACTATCTCTCTGTTCTTCACCAAGTCACTACTCTATGCAATGTCTACGACACTAGTTTTCAAGTGGTAACAAATGAGGACTACTGGCCTACATACGAAGGAGAAATTGTGTGGCATAATGATTTGATGCGAAGAAATAAAGAGGGTCGCGCTATTAGCAGCCGGATTCAAATGGAGATGGATGCAGCAGACAAAATGGTGAGGTTGTGTGGTTTGTGCCGCCAACCAGGCCACAATCGTACCAAGTGTCCAAATGTGGGTTGTAGCATATCATCATAGTTTCAACTATAATCTAGTCTATTTATAACAACAACAAATTTTATTTCATTGATGGCATACCTAATTGATTACAACGACATAACATAACGTAACAGAACATAACTTAATAGATAAACATCAACAAATAACCATCAACGAAACCTAATACCAAATCAGAAAATAACAAGAACAAACTCAAACGAAACAACTCAACGAATCAACTTATCTAGGATATTACAACCATCAACTGAATTTTCTATGGTGTCAACATCATCATGAGGACACCAGCATCATTTTGCACTTTTCTCCAAGTGCGGGTAACTCCATTTGCACCAGGCTCCTCAACCAACCTCTCAATTTTCCTGATCTTTTCACCTGCCTGAAATTCTTCTTCTAGCCAACGACGAAGTTCCCTATGCAAATGCTCCAACGTCTGCGTGTTCCATAGTCGCATCTTCATCAGAGGCTTGACAACTGAGTATACAACTAGGGCATCTCTTTTCATCAGTGGAAATTCTAGAAACGGTTCCTCCAGTGCTGATGATGGTGACGATGGACGGCGATTTGAGGATGAAAACATGGTGTTGAGTAGGGGAGACTTTGGGATATTGGTGAGGGAAGGGATGAAATTAGGGTTTTGGTGAGAAGTGTTGTGCAATAACAACTGAGGGTGAACCCTTATTTATAGGCAAATGATGCCCTATTAAATAATATAATTAATTATATTTTAAAATCATAAAATTTAAATAAATAAAAAATAGCAGTGGCCATATGGCGCCTCCCTCTGAGAATTAGAGCACAACTAAATACACTCATACACCATCCCATATGGCTTTTAGTATTTTTTCAAAATTTCTTTTGCCTGATTTCTCATGGTGGTGATTTTATAAAAATTCACACGAAAATATAAGTGAGTAAATAGTTATTGTCAAGATAGTTATTGTCATTATTTTTAGATTTTGGAAAGATTCACACGAATATGTGAGGAAATTGTAATTGTTATTTTTTTTTGTCAAAATTGTTATTGTCATTATTTTTATTATTGTTGTTGGTTTCAAAACTTATATTATTGTTTGTATTATTTTTGAATCAATAATGTCAAAAATATTGATTTTGCATGTACTATCTCAATTCCAAGTCTTTGTAAATGCATCTTAAAAGAATATTGCTCACCATAAAATTGTTAAAGGCTGAAAACAAAACTGCAATGGTATTTGATTTTAAGGCACACATTCATTGCCTCCTATATCACAATCTCTCTTTTTTTCTATTATGTTTTTTTTTAATGATACTAACATGTGTTTTTTTAATTGTATTTTTTAATAGAAAAAGTTAGTTTTTAATATTTATGAATATTTATTTCATTTAGAGAGATTAAAATCAAAATAGAATGTAAAATAAATGTATCATACTTTATACATTTATTTAAGTTGACAAATAATTAATTTAAAACAAAAATTAAATAAAAAACTATTTTATAATTCTTTGCATGTTACAAATATTTTATTTAAAAAAATGCTATTTTATACATATAACAAAGTTTATTACAAACATAACTTAAGTTAAAATAAAAATTAAATAAAAAAAACATTTATATTTAATGTGTCTGAATTAAAAAAACGGACAAGCGAGCACGAGACGCTAGTAATGTGTAAAAGAAATATAACAATTTTTTTTTTCAATAAAAATATAATCATGGTGAAATCAAATGATATGTAAATAGAAATTATTGTTAAACAACTGAAAATTTTAAAATGGCCAAAATTAAATATTAAACTAAAGATTCCATGTTCATTTCGTATCATATTTGTATCTCTCGGCTAAAGCTTTTTGAAAAATACTTCATCCGTTTCATAATGAGTGGTTCGGTTGACTTTTCACGTAGATTAAGAAATAATTGAATGAGAGATTGTGATATTTTTAATAAAGTACTCTTATCATGTATTAAGATTGAAAAAAATAATATTAATTAAAAGGTAAAATTAAAAAAGATACATTAAAAATTAAAATTGATCATTTATTTTAGAACAATTATTTATTCTAAATAGATCACTTATTATAGAATGGATGGAATATTTATCTATCTATCTCCTTAGTATCAAGTTGGCCGCTATACAAAAGCTTTCCAAGCCTCTCATCAATAAGATTGACATGCTCTTTTCCAATATCCAGAGAATATCCAAAAATAGGTAATCCAATCAGATAAGCAACTAGAATGAACAAAAAGAAGTCAAGTTATAGAGTGCATGATGATGAAATTGAAAAGACAGTATATCTCATATTTCGTGTATGTATGTATTTAAGTATATAGGTATGTTATTAGCCAAAATACAAAAGGCAAGTACTCAAAAAGTGAGTTGTTTCATGTCTAGTATTCCTTTCTTGATAACAAGTGGGATACTCGTGCATTTGCACGGGTACTAGTATGATATGCACATTTTTTTTTCAAAATATAATAAAAATGATATTAAAATAATTAAAGTGTTTAACCAAAAAGATATTATTTTTAAAAAATATAAGAAATTAGTGTCAATAATTCATTCCATATATAAAAATATTTGAATCAACAATACATTGTATTTTATATAAATATTATTATTGTTTTGACGTTATTTAAAAAATATTAGAATATATATTATAACAATGATATTTTTCTCGTATATATAAATAAATTAATCAACAACGAACTTGATCCCGTATATAAATATTAAGTTTGTTTTGACATTAGATATATATTTGAATCTGTATAAAAATAATTTGAATCAAAAATGTATTTTTGCCTGTAACTAAATATTATTTTGTTCAATGACATACACTTTTATTTATATTTTATTATTTATTTTAATTAAAAAAATATGATTTCTTTAAACTAAAAATATTATTTAAACTATAATATAGATAATTAAAAAAATTATCTATATTACAAAAATGATATAGAAATTTTTTGTAATTATCTATATAGAAATATAATAAAAATGATATTAAAAAAATTAAAGTGTTTAACTAAAAAGATATTATTTTTAAAAGATATAAGAAATTAGTGTCAATAATTCATTCCATATATAAAAATATTTGAATCAACAATATATTATATTTTATATAAATATTATTATTGTTTTGACGTTATTTAAAATATATTAGAATCTAAATTATAATAGTAAATTTAAATTGAAATAATAATACATGTAGAAGAGAAAATTCAAACAAAAATATTATGAATACAATGATTAAAAATAAAAACTATTGAAACCAGTATTAGATAAATTAGTCGTTTTAGTTTTTTTACAAATAAGACAATAATGTTATAAGAGAGAATACAATTTTAAAATATATACTCAATCTTTTAAAAACTCCCTTAATTTTTTCACATATTTGAAAACAAAAAATCGATAAATTTTTATTATTCAATATTTGAATCAGTAGTAAAGTTGTGCCCGTTTATAATAATAATATTTTTTCCTATATAAAAATATTTAAATTAACAATGTATTTTTTTCCGTATCTAAATATTATTTTTGTTTTGATGTTATTTATAAAAATATTTGAATCAATAGTTAATTTTTTCCCGTATAGAAAAATATTTGAATCAACAATGTATTTTTTTCTAGTACATAAATATTATTTTTGTTTTACAATGTGTATAAAATATTTGAATCAATAGTAAATTTGTTCTTGTATATAAATTTTTGAATCAACAATGTATTTTTTCCCGTATATAAGTATTATTTTTATTTTGACAAAATTTATAAAAATATTTGAATGAATAGTCAATTTGTTCCTATATATAAAAATATTTGAATCAATAATGTATTTTTTCTCGTATATAAATATTATTTTTGTTTTGACAATATTTATAAAATTATTTGAATTAATATTAAATTTGTTCACGTATATAAATTTTTTTAAATCAATAATATATTTTTTTCCGTATATAAGTATTATTTTTATTTTGATAAAATTTATAAAAATATGTGAATCTATAGTAAAGTTGTACCTATATATAAAAATATTTGAACCAACAATGTATTTTTCTCTATATATAAATATTATTTTTGTTTTGATAATATTTATAAAAATATTTGAAATAATAGTAAAATTCTTCTTGCATATAAAAGTATTTGCGTGATATATTATTTTAAGTGAATACTATGGGATTATTGAGATTTGCTGGTAATTATTTATTGTCAAATCATTAAATTGTCATTTATTCTTATATATATTATTTTTACAAATTTATTTAAGTTTAAATCAATTTTATCTATAAAATTTAAGGTATAAAAGAATTTCTTTGTTATAATAACAAATTAAGTTATTGCTTTGATACATTAGAGTATTTCTCAACTGTACAATCAATCAAAATGTAAAGATGCTTCCACCTGTGTCCTTTTTTTCAACATATAAAATTGGAATCAAAACAGGGATTTTAAAAACAAAAGAGGGGGAAATAAAATTGTCACGATGGGAACCCAGAAATCCCCAAATCCTTACTGCCACTGTTGCTTGCCACCTCCTGTGGTTCATTCATTTTGGACTCCGGCCATCACTGGTTTATTGTTGTTGCCTCTGAGAGTCTCATTTTGGTTGTCTTTGTCTCGTTGTCGTCTTTCTGTCATCATCAGATCCGATTTGAAAAATTATCAAATTCCAATTATGAGTTGAATTCAATGCTTCTTCTTTGGTTATGAGTTGAATTCAATTATAAATTTCTCAACGTTGATTCTCTTTATGAAACCTAAAACTCTCCCTATATCATGTCAAAATTAGAACTGAAATATTTGTATTATGCCAGGGCAAATACTCATCTGAGGCATGAAGAAGAAATTCTAATGCATTTGTGCAGACACTTCTTGTGAATTTCTACAACTTGGAAGCACACACTTGTGAATTTCTGCAACTTGGAAGCAGAACATATGAAGTAGAAGATAAAGGAACATAATAATTTTAGGAATACTACACTACACTTGTTGAAAGTTTTAGAAAGATAATAATTTTAGGAACACTACATTTGTTGAAAGTTTTAGGACACTACTGAAGTGAAATAATTTGTTTTTTCAAGTTTAAGTTTATGCAACAGAGTTAATTTATGGTCGCTATCAATGTAATGCAAATTTATTTATGAATAAAAAGTTGACAGTTAGTTTTCAATTGAGTTGGAACATGAATTCTTACTTTTTTATTATAGTTCTAGTTTGCCAATTGTTACTGTCATATACTGATAAATTCATATAGTCTAGTTCATTATATGAAAGTTGTCAATTGAATGGTTAATTCATGGATAAATTCATACTGTAAGATTGATACTTATATACTCTAGTGTTGGAATGGATAAATTCATACTATCAATTGAATAGAATAGATAAATTCATCAAGCTATTTTGGAAATATGGAATGCATGATAAACCAACACGACCAAATTGAATGATTCGCAAGAATACTAAACAGGTATGTTCCTTAGTCTTCCAAGGAGACATATCAAACTCTAAAGCTTCTAAAATCATTTTTGAAATACCTATTAATGACAAAAGAATATTGAAGTGACAGTTTGTTCAATGGAAAATACTATTATTAGGAAAGTAGGGTTTTTCAAGAAACATTCTTTGAAAGAAGAAAAGATCATTTCCTTCTACTTATCTGCTCCTACGTGTAATCACTGGTAGCTTGCAACAACATGCCATTGGTGATTAACTGATCATTGAATTGCTACATTGCACGCAGTAGAATCTGAGATTAAGTGATTAAACAATTGTTTTCTAATGGCCAGGAAAATGTTTTCTAGAAGAGAAAATGGAAATATTCAATTTTATAGATAATTATTACTTCTAAAGTACACAAAGCTAAAATCATATAGAATTCAGAAATGATAGTCAAATTAGTGAAACAGCAAGTTAGAAACTATTGAAAAAAATCCCAAATTTAATCAAAGTTTCCTCATAAATAAATATGATTTCAAAATGTTAAAGCGGAACTTAGCAGCAAGCGGCAACAATGCTATGCTATTATGCTAATCAGCGTATTATCTTAAACTAAACACAATATTATTACTTATAAGAAAGATATTCAACTTTATAATTTGACTATTTCAAAACTTTTTATATGCATTAGATGCTATATAGATTGAAGATGGATAAAAATCTATTAATACACAGGTAGAGGATGGATAAAATTCATTTAGGTAACCAGAATTCCATCAGCACCCTGCAACAGAAAACCATTTAGGTAATATTTAAAGATAATATCACATTTATATATATCTAAGTTGAAGAAATGCATTTCATAATTTCGTTCATAAAAAGCTCAGATAATAGAAACAACAAAAAACCTCTAAAATACTCCAAGTAGTTTTATATGCATCAGGATTCTGTAAACAGTAAATTAACCGTTAAGAGGTTTGGAATAAAGTAAAATAAAGCAGTTAACTAACATTTACAACAACAGTAGAAAGATTGGTACTTACCTCTTTGAATGTATCATCTTTAAGATCTTCAGCAAGAACCCAATCCACTATGAGCTTGTAGTTGTAAGCAACAGAAGCGTGCATAAGTGCCTGCACTAAAGACTAATATTTGTAAGATTATAGTGCAGGTTACTGAGAATGGAAAAATGAGAATTATTTAAGAGTAATGCAACTTCAGTACAGAAAGATATGCATCTGAAAGTCCAGTGTATTTGCCCACCATTGCAATTCTAACCTACAAAAAACAATGACAGGAGTGAGGTCAATACTTGGCACCATTAAGGGAAGAAGATGGATAAAAATATATTAATGGATGTAAAAAATTAGATTTACCAGTAATACAAATCATTAGGGAATCAATGTTATACAGAGTCTTCAACCTCTTCAACTTCCTTCTTCTTACAGATCCATTTTCATGAAAAAACCAAAACTATTGAAAACCATAAACATGGAATTGCTACAATCACAAAAATAATAAAAACCCAAAACCTGGAATTGCTATGAATCACCATCTTTGTTGTTGAATGTCCGACGAATCTGAAATTTTTTTGAGATTGTTCTTTGTTGTAGTCTTGTTTCAAAGCATTTGAAATTTTAAGGGCAAAATAGGTTGTGAGATGCAGGAAATAGGAGGCTTTGGTATCAATGTTTCTATCAGGTTCCAAGACACTCAACTACAGCCGCAGCTGTAGACCTGCTGCGCAGTCCTGGGAAACTGCACCAAAATATCAGCCTCAACTTTATGCAACTCCCAACCAATGCCCATGCTGTGTAATTTGTTTTGCTTTTTGGCTACTGTTTCAACTTTGTAACCTCAACCAGCTTGTGTTTTATGCTTACAATGCGTAACTTGGCCATACAAGTAGTTGTTGGTATGTAACAAATCATGGATTTAGTTCTAATTAGTTAGTTTTGAACGCATAATGCTCCTTAATTAGTGATGTGGAGGCAATTAAGCATAGGTTGGTGGGGTAATATCCAGAACATGTAATGTTCTTATATTATAGATTTGAAAAAAAAAACCACCGAAAAGCTGCTAATAGTTGCTTGGAGAAGCCTACACTAGCATATTAGCTAGTTAGAGCATTAATGTTATGGAAAACACTGAAACCATACAAAGTTACTGAATCTTTTCCCCTAAAGATTGGATCTCTGCACCATACTCTGCACACACATTCATTTTCAGACTTTTTTACTGTTTTATCCTACTATTAAAATTTAAATACTAAAATACACTATTTTGAAATAAATTAACTAGGATGCCCTAGTTTCAGTGTGTGCTCGCCATCCCAGTTGGCGAGCAGGTGAAGGAGATGCGTGCATGAAGGTGCTCGTCCACTGGGTTGGCGAGCACCTGAATATTTTTATTTTTTATTTTGTTTTTCTTATTTTTATAATATTTTAATCTTTTATTTAATAATTTTAATCATTAAAAACATACTTTATTAATTTAATAATTATATACTAATTAAAAAATATTTTTTTATTCAATATTAAAATTAAATGTAATAAAAAAATATAGTAAGAAATAAAATTTATTCAAACAATAATTTTTGTATTTATTATTGACAAATAAAATACATAACATCAAAAATGGTCGCCCGTTCCAACTTAGTCCCCTTTTTTAGTCGATATCCCCTGCCCATAGGTTCATTTGCATTTCTTGTACGTGATTGAGATGAATTGGAAGACATATCTTCATCGTGATGTGTTCTTGGGGGGTCCGGTTGCCTTGAAGGGGGGTCCGTTTGTATTGTAGTTTGCTCCGCAAGAAGGTCATCAATGTTAAAATCTGGCATTTTCCTTAATTGATCCTCCATCAGCAAAAAATGTTGGAATGAATGCATTCGTTATGGTGGTTGGGTATAGGTATCGGGTTGGGTATATTAGAGGGTTGGGATGTAGACATTATCAAGCGTGAAGGTGGAGGTAGGTTGAGAGAATGAAGTGTTGAAGGGTTGTTGTTGAAATTGGGGGGTTTGATTGATCAAAGTTTGGCGGAGGAACTGGAGTGAAATGTAAGGGTGGTCGATGGGTGGTTTGGTATTGATATTGTTGGTTGTAGCTGTAGTGGTAGTTTTGTTGACGGAGTGGAGTGTGGGGAGTTTGGTGTTGGGATGAGGTTGCGTCGAATGTGTGTTGTTCGGTGGTCTGTGTGCGACGGTATGTATGCTGAGCGGATGAAGATGCATGTCCCTTAAATTGAGATATGTACATTGATGGCACATCCTGATGCATTGGTGCGGCAGTTGGTTATGTTAAAGACAAACCTTGTATACGAGGGTCGATCAAAAATTGGTCAGGAGTAATATGAACATAAGGAATTGCATGAAACCAATTTAAATACTCTTGGCTTGGCTTGCGTTCAACAACTACTGTGACCCCCTGCAAAACCAAATATCTTCTATGTTTCCATTCGTTCACCTCGTCTTTGTTTAATTCTCGCCAATGAACTTTTTGGGCTTTTTTCATTGTCATTTCGTGATGTTCCCTTAGATGCCTTGGCAGGGAAGGGATTTCTTGTTCAAACCCGAATTGGAGTTTGACCCTATCTGTTTGATACATTTCAACAGTATAGAAACAGATAAGAGAAGTCGTAGAACTCCAGATTTGGCTATCTCTTTGATTGGGCACCGGGAATTGAAGGTACGACCTCCATATACACTGCCATAAATAAAACAATTAGAATACAATTAAGACGTATATGCAACATGTAGGTTCTATGCTTTTAAACTCGTGTCTCTTTCTTGCATGTGATCAAGTGTGTTTCGGTACCCTTGTAGATGGAAATGAGGATTGTTGTCGTAATTCATATGTCTTTGGGTCCATCTTGCAGAAATAAAAAATATATATAAATGTTAGGTATAGTTGATTAAGAAGATAATAAAGTGCATTTTTATATTAGTAATACCTTTGAGTGTATGGAAATGACGGCTGCAATGTAATAACAGGAGCAAACAAGGGTATACGCGTGAATGCCCAAGTAGTGAGTAGTAAAACACAACCATTCATGCTCCTACCATCTTTAACTACAGCCTTGCACATTTCTTTGTACAATTTTGCAAGACAAGCAGAACCCCAACTAAATTTGTTGCATTTTCTAGATCCCCTATGAAAGGAATCTAAGAAGAATGCAACAGATTTTGACTCTTGTCGGGAAACATAATAGTTGCAATTACAAGTAAAATACAAACTTTGGCTTGTAAAATAGTAAGTTATGGGGTTGGGGAAGAATTATTGTTTAAAACTTCATATAAATTCTCTAGCCAAGTAATCTTAACGGACCCTCTATTTTTGTCAGCTGTTGTAGGTTCTACCCCTAAGTTCTCCATATAAACATTGTTAGTTACTTCGGTAGGACCATTAACAGCTTTTTCATCAACTCGGAGACCAAGCAACATATTAACATCTTCTAATGTTATCGTGGATTCACCGGTTGGGAAATGAAACATGTGTGTTTCTGATCTTCATTTCTCTAACAGAGCAACAACTAGGCTAGTGTCAATTTTGAAACCATTTTTGCAAAATTAGTAAAACCTGTTATTTCTAAATAAGGGATTATTCTCACACTTGCTTGAACGTGAGTATGAGAATGTACTCGAAACCTTGCATTACCCTGAAAAAAAGGAAATAATAGTGAACACAAAAATTATAAAAATTGTTACGTAGAGTTTTTTAGAAAACCTTACACTAGCTTGAACGTTTGCTTGTGTACCACGATATTCTTCGCCCATCCACAACAAAGACATTTTAAATGAGGGAGTGAATGTGAATTACTGAACGATTGAGTGTTTTATTGCAAGATTGTTTTGTGAGAGATGAAGAAATGATTGAAGAATTGTTTTTACTGATATGAATTTATGGAGAGATAGTTGTATAGTAGTAAATAATGGTGACAAGATAACAAAATGGTAAGTGACATTACTCTGCATGGCCTTGAAACTTGTTTTACTTTCATGGCATGCATGCAAACCTACACCATAGGGCTGGTACATTGCTCCTTGCATGCAGAACAATTTTTCAGCCTTCATGTGCTCGCCACTTGAGATGACGAGATGCTACATGGCACGTATTTGCTCTCCAAATGAGATGGTGAGCAGACACTACATTAGGACATGTCCGTCCTTTGAGATGACGAGCACACACGTGGGTTATTTTTAGCAGCATTTGAATATTATACTTGTGTATTATATAATACTGGATTCTCACATTTACATCATCATTCCACATTCCTGTAACAAATTCATAGAATTCTCACTTCTAAAATGGCTCAGAGAAATATAATAGTTACCTGTCACTTTAATGGTACTGTTTTGACAGATAGTAATGTTGGATTCTCATTTGGCAACACAGATACTTACGCATTCAAAATTCATGTGAATTCTAATTTTCTTCATTTTAAAGATAGGATGGAAAAAAATACTACGATTTGTTGAGGAGATTATTTATCGTCATCCATTAATTAATGGAAAGGATGGTACAATTTTTTACGTGATGAAGCCGATCAAGAACGACGAAGACGTGAAAGTAATGTTTCAGTGCCACATGATGTTTGGTCAATTACCCACAATTGAGTTGCATGTTCGTCTACTTGACAATGCCGAAACATTTCCGACGCAAGAGACACAATCACACCAATATGGAATGAGTCAAACATCTGAAGACGAACCAACACAAAATAATGAACCTTTCATACCAAACGAAGATGTTGGGGAAGCAACTGACGATGAACTTCAAGAGGTCAGGATGCAAGATCTTTTTGGCAACAACGATAACGAGGACGATGAAGACGTGATAGTCGCGCCTACCCAGGAAATTTGCGCCGAACCAATAAGCTTGTACAATCCACTTGTACATATGCAGAATATATGTATGGAAGATGATGAACCAATCTTTGTGTTTGGATGTGTTATACCAAACCATATAGCTGACGAAATAGAGATTGAGATGGAGTTTAAAAACAAGGAAGCTTGCATTCTCGCTCAACAACATTGACATATTAGACACAGTGTTAACTATTGGGTTTACCAATCTGACAATGAAAGATATTTAATTAAATGTACGAAACAAGACTGCAATTTCAAATGCAGAGCTTCCATGAGAAAAAAGAACTCAAAATGGAAGATTGGTAGGCTGTATGGGCCTCACACATGCACTACCACGTCTATGGCACAAGACCATAGGAAGCTCAGTTCAGAAATGATTAGCTACAGCATTAGAGAGCTTGTCAACCATGACGCTTCACTTAAGGTGAAGGTGATCATTGCCCATATTCTAGAAAAATACAGGTACATAATATCTCACAGGAAAGCATGGATCGCAAAGTGTAAGACCATAGATTCACTGTACGGAAATTGGGAAACATCTTACAACGACCTGACACAGTGGATATTGGTAATGAAAACCTATCTTTGTGGAACCATTATTGATTTGCAAACCCTGCCTGCAATTTCAAATGATGGTTCCGGTAGCGCGATTTTTGTGGTTTCGAATCACTATCGCTTTGGTACTACAGTTCGATTCATTTTTTATCTTGTAAAGCTGATTAAGAAAGGGAAATAGATGTCTCTAATTAACCCTGCTTGCATACTGAGCTTAAACAGATGACTGTTGGTTTATAGATGCTATCAAAATAGGGGGGTCTGTCTAATTTTGCTTAAGAATACAGTGTCTGGACTATTTGCGAGGCTTTTGGTAAGGTATTAGATCTGATGCTTTTGGTTGATTGACGTATGGAGGTACTGGACTTTGAGTTTTTTATTAGTATGCTCGCTAAGATTTTGCAATCTTATGCCTACGTATTCCCGTTTAACGAAACAGGGAAATCAGAGCGATCGTAGTTCTCTCCTATTCTAAGGGAGAAAAACATGTTTTGGTGTCTTGTTCAAATCCTAAGATTGAAGCTAAAAGTGATTCGTATCTTGTTCAAAGCCCAAGATATGAAGCTGAAGGGTTTTTTGTGTCTTGTTCAAAGCCCAAGATTGAAGCTAAAAGGTTTGACTGAGAGAGAACTTGTCATCTCTAAAGAGGAACTGTTGATGTTCGTATGCCTTGATTAAACCACAAGTTTGATGCTAAAAGGTTGATTGACTCAACCGAGGATTTCTCTTTACAAAGCCTAAGGGAAGGCTATTGACCCAACAAGAGGGTGTTTATTATTTGTCTCGTACGAAGCCCGAGATAGAGGCTAAAAGGGTTGACTCAACAAGAGAGTGCTTTTATATGTCTTGTATGAAGCCCAAGACGGAGGCTAAAAGGTTTGACTCAACAAGAGAGTATTTTTATCTGTCTTATACGAAGCCCAAGACGGAGGCTAAAAAGGTTGACTCAACAAGAGAGTCTTTTATACTCAACAAGAGAGTGATTTGTTGTCTCGTACGAAGCCCAAGATAAAGGCTAAAAGGAAAGTGACACAACAAGAGAGTCTTGAAAAGTGATGGACTCAACAAGAGAGTCTGAAAAGGTTAACTCCGCTAGGGGGAATCATTGTACAAAGCCCAAGAGGAGGCTGACTTCGCTGAGGAAGGATCATTATACAAAGCCTAAGAGAAGGCTATACTTCTGTTGGGGATTCTTGAGATCCCGAGGCAGGTCCAAGAAGGGAATCAATCCTTGCAAGGGAATGCAAAACGAATTTATAGATCAGAAACCTTGAGGCTCTGGTTTTAGATAGTGTTATCTGACCCGGGTTGGGGAATTTTGGGAGAAGGGCAAGGTTTTTAGAACCCACAAAGTTTTAACTCTCGCTGGAGATTAGTCCAGAATCCGGGGTTTCTCCTATGTTGTAGGGAACTTGAGAATGTCTTTGAGACTCAAAGGAATTAGACTGTCCAAGTCTACTGGTAGAGTTTTATCTTTTGTATGATGCCCAAGAGGAGGCCGACTCGTTTAAGGGATGAGTATCAACCCTAAAATTGGTCTGAAGGTTTTGACTCCTTTTAGAAAGACAGCTCTAACGAAGGATGACTAAGTTCTGTCTTATACCTTTAGGAGGTCATGAAGGTCCTTCTACGAAGCCCAAGAGAAGGCATGAGAACTTTTAAGAAGCTGAAGGGTCCTTGTACAACGCCCAAGAGGAGGCAGGGATGCTTTTAGGAAGCCTGTGGGTCCCCAAACCACGAGAAGTTCAGGAAATGCAATTCACAGAGAAGAGATCATTCCAGGAAAGTTCGAGAATTTGGAAGAAACTCAAGAGATGCTATTCACGGAGAATAGATTAACTCTGGGGAGTAGAGTTTCTTTGACAATTTCTAAGGGTGACAGTCTGAGAAAAGGTTCACCGAGAATACTGCCTTTCTCTTTGTTCCATATTGTTTAACCCCAAGAGAAGGGAAGACTATATCTGGTAATCCTATAGGGGATCTAGTTTTGTTTGCATTCGAGAGAGTGACCAACAGGCTTTACCTAGTTTTAGACGTAGTTGTCGGGGATAACTCTAAATAACAATACTAGTATATATACAATTGATATATGACGAGTATTTAAAAGGTGTGAAAGAAAACTTACAGTGAAGCAGCCCCACAATACAGTTATATATATATGAAAGCGGTAAACGAAAGCGGATAAACACCTACCCGTTGTAGAGCTTCCATGCTGTTTTGTTAGTTGTTCAACAAAGAAATTAAAGAAAGTTTTGATAACAACATATATTTGAATTCAAAATCAAAGGAGAAAGTGCCTTGAAAAGGGTGTTGGGGCTTACAGCTCGAGGAGAGGCCTGAGTTTTAACGATGATCGCACCGTTGTTTTGAAAATTGTACAGAGGTACTTATACAATATGTGAGGCCCAAAAAGTTTTTATGTACAAGGGGATGGGTCTTACACTCTATTAGAGGCCCAAAGATTTATTTAACGAAATGAAATGGGACTTACAACGCGAGGGGAACCCCAAATGACTTTTGTTTTGAAATGGCGATCGCGCCGAGATTTTTTTAACGCAAAGGGACTTATACAATGTCTGAGGCCGAAAAAGGTTTTGGTTAAAAAAGGGATTGGGTCTTACACTCTATTAGAGGCCCAAAGATTTATTTTGTACAAGAGATGAGACTTACAACTCAAGGAGAGGCCCGGGGTTATTTGTTTGAAAACGGCGATTGCGCTGAGGTTTTTGAAAACACAGTGGGTCTTATACAATATCTGAGGCCCAAATCATTTTGGTTTCAAAAAGGGGTTGGGTCTTACACTCTATTAGAGGCCTAGGAGTGTTTGAAAATGATTGATGAGGGTTAAATTAACCAAAACCCTAATTTTGTTTAAAAAGGAATTAATTTTGTTAAAAAATTAATAAAAAGTATTGAAAACATGTGAAAAAATGAGTGGTGATCTTGGATCAATGTTTCAAAAATCATGTTTCTATCCACAAAATGATTGTAAACCAATTAAATTTGGAAATTCAATGAGGAAAAAATATTTTAAATGTTAAAAAACAAATAAAAGATTAATTCTTTGTAAAAATATCAAGTATATGGAATAAATAATATTTTTGGGAAATTTTGGCAAAATAAAATATTTTAACATTTTTGTAAATTATTAGAAAAAGAATTAACTCAAAATCATTAAAACTCAGAGAGAAATTAATTTTTGAATCAATTAAATAAAATCACAAAAATTCAAATATTTGAATTTTAAAAACGGCGCCAAGAACACACTAAGAACACGCGCGAGTTCTGGGTTTGGCCCGATTTGCATTTTCTATCCAATCTCACTGAATACTTGATGAAATCACACAATCCACATATCAATCTGCTCGTTTTCACCTCACGATCATGTCTATGGTCTTTAATCTCATTTATTTTAAGCATGGAATAAGAAATCAAGACAAAACCTCAAGAACCCTAAAATTTGCATGAAGGCTGAGAATTTTGATACACGATTCAAACAAAGTAATTAATTGAGGGGAAACATTCTATGCATGATTATGAACATTTGGCAAAAGTATTGTGCGAGGAAATATGCATAGATTAAGAGATGACCAAGTTTAGGCTTACTTGAAGGTCGTGACAGCAAGAGCAATGTGATTTTTAAGTTGGAGGTGTTACAGATGATTTGTGATGATCTGAACAGCTTCCCTACGCCATATGGAGTGTGTTTGAATGCTTGGACTTGATTAGAAATGGTTGGATCACTTCATGGCATCTCAAATGAAACTTGGTTGAAAACTTGAGCAACTGGCTGGTGATTCTGAGAAATCAGTGTTACAGTTGTGTGTTTAGTGTTTGATCAGCTCACATATGATGTTTATGAGGTGTTAGAGCAATTGGTTTGAGTGGAATTGCTCTCTACTGAAAAATTCGATAGTGACTTGCTAAGAATGGAATTTTTGAGAGTGAGAAGATGATATTGAGAAAGGAAAGTGTTGTAGGCCTTTGGTGTACTTAAACTGAGCACAAATAATCTCTATTTATAGTAGAGCAAGTTTGTTTTGCAAGCAATAGGGAATGGCAACTGGTACAGGTCCGTGGCCAATTGTGTCACGTTGGAATCTTAAGACTCCTCTAGCCATTGACCATAGGTTAGAGCACAGGCCTTTGGTTCCCTAGTTCAGAGATCATCCTTGACTCATTCAGTTGGAAAAGGCTCAGTTCATGCCACCTTGGTGCATCCATTGAATACTCCAAAACAAAATTAGAGTCTTGTCCCCTTTTTAGGCATTTTTAGGTTTGGCATGCTACTTTTAGTTCCAAAGACTTGAGAGGCTTATGGATCAGTTTTGTTCCTCCTTGGTCTCCCCCTGAGGTGTTCAGATGGATAAACTTGTTTGTCATTTACACAATTTGTTCAAATCGAGCAAAATTCACAAATCTGCCTTGCCATGACAGTTGCAGCAAGGCATATTGCCATTGTTATAACTCTTAGCTCAAATGGAATTTGATGGAGTTCTTTGCCATTTTGGAAAACTCTCATATGATATAACATATGTGTGATCATAGTTTGTCTTGATACTTTTTGGATCCAAGTGAAAAATGCCCCTACATTTTGAAAAAAGTGAAACAGATTCTGACTTAGTGAAAATTTCACTAAGTGTTGGAAAAATGCCACTTTTGTGTTTCCAGCCATTTTGATCACTCCATAACTTAAAATCCATGAGGAATTGGAATGAGCTGTAGTTGACACTTTTAAAGTATGCCATGAGATCTACAAATCCATCTTTGGATCAGCCAAAATGCTTGCTTGGATCACAAGTTATGATCCTTGGAAGTTGGTACCCTAGCCACTTTGTTCCATATCTTAGAAAATTTCTAAGTTTTTTATGGTTACCCCTTTTACAAGTTATCCCACTTTTCTTAATTTTTATTGATGAATGATGATTCCAATCACACATTAACATCATTTTAGGGTTAGGGAACCATAATTGACCAAAAAATCAAAAAGTCAAACTTTGACTTTTGGGCACAGTTGACTTTTTATCAGATGAATTCAAACTGTGCGATCCTCTATGAAATCAAGTCCTTGACCTAAATCAAACTTAATGGATTGATTTAATAGGTGTTATAGGGTGTATTGAATCATGTCCCAAGGCTTGGGAGCATGTCTTGGTCAAAAGTCAAAGGCACGATTGACTTTTTCTTCAAAAACCCTAACTGTGGTTCTGATGAACTTGAAACTTGTGAATCAAGCTTCTTGGATTAATCCATTGTTGTAAATGGATCAATGTAGTGTATTTGAGACCCTCAAATCATGTCTTGAGGTTTTGGCTCATGCTTTGTCCCAAAAGTAAACTTAGGGGTGAATTAGGTCAAGAAACCCTAATTCCTGATTTTTGGTGAATGCATCCCCTGAGGCTAAATTGACTTAATGATGGGGTCCATGAGGTCCCTTGGAGTATCTTAGGTTATGATTTGAAGCATTGGCTCATGCTTAGATGAAAATTTCCATCTAGAGGCCCTGGTCGACCAAAATCCTAATTTGGTGACACTGGCGATCTTGAGGCTTAATCCACTTGGAATGTTGCAGCCTTGTGCTTGATCCTTGATGTGGGAGTCCTCTTGATCCATTATGGATGTTTGAGAGGTTTAGACAAGTTGAAGATCATGTCATTCCTTGATTGATCCTTTGTCTAAATGCTCTAAGAGGGCTCAAAACCCTAATTCTTTGATTGTAGTGAATGCTCACCCATCTTTGGGGAGGCTAATGAGTATGAAAGTTCATCCACATTGTGGTGATAATTTGCACAATGATGGGAAATCTTAGTGGTTAAAATTTGGGATATGACAGATGCCCTTATTTAATCTTCTTAGACCCAAAGGTGTGAATGGCGAAGGTATTTAGGCATTCGGGGTGCAAGAGGATTAAATATCGGAATACCCGAAATTTTGATGGCGGTTATGAATGGCAGTTTGCTCATCCATCTTCTTTTGCTAAGCGATGGTGCTTAGAAAAGGTAAAAACTTCCCCTCGATCCTGGTTTCCTACCAAGGAACTAGTCTAAGTTTCTGGTGTAAACTTCCCCTCGATCCTGGTTTCCATCCAAGGAACTGGTCTTAGTTTTTGATATAAACTTCCCATCGATCCTGGTTTCCTACCAAGGAACTGGTCTAAGTTTCTGGTGCAAACTTTCCCTCGATCCTGGTTTCCTACCAAGGAACTGGTCTCAGTTTCTTTTGTCAATAAACTTTATTGACAAGGGACGCTATTAGTAGCGGTTTTCCTCAAACTTCTCGCCGAATTTTCGTGGGGAGATGCCATTTAATAGAAAAAGTTTTGATGTCTGACTCGCTGGGGAAACCCATTCATCTGAGTTATGGATGTGTTCAAACTTCTCTGTTGGAGATGCCATTTGTTGACTTTACTGGGGAAAGCAAGTCTCTTGAAAGACTGCTTTCTGCTTGGGGGTATTACGTCATACTTTTCTCGAGGTCTTCTCGGAGAAATGCCATGTGATGCAATCCAATTTGGAGGTGCTGATGACCTCATTTGATAGCAAATTTTGAGAGAGAAATTGCTATATTGCCGAAGCTTTGATTAAAAGGTTTTCTCTGGGGATTTTCCTTAATCCAGGAAAGCGAAGATATTATCTTCAATGGTGAAGAGTGACGTTCGTCGAAGATCTTCTTGTTTTTCAAAGGTTCAAGTTATCAAAGTGGTCGAGGGCCAACTCTAATCCAAAAATAAACTGGAAGAGAGACTGTTCAGACGCAACACCTCCTGACAAGGACGGAACTGACAACTCGAGTGACAAGAGGACTTTTATCACTAGGGGATAAGGCCGACTAGAGTGATAGTGATGCAATATAAATATGAATGTAAATCAATAATTCATGATGTATGTATGTATATGCTGACAAAACTGACACGACATACAAACTGACGGATGAACACAACTGGATACTCGGCCACTGCGGGGGATGAAGAGGTATCATTGGTTCAAGATAACAATTTTTCCTTGCTTAGGAGAGATAGTCCCTGTGGGGAACAACCTTGTTCGGACTTAGGAGATAAGAACTCGGACGGGGAGTGTCAGATGAAACAT
Source organism: Lathyrus tuberosus (assembly GCA_022829125.1). Classification (NCBI taxonomy): domain Eukaryota; kingdom Viridiplantae; phylum Streptophyta; class Magnoliopsida; order Fabales; family Fabaceae; genus Lathyrus; species Lathyrus tuberosus. Next base: position 19,889,554 of record JALAZF010000050.1, read on the forward strand.
GGTCTCTGACACAGTTGATCCTTCCTTCAGGTGTACTGGTTTAGAAAGAGTACTTTAATTCTGCACTTTAAATCTTAACTGCCTTTGGGAGAAGCGATCGATGTTCTTTCGATGTCCAACAGTCAAAAGAAATTGCCATCTTTATTTGAAAAGCAGAAAATTTGACAAGTAAATTCATTTTTGTTTTATTTCAAGAATCGTTAATCACTATAAAACGTCGTTCTGTAAAGCTAAAATAAATAAGAATTGCAAACAAAAGCACAATGGCTCAAATTTTATTGATAGGATGGAAATAAGCTAAGCGCGTGATTCCATGGAGTATTTACAAAGTTAAAAAATGGTAATTTAAGGCAAAAATGGCTACATTGAAACATATCGACCGTTATCCTTCTACCAACTTTGAATTTTGGACATCCTGAGCTTCTGTCGAAAATGACCCTGACTGGAGTTTTCTGATGGATGGCATTACTGCTGCTGAGGATTTACCTGTGTCAGACGTAGTTACTTGCCATGAATCCCTAACTTTTTCCTGGATTGTACTTTGAGATTTCCAATCCACCGGGATGATTTTTTATCATGTCTCTAATTTTTGCCTGGACCGCCCTTTCGGGTTTTCAATCCACCGAGACGTTTTTTTTTATTTTAGGCGAAGTATTTCTTGACTACGTCAACATTCGTTGGGTCAGAAAACTCTTCTCCATCCATGGTTGCAAGTCTCAAGGCACCGCTTGAGAAAGCTTTCTTGACCACATAGGGGCCGTCATAGTTTGGGGTCCATTTTCCCCAAGAATTAGTGAGAAATGATTGTATCTTCTTGAGCACAAGGACTCCTTTCCTGAAGACACGGGGGCGAACCTTTTTGTCGAACGCTTTCTTCATTCTTTGCTGATACAAGTGACCGTGACATAGAGCCGTTATTCACTTTTCCTCGATCAAATTCAGTTCATCGTGTCTGCTTTGACACCATTCAGCTTATGTTAGCTTAACTTCCATCAATATCCGGATTGATGGAATCTCTACTTCTATGGGGAGCACTGCCTCCATGCCATTTACTAGAGAGAAAGGGATTGCCCCTGTTGAAGTGCGGATAGATGTGTGATAACCGTGAAGAGCAAAGGGTAACATCTCATGCCAATCTTTGTAGGTTACAACCATCTTCTGAACAATCTTCTTGATATTCTTGTTAGCCGCTTCTACCGCTCCGTTCGTCTTAGGTCGATAGGGAGATGAGTTATGGTGTTCAATTTTGAACTCCGCGCACAACTCTTTCATCATTCTATTGTTCAAGTTAGATTCATTGTCAGTAATGATCTGGTTCAGAAACCATAACGGTAGATGAGATTTTTTTCATAAAGCGGACCACCACTTGTCGGGTTACATTAGCGTATGACGCAGCTTTGACCCATTTAGTGAAGTAATTAATGGCTACCAGGATAAATCGATGTCCATTTGAAGCCTTGGGTTCGATCATACCAATCATGTCGATTCCCCATATAGAAAAAGGCCATGGGGAAGAGAGAACTTTGAGATGCGTTGGCGGTACATGGATTTTGTTGGAGTATATCTGAAACTTGTGACACCTCCTCATGTACTTGTAGCAGTCAGATTCCATTGTCAACCAATAGTACCCGACTCTTAGAATTTTTCTTGCCATTGTGTGTCCGTTGGCATGAGTGCCAAAGGATCCTTCGTGAATTTCTTTCATCAGCATGTTTGCTTTTGGTCTTTCTATGCATCGAAGCAAGACCATGTCAAAATTTCTCTTATATAGTGTGTCACCGTTCAGGAAGAAACTGCCAGCCAGCCTTCTGACGGTCTTTCTGTTCTTTCTGGGTGCCCCAAGCGGGTACTCTTGTTTCTGAAGGAAGCATTTGATATCGTGATACCAAGGTTTGTTGTCTATGACTGCTTCAATCGTGAAGATATAGGCGGGCCGTTCAAGGCGCATTATGTCAATCTTAGGTATGTCATTCCATTGACCTACACTAATCATGGAAGAGAGAGTAGCTAATGCGTCAGCCATGTGATTCTCTTCACGAGGGATGTGATGAAACTCGATTCTGTTGAAGAATGGTAACAACCTTCTCGCGTAATCTTTGTAAGGAATCAGTCCTGATTAGTATGTGTTCCAATCTGCTTTGATCTTATTGATAACCAGGGCTGAGTCGCCATATACATCCAAGTTCTTGATCCTTAAGTCGATCGCTTCTTCGAGACCCATGATACAAGCTTCGTATTCGACCTCGTTGTTTGTGCACTTGAACGTAAGTCGGGCAGTGAAAGAAATGTGGGTACCCTGAGGTGTTATGATGATTGCCCCAATTCCATTTCCATAATGGTTGACAACTCCGTCATAAATTAGTCCCGATTGGGAACCTGGTTCTGGCCCTTCACTGGGTAGCGGTTCATCGCAATCTTTCATCTTTAAATACATGACATCTTCGTCTGGGAAGTCAAATCCGACTGATACTTGATCGTCAATCGGTTGATGAGCCAAATGATCGGCTAAAACACTTCCTTTAACGACTTTCTGAGCGTGGTACTCGATGTCGTATTCTGATAACAACATCTGCCAATGGGAAATTCTCCCCGTGAGAGCAGGCTTTTCGAAGACATACTTAATCGGATCCATTTCGGAGATTAACCAAGTGGTGGGACGAATCATATACTGGTGAAGACGTTTGGCTTCCCAAGCCAGAGCGCAGCAAGTTCTCTCAAGCATCGTGTACCGAGTTTCACACTCAGTGAATTTCTTGCTCAAATAGTAGATGGCAGACTCTTTCCTTTGTGTTTCATCTTGTTGGCCAAGTACACAACCCATGGAGTCTTCCAAGACTGTTAGATAGATGATTAGTGGTCTTCTTTCAACTGGATGTGATAAAATCGGTGGGTTCAACAGGTATTCCTTGATACTGTCGAAGGCGATTTGGCAGTCTTTTGTCCAAACACAATCCTAATTCTTTTTGAGTAATTTAAAGATTGGCGTGCATGTCGCGGTCATGAGGAATATAAATCTGGAAATGTAATTCAAACGTCCCAGGAATCCCCTGACTTATTTTTCAGTCCTCGAAGAAGGCATTTCTTGAATGGCCTTGACCTTGTCCGGAACAACCTCAATTCCTTTTTGGCTGACGATGACCCTAAGAGTTTCCCTGAACGATCACCGAAGGTGCACTTGTTGGGATTCAAGCAGAGTTTGTACTTCCTTAACCGCTCGAATAGTTTTGACAGGTGGGTCACATGCTCCTCTTCTGTTTTAGATTTGGTAATCATGTCATCGACATATACCTCTAAAATTCTGGTACATGTACAGAGTTCAGATGTCCTATAACATGCCATTCGACATCTGGTCTGACATGAACATAAATGGCAAGGTATATATACATAATCATGGTACTTGAAAAGATAAAATCAAGACACACAGAATTGTTAACCTAGTTCGGTTTAACACACCTACTCTGGGGGCTACCAAGCTAGGGATGAAGTCCACTATTAGTAGTACCAATTCAAAGCTAAACTCTTCGTTTACAGCTTATCACTCAATCACTACCCAATGACCCTTCTACCTAGATCTTCTCTAGCTATGAGAAACTCTTCTCACTCCCAATCATCGCAATGATGTCTAGCAATCGACTATCCGCCACTGCATCAACGACTCTTCACCTATTCAACAATTCTACAAGGAAGACACCCTTCAAAGACACAACTTAGAGTTACTTAAAAGCTTCCTCCAAGAACAATACTCCTCTTACTTAACAGCTTTGAGGATCACACTTACAAACTGTCCAACTCACATGTCGAGTGGTACAGGAACCAACCCTAATACTAGAACTTCTACATCTTTGGTTGCGTTACAATTCTAGGTTACAATGCATCTATATATAACCTATTCCCAACTGGATTTGGGCCTACAAAACCACAGCAAATGAGCTGCTACAAATCAGCAGAAACTTCTGCTACATAATAGGACTTCAATCTTTAACTTCCTAAAATATCTCCATATTTAGAAAGTATATATTCTCCAATTACAGATTTGAATCTTCAGATCTTCGCCACATAGAATTTGCAAATTACTCCCTGAATCTTCTGCTTCTGTTAAGACATAACAGAATTATGAATTCTCTTCATTTCTGGCGCGATGTCGAATGAACCTGCATGGGACATCTTGATATGACATGTTGTTCCAGATGTTGAAACAACATCAGCTCAACATGCTCCATTGCACATTAGGACTTCTTGCTCAACCTGTTCTTCTTTAGCAATAAACACTATCCTATCTAACATATTGCTGCTATTTATTTGTTTTACAAAATTAATGCCAACCCTTAAAATTAGAGAACTAACATTCTCCCCCTTTGGCAAATTTTGGCTAAAACAAATATATAAACATTACAACTCAGATTCAACAACAATTACAACATTACACTACCTAACAGTAACTCTCAGTAGCTACTGAGAACAGCAAACATGGAGAATCATCTTCTTGGGAATACTTGAATGATGTTAGGACATCATGTTTGACAAATCTTCAAGCATCACCTTCAGGCATCACAGCACAACAACTTCAGGCAGCACATTAGGACTTGAGAGGTAGAAAGTCCTAAAGTCATTTGATGCACATGAGGAAGAAGATATCTGGTGTACATGAGGAAGAAGATTTTTAACACTCCCCCTTAATACAACACATTTCTTTTTCCTTTCAACTCAGACCCGGATTCATTGTAGAAGACTCCTCCAGAAAAGAAACGTCTGTCGTAACATAAAGGACTAATGGTGGCATGAGAGAATTTTGCACACCTTAATTGATCAGACGCCCCCAGTCAACCTGTGGCATAAGATGAAACTTAAGAAGTATCAATCTATCAACACAGGTAACTCAGAACACAAGTCACAACTATGTTCATAACTCAGGACACAAGTCACAAAGCACTTAACACCAACACACAAAAATGACACCCTCTTCGACATCTCTGCACATAATTGGAACTCCAGACTCCCCAGACTCCAAACAAGGCCTCTGCACAAAACCAATTCACACACCCTTTCTCCCCCTTTTTAGCCAAAAATTGGCAAAGAAGACCCTCACAGAACCAGACCCAAGTGATGCTTACTCAAATACGAACAAACGCCATAATACTTGTGAAACAAAACACTCACTTGGCTGAAGGAGGAGAGAACAACCCCTATAAATAGCTGACCAGTAACTTTGGAATTAACAAGCCTTGAATATGTCAAGGTTCTTGGTCAAAGAAACGCTATTTTAGGTATCAAAAACTGCATTCAAATTCAATGCCTACCTTCCAAAACTGCCTTGACTGCCTTAAATGTTTCTCAACTGAATTTTACCATAAATTAAGCCAATAACGTTCCATGCATAGGCAGAGACACGTGTTTCACCTTATCCTTGCACTACCGACCAGAATAATTCCTTGTTTGGCCTAAGAGAAACATGTCCTGTACCATGTTCTGACATCTTACCAAAATAGTTTGTCTGTTTGTTCACAAGGTTATCAACCCAAGACTCCACAGAACCTAATACATTCCAAGCACATTTTCTTGTCCATTGGATTCTGAGATGGCTTTTCCTAATCCCTTCTAGATTCCTTCAAAAACAGCAGAGGAAAATAAAGTCACCCAGATACAACAACTTTGCTTTTCAGACCTCTCCTGTATAGGTACACAGCTATGATATGTCCCATCATGATGTTTGACATCACACAGCACAAACTTGACCAGCACACATGCTACACAGAAATCAGCACTCTTACAGCAATAGGCTTAACATTCAATGCCCTTTATGAAATCACACCAATAATGCCACATTCTGGTATATGTTGAGCAAGATCTCACCATGTCCAAAAAAAAAAACAAAAGCCCATTTGATTTGAAATTCCTCAAATGTTCCATAACAATTGTCTTTAGATTACTTGCAACACAAGATAAGAGCTGTCACTACCTTATGCTTGTATTAGAAGAACCCACCTTAACTTCAGCCAACCTGAACACACCACTTGACACCAACCTTCTATCCTTACATTCACAAGCTCCTAATGAAGTCTTCATCATGAAAGTAGCCATGTATTTCCAGAACTACTTACCATCAAAATTAGAATCTGCCAATTCTAATCCACATTATGTCAGAACTGCCACTTCAGACGATAATGCTGCTTCTTCCAACTCCACAAGTAGGTACACAACAATCAATAATGTTGTAACAATATGTAGGACACCAGCACAAGATAAAAGAACACACCTTCTGTATTTCAATCAGGTAGTCATAACCACTTGATCACAAACAACAGCTATACCGAAGGTCAACTAAAGGGAGTCACAACAGACAACTAGACAAGATAAGACCTAGGCTCATCCTTTTATGTACACTAGGACAACTTCTACCAAGTCACACCTTTCTGGCATTCAATGTGATAAAGGAACAGGTTCCCAAGACCAAATTCCCACGCCAAAGACTACTTTGATTGGTCAGGCAATACAAACAATGACTCTTTATCCATTATAAAGAACAAGCCTCCTTGCTCCTATTAGCACACCAAGGGAGGAATCATGAGTCAGTCTAACAAGAATACAGGAAAGAGACACATGCAGGAAGTCAATAAGCCAGATCCTCAGAACTTGAAGGACACAATACTGTCCACAGCTGGAGCAGCTTCAGAAGCAACAAGAACACGAAAGACATCAGAAACAAAGATGAACACCATCAAGAAAAACCAAGTATAACTTCAAGCTTCTGATGATGAATGGGATGAAGATTGGAAAACATTTCTTGATTCGGGGGGTTGGGATAATCTTTAGGCTCTTTGTTTGTTGCTTTGTCTAATCTTGTATGCTTTCAGTAGTGCAATAAAATTCTGTTTTCCTTTAAACTAAAACAAATGCAATAAGGATCACAACTGCACAAGACACATCACATCACACTTAATCCCCATGTATGCAAATTCCTGATTCGCTTCAAAGTAAGTGCCAACACAAAAACAACAGAAATATCAATCTCCCCCTTAACATCACACGTCCAGCTACATAAAATTGGAACACTCTCCCCCTAACAAGAATAACATGTGCTTCTTTGTACCTTGAAGAATGGAAAACATAAGACGCATCTTCATGTCTTCAAGAGCTCACTCTTTGTTCAACTCACAAGTTAAACACACTCATCACTTGTACCAATACTCACATGATCCCAATCTGATCAACTATTCTCTATCTAAGACTATCAGTACTCCTTTGCAAGAAGAAAAAACTTTAAATGAATGGAGAACATGAGACTCATCTTCATGTCTTCAAGAGCGCACTCTCTGTTCAACATACCTGCTGAACACATTCACCTACTGCTTGACCCTCACATCAGTACATAAATCAAGTAGTGACTTGTGATCTCAAGAGACAGACACCATAACATTCTGAACAGAATGTTCTGTCCACAGAAGTTGAGACATCAGTCTTGACATCCAGTTGCACTAAGAAAACCACCACATTTCAAAACAGAATCTCCAAACTTCCCCCTTTATGCCCCATCACATCACAGCAGCATGAGAGTAGTATTCTCTCATCCAACTCTATAATATATAATCAATCACCTAGTCTAGCTTCACACGATCATTCAGATGATACTTCCAGAGAAAAAAAAACATGCCTCTTTGATCTTTGACCTTCATGTCAAAGAAGTCTGCTAGCAAGAATACTTCTTGAAATCTCAGGTTCTCCACTCCTGCAGCAAGGACCAGAAATAAACTGACCTCGGGAGTAAATAACATGTTGATCACTTCACATATCTAAGATAAGTTCCAGGGCTAGGAACTTTTTAGACATACCACCCAGATGCCTCCTCTTCCAGATCAGGAGTAGGTTCCAAACTCATGTGATTAACCCACATTAGTTTAGCACCCAGAGCATCTGTTATGCTAATCCTTCAGATAATAGAATTCAGCACAATTTTGACGTGATGTTCAAACACAAGATAGGACATCATTCCAAAGAACACATCAAGAGATCGAAGACTGGCGATTAGCCCTTTTAGGAATAGAGGCAAAAGTAAATTACTTCTCTTCCTTACAACTTCACTTATCAATGCCTTTATGAGTGGACTTGAACAATAATCTTCAAGTATCATTGACAAAGTAAGTTGAAGCAGTCTTGCATATATCACCATAGTACATACATTTAGAGAAGAACATCCTTCTCAATTGCAACCTCAGGAGTTTTCAGATAGATACGCAGCGGATCAAAACACAAACTCCTCAAAACCTTCAGGTGTGACATATCAGTCCTATCATCATAATCCAGGTGACACCACAATACCACAGGTTTGAAAATAAATCAAACCTAACATAACCACCACACATCAGCTTGCCACTGTCAGTCACGAACAGTCCATCCTCCACTTCTAGGGACCATTCTCACACCTATCTGAACTTCTCCAAGTTCAAACAACTTTTCAGTAGAAAACTTCTACCTTGACCATGAACCAGAAAGTATCTTCCCTCGGATCTCATCCAGATACAGAACAGGATGACCTGCTCTGATACCAATTGAAATTCTGGTACATGTACAGAGTTCAGATGTCCTATACATAATCATGGTACTTGAAAAGATAAAAGCAAGACACACAGAATTGTTAACCCAGTTCGATTTAACACACCTACTCTGGGGGCTACCAAGCCAGGGATGAAAGCCACTATTAGTTGTATCAATTCAAAGCTAAACTCTCCGTTTACAGCTTATCACTCAATCACTACCCAATGACCCTTCTACCTAGATCCTCTCTAGCTATGAGAAACTTTTCTCACTCCCAATCATCGCAATGATGTCTAGCAGTCGACTATCCGCCACTGCATCAACGGCTCTTCACCTATTCAATAATTCCACAAGGAAGACACCCTTCTAAGACACTACTTAGAGTTACTTAAAAGCTTCCTCCAAGAACAATACTCCTCTTACTTAACAGCTTTGAAGATTACACTTACAAACTGTCCAACTCACATGTCGAGTGGTACAGGAACCAACCCTAATACTAGAACTTCTACATCTTTGGTTGCGTTACAATTCTAGGTTACAATGCATCTATATATAATCTATTCCCAACTGGATTTGGGCCTACAAAACCACAGCAAATGAGTTGCTATAAATCAGCAGAAACTTCTGCTACATAATAGGACTTCAATCTTTAACTTCCTAAAATATCTCCATATTTAGAAAGTGTATATTCTCCAATTACAAATTTGAATCTTCAGATCTTCGCCACATAGAATTTGCAAATTACTCCCTGAATCGTCTGCTTCTGTTAAAACATAACAGAATTCTGAATTCTCTTTAGTTCTGGCGCGATGTCGAATGAACCTGCATGGGACATCTTGATACGACATGTTGTTCCAGATGTTGAAACAACTTCAGCTCAACATGCTCCATTGCACATTAGGACTTCTTGCTCAACCTGTTCTTCTTTAGCAAGAAACACTATCCTATCTAACATATTGCTGATATTTATTTGTTTTACAAAATTAATGCCAACCCTTAAAATTAAAGAACTAACAAACTCAACTTCCTTGTGTATCATGTCATGAAAAAGAGTAGTCATGGCCCTTTGATAGGTTGCCCCGACATTCTTCAACCCGAACAGCATTACCTTGAAACAAAAAGTACCCCATGGGGTGATGAACGAAGTTTTCTCCATGTCTTTCGGCGCCATTTTTATCTGATTATAGCCCGAGAATCCATCAATGAAGGAGAAGACTTTGAACTTTGTTGTACTGTCAACTAGCATGTCAATGTGTGGTAAAGGAAAGTCGTCCTTTGGACTAGCCTTATTTAGATCTCTGTAATCCACACACATTCTGACCTTTCCGTCCTTTTTTAGAACTGGTACGATGTTGGCTTACCATTGAGGATATTCTGATGTGGCGAGGAAACCCGCGTCAATCTGTTTCTGTACTTCCTCTTTGATTTTGACGGCCATGTCTAGATGAGTTCGTCTCAACCTCTATTTTACTGGCAGACATTCTGATCATAACGGTAGATGATGTTCCACGATGCTGGTATCCAACCCTGGCATATCCTAGTAGGACCAAGAAAATACATCGGGAAATTCTTTGAGAAGCTTTATCAAGTTTTGTTTGACAGTTGGACTGAGCAGTGCCCCAATCTTGACTTCTTTTCTCTCTTCTTCTGAACCTAATTTGATCGTTTCCAACGGCTCTTTATGAGGTTTGATGGACCTTTCCTCTTATTTTAATAATCGGGAGATCTCTTCCAGAATTTCTTCGTCATTTTCTTCTTCAACCTCAAATACCGGGAATTCAAAGTTGGGAGAAGGCATCGGATCGTATGTTTCAATGGGGTTTAAAACAAGCAATCTGCATGACGTTATGATTTGTTTTTAGAAGAGATAGAGAGAATGCAAGAGTGTGTGCAGTGTAAATTTTTTGGAAAACTGCTTGTTTTTATTGTTTGAATTGTTTTTTAGGATTACCATTTTCTGAAAAAGCGAAAAGAGAAAACAGAAATTAATGCGGAAATTACATAATGACGTTATTTTATTTATGATCTTGTCGATTCTTGAAACTACAACCCTATAAAACAAAACTCTGTCGCTTTGGGCCAAGCGAAGAGGGATATTTACAAAAAGTGAGCCCTATCAAAACATCTGTTTCACCTGGGCAGTGTGAAAGGTTAAAACAAAGACGACAATTACTTTGACTTATGAACAATCTTCGGAACATCGACTGCAACCCATTGCCGGCAAGCTCCTCGGTGAATCACAAAGTCTGGTACCTTCTTTCTTGATTTGTCTTCAGAAATAACGCTGATTTCTGGTGGACCAGGATCGTTGGAATCTGTCTCCCAGGCAGAGTTGTCGTAGGAGGATTCCTCTGTTGTATTTTGCATAGTATTTTTGCTCTCAGGTAAATCTCCCCATCCAGTTGGCTGGATGTCTCCGAGCCTGATACGAGAGCTTTCAGGAGCAGCGTACTTGACTAAGAAGTCGTACTTGCCACTCGGTTGTCCTAAGGTGTCCCATATTTCCTTGGAACTGGAGGAGTCATCCCTTTCGATGACGTTGACCTCAGGAAAAGCATAGCTAATGAATTCTAGTCCTGCAAACTTTGCGAATTCATCGTCGTGCTGGATATTTTCTGAATGTCCTGAGTGTTGATCCCATGACATGGTGGGGACGCAGGTATTCTTTTCAATGATGCTCAACTGATTTTCATTGTTCGGCTGATTTTCTTGCCCCGAGTCTCCTGGGTACGGCTGCCAGATAGGCAGGCCATCCATTGGGCCATAGTAGTCGTGGTCAAAGTTATCTTTCATTAGAGTGTCTTCCTCTAATGAGTTTGGTGGAGCATGTCATCCTTCCGGATCACAATCTTCGTATATCATTTTGACATCCGCTCTCGGTATAAATCTTGGACTCTGTGCGGGATAGCAGAATGACGCAGGCACCTCTTCCCGAGATATATAACTGTCCTCGTTGAGATAGGACTTTCACTCTTCATCTGTATCGGAGGAGTCTCCTTCGTTGATGGTATGTACTTCTTGAGTCACTGGGTGAAGGAAACCTCCACTGTGGAAGAAGTCCTGAATGGGATGAAAACTTTCATCGTTAGTAGCAGTCTGGGTACAGGTTGAAGAAAAACCAAGACCCTTCTTTGTTTTGTTATCAGTAGGAATGATAAGTTGTCCCCATCCCTTTGCATTGCTACTTTGGATCACCTCGAGAGCATCTTTGTACGAGGAGATCGATGTTCCTTTCTCTAATTGATTCTCATTACCCACCGAAAATGCCTGGAACTGGGTTCCAACAACCTCCTCGGGTTCTACACAAGTGGACAATGATAGGTTACTCATGATCAAGGCTTTTTCTCCACAGACCGTGACGAGTTGGCCATTCTTGACAAACTTCAGCTTCTGGTGAAGTGTCGAAGTGACCGCCCCAGCCTGGTGTATCCAAGGTCTTCCCAACAAACAACTCTATGTTGCTCGGATGTCCATGACCTGAAAAGTGACTTGGAAAGTGTGAGGACCGATAGCTATGGGAAGGTCGACTTCGCCGATAACTATTTTTCAGGATCCTTCAAATGCTTTGACAACGACCTCACTGCCTCTCATCGGAGATCCTTTGAATGATAGTCGCATTAGAGTGGACTTCGGCATAACGTTGAGAGCCGATTTGGTATCTACCAGTACGGTGGCTAAGGCATCGTCCTAGCAGTTAAATGTGATATTGAGCGCCATGTTGTGACTTTTGCCTTATTCTGGTAATTCCTCATCACTGAACCCTAAGTTGTTGTAGGAAGTGATATTGGCGATGATGCTGTAGAACTGTCTTATCGTTACATTCTGTTCCACAAAGGCTTGCTCTAAGACTTTCTGAAGAGCTTCCCTGTGAGCTTCGAAACTGAGTAAAAGTGATGACACAGAGATTTTTGAAGGAGTTTGTAATAGCTGATCAACAATGTTGTATTCACTCCTTTGGATGAGCTTCAGCATCTCATCATCATTCTTTGAAAGGTCGGGATCACTGGATTGACCGACTGGTGGATTGGGAGCTTCTGTCTGAAGTTCCTTTTCTCTGTTAGGTTCTCCAACTCCTCTGTTGAAGATTTGACCGCTCCGTGTTACTCGACTGATGTCTGCGATATTCACGACGGAGGGTAATGGAATTTCCTTTCCATTCTCAAATGTTGTTGCACTGAATTTGTAAGGGATAGCTTTATCAGACTTGTACGGTACTGGTCCCGGCAGATAGATAACTATAGGAGCCTTTTGATTTTTCTGACCATTGTAAGCAACTTCAATCAGTTCCTGGTTAAGAACCTTCGATTCGTCAAGTAGAGGGATGATGGCACAAACTTCTTTGATCCTTTTGTGATCAGAGATTACAATAACATCTTTGATCTGGTCAGCGAAATAGTCGGGCATCAAGTTGATGGACCCCGAAACTCGCGGTCTAACTGACTCTGAAGGGCTGCTCGCATGAGGTAGCATCCTTGGTTATTTTTCGATCAGACTCTACAACGCTCGTAGTTATGTGGTGGTACCTAGCCACGTCCGCTTTGAATGCAGTGTAACCTTACTAGGTCCGCTTCTATAGATCGAACATCCTGACTTTGATGCCTAGTAGGGTTCCCGTTAATCATACTAACTTGTTGTGTGTCTTCGTCTAAATAGATCGAAAGCCACCAATGATTTAACATGTGTTGCAAAGTTCTTTGAACGAGAGCACATCCTTGGTCACTCTCACAGCATACGGTACAGTTCCGATACTCATGCGAAGTCAGAAAACTGATCTGGACTTGCTTAGTGTGTAATTCTACCAAGCTGGTATTCATCAACCGAATATCGAAGATCTGAATCATATTGATGTGATAAGGATTTTTATCATGGTAGTCCTGGATCCATCCAAGATCCATCTGACGCTGGAGGGCCTCTTGTATAAAAGAGCATCCCTGATTGTTTACCGAGAAAATCAGACAGGAATTGTAATCGTGTCGCGGTAGATTATGATACTGGCTTTTCCTTGAGTGCATTGCCACTAAGTTAACATTCATCGCACGGATGTCGTGGTTCTGAATGATGTTGGAATTTGCATAAGTCATGTTAACTCCACGAACTAAATGCTCTTGGATCCACCCGAGATCCAATTGTTCCTGTAGAGCTGATTGCACCACAGAACATCCTTGATTGTCTTTAGAGCAGATATCACACTAGTGATAATTGTGAGGTGGTATATGGCCATACCCGCTCTGTCTGCAATGCATCTTGACCAGATTGGTCCTCAATAAGAGTACATCATGAATTTGATAGCTGTTGTTAGACTCTTCTTCTATCAAATTTACTGCAGCTTTCTCGTGTTGAGGCAACGGGTTCGTGAGAACATTCGGATTCGTATCTTTGAAAGATAAGACCCCTCTCCTAACAAGTTTTTGTACGTCTGATTTGAAACTGATACAGTTTTCTATGTTATGCCCTAGTCCTCCTTGATGGTAAGGGCAAGTTTGATCTGCTTTAAACCAAAAAGGCAGATTCTCCGGTACTGTAAGAGAAGACCTGGTTTGGACGTACCCCTTGACCAGTAAGAGTGGAAACAATTCTGCGTACAACATCGGTATAGGGTTAAACCCTAGTGGTCGCGTTGTACGGTTGTTGTTGTACTGAGGACGAGCCTGCTGAAGAGGCGGTTGTGTCCTTTGCTGATATTGTTACTGATTCGGTTGCTCTGCGAAACCTGAGGTTGATACGTTGGAACAGGCGCAGGGTTGATAGCAGGAGTTACAGGTGCTACTGGTTGGTATCGTCGCCTTTGCTTTCCGAGAGAGATATTCCCAATATCCTGCTCTTTTTTCTTAGGGAGAGCACTACCGTATCGTTTTGTACTACTTGATGATCCAGCGTCTGTAACTAAACGTCCTTCTCGGACCGCTTCCTCAAGATGAACTCCCATGTCCACCATCTCGGTGAAGTCACTGGGCGCACTGGCGACCATTCTGTCGTAGTAAAATGAGCTCAAGGTTTTCAAGAAGATCTTTGTCATCTCTTTTTCTTTGAGAGGTGGACAAATCTGGGCGGCGATTTCACGCCATCTCTGAGCATATTCCTTAAAGGTTTCCTTATCCTTTGGCGACATGGATCTGAGTTGATCTTTGTCTGGTACCATGTCCAGGTTATACTTATATTGTTGAACGAAAGCAGCGCCAAGATCTCTGAAAGTGGCGATCTTAGTGTGGTTTAAACCTATGTACCATTTGAGTGCGGCACCGGTTAAACTATCTTGAAAATAATGGATCAGTAGCTGGTGGTTCTCTGTCTATGTTGACATCCTCCGAGCGTACATCCCCAAATGGCTTTGAGGGCAAGAGTTACCCTTGTATTTCTCAAATTCGGGCACCTTGAATTTGGGCAGAACTTTCACATTGGGGATCAAGCAAAGGTCTACGGCGTCCTTTCCAAATAGATCCTGGCCACGAAGGGCTTGCAGTTCCTTTTGCATTTCCAAGAACTGTTCTTGGAACTCCTTCATTTTGTTATCCATACTTTCGTTTCCACCAGAAGGTATCTGTGGAATCTGTCCTTTCGGGACAGTGTGTACCACGGGTGGTGGTATAGTCATTACAACAGTGACTCTTGGCGCCTCCCGAAGTTTTAACCTTCAGGAGTTGTTGTCATGCCCCTAGAATCTTTACTTTCCCGAAGTTTGTAACCTTCAGGCCCAGCGGTTCCTGCTGCAGTTTCCGGATCTTTAGTTATCGGCGGAATATATCCTTCTGGGATATAATTGAGTGGCATGCCCCAGGGACGATCTTTTGGCATGTTATACCAAGGATCAATCCTTTCCACTATAGACGTTAATATGATCTCTGAGATCACAGTTTGTTGTTGTTGCCTCTGAGTTGTTGCCAGAGCTTGCATGTCACCGTGAAGTTTTCTCAGATCCTCTCTCAGAGCGTCGATTTCTTCTCTCAGCTCTCTGTTCTCTTCCTCGAGATTATCCATTTTCTTCTGAATGTTGGCCCGAGTATTTTACGAATGAGACAGTTTGACACTAGAATCAAGACACAGATGTGAGATTCGCCGGGAAGAAGAATGTGTTTATACGAGAATGATGAATGATATTCAATGATTATATTTAGTTTTTTTTTGTTATTCAAAGTAAACTTTGACAATTGGATTGCAAATATCAAACAGTGGGGGAACCCCGTTTTATTGAATTCAAAGATTGCGGAAATGGAAATACAGTCATTACAAAGTGCTGTAAAAGGAAATCTAAACTTATGGGTCCCGAGTCCTCTCTGAGGAGAGCTCAGGTGCTGGTTCTGGTACTTCCCTTTTCTTTGACCGGGGCTCTTGGGTCATTGTCGGGTTGTCATTCCTTTGCCAAGTGAAAGGAGCGAACAAATTCCTTTGATCTTCTTGATTCTCTACAGCATGTTGCTCTAAAATCTCAATCAGAGCATCTTTATCTTTCAATAGTAGCTATATTTTCTTACACTCCACATTGAGAACATGGTACTTGTTCTTCTAAGACTTTATCTCCTGTTGAACTTTGTTGAGAGTAACCTGAAGTTTTTTCGTATCAGACATAAAATAAAGGACAGGGTCCCTTAATGGAAGAACTTCTTGACGAGGGTAAGGCATCCTCAGCTTGAGAGCTCTAGTTTGTACCGAGTGGAGATAAGGTTCCACCGAGACACGATCTGGTTTTCCTAGAGACTCTCTTCCTTTTCTATGAACGTGTTTCCAGGCATGCACTATTTCTGTCTTTAGTGCTCTATCATGTTCTCCTTCCTTAAAGAAAAATCCTTCCAGATGAGCATTACGCGGGACATGCCTCATCGGGTATCCGAGATGACGACGAACTAAAACTGGATGATAATTAATTCCTCCCTTAGTTCCTATGAGGGGTACATTTCGGAAGTTTCCACAACAGTCAATGATTCTGATCCCGACATAGATTCGATTGTACCAGTCGATGTCAGAGTTGGTAAGAGACATGATTCTCTGCGACCAACGTAAAGTACTCTTTTGATCCCAAAATACAGCAGACTTTGGTAAATGGGAAATGAACCATTTGTATAGCAGGGGTACACAGCATGTGATCATTCCTCCGCTGTATAAATTCCTTAAGTATACAGAATGATAAGCATTTACGAGCAAGGTCGGTACAAGGTTTCTAATTAGAAAAATGTTAATGGCATTAATATCAATGAAGTTATCAATGTTGGGAAACAGAAATAACCCGTAGGTAAGCAAAACAAAGCTGCTTTCGAAAGCGCCCTCGTTCCCTATACTAGCAAAGTACAGAGCTTTCTTTATCAAAAACTGGGCTGGCAAACCTTGGATACCACCCGTAATGATCATGTGAGTCCTGACTTCTGACTCGTCCAAATAAATTGCCCTTGTAATGGTTTGATCTTTTGGAATTTCTTCCAGTCCAGAAAATGGAGCTTGATCAGTGATAGCTAAATCAGTCAGGTGAGAGTACTCCTCCAGTGTTGGTGCTAGCAGATAATCCGAGAGTGTGAAATAGTGATAAACTGGATCATAGAACTGGATTAGCATGGACAGGATTCCTTCAATTACATGGACCCTTAACAGAGACAACAGTCCTCCATGCTTAGCTCTGAAAGCCTCAGGGTTGGTGATCATCCTCGCCAAACCTCTTAAATCCCCTAGTTTTGGAACCTTGAAGGTGTACTTGTGAGTCTTCCTTCTACCGAAATCAATAACGCAATCTTTTTCTCTGACATTTGCAATCATTGTCTTAGTTTAATTTGAAAAAGAAGAGACTAGAAGAGAAAATTTGTCTTTGTTTTAATGTTTTTTAAATGAATGTATGAATGCAGCACACAAAAACATAGAAAAAACATGGGGTCAAAGGGTCGGTATCATGAAGTCAAGGCTCTACCCATCCCCAAAGGTTATACTGGTGATTTTTGTACCTGTCCTCAAAATCACTGACCCTTCTTGGGATAACGACAGCAAGCGGATCACCAAGCAAGCTGTAGCATCTTAGAGTAATCTCAAATGAGGGTAGTATCGCGTGACAACTATTTCCGATAGCTTCCTCACTACAAAATGGTTCCAGTCTACTAAAATCCCCAGCTTCTCAGATAACCCAATCGAACAATCTGCTTTCAACAACCGAAATCGTATAGGCATTGAATCCGCAAAGGGCATCTCCACTGATTCGATGGTCGACCGGGACCTCTTATTTGGGAGTCACTCCCTGTAAGATTACCCGTCTAGTGGCATCACTTATCTTAGGTGTATACTCAATCTTTCCAGATGCGGCATCACACGCATTCCCATTAGAAGAAAAATAAACACGGATATCAATTAGGAAAAGCAGTATATATATTTGTCCTACCATCCTAGACCTCTAGTCCTATGATCCTATACAGATAATGACTCCCTAGCATAGTCGCCATTTCTGTGGTACTTTGTGAACTTAAGGCTTTCTACCTAAGACTGTGAGAGAGAAATGCCTCCCACTGTGGTTTCCATTCTTCTGTAGCACGATTTTTGTGGTTTCGAATCACTATCGCTTTGGTACTACAGTTCGATTCATTTTTAATTCTGTGAAGTTGTTTAAGGAAGGGAAATAGATGTCTCCAATTAACCCTGCTTGTATACTGAGTTTAAACAGATGACTGTTGGTTTACAGATGCTATCAAAATAGGGGGGTCTGTCTTAGGTTATTTTGCTTAAGAATACAGTGAATGGACTATTTGCGGCTTTTGGTAAGGTATTAGATCTGATGCTTTTGGTTGATTGACGTATGGAGGTACTGGACTTTGAGTTTTTGATTAGTATGCTCGCTAAGATTTTGCAATCTTATGCCTACGTATTCCCGTTTAACGAAATAGGGAAATCAGAACGATCGTAGTTCCCTCCTATTCTAAGGGAGGAAAAGATGTTTTGGTGTCTTGTTCAAAGCCCAAGATTGAAGCTAAAAGTGATTTGTATCTTGTTCAAAGCCCAAGATATGAAGCTGAAGGGTTTTTTGTGTCTTGTTCAAACCCTAAGATTGAAGCTAAAAGGTTTGACTGAGAGTGAACTTGTCATCTCTAAAGAGGAACTGTTGATGTTCGTATGCCTTGATTAAAGCACAAGTTTGATGCTAAAAGATTGATTGACTCAACCAGGGATTTCTCTATACAAAGCCTAAGAGGAGGCAATTAACCCTACAAGAGGGTGTTTATTATTTGTCTCGTACGAAGCCTGAGATAGAGGCTAAAAGGGTTGACTCAACAAGAGAGTACTAACAAGTGACTGACTCAACAAGAGAGTGCTTTTATATGTCTTGTACGAAGCCCAAGACGGAGGTTAAAAGGTTTGACTCAACAAAAGAGTACTTTTATCTGTCTTATACGAAGCCCAAGACGTAGGCTAAAAAGGTTGACTCAACAAGAGAGTCTTTTATACTCAACAAGAGAGTGATTTGCTGTCTCGTACGAATCCCGAGATAAAGGCTAAAAGGAAAGTGATTCAATAAGAGAGTCTTGAAAAGTGATGGACTCAATAAGAGAGTCTCAAAAGGTTAACTCTGCTAGGGGGAATCATTGTACAAAGCCCAAGAGGAGGCTGACTTTGCTGAGGAAGGATCATTATACAAAGCCTAAGAGGAGGCTATACTTCTGTCGAGGATTCTTGAGATCCCGAGGCAGGTCCAAGAAGGGAATCAATCCTTGCAAGGGAATGCAAAAGGAATTGATAGATCAGAAACCTTGAGGCTCTGGTTTGAGATAGTGTTATCTGACCCGGGTTGGGGAATTTTGGGAGAAGGACGGGGTTTTTAGAACCCGTAAAGTTTTAACTCTAACTGGAGATTAATCCAAAATCTGGGGTTTCTCCTATGTTGTAGGGAACTTGAGAATGTCTTTGAGACTCAAGGGAATTAGACTGTCCAAGTCTACTGGTAGAGTTTTATCTTTTGTATGATGCCCAAGAGGAGGCCGACTCGTTTAAGGGATGAGTATCAACCCTAAAATTGGTCTGAATGTTTTGACTCCTTTTAGAAAGACAGCTCTAACAAAGGATGACTAAGTTATGTCCTATACCTTTAGGAGGTCGTGAAGGTCCTTGTACAAAGCCCAAGCGAAGGCATGATAACTTTTAAGAAGCCGAAGGGTCCTTGTACAACGCCCAAGAGAAGGCGGGGATGCTTTTAGGAAGCCTGTGGGTCCCCAAACCAATAGAAGTTCATGAAATGCAATTCACAGAGAAGAGATCATTCCAGTAAAGTTCAATAATTTGGAAGAAACTCAAGATATGCTATTCACGGAGAATAGATAAACTCTGGGGAGTAGAGTTTCTTTGAAAATTTCTAAGGGTGATAGTCTGAGAAAAGGTTCACCGAGAATATTGTCTTTCTCTTTGTTCCATATTGTTTAACCTCAAGAGAAGGGAAGATTGTATCTGGTAATCCTATGGGGGATCTAGTTTTGTTTGTATTCGAGAGAGTGACCAACAGGTTTTACCTAGTTCTAGACGTAGTTGTCAGGGAAAACTCTAAATAACTAGACTAGTATATATACAGTTGATATATGACGAGTATTTAAAAGGTGTGAAAGAAAACTTACAGTGAAGCAGCCCCACAATACAGTTATATATATATATATATATGAAAACGGTAAACGAAAGCGGATAAACACTTACCCGTTGTAGAGCTTCCATGTTGTTTTGTTAGTTGTTCAACAAAGAAATTAAAGAAAGTTTTGATAACCACATATATTTGAATTCAAAATCAAAGGAGAAAGTGCCTTGAAAAGGGCGTTGGGGCTTACAGCTCGAGGAGAGGCCCGAGTTTTAACGATGATCGCACCGTTGTTTTGAAAACTGTACAGAGGGACTTATACAATATGTGAGGCCCAAAAAGTTTTTATGTACAAGGGGATGGGTCTTACACTCTATTAGAGGCCCAAAGATTTACTTAAAGAAATGAAATGGGACTTACAACGCGAGGGGAGTCCCAAATGACTTTTGTTTTGAAATGGCGATCGCGCCGAGATTTTTTTAACGCAAAGGGACTTATACATTGTCTGAGGCCGAAAAAGGTTTTGGTTAAAAAGGAATTGGGTCTTACACTCTATTAGAGGCCCAAAGATTTATTTTTGTACAAGAGATGGGACTTACAACTCAAGGAGAGGCCCAGGATTATTTGTTTGAAAACGGCGATTGCGCCGAGGTTTTTGAAAACACAGTGGGTCTTATATAATATCTGAGGCGCATATCATTTTGGTTTCAAAAATTGGTTGGGTTTTACACTCTATTAGAGGCCCATGAGTGTTTGAAAATGATTGATAAGGGTTGAATTAACCAAAACCCTAATTTTGTTTAAAAAGGAATTAATTTTGTTAAAAAATTAATAAAAAGTATTGAAAACATGTGAAAAAATGAGTGGTGATCTTGGATCAATGTTTCAAAAATCATGTTTCTATCCACAAAATGATTGGAAACCAATTAAATTTGGAAAATCAAGGAGGAAAAATTATTTTAAATGTTAAAAAACAAATAAAAGAATAATTCTTTGCAAAAATATCAAGTATATGAAATAAATAATATTTTTGGGAATTTTTGGCAAAATAAAATATTTTAACATTTTTGTGAATTATTAGAAAAAGAATCAACTCAAAATCATTACAACTCAGAGAGAAATTAATTTTTGAATCAATTAAATAAAATCAGAAAAATTAAAATATTTGATTTTTAAAAACGGCGCCAAGAACACACCAAGAACACGCGCAAGTTCTGGGTTTGGCCCGATTTGCATTTTCTATCCAATCTCACTGAATACTTGATGAAATCACACAATCCACATATCAATCTGCTCGTTTTCACCTCACGATCATGTCTATGGTCTTTAACTTCATTTATTTTAAGCATGGAATAAGAAATCAAGACAAAACCTCAAGAACCCTAAAATTTGCATGAAGGCTGAGAATTTTGATACACGATTCAAACAAAGCAATTAATTGAGGGGAAACATTCTATGCATGATTATGAACATTTGGCAAAAATATTGTGCGAGGAAATATCCAGAGATTAAGAGATGGCCAAGTTTAGGCTTACTTGAAGCTCGTGACAACAAGAGCAATGTGATTTTTGAGTTGGAGGTGTTACAGATGAGTTGTGATGATCTGAACAGCTTCCCTACACCATATGGAGTGTGTTTGAATGCTTGGACTTGATTGGAAATGGTTGGATCACTTCATGGCATCTCAACAGCAACTTGGTTGAAAACTTGAGCAACTGGCTGGCGATTCTGAGAAATCAGTGTTACAGTTGTGTGTTTAGTGTTTGATCAGCTCACATATGATGTTTATGAGGTGTTAGAGCAATTAGTTTGAGTGGAATTGCTCTCTACTGAAAAATTTGATAGTGACTTGCTAAGAAAGGCATTTTTGAGAGTGAGAAGATGATATTGAGAAAGGCAAGTGTTGTAGGCCTTTGGTGTACTTAAGCTGAGCATAAATGAGCTCTATTTATAGTAGAGCAAGTTTGTTTTTCAAGCAATAGGGAATGGCAACTAGTACAAGTCGGTGGCCAATTGTGTCACTTTGGAATCTTAAGTCTCCTCTAGCCATTGACCATAGGTTAGAGCATAGGCCTTTGGTTCCCTAGTTCATAGATCATCCTTGACTCATTTAGTTGGAAAAGGCTCAGTTCATGCCACCTTGGATTATCCATTGAATGCTCCAAAGACTTGGGAGGCTTATGGATCAGTGTTTGTTCCTCCTTGGTCTCCCCCTAAGTTGTTCAGATGGATAAACTTGTTTGTCATTTACACAATTTGATCAAATCGAGCAAAATGCACAAATCTGCCTTGCCATGACAGTTGCAGCAAGGCATATTGCCATTGTCATAACTCTTAGCTCTAATCGAATTTGATGGAGTTCTTGGCCATTTTGGAAAGCTCTCATATGATACAACATATGTGTGATCATAGTTTGTCTTGATACTTTTTGGATCCAAGTGAAAAATGCCCCTACATTTTGAAAAAAGTGAAACAGATTCTGACTTAGTGAAAATTTCACTGTGTTGGAAAAGTGCCACTTTTGTGTTTCCAGCCATTTTGATCACTCATAACTTAAAATCAATGAGGAATTGGAATGAGATGTAGTTGACACTTTTAAAGTATGCCATGAGATCTACAAATCCATCTTTGGATCAGCCAAAACGGTTGCTTGGATCACAAGTTATGATCCTTGGAAGTCGGTACCCTAGCCACTTTGTTCCATAACTTAGAAAATTTCTAAGTTTTTTATGGTTACTCCTTTTACAAGTTATCCCACTTTTCTTGATTTTTCTTGATGAATGATGATTACAATCACACATTAATATCATTTTAGGGTTAGGGAACCATAATTGACCAAAAAATCAAAAAGTCAAACTTTAACTTTTGGGCACAGTTGACTTTTTATCAGATGAATTCCAAAATGTGCGCTCCTCTATGAAATCAAGTCCTTGACCTAAGTCAAACTTGATGGATTGATTTCATAGGTGTTATAGGGTGTTTTGAATCATGTCCCAAGGCTTGGGAGCATATCTTGGTCAAAAGTCAAAGGCACGATTGACTTTTTCTTCAAAAACCCTAATTGTGGTTCTGATGAACTTGAAACTTGTGAATCAAGTTTCTTGGATCAATCCATTGTTGTAAATTGATAAATGTAGTGTATTTGAGACCCTCAAATCATGTCTTGAGATTTTGGCTCATGCTTTGTCCCAAAAGTCAACTTAGGGGTGAATTAGGTCAAGAAACCCTAATTCCTGATTTTTGGTGAATGCATCCCCTGAGGCTAAATTGACTTGATGATGGGGTCCATGAGGTCCCTTGGAGTATCTTGGGTTATGCTTTGAAGCATTGGCTCATGCTCAGATGAAAATTTCCATCTGGAGGCCCTGGTCGACCAAAACCCTAATTTGGTGACACTGGCGATCTTGAGGCTTAATCCACTTGGAATGTTGCAGCCTTGTGCTTGATCCTTGATGTGGGAGTCCTCTTGATCCATTGTGGATGTTTGAGAGGTTTAGACAAGTTGAAGATCATGTCATTCCTTGATTGATCCTTTGTCTAAGTGCTCTAAGAGGGCTCAAAACCCTAATTCTTTGATTGTAGTGAATGCTCACCCATCTTTGGGGAGGCTAATGAGTATGAAAGTTCATCCACATTGTGGTGATGATTTTCACAATGATAGGAAATCTTAGTGATCAAAATTTGGGGTATGACAGTTCCCAAATATTTGGCAAACAAATCTTCCATCGTATGTTTTTGGCATTTCGACCGTGTATACATGGCTTCGCCTACTGTAAGCCCATTGTGTAAGTTAAAGAAACGTGGTTGTATGGCAAGTATAAAGGAACTATGTTGATGGCAGTGGCACATGATGGGAAAGCAAACATTTTCCCAATAGCTTTCGCATTGGTCGAAGGTGAAACAAAGGAAACCTGGAGCTTTTTTTAAGGAACCTGAGGTTACACTTGGCACCACAACCTAATTTGTGTCTAATCGCAGATTGACATGAATCGATAAAGAGTGCATATAAAAATCCCCAAAACGGATGGCAAGATCCACCATCTTCACATTTCTACTGCATTAGACACATTGCGCAAAACTTCTTGTACGAGATTAAGGATAAAGCACTACGCAAACAACTTATTAACATGGGTAACAAATTACATTTCTATTAGCTGAACTATTTTTTCATTCTTTTGCTGTGTTTTTTATACCATTTCTATTACAGGTTACGCATTGACGGAGGCTACATTTAACTACTATCGCGGGGAAATCCGAAGAACAGACATTGAGGCCTCACGTTGGATAGACAACATACCTAGGGAGAAGTGGGCTAGAGCATATGATGGAGGGAAACGTTGGGGACATATGACATCTAACTTGGCAGAAGCCATGAACTCTGTACTAAAGGTAACCCGAAACCTTCCAATCACTGCATTGGTCCAATCTACATACTATCGTATGCGTTCCCTCTTTAGTAAAAGAGGCCACAAATCGACCAAAATGCTGGCTACTGGAAAAGTTTTCACGGATGGTTGCAACAAGGGAATGGCTGATAAAGTAGCCAAGGCTAACACACATAATGTCATGCAACTTGATTGCGAAAGATTATGTTTCATGGTGCAGGAAAAAATAAATCAAAATGATGGTCGTCCGACAGGTACTTTCAGTGTTGACTTGAGGAATCGGTGGTGTGACTGTGGGAAATTTCAGGAATTTCACTTACCATGCTCCCACGTTATCGCAGCATGTTCTAGTATACATCAAGACTAAAAATGAAGAAATTCGTGTACCAGATCTGAGATTTAAAGGTTGCACACAATGCTATTTATAGAAAATAGAAAAATAATTAAATATTTCACTGCTCGTCCAACGGGTGGCCGAGCATCATCATGCCATAATTTATGTTTACTAAAAATGATGATTTTGGTACCACATGCATGAGTCTATGTTGTTGCATTTTATGTTATGTGGCATTGCATATTTATGAATAAATGATGTTATTGATGACGTGATTTTACATGATGTATGATGATGATGACTTGATGATTATTATGTTGTTTGATGATACTATGACGATTTCTCATGAACTGTTGATGCTGGTGTATTTGTATATCTTATCTTTATATCTTGTATAATGATTTGTGATTACTCACCCTTCCTGTTTGAATGTTGCCTCCGCGTGGGTAACGTGCAGGTGATCAGGATTAACTCTCTTGGTACGTGAAGATTTAGCCTTGAAGTATTCTGGTTATTTCCATTGAGTAGAGGGTCTTGCTCTGATACGAAACATCGGGTCGGGACGTTTGAGTCGAACCATTATGTTTTTTTCTTTTTGACATCACAACACTATGAGTTTTCTTATTTTTAAGACATTTTTATGTTACGATTTTGATTTTCCGCTGCATAGTATTTGATTGAATTTATGATGACAGAACCCGTGTTACGGAGTAGGGCATTATTATGATGTTTTATGACTAAATATGGCACCCTTGTGGTGATGTAATTTGGAGATCTATGGTTGAAGTGGATGGAGTCAACGGTATTCTCTAGTTTCATGTCTGTTTTAGTAAATGGTAGTCTGACGAAGGAGTTTGAGGTGGGAATGGGTCTTAGACAGGGAGATCCACTTTCTCTATTTTTGTTTGTCATTGTTGCGGAAGGTCTATCTGGTTTGGTCAAAAGATTTATTTGTAATGGAGAATTCACTGGTTTTCATGTAAAGGAAAATTGTGTGGTCGACATTCTCCAATTTATCAATGATAAGCTGTTAGTAGGCGACGGTAGATGGAAACATATATGGGCTCTCAAATCTGCTCTTAGAGGATTTGAAGCGATTTCGGGTCTTGGAGTCAATTTTTTTAAAAGAAAGCTTATTGGAGTTAACTTAAATGCTCACTTCTTGGATGTTGCATTAAATTTTCTTTCTTGCAGGTTAGAAGGCATAGTGTTTAATTTTCTAGGCATTCCTATTGTCATGAATCCAAGGCGCATCTCTTCTTGGAATTTCTTGCTGCACAAGATGGAATCATGTCTCTCAAAATGGAAAGGTAGAATGTTAAGCCTTGTAGGAAGGATTGCGTTATTAAGGTTTGTTTGGAGCAGCTTCCCGGTTTTTCTGTTGTCATTTTACAAAGCTCCGGTAAAGATTTGCAAAGTTATCACCAAACTTCTAAACAATTTTCTTTGGGGAGAGGGAGATGGAAATAGGAGAGTTCATTGGGCGAGATGCGAAAAACTCTACTTGCCAACTTATTTACGCGGTCTCGGCTTCAAAAGAGTAGAAGAATTCAACCTCGTTTTGCTTTTCAAATTGAGGTGGCGCCTCTTAGAGAATAGGGATTCTTTGTGGATTGAAACTTTGAGGACGAGGTACGGAGATTCTACTTTCACTGTTTTCTTTTATTTTCACTACTAGATTTTTTTATCTATAATAGACCCTATTTTATATCACTAATTTGTCAAACGCTATTAAATATATTATCCTAACACCTATGATAGTGCTTTTGTGTAGGGCGCTATTATAAGTTATAATAGGTTAAAAAATTCCGATTACTCTTTAATGTATATTCGTATAACAAAATCCACCATTTGATTGAAAGTTATTATTGTATATGTCAGGTCTATAAAATTTAATACCAATCGGAAATCATTTGACATGTCAAAAAAAATACATAAAAACGAATGTCTTACAAAACTTCATGAAAACTGTTAATTTTTATCATTCTCATTATCATATCATAAGAATTTTTATTAATGTGAAATTTATAGGCATAATCTATATAATAATAGCTTTCAATCCAACGGTGAATTTTGTTATATAGACATAGAGTGAAGAGTTATCAGAGGTGTCATGTTACTAAGTTTGACACATTGATGTCATTTGATCATGACCCAAATATATATATATATATATATATATATATATATATATTGATCGTGAAGGCTGGATCAGATCCTGCAGAATCGGACCGCCGAGTGCGTCAGAGATGCTGGTCGTATGGAGAGGAGGGGGTGTACCTGCAAGGTACTCCGACGCTCAAGTAAGAAAGGGTCAGAGAAAAGGGGCAAGTACAAAGTATGAATTCTTAGGGTGAATATTGGATACCTGACCCTCTCAAGCAAGAGGGTTTATATAGAGCCCCCGGCGCGTGGCCAACGGTCCTATTTTCGGGGCGATATAACCGTTTTTCCCAAAGAATAGGTAACTTCCCAAACTAGCCGTTATGCCGGGCAGGGTGCCAAAAACTAGCCGTTATGTCGGTCATAGGCATAGTTCTTGGCACCTGCCCATAACTGTTCGGGGAGCAGTGAAGCCGTGCGTGACAAGAAGTAATTCTGGGGAGGAACGTTGCATTCCTTGCCCGGTTGGGGGGGCAGAAAGGTAACTTTTTCCCCTCTGTGGATTGGACTTAGGCAATTTGGGCCGCTCTGGAGCAGAAGCGGATTAGGCTATGCCTAGCCATTGGTCCAGTCCAGAACAGGAGCCCCCCAAGTCGTTGCTCCCGAGCATGGGAGTGATGGCTTAAGGGCAGTTCGTTGCTCCGGGGAGCTAGCGTGGAGTCGTCGTTTGAAGACGAGGAGGATTGTCTTAATGCACCCGTGGTCCCTGGTGTTCGTGAAATTCGTGGTCGTGACCTTGTTGCCCGGTGTTCGGGGAGACTAAAGGTCAGTCAGAATTGGAATCGTTGGGACGCCACGTGTGCCTAGAGCTCCGTGTAGCAGTTACTAGGTAATGATGGCTAGTTGATAGCCATCATGACCTACGAGCGCGTCTACTGGATGTGCCCCTCTGTATAAAAGGGGAGAATCCGTCTCATTTGGGACTTTTTCGCTCTGATTTCTCTTCGTCTCCTTCAACATTCCTGCCCTTCACCGCCATCTGCCACTTCGACCACCGCTTCAAGCTTCGAGCAACCACTTCAGTCTTCTTAAATCAAGTAAGTTTCCGATTTTGAGCTTGTTTTACTCCTTTTTGTTGTCAATGGTAGGTTGCATGTGGCTGTGCCATTTTTCTACCTCTGACATGTCGCCGGAGTTAGTAGTATGTTTCGGTGAGTGGGGTGGTCCACGACGATGTTGCTACAACTATGGATGTGTGACCGCCTTGTCTGTTCATCATCTGAGTGGGTGATGAGTTTTCCGATAGGACATTCCCAGATTCCGGTGACACTTTATGATTTCCGGCGAAGCTTCAAACGGAAGTTGGGCATTAGTGCGGGGAAGCTCCTCACTCGGGATGATTGGCTTCGAGCGTCTCCTCGTGGGGAGGTGTCAGCTTTTCCCTTTGATGTTAGGGCTTAGGCCGGGGACGTTGTCCTCAGCCCTTTGCGCGCCCTTTCACTTGACTTAGCAGTGGAAGGGTGGGTTTGATTTACTATTGAATTCACTTTCTTCTCTGCTTTTCAGGTGATTGTAATGGCGACGGGGCCAGATAGAGAGGTTATTATAGATACATCCGAGGAAGAAACGGGCTCCGAAGATAATAGCAGCTTGATGGCTTTGAGTTCGGCGACTTCGAGCTCTTCCAGCGATGTCGGGGAGGAGGAAGAGTTAGACGTCATGGACGAGGACGTCGACGGGTTCTCCGCGGAGGAATGGGAGGTTGCTGAACCTGTCGAGCATGTGTCCACTTTCTCAAAGTCCTTGGTGGACGTTTTCATGGAGGCAGTGGAAGGTGCACTTCCCTTCCTTAGACGATCGTGTCTGTACGCACTTCGGGGACCGATTTACCATGTATGAATATGCTTTCAAGGAGCTGGGCTTGAGGTTGCCATTCACTGATTTTCAACAGTCGGTGTTCGAGCATTTGAGATTGGCCCCTACGCAACTGCATCCTAACTCATTGGCCTTTATCCAGGCGTTTGAGCTGGTATGTGAGCATCTCTCCATAGGGGTTACTCTTCCTTTGTTCTTCACCGTCTTTCATCTCCAACGGCAGCTGTCGGGAAAGAAGTATGGCTGGGTTTCTCTGAAGCAGCCCCGAAAGTTGTTGAAACCATTTTCGGAGTCAATACAGACGCTTAAGGAGCGTTATTATGTTGTCGAGCCCCTGTCTGAAGTTGCCCAAGATAGTACGTATGTCTGGGAGATTGAGGAGGATGAAGACGGGAATGACCTGCGCGATGAGGAGGGGAGGTTTACCAGGCAGAGAATCTATAAGTTCCCCATCCATTGGGCACCAGATCATTTTTCCAAGAAGCCCAGTGACTATGTCTTCCAACCGAGCGAGCTACACGGGCAGGACGCTGGGGCATACGAGGTGCTGGTGAAGTGGGTCAACTCCTTCTGACTTGCCGAGTGCTGGACGAGCAAGGGTAGTCCGATCTTCGAGGAGGACGGGAGCCAGAGGGTTGAGCATCGATTCATCAATATTAAGGCACTGCTAGAGTGCAAGACTCCCGAGGATGCCGAGAAACTGCTTGGTAGTCTTAGTTATTTAGATTTTGTTCGCGTCATTCCTTTTCCTCGTATCTAACATGCTCGTATTTTGTTTGTGCAGGTGAGATGCCTCAGGCCCACGACAGAGTTGTGAGGAATGCTCTTGCGAGGAACAAGGTCGGGGCAGCCCCTCCGAAGTCTCGGTTTGTTGGTACCCGTGTTCCTCCTCCGGTGCAGTCTCCTGTGGGGACCTCTTCTTCTCCTACTCCTGCTCCCCAGGGGTCTCCTCTTCCTTTGACCGGTAGATCCAAGCGAAAAAGGTTTAATGACGCTGTGGACCTCACTCGGGCATCAGAGAAGGGGAAGTTCGAGCTTTCTCCTTGCATCCATGATCGAAAGTTCTTCGAGGGGAATTCTCTGATTGTGCCTCGGGCAGAGTCTCTTCGCTTGGAAAGTATGGATCGCCCAAGCAAGAGGGCATTGGTGGCCCATGAAGCTTTTGCCTTGGTCAGGATGTTGGAGATGGCAGCTGTGTACGCCGAAGGTGATTCGGCGACTGAGGCCGAACTTACTACTGCCCGTGCTACCATGGCGTCCCTCAAGGAAGAAGCTAAGGGTGCCGACGATGCTCGGAAGAAAGCTGAGGAGGAGGTAGCTCATTTGAAGGAGGAGAACTCGACGCTGGCGGAGGAGAAGAAGTCTGCCGAGGAGTTGATCCAGCGGCTGAAGGAGGCCAATGCCCCGGGTGACGATGAGCCGGAAGATGTGAAACCATTGAAGATGAGATCCAAGCTGGTTGCCCATTTGCTGATGGCCGAGGATGATGGCATTGTCGTCGCGGAGGAGTCTTTTGGGAACGTCGTGCTCAACTGCGGGTGGTGAACCTTGAGCTCAATTTTTCTGTCGAGGGTACTCACTACCTGGCGCATGTTGAGGATGGTCGTATTATCATGCCCGACGGTCTCCTTGAAGGTACCCCCGAGGATCAGCCCGCAGAGGACCAGGGATCTCAGCTAGAGCCAGCCGAGCACGCGGATGAGTGAGGAGTTTGTATTTTTGATGTTGTTGTAATCTGTCCGGCCTGCGTGCCGTGTAATTACTTGTAATCTATTTTTGGGGGGTGTGGCCCCCGTTTCATGTAATTTAGTACAATCGTGGCCCTTGCGGCCACTTATTATGTTAAATTATTACATGTTTGATTCAGCCATTTGCATGATTTTACTAGCTTTTATTTTTTGCTAAGTATTGTACTGATGCTCGTTGTAAATGTATATATGCCCGTGATTGGGAGTATTTGACTTGCGCAAATATTTTAGGGGGATTGCTCGTTGTAGATGTGTTCGACAGTGAGGGGAACTGGTCGAACGACCGGGGAATATCCTGGCGGGGTGTGGAGCTCAGTTCGCGTTTGAGGCCTGAGTTCGCGGCGTGAACGTCCCATCGCAAGCTGGGGTTCTTCCAGTCATGGTACTTTGACGACAGCGATGCTCGATTGAGGACAGCTGTCGAGCAGTTATCCGGCTCGTTACTGAGCGAGGTTCTGCTTTATTCGTATGCGATGCTTGTACCTAGACGCGCATAGTGGTCAGTAGCTGACGTTCGTCGTTGCGACGGGTCGAACCGAGAATTTAGTTGTAGTATTGTTTTAGCTTTTCAGCGTTCCATGGTCGAGCAAGTTCTTCCCCAGTGAGATATTCTAGGTAGTAGGCCCCATTTTCCGTTTTTGCTCGGACGCGATAGGGTCCCTCCCAGTTGGCTGCTAGTTTGCCTTCGCGAGAGTCTTTGTGGTTTCTTCTTAGAACAAGGCTTCCCACGTCGAACTCTCGCCGTACCACCTTGGCGTTGTGCCTGATGGTAATTTTTTGTTTCAGTGAGGCTTCGCGGAGGGCTTCCCCGGTTGAAATTTCCTCGACGAGGTCGAGTTCTTCTTACAGTGACTCGTCGTTCATCTCCTCGTCTAGGGACGATTCTATCCGCCTAGAGGGCATGTGAACTTCGACTGGAATTACAGCCTCTGTCTCGTATGCTAGACGGAAAGGTGTTTCCCCGGTCGTTGAGTGTGGAGTTGTGCGGTATGCCCATAGTACGTTGTGCAGTTCCTCGACCCATGCCTCCTTTGTTTCATCCAGCCTTCGCTTGAGGCCTCGAAGGATGACTCGGTTGGCTGCTTCAGCCTGCTAGTTTGTTTGAGGGTGCTCGGTGGATGCAAAGTGATGCTTCGTGCCTAGTTGGGCGACGAAGTCTTGGAACTTCCTGTTCGGGAATTGCGTCCCGTTGTCCGTTACTATCATTTGGGGGATACCGAAACGTGTAAGGATGTTTCGTTTATAGAAACGCAGGATATTGAGGGCAGTTATTTTGGCTAGAGCTTCCGCTTCTATCCATTTTGCGAAATAGTCTACACCCACTATTAGGTACTTGTTTTGACCTGACCCTACCAGGAAGGGTCCTAGGATTTCAAGGCCCCACCAGGCGAATGGCCACGGGGAGGACATAGCCTTGAGCTTGTTAGACGGAGCCAGGTGCATGTCCCTGTGCCTTTGGCATTTATCGCATTTCTTCACGTGTTCTTTCACGTCGTTTTGCATGGTCGGCCAGTAGTAGCCTGCCCGGAGAGCCTTTCGAGCAAGGGACCTTCCGCCGAGATGTTGGGCGTTGATTCCCTCATGGATTTCGCGCAGGATGTGCGTGACCATTTCCTCCTCGACATATTTGAGCAGCAGAATAGAGAATCCCCGTCTGTAGAGTTTATCTTCTACCATAACATAAGAGCAGGCTCTTCGCCTGACTATGCTGGCCTCCTTTGAGTCAGACGGATGTTCGTCTTTGGCGAGATAGTTGTAGACTGGGATCATCCAGCAGTTGTTGTCGCCGATCACCTGTACGTCGAGTGTCGGGGAGGCCTTCTCGATACTGGGTCGAGGAAGTACTTCTTGTATGACGAATTTGTTTTCACCTTTCTTCTTTGTGCTGGCTAGTTTGGATAGCACGTCTGCTCGCATGTTATGTTCGCGGGGAACATATTTCACTTCCACTGTTGTGAACTTCACCATCTCCTTTTTTACCAGGGCCAAGTCCTCGGTCAGGTTGTCGTTTTTGGCTTGGTATTCTCCCCGGACCTGGAGGGCCACGAGTTATGAATCCGTGCAAATGACGACCTCTTCTGCGCCCAGGT
Organism: Lathyrus tuberosus; assembly: GCA_022829125.1. Classification (NCBI taxonomy): domain Eukaryota; kingdom Viridiplantae; phylum Streptophyta; class Magnoliopsida; order Fabales; family Fabaceae; genus Lathyrus; species Lathyrus tuberosus. The sequence goes on from JALAZF010000050.1 coordinate 19,922,136, forward strand.
CCTCGGCCAGGCGTAGCCCAACGAGGAAGGCCTCGTATTCATCCTGGTTGTTGGAGGTTGGGAATGACAGGGTGAGTGACACTTAGACGATGATTCCTTCGTCGCTCTCCAGTATGATGCCTGCGCCTCTCCCTGCCGAGCTCGAGGTACCATCAACGAAAATGGTCCATTTGTGTGCTTCGCTCACGGGGGGGTCTGCGAATGTCATTTCCGCGACGAAGTCGGCCAGAGCATGGGCTTTGAGGGCTTTTCTGCTTTCGTATTGGATGTCGAATTCAGACAGTTCCAACGACCATTTGAGCATCCTACCAGCCATGTCTGGTCATCCGAGCAGCTGCTTTATGGGTTGATCCGTTCGAATCACGATCGTGTGAGCCAAGAAGTAGTGTCTTAATCTTCTGGCTGCGTTGATGAGGGCCAACTCCACCTTCTCTATCTGTTGGTATCTTAATTCTTGTCCTTGTAGCGCTTTTCTCGTGAAATATATGGGCATCTGCCCGTCAGGTGTCTCGTGGATGAGAGTGGCGCTCACTGCTTCGGTTTCTACGGCGAGGTACAGGTACAACATTTCGCCGTTATCTGAGCGAGAGAGGACCGATGGCTCTGAGAGTGCTCGTTTCGGGTGGATAAGGGCCTTGTCACACTCCTCAGTTCATTCAAATGCCGCCTCCTTGTGGAGGAGTTTGAAGAATGGTAGGGTGTGCTGAGCGGACTTAGCCACGAAACGGGATAGTGATGCGAGCATCCCGTTGAGGGACTGGATAGATTTTTTGGACTTGGGCGTATGAAACTCGGAGAATGCCCGGCATTTATCGGGATTGGACTCAATTCCTCGTTCCGTTAAGTAGAAGCCGAGGAATTTTCCTGCCCGGACACCGAACGTGCATTTCTCCGGATTAAAACGCATTTTGTATTTCATGGCCTGTTCGAAGACCTTTCTCAAGTGGGCAGTATGATCGGTATCCTCGTGGGATTTCACAATCATGTCGTCCAAGTAGACTTCGAGCATGTCGCCTATTTCTCCCCGGAATACCTTGTTCATCATTCGTTGGTACGTTGCTCCGGCGTTTTCCAGGTCGAAGGGTATTACGTTGTAGTAATAGTTGCCCGATTCGGTCATGAAGGCCGTATATTTTTTGTCGGACATTGCCATCGGAATTTGATTATAGCAGGAGTAGGCGTCCATGAACGATAAAAGTTTAAAACCAGCAGAATTATCAACAAGTTTATCAATATTGGGGAGGGGCTAGGCATCCTTCGGGCATGCCTTATTGAGATCAGTATAACCAATGCACATGCGCCATTTTCCATTAGATTTTTTAACTAGTACAACGTTGGACAGCCAAGTGGTGTACTTGGCTTCCGAAATAAATTTGGCCTCGAGGAGGTCCTTTAAAGCTTTTTCAGCAGCCTCCGTCTTCTTCGGAGACTGCTTTCTCCTACGTTGTGCTATGGCCTTGACGGCCGGGTCAATTGTCAGCTAGTGACAGGCGACGGACGGATCCAAGCCGAGCATTTCTGCGGCGCTCCATGTGAAGATGTCGGCATTCTCTCAGAGGTATGCTTTAAACTGCTTCCTCGCAATGTTAAGCAGGTCTGCTCCAATCTTTACTCCTTGCTGGGGGTCTTCGCCGAACAGAACGATCTCGAAGTTGCCATCCGGGATGGGGCACATCAGATGGGAGTTGCCGCTGTACGATGTGGACGGGTTGGCCGAAGCTGCTCGTTCTTATGGTTGGTGTTCCTTGGGAAAGCGACTGTCGAGGTCGATGGATTCGACCTGGGGCAGAGGCTTGGCCTCCTCGGAGCTGATTGGCAACGCTAGCTTGCCCGACGCTTTAGGCTTGGACGCAATGGCGTTGAGCGCCTTTGTAGCTGCCTCGAAGCACCGTCGTGCAGCTTCAATGTCGTCGTGCAGGGTGGTGACCATTCCTTTTGAAGTGTAATACTTCATCTTCAGGTGGACTATTGAGGGCACCGCTACCAACTCGGCCAGGGTTGGCCTTCCGAAAATGCACCGGTATAGCGACGGGCAGTCGATTACTAGAAATTGCACCTTGATGGATCTGGCCATCTCAGCTGATCCAAAAGTTATGATCAGTTCTATGTAGCCCCACGGCTTGGTCACTGATCCGTTGAATCCCAGTAAATCGGACCCTATATAGGGGGTAAGGTGCGATTCGTCCAGTTGAAGCATTGAAAACAACTGGGATTACATGATGTCGACCGAGCTGCCCTGGTCGACTAGGATTCTGTGAACGTCGAAGTTCGCCTTTCGGGTTCTAATGAGTAAAGGTATGCTCTAGTTCGGGGATCCGCCGAAGAGCTTTTCCCGGTAGAAGGAGATGGGAACGGAGACCTTCTGGGCCTGATCGAGTGTGGTCACTTTATTGGAGCTTATGTTGATCAGATGCTCGAACTTGCATTTCACAGAGCCCACAGTGACTTTGTTGAAGCCCCCGCCAAATATGACCATGGCGGAGGGAAAAGTCTCCCACGGGCTGTGGGCCGCGAAATAAGCAGGGGCGCTGAGCCCATCCGGGACGTAGAAGTCCTCCGGTCTCGATATAGACATAGCGACCTGTATGTTGGCGTCTTCCGAGGAGGGCACTTCCTCCTCTATCTTCTTGGACTTCTGGGCGTCCTGCCGAGGAGTGTCCTTCTTCTTTGCAAATGGTTTCAGGTGCCCGTCCCTGATCAGTATCTCAACGACATCCTTCAGATGGATGCAGTCTTCTGTAGTATGGTCGTGACTTTTGTTGAAACGGCAGTATTTTGAGTTGTCCACGTTTGGTCTGTTCGGAAGTTGTTTGGGGAAGCGGACCCCCGCCTGTTTGAATTCCGAATTGGCACATTCGGACAAGATCTTTTCCCTAGAAATGGTCAAGGGAGTGTAGTCATGGAACTGCCCGGAGGGCCCTTTGCTGTCACGGGAGTCACGAGGACGGTCCTCGTGCCTCCGTTCGCCCCGACGAGATGTCGAAGCTTCCTCTCCTCTGGACAACCGAGCATTCTTCTGATGGCGTGATGCCCAGACGTTGTTGGCCGCAACCTTTTCTTCGTACTAAATATGTTTTTGGGCTTTGAGGAGGAGGGCGTCAATGTTCCTCGGTGGTGCGAGGCCAATGGCTTTAGAAAACTCGGAGCCTGGGCAGAGCCCTTGCTCGAGCAGAAACTTCTTCATTTCGTCTGTTGTAGGGACTTGTACAGCTTCCTTGTTGAACCTCTCGATATATGCGCGGAGAGGTTTGTCTTTCCCCTGGATTATGGCTCCAAGAGAGGCCTCAGTTTTGGGGTGGCGGTGAGATGTTGTGAAGTGCCGCGAGAACATCCTGCCCAACTGTCTCCACGAGCTAACGGACTCCTCGGGCAATTGCTTGTACCATGTCATCGCTCCTTTTCGGAGCGTGGTCGGGAACAGTCTGCATTTGATAGCGCCTCGTACGCCGCAGTAGTCTAACAGTGCATCGAGGTTCTCGATGTGCTCGTCGGGGTCAGTGGTCCCGTTGTACATGCCAAGTGACGGGGGTTTCTCCAAGCCTTTTGGGAGACGGGTAGCCAAGATCTCCTGGGACAACGGGCCGCGAGGCTCGTCGTCGCTGCTAGAGCTGGTGTATGATGGGGACCGAACGGGATGCTCGCGACGGCGGTTCCTTCGCGGAGAAGGTGAGCGGTTCCTTCGAGGAGAAGGTGAGCGGTTCCTTCGAGGAGAAGATGAACGGGCCCGTCCTTTAGACTTGATCGGTGGAGATTGCTCGCTTCTTCGAGTCCTCTTGTGGTCGTGAGCGTGCTGGTCACGCGGGGAGGTCTGGTCGCGCTTCCGGGCTGCGCGAGGATCAGGCTCTTGGCGCAGTCTTCGTTCGATGTCTCTCCGGGGATGCGGGCTCCTTGATCGTCTTTGGTTCCTCCGCGTGGGTGTGGATCTTGGACGGTTGGACTCTTCTAACTCCCTGATCCTCTCGTTTTGCTGCAGGATCAAGGTGTTGGTTTTGTTGATCGCCTCCAGGAGGGCTGCAACGGCCTGGTCGGCGTTGGGCGGAACAGGAACGGGCTGGACGTCAAGTGATGGTTGATCGTTGTTGCGATCAGCAAGGGTAGGGGAAGGAGAAGCAGTGTCTCCGTCCCTGAGGAAACGGGTATCTCGGAGGAGAGATAACTGGCCGTCAATGTCGGATTTGCTGACGGGGAGGATGGTGGTTTGGAGAGCATCCTTGGTGCGATCTTGGGAGGCCATGATCGTGATGATGTTTGAGAATGGTTTTGATCTTCGGTTTCTGAGGAAAGAAATATGGGGAGAACAATGATTCCCACAGACGGCGCCACTGATCGTGAAGGCTGGATCAGATCCTGTAGAATCGAGCCGCCAAGTGCGTCAGGGATGTTGGTCGTATGGAGAGGAGGGGGTGTACTTGGAAGGTACTCCGACGCTCAAGTAAGAAAGGGTCAGAGAAAAGGGGCAAGTACAAAGTATGAATTCTTAGGGTAAATATTGGATACCTGACCCTCTCAAGCGAGAGGGTTTATATAGAGCCCCCAGCGCGTGGCCAACGGTCCTATTTTCGGGGCGATATAACCGTTTTTCCCAAAGAATAGGTAACTACCCAAACTAGCCGTTATGTCGGGCAGGGTGCCCAAAACTAGTCGTTGTGTTGGGCATATATATAGTTTCGGACACCTGCCCATAGCTGTTCGGGGAGCAGTGAAGCCGTGTGTGACGGACAGTAATTCCGCAGAGAAACGTTGCATTCCTTGACCGGTTGGAGAGGCAGAAAGGTAACTTTTGCCCCTCTGTGGATTGGACTTAGGCAATTTGGGCCGCTCTGGAGCAGAAGCGGATTAGGCCATGCCTAGCTATTGGTCCAGTCCATAATATATATATATATATATATATATATATATATATATATATATATATATATATATATATATATATATATATATATATAAGCTAGTGTTTTTTAGTATTATTTTGGCCCTTCCTGTTATGAATGTCTCTGCTACTTGATTCAAATTGACACAAGAAACTAGTGTTGCAGAATATTATTTAAAATTTACATATCTGGCAAATAGAGTCTGCAGTGTTAGTCTTTAAGCAGAGTATTATTTAATTTACATATCTGGCAAATAGAGTCTACAGTGTTAGTCTTTAAGCGTTACTCTTATGCTCCAAATTATAAATCACTTTGTTTAAAAAATTTGTCTCAAATTATAAGTCACCTTAATTTGCCAATGCAATATTAATTACATTTTTCTCAATATATCCTTAAGTATTTATTATTATTTATTTATCAGCTTTTTTAATTTTTTTTCTGTATAATTATGAGGGGCATTATTGTAAAATCATACATAATTTATTTTTTTTCATAAAGTAATAATTAAATTTTTTAGTTTGTATGAAATACCTAAAACATCTAATAATTTGAGACGGAGGAAGTATTTGACTATTTTGTGAGTGGATTACCACCTGAATTGTAGAGACAAGTAATAGCCCAAACACGCAGGGTCCGTTTGCTTGTGGGTAGATGGAGAGGATGAGAGGGGCGGGGACGAGATATTTTTAAATATATTTGTTTGGCTCATTTTTTATAAGAGGAGGGGAGAGGGGGGGGGTAAGGGGATGGGATCAAAATCCCGCATAGACTCACTTTTTGCCCCCTCAAATTGGGGGGATTTGAAGGGGGGGGGGGGGGAAGACCCATTCTTCATAATTTAATTATATTTCCTAATTTATCCTCAATTTTTTATTTTATTTTAAGATTGTCCTTATTAAATTATTAAAGATTAAGTTTTTTTTCTTTATATTGTTTCACATCTGATTTGTTTTCTATTGTGTGACTGCTATTTGTACGTTGTTTTTTTAGGTGAGTTTTTCTCTTTTTATTTTGTTGAATTTCTCTTTTATGATTTTATGTTGTTGTTGTGTACCTTATTTTTAATTTGTTTATGATATGTAGACGTTGTGTGCTAGCTACTAATAATTATCTTTTAAATTTATTAAGTACGGTGTTTTCAATTTGTTACTGCTACAATTTGTTACCTAGTAAGTGAGTTGGTTCAATGGATTGTATGAAACCAAACAAATGGCTACAAAATCTTCATCTTAATAATGATAATAATAATACTATTATTATATGTTATGCCTTTTCTTCCTCACCCTTCCTACTCTCTCTTATTTGTTTGCTTATAAATAGGCCCACCGGAAATTATTGTGATGGGAAATGCTATATTCTTTGTTTTGTTGCCTGTCTAGTCTATCTTGTCCTTTATGTTAGGCTTGAACTTGAGGCTGCCATAAAATTCCCATGTCGTTTCGGCGCATGCCCATATATTGTATGTGATTACAAGGTTGAATACTACTTTTATTTTTCTTTTGTTCTTTATTAACTAAAGTTTAAGTGGGTTAGAATTGATTTTAAAGCTCAATTTGGTTTTCAATTTGCCTATCATTTATTATACATACTAATAATTTGATGTAGTAATAATTTTAAGTATCTGATAATTATAATCCTGTTATATTTCAAGTGCCTATCTTTTTTTTGTCCAATTTTTTCCTAATATTCTAAAATTATTTTACATGCTTTTAATTATATAAATTATTTTATTGGGTTAGATGGATTATCAAGATCAAAGAATTGTTATTAACAAATGGTTTGATTTGCGTCGAAGAGCTATAGTTCAACTAGTGTGTGTTGTTGTATACTATTATGTTCGAATATCTCGTAAGAGAAAATTGTGTTATAGTATGAACTCTGAGAGAGAAAGGGTTCGTGAAGAAATAATGTATTGAATAAGTAACAACGAAACTAGTAGAAACATATTAAGAATGAGTCCTCAAACTTTTATGACCTTATGTGGTATGTTAGAAAGAGAAGGGGGATTACAAGCTACCCGATGGTCAAGTGTGGAAGAGCAAGTTGCAAAATCAATTTACATATTAACACAGTACTAAAAATCGTGAAGTCAACTTTTGGTTTCGTCGTTCCGGCAAGACTATTAGTCGTCATCTTCATCAAGTTTTGAGAGATATTCTTGAATTGGAAGAAAAATTTCTTGTCCAACCTGATGGCTCAAAAGTCCCTCAAGAAATTTCCAATAGTTATAGATTCTACCCGTACTTTAAGATAAAATTTGTTATTAATAAATTATATTTCTATTAGTCATAGATTTTATTGATAAATAATTATAATATTGTGTTAGGATTGTGTCGGTGCGATAGATAGAACCCATATACGTGTCAAAGTATCTGCAAAAGATGCTCCTAGATATTGCGGTAGGAAAGACTACCCGACATAAAATGTTTTAGAAGCATGTACTTTTGATTTAAAGTTCACTTATGTGCTCGCGTGATGGGAATGGTCTGCCTCTGACTCGAGAATAATAAAGAATGCATTAACACGTGAAGATAAACTTAAAATTCCTCAAGGTAATATAAGAATAACCTAGACTTATAGTTATTTATATTATACATTTTAAACTATCACATTTATTATTTACCTTTACTATAGAAAAATATTATCTTGTTGATACTAAATTCATGTTGACAAGTGGATTAATTACACTTTATAGAGGAGTGCGGTATCACCTGAAAAAATATTCGACTAGAAATCCACCCCAAAATTATAAAGAGTTATTTAATCTTAGACATTCGTCTTTACGAAATGCAATTGAAAGAGCCTTTGGTGTATTGAAAAAGAGATTTGAGATTTTATCTAATTCAACAAAGCCAAATTATGGAGTCAAAGCTAAAAAATTAATCATTTTTGCATGTTGCATTCTTCACAATTATCTATTGAGTGTAGACCCGGTTGAAGACCTTATAGCTGAAGTAGATGCTGAACTTGCAAATAAAAATGTATCTCATGACAATCATCAAAGTTCAAGAAGTGATAAAGATGAGCTTGCTTTGGTCGGGGTTATAAAAGATAGTGTAGCACATCAAATGTGGTTAATTAATTATCAAAATAACGATTTAGCTTAAAGAGTGTGACTTGTATTTTATATTATTACTTTTATGTTTGTTGTTCCTTGATGAAGTAGTACCAAATTTATTATGATTTTTATTGTGATATTGAGACTTCTTGATAATTATATTTATTAACTTTGTTGTGTTATAATTGTTCATGTTTATAGTTTATGGCATCAAAAAATCAAGTACCAATTAATGGTGGTAATTCTGGAACTCTGACTTGGAATAGAGTCATGGATGATGCTCTTGTTGATGCTTTTATGCATGAATATGAAAAAGGTAACAAAGTTAATGGTACATTCACTACATCAGCATATGAAAATATTGCAACTGAACTCCGTGCATTGTTTGGAAACAAAGTTGACAAGGTGAAGATAAAAAACCGTTGGAAAACTTTGAAAAAAAATTTCACTGAATATTATGACATTTTTAAAGGTGGTATGAGTGGATTTTCTTGGAATTCAACTAAACAATTATGGGATGTCGAGTCAGAAGTTTGGGACGCTCTAATTGAGGTAACTTTTGATGAACTTTTTTTTTATTTTAAAATATTTTATTAATCAATAATTGTATAACTTTTATTAATCTTATATGCTTTATTTATCATACTTTTTCAGGCAAAAGCAAAAGTATCAAATTGGAAAAATGTACCACTTCCAAATTATTAAAAAATGGTGATACTTCACGGACCTAACCGAGCTGATGGAGAGGAATCTGGAACTTTAAAAGAGACAAGAAAACAAAAGTCATCGGTCACCAATGAAGACTTTGTTGAAACTATTCAAGATATTGATGACTATGTTGTCCGGAATGAGGTGAATTTGGAAAGTTTTGATGATGCTTACGATTTTTCTGTACCTAAAACAGAATCCTCAGATCCTTTAAGTGGTAGTAAAAGGAAGAAAATGAAAGTGGTTAAAAACAAAGATACAAACAAGGATATTACTGAACTCTAAGAATCAATTGTCTTGGTTGCAAATGCACTAACGGAAGGAAATGTTGCAATACGAAAAGGAAATGAAATAATGAGAGAGCGTCAAAAATATGAGGTGCCTCCAATTTCAGGGGAAGGAACTTGGAATTTAATAAATGAGTGTGGATGTGATGCAAAGTCATTGCCTCAAATATATTGCACTGTCATGAAAAATGCTGACAAACTTAGAACGATTCTCCAGTGTCCACTTGAAGCACGCAAAGCAGTGATAATGCAACTGGTATTTGGTTCATCGGATAGATCATCTTATAATATCCTTATGAATTTTATGAATATTTTGTTTACAATTTAATATGTTTCAGAATATTTTGTTTACATTTTAATATGATTTTGAATATTTTGTTTCAATTTGTGTTGTTTATGATTGAACAAGTTTTTATTTGGTGAAATTTACTCAAAACTATTTTTATCTAGTATTGTTTTTAGTGTTACTAAACACGAGTGATAATATTCGTAAGGATAAAAATGTAATTTGGTTTTAAAATCCCTCCCCTCCCCTTGTGAATCAAACATATATGTAGTTAAAACTCCCTCCCTTCCCATTCCCTCCCTTTCTTTGAACCAAACATACATTTAGTTAAAATACCTCTCCTCCGCTTCCCTCCCTTCCCCTCCCCTCTATTAATTTCCATCCCCTCCCCTCGTTGAACTAAACGGACCCTCAGTTGCATTCAAAGAACAGTAGCTTTAGCCAAACTCTTTGGAGAGAAATGCAAACCTATAACCAGAAATCAACCAACTAATTCAAACACTAAATCAAACACCTTCAACAACCTCAACCCAAACGGAAACATCATTCCTCCATTATTACCAACACCAAATTTAAAACCAACAAATGCTTATTCAAAAAACCAAAATGTCAAAAAAAATAAGCGCTCAACAGAGATGCAAATTATAAGGGACAAGGGTTTGTGTTATACCTGTGATGAGAAATAGCCATTTATTCATAAATGTCATAATATAAATCTAATGATATTACAAATATAGGAATATGGTAGTGATTTTTAAGAAGCCAGTGAGAACCAAGTGGTCTCAGTAGCGGATAAACAATTTGAATTGCACTTGTCATTCAATGCTTTAAAAGGGGCGATTGGTGTCGGAACAATTAAATTCAAAGAGCATATTGGTAAAATGCCAATTCAGATCTTAGTTGATGGGAGTAGTTCAGACAATTTCCTACAATCTTGGATTACTCTATTTTTGAAACTTGATATAGCTCATGCACCTCTCTTTAAAGTATTAGTAAGAAATGGAAATTCCTTAAGTCCTTAGGGGTCTATCTCTGAACTTTGTGTAGTTGTACAAGACCATGACCTCAAGATTTTTTTTTGTATTTGTTGCCCATTATGGGAGAAGATGTGATCCTAGGAGCAACATGGCTAGCTATACTGGGATCACATGTTGTAGATTATCACTTCTTGTCCATAAAGTTTTTTGATAAAGACAAATTTATGACATTACAAAGGGAAAAGAGTCAGTGTCCACAACAAGCTTAGTTACACCACATAAGGCGTTTGTACCAAACTGATGCTATTGAAGCCTGTTTTTCCATTGATTGATCTGAGCCTATTACTAAGCAGGATTGTTGTTTGGAATTACTTACAGATATGGAGCTAGAATTGGTGTTACTGTTGAACAAGTTCAAAGAAGTATTTTACAAAACTACAGGGTTACCTCTACCAATGTTACAAAACCACACTATACCATTGATGGAGGGGAGGGGACCGGTAAAGGTGAAACCTTATAGATACCCCCAAAGCTAGAAGGAGCTAATTGAATGCATGATACAAGAGATATTAGCTGAATGTATCATTCAAACCAGCAATAGCCCTTTTTCATCACCTATTGTCTTAGTGAAAAAAGAAAGATGGAACTTGGCAATTTTGCACTGACTACAAGGCTCTAAATGTTATAACTATGAAGGACTCCTTCCCTATGGCCATAGTAGACGAATTGTTGGATGAATAGTTTGGAGCAAAATATTGTTATCATGGTAGTCATTGATAGAATAACCAAGTATAGTCACTTTTCCTCCTTGAAAGTAGATTATAATAGCCAGACTGTAGGTGAAGCATTCATGAAATATGTGGTCAAACTTCATGGAATTCCTAAATCCATAGTCTCTAACAGAGACAAGGTTTTTATTAGCAAATTTTGGAAAGAGATTTTTCAGTTGCAAAGAACTATATTGTCCATATCATGAGCTTACCATCCACAAACTGTTGGGCAATCAGAGGCTCTTAATAAATGTCTTGATATGTCTCACTTTCCAAAATCCAAAAACATGGTTCAAGGCACTTGACTGAGTCGAGTACTGATACAATATATCTTATCATACGAGTTTGGGTATGACACCATTTCAGGCACTATATGGTAGAGCATCTCCTACTTTGTTCAAATACACTCATTCACCTAGTGAAGTTGTGACTGTTCAACAACAATTTGACGAAAAGGTATATGCTAATAAATGCATTAAAGGGAAACTATGAAGCACGAACACCTCAAATAGGACACCGACACCGACACGACAATATCGATAAAAATTTTAAAAATGAATAAATTAAAGGTGATTACAAGTGTCGGTGAAGGTGTCGGCGCCCGACACGGATACGGACACGTCATTTTTCAGAGGTGTCGGTGTTTCATAGAAGGGAAATCTCAAAAGAGCTCAACAGCCCGTGAAGGCCTAAGCTGATAAACACATAAGAGATATGCATTTTGAGATTGGAGAACAAGTATTAGTTAAGCTACAACCTTACAAGCAAAGTTCAATAGCTTTGAGAAAGAATCAAAAACTGGGTATCCATTACTTTGGACCATTCACAATTATAGAGAAAGTAGGCAAGGTGTGTTACAAACTGCAGCTACCTGTGGAAGCTAAGAATCATCCAATATTCAACATTTCTCAACTAAAATAGATCAAAGAGAAAGCTTTTGATCCTTATATTCCATTACCATTGACTACAGACGAGTTGGGTCCCATTCTACAACCAATAATGATAAGGAAATTTCAAGGTTCAATAGAGAAAGGAAGAATCCACTTTGGCTTAAAGATTATTATTATTAAAAAGAGGTGTTCAATTAGTAGTATTTTCACTAGTTTTATTTTTATGTTGTTTCTTTGTTTTGGGCCCGACCCAACTAGCAGTTTACCCTGATTATTTATTTGTAAGCTTTGGAAGTTGGTTCTTTAATGAAAGTTCTGAAATTTTATCTTGTGTTATTTTCTTTCTATGCAACATTGATTTAATTTTAACCTAGCTAAACTCTAACATTGGTGCTTTCATCTTGAACTCATGGCTCCTCCCAAACCACAAAATCCATCCTCTAGAGAAATTAGAGAGGAATATGTTCAAACAGCCCACATGCATCTTGATAATGCCATGAATCAAACACAACAACAACTTGATTAACGATTTGACAAAGCTACTGCAGATCTGCAGTAGCATGTTGGTCAAATCTATACAAGGTTGGACAACGAAAAACAGGTGGCTGATTCTCGCTATGAATCAATTATGTCTATCCTCACAAAGTTGGCTCCACAAAAAGAGCAGCAACCTTCGGCAACTGTTACTACAGCAGCAAGTTCCTCAGGTATAACTCAAACCCCTAATTCTACACCTATGAATACAACCCAAATTTCACATATCGTTACCCCTACTACCACTCCCACTAGACACTACCATTTTTTCTCATACACGCACAATCCATACTGTTATCCGACCAACTGCTGCACCACCTTACCCACCTTACATTCCCACCCCCTCAGCATTTACAGCCACTTAAAATTTCACTCTTCCTTTTTTTCACCAAAACCCATACACTCCCATTTCTCAGATTTCCCCTTTACCCCCTTTCTGAACCCCTAAGTTGGAATTTGCTTTGTTTGATGGTTCAAATCCATTAGAGTGGTTATTTCAAGCTGAACAATTTTTCACGTTTTATCAATTACCACCAGAAAATAGATTACCCTTAATTTCTTTTTACATGAAAGGTGATGCTTTGGGTTGGTTTAAATGGATGCACCTAAATCAGTTTTAACAGATTGGAGTTCTTTCATTAAGCTTTAGAATTGCGTTTTGGTCCATCTACTGACGATAATCATCAAACTGAATTATTTAAGTTAACCCAAGAAGGGTCTGTTGTGGATTATCAAACTAAGTTTGAGCAATTAGGCAACCAAGTCATTGGCTTACCACCGGATGCTATTTTAAAGTTCTTCATTTCTGGTCTAGCTACCGATATTCGCAACAAAATGGCAATCCATAAACCTACTTCAATATCCCAAGCTATTGGCCTTGCAAAATTGATTGAGCCAAAACTAAAAGATTCCAAGCCCAAATTCAACAAACCTTACCCTAACTCATACGCCAAAACCCAACCAAATTCGTCCACACCTTATTCCACCAAACCAAATTCTGCTCTTACCCAACAAATTTCCACTCCTTCTAAAACACAAAACACCAACTCTCCCACTAAACTCCCCATTAAACGTTTATCTCAAGCCCAATTACAAGAAAGAAGGGCTCAAGGTTTATGTTTTAATTGTGATGAGAAATTTATTCCTGGGCATAAATGCTCCTCTAGTCGATTTTTACTTCTTTTGGCTAAGGATGATTCGACCGAACTGCCACTTGCTGTTGAGGACAACACCGATTCAGAAATCCAGAGACCTAATGATGATACTTATTTTCAACTATCCACTCAAGCATTGACTGGTCAATTTTCACCTCAAACTCTCAAATTCAAGGGACTCATTAGTGGTTTACATGTCATGGTTCTAGTTGACACTGCAGCACACATAACGTAATGCAACCTCGCATTACACATCATTTTAATCTTAAAGCCACCCAAATTTTTCAATTCTCTGTTATGGATGGAAATGACTCACACTTACAATGTGAAGGGATCTGCAACAATGTCTGAATAGTACTCCAAGACAAATCCTTTCATCTACCATTCTACTTACTCCCAATTGAAGGGGCCCATGTTGTTCTTGGCATGGCGTGGTTACGCACTTTAGGTCTTATACAAAATGACTTTTCAATCCCTTCCATCACTTTTTCTCATAAGGACACATCCATGACCTTGAAAGGAGACCCTACCACTCACCCAATTCACACTACTTTCCACCAACTTACACAACTGATCCACACTAACTCAATTTCATCCCTCCACTTAATGCTTTTTGAACTAGCCAAACATCCCACCCATTTGCATTTGGAAGATTTACCCCCAAACATTAACCCCTAACTTTCAAATCTTTTACATCAATACCCAACCATTTTTCAGTCCCAAAATGGCCTTCCCCCTCTAAGATCCCACGACCATCACATAAACCTTCTTCCAAACACCTCACCTATCAATGTGAAGCCCTACCATTACCCTCATTCACAAAAAGATGCCATGACATCCATCATTGAGGACATGTTAAAAGCGAGCACAATTGTCCCTAGTAACAACCCTTTCTCCTCCCCTGTTCTTCTAGTTAAAATAGATGACACATGGCGGTTTTGTGTTGATTATCTCGCCCTCAATGTTGTTACCATCAAAGACAGATTCCCAATACCCACAATAGATGAACTTTTGGATAAACTTGGTTCAGCCAAAGTTTTTACTAAGTTAGACTTACGCTTTGGTTATCACCAAATCCGAGTTGCATCGGAAGATACACACAAGACAAATTTTTGGACTTTCGATGGATATTACGAGTTTCTCATGATGCCTTTTGGGTTGACCAACATCCCTTCTACTTTTCAGTCAGCAATGAATGATCTTTTGAGACCTTACTTGTGAAAATTTCTTCTTGTTTTTTTATGACATCCTTATTTACAGTGCCAATTTCAGTGACCATCTTACTCATTTGCAGATTGTTTTTTATTTATTACAGTCCCATGTTTATGTTATGAAATTATCAAAGTGTGTTTTTGCAGTTGATAGGGTTCATTATTTAGGCCATGTGATTTCTATGGGTATTTTCGCACCTGATCCGGATAAAGTTAAGCCCATTTTGGACTGGCCCCAACCACATTCACTCACATCTCTCCACGGATTTTTGGGACTTACAGGGTTTTATCATTGTTTTGTCTGACAATACGCTTCTCTCGCCACTCCTCTCACCAATTTGTTACGTTCCACTAATTTTGTGTGGGGTACAGATCAGGCCGCGACCTTTACAGAGTTAAAAAGAAAAATGACCGACATGCCGGTATTAGCTTTGCCTAATTTTAAAAAGAAATTCATTGTTGAAACTGATGCTTCAGGGGTAGCCATTGGTGCGGTACTATCTCAAGATGGTCATCCCATCGCCTTCTTCAGCAAAAAGATGTGTCATAGGATGCAAGTTGCCTCTGTCTATGTCCTCGAAATGTTTGCTGATACAGAATCAGTAAAGAAGTGGCGTTAATACTTAATAGGTCAAAAATTTCATATATATACAGACCAGAAGAGCCTCCGCAATTCGTTGCTCCAAAAAATCCAAACTCCGGAACAACAGAAATGGGCAGCAAATTTACAAGGGTTTAATTTCAAAAAATTTTACAAACCTGGCAAGTCTAATGTGGTAGCAGATGCCTTTAGTAGGAAATATTACTCTGATGATTCCTTATTGTTCTCCTTGTCTTCTCCGATCCCAGATCTCTTGTCCACATTGTGTGATTTTTATGCAAAAGATAGAGCAGGACAACACTTAGTTAATCAGATCACTCACAACAGTACTGAACAGAATCATTACAAGTTTTCAAATGGGTTATTGTTCTACAAGGAACGACTTTTCATACCTGATTTTCAAGATCTGCGCCAAAATCTTCTTCATGAGTTCCATGCAACCCCAACAACAGGTCATTCTGGGGTCAAAGCCACTCTTGCTAGAGTGTCAGCTTCCTTATCTTGGCCAGGCATCTACAAAGAAGTTAAACACATGATTAAACACTGTGATATCTATCAACACAACAAATATGTAACTCATAAGAAAAAGGGACTGCTCCAACCCTTACCAATTCCAACTCAGGTTTGGGATGATCTTGCCATGGACTTTATCACTCACTTAACCACCTCTTTGGGTCACACAGTTATTTGGGTCATCTGTGATCGTCTGACTAAGTTCGTCCACTTCATTGCTTTACCGACCAAGTTCACAGCAAATGATCTTGCAGCTCGTTTCTCTGTTGATATTGCTCGCCTTCATGGGGTTCCCAAGTCCATAGTTTCATATCGCGACCCTTTGTTCCTTAGCACCTTTTGGAAGGAGTTATTCAAAGCACAAGGAACAACATTAAAATACAGTACAGCGTACCATCCAGAAACGGACGGTCAAACGGAAGTAGTCAACAGATCAGTCGAGTCATACCTTAGATGTTTGGCAAGCACTCATCCTCGTCACCGGTACAAGTTCTTACATCTCGCTGAGTTCTGGTATAATACCTCTTTTCACACTGCTATTCAGATGACACCATTCAAGGTTTTCTATGGCCAAGACCCTCCAACTATCTAATATTATGTGACCGGCTCCGTGGAGGAACCGTCCCTAAATGCTTCTCTGCAACGACGACAAGATATTTTCTGAAAGTTAAACGAAAACTTAAGAAAAGGTAGAATACAGATGGAAAAGAAAGCCAATACAAAGCGGATGGAATTTTCTTTCAAACCTGGTGATTTGGTCTTGTTGAAGCTACAACCGTACCAACAGAAAACCGTTAACCATCATGTTTCTCAGAAACTAGCTCAAAGATTTTTTGGACCCTTTTAAGTCATCAAGAGAGTTGGTGTGGTGGCTTATCTGCTTGATCTTCCATCCTCTTCACGCATCCACCCAGTGGTTCACGTTTCTCTTCTAAGGCCTTATTTTGGTTCAACAACACAGAAGGACTTCAGAGTTCTTCCTTCCCCTTAAGGCACTAATTTATGTAAGGATTTACAAGAAGGTGCACCAACAGTGGCAGAACTGAGAAGGGACTTAGCAGAAGAAAAGATTAATAAAGAACAAGTGTTGGATACAAGGAGTTTTAAAAAAAAATCTGAAGATAACACACGTGTTATATATGAGAAAGAGAGTGATATTTCAATTTTTAATTACCCTGAGGATCCAGCGGATCATTCTTCTTTTCTCCCCGTTGGAACTGCTCACCCACAGGATAAAATGACCCACATGCCTTCCCGCGGACCAAGTAATTCAGACTTGGGAAAAGAAATTAAGGCTTTGAATATTAGTCCAGATGTGGGAAAAGCAATTAATATTGTCAATGCTATTACTCTCAGCGGTGCAATTAATGCAAAGTACCAAGTGAAAGAACAAAAGCATTCACAACCCACTTGCTTTGATGGGACACACAGTTTTCAAGACACACATGCTACCATCCAGCCTGTTTTTCCAACCCACTTTTCAAAATCTAACCAAAGGCACATGGCTCAAGACTCTTTAGTCAATTCCTCTATCCAACCCATGTGCGAATCTACTGTACACCAGGACACATGTGCGGATACCATGCAACCAACACTACCTTTATCTTCTACCACACTGTCTCACCTGGACTCACACACCAAATCCATTCGACGGACCCCACCACATCATCATACGTCCCTTACCCACTTACCTTCATTCGGCCCACTCAATCCCTCTTCTAGCCCATATCCATTCACAACCCATGATGTCTCAAATATGAACCTTGAGGACAAGGTTCTTAATGGGCCATTGAGTATTGATAAGGAAATTTCAAGACCCAATTGTTAGCTCCTAATTTCGACGCTACATGATTTCAAATGATTTGGTTTTTAAAGAAGTTACTCTTTAAAATAATAAACTAAAGAAGAAGGCTTCGACTAGAAGGCCTTCGACCATGTTTGTTGAAAACCCGAGTCGAATAGAATGATATGAGGACTTCAAATATTTCTAAGTCCAAGGAGTCAATTCAACATGGTGAAGTGGCTATGGATAATGCGCTGCAGTTACAACTGAATAGTGGAGGGAAGTTCTACTATTTGAATTTGAAAAGAGGACAAGTGGAGAATATCCAGAGGTTGAAGACATGCAAAGCGCCAAGTGGCGTATTCTAGGAGTAAACCGTCAGATGGTGGTTACTTTAGAGTATTATAAATAGGTTAGTCCTAGAGTTAGAATAAGTGTTAAAAAATCATATTTGTACAAGTAACTCTATATTCACTCAAAGTATCCAGTGTGTCGAGAAATAAGTGAAGTGAGAATGTACGTGATTGTAATCACCATTATCCTTTATTGCAATGCAATTTACTTTGAAGTTTCTGTTTTAGATTCTTTACTTTGAAATCTTTTTCACAAACTTTTACCTTTCAAGTCAGTTACATTACCAAGTCTTTACTTTGAAGTTTTACGTTAAAAGCTTTTACTTTCAAGCATTTACCTTTCTGCATTTTAAGATCTTTGTCATTCCTTTCCAGCATTTAACTCCAGCTTTTATCAAACCTTTACATTCAGTCTTTTCTTTTCTTTGATGTATTGTTCGACTTAGGTATTTCTTTGATCTTTATCGCTTTCCTTTACACTTCAAACACCCCTTTTTATTTATGTGCATTGTCGAAAGGCATACTTTACCAAATCGTGAAATATTCTAAATACACATACAACACATGTCCTAGGATCAATCTGATCGATCCTGTAAGTTACTAGAACTTTATTGTTTTAGAAGATTAGCGGTTGTTTACCAATTTTCAAGGTGAAAAAATTGGCACACCCGGTGGGACAGTGCTAAACGTGGATTTGGAAGTTTATAACTTTTAAATAACTGCCAAAAGGTAGTTTTATAACTGCCTTTTTTGAAATTTTTTCGTTTTATTGGTCGAAATTGTGGCTAACTTTATTGGATGCACTTGAGAAGTGGAAAGGTAGCCAATTTAAGTGAATATACGCCAAGGAGAAGAAACGTGAGGAGAATGGCATCTGGCCAAGGAAATTCAAATCCCAGTTCTGCTGGGACTAATACTCAACCAAGCAGTTCAAGTGTTCAGAAAAACACCATCAATCCTCAAGAATTACCAAGAAGTACTGTGGCGCCAACTCCAGTTCCTTCGATAGGAGGGTCAACAGTGTCAACCATGGTGACAGAACCAACACTTTCGAAAGCAGGACCATGAGCGACATATGTGAGGCCTTACACTCAGCCAGTCCTAGAGTACATTGGTCAATTAGTGACGAATCCTCAGACTCCACAAGGAGAAGTTTTGACGTATAGGCAATTTCCTCCCCCAGGATTTTCACAGCCTTTGCCTAGGAACCCAGTCTATGGCATGCCAGCGGCAATGATGCAGAATCTGCGTAGTGTACCCCCAATATATTCAGAAAATGTGATATCTTCCCCTTTACAGGAGTCAGGTTCTGGAATTAACATGGGTCAAAACAGCCAGTCCATAGGTTTGGGGTATTCTGCTCAAGGACCCAACTTAACAAATGAATCTGCAGTATATTTGAGGCAAGAGATGGATGAGAGCAACATGCAAATGGTACATACTTTGTCTCAGACGATGGGAGAGATTTTCCAGCCATTGATCCAGAATACTACTCAAACCAATCAAATGATGACAACCCAGATGGCGCGTATAGCAGAATTTATGGGAATGCCCGCTCCTGTTCAACACCAAAATCAAGGAGTCGAGATGAGGGAGAATGCTCAACAAGTGAATCCAATGAATCCAGAGTTGGTCGAACCACCTAGGGAGGAGCCTCCTAGAAATCAAATACCTATACTTGATGAGGAAGAGCCAAGGATGGTGCTAGTGAACAGAAATAAAAACGTTGATCATGTGGTGAATCAGGTTCGACGCAACAGTGTAGCAGCAGAGAACAATTTGGCAGCCATGGTCGAAAGAATAATGGCTCGAAATGGCCTGAATATGGGTTTTTCTATGCCAAACTTTACTTCGCCTATAGTGGACTATATACTTCAAGCTGAATTGCCTCCTAGGACAAAAGTACCAAAGTTTACTAAGTTCTTAGGAGATACTACAGAGTCTACCGTCAAACATGTGGTGCGCTACCTGATCGAAGCTGGTGAAATTGCGAATGATGAGAGTCTGAGGGTGAAGTATTTCCCTAGTTCCCTCACTAAAAATGCATTCACGTGGTTCACTACGTTACCATCTGGTTCGATTTGTAATTAGACCCAGTTAGAACGTTTGTTCCATGAGCAATTTTACATGGGTCAGACTAAAATTAGTTTGAAAGAATTGGCTAGTGTGAAACGAAAGTTCAATGAGCCAATAGATGATTACTTGAATAGGTTTCGACTACTCAAGGCTAGATGCTTCACATAATTGCCTGAGCATGATCATGTCGAAATGGCTGCTGGTGGCCTTGATTACTCTATCAGGAAAAAACTGGACACCCAATATTTAAGGGATATGGCCCAGTTAGCTGACAGAGTTCGACAACTAGAGCGTCTCAAAGATGAGAAAGATAGGGTGAATAAGAACAGGAAGGTAGCTTACGTAGAATACCAGGAGGGTATCAACGAGTTATATGATGAGTCCGTTAGGTTCGACGAAAATGAAATAGACCTTGCTGAACTTAAGAAGGGCCCTCCTTATTCTTGTAAATTATTAGTCCCTTCAAATGGAAAAAATCCTGTCGAATCTAAAAAGAACGATAGGTTCCCAAAGAAAACATATACTTTGGATATCACAAAATGTGACGAAATTTTTGATTTGTTAGTTAAGGATGGTCAAATACTAGTGCCTCCTGGTGCTAAAATACCACCTTTAGAGCAAAGGAAAAAGAGGGGTTTTTGTAAATACCATAATTACTTGGGTCATAAGACGTCTCAATGTTTTCTTTTCAGGGATTTGGTGCAGAATGCTATTCAGGAGGGAAGGCTCAAATTTGGGGAGAAGACTAAGACCCAGATGAAGATTGATATCAACCCCCTTGAAGTAGCTGAAGCAAATTAATAACTTCTATGTCATTTTTTAATTAAAATTAAATTATTTATTTTAAAAAGCATATAAAATAATATTAATAACTTCTTAATTTTTTTTTTGAATCAAATAAGATATATATTAATTCAAAAAATAATACAAACATGGTGATCAAAAGATCCAACCATCCAACAAGACAATAGGCTATTCAGCCATCAAAATTCTAGCTAAGTGGGTTCTCAATTTGAGATTTCCCCACCCTCTATACCCTATACTATCCTTGATTTTCTTTTCTATGCAGCCTCTATTATCTGCACCTGTAAAGCAAATAGAATTTCTCATATTCCATATACAATAAATTGTTTCAGCAATAGCCATCTTCACTAATGTGGCATTCCATCCCTTGCCTCTAGTAATACCACTTAACCAGTCCATTTCCATGTTCCACTGCTGCGGCCTATGACTGATCCCTAACCACGAAAGCACACGAAACCAGATGGGTCCTGTAACATCACAAGTAAATAGCAGGTGATCTATGGTTTCTTCTTCTTTTTTGCAAAGCACGCACACTGTGTCATGAATTACTCCAATCTTCATCAATTTATCCTTTGGGGCAAGTCTTTTATGAAATGCCATCCAAAGGCAAAACATAGCTCTAGGACTAGCCTTATTGAAATGAATCATCCTGCTCCAAGGCTCTCTATTTCCCTCTTCATTCATAATTTTGTAGAAAGTTGTAACTCTGAATTTCTTCTTCTGTATGGATTCACCCCAATCAGACTGCATATTCATCACTTTCTCACTTTGCTTAAGAATACCTTTAAACATCCAACTGTTATGGATCTTCATCTCATAATCCATAATATTCTCTTTTTTGAGATAGTAACAATGCACCCATCTAACCCAAAGATTATCGGCTTTCATGTTCAGATTCCACAGACACTTCAACAATAAGGCATCATTCCAAATTTTTAGATTTATGATCTGCAGACCACCTTGCTCATAGCTACTGCAAACTTTCTTCCAAGCCACAGGATTTTTCCTGCTCTTCTTAGTAGTACCAGCCCAAACAAAACCTCTGCAAATGGCTTCAATCTTGTTTATGACAGCACTAGGTAAAGGGAACACCTGCATCCAATATTGAGCTATGGCTCTAATAATGCTTTTAACAAGCTGAACTCTTCCTGCATAGCTAAGCAATTTAGTAGTCCAATGCTGTATTCTTCCCACAATTTTATCAATAAGAGGTAAGTAATGAGTTACAGAAAGTTTCTTACAAGTAAGTGGAACCCCAAGGTATCTAACAGGTAAACTCCCTTCTTGATATCCTGTTAGATTCTTCAACACGATCTTCAGACCATCATTAATACCTCCAAAATTAATCTTGCTTTTAGCAAGGTTAGCTATAAGCCCAGTAGAGTGAGTGAATTGCTTGAAAGCACCCTGCATCATGTCTACTGAAATAGGATCCCCTCTACAGAAAAGTAAAACATCATCAGCAAATATTAGATTAGTTAACTTCAATCTTTCACACTTTGCATGATGATTAAAATTATCGTTCCTCTGCATTTTGTACATGATCCTGTTCAGATACTCCATCACTATAATAAACAACATATGCGATATTGGATCCCCTTGTCTGATCCCCCTCTTGGCTTGCAAAAACTCAGTTTGTTCACCATTCACATTAAACTTATAAGATACAGTACTCACACTAGCCATAATCCACTTGATGAACTGCCTTGGTATCCCAATCTCCTTAAGTATACTTTCCAAAGCCTTCCAATTAATCATGTCATATGCCTTCTGCAGATCCACTTGCATCATTATCCTTGGAGTACCTTTATGCCTATTATAGCCCTTCAACAACTCATAAGCCAGAAGAATATGATTATGAATATTCTGACCTGGTACAAAAGCTGCCTGATTACTATTAATAATGCTAGGAAGCACCTTGCCAAGCCTCCCAGTCATCACTTTAGAAATGATTTTGTAAACTATTGTGCATCCAGTAATAGGCCTAAAATCCTTTATGCTCTTAGGACTATCACCCTTGGGAATCAGAGTGACAATAGTACTATTAAAGGGTTTGTAAATGGTACCTGTTTCAAAGAAAAACTTCACAGCTGCAATCACATCTTCTTTGATGATATGCCAACAAGCTTTGAAGAATTTTGCTCCATAACCATCTATCCCTGGAGCCTTCATATCCCCTATACCATTTAAAGCCTTCGGGATTTCTTGTTCAATAATGTTGTTAACAAGCTCTCCTCTTTGCTCCAAACTCAACTGGGGACCCTGCCTCATAGCTTCAATATCAATATGCTGGAGATTATTGTCTTCTTTCCCCATCAGCTGACTATAGAACCCCATAACTTCCTTCTCAATATCCCCTTGCTTATGTAGAATAGTACCATCAGCAGCTTGTATCCCTCTAATACTCTTCATGTTCTGCTTAGCCTTTATTGAAGCATATAAATAAGAATTATTTCCATCTCCCTTCTTAAGCCATTCTATTTTAGGTCTCTGCATGAGGATTTGCTCTTCCAAGTCATTCAATTTGATGACTTCTTCAGTACAAGTTTTCATCCTCTCAATAATATCAGCATCAAATTTATTATTGATAAGATCTTCTTGGGATTCCTTGAGCTCCTCTCTAGCCTTCAACAAATTCTGCTTTAGATTCCTCAGAGGCTTACTAAACCTTCTCAACACAGGCTGTAATCTCTTGAGTTTCTTCCACAGAACATTCATAGGCATCCCCCTAGCAGGTTGTTCCCAGCTATTTCTCACAGCCTCCTCAAAGCCATTTAGATCAGTTAGACAATTACTGAATCTAAACTGTCTTATAGGTCTTCTACCAGAACTGTTAGCACTCACATGCAATAAAGAGTGACCAGACACACTAGGAGGGAGGATATGTAATCTAGTGCCAAGATTATCTTGAAACCAATCAATATTAGCAAGCAATCTATCTATTCTAGAATAGATTGGATCAGTTGTATGCTTATTAAACCAGGTAAAAATAACTTCTTAATATTATTATTGAAAATAACATATATTGTTATTGTCCCATTAAATCATTTTGAATAATTTTTTATATAAACTTTAAAGAATGAATTAAATTTTATAAATTTTGAAGAATTAATGAATAATAATTTTCAAAACAAAACTATGTGTGTAGTGGGTTTTTTAAAGACTGGATTCAATATTTATTTTTGAAAATATATTAAATAATATTAATAAATATTTATTATTATAATTTTTTAAAATATAAATTAATATTTTCTAATTAACTTATTTTGAATTATTTTTTATATAAATTATAAAGAATTAATTAATTATATAAATTTTGAAGAATTAATGAATAATAATGTAAAAATAAAAAACTTTGTATTTAGTGAGTTTGAACCCCAAAAAAAACTGTGTTTAGTGGGATTTAAACCAAAAAAAAAAAACTGTGTTGAGTGTAGGGATGACAATTTGTTCTATCCCTAATGGGTATTCAGAAAATTACCTATAACGGGTAGGATAAAAACCCGCAAAAATGGGTACGGATACGGACTCGGGTAATTACCCACTTAAATAAGTGGGGATGGGTGCGGGGATCAGCACCTTAGTACCCAATCCGCCCCATACCCGCACAATATATATTTATATATTTTAATTTATATTATTATATAAAAATAAATATTTATAAAATTTAAAAAAAACATTAATTTTAAATTACTACATATTTAATATACGTGATCATTTATTTCATAATTCAACAATAAAATTTTTTAAAAACTTTTTAATATATTTAAAAAATTAAAATATTATGATATTTTATACTTGATATATTTATTTTTATTAGAAATGCAGGTAACAGGTACGTGTACAGACACTTATATATCCAGAGGGTACGAGAACGAGTGTCAATTTTAATACCCAAGCAGATATGTACTCGGGTACGGGTTTTTTTCAACTGCGAGTATAGAGACAGGTATTATAATATCCTACCCATACCATGCCCATTGTCATCCCTAGTTGAGTGGAATTTGAACCCACAAAAAAAAACATTAGTGTTGAGTGGAATTTGAAACCACAACTTTAAGGGTATTGAATGTCCATTTTACCAATTTAGTTGTACTTACGCCTGGTTATCTTCTTTTTGCTGATGTGAAAAATCTTTCTTTTACACAGTAATGCTTATCAATAACTAACATGATAATTCACATATAAACATGTTCTCTCCGATGATTATCGTTTTAGAAGAAAATTTTTATTTTAAAATAAATATTATTTTCACTTTTTAATATAGTAATAATTAATATTTTTTCAATTGTGTCATATGATTATTATTTTGTTTATTATTTTTAACACATTAATAAGACTAATTTAATAAAAATGTAATATCTTAAAATAATATCATTGTATTTCTTAATCTTTATGTAAAAATTTTAAACGACAATTATTTTAAAACAAATAAAATACTTCAATAGTTGTAAAGTGTTTGTTAAAACAATATCATTTAGTTGGATCGGGAACCGGAAAGGTCACCGGTCTGGTCTGATTGCTGGATTGAATTTATTATTGACCCAGTGGGAACCGGTCAGAACCGGCCAAAACCGATAAAAACCGGTGAACCGGCGGTTTAAATGCATGTCTTTTTTTTTCTCTTCATAATAACGACGCCGTTTTGATAATTTATTTTTTAAAAATAAAATTAAAATATAAGTAGACTTTATTCAAAACTTATTTGGAACAATTTTTCTTCGTTTGTAATCAGATATTGTTCAAAATTTATTTGAATTTGTATTTTGTATTATTTTTTCGTGCGTGATGACTACGTAAAGAGTTTGAATTTAAAGAATTAACTTGTGAAATTTTGTAGGTGGAGACCGAGTCATCCGGTTCGAGCGATTTATTAAATATATAGTTTTTTATAGAGACCGGTTTATTCAGCCGAGTTATCCAGTTTAATCCGATTTAGTCACGCGGTTCGTCCAGTGACCCAGTGGTTCGACCAATGAACCAGCGACCCAGTACCTTCACCGGTTTAATGACCGGTCCGGTTTTTAAAACATTGCATGACAGTGGTTGGAACTTCGTTTGTTCTTAAACTTTATCAACATAACAACATAACACACAGTACCAATTCTTTTAAGTTTTAAAACCCTAAATCAATCATTTTTAATTTAGAAAACATAAAGAAATTAAGTGATGAAATTTCCCAAAATACATTTATATAACTCTTACATTGATAGTTGTGACCGTCACCACCGGTAAAAGAGAAAAAAGAAATTGAAATTTTTGGAAGAAAAAAAAAACAATGACTGAGACACGGAGAATTAGAGAAAGAGAAAGATAACAAAATTAAAAATGAAATTAAAAAATATATTTTTTTTAAGAAAGAAACTTCAATAGATAAGAAAAAAAGATGAACAAGGATGGAGAAAAACCAAACCCATCAAGCAAGCAAAAAGCTAAACTTGGGAAGATCCAACCTATCATGATTATAAACATCTAAACAACAATTGGGAATGGAATGAAACCAATTAAATCTCAAAAGAGAGAGACCAAGATTAGTAAGTTTATCCGCCACAACATTTCCTTCTCTAAGGGAATGAGAAATAGTGAAGTTCAAGTTTCTAACACGCACCAAACAATTGTACAATCTATTTCTTAACATCCAAGGAATCCTTGAAGGAGAATTATAAGCAAGAATGACAAGCTTCAAGTCAGTTTCAATCCATAAATTGTCCCACCATTTGTCAACAACATTCTCAATAGTTAACATGACTCCTAACAGCTCAGCATGAAAAGCATTATTAATACCAAGGTTCACCGAAAACCCTCCGAGAAAAATGCCACCATTATCTATAAAGACTCTAGCACAAAAAGACAAACCAGGGCAACCAATGGCCGCACCATCCGTGTTGCATTTAATCCAAGAGCCAAGAGGGGGGAGGGGGTTCCAAAAAATCTCCTTAGTGCGAGTACTCCTAGGAGGATGAACATTTATGTGGAAAGATTTAAGAAGAACAAAGTCCCTGATGGATAGGATGGAACCAAGATTTGTGTGATTCCCGACAATATTAGAGTTAGAAAAAATCCATCTTTTGGCCACACTAAGATTAGGCAAGATATTATTGAAGCGAGATTGGTTTCTATGATACCAAATAGCAATGATAATGTTGATTATGGCATCTTTGATGATGACAAGCAAACATTGAGGACTACAAGATGGATCAATATACAACCAAAGCTCATTAGGAGTGAGAGGATGGAAAGCCATATTTATGAGCCCAGAAAACTAAAACCATAAAGCAGTGACAAACTGGAAAGTGAAGAAAATATGAGTGGGAGAATCTTCATGAGATTTGCAAATGTTGCACATGGAAGGACCATAACAACCTCTGACCTTAAGATTCTCATCACGAGGGAGCCTATTGTGCATTAGCCTCCAAACAAGAAGAGATTTGGAAGGAGGAAAAGATGGATTCTAAATGTTGCTGAACCAATTCACAAGAGGACCAGAAGGATTTATGTGAAGAAAGGCATCATTCAAAGAAAATGATCCCGATGATGAGTGCTTCCAAACCAGCTTATCTTTTTAGTGCTCCAAAGGAATGTGGCAGTTATTGATGGCTGTTATCATTTGGGGAAAAGCCTGATACCAGTCAGATGGAATGATCCACTTACCATTAAATATAAAGTGCTAAACCTTAGTAGAAAGATCGATGTAGATGAAAGGATTGTGATGATCATCAATGAAAGCCTTGACACACCAATGGTTCAACCAAAAATCAATTTTGGAACCATCACCAAGCAGCCAAGAAGAGTTGTTCATGAGCATCTGAAACTTGTTTTAAAGCTACTCAAAAGAGAAGAATAAATGTGGTGCTTTATAATTCTTCTTTGCCTAAGCACCATGTGCCTCAGAAGAATAACCCAATCTTCCCGAGAGTGAAGGAAATCCCATCCCATCTTCATATCAGAAGCCTCATTGAGCTTAGAAAGGTTTCTGATGCCAAGCCCTCCCTCATTAATAGGCTTGCACAAATTCTTCCTGGAAACAGTTATAAGTTTCCTCTTAGTGATGTCTCCACTCCAAATGAAGTTTCTAGTCCATTGTTCAACCTGCTTGATAAGACCAATAGGCCAAGAATAAATGAGGAGGGTATGAATAAGTATGTTATGGATAACACTTTTAATAATTTGAACTCTGCCAGCTATAGATAAAAGGGAAGCTTTCTGAGCACTGAGCTTATTCTTGATAATATCAGCTATAGGAGACAATTGTCTAGACTTTAGTTTGCCCCTAAAAATAGGGACACCAAGATAAGTGAAAGAGGAGCCACCAATTTGAAAGCCAAGCTTTTGGGCAATAATCTATAATCTGTTGTTAGAGATAGAGCCAACATAAATTAAAGACTTTGAGGGGTTTATAAACTGACCATAAATACTAGCATAATTATGAAAAAGCTTCAAAAGAGAATCAATGTTGGAATGCTTCCCCTTGCAGAAAATGACAACATCATCAGCATAGAGAGAATGAGAAGGAATCTTCATAGCTCTACACCCCTTAATCAAGTCATGTTTTCCCTGATCAACCATCCAAGAAATGCCTCTGCTATAGACTTCCTCAGCAATGCCGAATAGAAGAGGGGACAATGGATCACCTTGTCTGACTCCTCTTTTGCAAGAAAAGTGACCATGAAGGGATCCATTGATAGAGATGGATAACTTAGCAGAGTGAAGAATAGTGTTTATCCAGTCATAAAAGGTGTTGCAGAAGCCAAATTGTCTCAGAACTTTGAGGAGAAAACACCAATCCAACGTGTCAAAGGCTTCGGCCATGTCAATCTTGAGACAAAGATTACCACTAATAGATTTGTCTGGAAGGATGTCGAAAGCTTCAGAGGTGATGGCAATACAATCTCTAATGAGCCTGCCATGGATAAATCCTTTTTGCTCCTTAGAAATGAGAGAAGGCATGATAATGCCAAGTCTGTCAGCCAGAATTTTGGTGATGATTTTGAACTTAAAATTGGCCATAGCAATAGGCATGAATTGATCAACTCTGTTAGCATTATCAACTTTAGGAATACGCATTAAAGTGTTGGAGTTTAAATTAGGAAGGAGCCAATTGGTGGAGAAAAATTCCAAAACAGCATTGATAACATCATCCTTAATGATGTCCCAATGAATTTGGTAGAAATAGCCACCAAATCCATCAGGCCCAGGAGCACTACAAGGATTAAGAGCAAAAATATCCTTGTGGATTTCCTCAACTGAAGGCATCAAATACAACATATGATTGATATCATCAGTGATGACATTAGGAATAACCTTTTGAATTAAGTCATTTGGAAAGAGGAAGAACTAAAAAGGTTAGTAAAATGATTTACCACATGAGAATCTATGTCTTGCAGGTTAGTAAGAATATTATCCTTCACTCTTAAAGCCACAATTCTTTTGATAAAATGATTAATTTTTGTAAGCTTATGAAAATATGAAGTGTTTCTATCTCCCTCAAAATCCCATTTTATTCTTGATTTTTCTTTCCAAAAAGCCTCCTCAACATTGAGAGCATGGTCCAAATCCAACATAGCAAGTTTTTCAAATTCAGCAAGAGTGTCAGAATGACCAGAAGTATCAATATTGTTTTGAACAACATCAAGATTTGCTTCGGCAAGTTTAAGGTTTTCATGCATATTTTCAAAAGTAGCCTTATTCCAATCCTTGAGATTGCTCTTGAGGATCTTGAGCTTTGAGTTCAGAATGTGCATAAGGAAACCTAAAACCTTGGTATTCCAACTGTTCTTAATGAGACTATTACAATCTTTGTGAAAGTTTCGCATATTGAAGAATTTAAAAGGAGAGGGGATCCTTCTAGAAGAAGCCAGGACCTGTAAAAGGATAGGAAAATGATCATTTTTTTTGTTAAAGTAGAAACTGAAACGGCAAAGCAAACATTAATAAGATCAAAGTTGCATAAGCATCTGTCCAATCTCTTTTGAGTATTGTTGATGCCTTTGCGACCATTGTTCCAAGTGAAATCCATGCCTAAAGTGGGAAAATGAAAAAGGCTATTAGAGTCAGTCCACAATATAAAGTCTTCCATAGGAGTAGAAGGAGGGCAATCTTCCTTTGTGTTCATGAGCACCCAAGATCATGTTGAAATCCCTAATAGAACACCAGGGCCCAGGGTGCATATCATGGACAATCTTGAGATTTTGCAAAAGACTTCTTCTTTTTATGTAACAAGTTGAAGCATAAATGGAACACATATGAAGTTGAAAGCCATCATTATTATTTGAGAAGGACACTTATTGATCATCCACACTAACCACATTAGGAGAATACTTATTAGAGCAAAGACACCACAAGTTAGGGGGAAGGGGTGTCTAAAGTTGACCGCAAAAAATTCGAGAGAAATCTTGTTAAGCCAACAATTAGAGAAGACATAAGCCTCCATCCAACGATTAGCTAGAAAAACAAAATCATGTCCGTGCTTAAGAATAAGCCTTTTAAGGACTAACTTTGTAGGGGAGTTAGCCAAACCTCTTGCACTCCCAAAGAGATAAATCATTGGGAGGGTTTTGAGAAATCCACCCGTGACCTTGTGGTGTAGAGACTTTTGGAGGTAGCAACCTAAGCTTTTCACAGCTCTATTCCCTAGATCTTGGCACCACTGTTTGAAAAATCTAGGTCATCAACTTAAATATTATCCACCTTAGTTATAGAAGCCCATGAGTTTTGCAGGAAAATATTGTTATCAATATTTTGAGAAGGAACTACAAGAGCACCATCAAGAGGCTGAGTGGCATCCACAAAGTCCAATTCATTTGTACTATCATCAATGCCAAACTCATCACCAAAAGGTTGAAGAATTGGACTAGGAATAACATGAGAAATTTCAACATCTTGAGAAGCATGATTAAGAACTGTGAGATCATTAATGTTTTCATGAGAGTCAATGAAGAAGTCATCGTACTTATTGGATTCAATGGGATCCATATTACCATTAAGAACAAAATGGGAAGATGAAGGCCTTTTGGAGCCACCTTCATGATCATAGTCCGCATGTGTGACATCTTTTAAAGGATCACCTTGCTTAGAGGTTGTAATGGGAACATAAACCTTCTTTGTACTAGGAACCTCCTCTCTACTTGGTGGTTTAGTGTTTTGTAGATTGTTATCCTCCCCTATATTTGGGAACTTTTTACAAATGGAGTTGTTATGGCCAATGACTCTATATTTATCACAAAATTAAGGAATCTTTCCACTAAAACATTACATCTCTGTTCCTTTTGTAAGTTTATGTCCACCAGAACCCTAACAAAGTGACCAAAGTTTCTATCAAAGATAGACTTGTTTATGGTGGAATAAGTACAAATGGGAGTGCCAACACTACTAGTAATAGCAAACAGAACCTTAGGTCTCCAGTATTCTTGAGCCAGACCAAAGATGCGAATCTAAACCTAAGCCGAAGTTTGATGTTGAATGTGTGGATTGATATCACGGGTCCACGCAAAAATCTTGAGCAGGTCAGAATTCAGATTCCATAACCCTGAGGATCGAACCTTCTGCAGTTCTTCTAGCAAAGATAATGAAAACTCTAAAATTCCTTTCCCCAATGAAATGATACCACATTTTTTGAGGTCTTTCCATGAACTAAGAAACATGTTGTGTAAGGCATCGATTTTGAGCGGAGGAGAACCATTAGGCCAAATGACTCTTCCATGAAGGTTGTGTTTGTAGGAATCAAGACCAGTTTGATACTCATCTTTAGGTATTTTAATGTATATACGGCCCCCTTGACCACCGGTTGAGAAAGTTGGCTAACCGGTATGTTACAAACAATTTTAAGAACTTGAGCAAAAGATTTTTTTCCTCACATCCGGGGTGGATTTATGAGCATTAGGAGTAGAAGAGTCAAGGCAAGACCAAGGAATGGAGAAATCCATGGGGCGATAAGGAAGGAGAATGGAGAACGGAAGAAGGAACATAGGATTTAAGTTTCAACGGTAACAAGTCGCCCTGCTACAGTGAAAAAGTCGGCCTTCATCTTTTCTTAAAAAATAAAATTCAAAAGCATAAGAGTTGAAGAGAGAAGTTTCCGTTCATAAATTAAAATAAAAAATAAATGTTTACTCCAAAATAGTGGATATTGGTTAGTTAAAAAAATATTTTTAAAAAGGTGAGGGATGCAGTGGTCCCTGCTCGCCCCCAACTACATCATCCAGTGTGCTCACCTAACTTCTACAACAAACAATCCTCCTCTAAAATAAATTCCTCATAAGCCTTTGAAATCTTGTGAATCACTTCCAAAGATGAATGAGAGTAACTCAAATTAGTTATGGGGATTGAATCTAGAGATTTAACCTCTAAAAGGTTTAGTCTTTTGCTTTTTGGAAAGATGAATTTGGGAGTTGGAAATAGGGGAGAACACTCATTGGCTATCTGGAAAGATTTCATCTTGTTAGAAATTTTGAGATCTAATTTCATTAAAAAAAATAGAAATATTAAATGCAAACTCTATAAATACATTTATAGATATGATCCCTATTATTTTTTTATTTTTTAGTAACAATATGAACATGCTTGCTAACCAGTTAATAATCAAATGTTATAGTTATTTATTGGTTATTGGTTTTTTTATTGGTCAAGAATTATATTAAAATGTATGATGGTTAGGGCTTGCCCACGTTGGCAAGAAGCCCTGTACGACGGTGTTTTGTGGTGGTTTTCTGGACCTCTTCACGTGAGGCGAAAGGTCTTGTTATGGAATGTTGTGCTTAGGTATAAGCGTATGTGGGGTGTGATCTGATTAGCTTAAGATATGTCCCCCCTATCTCCCCTTAGGAAGAGATATTTATAGAGGCTTCTTGGGCCTAGGGTTAGAGTAACCCTTATGGGAGACAATCGCTCCCTCATGATCAGGGGAAGTTATTGACCA
This sequence comes from Lathyrus tuberosus, assembly GCA_022829125.1. Taxonomy (NCBI): domain Eukaryota; kingdom Viridiplantae; phylum Streptophyta; class Magnoliopsida; order Fabales; family Fabaceae; genus Lathyrus; species Lathyrus tuberosus. The sequence goes on from JALAZF010000050.1 coordinate 19,954,926, forward strand.
CCGAATATTTAGGGGGTAGTGGAGGACTCATTCTCCTTTGACTAACGACATTACACACGTCGTCACTGTCAAGGGCGAGCCCTCTGTTCTGATGAGGACATTGCCTAAGCAACACCATACTTAGGAAAGGGTTCCATTGTTGAGGACACTCACATGTATAACACTACATAGTCCCTCAAGCATGAGGACTTTGCTAAGGGATAAATGTTTTTAAAGTGTTTTATCATCTATGAGGTACGCCGCTCGCCCTTCGGGGACTCCCTTAGATGATGGTGACTATTTATTTAAAGGGTGAGTCACTCAGCCTGAGGCAAGCCCCTTGGCTAAAGTTGATTATTTATTTAAAGGGCAAGTCTCTCGACTTGAGGTGATAGAAGGATATGCCATATTTCTCTTGATTCAATTATAAGATGTTAAAATATCAATCACAATTGAAAGCTTGAGTGTTTTAGTGGGAAAAAGAGCGTGTGAGGCATTTAATGCACCTTATAATGGTATTCCTTGGGAAAATTAGTTTATCCTCTTCTGCTTACATGTGTTTCCCAGGTGTAGAGACTTTCCCACTTCTCGTGGCAGTTATCTCATTAGGTAAATGTATGACTCGTGCTATTGAGTTTCTCATCTATTGCTTTGCAAAAACCCTTTATTTTCTTCTTCTTTCCCATTTCTTATTTTTCTAGAAAAGTACACCAGTTTAGGCTAACGGTATGGAAAGTAAAGAGGTCACTCTTTATCATAGGGTAAAAACACATCGCCTCTAATTTTTCAACCTCAAGTGATCACGGGGAAGAAAGCTAAACTTGTTCACGTTCGAGACATTGTGTCCATGTATTCTAATACAGAGACAGTCAATAAGTTTTGTTATGGAATTATATTTTCCAGCACAGATCATGAGGATGATGTGATTATAGAACCTTGCTTAGAGGGAGAGAAGGCCAACATGGATACCTCTGATGATCTGTTTTCTCCCTATTTTTACGTTCACCTTCCCATTGTTCATGAGCTGAGAGTTTTGATTCCATTTAATTCTTTCAAATCTAATTTTCTAACTGTAGCGAGCGATTTTGGATGTGGTTGCGAAGCACTACCGCTCTTTGGTATCTACAACTCAATTCATTTTTTATCCTATTAAAGCTGATGAAGGAAGGGAAATAGATGCCTCTAATTAACCCTGCTTACAAACTGAGTTTGAACAGATGACTGATGGTTTACAGATGCTACAAAGATTGTGGGTCTCTTTTAGGTTTATTTTGTTAAAAATAGTGTCCGGTCGATTGGTGGGAGGTTAAGACTGATGCTTTTCGATTGATATGTGGAGGTATGGGATTTTGGGTTTTGTATTAGTGTGCTCGCTAAGATTTTTCTTTCAATCTTATGCCTATGTATTCCCGTTTTTTCTGAAACATGGAAATCAGAGCGATCGTAGTTCCTCCTATTCTATGGGAGGAAACGGTGTTTTGGTGTCTTGTTCAAAGCCCAAGACGTGAAGCAAAAGGTAGTTTGTATCTTGTTTAAAGCCCAAGATGTGAAGCTGAAAGGTCTTTTTGTATCTTGTTCAAAGCCCAAGATGTGAAGCTGAAAGGGCTTGACTTTAGAGAGAATTTGTCATCTCTAAAGAGGGGTTTGTCTGTCATAACTGTTTATAAAGGAGAATTACTTTAACCGGGATATGTGAATCCGGCAATGCCATAATTACCGTTATAGGGGCTTTTCAACCTAGAGGAGAAGACTTTAACTCAGTGTAGAGCAATGCTATCTTTCCTTAGGAATTTCTCATGCTAAAAGAGGGACAGTGGCGTGGATGTAAATAATCCAGAGGCTTACCGCTTACAACAATTAAATGGGGGAAAAGGAGTTGTTGATGTTTGTATACTGTGAACGAGGCACAACCTTGATGCTTAAAGGTTGATTGGATCAACCAATGGTTTTCTTATACAAAGCCTAAGAGGAGGCTAATGGTTTTCTTATACAAAGCCTAAGAGGAGGCTAGTGGCCCAACAAGAGGGTATTTTTGATATGTCTCGTACAAAGCCTGAGATAGAGGCTAAAAGAGAAGTGACTCGACAAGAGAGTCCTCTATGGTATCTCATACGAAGCCCGAGATGGAGGCCAAGGGTTTTATACTCAACAAGAGAGTGATTTGTATCTTGTACAAAGCCCAAGACGGAGGCTAAAAGGTGTTTGGCTCCGCTGGGGAGAATCATTGTATAAAGCCCAAGAGAGAGGCTATGGTGTTGTTTCAGTTGAGTGACAGGTCCAGTATATTGGTTCAAAGAGAAAATCAGTTCTTATATGAGTAATGTTTGTACTCATGGATTTGTTCCAAGGATCGGGGTTATTTCATGTTCTTTAAGGAAATGGGAAATCCAATGGGTATTGAGACTGTCCGAGTCTACGGGGTTCCTTCCTATTCTTGGAGGGTGCTTGAAAACGTCTTTGAGACTCAAGGAAATTAGACTGTCCAAGTCTAGAGTTTCATCTTTTGGACTATGCTTTGAGAAACAGTAGTAGACTCTTGGAAAGATTGTTCTATTAAGATGATTGATTTTTGTTCCTATACCTTTAGGAGGTCGTCGGGACAATTTGTACGAAGCCCAAGAGGAGGCTAGAAACTTTTTAAGAAGCCAAGGGATAATTTGTACTAAGCCCAAGAGGAGGCTATCATTCCCGGAGGCAGAAATCATTTATACGAAGTGTAAGAGGAGGCTGTGAATACTTCTAAGAAGCTGACGGGTCCTTGTACAACGCCCAAGAGAAGGCGGGGATGCTTTTAGGAAGCCTGTGGGTCCCCAAACCCCGAGAAGTTCAAGACAGGCTATTCACAAAGAGTAGATCAAGCCAGGAAAGTTCAAGAATTTGGAAGAACTTCAAGAGATGCCATTCACGGAGAAAAGATCATCTATGGGGAGTAGAGTTTCTTGACAATTCCTAAGGGTGCTTTTAAGAAGCTTGTGGGTCCCCAAACCCTGAGAAATTCAAGACAGGCTATTCACAAAGAATAGATCAAGCCAAGAAAGTTCGAAAATTTGGAAGAAACTCAAGAGATGCAATTCACGGAGAAGAGATCATCCCTGGGGAATAGAGTTTCTTGACAACTTCTACGAGTGACAGTCTGAGAAAGGGTTCAAAAAGAATCTGCCTTTCACATCTCCATATTGTTTAACCCCAAGAGGAGGGAAGACTGTGTCTGGTAATCCTATGGGGATCTAGTTTTGACTATTTAAGAGTGATCAACGGGCTTAATGCTAGACGTAGTTGCCGGGGAAACTCTAAATATCTATACTATTATTGCACAGTTAATATGAGTTTATGAAAGAAGACTTATAGCGAAACAGCCCCACAATACAGTTATATGTATATGAAAGCGGTAAATGAAAGCATATAAACACTTACTCGGTTGTAGAGCTTCCATGCTGTTTGGTTAGTTGTTCAACAAAGAAAGATTGAAAACAACAGTATATTTCAAAATCAAAGGAGAAAGTGCTTTGAAAAAGAAATATTTGCGGCTTACAGCTCAAGGAGAGGCCCAGGGTTTTATCAGTGAGCGCACTATTGAATTTGTACAGAGGGACTTATACAAGTGACTGAGGCCCAAAAATTGTTTGCTGTACAAAGGGATGGGTCTTACACTCTCTAAAGAGGCCCAAAAAAGGTTTAAAGAAAAAGAGTGAGGCTTATAACACGAGGGTAGGCCCAGATGATTTTTCGTTTAAAATGGCGATCGCGCCGAGATTTTCTTTTAACGCGAAGGGGCTTATACAATATCTGAGGCCCAAAGTTGTTTTGGTTAAAACGGGATTGGGTCTTACACTCTATTAGAGGTCCAAAAGTTTTGAATGGGTCTTATAGCTCGAGGAGAGGCCCAATTGATTTTTTTAAAAGGCGACGATCGCGTCGTTTACTTGTACAGAGGGACTTATACAATAAGTGAGGCCCAAAATGGTTTGTACAAGGGGGTTTGGGTCTTACACTCTCTCAAGAGGCCCAAAGAGTTTTAATGAAAAGAAATGGGTCTTACTACTCGAGGGTAGGCCCAACGTTTGTTTTTCAACGGATGATGACCGCGTCGAACTTTTTGAAATACAACGGGACTTATACAATAAGTGAGGCCCACAATAGGTTGTATTTACAAAGGGTTGGGTCTTACACTCTATTAGAGGCCCAAAGTGTTTTGAAAATGATTTATGAGGGTTTAATTAATCAAAAACCCTAATTTGTTTTCAAAATGTGTTTTAATTGAATAAAATATTCAATTAAAATGATCAAAATTGTTTAACATGTGGAAAACAAATTGTGATCTTGGATTAATGCTTCATAAATCAAGTTTTGCCCTACAAAATGATTAGAAGTCATTAAAATTTGAAAAATCAAGAAGGAAAAAAATATTTTAAATGTCAAAAATAATTAAAACATTAATTCTTTGCAAAAATATCAATTATATGAAATAAATAATATTTTTGGGATTTTTCCATAAAATAAAATATTTTAACATTTTTGTGAATTATTAAAAAAAGAATCAACTCAAAATCATTAAAACTCAGAGAGAAATTAATGTTTGAATCAATTAAATAAAATCACAAAATTCAAATATTTGAATTTGAGAGAAATGGAGCCAAGAACAGCTGAAGAACACACGCGTTTTTCAGCTTTGCCCAGATTTGCATTTTCTATCCAATCTCACTGAATACTTGATTATATCATGCAATCCACATATCAATCTTCTCGTTTTCACCTCACGATCATGTTTATGACAATTAATTTCATTTAAATTAAGCATAAAACAAGAAATCACGATAAATCCTCAAGAACCCTAAATTTTGCATGAAGGCTGGGATTTTTGATACACGATTCAAACAAAGCAATTACTTGAGGGGAAACATTCCATGCATGATTATGAACATTTGGCAAAAGTATTGTGCGAGGAAATATGCATAGATTGAGAGATAACCAAGTTTAGGCTTACCTCTAGGTCGTGACAGCTAGAGCAAATTGATTTCTGAGTTGGAGGTGTTACAGATGAATTGTGATGATCTGAACAGCTTCCCTACACCTTATGGAGTGTGTTTGAATGCTTGGACTTGATGGAAATTAGCTGGATCACTTCATGGCATCTCAACTGCAACTTGGTTAAAACCTTGAGCAATTGACTGGTGATTCTGAGAAATCAGTGTTCCAGATGTTGTTTAAATGTTTGATCAGCTCACATATGATGTATATAAGGTGTGTGTGTGTGTGATTGGTTTGAGTGGAATTTCTCTCTAATGTAAAACCCGATAGTGACTTGCTAAGGAAGGCATTTTTAAGAGTGAGAAGTGGATTTTGAGAAAGGCAAGTGTTGTAGGCCTTTGGTGTACTTAAACTGATCACAATTGACCTCTATTTATAGTGAATGGCAACTGCTGAGTAGGGATGGCCAATGTTGGCAAATGAAAATCCAAGTCTCCTCTAGCCATTGACTAGGGGTTAGGGCACAGGTTGCTGGTCCCCTTGGTCTTGGATAAGTCTTGACTGAATTCAGTTGCTAATGGCTCAGTCCATGCAACCTTGGTGCTTCCATTGAATGCTCCAATCCAAAATTGGAGTCTTGTCCCTATTTTGGGCAATTCTAGGTTTAGCATACTATTTCTTGTTCCAAGGACTTTGGAGGCTTGACTCAGTGATAGTCCCCTTTAGATTCAATCCTCAGATGTGTCCAAAGTGATGACAAGGCTTGGAATTGGATGATTTTGGCAAATCGAGCAAAAGTGCAAAATTCTGCCTTGCCTTGGCAGATTTCTGCAAGGCAACTTGCCAATGTCATATCTCATGGCCCAAATTGAATTTGGTGATGTTCTTGGCCACTTTGAAAAGCCCTTATATGATACAACAACTGTTTGATCATATTTGGTTTTGAAACCTTTGGGATCCAAGTGAAAAATCCCCCTACATTTGGAAAATACCAAGCCATTGCCAATTAAATTCATCACATAAATGCATGCAAATGAAAGTGTAAGGTGCGAAACAAGTCTCATTGTAAGAAAGCCTAAGAGTAAGCTATGTGAGGTTGATGGCGATCGTAGAAACGATTGACTTACAAGGGTGTTTTGAAAAGTACTTGATATTAAATCAAGAATTAGTTTGAAAGTGGTTTGAACATGCAAATGAGAAATGAGAACAAAATACATCATGACATGGGTAAAATATGTGAGCAAAAGCATAAGCAACATAAGATCAAGAATCACACAATTAAATTAATAAAGCAATGGAAAAAATCATTAACTAAATTAAATATAAATATTTAATAAAATTAATTATTAGTTTAATTAATTAGTATTAAATAAAAATATTTAAAATAATTAAACAAATATTTTTGGATTTTATATGTTATAAAAAAAACAATATAAATTAGAAATAAGAAATAAAATAAAGTAAGAAAATAAAATAGAAAAAACAAATAAAACAAAGAAACAAGCTATTGGGCATGTAAACTAAAAGAAAAAAGGGGTGCAGAAACAAAAATCTTCAGGCCCAATAAGAATGATCCTAGGGCACTGCCAGGACATATCAAAAGCGTAGGATCTAATGGAGAGTCAAAGATTGACTCTTCCAACGGCTAGGACGGGACACGCACGGTAGGAGGGTTGGGATGGTACGCGCAGGAACAACCGGAGAAGTCACCTTGTTGGTGACAAGTTTCCCAGCAGACACACATGTCACCAACAGGTGGTCACACCACAACACCATGGCAACAATGATAAAAGAAAACAACATAAGGTTTGAGCAATCCATTTCTGATTTCATTCTTTCCTCTCATCACCCTATCTCTCTCTCTCTCTCATCTCTGCAAATTTCTCGCCTCCAGAACCCTAAAAGCCACTGGAGAAAGTGGTGGCGCGCGGTGGCTGCCACCTTCTTCTCTAGCGAAGCTCCACTCAACCATCTTCAATTAACAAACACTTAACACGACCCCTACCCCTCCCCTCAAATTTTACGGAGATTCCAAATCTGGCTCCTTTTTAATCCAAACAACGCCAATCAACGAGATTGGGGGCCAAAATCCCTAAGTTCCCATCAACACTAAATCAAACCAGAGAGACCTCAAATCCATAACCCTACGAAATAAAGCACGGATACATACAAAAAAAAGTATACAAACTAAATAGGAAATAAAATTAAGTCCAAACAACAAGTAATGGTTCATAAACACAATGAAAGGCTATGAAGGGAGTTCTAAAGAAAATAAGTATGACTTTCCAGATGTTACTGGCGTGAAGAATTCCACAGGTAAAACTCTACTTTTCCTCTTGGGTTCTGTTTTGGTCATTTTGCTTTTTCCCATTCTTCTTCTTGACTCTTGTATGATTTTTGTTGCTCTGCTGCTATTGTGTAGTGATAACAGGCTTTAGCTTCTTCTAACCTTGAATTCCAAGATGAAATTCAAGGTAGAATAGATGAGTAGTGAAGCTTTAGTGAATTAGGGCTTAGGGATATTTGGGCAGAGTAACTGTAGGAAGAAAATTGTTCCCTTGAAAGGAAAATGAATGTTTAATTTATAGGACAAAATTTTAGGACTTGGGTACGTGTGGAAATGAGATTTGTGTGAGAAATTCTGAAGAAAATGCTTGCTCTAAGCGTCTGAGTCTATTAGGCACAAAGGTGAGGTGGAGCTTTTGTGAATGAATCCGTTAGAGAATTTGTGCACACCTCTGATTTCGTGAGATTTTTTTAGGATGGAATTTATGTCATTTCTGTGCCGTGTGTATTTGTGAACTTTTTTGTCCTTTATAATTTTTGTGGACCTGTTGTGGTGAGAATCGAATAACAAGCTATTAATTAACTTGCATCGCACTTCTTTGAAATTCACCACCGAGCTTTGATTTATCCAAAGGAAAGGGTAAAGATCGAAGAAAAACCTTTTGCGCCATGTAAAGACACAGCTAAGAGATCGGGGATCGGGGGTTGGTTATACTAAGGGAAGGTATTAGCACCCTAAGTATCTGTAGTACTCTACAGTAACCTCTTGTTAGTTTTTGTGTTATGTTATGCTTACTTGCTAAAGAAATCTGCTAAGGGTAAGGTAAAGACCTAAGGGTATATACACTAAGTTTGCTCGCCAAGATGTCGCATCTTGTGCCTACGTATCTGACTAAAGAATCAGAGCAACCGTAGTTCACCTAACTAAGGGTGAGAGGAACCATTGACTATGGCCAAAGTTCCAAGGAGGTGAGTATTACACTAATGTAGAGTTGAAGAACTCTCTAATTCTAAGTTAAAAGGGAAAAGTGAATACTCATGATGATGAGAAACACATAGAGTTTAGAAACTCTATCCTAGTTCTAAGTTGTAAGATTCATGGCTCTTAGGAGGCCAAGAAAGGATGGTTTCTCTAGAAATAAGTCGAAACATCTTTGCTGGGGGCAATTTGTAGACATATATTTTCGACACCATGTCTTGGTAGGCAAAATGATGTTCTTCAGCTAGAGAAAATGGCTACAGATGAAGAAGAAAGGAAATGTAGGTATTCAAAAGAAGTTCTCGACAGTTCGACAAGAACAGCGTTTCGATGTTTCGACAGAAACATAAGGAAGGTTTTGTCAGACAAAGTTCAAGGGACATTTGTTACTTTTCGACAATTCGACAAAGTGAAGAGGCGCAACGCTTCGACGCAAAGGGAAAATTCAAATTCAAAAGATATGACGCTTGGCAGAAGACGCGTGGAAGCTTTAGAAGAAACGAAGACATGCAGAAGACCAAGTGTCAAAGATTTAGAGTTTTTCTGTTACTAAACAGTTATTGTATTTTTCTATAAATAGGATAGTTGTTGTAGAATTTTAGGGTGTGAAAACTTGTACAAAATTCCTGTAAATACTCAAAGTACCCGTGTGAGAGAAAAGAGTTTGTTATCTGGAAAATGTACGTGTGAACACCATCTTTTAAGTTTATAAGAAATTCAAAGTCTTTTAAAATTGCCTTTACTTTTCCTAGTCATTTATCCTTTGTCATTTACTTTATGCAAATTTTGATTTCATTTAATTTACCTTTTCGCCAGAAGTTGTGAGTTAGTTCTTTAACCAAACCATTCATACATAAACGATACAACAAAACAAACCATTAAAACACCATTATTCTAAGAGTTAGATAATTTTGCACATGTATCCCAGGATTTGTGTGGTTGGTCCTGCAAGTAACCCAGTTTTATAAGAGATTGGTAAACCAGAGGTTGTTCGCCAAAATCTACAGCGAACAAATTGGCACGCCCAGTGGGACTAGTGCGAAATTTTAAAATTTTTACAAATAACTCTTAGCCAAATAGTTTCTACTTCGTCGTATGCTTTTGAGAAGCGGTAAATTAGCCGTAACCGACGTAGAAAGACCTAAAAGAACGAGAGTAAGAAGAATGGCAAATCAGGCAAATAATCCAAATCTAAATGAAACCATTCCAGTTTCCAACCCTATCCCTTCAACAAGGGGAAATGTGGATTCAAACCCTGTTTTAGAAGAGGCTATGCCTTCGTCAACAGGATCTATACCAGCGGTTTCGCTCTCCCAAAATATGCCTAGTTCTTCCACAATGGGACATTCAATGCCCATGGGGACGCCTCCTCCTGGAGGACATAATTATAGGCCATTTCAGACAAATTTTTCCATGCCTATGTTTGGTAGAGAACAACCATATGGAATGCCAACTTCAGTGATGGCAAACTTACAAAATGCACCACGCTTGTATTCTGATGCCATGGTCCACGTATCTTCACCACTACAAGGGTCGGGATATGGTGGAAATACGAGTAGATTGAACCAACCCCTACCAAATTTCCAAATGCCAGCAATTACAAATAATTCTGCGCAAGAAATTCGACAACAAATGGACGAAAGTAATCATGATATGGTCCAAATGTTGACACAACAAATGGGAGCAATGTTTAACCCTTTAATACAAAACACTACCCAAACCAACCAATTGTTGGCTGCGCAAATGACACGTATTGCTGACTTTTTTGGTGTTCCTCAAACGCGGCAAAGAGAACAAGTAATTCAAAACCCAGTAGTGAATGTCGAAGAGGAACCCACAATAAATCAAAGGCCTTTAGAGAATCCTCAGGCAAACCCTAGAAACCAAGAGGCAGCGGTCGAACAGCCGCGTGTCGAAATCCCCGTTCAACAAGAACCTAGGAGGATAATAGTCCCGAGAGGCCAAGATGCTGATGATGTATTGCAACAGCAAATACGATATAATAACCTGCCTGCCGAAAACAATTTAGCAGCCATGGTCGAAAGGATAATGGCGCAAAATGGGGTAAATGTAGGATTACAAAGGCCTAGTTATGCTTCCCCATTGTCTGAATATGTTCTACGACAGGAATTACCCCCAAGGTGGAAAGTACCCAAATTTACCAAATTTTCAGGGGACACTAGCGAATCCACCATAGAACATATAGCGCGTTATTTGATCGAAGCAGGAGAGACAGCCCATAATGAAAATTTGAAAATGAAATACTTCCCAAGTTCTTTGACGAAAAATGCGTTTACCTGGTTTACATCCTTGCCTGCAAGCTCTATATTCACTTGGACCCAATTAGAAAGATTGTTCCATGAACAATTTTATATGGGTCAAACTAAAATAAGTTTGAAGGAACTAGCCAGTGTTAAGAGGAAATTTTCAGAGCCTATAGATGATTACCTAAATAGGTTTAGGTTGCTTAAGGCAAGATGTTTCACACAAGTGCCAGAGCAAGAGTTAGTCGAAATGGCTGCAGGGGGTCTAGATTATTCTATAAGAAAGAAACTAGACACTCAATATTTGAGAGATATGGCACAATTAGCAAATAGGGTAAGACAAATTGAAAGGCTAAAAGCTGAGAAATTTAGATCAAATAAAAATAAAAAGGAAAGAGTGGCCTATGTAGGAGTATGCCAGGATAATGATAGTGACGAAAATGAACTAATTTTGTTCGACGAACAAGAAATTGATCTGGCAGAACTAAAGTCAGGCCCACCATATGCCTGTAAAGTACTAGCTCTGTCGAATGGGAAAAATCCAGTCGAACCTGAAAAGAATGATAGGTTTCCTAAAAGAACTTATACGTTCGACGTTACCAAGTGTGACGAAATTTTCGACTTATTAGTCAAAGATGGTCAATTAATAAAACCAGCAGGCACTAAAGAGCCTCCTGTGGACCAACAGAAAAAGAGAGGTTTTTGCAAATACCATAACTTTTTGGGTCATAAAACTTCTCAATGTTTCCTTTTCAGGGATCTTGTTCAGAATGCAATCCGTGATGGAAGACTGAAGTTTGGAGACAAATCAAAACAACAGATGAGGATTGACTCAAACCCCATGCAGGTGGTCGAAGCCAATTATGCTGAACCTTCCACTGTGAACATGGTGGAAGTCGAAGTAGCCTCTGATTGTAGTTTTGAAATGGTGGAAGCTGCTGAGGGCTTCGACAATAATATTAACATGGTGGAGGTTGCTGATGACCTCCTAGACAAGCCTGAAGTGGAAGAAGTATCCAAGGACTTTGTAGACCAGCCAGTGTCAGTCAAGATTACTGAAAATCTTGATGTAGGAAATTTGAATGACCATATCAACAAAGTTGAGACTACTGAAAGTTTCAGCAAACAGAACGCAGTTGAGACTACTGAAGGTTTCGACAGAGAGAACAAAGTTGGAGATACTGAAGTCTTCGATAGAAAGAAGAAGGAGGAAACTACTGAAGGTTTCAACAGCCAGAATGGAGTTGGAATTACTGAAGGTTTCAACGGAAAAAACAACAACAAAATTGCTGAAGATGTAGTAATTTGGGATACTTTAGGGGAGCCCAGTGGAAAATTCGACTATCTCGTGAAATACTCTGCACCCCCAAGTTCTCGTATCGACATCAACAAAATCCAGCCAACTGGATGGGGAGATTTCTTTAAAGATACTGATGAAGGAGCGAATGATAATGCCCCTATCATCAAAGAGGAGGCTACTGAAGGCCTTAATCATGACAAAATGGAGACAATGAGAATTGCTGACAAGTTTAAACCAGTCAACAAGGATGTTGCCAGAATCAGGGCAGAGGCTGCTGAAGGCCTAGTGAAGCCTGCTCCTTATGGGATTTTGCGCAGAACAATGGAAGACCCTAAAGAAAACTCAGTCGAGCAATGCTGCAAACTCATCTCCAGGAACTTACCCTCAGAAGGAAGCTTTGACCAGGCGAAAGGGAATGCTGAAGAGGAGGCAAGACTTATTGAAAGAATGAATAAATTAAGTCTCACTGATGACCAGCATGTGGATATCAACATGGTGGAAATTTCTCAGAAGAAACAAACAGAAACTGACGAAGAACTTCGTCGAGAAGAGTATCAGAAGTTGGCTTACCCTAAGGAGGAGGAGAGCTTGGTCGAATTCATCCAAAGGTGCCAGAGAAAGAAGGCTGAAGTCATGTTGTGCCCACGTTGTAGTGCGGTGTTCGACAAGAAAGCAGCAAGCAATCTCGAGGGGGTGGAGAAAGCCAAAAGAAGAGGAAACTGCAGGGCAATCCCAACAGCCAGAAATGGAAGGTTCGATCCAAGGAGGAGTGAGCATCACACCCAAAAGTTTGGCGAAGGACATCATGGGACTTACAAGCCATCTGTCAAAGCTGAGAATGATAAGTGGGTCCAACCAATCAGAGGTGCTCAAGGGCAGAAAAGATGGAAGAACTTTGAAATGCAGAGAGGTTCCTCCATGGAAGAAAAAAGGGAGGTCGAAAAACAGAAACCAAGACCATACCCATCAGAAAACTATAAGGGAAAGAATCCAATGTCAAGGTCTCAGTGGAGAAGGTTCCAAAGACAGAAAAGAGCAGAAAAGGAGGCTGCAGAAAAGAACAAAATCAAAGAAAACACTCTTGATGAAAATAAAGTTGAGTCAGGCAAAAACTTGCAAACAATGAACCAAGAGTCTGCTCCAAAAAACGAGCCCTCTCAAAAGGACAAACCAAGCAACATGGTAGGGATGTCGAAGCCTAGCAACAAGGTACCAGAAGACGACGAAGTAAATGATGATTTTAGGTCAGACTCAGAAGCATCTTTCGATGTCACATGCAATGTGGTTTCAGTACTGCCTAGAGACTATGATAGAGTGATGGAGGTCGAAGACGAAGAAGATGAGGTTGAAGATGACAGCATGGGGCTCAGGCCTGTGTGTTATTATATAATGAACAATGGTTGTGTCGAAGAGCAAAATGCTTTCTTTGAAAGACCAGATGATGCAATGAAAGCGCACTTGAAGCCTTTGTTCATAAAAGGAAAAGTGGAGAATGTTGGTGTCAACAAGATCTTGGTAGATGGTGGAGCTGCTATAAATTTAATGCCCCATTTCATGATAAAAAGGATTGGAAAGGATAACTCAGACACAAAGCCCCACAACATGGTGTTGTCAAATTATGAAGGAAAAGTAGGAAATACCCTGGGAGTGATCCAGGTGAGCTTAACTGTTGGAACCATAACAAGGCCAACAATGTTTATAGTGATAGCTTCAAGGGCGAATTATAACATGCTGCTTGGAAGAGAATGGATTCATGGGGTAGGAGTTGTACCATCATCCATGCACCAACGAATAGCCATATGGAGGCCAGATGGGATTGTCGAGAATATTGAAGCAGATCAAAGCTATTTTATGACTGAAGTAAACAATGTGAATAGTCGAAGTTTCGACAAAAATTTGGCTCACATACCACCCTGCAACCCAGCAGAATTCGACTTAAAGGCAACTGACAACGCCTATTGTTCCATGTACCTTCACCCAACACGTGGGTTTCAATGGGACAAAGAAGTAATTGGCGAACCAAGTCACGTATGGGGAACTTCGCCTATTGAGCCAACGGGTTGGGGAAGTGAATTTGATGATTATGATGAGTGAAGCCTCAGCGATCGAAAGAATTACGGCTTATATAGCGGAAAATAAACTCAAAGCGGCCCTAGAGGCCGAAGTGAAATACATGGCTGTTGAAGCCAACAACGAAGATTTTGAAGAACAATGTCCCCAAAGGGATATTGAAAAGGGTTATGACAACAATCAGACTGGCGAATGGCAGGATCAGAAGCTTGACGCCATCTATGATGATAAACCTTTGGGGTTCGAAAAGGATCCAGCATCGACTAACATGAAGATGGTGGCACAGGATCCATTAGAAGAAATCAATTTAGGACTGGGGGCAGAAAGAAGGCCAACTTACATCAACGCCAAGATAGATCCTCAGTTCAAAGTCGAAATAATCCAATTGCTAAATGAGTACAAAGACTGTTTTGCATGGGATTACGACGAGATGCCAGGATTAGACAAGAATTTGGTCGAATTGAAGCTGCCAATAATGGAGGGAAAGAAGCCAGTAAAGCAAACTCCCAGACGCTTCGCACCAGAAATCTTGTCAAAAATAAAAGAAGAGGTCGAAAAACTTCTAAGATGCATATTCATCCGCACCACCAGGTATGTCGAATGGATTGCGAACATAGTCCCTGTAATTAAGAAAAATGGCAAGCTGAGGGTATGCATTGATTTTAGAGATTTAAATTCAGCTACCCCTAAGGATGAATATCCTATGCCAGTAGCAGAAATGCTCATAGATTCTGCAGCAGGCCATGAGTATTTGAGTATGCTTGATGGATACTCTGGCTATAATCAAATTTTTATAGCTGAAGAAGATGTTCCTAAAATAGCTTTTCGTTGCCCTGGAGCAATAGGAACCTATGAATGGGTAGTAATGCCCTTTGGTTTAAAAAATGCTGGAGCAACTTATCAAAGAGCCATGAATTCGATTTTTCATGACTTTATCGACACTTTTATGCAAATATACATTGATGATATTGTGGTCAAGTCTGTTTCAGGAACAAGTCATATAGACCATCTTCGACAGTCCTTTGAAAGGATGAGAAAGTTTGGTTTAAAAATGAATCCCCTTAAATGTGCTTTTGGTGTGCAGGCGGGTGATTTCTTAGGTTTTGTGGTCCACAAGAAAGGGATCGAAATAAATGAAAACAAAGCCAAAGCCATAATGGAAGCGAAAGCGCCATCGACAAATAAGGGATTGCAGTCTCTACTAGGGAAAATCAACTTTCTCAGAAGGTTCATTTCCAACCTTAGTGGGAAGACACAAGCCTTCTCACCTCTACTTCGACTAAAAAAGGAAGATTTCACATGGGGGCAAGAACAACAAGATGCCTTCGACAAGATCAAAGAGTATCTGGCTAGTCCTCCAGTTTTGATGTCTCCTTGTAGAAAAAAAAGTATGAGATTATACATTTCAGCGTCAGACAAAACTCTGGGAAGCATGCTGTGTCAAGAAGATGAGAATGGTGTCGAAAGGGCCATCTATTATCTCAGCAGAGTCCTAAATGATGCTGAAACTAGATATAGTGTGATAGAAAAATTATGTTTGTGTGTATATTTCTCTTGTACAAAGTTAAAGCACTATATAAAACCAGTTGATGTATTTGTTTCTTCTCATTTCGACGTAATAAAATATATGTTAGCTAAATCCATTTTACATAGTCGAATTGGGAAATGGGCTTTGGCATTGACAGAATATTCCTTAAAATATTTGCCTTTAAAGGCTGTTAAGGGACAAGTGGTTGCTGATTTCATAGCTGACCATTCCATAAATGAAAATGAAGTAAAATATGTCGAATTAGAGCCATGGAAGTTATATTTCGACGGTTCCAGTCATAAGAATGGAACTGGTGTTGGAATGCTAATTATTTCTCCTGACAAAATTCCAACAAAATTCAAGTACAAAGTCGAAGGCTTATATTCAAATAATGAAGCAGAATATGAAGCTTTGATTGCCGGACTTGAAATATTGTTGGAATTGAGGGCAACAAGAGTCGAAATAATGGGTGACTCTGAGCTGGTGATAAAACAATTGACAAGAGAATATAAATGTGTCAAAGAGAATTTGATTATGTACTTCGTAATAGCTAACAGACTTCTCAAAATATTCGACAATGTGGCCATTAGACACATTCCTAGATCGAAGAATCAAGAAGCGAATGATTTGGCTCAACTTGCGTCAAGCTACAAAGTGTCGAAAGAAAACTTGGAGAAAGCTATTGAAGTAAGAGGAAGAGTCGTATCCACCAAATTGGCTCCTTCAGATTTGGAGACAATAAGATTAGGTTATGGGGATGAGGAAAATTTTGAAATTTTCAATATAGATGATTCAGAAATTGAAGATTGGAGAAAACCTATCAAGGATTATCTACAAGACTCAAATTAGAAAGTCGAAAGAAAAGTAAAGTACAGAGCTTTGAATTATGTACTTTTTGGAAATGAATTATTTAAAAAGACTGCAGAAGGAGTCTTGCTGAAATATTTGGGCGAAGATGAAGCTTACATAGCTTTGTCGAACGTTCACAGTGGTACATGTGGCGCACACCAAGCAGGCCACAAAATGAAATGGTTATTATTTCGACAAGGAATGTATTGGCCAACAATGCTGAAAGACTGTATCGAATTTGCAAAAGGATATCAGGAATGCCAAGTGCATGCAGGTATACCACATGTTCCTGCAAATGAGTTGCATTCAATTATAAAACCTTGGCCATTCAGAGGTTGGGCTTTGGATTTAATTGGTGAAATTCGACCAGCCTCTTCAAAAGGGAAGAAGTACATTTTAGTTGGAATAGATTATTTCACTAAGTGGATTGAAGCTATACCACTAGTAAATGTGGATCAAGAGGCAGTTATAGAGTTTATCCAGAAACATATAATTTACAGATTTGGGATACCGGAAACAATAACTACTGATCAGGGATCTGTGTTTACTGGGAAAAACATGCAAATGTTTGCAAAAGACACAGGTTTTAAGCTCTTAACTTCGACACCTTATTACGCCCAGGCAAATGGACAAGTCGAAGCAGCAAATAAGGTGGTGATAAATTTGATCAAAAAGCACGTGGGTAGAAAACCTAAGAATTGGCATAAGACTTTGGATCAGATTTTATGGGCTTGTCGAACGTCTCCTAAAGAAGCAACAAATTCTACTCCATTCAAATTGACTTATGGACACGATGCAGTGCTACCATTCGAAATTTATTTACAGTCAATACGAGTTCAAAGGCATCATGAAATTCCATCAGAAATGTATTGGAGCATGATGATGGATGAACTAGTTGATTTGGATGAAGAGAGATTCCGTGCGTTAGACCTAATAAAAAGACAAAAAGAGAGAGTCGAAAAGTTTTACAATAAGAAAGTGAAATTTAAGACCCTTTCAGTGGGGGATCTTGTTTGGAAAGTAATTCTTCCTATGGATCGAAAAGATAGGTTAATGGGAAAATGGTCTCCTAAGTGGGAAGGACCTTTCCAAATTTTAAAAGTTTTTTCAAATGGCGCATACGAGGTCGAAGAGATAGATAAAGATAAAAGAGTACTGAAGATAAATGGCAAGTATTTGAAAAAATATAAGCCAACATTGCAAGAAATTAAAATAGCAGTCGAATAATTGTAAAATAAAGGCAATATGGCGGATTAAAAATCTTCTCGCCAAATAATACAAATCCATTGTCATTACAAAAAGGGCTTTAAAAGCCAAAACAAAAATTACAAGTGTTCAAACGGGAAAGGATGCTTTCAGCTTCTCAAATTTCGAATTCTGAATCTGAAGGCGTCGCTCACAAAGTGCCTTGTTCTTAGAAATCTCCTCAATCTCTTGAACATCAATGTTCATGAGGTTTTTTCAGTTGGATCCAAATAGTTTCAAAAACAAGATATGATCACACATGTTTTGTATCATATGAGGGATTTCTAAAAATTACAAGAGCCTCCCATAACTCAACCTGAGCAGGGAGATATGAATCCCTCAAAATCACCATTTCCATCTGTCCCCAAGCAAGACAGATTTAGCTCAGACACTTGCTCCATGTCAGTTACCTTGTTGAAGAATTCGACGCAGCTTCCCACTCAGCAAGTTGGCTCTCTGTTTTGTTTTCAAGCTTCTTGGAGCACTCTCGAAGTCGATTAAAGTCAGTTACCACAAGATCTATCAAAGTAGTAAGGTCCAGCACCACATCAGTGACTTCAGGAGAAGCCTCCAGGACATTGACTTGCTTTAGGATTTTCTTCAGGTCGAAGTGAGTAGAGGAGTCATTCTCTAGAAGTTGAAATAAGTCAATATCAAGAACCTTCTGTCGAATGTTTGCCAGTGATTCGTCCATTGATTTGGCATCAGAAGTGGTCCCTGAGTAGTCGAGCTACTGATAGTAGGATCAGGAAAATTGTAGCGAGAACTGAGCATGGTCTTCAGGTATTCGAAAGGTCTTTGTACCTTCATACTTTCTAGCTCCTCATGAGAGAACTGGGTCGAAGTTGTCCCGGTCGAAGCAGCTTTATTTGTTTTACCAAGACTTTCTTCGACGTTTTCTATTTTTTCGCCAGTATCAGCAGCAGGAGTTGATGGCCTTTCATGTTCTTCTTCTTCTTCTTCTTCGGCATCACTTGCAGCCTCCTTGTCTCTCTCTTCGTCAGCAAATTCTGAATGGGGGGGAGATTGATCTTCATCTTTATTTCTAGTGGCATCCATCACGGCATCCCCATCAGTTTCGACAAAGTCTTCAGTATCGGGACCAGTCTTTTCTTCCACTACTTTTGGATTTCGTGTAGAAAGAGCAATGGGCTAATCTACTTCAGTGGCTGATTCCTTCGCTGAACTCTTAGGGGAGGATTTGGAGGCGCTGGCTGGATTGTAAGTAGGGTCACTGCTGGTCTTGGGAAGAACTTGGATCATAGGTTGTCCGTGAATATCGACAGGTACCTGAAGGATAAGTAGGTTAAAGGAGCAAATACAAGTAAAGCAGCTTGTTAGCATCGAGGGGAAAAGAAAAATCATACCTTTAGAATTTTGGTCCTTAGACTAGAATTTTCACTTTCCGCCGGAGCAGGGGTGATTCCCTCACCTGGTTCCTTTGATAGTATTCTCTCTAAAACTTTGGGAGTAGGTGGTTTCTGGGGGAGAGGTTTGATTGCTTTCTTCCTCTTTTTGGTGGGTTTTGCCTGATCCGGTGACTCATCACCATCCTTTTCAGTATTTAATGCTGGACGAACAGGAGAATCATCAGAATGCTCTTTCAGGTCAGTGTCGAACTCATCAATGGTTTGCCTTTCATAGCTACCAGCATCAGGGTCAACTCCATCTTGGAGTCTTTCAGCTAAAGTCTTTTCAGAGTCAAGATCAATTATGTCCTGCTCTTTTTCCTTTGTTGAGTTCTTTGTCGAAGCTTTGGAAGAGGTAGGCATTGAGCTGGCTACTTTAAAGGAAGTACCACCTGTCAATGTTGGCATTTCTTTTGCTATGGGGTGTCCTTCGACATCAACTTGGATCTAAAAACAAGCAAAAGGTCAAGGAAAAGAAAATGCAAGTAAAAGTGAATATCATCAGTCGAAATGAAGGTTTACCTGAGGGATCTCAGTAGTAAAGCTAGAATTCCCACTTTCAGTATCTTTGATGAGAACTTTTGTAGCTGGACTGGCGGGGGGAGTTTTCTTGGTCAAGCGGACAATGGACCTTTGGGAGGCAGCTGTCTTGATCTTCAGGACCTTCTTTTTCCTGAGAGGTTATTGGTCTGGAGATTCATCCCCAGATTCCTCATCGATCACCTTTACCTCCTCCTCTTGTTTTCTTTTCTTGGAGGGTGGTGGGTTTTTACTCACCTAAAAACACAGGAGAAAATTGTTTTAGTTCAAGTTTAACATAATTTATTACATGGGAAAAAGATTGATATTTTCTGGTAAAACCTTTTCGACTGTATAGGTTGGTTGCTCGACCACCTTTCCAGAATTACTTCCGACAGAAGCCTTTTTAGGAGTAATCTTGACAGCTGAAAGAAAGAAAGAAAAATAAAGAAATGAATACAAAAGGAAAAACATAAGAAGGAAGTTAGAATAAAGTAAAGAAAAATTGTGTCTCTTTAAACACCTTCAAGAATGGGAGATTCCACGCGAACGTGTTCTATTCCAATATGAAGGTGTCCTGGGAAATTGTCCAAATGATACTTAGTCGGAACCACACACTCAGCAGGTTTTTTACAAGATTCACGGAGCAGTTTTAGGTGAGATCCACAAATAAACCAATCTGGGAATGGAGGGCTTAATGCTACACCAAATTCAGCAGAAGGTAGAGGGGGAAACTTTGGTGGATAATAGCTGTATGCCAAATCATAACGTATTTCTGGACGAACATATGAAGGCAACACCAGCTTCTCCAATTTTGCTGTAAATTTGTGTTTCAAAGTCACTGCTGCTTCGCTTATGGTTTGACTAAGATCATTTGGCCGGTAAATAGTTTCAAAATAATGCTGAAACTTTTGGATTTCTTTAATATGTCTTTCAGTACCTTTCTTTGTTCGATCCTGCACAAAAGTGAAAGCATTCGTCAGATGAGTCGTAAAGGCCGTCACGTCGAAGAATCTAGTGAGGTAGTAGTCTTTCCACCAAACATCAAATTCTTGAGTGTAGAGGAAAGATGGTCGAAAGACCACCGGTTGAATCTCCAGAGTCTCATCATAGTATTTTTCTGATAACTCTATGCTTTTCTCCAGATTATGAAAAGAATTGTGAAAAATAATACAACCTTTCTTTGGATAAACGGGTTTTGTTTTCATTTGGATTAACCCAAATTGTCGAGCCACTAGGTTGGGTTGATAAACAATAAGGGAAATTTTTGTGTTATTCGTATTGTGATGGGAGAAAAGGTGTCTTGGTGTTAGGAACGATTCCCAGATAACCAAAAATGTGTCTTCTTCTTTCTGCATCTCAAAAGGAAGTTGTTTGGTAAACCATTTGGGACCAATAGTTCTGTTGGTAAAGGGGGCCATGGACGGAGTGAAGTTGTATCGTTTGGCAAACATCATTACATAACTGGTGAAGGCTTGTCGAAGGCTAATCCCTTCATCAGATGGGGTTAGTTTTACCAACCTAGGCCATTCGACGTTTCTGTCCTTCACTTCTTCCTCATTTACTTTATTCTTGATAGGGAGAGATGCCTCAAAGGTGGCATTTAGCCATAACTGTAGAAGCCAAAAAGGTCCTGCCAAGCTTAGTTTTCCTTTCTCTTTGACAGTCTTCAAAAACTCCACACTCTCGCTAATGGATTCATAAAGGTTCGCCAAAACCATTTCGCTTAAACAAAGTTTTTTCCTAGCATGAAGTTGGTTGGCTATGGTAAGGTATTTTTTTGGCAACCTGAAGAGAACGAGAGCAAAAGACAAATTTCGACAGCCAGAGGGTCAAAAAGGCTATGTGCTCTACATCAGAGACTCCTGTAGTTATTTTGTCATAGTAATGAGCAATAAACAAGGAATAGGAGGCATGTTTGGTGTTGAAACCTATAGTATCTTCATCTAAATCAGTAGGGTCGAAGTCTAGTCCTATAGGGCTAAGGCCAACTATGGCAGCTATGTCGAAGAAGGTTGGAGTGACCATTCCACAAGGAAGATGGAAGTTGTTGTAGGTGCTATCCCAAAAGTAAAGGGAAGCCAGGAGCATGTTTGGGCAATAACTAGGGCCCACCTTCGACAGTTGGATCAAGTCGAAAATGCCAGTTTGCTTCCAGAATTCCCCTTTAATTTTTTCGACTTTAGTCAGCCAGGCCAAATAGTCTGAAGGATCTTTTGTCAAAGGGCAACTTCTAAAGATCCTAGCTTGGTTCAAATATGCTAAATCTATTTCTTCAGAAGCTAAGGAGTCATCAGGATTTTTTGGGGACATTTCACTAGGTTTGGGTTTTATTCCAGCACCTATGGGATTTGAATAAGAATACGTAGGGAAAAAATCCTTTAAACGATCAGCGTTAGCATTGGGGTCAGGGAGTGGACCCAACATTGCATGGCAAGTGCCAGAAATAAGAACCAGAATGAGTACCTGGGATTGATAAATGCTTGCTTTCTCTCTTTTATTTGGAGGCTCTGGAATGTACTGTTGATTGCTCACAATCACTGGTCCAGGCAACTCGTGCGCATAAGGGAGAACAGTAGTGTTCCTGGTCTTCTTGGTTTTCTTGTCAGTAGGAGCTTTGCGAGGAGCCATTGATGAGGGAAGCAGAGAAATTTCAGAAGAAAGTATGAAGGTTTGAGATGGGTTTGTGGAGAAGAAGAAGTTCAGGAACGTAAAAATATTAAAAGATTTGGAAATGAGTATTTATAGAGGGAAAGATGAGAAAACGTTCCAGTTTTAGTATTGATCATGGGACACGTGGCAAGATTTTAACGGTGATGATCAAAGAATATGGAAAGTTGAGAAAAGCATGGCTAGCTAGTTTTTAGGGTTATGGAGATCATGTCTGAACGTGGGATTAGATGGGACGTTTTAAGAAAAGTGTAATGATGGATTTTCTTGGGACTTAACAAAATGTCACGTCTTGAAAACCAGCATCATTAATGAAGGTAACATGGCGTCGAAATATTTTCGACAGCAAATGATGGTTTCTCTAGAAATAAGTCGAAACATCTTTGCTGGGGGCAATTTGTAGACATATATTTTCGACACCATGTCTTGGTAGGCAAAATGATGTTCTTCAGCTAGAGAAAATGGCTACAGATGAAGAAGAAAGGAAATGTAGGTATTCAAAAGAAGTTCTCGACAGTTCGACAAGAACAGCGTTTCGATGTTTCGACAGAAACATAAGGAAGGTTTCGTCAGACAAAGTTCAAGGGACATTTGTTACTTTTCGACAATTCGACAAAGTGAAGAGGCGCAACGCTTCGACGCAAAGGGAAAATTCAAGTTCAAAAGATATGACGCTTGGCAGAAGACGCGTGGAAGCTTTAGAAGAAATGAAGACATGCAGAAGACCAAGTGTCAAAGATTTAGAGTTTTTCCGTTACTAAACAGTTATTGTATTTTTCTATAAATAGGATAGTTGTTGTAGAATTTTAGGGTGTGAAAACTTGTACAAAATTCCTGTAAATACTCAAAGTCCCCGTGTGAGAGAAAAGAGTTTGTTATCTGGAAAATGTACGTGTGAACACCATCTTTTAAGTTTATAAGAAATTCAAAGTCTTTTATAATTGCCTTTACTTTTCCTAGTCATTTATCCTTTGTCATTTACTTTATGCAAATTTTGATTTCATTTAATTTACCTTTTCGCCAGAAGTTGTGAGTTAGTTCTTTAACCAAACCATTCATACATAAACGATACAACAAAACAAACCATTAAAACACCATTATTCTAAGAGTTAGATAATTTTGCACATGTATCCCAGGATTTGTGTGGTTGGTCCTGCAAGTAACCCAGTTTTATAAGAGATTGGTAAACCAGAGGTTGTTCGCCAAAATCTACAGCGAACACCTAGGGGGAATATGGCTCTTAGGAGGCCAAGGAAAGGGATGGTTATGACTATGAGGTCAAAACTGGTAATCCTATAACTATGAGGTCAAGGAGTAAGATAATGAGTTTTCTATGACTTAAAAGTCAATAGAGAGTCTTTCCTTTGGAAGAAGGGGAAGATAGCAACAAGAGTAATATAAGTGAACTTGAGGTTAAATGGACAATATTAGTTTTAAGAACTCAAGTGGCACGTACAAAATTTAAGCATGACTAAACTCAAAGATAGGGTTCAAATATCCATGTGTGGCAAGAGGTAGTAATATGATTTACAACAATTAAGCACATGAGAACACCTATATATCTTTATCAAGCTTGAAATTAAAGGCAAAGCAATTCAAAGCAAGAAACTTAGTAACAAAGTCAAACAAAACCTTAGCTAAATGAATTCAACCAAGCTTAAAGAACTCTCTCAAAATATACCTCTCAAGTGTCAAGAATTGTCACAAGAATTTTAAAGAAAAGGTTACTTTTAAGTAGAGTGCAAAATTTAATGAAAAAGTTTTATATGTGTTTTTAGTGAATTTTTTAATTTGATGTAAAATAAAATAAAATAGAAATTAAATTAAATTATGAAAAAAATAAATTAAGTAACAAAGAACAAATATGAATTTTTGGGAATTTTTGGTTTAAAGGAAAATGTTTTTTATGAATTATAAATGAAATGAAAAATTAAGTTTAAAAAAAAAAGAAATAAATAATAAGGAAGTAGAATGGGGGTGCAATAGCAATTGGAGATGAACTAGTTCAGCTCATCAGGCACTTGGGCCTGGTTTGGGGGAGGTGCTATTTGGAAAACAAAGGCCCAAGATGAAGAAAAAGACAATGGAACAGAAAAGAAAATAAATAAAAGGATGTCTAGGGCGAGGGAGATTCGAACCCCAGACATCCAAGGCGCAGCGTGTGTTCTCTATCACTGGGGTGGCTATACATCCGTTGTATAAGCCACCTCAGTTAATTCTTAAGCCTTGCCAAGCGAAAAATAAAATAAATGCTGAAAAAACCTACATAGAAATGTTGCTCGCTAGTGAAAAGATCAATTGGTCACATGTTTTTAAACACTGAAAAAGACAAAACACACGGTCTAGCCAATCACTTATTGCCACAACTTCATTATCTCATGCAAACATGCAAGCTAGATTTAAATATCGTGAGCATGATACAATGGCCATGGTGGATCTCTTGCTTTGCTCAAACAGTTTCACTATCAAATCACGTCCAAACTTGGTGAAATAAGACATCAAAATATAGTGCTCAGAGTGTATAATGACATTAAGCCCTCATAAACTCAAGATAACGACGACAACTTGGTGGTGGTGGACATGAAAGTCATGTCTCTAAACTGAGATGAAATCAACCCTCTGCTAATGTACCCAAACAAAAACTCCTGATACTATGTGAACACCACAATCATATTCATTCAAACTTGTACATAGCAGCATTAGAATGGAGAAAACCAACCTTATGACAACACACACTTGCAACTGACATTCATCTTTAAGAGATGCAAACCAAACATACCATTATCATCTCTCATGCTATCATCTTACTGAACAAAACTCAACCAAAATCTATGAAGCAACACCTCACAGTGTAACATTCACAACATAGGAAAACCTTAGAACCTAAATAAATTATTATAATGATCTTGTCAAGAACAAACGAGGTGAAATTAAAGTGTCCAGAACTGGGACCAAACTTCACAATACATTATCATGCCAAAACCAATTCACAAAAGCATTTTTAACTTAAGCTAACATAAATGCAAAAACATGACTTAAAAACAGTAAAGGGATCATCTAAACTTGTGTATGAGCATGGAGTTGTGAGTTATCAGTGTGAACATTCATGTCAATCAATCCATTCTAATCATAAAATGGATATCTCAAAAGTGGTTTAGGCATACAACTTCAGCATTAAGATATGAATACATTTGAGTTGTGGCTGACATATTCAAAAGTTTTAATATGCATACTTTAAACTTATACTTCTTATTCATAACATCATCCAAACTGACTTGAATATGACAGCACCAAGATCATTTTGAAACTATATATACAGGTACAAAATTATGAATGGAGATAGTGGAGATGCAACATATCACCAGCACAATTTCAAAATAAACCCAAATATTGTCAATCTAACAAGGAGTAAGCAATTTAA
Source organism: Lathyrus tuberosus (assembly GCA_022829125.1). Classification (NCBI taxonomy): domain Eukaryota; kingdom Viridiplantae; phylum Streptophyta; class Magnoliopsida; order Fabales; family Fabaceae; genus Lathyrus; species Lathyrus tuberosus. Next base: position 19,980,413 of record JALAZF010000050.1, read on the forward strand.
ACAAACCTACATGTCTCATCATGAGGACATACATATTACATTTCAAAAATAATAAGCACAAAAGCAATGCATACTCTTGACAACCTCATAGTTGTGGACTCGAGTGCAACAGAAACCATGTAATGGCAGTACGGCAATGATGTTGTAAGCATAGAGTTGTACATTAACAGTATGAGAGATAGAAAGAAAAAACAAGAGTTTGGCACCAACATGGTCTCAACCTTACCTTTCATAAAGTCATTAACAATAAAAACATCAAAGAGCTCATTTGGACTTAAGGGTTGTGATCATGGCATCATAGTGTTATGGATTATGAGACAATGAGAATAACAGTGAGAGTAAATGGATCAGCAAACTTTGCATTACCATTTCAACACAAGAGGGAAGCATTTAAAGGAATAGTCTAGTCTTTTAAGTCATAACATGAAGATATTAACATAAACATACTACAAACCAAAACCAATCAGTATTTAACATAAATGAAAAAAAGAAACACGTTAATATCTTCAAAAGAAATACTCATAATGACTTAAATATGAAATGATCATGATAGTAGAATGAACAATATGAATATGGTTGGGAAAAGGTGTGATATTTACCTAGTGGAATAAGTCCACTGCACCCTCTCAAATGTGGACTGAGTTTCCCTTTCTTCACTAGCCTAGCAATAGCTGCCAAGAACTCTTTTCCCTCTCCTTTCTTGCAAAAACCAGAAATCACGGCTATGTTAGAGTTTTTATGTGAAATGTTGTTGTCTAAATGAGTGGAAACCGGGCCCTATTTATAGAAAAATGTTGAGGCTTTGAAGCATGGCCAGAAGTGGAACAAATGCCAAGTTTGCCCTCCTTGGAAGAGTTTCCATCGTGTGAGCTGGATTCTTGCAACAATCTTCAAGAACTCTGATGTATGATAGGGTTAGGTCTGAGAAAATGAGAGTGATGGGATTGGACCAAGGCTCGAGGAGAGAAAAAGAATCAACAATGCTTTGTTTTGGAAAGTTTCTCTTTCATGGATGTCCATTTGCATAAACTTGATTAAACCAACATATTTTAATGTTACAACTTTCAAAGAATCGTGGCAGAGGTTTGTAGCATGTTATCGTTGTCTTTAAACATCAGAAAAGTGAAGCATTTGGTGATTAGAAGTGTAATGTATCATCATGCACAAGTTGGTTACTTAAAACTCATGAAATGAACCCCTAACTTTGAAGCTTCGAATCTCTCAGCTTACTCAATGGATTGAGGAGTTCTAGTACTTTTTGGAAAGCCCCAAATGTCCTCTACAACTTTCATATTTGGCCCAAGTTCTGAATCACAAGGGATCTTGGTGAAAATGGGGTTGAAGTCAGCTGTTTCTTAAGGCAAAAAAGGTGAAATTTCTCTAAGTCTTTGGGTAGCTTAACTTCCAAGTCTCATAACTCAAAAACCATGCATTTTTTGGAGAAAGGTCATATGGAACACTTTGAAGTTCATAGAAAGAGCTTCCATTTGGGCTTTGAATCACTCAACTTGGATGTGTGGTTTGAAAGTTATGATTGTTTCAATTTTCCACAAGAGGGGAATTTTACACATTTGAAAAGTTACAAAGACCAAACCTTGCTTCCTTTGCAAGAAACCCTTCAAAATTGATCTCTCATGCCTTAATTCATCAATGATACATGTTATGATGGATTGAGGACTTGGATGCTTCATTTAGGATCAAAATCTCAAAGGTTAGAGCCTCAGTCAAAACCCTAATTTCACTGGTGAATGCACTTGAATGATCTATGATGATCTTGCTTCTTCAATCACATCTAAGGCTCATAAATGGTCTCTAGGGATGTCTACTATCACATGGAGTCATGTCCTAGGGCTTGAGAATAACTCTTGATCAATATCAAAGGTCATGATTGTCATGTCATTACAAAACCGTAATTGGAGGCAGGGTGAGCTTGTGGCTCAAGTTACTTGTGATGAGAGCCAGTCACACTTGAATTCTTATTGAGGAAGACCTCTAGGATATAGGTAAGTTCAATTGGCTGATGAACCAATCAAACCTTTACTGATCATGTCAAACTTCCTTGGTGATTCCTCAGGTTAAAACCCTAATTCCACAATTTGGTCTGATGGTCTTTTGTTGACTTGATTTGATCCAATGTCTTGAGATCCTGGTTCCCATTAACTGGTGAATCTTTGTGATGATTGTATGGAGCCAGAGAATACCTTGGGAGGCCTTGAATCATGTGAGAGCTTGACTTAGGAGACTTTGTCCTCTTTCTGTAACCCTAGTTTTCAACACAAGAGAAACAAACTTGCAAGGTGTGGGTTAGTTAAACAATGCATATATGATTGATCCTAAATGTCAATGCAAGATGTTATGACATCTAAGAGGTAAAATTTGGGGTACAACAGGTCCCATTCTATTTTTGCTATTGTACTGCTACTGATGTTGTTTGTATGGCATAATTTAGGCCTTGAATTGAAACTTGTACATTTCTGCACTTGACATAGTTACTCATGTTCATGAAGTTTGTGACACTGGCTGTAAATTATTCATGGGTTTTTTTTCTTGCATATGTGCTACTGCAGCTTGCTTTGTCTCTTGCTAATTTATCATTTCATTTCATTTTTTTTTCATGTGTGTATCTAATAAACTTGGGATGAGGATAAAACACCATGGCCTAGCTTGGAACTTGATGGTGTTGGATAAAGGCTTAGCAACTTGCATTGGTGAGAGACTTGGCACAAGGGTGAGACTTGAAACGATGATGACGGAACCATGGCCTAGTATGTATTTCATTATGTTTTCATACTTTGGTTGCACATTAACCATTTCTTTTGCTTTATGTATGAACTTGTTGAAGCACAAGTTGGCTCAAAGATTTGAAGGTCATGTCAACTTGCATTGGACATAAAAGCTGATGGCTGGGTTGGGCATGATAAAAACCGTAGTTAGCCGTGGATTTTGGATGGGTGAACCATGACCTAGCATGGATGTTGGGCTCTTCTTGTACAATCTTAGGCCTAGGTTTAAATATGCCTTGTAGAACCACGACCTTAGGATTTGTATCTGATGTAACTTATGCAAACAACATTGTAACGACTTTTGAATTTTGAATTCAATTGGATTTTGACATTCTTGATCTTGAATCTTGTAATAGTCTTGGAATTTATTTTGGAATCAAATAGAATCTTACACTTTAAACCCTTGTATCACATGTGAAAACCAAGTCAATGATGTATTTGTCTTAATCCTTGTACCTTATGAAACTTAAATGAAAATGGAATGGACTTGTTGCACTTTCATTATGTAGCGTGCTGTCACACCCTAATTTTTTACCCTAAGATTCCGTTTTTCGTTTTGCATCTTCTGCATAGCATATCACACATTTCATCATGCATAATACCTAATTTATCAGCCAAAATAAATTTGTTGAAATTACAGCCGAATCGGTCAAATTGAAAGTCAACTATGCGAAAAATCAGTGGACAGAGAATTTTAAAATCGAGCCTGCAGACGTCAGTGGTATTAATCTACGTTTCGCGTAGTTTAACCTGACGTGCTCATTAAAGTTTTTTCGACCATTTTTCGTTGCATTTTAACGTGTCAAAATTTATTTTTAAATCTGACCAAACGCGGTATTTTTCCGAGTTATTTATTTCGTACTGATCATTTTGGTGTACTCGATTTATTTTTTGAGCACTTGAACGCCCGACTTTTATTTATTTGGAATCCGTTTATTTTTTTACATTTTTTCGTCAAAATATTTAGAATAAATAAATAGGATAATTAGTATTTTATTTTAGATTTAACTAATATTAATTATTTGGGCTTTAAAATAAATATTAGAGATATTATTGACAATTAAAAGTTAACTCTAATTTGGTCCCAATATATACATAAGTTGCATGGTTGAAAAGGGATCCTGAAAAATATACAAAGCTGCGGAGCGTTGGTGATACCGCTATTGTTTACTAACACCTGCCTACCGGTACTGTTCCAATGCATGTTACTGCTAATGCGTACAATTTTCGTTGAATGCCTCTCTATTTTCAATTGTTTTTAACATATACATATATTGATTTGCCATTATATTCCACCGTTGTTCATTAACATGTGTATGAAGATCTGCGGTTGCTATTTCATGTGTTACTAATATATTATATACATATGCGCCGCACTGTTACTAAAAAACATATACTGACACACTAACATTCTAACATATGCATTATAATATATAATTTGTTTTACTAACATATATACTTAACTAACATTATAATATATATTTTCTCCGTCTCAAAATGAAAGTCTTTTAAGGTTGTTTCACATAAATTAAGAAAAGTAATGATTGATTAATTAAATATAACAATTTTACAAAATTACTCTTAATTACCATTGGTTGTCATAAATGTGTAATGTGATGTACTATCTTAAAAGTTGTGTAGATAATAATTATTAGGGGTAAAGTTGGTAAAAATTAATGATTGTTACATTGAAAACGTAAAATGACTTTTATTTTGAAACAAAATTTTTTGGCTAAAAAGACTCTTATTTTGATACAGAAGGAGTACAATATAACTTTGTTTAATTTATTGTTAATTCTACTTTTTTCTATTAGTATATTGTTCGGATCAAATTATGTCGATACGCTATTCGCATATTTGGGTGCATGATGCATGACATTGGTGTTTAGTTCGATCCGGTTGCGATTATCGCATTTTGCGTTAGCAACATTATTGTTTTAAAACGTTTTAAAATTTCTTTTTCTTTGCATTTTCTATTTTATAATTTTAGATCTGCGCACTTTTAATCCCTATTGCGATTATCACGTTAAGTGTAGCAAGATAATGGTCGATTTTCATCGGTGTTTATGCAGATCTATATTTGTTTATCATTGTATTTCAATTTTATACGCGTCCGACAGTTTAGCGTATCGACCAACCACTTTTTGCGCTAACGGATTTGCATCCCGACTTGTAATTTGTGATTTTTATTACCATGTTGTTTACTGATCTGATTTGCGATGACCGCTCACGCGGTAGCAAATTGCCTTTTTTTCATTTGTGCTAATTTTTTTTATCCAACATTGGTATGTTTAAGATCTGATTAAATTTCTTTTGGTAGCTTCGCATCCTTCGCGTCACTATTCGTATTCACCATATTAAACCCTTTTCAAAAATATCAAACAATTCACGATTCAATAATCGAGCCCTTTTTAAACCCTGTAAGTCGATTGTTTTTACGACCACCAACAACCAAACACAAAACATTCTTGATTCATATATCAATCCATACCCCAACTTGTAAGTCGACTGCTTTTTAGCATCGCCATCAACCTCATGACAATACTTTCTCTCTTACTTTGGTTATGGTTTCGTTTACTAGAAGCACCCTTAGGGACTAGGATTCGACCTAACTTTTTCTCAAAACCCTTGATCCAACGTCAAGTGGTTACTTCTCTCGTAAGTCGGTTGTCTTTTGCAATCGCCATCACGCAATTTTTAAACCTCGATCTTCTATCGGGTATTTTTCTCTTAAAACTAAAATATCCTTTCTCAAAAAATAAAAAAATACTTTAATCATATCTAACCTCTTTTCAAACTCTAAAAAAAACATTCAAAAAATCTCAAATCATTTTGCCACATGGCTTTTCTGTTTAAAACTTTTCGAAAAAGACACGCTTCATAACATAGTCCACAAAGAATACACAACTAACTCCCTTATACCCCGCCGTCGTGCGATCGAGACTAACTTACTTTCCTTCATCCTAGCCTTAGGATTAGAGTCACCGTGCTCTATATAGTGTTCTGCGATGGACACTTACTTCCCTTTTAACCTAGCCTTAGGATTAGAGTCGTCGTGCTCTATATTGTGTTCTGCCATGGACACTTACTTCCCTTTTAACTTAGCCTTAAGTTTAGAGTTGCCGTACTCTATGTAGGTATCTTGCCATGGATACTTACCTCCCCCTTGGAACCTTGACCACAGTCAAGAGTTCCTCACCCTCATTGTGGGGAACTACGAATGCTCTGATTCCATTCCCGTCAGGATACGTAGGCACGAGATGTGATATCTTGGCGGCATACTTAGAAACTAACCCCTAGGTCTTTACCTTAGCACTAACCTTAGCAAGAAAACAATAACAATAACACAAATAAAACAAGAGGTTCCTGTAGAGTACTACAGATACTTAGGATGCTAACACCTTCCCTAAGTATAATTAACCCCCGAACCTAGATTCTCTTAAATTAGGGTTTTCGTTCTTTACCCTTTCCTTTGGATAAATCAAAGCTCGATGGTGAATTTAAAGATTTGTGATCCAAGTTAATTAATAGCTTGATATCCGATTCTCACCGCGACAGAAATGGCGACTTCACTGGGAATCACATTCCCTTAAGAGGGTTAAGTCCACCTTGTTTGTATTGGTGTTATTTTATCATTTGCTTGCTTGTATATCTTTACATATATATATATATATATGTATATATATATCTGTTTGTGATTGGGTTTCCTGTATGCAGGGTGGTTACTTTGAGTGGTGAGGATAAGTCCTATACCCGGACTTGAGAGTACAATTATGATAGGAAGGAGATACATTCGAGGAGACTTTGAGGGAGTTGATTCCCAAAGAAGTTGAATTGAGAAATCAACACTTAGTTGAGGCCCTCTTGAACTTAATATTATTTAACGAGTTTATTCGTGAAGACGGTATTATTTTCGACCTAGGAGACCGTGAGACTGAGAACCGTAGTTACCTTTAACCCCACTTGGCCTTTTAGGATGTAGTGCAATGACTATGAGGGAATCGATTCCAAAAATGGTTGATACGCGATACTACACTCAGACGAGACTCTCTTGAAAATATTACTGACTACTGAGTTATTTGGGAAATCGATAATATCCAAAAGATGGGTTGTTGACTCTGAGAACTCTTTAGAACCATGTTCTGTAGATACAAGAACCCATAGTACATACCTTTTGGGATGGGTAGACCATGGCTCCATGCTCGTGATCTTCGAACCTAGACCCTTGTTTGTTTGCCTGTATATGTGTATTTGTGTATGCCTGTGTTTATGCATCCATACATTCATGCATTCATGAATAACCCTTTGGTTTCAAGGAACTCAATTGTTCTTTCATTTGCAAAATCAATAAAGATCATGGATTATAAAATGAAACTTTTTCAGTCTTTCTGAAATGTCCACAACCTGCTTTTGAGCTCCTTGAAACCATTGCATTGCTTGCATATCATTTGCATCTTTGCATGATTCATTGCATGCCTCTGTCTGTCCAGCAACTCATTTCTAACTGTCTTTATCTTCCAGTGTTACCTGTGATTCATCAAGATGATTCCTCGACACAAATACCTGACTAGAGCTAACTACAGATACAAGATGTCAGAAAAAGAAGCACACAATGCAGAGATTCGAATGGAGATCGATGATCTTAAGTCAAGCATGACAAAGCTCACTGAAATGCTCCAGGTCTTGATTTCTAGAGGAGAGAAACCACAGAGGACTGTTATCCAGGAGGTTTCAACTGCTGATCCTCATCCTGTTCAAGTGCCACATTCTACTTGGCCAGATTTTGGTTTACCTCCCAACTACTCTCCACCTCTTGCATCTACTGTTATGATTGGTCAGAATGCCAGACCAGTGTTTCAAGCTCCCGTTTTCACCGAGCCTAGACCAGTGGTTCATGTTGTTGCCCAGACTACTCGAGCTCTTTTTGAGAACCCTCTCTATGAGCACAATGCTACCAGAGCACACCAAGTGAAGCTTCAGTCAACTTTCGCAGACTATCTTCCTAAAAGCTAGTGTTTCAGATAGGACATCTAATCCTTGTTACTTGATTAGTCACTAGGCCATGTTTCTTGTTGTTTGCATTTTCTTTATCTTGTATTAGTTGTTTGCTTTCAAATTAAGTTTGTACTTTCATGATTAATGAAATAAGCATTTGCAAATTTTGGATTCAATTCATTTTGTCCATTATTTATATCTTTATGCCTTCCTTTAAAAAAAACAAAAAAAAAAACTTTCTTTTTTATTATGCAAAGATTGGAGGGAGGATGACGAAAACAAAATACTCATAATTGTTCTTGGTATGCTTTCAAATCAAAACTTTGCTGACGATGTAAGGCATTGTTTCAATTCCCAAACATTGGAGACATAAGGAAGATAATCCCTTGCTAAACACTTCGAGCCTAGAAGTTGGAGTTTCTTTTTGTACCAAAAAACCCACAATCTTTAACCTTGGGCAGGGTAGTTCTCAGTTAACTGGATTGTGCATTAAAATACAAGAATTTCACGCAAGACACCTTTCAACCGAAGTTTACATTCATAAGTCGTCCTTCGCACACAACAAGCAAGTGTCGAAGATGTCTTTCAAATCGGAATCCAATGATGGTTCACTGTAATCATTAAGCCAGGTATTCACAACCTTTCAACTCTTCCAAATTATATGAATAAATGTTGTACAAGTTGTGTCATACCCCAAATTTTGACCACCAGAATTTCCCATCATTGTGCAAATCATCATCACAATATGGATGAACCATCATTCCTCATCAATCTCCTCAAAGATGGTTGAGCATTCACTACAATCAAAGATTAGGGGTTTGAGCCCTCTTAGAGCATTTAGACAAGGATCAATCAAGAATTGACATGATATTAAACTTGTCTAACCTCCCAAACATCTACAAAGGATCAAGAGGACTCCCACACCAAGAATCAAGCATAAGATTGCAACATTCCAAGTGGATCAAGCCTCAAGATCACCGGTGTCACCAAATTAGGGTTTTGGTCGCCTGGGGCCTCCAGATGAAAATTTCCATCAAGGCTTGAGCCAATGCCTCAATGTATGGTCCTATAAGCTCAAAAGGATCTCAAGATCCTATCCATAATGGCAAAATCACCTTGAAGGCCCATCTATAAAAAAAATCAGGAATTAGGGTTTTGACCTAATTCAACCCTTGAGTTAACTTGTGAAGTGAGGCATGGCTTGAAGCTTCAAAATGAACTTCAAAGACCTCAAATACATCATATTGACATGTTTACAAGATTTGATTGACTCAAAGGGCTCAAATCACAAGCCACAAGAACTCAAAACCATCTGATCACAAATTATGGTTTCTGATGAAAAAGTCAACCCTACCCTTGACTGTTGACCTACCCTTGATCTCAAACATTGGGGAGGGGTCCAATAAATTCCTAAATACCCTTTGAGGTCATCCATGAAGTTTAATTAAGCCCAAGGATTGATTTCACAAAAGGATCACAAAGTCAAAATTTCATCTGATGAAAATGTCAACTGTACAAAATCCAAGTTTGACTTTTTGGATTTTTGGTCAAAATTTGAATCATCATTCATCAAGAAAAACCAAAGAAAATGAGTTAACTTGTTAAAGGGGTAACCATAAAAAACTTAGAATTTTTCTAAGTTATGGAACAAAGTGGCTAGGGTACCAACTTTGCAAGGCCATATCTCCCAAACCCTAAGGCCTTTTTCCCTCATTCAAATGTCAGATTAAAGTTCATATTACACACTTCAAATATGTCAACTAGACCTCATTCCAATTCATCATGGATTTTGAGTTATTGTTTGAGCAAAATCACAAAAAACATGAAAATGACACTTTTTCCAACACTTAGTGAAAATCTGCCTAAGTTACCAGCCTTGAACATCAATGTTCATGAGGTTTTTTCAGTTGGATCCAAATAGTTTCAAAACAAGATATGATCACACATGTTTTGTATCATATGAGGGATTTCTAAAAATTACAAGAGCCTCCCATAACTCAACCTGAGCAGGGAGATATGAATCCCTCAAAATCACCATTTCCAACTGTCCCAAGCAAGACAGATTTAGTGCATTTGCTCGATTTGGAAAATTTGGACAACTCCAAGCCTTGCCATCCATTTGGACACATCTGAGGATAAAACAAAAGGAGAATTATCTAATCCATGAGCCTCCCAAGTGCAAGAATCTACAAGTAGCCCTAACAAACCTAAAAAGGCTAAAAAGTGCCAAGACTCCAATTTTGTTTCCAAGGCTTTAATGGATGCACCAAGGTGGCATAAACTAAGCCTATTCCAACTGAATTCAGTCAAGACTTATCCCTGAACCAAGAGACCATAGGCCTGTGCTCTAACCTCAAGTCAATGGCTAGAGGAAACTTCATTTGATCCACATTGGCCACAGACCTACTGCAATTGCCACACACTATTGCTTGCAAAACAAACTTGCTCCACTATAAATAGGCCTCATTTGTGATCAGTTTGAGTACACCAAAGCACCCAAACTGATGTTTTCCTCAAAATCACCACTTTCACTCCAATTTTTCCTTCTAACTCAAGTCAATATCGGATTTTGAGTTTGAGAGCAATTCCAACCAAACCAATCACACACACACACACACCTCATAAACATCATATGTGAGTGATCCATAACAAAAAATCACATATGGAACATCAGATTCTCAAAATCACCAGCCAATTGCTCAAGTTCTTGACGGATTTGCAGTTGAGGTACCACAACCAGTTCCAGATCATTTCCATCCCATCCAAGCATTCAAACACACTCCTTGGCACCTAAGGAAGCTGTCCAGATCATTGGAACCAACTTACAACACCTCCATCACCAAACTCGATCACCAGCTGCAAGAGGTAAGCATGAACTCTTGAAACTCCATGATGCATGCATATTTTACTGCACAATAATTTTGCCACATGTTCATAATCATGTATGGAGTGATAACCCTTAATCAATTGCCATGAATCAATCGTGTATAGAATTTCATGGTGTTCATGCTGAAATTAGGGTTCCTGAGGTTTTCTTCTGATTTCTCACTCAATACTCAAAATAAATGCAATTAATCTATATGGTTGTGATCCTTGTTCAAAAACGAACAAGATTGGTACTTGAATTGTGCAAAACCATTGAGGAATCATGGAGAAAAGTGAGAAAATGCAAATCTGCAAAAACAGGGCACGCAGGCAAGAACTTGGTGTTCTTGGCGCCCTTTTTCAAATTTTTGAATATTTGAATATTTTGATATTTTTGTTAATTGATTCAAAAATTAACTTCTCTCTGAATATTTATGATTTTTAATTGATTCTTTTTCTCAAAATTCACTAAAATGTTTAAATATTTTATTTTACAAAAAAATCCAATTTATATTATTTATTTAATATAGTTAGAATTTTTGTAATTAATTTCATTTTAATTGTTTTTAAACATTTTTAAATGGAATTCCCACTTTGATTTTTCAAAACCAATTGAATTCCAAACTCTCATGTAATTGAACATGATTTTTCAAAATATTTTTCAAAGTGTACAACTTATTTTTGAATATATTTGGTATTTTATATCATTTTTTCATTTAATTTCCTTTGAAAAATAACATTTTTATTTAAAATTAGGGTTTTCTCTTGATTTTAAATTTGCAAACACTTTTGGGCCTCTAATAGAGTGTAAAACCCAATCCCTTTTTAACCAAAACCATTTTGGGCCTCAGACATTGTATAAGTCCCATTGTATTTTCAAAAAAATCTCGGCGCGATTGCCAGTTCAAAATCAAATCACATGGGCCTCTCCCTGAGTTGTAAGCCCCATCACTTGTACAAAAATAAATCTTTGGGCATCTTGAAAGAGTGTAAGACCCAACCCTTTTGTAAATAAATCTTTTTGAGTCTCAGTCGTTGTATAAGTCCCAATACAATCTTCAAAACAACGGTGCAATGACTGTTAAACCTTGGGCCTCTCTTTGAGTATAAGCCCCAACAATCTTTTCAAAAACAACTTCTCTTTTGATTTAGATTCAAACATACATGTTGTTATCAAAACTTTCTTTAATTTCTTTGAACAACTAACCATACAGCATGGAAGCTTGCTCACCTGTAAGTTTTAACAGCTTTCATGTACTTGCTTTCATATATATATATATATATAACTGTATTGTGGGAAGTTGCTCCCCTGTAAGTCCTTCTTTCATACCCTTTTAAATACTTGTCATATATCAACTGTATATATACTAGTAAAGTTATTTAGAGTTTTCCCTGGCAACTAGGTCTAGAACTAGGTAAAGCCAGTCGATCACTCTTAAATACAGTCAAAACTAGATCCCCATAGGATTTCCAAATACAGTCTTGCCTTCTCTTGGGCTAAAACAATATGGAACAAAGAGAAAGTCAGTATTCTCGGTGAACCTTTTCTCAGACTGTCACTATTAGAACTTGTCAAAGAAATTCAGTTTCCCTAAAGAGGATTAATTCCCGGTGAAACTTTTCTTGAATTTCTTTAAACCCTAGAACTGTTCACTAAAGGAAAGATTATTCCTAGTGAAACTTTTCTTGAACTCTTCTTAAGTTTGGGACCCACATGCTTCCTAAAAGCATCACCGCCTCCTCTTGGGCTTTGTACAAGGACCCTCCGGCTTCTTAGAAGTTCTCACGCCTTCTCTTGGGCTTAATACAAGGACCCTGAAGACCTCTTAAAGGTATAGGACAGAACTTAGTCATCCTTTGCTAGAGCAGTCTTTCCAGTGTCAAAACATCAAACCATTTTAGGGTTGATTCTCGTCCCTTAAAACACATGCCTCCTCGTGGGCATCATACAAAGATAAACTCTTCCACACCAGTAGACTTGGACAGTCTAAATCTCTTCTTGAGTCTCAAAGACATTCTCAAGTTCCCTACAAACATAGGAGAAACCCTGATCATCCGATCAATCTCCAGCTGAGTTAAAACCCTTGGGTTCAAAAACCCAGTCTCTCTCCTAAAAATCCCCCAACCAGGGTCAGTTTATCATCGGTATAACACTATCCCAAATCAGAACCTCAAGGCATCTAATACCTCAACTCTTCTGTAACCCTCAGCAAGAGTTGATTCCTCATTTGGACCTTCCTCGGGACCTCAATAATCCCCAGCAGAAGTTATCCTCCTCTTAGGCTTTGTATAATGATTTTTCTTCAGCATAGCTAGCCTCCTCTTGGGCTTTATACAATGATTCTCCCCAATGGAGCTAACCTTTTCTGACTCTCTTGTTGAGTCAATCACCTTTTAGTACTCTCTTGTTGAGTCAACCCTTTTAGCTTCAATCCTGGGCTTTGTACAAGACAGATAAAAACACTCTCTTGTTGAGTCAATTTTTTCCAGCCTCCTTTTAGGCTCGGTATAAGGATTTCCCCTAGCAAAAGTCAACCTCCTCTTAGGATTTGTATAATGATTTCTCCAGCTTATTCAGCCATAATCCTGGGCCTCGTCTAGGACAGATAAAAGCACTCTCTTGTTGAGTCAAACCCTTTTAGCCACAATCTTGGGCTTTGTACAAGACATAAATCTTCATAACCATCTCTCAAGCTTGGGACAAATATCTTCCCCAGTGGAGTCAATTCCTCTCAGCCTACTTTTAGGCTTTGAGAAATAATTTCCTAAGCAGAGTCAACTTATTTCAGCCTCAATCTTGGGCTTTGTACAAGACAAATAATACTCTCCAGTAAAGACTCATTTCAGCCTCTATCTTGGGCTTTGTACGAGATACCTAAAATATCCTTAACCAAGTCAGTAAAGTATCCTTTAGCCTCAATCTTGGGATTTATACAAGACAGATAAAGATTTCACTCCCACAGAGTCAGTTTCTTTTTAGCCTCAATCTTGGGCTTCGTACAATATACATACAAACCCTCCCCCGACGGAGTCAAAACCACTTTTAGCCACAATCTTGAGCTTTGTACAAGACAGACAAAACATTTTCCCCGGAAAAGTCAAACTTTTAGCCTCCTCTTAGGCTTTGTATAATGATCTCCCCAAAAGAGTCAGTCTCTTTTAGCCTCAATCTTGGGCGTTGTACAAGACAGATACACACTCTCTTGTTGAGTCAATCATCACAGCCTTCTCTTAGGCTTTGTATAAGGACTTCCCTAGTGGAGTCAATCAATCTCTTAGCTTCAACCTTGGGCTTTGATTAAGGCACACAAAAATCAACATCCCCTCAGAGAAAATCAAAACAACTCTGTAGAAAGTCATTTATCTGTCTATCACTCATCAAAACAAACATTCAAAACAAACCCTAATCCCAGATAACTGCTGTAAGTGGCACACTTGTTGATTAAAATATCCAAGCTGTCGTCCATCTATTATCCTGGCAACTTCCTCATTCATCTAATTGCTGTAAGTGGCAAGCCTCTAGATTATTTACATCCACGCCACTGTCCGTCTCTTAGCATGAAAAATTCCTAAGGAAAAATGGCATTGCTCAACATTGAGTTAAAGTTTTCTCCTTCAGGACAAATCCCTCATAAAGGAAATTATGGCATTGCTGGATTCTCATATCCCAGTTAAAGTAATTCTCCTATCTAAACAGTCACCCAACAGTTGTGATAAACAGACGAGATGTCTCCCCTTTAGAGATGACAAGTTCTCTCTCAGTTAAATCTTTTAGCTTCAATCTTGGGCTTTGAACAAGACGCCAAAACATCTTTTTCCTCCCTTAGAATAGGAGGAACTATGATTGCTCTGATTTCCTTGTTTCATTTAAACGGGAATACGTAGGCATAAGATTGTGAAATCTTAGCGAGCATACTAATCAAAAACTCTACGTCCAGTACCTTCACACATCAATCAAACATTAGGTCCAGTACCTTACCAAAAACATCGGGAAAACCCAAACATCAACAAAAACTCACTCACTCTCTCATATTTCCCAAGAAACTTTCCCAACCCATTAACGGATAAACATCATCAAGTACAAAGAAAAACCTAAAGCTAACATCCTGTGGATAACCACATATAGGATGGGTAATTGACAACTCCCCATTGTATAACCTGACCCCGACTCCCCGAATCTCTTTAAGCGTTTGTTCAGTTAAACATTCATGTGCAAGGTTAGTTTTATATAGCTTCCATTTCCCTTCCAACTTCACGGGATAAATAAGAAATCAGAAAGAAGCACCCGCTCCTCTTTGAGGTGAAAACCCAAATTTCGCGATAAGGTGGTCGCGTCACCGACAAAAATCGCGCGCTACAGTGAAATGGCGACTCTGCTAGGGAGTCATTGTCTATATAGGACTAGGATTATAGCTCTTAAGAGGTCTAGGATGTTAGTTTTAGGAATAAATATATATATATATCGCTTTTCCTAATTGATATCCGTGTTTATTTTTCTGCTAATGAGACAGTGGGTGAAGCCGCATCTGGAAAGTTTGAGTGATACCTAAGATAAGTGATGGCATAGACGGGCGGTCTTATAGGGAGTGATTCCCGAATAAGCGATCCTGGTAGACAATCGAATCAGTGGAGATACCCTTTGCGGATTCAATGTCTAAACGACTTCGGTTGTTGAAAGCAGATTGTTCGATTGTGGTATCCATAAAACTGAGGATTTAGTACACTAAGACCATGTGACTATTTTGTAGTGCGGAAGCTATCGGAAATAGTTGTCACGCGATACTACCCTCATTTGAGATTACCCTAAGATACTGCAGCTCGCTCGGGTGAACCAGCCTGCTGTTGTTATCCCAAGGGGGGTCAATGATTTTGAGGACAGGTACAAAAATTCACCAGTACAACCTTTGGGAATGGGTAGAGCCATGACTCTATGCTCGTGACGCTGAACCTTTGACCCATGTTTTTTCTATGTTTTTGTGTGCTGCATTCATGCATTCATTTCATTAAAAAACTTTTAACAAAGAAAAAATTTCTTTTCTAATCTTTCTTTTTTCAAATTAAACTAAAACAATGATTTCAAATATCAGAGAGAAAGATTGCGTTATGGATTTTGATAGAAGGAAGACTCACAAGTACACCTTCAAGGTTCCAAAACTAGAGGATTTAAGAGGGTTGGCAAGGATGATCACCAACCCTGAGGCTTTCAGAGCTAAGTACGGGGACTGCTGTCTCTGTTAAGGGTCCATGTAATTAAAGGGATATTGTCTATGCTGATTGAGTTCTACGATCTGGTTTATCAATGTTTCACATTCCCGGATTATCAACTAGCACCAACACTGGAGGAGTACTCTCACCTGACTGATTTACCCATCACTGACCAAGCTCCATTTTCTGGACTGGAAGAAATTCCAAAGGATCAAACCATTGCAAGAGCAATCTATTTGGAAGAGTCAGAAGTCAGGACTCACATGACCACTAAGGGTAGAATCCAAGGTTTACCAGCCAAGTTCTTGATAAAGAAAGCCCTGTACTTTGCTAGCATAGGGAACGTAACTGCTTTCGAGAGCATCTTTGTCTTACTCACCTACGGGTTATTTCTGTTTCCCAACATTGATAACTTTGTTGATATAAATTCCATTAAGATTTTTCTGATTGGAATACCTGTACCGACCTTGGTCGCAGATGCTTATCATTCTGTACATTTAAGGAATTTGTACAGTGGAGGAATGATCACATGTTGTGTACCCCTGCTATACAAATGGTTTACTTCCTACTTGCCCAAGTCTGCCGCATTTTGGGATCATAAGAGTACTCTGCATTGGTCACAGAGAATCATGTCTCTTACCAACTCTGACATAGATTGGTACAATTGAATCTATGACAGGATAAGAATCATTGACCATTGTGGAAACTTCCCTAATGTACCCCTCATAGGAACTAAAGGAGGAATCAACTATCATCCAATTTTAGTTCGTCGTCAACTCGAATACCCGATGAGACATGTCCCGCGTAATGTTCATCTAGAAGGTCTTTTCTTCAAGGAAGGGGAAAATGACAGGGCATTAAAGACAGACATAATGCATGCCTGGAAATATGTTCACCGAAAAGGATGAGAGTCTCTAGGAAAACCAGATTGTGTCTCTGTGGAACCTTATCTCCACTGGGTACAAACTAGAGCTCTCAAGCTGAGGATGCCTTACCCTCGTCAAGAAGTTCTTTCGTTAAAGGAATCTGCCCTTTATTTTATGTCTGATACGAAAAAACTCCAGGTCTCTCTCAACAAATTTCAACGGGAAAAGAAATCTTGGAAGAACAAGTACCGCATTCTCAATGTGGAGTGTACCAAAATATAGCAAGTGCTAAAAGAAAAAGATGTTCTGATCGAGATTTTAGAGAAACATGCTGTAGAAAATTAAGAAGACCAAAGGAATTTGCTCGCTCCTTTCACTTGGCAAAAGGATGACAACCCGACAACGGTTTAGAGCCCCGGTCAAAGAAAAGGAAAATACCAGAACCAGCACCTGAGCTCTCCTCAGAGAGGACTCAGGATCCATAAGTATAGACATTTCCTTTTACAGCACTTTGTAAATTACTGTATTTCCATTTCCATAATCTTTGAATTCAATAAAACGGGGTCTCCTCACTGTATGATATTTGCAATCCAATTGTTGAAGTTTCTTTTGATTAAAAAAAATTATTAATATATAATCATTGCATATCATTCATCATTCTCACATAACGCATTCTTCTTCCCTACGAATCTCATGTTTGTGTCTCGATTCTAGAGTAAAACTGTCTCATTCGTACAATACTCGGGCCAATCGACAAAAGAAAATGGATGATCTCGAGGAAGAGAACAGAGAGTTGAGAGAAAAAATCAACACTCTGAAAGAAGATTTGAGAAAACTTCACAATGACATGCAATCTCTGGCAGCAGCTCAGATACAACAACAAAGGACTGTGATCTCATAGATCACATCTACGCCCATAGTGGAAAAGTATGATCCTCAGTACAACATGCCTAAAGATCGTCCCTGGGGCATACCACTTAACTATATCCCGGAAGGATATATTCCGCCGATCACGGAAGATCCGAAAACTATAGTAGGAACCGCTGGGCCTGAAGGTTACAAACTTCGGGAAAGCGAAGATGCCAGGGGCATGACAACAACTCTTGAAGGTTACAAACTTCAGATTAAGGAAGCAGCAAGAGCCACTGCCGTAATGACTATACCACCACCTGTGGTACACACTGTCCCGGAAGAACAGATTCCACATATACCTTCTGGTGGAAATGAAAGTATGTACGACAGATTGAATAAGTTCCAGGAACAATTCTTGGAGATGCAGAAGGAACTACATTCCATTTGCGGTCAGGATCTATTCGAAAAGGACGCCGCAGACCTTTGTTTAGTCCCCAATGTGAAAATTCCGCACAAATTCAAGATGCCCGAATTTGAAAAATACAAGGGCAAATCTTGCCCGCAAAGTCATTAGGTGATGTACGCTCGGAAGATGTCAACTCAGACAGAGAACCAACTGTAACGCCCCAGTTTTGCCAATTTTATTTTATTGAGTCTTTTGATTATTTTATTATTATTTTATTTTATTTTCGACTTTTATGTGAAAATATGTTATTTTTCGTCGTGATTATATTTTATCGCGTTTTGGGAACGTTTGCGAGATATTTGAGTGTGGGGGTATTTTGGTCTTTTCCCACTTATTTTCATTAAGTTAGTAAGATAGAAAGAAAAAGAAAAATAGAAAAGAAAAGGGAAAGAAGAAAAGAGAAGAAAAGAGGAGAAGAGAGAAAAGAGAGAAATTGGAGAAAAGCTTGGAAAATCATCAAGAACAATTTCTAGGAATCGATTAATCGGGTAAGGGTGCGAAACTCGATTATACTATGATTGTGTATGATTATGTATGTTTGTGTGGAAGTTTTGTTGTTTTCTTTCAAATATAGGTCGAAATGAGATAAACGAGTAGAAATCGAGGTTTTCACGGTCGGAAATCGATATAAACTGTATTGTATGATCACACTGTGTGTATGAATAATCGTTGATGTTTGTTTTGCTGTTGGAATTGAATTTGGGTGAAAAATGGGATTTTTGGGGTGGATTCTCGAACAGGGTTTTTTTTCTGAAAATCGCAGAGCCCGCTCAGCGCGCAGATGCCCGCTCAGCGCGCTCTTGAAAAAATGTAACCTCTCCAGGCAGGAGCGAGCCCGCTCAGCGCGCTCACGGACCCGCTCAGCGCGGTCTGGGACTTCAAAATTTTATCTGTTTTCTAAAATTCCGTAACTTTTGATCCGTAACTCGGATCGGGACGTTCTTTATACCGTTGGAAAGCTTATGAAATGTTCTATCTAATAAAAATGGGTTTTGAGGATTGTTAGACGATTAAATTATGTCGGGAAATGGGAATAGTGTCGGTTATCGATTTTTGTCATTTTAATGGTGTGGAATTGACATGTATTATGCCGTATGTTGTTGTTTTGTACGTGAGATGACTTATGTACTGTTGTGATGATGCTTTGTGGCCGAAAGGCAAGAAAATGCTAAGTGTGGTATTTGATAAATGTGCATGATTATGAATGTGTGTATGGATGCAATGCGAATGTCATGAGTCATTGTATGCCAAGCATCATGATGTGCATTATGTGGAAACGTCCTGAGTGGCGGTTTGGTTCCTGATGGAATCTGTTATAACATCGTGTGCCTCGAAAATATGAGGCGCTGCCTGAGGACCTAAAGCGGTGGTTATAGACGATTGTGGGCTCCTTTGGAGACTTAAAGCAATCCTTAACGTCGTGTGCCTCGAAAATATGAGGCGATGCCTGAGGACCTAAAGCGACGGGTGAACATCGTAGGCCCGACGGGGAGTTACTTGAGATTCTCAGTAACGAGCGATGGTTCCAATAGTTCCTGAGTGAACTGATGATGAGACATGAGACATTGGAAGTCGGTACCGCATGGCATGTGCATAGAGTCGTTGTGTCAGTCTATGTGCATTGCATAAATCATGAATTAATTGCGTGTGAATTTGTGAATGTGATTGATGATTGTATGGTATAGGTGTGGTGTGTAATGGTATTCGATGCTTGAGAATTATGCGGTATTATGTTATATGTGGTTGTGGTGAGAATGTGTTACTTGTACATTTTTGTGTTTATATATATAATTTTATTCAATTATATTATTGTTGTTTTTCTCACCCTTCTGCTGTTTTATGACGCTCTATGAGGCGTTGCAGATTAGAGTTGCTGGAAGTATTCTTTTTGTGAAGCGTAGCGTCTTCATTATTTTGGTCGGTCGGCTCTGATATGTGACTCCGGGTAGTTAGGGTGGCCGAGTGCTATTACTTTGTATATTCGATGATATATTGTGGTTGTATATGTATAACTGGATGTATGATAGATATGTTTATATGTATATATGTATATATGTTGTTCAGATTTTAGATTTTCCGCTTTAATTCTAATTTCTAAAAAGTGGGTGTAAGGAACTAAGTTTCCTCTGTTGATTGCTACCCCACAGTTGCATATCTTTATGGGCAGGTGTTGTATGCTATGTTTTGTTACAGTTGATGTGATTCCTCCCTTCTATGCCGCGAATTCAAATGTACTCTGACGAAATTTCGAATTTTCTTTTAGTGCTTTAATTGCATGTTAATTGGGGGTATAGTTTGGGGGCGTCACATTAAGTGGTATCAGAGCCAGTCCGTGTCAGTTGTGTCGTTTGTGTCTATTGTGTCTGGCATATTGGGCGAGTTGTGTTGAGCAAGTGGTTGTTTAACCATAGTTTTTGTGTTTAGACGAACAGAATATGGCTGGTCGTAATGATGCTGCTTTGGCTGCTGCGATGGAAGCGATGGCACGAGCTGTGCAGGGTGCCCCGAATGCTGCCGGAAATGATGAGTTTAGAAAGAATAAGCAGCCGGTCTTTAAAGGGAAGCATGATCCGGATGGTGCGCAGTTGTGGTTGAAAGAGATTGAGAGGATTTTCAGGGTAATGGATTGTGATGACGATGATGTTAAGGTGAGGCTGGGCACTCATATGTTACACGAAGAGGCTGATGACTGGTGGGTCAGTACTCGTCAGGTGTTGGAAGCTGAGGAGGAGGAAGAAGAGATCACTTGGGAGGTGTTTAGCCGAGAGTTTCTAAGGAAGTATTTTCCGGAGGATGTCCGAGGAAAGAATGAGATTGAGTTTTTAGAGCTAAAACAAGGTAATATGTCGGTTATTGACTATACTGCTAAGTTTGTGGAACTTGTGCAGTTTTATCCTCATTATGTGGAAGCGACTGCTGAATTTTCAAAGTGTGTGAAGTATGAAAGTGGCTTGCGTCCTGAGATAAAACAGGCTATTGGATATCAGGGGATTCGAAGGTTTGCTGATTTGGTGGAATGCTGTAGGATTTATGATGAAGATAGTAAGGCTCGTTCTGCTCACTATAAAAGTGTAAGTGACAGGAAAGGGAAGCATCAGTTCCGTGGTGGACCGTATGTGTCACCGGCTGATAAAGGTAAACAAAGGAGTACTTTTGATCGAAGGTCAAGTGGAGGAGGTATGTCTAATGCTCCTAGGTGTTTTAAATGTGGTGAATTGGGTCATCGCCATATGAAATGTAGGAAGAAAGTGGATAAGTGTTCTAATTGTGGTGGTATCGGACATGTTTTAGCTGATTGTAAAAGGAAGAATGTAGTGAAGTGTTATAACTGTGGGGAACCTGGTCACATTAGTTCGAAGTGTCCTAATCCGAAGAAGGCTCAGACTAGTGGGAAGGTGTTTTCGTTGGCAGGAACTCAGACTTCAAGTGTTGATCATCTGATAAGAGGTACTTGCTTTATTAATAATACGCCTTTAATTGCTATTATTGATACTGGAGCGACTCATTCGTTTATTTCGTCTGAGTGCGCGGAACGTTTGAATCTTGGGTTGTCTTCGATGGATGGTGAGATGGTTATTGATACTCCAGCGATGGGGTCAGTAACTACTTCTTTGGTGTGTTTGAGTTGTCCTTTAGCCATTTATGGCAAAGACTTTGCGATGGATTTAGTGTGTTTACCGTTGGAAGGTTTAGATGTGGTGTTGGGAATGAACTGGTTGCAATTCAATCGGGTGCACATTGATTGTTATCATAAGCTTGTAAGGTTTCCTTCTCTTAAGGAAGATGAAGACTCGAGTTTCTTGTCTACCAAAGAGTTGAAGAAACTTTTGGCGGATAAAGCTCAGTTGTTTGGAATATTTGCATCTTTGACTGTGGATAGTCAAGTTTCTCTTGAAGTGTTTCCTGTTGTGTGCGAATTTCCTGAGGTGTTTCCTGTTGATATTTCAGATATCCCGCCAGAGAGAGAAGTTGAATTTTCGATAGATCTAGTTCCTGGTACTAGACCTGTTTCTATGGCACCTTATAGAATGTCGGCATCTGAATTGGTGGAGTTGAAAAAGCAGTTAAATGAGTTGTTGGAAAAGAGGTTCGTGAGACCAAGTGTTTCTCCTTGGGGTGCTCCAGTTTTGTTAGTGAAAAAGAAAGATGGGAGTATGCGATTATGTATTGATTATCGTCAGTTGAACAAAGTGACGATTAAGAACAAGTATCCGTTTCCAAGGATTGATGATCTGATGGATCAGTTGGTTGGTGCTTGTGTATTTAGTAAGATTGATTTGAGATCGGGTTATCATCAGATAAGGGTGAAAGAAGAGGATATTCAGAAGACGGCCTTTAGAACACGGTACGGTCATTATGAATATTCGGTGATGTCGTTCGGGGTTTCTAATGCGCCTGGTGTGTTTATGGAATACATGAATCGTATTTTCCACGAGCATTTGGATCGTTTTGTGGTGGTGTTTATTGATGATATTTTAATCTATTCTAAGTCTCGTGAGGAACATGCAGAGCATTTGCGTATTGTTTTGCAGGTTTTGAAGGAAAGGAAGCTTTTTGCCAAATTGTCCAAGTGTGAATTCTGGTTGTCTGAGGTGAGTTTTCTTGGGCACGTAATTTCAGGTAATGGTATTGCTGTGGATCCATCTAAAGTAGAAGTAGTTCTACAATGGGAGGCTCCTAGATCCGTTACTGAGATTCGAAGCTTTTTGGGTTTGGCGGGTTATTACCGGAGGTTCATTGAAGGTTTTTCTAAGCTAGCTCTTCCTTTGACGCAGTTGACTTGTAAGGGCAAAGCATTCATTTGGGATATTCAATGTGAAGAGAGTTTTTGTGAGCTGAAGAGAAGATTGACGACAGCTCCTATTCTGATTTTACCTGATCCTAATGAACTGTTTGTTGTGTACTGCGATGCTTCTTTAATTGGTTTGGGTGGTGTTCTGATGCAGGAAGGTAAAGTTGTAGCTTATGCTTCAAGACAGTTAAGAGTTTATGAGAAAAACTATCCTACTCATGATCTTGAGTTAGCGGCTGTAGTTTTTGTGTTGAAGATTTGGAGGCACTATCTCTATGGTGCAAGGTTCGAGGTCTTTAGTGATCATAAAAGCTTGAAATATTTATTTGATCAGAAAGAGTTGAACATGAGGCAGCGGAGATGGTTGGAATTCTTGAAAGACTACGACTTTGGCTTGAATTACCATCCTGGTAAAGCTAATGTGGTAGCCGATGCATTGAGCCGGAAATCGTTGCATATGTCCGCATTGATGGTGAAAGAGTGGGAACTTTTGGAGTCGTTTAGAGACTTGAGTTTGGTATGTGAAGTGACTTCGGTTAGTGTAAGGCTTGGAATGTTGAAGGTTGCTAATGAATTTTTGTTGTCGGTTAGTGAGAAACAAAAGCTGGATTTGAAATTCGTTGATTTGATGAGGAATGAGAATGTGGATTTCAAGGTGGATAATTTTGGTGTTTTGAGATTCCGTGGTCGTATTTGTATTCCTGATGATGCGGAGTTGAAAAGAATGATTTTGGAGGAAGGACACCGGAGTAATTTAAGTATTCATCCGGGTGCGAATAAGATGTACCAAGATTTGAAGAAGATTTTCTGGTGGTCTGGTTTGAAAAGAGATGTGGCTCAGTTTATGTATGCATGTTTGACTTGTCAGAAATCGAAAGTGGAACATTTGAGACCTAGTGGTTTGTTGCAACCGTTGGATATTCCTGAGTGGAAGTGGGATAGCATTTCGATGGATTTTGTGACGGGATTACCGAACACTCAGCGTGGGCATAATGCTATTTGGGTGATTGTGGACAGGCTGACTAAATCGGCGCATTTTATTTCGATTGACATCAGTTTTTCTTTGGAACGGTTAGCTGAGATCTATATCAGTGTGGTGGTGAAATTGCATGGGGTTCCTTTAAGTATTATTTCGGATCGAGATCCTAGGTTTACATCTAGATTTTGGGAAAGTTTACAGAAGGCTTTGGGTTCTAGATTGAGGTTGAGTTCGACTTATCATCCGCAGACGGATGGTCAGACCGAAAGAACGATTCAGTCTTTGGAGGATTTGTTGAGAGCGTGTGTTTTGGAACAAGGTGGTACGTGGGACAGTTATCTTGCTTTGGTTGAGTTCACGTATAATAACAGTTTCCATTCTAGTATTGGAATGGCACCTTTTGAGGCCTTATATGGGCGAAGATGTCGAACGCCGTTGTGTTGGCACGAAACTGGTGAAAGTTCGGTGGTTGGACCGGATTTGGTGCAACAAACGACGGAAAAGGTAAAGTTTATTCGTGAGAAAATGAAGGCTTCTCAGGATAGACAAAAGAGTTATCATGATCGGAGACGGAAGGATCTTGAGTTTCAAGAGGGTGATCACGTATTTCTGAGAGTTACGCCGGTAACGGGCGTTGGTCGTGCTTTGAAATCTAAGAAGCTTACTTCTCGATTTATTGGTCCTTACCAGATATCTGCGAGAGTTGATGCTGTGGCGTATCGTGTGGCGTTGCCGCCGAATCTGTCGAATTTGCATGACATTTTTCATGTTTCACAGCTTCGGAAGTATGTTCCGGACCCTTCACATGTTATTCCAATGGACGAGGTTGAGGTAAGAGATAACCTTACGGTTGAGACTTTACAGGTTAGTATTTTGGATCGCGAGGTGAAGCGGTTGAGGGGTAAAGAGATTGCACTTGTGAAAGTGGCGTGGGGAGGCGCTGCTGATGGTAATCTGACGTGGGAGTTGGAGAGTAGGATGCGGGAGTCGTATCCGGAGTTGTTTGTATCAGGTAAGATTTTCGAGGACGAAAATTTCTAAGTGGGGGAGAATTGTAACGCCCCAGTTTTGCCAATTTTATTTTATTGAGTCTTTTGATTATTTTATTATTATTTTATTTTATTTTCGACTTTTATGTGAAAATATGTTATTTTTCGTCGTGATTATATTTTATCGCGTTTTGGGAATGTTTGCGAGATATTTGAGTGTGGGGGTATTTTGGTCTTTTCCCACTTATTTTCATTAAGTTAGTAAGATAGAAAGAAAAAGAAAAATAGAAAAGAAAAGGGAAAGAAGAAAAGAGAAGAAAAGAGGAGAAGAGAGAAAAGAGAGAAATTGGAGAAAAGCTTGGAAAATCATCAAGAACAATTTCTAGGAATCGATTAATCGGGTAAGGGTGCGAAACTCGATTATACTATGATTGTGTATGATTATGTATGTTTGTGTGGAAGTTTTGTTGTTTTCTTTCAAATATAGGTCGAAATGAGATAAACGAGTAGAAATTGAGGTTTTCACGGTCGGAAATCGATATAAACTGTATTGTATGATCACACTGTGTGTATGAATAATCGTTGATGTTTGTTTTGCTGTTGGAATTGAATTTGGGTGAAAAATGGGATTTTTGGGGTGGATTCTCGAAGAGGGTTTTTTTTCTGAAAATCGCAGAGCCCGCTCAGCGCGCAGATGCCCGCTCAGCGCGCTCTTGAAAAAATGTAACCTCACCAGGCAGGAGCGAGCCCGCTCAGCGCGCTCAAGGACCCGCTCAGCGCGGTCTGGGACTTCAAAATTTTATCTGTTTTCTAAAATTCCGTAACTTTTGATCCGTAACTCGGATCGGGACGTTCTTTATACCGTTGGAAAGCTTATGAAATGTTCTATCTAATAAAAATGGGTTTTGAGGATTGTTTGCCGATTAAATTATGTCAGGAAATGGGAATAGTGTCGGTTATCGATTTTTGTCATTTTAATGGTGTGGAATTGACATGTATTATGCCGTATGTTGTTGTTTTGTACGTGAGATGACTTATGTGCTGTTGTGATGATGCTTTGTGGCCGAAAGGCAAGAAAATGCTAAGTGTGGTATTTGATAAATGTGCATGATTATGAATGTGTGTATGGATGCAATGCGAATGTCATGAGTCATTGTATGCCAAGCATCATGATGTGCATTATGTGGAAACGTCCTGAGTGGCGGTTTGGTTCCTGATGGAATCTGCTATAACATCGTGTGCCTCGAAAATATGAGGCACTGCCTGAGGACCTAAAGCGGTGGTTATAGACGATTGTGGGCTCCTTTGGAGACTTAAAGCAATCCTTAACGTCGTGTGCCTCGAAAATATGAGGCGATGCCTGAGGACCTAAAGCGACGGGTGAACATCGTAGGCCCGACGGGGAGTTACTTGAGATTCTCAGTAACGAGCGATGGTTCCAATAGTTCCTGAGTGAACTGATGATAAGACATGAGACATTGGAAGTCGGTACCGCATGGCATGTGCATAGAGTCGTTGTGTCGGTCTATGTGCATTGTATAAATCATGAATTAATTGCGTGTGAATTTGTGAATGTGATTGATGATTGTATGGTATAGGTGTGGTGTGTAATGGTATTCGATGCTTGAGAATTATGCGGTATTATGTTATATGTGGTTGTGGTGAGAATGTGTTACTTGTACATTTTTGTGTTTATATATATAATTTTATTCAATTATATTATGGTTGTTTTTCTCACCCTTCTGCTGTTTTATGACGCTCTATGAGGCGTTGCAGATTAGAGTTGCTGGAAGTATTCTTTTTGTGAAGCGTTGCGTCTTCATTATTTTGGTCGGTCGGCTCTGATATGTGACTCCGAGTAGTTAGGGTGGCCGCGTGCTATTACTTTGTATATTCGATGATATATTGTGGTTGTATATGTATAACTGGATGTATGATAGATATGTTTATATGTATATATGTATATATGTTGTTCAGATTTTAGATTTTCCGCTTTAATTCTAATTTCTGAAAAGTGGGTGTAAGGAACTAAGTTTCCTCTGTTGATTGCTACCCCACAGTTGCATATCTTTATGGGCAGGTGTTGTATGCTATGTTTTGTTACAGTTGATGTGATTCCTCCCTTCTATGCCGCGAATTCAAATGTACTCTGACGAAATTTCGAATTTTCTTTTAGTGCTTTAATTGCATGTTAATTGGGGGTATAGTTTGGGGGCGTCACATTAAGTGGTATCAGAGCCAGTCCGTGTCAGTTGTGTCGTTTGTGTCTATTGTGTCTGGCATATTGGGCGAGTTGTGTTGAGCAAGTGGTTGTTTAACCATAGTTTTTGTGTTTAGACGAACAGAATATGGCTGGTCGTAATGATGCTGCTTTGGCTGCTGCGATGGAAGCGATGGCACGAGCTGTACAGGGTGCCCCGAATGCTGCCGGAAATGATGAGTTTAGAAAGAATAAGCAGCCGGTCTTTAAAGGGAAGCATGATCCGGATGGTGCGCAGTTGTGGTTGAAAGAGATTGAGAGGATTTTCAGGGTAATGGATTGTGATGACGATGATGTTAAGGTGAGGCTGGGCACTCATATGTTACACGAAGAGGCTGATGACTGGTGGGTCAGTACTCGTCAGGTGTTGGAAGCTGAGGAGGAGGAAGAAGAGATCACTTGGGAGGTGTTTAGCCGAGAGTTTCTAAGGAAGTATTTTCTGGAGGATGTCCGAGGAAAGAAGGAGATTGAGTTTTTAGAGCTAAAACAAGGTAATATGTCGGTTATTGACTATACTGCTAAGTTTGTGGAACTTGTGCAGTTTTATCCTCATTATGTGGAAGCGACTGCTGAATTTTCAAAGTGTGTGAAGTATGAAAGTGGCTTGCGTCCTGAGATAAAACAGGCTATTGGATATCAGAGGATTCGAAGGTTTGCTGATTTGGTGGAATGCTGTAGGATTTATGATGAAGATAGTAAGGCTCGTTCTGCTCACTATAAAAGTGTAAGTGACAGGAAAGGGAAGCATCAATTCCGTGGTGGACCGTATGTGTCACCGGCTGATAAAGGTAAACAAAGGAGTACTTTTGATCGAAGGTCAAGTGGAGGAGGTATGTCTAATGCTCCTAGGTGTTTTAAATGTGGTGAATTGGGTCATCGCCATATGAAATGTAGGAAGAAAGTGGATAAGTGTTCTAATTGTGGTGGTATCGGACATGTTTTAGCTGATTGTAAAAGGAAGAATGTAGTGAAGTGTTATAACTGTGGGGAACCTGGTCACATTAGTTCGAAGTGTCCTAATCCGAAGAAGGCTCAGACTAGTGGGAAGGTGTTTTCATTGGCAGGAACTCAGACTTCAAGTGTTGATCGTCTGATAAGAGGTACTTGCTTTATTAATAATACGCCTTTAATTGCTATTATTGATACTGGAGCGACTCATTCATTTATTTCGCCTGAGTGCGCGGAACGTTTGAATCTTGGGTTGTCTTCGATGGATGGTGAGATGGTTATTGATACTCCAGCGATGGGGTCAGTAACTACTTCTTTGGTGTGTTTGAGTTGTCCTTTAGCCATTTATGGCAAAGACTTTGCGATGGATTTAGTGTGTTTACCGTTGGAAGGTTTAGATGTGGTGTTGGGAATGAACTGGTTGCAATTCAATCGGGTGCACATTGATTGTTATCATAAGCTTGTAAGGTTTCCTTCTCTTAAGGAAGATGAAGACTCGAGTTTCTTGTCTACCAAAGAGTTGAAGAAACTTTTGGCGGATAAAGCTCAGTTGTTTGGAATATTTGCATCTTTGACTGTGGATAGTCAAGTTTCTCTTGAAGTGTTTCCTGTTGTGTGCGAATTTCCTGAGGTGTTTCCTGTTGATATTTCATATGTACCGCCAGAGAGAGAAGTTGAATTTTCGATAGATCTAGTTCCTGGTACTAGACCTATTTCTATGGCACCTTATAGAATGTCGGCATCTGAATTGGTGGAGTTGAAAAAGCAGTTAAATGAGTTGTTGGAAAAGAGGTTCGTGAGACCAAGTGTTTCTCCTTGGGGTGCTCCAGTTTTGTTAGTGAAAAAGAAAGATGGGAGTATGCGATTATGTATTGATTATCGTCAGTTGAACAAAGTGACGATTAAGAACAAGTATCCGCTTCCAAGGATTGATGATCTGATGGATCAGTTGGTTGGTGCTTGTGTATTTAGTAAGATTGATTTGAGATCGGGTTATCATCAGATAAGGGTGAAAGAAGAGGATATTCAGAAGACGGCCTTTAGAACACGGTACGGTCATTATGAATATTCGGTGATGCCGTTCGGGGTTTCTAATGCGCCTGGTGTGTTTATGGAATACATGAATCGTATTTTCCACGAGCATTTGGATCGTTTTGTGGTGGTGTTTATTGATGATATTTTAATCTATTCTAAGTCTCGTGAGGAACATGCAGAGCATTTGCGTATTGTTTTGCAGGTTTTGAAGGAAAGGAAGCTTTTTGCCAAATTGTCCAAGTGTGAATTCTGGTTGTCTGAGGTGAGTTTTCTTGGGCACGTAATTTCAGGTAATGGTATTGCTGTGGATCCATCTAAAGTAGAAGTAGTTCTACAATGGGAGGCTCCTAGATCCGTTACCGAGATTCGAAGCTTTTTGGGTTTGGCGGGTTATTACCGGAGGTTCATTGAAGGTTTTTCTAAGCTAGCTCTTCCTTTGACGCAGTTGACTTGTAAGGGCAAAGCATTCATTTGGGATATTCAATGTGAAGAGAGTTTTTGTGAGCTGAAGAGAAGATTGACGACAGCTCCTATTCTGATTTTACCTGATCCTAATGAACTGTTTGTTGTGTACTGCGATGCTTCTTTAATTGGTTTGGGTGGTGTTCTGATGCAGGAAGGTAAAGTTGTAGCTTATGCTTCAAGACAGTTAAGAGTTTATGAGAAAAACTATCCTACTCATGATCTTGAGTTAGCGGCTGTAGTTTTTGTGTTGAAGATTTGGAGGCACTATCTCTATGGTGCAAGGTTCGAGGTCTTTAGTGATCATAAAAGCTTGAAATATTTATTTGATCAGAAAGAGTTGAACATGAGGCAGCGGAGATGGTTGGAATTCTTGAAAGACTACGACTTTGCTTGAATTACCATCCTGGTAAAGCTAATGTGGTAGCCGATGCATTGAGCCGGAAATCGTTGCATATGTCCGCATTGATGGTGAAAGAGTGGGAACTTTTGGAGTCGTTTAGAGACTTGAGTTTGGTATGTGAAGTGACTTCGGTTAGTGTAAGGCTTGGAATGTTGAAGGTTGCTAATGAATTTTTGTTGTCGGTTAGTGAGAAACAAAAGCTGGATTTGAAATTCGTTGATTTGATGAGGAATGAGAATGTGGATTTCAAGGTGGATAATTTTGGTGTTTTGAGATTCCGTGGTCGTATTTGTATTCCTGATGATGCGGAGTTGAAAAGAATGATTTTGGAGGAAGGACACCGGAGTAATTTAAGTATTCATCCGGGTGCGAATAAGATGTACCAAGATTTGAAGAAGATTTTCTGGTGGTCTGGTTTGAAAAGAGATGTGGCTCAGTTTATGTATGCATGTTTGACTTGTCAGAAATCGAAAGTGGAACATTTGAGACCTAGTGGTTTGTTGCAACCGTTGGATATTCCTGAGTGGAAGTGGGATAGCATTTCGATGGATTTTGTGACGGGATTACCGAACACTCAGCGTGGGCATAATGCTATTTGGGTGATTGTGGACAGGCTGACTAAATTGGCACATTTTATTCCGATTGACATCAGTTTTTCTTTGGAACGGTTAGCTGAGATCTATATCAGTGTGGTGGTGAAATTGCATGGGGTTCCTTTAAGTATTATTTCGGATCGAGATCCTAGGTTTACATCTAGATTTTGGGAAAGTTTACAGAAGGCTTTGGGTTCTAGATTGAGGTTGAGTTCGACTTATCATCCGCAGACGGATGGTCAGACCGAAAGAACGATTCAGTCTTTGGAGGATTTGTTGAGAGCGTGTGTTTTGGAACAAGGTGGTACGTGGGACAGTTATCTTGCTTTGGTTGAGTTCACGTATAATAACAGTTTCCATTCTAGTATTGGAATGGCACCTTTTGAGGCCTTATATGGGCGAAGATGTCGAACGCCGCTGTGTTGGCACGAAACTGGTGAAAGTTCGGTGGTTGGACCGGATTCGGTGCAACAAATGACGGAAAAGGTAAAGTTTATTCGTGAGAAAATGAAGGCTTCTCAGGATAGACAAAAGAGTTATCATGATCGGAGACGGAAGGATCTTGAGTTTCAAGAGGGTGATCACGTATTTCTGAGAGTTACGCCGGTAACGGGCGTTGGTCGTGCTTTGAAATCTAAGAAGCTTACTTCTCTATTTATTGGTCCTTACCAGATATCTGCGAGAGTTGATGCTGTGGCGTATCGTGTGGTGTTGCCGCCGAATCTGTCGAATTTGCATGACGTTTTTCATGTTTCACAGCTTCGGAAGTATGTTCCGGACCCTTAACATGTTATTCCAATGGACGAGGTTGAGGTAAGAGATAACCTTACGGTTGAGACTTTACAGGTTAGTATTTTGGATCGCGAGGTGAAGCGGTTGAGGGGTAAAGAGATTGTACTTGTGAAAGTGGCGTGGGGAGGCGCTGCTGATGGTAATCTGACGTGGGAGTTGGAGAGTAGGATGCGGGAGTCGTATCCGGAGTTGTTTGTATCAGGTAAGATTTTCGAGGACGAAAATTTCTAAGTGGGGGAGAATTGTAACGCCCCAGTTTTGCCAATTTTATTTTATTGAGTCTTTTGATTATTTTATTATTATTTTATTTTATTTTCGACTTTTATGTGAAAATATGTTATTTTTCGTCGTGATTATATTTTATCGCGTTTTGGGAACGTTTGCGAGATATTTGAGTGTGGGGGTATTTTGGTCTTTTCCCACTTATTTTCATTAAGTTAGTAAGATAGAAAGAAAAAGAAAAATAGAAAAGAAAAGGGAAAGAAGAAAAGAGAAGAAAAGAGGAGAAGAGAGAAAAGAGAGAAATTGGAGAAAAGCTTGGAAAATCATCAAGAACAATTTATAGGAATCGATTAATCGGGTAAGGGTGCGAAACTTGATTATACTATGATTGTGTATGATTATGTATGTTTGTGTGGAAGTTATGTTGTTTTCTTTCAAATATAGGTCGAAATGAGATAAACGAGTAGAAATCGAGGTTTTCACGGTCGGAAATCGATATAAACTGTATTGTATGATCACACTGTGTGTATGAATAATCGTTGATGTTTGTTTTGCTGTTGGAATTGAATTTGGGTGAAAAATGGGATTTTTGGGGTGGATTCTCGAAGAGGGTTTTTTTTCTGAAAATCGCAGAGCCCGCTCAGCGCGCAGATGCCCGCTCAACGCGCTCTTGAAAAAATGTAACCTCACCAGGCAGGAGCGAGCCCGCTCAGCGCGCTCACGGACCCGCTCAGCGCGGTCTGGGACTTCAAAATTTTATCTGTTTTCTAAAATTCCGTAACTTTTGATCCGTAACTCGGATCGGGACGTTCTTTATACCGTTGGAAAGCTTATGAAATGTTCTATCTAATAAAAATGGGTTTTGAGGATTGTTAGCCGATTAAATTATGTCGGGAAATGGGAATAGTGTCGGTTATCGATTTTTGTCATTTTAATGGTGTGGAATTGACGTGTATTATGCCGTATGTTGTTGTTTTGTACGTGAGATGACTTATGTGCTGTTGTGATGATGCTTTGTGGCCGAAAGGCAAGAAAATGCTAAGTGTGGTATTTGATAAATGTGCATGATTATGAATGTGTGTATGGATGCAATGCGAATGTCATGAGTCATTGTATGCCAAGCATCATGATGTGCATTATGTGGAAACGTCCTGAGTGGCGGTTTGGTTCCTGATGGAATCTGCTATAACATCGTGTGCCTCGAAAATATGAGGCGCTGCCTGAGGACCTAAAGCGGTGGTTATAGACGATTGTGGGCTCCTTTGGAGACTTAAAGCAATCCTTAACGTCGTGTGCCTCGAAAATATGAGGCGATGCCTGAGGACCTAAAGCGACGGGTGAACATCGTAGGCCCGACGGGGAGTTACTTGAGATTCTCAGTAACGAGCGATGGTTCCAATAGTTCCTGAGTGAACTGATGATGAGACATGAGACATTGGAAGTCGGTACCGCATGACATGTACATAGAGTCGTTGTGTCGGTCTATGTGCATTGCATAAATCATGAATTAATTGCGTGTGAATTTGTGAATGTGATTGATGATTGTATGGTATAGGTGTGGTGTGTAATGGTATTCGATGCTTGAGAATTATGCGGT
Source organism: Lathyrus tuberosus (assembly GCA_022829125.1). Classification (NCBI taxonomy): domain Eukaryota; kingdom Viridiplantae; phylum Streptophyta; class Magnoliopsida; order Fabales; family Fabaceae; genus Lathyrus; species Lathyrus tuberosus. Next base: position 20,013,517 of record JALAZF010000050.1, read on the forward strand.
ATTATGTTATATGTGGTTGTGGTGAGAATGTGTTACTTGTACATTTTTGTGTTTATATATATAATTTTATTCAATTATATTATGGTTGTTTTTCTCACCCTTCTGCTGTTTTATGACACTCTATGAGGCATTGCAGATTAGAGTTGCTGGAAGTATTCTTTTTGTGAAGCGTTGCGTCTTCATTATTTTGGTCGGTCGGCTCTGATATGTGACTCCGGGTAGTTAGGGTGGCCGCGTGCTATTACTTTGTATATTCGATGATATATTGTGGTTGTATATGTATAACTGGATGTATGATAGATATGTTTATATGTATATATGTATATATGTTGTTCAGATTTTAGATTTTCCGCTTTAATTCTAATTTCTGAAAAGTGGGTGTAAGGAACTAAGTTTCCTCTGTTGATTGCTACCCCACAGTTGCATATCTTTATGGGCAGGTGTTGTATGCTATGTTTTGTTACAGTTGATGTGATTCCTCCCTTCTATGCTGCGAATTCAAATGTACTCTGACGAAATTTCGAATTTTCTTTTAGTGCTTTAATTGCATGTTAATTGGGGGTATAGTTTGGGGGCGTCACACCAACAGCTACTGATCCACTATTTCTAAGACAGTTTAACTAGTACCGCACTCAAATGGTACATAGGTTTAAACCGCACTAAGTTCGTCACTTTTAGAGATCTTGGTGCTGCCTTCGTTCAGCTGTATAAGTATAACCTGGACATGGCACCAGACAGAGATCAACTCAGAGCAATGTCGCAGAAGGACAAGGAAACCTTTAAGGAATATGCTCATAGATAGCGTGAAATTGCCGCCCAAATTTGTCCACCTCTTGAGTAAAAAGAGATGACAAAGATCTTCTTAAAAAACTTGAGCTCATTCTTCTACGACCGAATGGTCGCCAGTGCGCCCAGCGATTTTACTGAAATGGTGAGCATGGAAGTTCGTCTTGAAGAAGCAGTCCGAGAAGGATGTCTGGTCAAAGATGCCGGACCATCAAGCAGTACCAAAAGATACGGTGGCGCTTTCCCTAAGAAAAAAGAGAAAGATATTGGTAATATCTCTCTCGAAGAGAAAAGGCGATGGTACCAACTAGTAGCAGCTGTAACTCCTGCTATCAACCCTGCGCCTATTCTGACGTATCAACCTCAGGTTGCTCAGAGCCAACCGAATCAACAATAATATCAGTAAAGGATACAACAACCGTACAACACGACCACCAGGGTTCGACCCTATACCGATGTTGTACGCATAACTGTTTCCACTACTACTGGTCAAGGGGCACGTCCAAACCAGGTCTCCTCTTACAATACCAGAGAATCCGCCTTCTTAGTTTAAAGCGGATCAGACTTGTCCTTACCACCAAGGAGGACCAGGGCATAACATAGAAAACTGTCTCAGCTTCAAATCCGATGTGCAGAAGCTTGTCAGGAACGGGGTCTTATCCTTCAAGGATACAAATCCAAATGTTCAGACGAACCCGTTGCCTCAACACGAGAAAGCTGCAGTAAATTTGATAGAGGAAGAGTCTAAACATAGCTATAAAATTCACGATGTACTCCTATTGAAAACCAATATGGTTAAAATGCATTGCAGACAGAGCGGATACAGTCATGTACCATTTCACAATTATCACCAGTGTGATATCTGCTCTAAAGATAATCAAGGATGTTATGTGGTGCAATCAGCTCTACAGGAATAGATGGATCTCAGATGGATCCAAGATCACCGAATTCGTGAGGTCAACATGACTTATACAAATTCCAACATCATTCAAAACCATGACATCCGTGCGATGAATGTCAACTTGGTGACAATGCACTCCAGGCAAAGCCAACATCATAATCTACCACGGAACAATTACGATTCCTGTCTGGTCTGCTCGGTAAACAATCAGGGATGCTCTTTTGTACAAGAGGCCCTCCAGGGTCAGATGGATCTTGGATGGGTCCAGGACTACCGTGATAGAAGTCATTAACAAGTTAATATGATTCAAATCTTTGATATTCATTTGATGAATACCAGCTTGGTGGAATTACACGCTAAGCAAGTCCAGCTCGGTTTTTCGACTTCGCATGATTATCAGAACTGTAAAGTATGTCGTGAGAGTGACCAAGGATGTGCACTCATTCAAAGAACAGTGCAACACTTGTTGAACCACTGGTGGCTTCCGATTTATATGGACGAAGCTACACAACAGATCAGTATGACTGACGGGAACCCTACTAGGCATCAAAATCAGGATGTTCGATCAATGGAAATAGATCTAGTGAGGTTACACTACACACAAAGCGGGCGTGGCCGGGTGCCACCACACAACTATAAGTGTTGTAGAGTTTGCATAGAGAATAACTAAGGATGCTACCTCGTGCGAGCAGCCCTTCAAAGTCAGTTAGACCACAAAGAGGTTCAACCAGGTTCAAGCTCTGATTCGATGAACATAATGTCAGACTATCTTCCCGATCGAGACAAAGAATTTGTCTTAATCCCTAAGCGAGAAGTGGCCAAAGATGTATGCGCCATAATCCCTTTACTCCATGAATCGAGAGTTCCTCTTGATAGTGGAAATATTCTCAACCTTGAACCAATTGAGGCCAGCTACGATGGTCAGAAAAATCAGAAGGCTCCTGTGGTTAACTATCTGTCGGGACCAATACTGTACAAATCCGATAAGGATATCCCTTAAAAGTACGGTGCAACAACAATTGAGAATGGAAAGGAAACTCCATTACCCTCCGCGTGAATATTGCAGACATCAGTCGAGTAACACAGAGCGGTCAGATCTTCAACAGAGGAGTTGGAGAACCGAGCAGAGAAAAGGAACCTCAAACAGAAGTTCCTAATCAACCAGTCAGTCAATCCAGTGATCCCGGCCTTTCAAAGAACAACGATGAGATGCTCAAGCTCATCCAAAAGAGTGAGTACAAAATTGTTGATCAACTGTTACAAACTCCTTCAAAAATCTCTGTGATATCTCTTTTACTCAATTCTGAAGCTCACAGGGAAGCTCTACAGAAAGTCTTAGAGCAAGCCTTTGTGGAACAAGATGTGACAATAAGACAATTCGACATCATCATCTCTAACATCACTTCCTGCAATAACTTAGGATTTAGTGATGAGGAACTGCCGGAAGAAGGCAAACATCACAACATGGCGCTAAATATTACAGTCAACTACCAGGGCGATGCTTTAGCCAGCGTACTGGTAGACACCAAATTAGCTCTGAATATTATACCAAAATCTACTCTAATGCGACTATCATATCAAGGATCACCGATGAGAGGCAGTGAAGTCATCGTCAAAACATTTGACGGATCCCGAAAAATAGTTATCGGCGAAGTCGAGTTTCCCATAACTATCGGTCCTCACACTTTCCTAGTCACTTTCCAGGTCATGGGCATCCAGGCAGCATACAGCTATTTCTTAGGAAGACCTTGGATACACGAGGCTGGGGCAATCACTTCGACACTTCACCAGAAGCTGAAGTTCGTCAAGAATGACCAACTAGTCACAGTCTGCGGAGTGCAAGCCTTGATCGTGAGCAACTTATCGTCATCCACTTGTGTAGAACCAGAGGAGGTTATTGGAACCCAGTTCCAAGCACTTTCTGTGAGCAATAACAATCAATCAGTAAAGGGAACGTCGATTTCCTCGTACAAAGATGCTCTCGAAGTGATCAAAAGTAACAATGCCAAAGGATGAGGACAGCTTGTCATTCCTACTGACAATAAGAAAAAGAAAGGTCCTGGTTTTTCTTCAACCTGTACCCAGACTGCTACTAACGATGAAAGTCTTCATCCCATTCAGAACTTCTTCCATAGTTGGGGTTTCCTCCACCCAGTATCTCAAGAAGTACATACCATCAACAAGGGTGATTCCTCCGATACGGATGAAGAGTTGAAGTCCTATCTTAACGAGGACGGTTATATGTCTCAGGGAGAGGCGCCTATGCCATTTTGCTATCTCGCATAGAGTCCGAGATATATACCGAGGTCAGATGTCAAAATGATGTACGGAGATTATAATCTGGAAGGATGTCATGCTCCACCAAACTCATTAGAAGATGACACTCTGATGAAAGATAACTTTGACCATGACTATTATGGCCCAAGGGATGACCTGCCTATCTGACAGCCGTACCCGGGAGACTTGGGACAAAAGAGTCAGCCCAACAATGCATATCAGTTGAGCATCATTGAAAAAAATACCTGTGTCCCCACCGAATAATGGGATCATTACTCAGGGCATTCAAAAAATATCCAACACGACGATGAATTTGCAAAGAATGCAGGACAAGAGTTACTTAACTACGATTTTCCTGAGGTCAACGTCATCGAAATGGATGACTCCTCTAGTTCCAAAGAAGTGTGGGACACCTTAGGACAACCGAGTGGCAAATACGACTTCATAGTCAAGTACACGACTCCTGAAAGCTCTCGTATCAGGCTCGAAGACATCCGGCCCACTGGATGGGGAAATCCACCTGGGAGTGCAAACATTATGCAAGATATAACAGAAGAATCCTCCTACGACAACTCTTCCTGGGAGACAGATTCCAAAGATCCTGCTCCACCAAAAATCAGTGTTATTTTTGAAGACAAATCAAGAAGGAAGGTACCATACTTTGTGATTCACCGAGGAGTTTGCCGCTAATGGGTTGCTGTCAACGTTCCGAGAGTCGTTCATAAGTCTAAGTAATTGTCTTCTTTGTTTTAACCTTTCACCTTACCCAGGTGGAACAGATGTTTTGATAGGGCTCACTTTCTGTAAATGTATCTCTTCGCTTTGCCCAAAGTGATAGAGTTTTGTTTTATAGGGCTGTAGTTTCAAGAATCGACAAGATCATAAATAAAATAGCGTTATTCTGTAATTTCCACGTTTACTGTTGTTTCCTCTTTTCGCTTTTTCAGAAAATGGTAATCCTAAAAATAACTTAAATAATAAAAACAAGCAGTTTTCAGAAAATACACTACACACACTCTTGCATTCTCTCTATCTCTTCTAAAAACAATCATCACATCATGCAGATTTCTTGTTTTAAACCCCATTGAAACATACGATCTAATGCCTTCTCCCAACTTTGAATTCCCGGTATTTGAGGCTGAAGAAGAAAATGACGAAGAAATTCCAGAAGAGATCTCCCGATTACTCAGACAAGAGGAAATGTACATTGAACCTCACAAAGAGCTGTTGGAAATAGTCAACTTGGGTTCAGAAGAAGAGAGAAAAGAAGTCAAGATTGGGGCACTGCTCAGTCCAACTGTCAAAGAAAGTTTGATAAAGCTTCTCATAGAATTTCCCGATGTATTCGCTTGGTCTTATCAGGATATGCCAGGGTTGGATACCAACATCGTGGAACATCATCTACCTTTAAGATCAGAATGTTCGTCGGTAAAACAAAGACTAAGACGGACTCATCCAGACATGGCCATCAAAATCAAAGAGGAAGTACAAAAACAGATTGACACGGGTTTCCTCGCTACATCAGAATATCCTCAATGGCTAGCCAACATAGTACCCGTGCCAAAAAAGGACGGAAAGGTCAGAATGTGTGTAGACTACAGGATCTGAACAAAGCCAGTCCAAAGGATGACTTTCCCTTACCACACATTGACATGCTGATAGACAGTACAACAAAGTTCAAAGTATTCTCCTTCATAGATGGATTCTCGGGCTATAATCAGATTAAAATGGCGCCGAAAGACATGGAGAAAACTTCATTCATCACCCCATGAGGCACTTTTTGTTACAAGGTAATGTCGTTCGGTTTGAAGAACGTCGGGGCAACCTATCAAAGGGCCATGACTACTCTGTTTCATGACATGATACACAAAGAAATAGAAGTGTATGTCGATGATATGATTGCCAAATCTAAGATAGAAGAGGATCATGTGACGCACCTGTCAAAGCTATTCGAGCATCTGAGAAAGTACAAACTCCGCTTGAATCCCAATAAGTGCACATTCGGTGTCCGTTCAGGGAAACTGCTAGGGTTCATCGTCAGCCAGAAAGGAATTGAGGTTGATCCTGACAAAGTCAAGGCCATTCAAGAAATGCCTTCTCCAAAGACTGAAAAATAAGTCAGAGGATTCCTGGGACGTTTGAATTACATTTCCAACTTTATATTCCTCATGATCGCGACATGCGTGCCAATCTTCAAATTACTCAAAAAGAATCAGGACTACATTTAGACATAAGACTGCCAAACCGCCTTCGACAGTATCAAGGAATACTTGTTGAACCCACCAATTCTGTCACCTCCAGTAGAGGAAAGATCGTTGATTATCTACCTAACAGTCTTGAAAGACTCAATGGGTTGTGTACTTGGCCAACAAGACGAAACAAAAAGGAAAGAGTCTGCCATCCATTATTTGAGCAAGAAATTCACCGACTGCGAGACTCAGTACGCTATTCTTGAGAAAACTTGATGTGCTCTGGCTTAGGCAGCCAAATGTCTTCGCCAGTACATGATTTGTCACACTACTTGGTTAATCTCCGAAATGGATCTGATCAAGTACATCTTTGAAAAGCCTGCTCTCACATAAAGGATCGCCCTTTGGCGAATGTTGTTATCAGAATATGACATCGAGTACCATGCTCAGAAAGCCATCAAAGGAAGTATTTTAGCCGATCATTTGGCTCATCAGCCGATTGACGATCGAGAATCAGTCGGATTTAACTTCCTAGACGAAGATGTCATGTACTGAAAAATGAAGGATTGCGATGAACCACTACCCAGTGAAGGGCCAGAACCAGGTTCCCAATGGGGACTAATCTTTGACAGAGCTGTCAATCATTATGGAAACGGAATTGGGGAAATCATCATAACACCTCAGGGTACCCACATTCCTTTCACCGCCCGACTGACATTCAAATGTACAAATAACGAGGCCGAATACGAAGCTTGTATCATGGGTCTTGAAGAAGCGATTGACTTGAGAATCAAGAAATTGGACGTGTATAGAGACTCATCCCTGGTTATCAATCAGATCAAAGGAGATTCGAACACATACCAATCAAGACTGATTCCTTACAAAGACAACGCGAGACAGTTGTTGCCATTCTTCAATAGAATCGAGTTTCATCATATCCCTTGTGAAGAGAATCACATGGCTGATGCATTAGCCACTCTCTCTTCCATGATTAGTGTAGGTCAATGGAATGATGTACCTAAGATCGACATAATGCGCCTTGAGCGGCCCGCTTACATTTTCGCAATTGAAGTAGTCATAAACAACAAACCTTAGTATCACGATATCAAATGCTTCCTTTAGAAACAAGAGTACCCACCTGGGGCATCCAGGAAAGACAGAAAAACCCTCAGAAGGCTAGCAGGTAGTTTCTTCCTGAGCTGTGATACACTCTATAAGAGGAATTTCGACATGGTCTTTCTCCGATGCGTAGACAGACCAGAAGTAAACATGCTGATAAAATAAATTCACGAAGGATCCTTTGGCACTCACGCCAATGGGCACACGATGGCGAGAAAAATTCTGAGAGTAGGGTACTATTGGTTGACCATGGAATCCGATTGCTACAAGTACATGAGGAAGTGTCACAAGTGTCAAATATACTCTGACAAAGTCCATGTACCGCCAACACATCTCAAAGTTCTTTCTTCCCCATAGCCTTTTTCCATATGGGGAATTGACATGATCGGCATGATCGAACCCAAGGATTCAAACTGACATCGGTTCATTCTAGTAGCCATTGACTACTTCACCAAGTGGGTCGAAGCAGCATCGTACACCAATGTAACCAGACAAGTCGTGGTCCATTTTATCAAAAACAATCTCATATGCCGTTATGGTGTTCCAAGCCAGATAATTACTGATAATGGATCTAACTTGAACAATAAGATGATGAAAGAGTTGTGCACTGAGTTCAAGATCGAACACCATAACTCATCTCCCTACCGACCCAAGATGAACGAAGCAGTAGAAGCGGCTAACAAAAACATCAAGAAGATTATTCATAAGATGGTTCTAACCTACAAAGACTGGCACAAGATGCTACCCTTTTCTCTTCACGGTTATCGCACATTTGTCCGCACATCAACAGGAACAACCCTTTTCTCTCTAGTACTCCCTCCGTTCCTTTTTAAGTGTCGTTTTAGAAGAATTTTTTTGTTTCTATTTAACTGTCATTTTGATGTATTGAGGTTACAACTTGTCAATTATACCCTTACTTTTCAATAACTCCACTTCACATTTTCCATAAAATTCTCATTTCTCAAGGAAGTTTTAAATGATTTAATGATATACAAGGAAGTTTTGTGCAGAAAAATATGGACTTAATTATTGGAGAGAGGGAAATTTATTTGGAAAGAGAAAATTAATGGTGGATTAAAATGAGGGTAAAATGGGAAAAAAGCTCTAACAATCCACTATCTTGGTTGGAGTGCTTAATGCTAAAACGACACTTAAAAAGGAACGGAGGGAGTATATGGCATGGAAGCAGTTCTCCCCATAGAAGTAGAGATCCCATCAATCCGGGTATTGATGGAAGCTAAGCTAACAAAGGCTGAATGGTGTCAAAGTCGACACGACGAACTGAATCTGATAGAAGAAAAGCGAATAACGGCTCTATGCCACGGGCAGTTGTATCAACAGAGAATGAAGAAAGCATTTGACAAAAAGGTCCGACCCCGAGTATTTAGAAAAAGGGACCTTATGCTCAAGAAGATACAACCATTCCTTACTGATTCCCAGGGCAAATGGACTCCGAATTATGACGGGCCCTATGTGGTCAAGAAAGCTTTCTCAGGCGGCGCCTTGAGACTCACAACCATGGATGGAGAAGAATTTTCCTATCCCATGAATGTTGATGTAGTCAAGAAATACTTCGCCTTAACAAAAAAAACAATGTCTCGGTGGATTGAAAACCTGAAAGGGCGGTCCAGGCAAAAATTACAGACATAAGCAAAAAAAATCATTCCGATGGATTGGAAATCTCAAAGTACAATCCAAGCAAAAATTAGGGATAAATGGCAAGTAACTACGTCTGACAAGGTTAAATCCCTCAGCAGTCGTGCCATCCATCAGGAAAACTTTAGTCAAGGTCATCTTCGACAGAAGCTCAGGATGTCCAGAATTCAAAGTTGGTAGAAGGATAATGGTCGTTATGTTTCGATGTAGCCCTTTTCCCTTAAATTACCATTTTCTAACTTTTGTAAATACTCTATGGAATCACGCGCTTGGCTGATTTCCATCCTATCAATAAAATTTGAGCCTTAGTGCTTTTGTTTGCAATTCTTATTTGTTTTAGCTTTACAAAACGACATTTTAACATGATTAACGATTCTTGAAATAAAACAAAAATGAATTTACTTGTCAACATTTTTCTGCTTTTAAAATAAAGGTGGCAATTTCTTTTTACTGTTGGACATCGAAGGAACATCGATCGCTACTCCAAAGGAGATTAAGTTTCAAAGTGCATAATCAAAATACTCTTTCTAAACAAGTTCGCCTGAACGAAGGATCAACTATATCAGATGTGTTTTTCCCATCTGATATCCCCGGCAGAGTTCTTACCTCTTAAGTCCGACCAACAGTTTTTCCCCGCGGGAACTACTTTTTCCTAAGCAAGGCAGAATTGCTATCTTAAACCAGTGATACTTTTCATCCCCTGCAGTGGCCGAGTATCCAGTCATGTTCATCTACTAGTCTATATGTCGTGTCAGTTTTGTCAGCATAAACATACATACATCATGCATTATTGATTTATACTCATATTCATATTGCATCACTATCACTCTAGTCGGTCTTATCCCCTAGTGATAAAAATCCTCTTATCAATCGAGTTGTCAGTTCTTTCCTCATCAGGAAATGTTTTGTCTGAACAATCTCTCTCCCCTAGTTTATTTCTGGATTGGAGACGGTCCCCGACCACTTTGATAACTTGAAACTCTAAACGACAAAAGGACCTTCGACAAATGTCACTCTTCACCATTGAAGATGATATCTTTGCTTTCTCGGATTAAGGAAAATCCCCAGAGAAAGCCTCGCAACTAAAAACTCTCAGCAACACATTGATTTTTCTCTCCAAGAGAGTCAATGTTAATGAGTCATCAGCACCTCAAAATTAGATTGCATTACATGGCATTTCTCAGAGAAGATCTCGGGGAAAAGTATGATGTAATATCCCCAAGCAGGAAACAACCTCTCAAGAGACTCATTTTCCCCAGTAGAGTCAACAAATGGCGTCTCCAACAGAGAAGTTTGTACAACTCTTCAACTCAGACGAATGGGTTCCCCAGCAAGTCTGACATCAAAACGTTTTCTCATCAAATGGCATCTCCCCAGGAAAATTCGGCGAGAAGTTTGAGGAAAACCGCTACAAATAGCATCCCTTGTAAAAAAAAAAAGAGTTTATTGACAAAAGAAACTGAGACCAGTTCCTTGGCTGAAGACCAGGATCGAGGGGAATTTTATTTCAGAAACTGAGACCAGTTCCTTGGCTGAAGACCAGGATCGAGGGGAATTTCATTTCAGAAACTGAGACCAATTCCTTGGCTAAAGACCAGGATCGAGGGGAAGTTTATTGACAAAAGAAACTTAAACCAGTTCCTTGGCTGAAGACCGGGATCGAGGGGAAGTTTCACCCTTTTCTAAGTATCATTACTTAGCAAAAGAAGATGGATGAGCAAGTAGCCATTCATAACCACCATCAAAATTTTGGGTATTCCGATATTTAATCATCTTGCACCCCGAATGCCCGAATACCTTCGCCATTCACACCTTCGGGTCCAAGAAGATTAAATAGGGGCATCTGTCATACCCCAAATTTTGACCACCAGGATTTCCTATCATTGTGAAAATCATCATCACAATATGGATGAACCATCATGCCTCATCAATCTCCTCAAAGATGGTTGGGCATTCACTACAATCAAAGATTAGGGGTTTGAGCCCTCTTAGAGCATTTACACAAGGATCAATCAAGAATTGACATGATCTTCAACTTGTCTAACCTCTCAAACATCCACAAAGGATCAAGAGGACTCCCACACCAAGAATCAAGCACAAGATTGCAGCATTCCAAGTGGATCAAGCCTCAAGATCGCCAGTGTCACCAAATTAGGGTTTTGGTCGCCTGAGGCCTCCAGATGAAAATTTCCATCAAGGCTTGAGCCAATGCCTCAATGTATGGTCCTATAAGCTCAAAAGGATCTCAAGAGCCTATCCACAATGGCAAAATCACCTTGAAGGTCCATCTATAAAAAAAAATCAGGAATTAGGGTTTTGACCTAATTCAACCCTTGAGTTAACTTGTGAAGTGAGGCATGGCTTGAAGCTTCAAAATGAACTTCAAAGACCTCAAATACATCATATTGACATGTTTACAAGATTTGATTAACCCAAGGAGCTCAAATCACAAGCCACAAGAACTCAAAACCATCTGATCATAAATTAGGGTTTCTGATGAAAAAAGTCAACCCTACCCTTGACTGTTGACCTACCCTTGATCTCAAACCTTGGGGAGGGGTATAAGACATTCCTAAATACCCTTTGAGGCCATCCATGAAGTTTAATTAAGCCCAAGGATTGATTTCACAAAAGGATCACAAAGTTAAAATTTCATCTGATGAAAAAGTCAACTGTACAAAAATCCAAGTTTGACTTTTTGGATTTTTGGTCAACCAAGGTTCATTAACCCTAAAACAATGTTAACATGTGATTTGAATCATCATTCATCAAGAAAAACCAAAGAAAATGAGTTAACTTGTTAAAGGGGTAACCATAAAAAACTTAGAATTTTTCTAAGTTCTGGAACAAAGTAGCTAGGGTACCAACTTTGCAAGGCCATATCTCCCAAACCCTAAGGTCTTTTTCCCTCATTCCAGGCTCAGATTGAAGTTCATATTACACACTTCAAATATGTCAACTAGATCTCATTCCAATTCATCATGGATTTTAAGTTATTGTTTGAGCAAAATCACAAAAAACATGAAAATGACACTTTTTCCAACACTTAGTGAAAATCTGCCTAAGTTACCAGCCTTGAACATCAATGTTCATGAGGTTTTTTCAGTTGGATCCAAATAGTTTCAAAACAAGCTATGATCACACATGTTTTGTATCATATGAGGGCTTTCTAAAAAGCACAAGAGCCTCCCATAACTCAACCTGAGCAGGGAGATATGAATCCCTCAAAATCACCATTTCCAACTGTCCTAAGCAAGGCAGATTTGGTGATTTTGCTCGATTTAGAAAATTTGGACAACTCCAAGCCTTGTCATCCATTTGGATACATCTGAGGATAAAACAAAAGGATAATGATCTGATCCCCAAGCCTCCCAAGTCCAAGAGTCTACAAGTAGCCCTAACAAACCTAAAAAGGCTAAAAAGTGCCAAGACTCCAGTTTCGTTTCCAAGCCTTTAATGGATGCACCAAGGTGGCATAAACTAAGCCTATTCCAACTGAATTCAGTCAAGACTTATCCCTGAACCAATAGACCATAGGCCTGTGCTCTAACCTCAAGTCAATGGCTAGAGGAGACTTGAGATTCCATTTGATCCACATTGGCCACAGACCTGCTGCAGTTGCCACACACTATTGCTTGCAAAACAAACTTGCTCCACTATAAATAGGCCTCATTTGTGATCAGTTTGAGTACACCAAAGCACCCAAACTAATCCTTTCCTCAAAACCACCACTTTCGCTCCCATTTTGCCTTCTAACTCAAGTCACTATCGGATTTGGAGTTTGAGAGCAATTCCAACCAAACCAATCACACACACACACCCCTCAAAAACATCATATGTGAGTGATCCATAACACAAAACCACATCTGGAACATCAGATTCTCAAAATCACCATCCAATTGCTCATGTTCTTGACAGATTTGCAGTTGAGGTACCACAACCAGTTCCATATCATTTTCATCCATTCCAAGCATTCAAACACACTCCTTGGCACCTAAGGAAGCTGTCCAGATCATTGGAACCAACTTACAACACCTCCATCACCAAACTCGATCACCAGCAGCAAGAGGTAAGCATTAACTCTTGAAACTCCATGATGCATGCATATTTTACTGCACAATAATTTTGCCACATGTTCATAATCATGTATGGAGTGATAACCCTGAATCAATTGCGATGAATCAATCCTGTATAGAATTTCATAGTGTTCATGCTGAAATTAGGGTTCTTGAGGTTTTCTTCTGATTTCTCACTCAATACTCAAAATAAATGCAATTAATCTATATGGTTATGATTCTTGTTCAAAAACGAACAAGATTGGTACTTGAATCGTGCAAAACCATTGAGGAATCATGGAGAAAAGTGAAAAAATGCAAATCTGCAGAAACAGGGCACGCGGGCAAGAACTTGGTGTTCTTGGCGCCCTTTTTTTTTCTAATTTTTGAATATTTGAATATTTTGATATTTTTGTTAATTGATTCAAAAATTAATTTCTCTCTGAATATTTATGTTTTTGAATTGATTTTTTTTCTCAAAATTCACTAAAATGTTTAAATATTTTGTTTTACAAAAAGTCCAATTTATATTATTTATTTAATATAGTTAGAATTTTTGTAATTAATTTCATTATAATTGTTTTTAAACATTTTAAAATGGAATTCCCACTTTGATTTTTCAAAACCAATTGAATTCCAAACTCTCATGTAATTGAACATGATTTTTCAAAATATTTTTCAAAGTGTACAACTTATTTTTGAATATATTTGGTATTTTATATCATTGTTTTCATTTAATTTTCTTTGAAAAATAACATATTTATTTAAAATTAGGGTTTTCTCTTGATTTTAAATTTGCAAACACTTTTGGGCCTCTAATAGAGTGTAAGACCCAATCCATTTTTAACCAAAACCATTTTGGGCCTCAGACATTGTATAAGTCCTACTGTATTTTCAAAAAATCTCGGCACGATCGCCAGTTCAAAATCAAATCACCTAGGCCTCTCCCTGAGTTATAAGCCTTGTCACTTGTATAAAAATAAATCTTTGGGCCTCTTGAAAGAGTGTAAGACCCAACCCTTTTGTAAATAAACCTTTTTGGGCCTCAGTCGTTGTATAAGTCCCGATAAGATCTTCAAAACAACGGTGCAATCACTGTTAAACCTTGGGCCTCTCTTTGAGTATAATCCCCAACAATCTTTTCAAAAACAACTTCTCTTTTGATTTAGATTCAAACATACATGTAGTTATCAAAACTTTTTTTAATTTCTTTGAACAACTAACAATACAGCATGGAAGCTTGCTCACCTGTAAGTTTTAACACCTTTCATTTACTCGCTTTCATATATATATATATATATATATATATATATATATATATATATATATATATATATATATATATATATATATATATATATATATATATATATAACTATATTGTGGGAAGTTGCTCCCCTGTAAGTCCTTCTTTCATACCCTTTTAAATACTTGTCATATATCAACTGTATATATACTAGTATAGTTATTTAGAGTTTTCCCCGGCAACTAGGTCTAGAACTAGGTAAAGCCAGTCGGTCACTCTTAAATACAGTCAAAACTAGATCCCCATAGGATTTCCAGATACAGTCTTGCCTTCTCTTGGGCTTAAACAATATGTAACAAAGAGAAAGGCAGTATTCTCGGTGAACCTTTTCTCAGACTGTCACTATTAGAACTTGTCAAAGAAATTCAGTTTCCCCAAAGAGGATTAATTCCCGGTGAAACTTCTCTTGAATTTCTTCAAACCCTAGAACTGTTCACTAAAGAAAAGATTATTCTCGGTGAAACTTTTCTTGAACTCTTCTTAAGTTTGGGACCCACATGCTTCCTAAAAGCATCCCCGCCTCCTCTTAGGCTTTGTACAAGGACCCTCCGGCTTCTTAGAAGTTCTCATACCTTCTCTTGGGCTTAATACAAGGACCCTGAAGACTTCTTAAAGGTATAGGATAGAACTTAGTCATCCTTTGCTAGAGCAGTCTTTCCAGCGTCAAAACATCAAACCATTTTAGGGTTGATTCTCATCCCTTAAAACACATGCCTCCTCTTGGGCATCATACAAAGATAAACTCTTCCACACTAGTAGACTTGGACAGTCTAAATCTATTCTTGAGTCTCAAAAACATTCTCAAGTTCCTTACAAACATAGGAGAAACCCTGATCATCCGATCAATCTCCAGCTGAGTTAAAACCCTTGGGTTCAAAAACCCAGTCTCTCTTCTAAAAATCCCCCAACCAGGGTCAGTTTATCATCGGTATAACATTATCCCAAATCACAACCTCAAGGCATCTGATACCTCAACTCTTCTATAACCCTCAGCAAGAGTTGATTCCCCATTTGAACCTGCCTCGGGACCTCAATAATCCCCAGCAGAAGTTAACCTCCTCTTAGGCTTTGTATAATGATCTTTCCTCAGCATAGATAGCCTCCTCTTGGGCTTTGTACAATGATTCTCCCCAACAAAGATAACCTTTTCAGACTCTCTTGTTGAGTCAATCACCTTTCAGTACTCTCTTGTTGAGTCACCCCTTTTAGCCTCAATCTTGGGCTTTGTACAGGACAGATAAAAACACTCTCTTGTTGAATCAATCTTTTCCAGCCTCCTTTTAGGCTCGGTATAAGGATTTCCCCTAGCAAAAGTCAGCCTCCTCTTAGGCTTTGTATAATGATTTCTCAAGCTTGTTCAGCCACAATCCTGGGCCTCATAAAGGACAGATAAAAGCACTCTCTTGTTGAGTCAAACCCTTTTAGCCACAATCTTGGGCTTTGTACAAGACATAAATCTTCATAACCTTCTCTCAAGATTGGGACAAATATCTTCCCCAGTGGAGTCAATTTCTCTCAGCCTACTTTTAGGCTCTGAGAAATAATTTCCTAAGCAGAGTCAAACTTATTTCAGCCTCAATCTTGGGCTTTGTACAAGACAGATAATACTCTCCAGTAAAGACTCATTTCAGGCTCTATCTTGGGCTTTGTACGAGATACCTAAAACATCTTTAACCAAGTCAGTAAAGTCTCCTTTAGCCTCAATCTTGGGCTCTGTACAAGACAGATAAAGATTTCTCTCCCACAGATTCAGTTTCTTTTCAACCTCAATCTTGGGCTTCGTACAAGATACATACAAACCCTCCCCCGACGGAGTCAAAACCACTTTTAGCCTCAATCTTGGGCTTTGTACAAAACAGACAAAACATTTTCCCCAGAAAAGTCAAACTTTTAGCCTCCTCTTAGGCTTTGTATAATGATCTCCCCAAAATAGTCAGTCTCTTTTAGCCTCAATCTTGGGCGTTGTACAAGATAGATAAACACTCTCTTGTTGAGTCAATCATCCCAGCCTCCTCTTAGGCTTTGTATAAGGACTTCCTAGTGGAGTTAATCAATCTCTTAGCTTCAACCTTGGGCTTTGATCAAGGCACACAAAAATCAACATCCCCTCAGAGAAAATCAAAACATCTCTGTAGAAAGTCATTTCTCTGTTTATCACTCATCAAAACTGACATTCAAAACAAACCCTAATCCCAGATAACTGCTGTAAGTGGCATACTTGTTGATTAAAATATCTAAGATGTCGTCCATCTGTTATCTTGGCAACTTCCTCTTTCATCTAATTGCTGTAAGTGGCAAGCCTCTAGATTATTTACATTCATGCCACTGTCACTCTCTTAGCATGAAAAATTCCTAAGGAAAAATGGCATTGCTTAACACTGAGTTAAAGTTTTCTCCTTCAGGAGAAATCCCTCATAAAGGAAATTATGGCATTGCTGGATTCTCATATCCCAGTTAAAGTAATTCTCCTATCTAAAGAGTCACCCAACAATTGTGATAAACAGACGAGATGTCTCCCCTTTAGAGATGACAAGTTCTCTCTCAGTCAAATCTTTTAGCTTCAATCTTGGGCTTTGAACAAGACACAAATACCCTTTTAGCTTCAATCTTGGGCTTTGAACAAGACACCAAAACATCTTTTTCCTCCCTTAGAATAGGAGGAACTACGATTACTCTGTTTCCCTGTTTCATTTAAACGGGAATACGTAGGCATAAGATTACGAAATCTTAGCGAGCATACTAATAAAAAACTCTAGGTCCAATACCTTCACACATCAATCAAACAATAGGTCTAGTACCTTACCAAAAACATCGGGAAAACCCGAACATCAACAAAAACTCACTCACTCTCTCATATTTCCCAAGAAACTTTCCCAACCCATTAACGGATAAACAACATCAAGTACAAAGCGAAACCTAAAGCTAACATCCTGTTGACAACTCCCCATTGTATAACCTGACCCCGACTCCCCGAATCTCTTTAAGCGTTTGTTCAGTTAAACATTTGCGTGCAAGGTTAGTATTAGATAGCTTCGCTTTCCCTTCCAGCTTCATGGGATAAATAAGAAATCAGAAAGTAGCACCCCCTCCTCTTCATTGAGGAGAAAACTCAAATTCCGCGTTAAGGTGGTCGCGTCACCGACAAAAATCGCACGCTACAAGTTGTTCCCAAAGTGATAAATGAAGAAGGATCGTCAAGAAATCCTTACTCAAAGAATGAGCCGAGTCCCTTTCGAGGCAAAAGCTAAGAAATATGGGAAGTTCGTGACCTTACCTTATACAAAGAGAAATAAGAACAAGCTTGCATGACAACCAAAAGTTGTAAGGAAGCAGTGACCACCATCTCATGAGTCCCTTAACTTTTGAACCATCATCATTACCATCATCGGTGCAATTCCTAAACTATAGGAACCTTAGTGCATAGTCTGAGTTAGCTGAGCGTAGGACTGAAGATCATCACGAATGTTGGGTGGGTACAAATAAACTTTGAGCCTTTATCCTTTGTTTCTTAAACCGTGAACTAGCCCATGTTATAACCCTCAAAAGACCTAACTGAAGCAAGATGGTTTTGAAAGCATACTATAGCAAGGTTGCGTAAACTGACTCGTAAATATTTTTGTAAATAAATTGTTTTGGGTACTACACCTGTGCTTTAACTTTCACTTTTAAATGTCTTGAACCGCCGTGTTCTAGATAGTGACTCATATGTTTTTGCCTATTTCCAAAAATGATTTTGATATCAAAGGTTGCATGAACTTTTCATTTACTTGGTTTGTATGAACACTTTTGTTTGCAAACTAGCTTTCTTCTCAAGGAATTTTCAAACAGTTGAGAAACTTGGTCGGTGATCCAATCAGGGGCAAGTTCCCTCCATATCCTGTTGAGAAACAGTTCAAGATTTTTGGTTCAGTGCAAGTCCTTCTCAGAATTGGTATTCAGAAGATTATTCAAGACTCAGATTGGGGCAAGCTTTCCAAGAGCACAGTACAAGCAGTCATCTCCAGAATCATTCAGGCCGAAATAATGAACAGTTCACCTACAACAATAAGCTAATCTGGGGGCAATTAACTTGAAGAATCCCCAAGCAGCTCTCCATACTTCCTACAAGGATCATCAATTTGATACAATTTACAAGTGTGGCAGATGTGTGCTCAGTAGCAGCGTCTTTAGTCCCCAAGCATAATGTCAATAACATCCGTGTTGAGGAATCAGTCTTCCAGTCTTGTCTTCTCCATAAAAGAGTCGAGTTGTGTCATCGACGTCTGCATTACACCTGCATTTGCATTTGACCATATATCATGGCATAATTCATATATCATATGCATGACATGAGTGTTCATCCTCATTTGTATTCTCCATAGGTCGTGTTGTTATCCACGTCTTACCTTGTCGTCTAAGTCTAACTCACTTGGCACCTACCAAACAGATATGGTCTCGTCTATCCAATGCTTTCTTGGGTATGTCCTTGTTCACATTCATCTAATGTTTTCTTGGATATTGTGATTCCTTTACATCCAATGCCTTTTTGGATTACACTATTTATCTCATTCTCATCTGATGCCTTCTCAGATATTATGGGTTTGCCTTTCATTCAAAGCCATTATTGGATGTCTGGCGTCTTTCTGTCCAATGCTTTCTTGGATCCCTACTTTGTTCACTTTCATCTAAAGCTATTATTAGATATTGTGATTATACCTTTCATTCAAAGCCACTATTAGATGTCTGGTTTCTTTTGCCATCTGATGCTCTTGCGGATGTGCCTCTCTCTTTTTGATGTTCTTCCAGATTGAGATCTTTGTTATCTGATGTTTTTCCAGATATTTTTCTTTGTTTATTCTAATGCTTTTCTGGAATGACATTGCTTTTTACCATCTGATGCTCTTCCGGATGTATCTCTCTTTCTGATGTTCTTCCAGATTGAGTCTTTGTTATCTGATGTTCTTCCAGATATTTCGCTTTGTTTATTCTGATGCTTTTCCATAATGACATTGCTTTTACCATCTGATGTTTTCCCAGATGTGTCTGCTCCTGATGTTTTTCCAGAGCCCCTTTGTGTCTATCTGATGCTCTTCTGAATATGACCTTGTTTATCCGATGTTCTTTCGGATATGTGACTTTATTCTGATGCTTTTCCAGAACCCCGTTTGGTCTATCTGATGCTCTTCTGGATATGACCTTGTTTATCTGATGTTTTTCCAGATATGATGTTGCTTATCTGATGTTCTTCCAGATATGTCTTCAAACCTTTTCCCGTACGTTTAATGCTTTTCTAAATGTTTCGGATGTACCTTCAGAATATTTGTCTTCATCTAATGCTCTTCTAGATGTCTTCAATTTGTTTCTGACATAACATATACACTTTTCCGCTATGGTACCATTCCCCATAGGATCCTTGTCTTTGCATTCATTCCATACCATATAATTGTGCATATCATATGCATTTGTGGCATCTTAGGGCCAATAATTGTGCATTAATCTAGCCTGCAGAATTTTAAAATTAGTGGACGAAGAATTTTAAAATCGAGCCTGCAGATGTCAGTGGTATTAATTTACGTTTAGTGTAGTTTAACCTGACGTGCTCATTAAAGTTTTTTCGACCATTTTTCGTCGCATTTTGATCAGTCTGAGCATTTTAACGGGTCAAAATTTATTTTTAAATCTGACCAAACGCTGTATTTTTCCGAGTTATTTATTTCGTGCAGATCATTTTGGTGCACTCGATTTATTTTTTGAGCACTTGGACGCCCAATTTTTATTTATTTAGGTTCCGTTTATTTTTTTACATTTTTTTGTCTAAATATTTAAAATAAATAAATAGGATAATTAATATTTAATATTTAATATTTATTTTTATTTTAGATTTAACTAATATTAATTATTTGGGCTTTAAAATAGATATTAGAGATATTATTGGCAATTAAAAGTTAACTCTAATTTGATCCCTATATATACATAAGCTGCATTGTTAAAAACGGGTCCTGAAAAATATACAAAGCTGCGGAGCGTTGGTGATACCACTATTGTTTACTAACACATGCCTACCGGTACTGTTCCAATGCATGTTACTGCTAATGCGTACAATTTTCGTTGAATGCCTCTCTATTTTCAATTGTTTTTAGGGTTAAATAGTGTTTACCCCCTGCCATTAGGGCGAGTTTTGGTTTCCCCCCTGAAGTTTTTTTTGTGATTCCTCCTTGTAAAATCAAGATTCTGTTTGCAAAACCCCCTCCCTTGTTTGGCTGACTGGGCATGGGGAATCTGCACATGTGGCAGTTAGGATTTGCTGACTGGGCATATTTTTAATTTTTTTAATTTAATTTTTTTTAGTTTACGTTTATTTAATTTTTTTTAGATATTATTTAATTTATGATTTATTTAATTATTTAATTTTATCTTCAATTAATTTTCGTATTAATTTTATTTTTTTAAATTATCAAAATATTAAATTTGGGCCTAAGCCCATTTTTATTTCAATACAAACACACATACTCCAAGACTCTTTTCAATTCATTAATGTATATTATTGATTAGTATATATACACTTGTTTTGCTTCCATACCAACCGATGTGGGACTTGTTCTCACCTTAGCAACAACATTTACCTGCAGTACATCATCCACCTACAAAACATTTCCTTCAAACAGCATGCCACCACCTTCAATGCCATATTAAATCACACCATAAACATTACTCTCCCACATCACATAAACATTATAAAATAATAAAAATGACAATAAACTCCAAGCCATGTACTATCTACAGCATAAATGACAGCAAGAAAAATTAATAAACAAGGAGCCATGACCATTGCGCAGCTGCAACTCATACAGCCGGTACCACACACAAGTCACTATCGGCTTGCAGCGACATGATTCACGTAGCATCTAATAATCTTGTAAGCATCAAGGCTACCAGAATATACATCCAGTAAAAACAATAATTGGTAGCAATTAGGATTCATCTTCATGTACATACCTGTAACGTAGACATTGTATAACTTTAGCTCAGTATCTTTATTTCAGTCTGTGATATCATATGATAAGATGAAATCTGACCTTGAGTATGCTTTGAGTGATTATACAATACAGGTTTCATAGTCATCGCCACTAGAGTTTGAGAGTTATATATAGTTAGTTCCCTTCCCTTGTGTTAGTGTATAGTTATTTATATATGTCCTATCATTCAACTGGTTTTACTTATCCTTCTTTTTTACTATCTTTTTAAACACAATTTGCAAGCAGAAAATGATAGGAAATAGTAGTTGCGAAAGTGAAGGAGTTACCACTGAGTCAGAGAAAATGGTTCATAAAAATATGGATCATACAAACTAGTAACTTAGTTGGAAAATTACCACTGCATCTATATTTAAAGAATTCCTCATCAGTTGAACACTATTTGCCAAACTTAATCAAACAATTGAGTCAGAGAAAATGATAACTTTGACATCAATTCCTTAAAAAATTATGAATGTTTTATTTATTTGTTAAACGATTTTCTCTTGGAAACAATACATGATAACCATTAGATCTTTGAAAATAGTTTAATAATATTCTTTCGAGAGATAAACAATGCATAGACATTTAGTTTTATGTAGTTATCTATCTACATAGTTGCATTTTATATGTTTTTCCCCATTGATTCTCGATCGTAATAGCGACACCTGGGTCATTTTGTTGGTTTATACAGTATACACATTTTAATGTTTTTTGGTCTCTACTAAGTTGTGAATGGTTTTGATCCAAAATCAAAATTTCACGCTTCTAATTTTAAGTAGCAGTAGTGTTTCATCCCATGGCCACTGGAGGAATTTATTAAGATTTTGTTTTTCTTTGTTTATTAGAACTTAGTGGTGGAAAAGGAAAAAAAAAGTAAAGGAGTTGCAAGATAATATTTCTGCAATAACTTTTACTTCTCAAAGTAAGATGGGGAAGATGCTGATGGCTAAATGTAGAACCCTGCAAGAAGAAAATGAGATTGGAAATCAAGCTTCTGAGGGAAAGGGGCTATCATCTTATTTTCTTTATGCCTTTAATTAGTGTGCAGATACATGAATTAACGATGAAGCTTGCATTGCAGAAGTCTCAAAATGCACAACTCAGAATAGTAATGTTTATATTCTTAGTCCCACATCGTTTGTGGGTTTTGAAATAGTAATCTTTATATATCAAGTTCACACAAACACTTATGACTCAATTGAATGTGATGGTCTGCTTGTGTTAAACATGAGTGTTAAGCCCAAAACATTAATTTTGAAATTCAAAATTAAAAATGTTGATAATTTAAAATAATAATTCATAAAAAATATTAATATATAATATATAAAAACAAAACAAAAATATAAAAAAATTCAATATTAATATATAATATTTAAAAACAAAACGAAAATTAAAAAAAATAATAATAAAACAAAGAAAAAAAATTAATTCAAAAAATATTAAAAAAAATAATTAAAAAAAATAATACGAAAAAAATTTAAAAAGTAAAAAATAAAGATTAAAAAATTAAAAAAATAAATATAAAATTCTACGTGGCGTGTTGACTTGCTGATCTTGAACCCATAGGTGCATCAGGGTCTTTGTTCATGGAATCTGAGAAAATTGAGATGCGAATAAAACAAAAAATTCTTAGGGAGGTAAACTAAAACACGTCTATATAACAGGAGTAAACACTATTTAACCCTTGTTTTTAACATATACATATCTATATTGATTTGCCATTATATTCCACCGTTGTTCATTAACATGTGTATAAAGATCTGCGGTTGCTATTTCATGTGTTACTAATATATTATATACATATGCGCCGCACTGTTACTAAAAAACATATACTGACACACTAACATTCTAACATATGTATTATAATATATAATTTTTTTACTAACATATATACTTAACTAACATTATAATATATACAATATAACTTTGTTTAATTTATTGTTAATTCTACTTTTTTCTATTAGTATATTATTCGGATTAAATTATGTCGATACGCTATTCGCATATTTGGGTGCATGATGCGTGATATTGATGTTTAGTTCGATCCGGTTACGATGATCGCATTTTGCGTTAGCAACATTATTGTTTTAAAACGTTTTAAAATTTCTTTTTTCTTTGCATTTTCTATTTTATAATTTTAGATCCGCGCACTTTTAATCCCTATTGCGATGATCACGTTAAGTGTAGCAAAATAATGGTCGATTTTCATCGGTTTTTATGCGGATCTATATTTGTTTATCATTGTATTTCGATTTTATACGCGTTCGACAGTTTAGCGTATCGACCAACCACTTTTTGCGCTAACGGATTTGCACCCCGACTTGTAATTTGTGATTTTTATTACCATGTTGTTTATTGATCTGATTTGCAATGACAGCTCACGCGGGAGCAATTTGTCTTTTTCCATCTGTGCTAATTTTTTTATCCAACATTGGTATGTTTAAGATCTGATTAAATTTCTTTTGGTAGCTTCGCATCCTTCGCGTCACTATTCGTATTCACCATATTAAACCCTTTTCAAAAATATCAAACAATTCTCGATTCAATAATTGAGCCCTTTTAAAACCCTTTAAGTCGATTGTTTTTACGATCGCCATCAACCAAACCCAAAACATTCTTGATTCATATATCAATCCATACCCCAACTTGTAAGTCGACTGCTTTTTAGCATCGCCATCAACCTCATGTCAATACTTTATCTCCTACTTTGGTTATGGTTTCGTTTACTAGAAGCACCCTTAGGGACTAAGATTCGACCTAACTTTTTCTCAAAACCCTTGATCCAACGTCAAGTGGCTACTTCTTTGGTAAGTCGGTTGCCTTTTGCAATCGCCATCACGCAATTTTTAAACCTCGATCTTTTATCGGGTATTTTTCTCTTAAAACTAAAATCTTTTTTCTCAAAAAAAAAAAAACTTTAATCTCAAATCATTTTGCCACATGGCATTTCTGTTTAAAACTTTTCGAAAAAGACACGCTTCATAGCATCGTCCACAAAAAAAAAAACACAACTAACTCCCTTATTCTTCGCCACCGTGTGATCGAGACTAACTTACTTCCCTTCATCCTAGCTGTTGCGGTGAAAATCGGATAACAAACTATTAATTAACTTGCATCATTTTCTTTTACAACCGACTTTGATTTATCCAAAGGAAAGGTTCAAGATCGTTAGAAAAACCTAAAGGGGGGAGATCTAAGGTTCGGGGGTTGGTTATACTAAGGGAAGGTATTAGCACCCTAAGTATCTGTAGTACTCTACAGGAACCTCTTGCTAAGTTTGTGTTATATTATGTTTGCTTGCTAAAAGAATATATGTACTAAGGTAAAGACCTAAGGGTATGTACAAAGTTTTGCTCGCCAAGACGTCGCATCTTGTGCCTACGTATCTGACTAAAGAATCAGAGCAACCGTAGTTCACCAAACTAAGGGTGAAAGAAAAGGAAACATTAACTATGGCCAACGTTCCAAAGGGAATGAGCATAAGCCCACGTAGAGTCCACGATAACTCTCTAAGTCTACGTTATGAAGGGAGGAGGTGAATTCTCATGATAGTAAGAACCACACAGAGTTCATGATAACTCTGTAAGTCTGAGTAAAAGGTAAAGTGAGTTCTCATGATAGTGAGAATCACATGGAGTTCATGATAACTCCATCCTATTACTAAACTATGAGGGAAACGGCTGTTACGAGGCAAAGGATGAAATGGAAAAGGTTTGTGACTTAGGAGTCAAAGTAAAGATATTTCCTTTGGAAGGAGGGTCAAGTGTGAACAATCATGAATATGATATAAACAGTGTGAATATGAACAAAGATATAATCCAGATGATATGAACAGGATATGAACATGAATATGATTAAGATAGAATGAACAAGATATGAACATGGTATATACAGTGACATCAAAGTCAAGTCATAATAAATCAAAGATTGATAGTATCCCCATAGTATCATGTTAACATGCTAAAAAACAATGTCAGGCAAACATATATACATGCAGACATAAAAAATGCATCAATGTAAATGAGCAAGGGATAGAAAGATCTGACCAGAATAGTGCATAAACATTTCCCACTGATGGGCCACTTACCAGCCAAGCAAAATCCGAAGACCAGAATACCAACTCCAAGAGCATAGGGTAAAAGTCCTAAATCTAAGTCCTCAGTCCAAAACATAATAGTAACCACAGTCCGGTCAATTGAGTTTTTTAGGGTTTCGATATTTATTAGTGTATTTTAAATGAACAAATAAAATGAACAATATACACAAGATATAAATATGAACAATGATAATATTAACAAGGATAATAATCGACATAAAGAATAAATCAAGATATACATATATATTGACTGAAAGTAAATTTAGTGATTGTTGATTAATTTATTGGATCGATGAATCGGGTTCAATGTAGTGCTGATCCGTCGTAGTACGGTCTATGAGAAAGACCATACTATAGGAGGATGCACAATTTGATCTTTGTGTTAAGACACGATAGAGAAATGATATAGAAGATCATTCTCTGATGAAATCATGCCACACGAAAAGAAAATGTGGAGACCTCGTCTTGAGTCACAAACTCTCGTTGATTAGTCGAAGGTAACCTATCACGATCTCAAAGTATATAAAGAAATATCAATGATCACTCACTACAGATTTGAAATAATGAAGGTTCGCCGCTTCGCTAACAACGTTTGTGAATAGAAAGACTTCATCGGTCAAAAATGAAAATGAAGATATAAGAAAATATAGAATGAAGTAAAAATAAAGTCGGTATCGTCTTAATGATGATTTAATCGAAAAACCGATAATCTATGATATTCGACTTTCATCGACCGATAAAATAATGAAGGTGGCCTCATACATATCACGACATTTTAGTAATTTGATAAATCGACTATGTCGTGATTTCTGTAATATCATCGGCCCAAATAAAAGAAAGAAAATGGGCTCAAAATGAAAATAAAACCGGTCTCATCTAAATAAGGATTTTTAGATCGATAAATCGAATACCTTTTTAATTAGATTTTCATTGACCGATAAAATAAACAAAAACGGCCTCATTGTCATCACGATTTTTTAGTAAAGTAAATCAATAAAAATCGTGGCTTTTTAATATCATAGGTCCGAAAATAAAAAATATTGAAATGAGGATGAAAATTAAAAATGAAAATCCAAGTAAAAAAATCTAAATAGAATGATGACCACTAAATAGTTAACAAGGATTTACAAAAACTTTAATAACAAAATTTAATCCAAAACAACTATAAAAAAACTTATCCAAAATCTTGTTGAAAAAATAAATTAATAAAGCACTTAATTAATAAAAAAAGGAAAAAAAAAGAGTGGGGCGCTGTATTCGGGTTTGTAAATAAGAAAATTAGTGAGAATCATATGGGTCCATGAAGCCCATCATCTCATAAAACCTAATTGGTAGAAAAACGAGAGTGGCACGGGAAAAAAAAGGAAAAAACGGGCTTCATGGCATGGCTGACCCAATGTCATCAGGTTACAATGAATAACCACATTAACAATAAGCCAAACCTAACAGCACCAACACACGTAAAGGAAAAGGGTCGAAAATCAATCTGAGCAAACGAAAAGAAAAAAAATCAAAACATCAACCATCGGTTCATCACAACAAGAAGAAGACGGTTCCTTGCGAAGCTCTCTCGGGTCTCATCACCAACCTTTCTCTCTCGCGGATGGCTTCAATTCCCGGGTTGAAGTTGTTACTGAGGTTTGACTTGGTTAAAAAAACAACAAATTTCAAGATGAAGAACAAGTCAAAGTCTTTGAAGGAACAGGGCACGGTTCAGATCAATATGCTTAGAAGCTATCATGCTTCATCATCGCGTAAGCATATCCAAAGTCAAAAGAATGCCAAAAATGAGTCAAGGAACAAAAACTACTTCGTTCTCAACCTTTCCTCGTGTACGGTTTCGACCTTTCTTCTTCTTTTTCTGCTCTGGGTTTCAAATCCGCGTTTGGATTGAGGTTATGAAGGAAGTGCTTGTTGTGAGGTTAAAAAAGGATTTTGGGAGTAATTTGGCAAAGGAAGGTTGAAGAATCTGGAAGAACAAAGAAGAGTATTGAAAGGTTGAGTTGATGTTTGGAGAAGAGTATGGAAGATTGGCGGTGGCTGGGTTGTCGTTTGAGGTTAAGAGTTGTTTGTGGTTAGAGGGTCTTTGGTGATTGAGGCTTAATGGCAGAAGAAGAATTCTCTTGAGGGTTCCGAAAATCTCCCTTGGTTTAATAATCAACTCCTTTTTGTTCTACCCTTTTTCATATTGTCCTTTCTTCCTTTTTTAATTTTCGAATCGGAAAACTTCCTCACTACGTTTTCAAGTACCTAGCTCTATTGACAAGTCTCTTTCATTTGCAGGCTACTTCAGCAGGTTTTGGGGTGTTGTAGCAGTAGGAAATGTAGGTTTTTGATGGAAAGTTTTAGAGCGGTGCACTGATGCATGTTGGGAGGGATTTTGGGAATACGGTTTTGCCAGTTTTTTTGACTTTATGGTCTGCATAAGCTTTGTTGTGCAGAGGAAAAGTTGGTGTTCCATTTCTCTTAACAAAAGTGATATGAAATAAATAAAAAATAATAATAATAATAATAACAATAATAATAATAATAATAAGAATAATAATAATAAATAGTAATAATAATAACAAAAATAATAAGATAAATAAATAAATTATATTAATAGTAAACTAAATCAAAGATTTAAAAACAATAGATAAAATAAACAAAATTCTAAACGAAAAACAAAGAAGTTCTAAAATTTCAAAAATAAAATTAAATCTAGAGATTTCGTCTAAAAAAAATTCAATTAAGAGATAAGAAGTCTAAAAGACAAAATAGACAAAAATCAGAATAATATCAGGCGATAAAATTTAAATAGCAAAATGCACGACTAGTGAATAATGGACTAAAAACTGTAAATGCAAAGACTGATGTCCAAGGATGATATGACAATGATCAGAGGATCTGAGGGTAAAATTTGGGGTACAACACTAGCCTTAGGATTAGAGTCGCCGTGCTCTATATAGTGTTCTGCCATGGACACTTACTTCCCTTTTAACCTAGCCTTAGGATTAGAGTCGTCGTGCTCTATATAGTGTTCTGCCATGGACACTTACTTCCCTTTTAACTTAGCCTTAAGTTTAGCGTCGCCGTACTCTATGTAGGTATCTTGCCATGGATATTTTGCCATAGATAACAAAATATGATTCCGTTTATGGAGGATACCAGCGATGACTGGACTTTAGGTCCAAGCTTGACACGATTCAAGTTGGAAAAAACTGAAATAAAAGCCTAAGGTGACTCGATTCAAACCAAAGACGGTGCCAACGATAATTGGACTTTAGGTTCAAGTTTGACACGATTCAAATAGGAACGGGATCTTAAGACAAGAGACAATGTTCGACATGATTCGAACAAGGACTCGGTTCAAGTTTGACACAATTCAAACAAGAACAAGATCTTAAAACAAGAGACAATGTCCGACACGGTCTGAACAAGGACTCGGTTCAGGTTTGACACGATTCAAACAAGAACAAGATCTTAAAAGCCTAAGGTGACTCGATTCAAACCAAAGACGGTGCCAACGATAATTGGACTTTAGGTTCAAGCTTGACACGATTCAAGCAGGAACGAGATCTTAAGACAAGAGACAATGTTCGACACGATTCGAACAAGGACTCGGTTCAAGTTTGACACGATTCAAACAAGAACAAGATCTTAAAAGCCTAAGGTGACTCGATTCAAACCAAAGACGATGTCAACGATAATTAGACTTTAGGTTCAAGCTTGACACGATTCAAGCAGGAACGGTTTTAAACAACAGGGAAGATGCCAGCGATGACTGGACTTAAGGTTAGAATTCTTGGGGAATACTGCACAATGAATCAAGATCTGACACTCAAAGGTGAAGATCGGACATAAGTCTAGCTTAGCCAAAGGTTTAAGATAAACCGGGAATGTCTTCACTTTACTGGTGAAATAAAGGCTCACATTGTCAAAAAGTATGAAGACAAGAAGAAGACATGATCTCCAATTGGGGATCAATGTGAAACAAAAGGATAAACAGGTTTCCTAGAGATTCTTATAATGAAGAGTTCAAACGGGATCTTTAAGAGAAACCAGAAAAGGCAGAAACAACTCTGCGTACCAGTATAAGCCGGACTTTTGAACACTTTATCAAAAAGATTGACGGAAAAAAAAACACCTTAACTAGGGATCACGTCAAACGGGTTGATGGAAAATGATTGATTGAAGGTAAAATCAAGGACGGATAAGCTTCTCGTGAGATAGATGACCACTTATCGTTGTTGAGGTAATGATAGCAAAACAAACTTCTCAAGATGATTGAAATTTGTCGTTGGGCATAACTTCCAAAAAGATAATGGTATTACAACACTGTTGGAGAAAATAAACATGTCTTCAATGGGGATCTGTAAAAGATTCTTCCTGTGAGACACAATGCAAAATAGATGCACTTGAAAGTGGGTTCAGAAACCACACCTTCCAGGGACCAAGGTTCAGTCTAGGAGCAAGCTAGAAAGAAACGGTCAAACAAGACTCCAATTGAGGAATAAAATCAACTGGGGATTTATCTTATCCGAATGTGGAAAAAGATAACTGAAACAACCATCATCCACGAGGATAAAACTCTGTGGGGAATTCAGAAGGAATGAGCACTTTATGCCTAGGGCTGACACCTCTATTGGAGAGAAAAGAAAAACTCAGTCACTTGGGGAGATAAACGCCAAAGTGAACAACACAGGTAAACACCAGAAGCATGTAGCAAAAATGATAATATGCTATGCATATGAGTGCTTATGCCATGCTTAAGCTTATGCTGACAAAACAGACAAGAAGCGAAACTGGAGATGAAATAAACATTTCGACGAGGATACCCAGCCAAACTCAAAAGGTTGGACCATCACTGGGGGTGAAGTAGCTTTACTTCAAGGTTATGTCCTTGTCTGGGGGAAAGAGTACTCCACTTGATATAGCATCTTGACTTCACTAGGAATACCATCATGAGTTTAATTTCTTCATTGGAGAGAAGATCCATTGGGAAGTGCCAAGATTGGTTGATGTAACAACTTTCTGGGGAGCTAGCAGAGACGCCACAAAAGCTGAGTAATTCTGCATGACTCATCTGCCCCAGAATACATGGTCTGTCAGGAGAATGCATCAAGAGGATTTTACAGAATAATTGGCATACAAGGTGTTTCAATATCTTCAAACTCTTGGAGAGTTCATGAATTTTAGCATAACTGCCCCCTGATTGACTGCCTTTGTACGACAAAGTCCTTGAACTAGTTGTGCGTCTTGATCGAAGCCCAAGATTAAAGCTAAGAGGTTGATTGGATTCCGCTGGGGAAAATCATTATACAAAGCCTAAGAGAAGGCTGTCTGATAGGGGTACTCATTATACAAAGCCTAAGAGGAGGTTGTCTAACTGACTGACTCCATATGGGAAGATCATTATACAAAGCCTAAGAGGAGGTTGTCTGATAGTTTATACTCATCACAGAGTGTCTTGTACAAAGCCTAGATTAACAGTGTCTGCACAACAAAATCCTTGAGTTAATTATCCAGTCTGGTTGTTGACAACTGGGGAATAAACTTGCCCCTGTCAGCTTGGTTAATCTGTGAAGAAGATGTCCCAGACTAGTTGACCTTTGAGAGGCTTGTCGAATCTCGACTTGACTGCTTCTAATTAACTGGTCTTGTGATGATAAGTCACCAAGAGGATTTTACAGAAGAATTGAAATGCCAGATGCTTCAATGTCTTCAAACTCTTGAAGAGATCCATGAATCTTGACATAACTGCCCTAGTTCAACTGTATTTGCCATACAAAGTCCTTTAAACTGTGGTAGAAACAACTGGGGAAAAAACTTTCCCCTGTTGATGGGTCATCAGAGTCCAAACTTGTCATGAAATGACCTCAAGAAGGCTTGCCCCAATATTCCGAACTTTGAAGAGTTCTGCCCCTGATTCAACAATTCTTGAAATGATGGATCGGGAGAACCTTCCGCTTAGTTGCCCCTTGACTGAGCTTCCTTTATCAAATCAAATTCCCTAGCTGACTGCATTTGTCAGGATTCCTTTGATGTTGAATCATTTCATAAACAAGTATTGTTCATTTAAAATTGGCAATTTCAGTGCAAAAATTCATGCAAGCTTTTGAAATCAAGTTTTATTGATGAAACACGCGCAGTGGAATGATTAAGTAATCAAAAACAAAGTGGATCTGGTCATTTACAGAATGACAGATGAAGTGATCAACACACACAACCAACAAAGATTATTAGGAGTCAGGTTAATCAACCTTGTTGTAGTATGCTTTCAAAACAACCTTACCTCAATTAGGTCTTTTAAGGGTTGAAACGTGGCCTGGTTCACGGTTTACGAAACAAAAGATAAAGGCTCAAAGTTTGTTTGTCCCACCCCAATCTTTGTGATGAACTCCAGTCCTACGCTCAGTTAACTTAAGCTATGCATTCAAGTTCCTGAGTTGATGATAGTTGATGATTCAGACACCTTGGATAGTCATTACTCCCTTGCAAAATTTGGTCGTCCTTTGAGGTTTTGAGGTTTTGAGGTCTCCTTTTGTTTTCATTGAGATTTTGAGACCTCTTCTTTTTGGTTGAAGTTATGATACCTCTGCTTTTGATTTGGTTGAGGTTATGATACCTCTACTTGTCTTTGATTGAGGTTTTGAAAACTCCTTTTTGGCTGTTGTACAAGTTCTTTTTGTGTAAGGCAAAGTTTTGGGCTTCCCATCTTTCTTGGCTTTTGCCTTGAAAGGGACTCAGCTTATTCTTTGATTAAGGATTTTTCAACGATCCTTCCTTACTGTTGCTTGGATGAACAACTTGTACAACGCTAACTCATTTGATTTGAGAGAGCTGACTGGTGTCTTGCATGAAGCGCTTGCGTTCGAATGCGTAACCAAGTTAAACTGAGAACTACCCTGCCCCAAGGTTGAGATTTTAAGGGTTTTTTGTATAAGGAAAGAAAACTCCTACTTCTAGGCTCATAGGGTTAAA
Organism: Lathyrus tuberosus; assembly: GCA_022829125.1. Taxonomy (NCBI): domain Eukaryota; kingdom Viridiplantae; phylum Streptophyta; class Magnoliopsida; order Fabales; family Fabaceae; genus Lathyrus; species Lathyrus tuberosus. Next base: position 20,045,860 of record JALAZF010000050.1, read on the forward strand.
GAGGGATTATCTTCCTTATTTCTCCAGTGTTTGGGGATTGAAACAATGCCTTACATCCTCGGCAGGGTTTAATCGAAAGCATACCACAACAATTATGGATAATATTTTCATCATCCTCCCCAATCTTGGATTGAACAAAAGGATTGATATGGGAAAAAAACTTTGTCTGTTTTTTGTTTTTTTGTCTTTATGAACACAAAAGTAAATGAGTGAAACGAATGAACTTAATCAAAAGATGCACAAACATTTCATTAATCTTGCCAATTTGAAAGTACAACAATGCTTATAAGCAAATATAATTCAAACGTGCAAAGAAAATGCAACAAAAATGCTAAACAGCCAAATGATTGCCAGCTTTAGGGAATTGAAATTTCATTCTTAATCTGCCAAGCTGAGATAGTCTTCTTTAGAGTTGATTGTCGAGATCCGCTTGAGAATCATCTTCACACATACTCTCAAAAAATTCTTCCACCTCAGAGTCTGATGAACCTGCCTGATTAGGCGAAGGTTTGCTGATTTGGACGCCTTGAGGCGTGGATGAGAACATATTGGAGTCAAACAAAGTCTGAACCTGGCTTCTGAGTACCCTAAGTCTTCAACTGAATGCCTCTGTGCCCCAGCATGGTGGTCACAACGAACGAGTATGAAAAAGACAACTTCAAAAGCTACTTCAAGTCCAATGATGGCTTCAGGAAGCCACCTGGGTTACAGACAAAGGACGGACAAGACTCAAGGCTGAGAAATGCAAATGCAATGCAAATGACATGCAATGAGAATGCAATTCTAATGCAAGCCAAATGGTTTCAAGGAACTCAAAGGCCAACTGCGAACATTTTGGAAACTGAAGAGTTTTGTTTTAAAATACATGATCTCTAAGGATCTTCGCAAAGAAAAGAACTTCTGAGTTCTTTGAAATCATTAATGGATGTGAGGAGATGTATGCAATGCGCAAACACGGGAACACAAAACATAGATATATGCACACGTAAAAGCATACAAGCACAAACATATGTACACCGGTATTCACAGATATGCACAAACAAACATATACAGATATTCACAGATATGCACACACAAATAAGAGAGGGCCTAAGTTTGAAGATCACAAGCATGGAGCCATGGTCTACCCGTCCCAAAAGGTGTGTACTACGGGTTTTCATCTGCAGAACAGGGTTCTAAAAAGTTCCCAGAGTCGACAATCCATCTTTCTGATATTATCGACTTCCCAATTAACTTGGTAATCAACAATATTCTCAAGAGAATCTTGTTTGAGTGTAGTATCGCGTGACAACCATTTGGGATTGCTCCCTTACAGTCCTCGCACTACGTCCTAAATAGGCCAAGTGGGGGTAAAGGAGTAACTAAAGGTCATCAGTATCTCTGGCTCCTAGGTTGAAAGTAGTAACGCATTCACGATTGCTCGTTCAACATATACCACTTCCAAGAGGGCCTCAACTGAGTGTGGACTTCAAGTTCCCTCCTTTGGGATTTCTCCCTCGAAGTTCCCTTGACTATGTCCACGGTTCCTAAACATATGTGTTCTCTCAAGTCTGGGTTAAGACTTATCTCACCACTAAATAGTAGTACCTTGCACACAGAAAATCCAGTACAGACAGAGATATATACAAATATATACAGATATACAGATACCACAGATGTATACAAGTAAAAAAGCAAGACATAAATAACACAAGCAAAAAGCAAGGTAGGCTTAACCCTTAAAAATAAGTGTCCCCAGTGAAGTCGCCATTTCTGTTGCGGTGAAAATCGAATAACAAGCTATTAATTAACTTGCATCATTTTCTTTTACAACCGACTTTGATTTATCCAAAGGAAAGGTTCAAGATCGTTAGAAAAACCTAAAGGGGGGAGATCTAAGGTTCGGGGGTTGGTTATACTAAGGGAAGGTATTAGCACCCTAAGTATCTGTAGTACTCTACAGGAACCTCTTGCTAAGTTTGTGTTATGTTATGTTTGCTTGCTAAAAAAATATATGTACTAAGGTAAAGACCTAAGGGTATGTACAAAGTTTTGTTCACCAAGACGTCGCATCTTGTGCCTACGTATCTGACTAAAGAATCAGAGCAACTGTAGTTCACCTAACTAAGGGTGAAAGAAAAGGAAACATTGACTATGGCCAACGTTCCAAATGGAATGAGCATAAGCCCACATAGAGTCCACGATAACTCTCTAAGTCTACATTATGAAGGGAGGAGGTGAATTCTCATGATAGTGAGAACCACACAGAGTTCATGATAACTCTGTAAGTCTGAGTAAAAGGTAAAGTGAGTTCTCATGATAGTGAGAATCACATGGAGTTCATGATAACTCCATCCTATTACTAAACTATGAGGGAAACGACTCTTATGAGGCCAAGGATGAAATGGAAAGGTTTGTGACTTAGGAGTCAAAGTAAAGATCTTTCCTTTGGAAGGAGGGTCAAGTGTGAACAATCATTAATATGATATAAACAGTGTGAATATGAACAAAGATATAATCCAGATGATATGAACAGGATATGAACATGAATATGATCAAGATAGAATGAACAAGATATGAACATGGTATATACAGTGACATCAAAGTCAAGTGATAATAAATCAAAGACTGATAGTATCCACATAGTATCATGTTAACATGCTAAAAAATAATGTCAGGCAAACATATATACATCCAGACATAAAAAATGCATCAATGTAAATGAGCAAGGGATAGAAAGATCTGACCAGAATAGTGCGTAAACACTTCCCACTGATGGGCCACTGACCAGCCAAGCAAAATCCGAAGACCAGAATACCAACTCCAAGAGCATAGGGTAAAAGTCCTAAATCTAAGTCCTCAGTCCAAAACATAATAGTAACCACAGTCCGGTAAATTGAGTAGGGTTTCGATATTTATTAGTGTATTTTAAATGAACAAATAAAATGAACAATATACACAAGATATAAATATGAACAATGATAATATTAACAAGGATAATAATCGACATAAAGAATAAATCAAGATATACATATATATATTGACTGAAAGTAAATTTAGTGATTGTTGATTAATTTATTGGATCGATGAATCGGGTCCAATGTAGTGTTGATCCGTCGTAGTACGGTCAATGAGGAAGACCATACTATAGGAGGATGCACAATTTAATCTTTGTGTTAAGACACGATAGAGAAATGATATAGAAGATCATTCTTCGATGAAATCGTGCCACACAAAAAGAAAAGGTGGAGACCTCATCTTGAGTCATAAGCTCTCGTTGATTAGTCGAAGGTAACCTATCACGATCTCAAAGTATAGAAAGAAATATCAATGATCACTCACTACAGATTTGAAATAATGAAGGTTCGTCGCTTCGCTAACAACGTTCGTGAATAGAAAGACTTCATCGGTCAAAAATGAAAATGAAGATATAAGAAAATACAGAATGAAGTAGAAATAAAGTCGGTCTCGTCTTAATCATGATTTAATCGAGAAACTGATAATCTATGATATTCGACTTTCATCGACCGATAAAATAATGAAGGTGGCCTCATACATATCACGACATTTTAGTAATTTGATAAATCGACTAAGTCGTGATTTCTGTAATATCATCGGCCCAAATAAAAGAAAGAAAATGGGCTCAAAGTGAAAATAAAACCGGTCTCATCTAAATAAGGATTTTTAGATCGATAAATCGAATACCTTTTTAGTTAGATTTTCATTAACCGATAAAATAAACAAAAACGGCCTCATAGACATCACGATTTTTTTAGTAAAGTAAATCAATAAAAATCGTTTCATTTTAATATCACAGGCCCGAAAATAAAAAATATTGAAATGAGGATGAAAATCAAAAATGAAAATCCAAGTAAAAAAATCTAAATAGAATGATGACCACTAAATAGTTAACAAGGATTTACAAAAACTTTAATAACAAAATTTAATCCAAATAACTATAAAAAAACTTATCCAAAATCTTGTTGAAAAGACAAATTAATAAAGCACTTAATTAATAAAAAAAATAAAAAAAAAGAGTGGGGCGCTGTATTCGGGTTTGTAAATAAGAAAATTAGTGAGAATCATATGGGTCCATGAAGCCCATCATCTCATAAAACCTAATTGGTTGAAAAATGAGAGTGGCACGGGAAAAAAAAGGAAAACATGGGCTTCATGGCATGGCTGACCCAATGTCATCCGGTTACAATGAATAACCACATTAACAATAAGCCAAACCTAACAGCACCAACACACGTAAAGGAAAAGGGTCGAAAATCAATCTGAGCAAACGAAAAGAAAAAAAATTAAAACATCAACCATCGGTTCATCACAACAAGAAGAATACGGTTCCTTGCGAAGTTCTCTCGGGTCTCATCACCAACCTTTCTCTCTCGCGGATGGCTTCGATTCCCGGGTTGAAGTTGTTACTGAGGTTTGACTTGGTTAAAAAAACAACAAATTTCAAGATGAAGAACAAGTCAAAGTCTTTGAAGGAACAGGGCATGGTTCAGATCAATATGCTCAGAAGCTATCATGCTTCATCATCGCGCAAGCATATCCAAAGTCAAAAGAATGCCAAAAATGAGTCAAGGAACAAAAACGGCTTCGTTCTCAACCTTTCCTCGTGTACGGTTTCGACCTTTCTTCTTCTTTTTCTGCTCTGGGTTTCGAATCCGCGTTTGGATTGAGGTTATGAAGGAAGTGCTTGTTGTGAGGTTGAAAAAGGATTTTGGGAGTAATTTGGCAGAGGAAGGTTGAAGTATCTGGAAGAACAAAGAAGAGTATTGAAAGGTTGAGTTGATGTTTGGAGAAGAGTATGGCAGATTGGCGGTGGCTGGGTTGTCATTTGAAGTTAAGAGTTGTTTGTGGTTAGAGGGTCTTTGGTGATTGAGGCTTAATGGTAGAAGAAGAATTCTCTTGAGGGTTCCGAAAATCTCCCTTGGTTTAATAATCAACTCCTTTTTGTTCTACCCTTTTTCATACTGTCCTTTCTTCCATTTTTACTTTTCGAATTGGAAAACTTCCTCACTAAGTTTTCAAGTACCTAGCTCTATTGACAAGTCTCTTTCATTTGCAGGCTACTTCAGCAGGTTTTGGGGTGTTGTAGTAGTAGGAAATGTAGGTTTTTGATGGAAAGTATTAGAGCGGTGCACTGATGCATGTTGGGAGGGATTTTGGGAATTCGGTTTTGCCGGTTTTTTTGACTTTATGGTCTGCATAAGCTTTGTTGTGCAGAGGAAAAGTTGGTGTTCCATTTCTCTTAACAAAAGTGATATGAAATAAAATAATAATAATAATAATAACAACAATAATAATAATAATAATAATAATAATAATAAATAGTTATAATAATAACAAAAATAATAAGATAAATAAATAAATTATATTAATAGTAAACTAAATCAAAGATTTAAAAACAATAGATAAAATAAACAAAATTCTAAACGAAAAACAAAGAAGTTCTAAAATTTCAAAAATAAAATTAAATCTAGAGATTTCGTCTAAAAAAAAATCAATTAAGAGATACGAAGTCTACAAGACAAAATAGACAAAAATCAGAATAATATCAGGCGATAAAATTTAAATAGAAAAATGCACGACTAGTGAATAATGGACTAAAAACTGTAAATGCAAAGACTGATGTCCTAGGATGATATGACAATGATCAGAGGATCTGAGGGTAAAATTTGGCGTATAACACTAGCCTTAGGATTAGAGTCGTCGTGCTCTATATAGTGTTCTGCCATAGACACTTACTTCCCTTTTAACCTAGCCTTAGGATTAGAATCGTCGTGCTCTATATAGTGTTCTGCCATGGACACTTACTTCCCTTTTAACTTAGCCTTAAGTTTAGCGTCTCCGTACTCTACGTAGGTATCTTGCCATGGATATTTACCTCCCCCTTGGAACCTTGACCCCAGTCAAGAGTTCCTCACCCTCATAGAGGGGAACTAAGAATGCTCTAATTCCATTTCTGTTAGGATCGTAGGCACGAGATGCGATATCTTCGCGAGCATACTTAGAAACTAACCCCTAGGTATTTACCTTAGCACTAACCTTAGCAAGCAAACAATAACAATAACACAAATAAAACAAGAGGTTCATGTAGAGTACTACTGATACTTAGGATGTTAACACCTTCCCTAAGTATAATCAATCCCCGAACCTAAATTCTCTTAAATTAGGGTTTTCGTTCTTTACTCTTTCCTTTGGATAAATCAAAGCTCGGTGGTGAATTTAAAGATTTGTGATCCAAGTTAATTAATAGCTTGATATCCGATTCTCACCGCGACACGTGCTTCACATTTTTAGAGTGAAAACTTCCTTTGAATTTGATGAGAAACAAAAGTCTTTAGGACTTAAAACCATGCCAACCAAATCCATACGAATCCATACTTGGCCTTCGAGAAAAAGATTACGTTTAACAACAATTCTTACACCTTATTTGCATCCATTGAGAGAAGTGGCAATGCTAGTTTCCAACAAGTGACCATGTGTAATCATACTTCCACATAACTTGCAATGAACCCACCTTAAATTCTTTCAACAGCAAATCACACATGTGAATGAGGCCACAAACTCCTTTTATTTGACCTAAACTCAAACAACTTGCAAGTAAAATTTATTAAAAAGACAAAGATCATAAGAAAACTCAAACCAAAGCAAGCATAAATAGGATTCTTATGGCCTCCGTCTAGGAGATTAGGGCCAAAGGCCAAATGATCATCCTAGAGAATGACCACTCACAGCGCAAGAATTAAAGTCCATCAGAATAAAAGTCAACTGTTCCTCAAAGTCAAAATTTGACTTTTGAGATTTTGGTCAAACATGGACTCCTCAAGTCAAGGATCATGAAAATATGTGAACTGGATCATGATCAATAAAGAAAATCAATGAAAATATCCAAAGATCATGATTTGGTAGAATTAGGGTTTCTTGATTTTTCTAAGTTACGAAATTCTATGATTTTGCCCTACTTTCCAAGTCCATAACTCCCTTCTCAAGAAACCATTTTCTTTGCTCCAAGGACCAAAATAAAGATCTTGTTTCATACTAAAACTTTGTCTTAGAAGATCATTTTCCAAAAAATGCATGGATTGAGATTTATGAGGACATGAAGTGGAAGGTTCAATACTTTTGAACAAAAAACACTTAGAAAATTTTCCAGCAAAATCTGCCTTGTCTTGGAGCCAACTTGTTGGCCGTTTTTCACCATGATCCCAGTTGATTCAAGAAAAAATCAAAACATGAAAGTTGTATAGGTTGTTTCAAGCTTTCCAAAGAGTCCAAGAACACAATTTTATCATGTTTGAGCCGGGAGTTTCGAAGACTTGAAGTTGGCTCTCCAAGCTGAATTTTAGGTCACTTCTATGGCAAATTCATGACCAAATCAAAGCCAAGATCTGCATAATCTTACTTTGCAGATGATTTTGCTTCTAAATCTTTCCATGATCAGAGGATTACACAAGTCCTTTATGCATTACACAAAGAATTGAAGCATTGCCCAAGTTTCATGCCATTTATAGAATGTTTTGCATAAAGCTTCATGCCTATTCTTGAAAAGTTTGCTTTTTGCCTCCAACTTGTTTTTTCAATTCAGAAACAAATCTATAAGGTCAGAAACAACCTCTAAACTTCAGAAAATCCTAGCCACCTTCCTCATTTCACTCCACATTTCCATCATGACCAATCATGGTTGCTTGTGTACGTGTGAACCAAGTCCTCAAAGTAGCATTGCATCTGAACTAAACTAGGTTTCTACAAGTCACATGAACCATTTTGAAACGCTTATAAATATAGAGCAAACCCCAAAAAGATAAGAGAGGAATAAAAACAAGCTTTACACCAGATTTGCATACCAACATCTATTTGTTTACCAAAAACACCATTTTCCCAAACTTGTCCAAAACCTTCTCCATCCACAAAACCATCAAACCACTCATCCATACACACCACAAAATACATAACAAAGGTGTTTAAACCACCATCTTCATAAAAAACCCTCAACATCAAAAATTCAAATTTCAACAACAAAATATGTTGACGTTTTTGCGTAAAATACCTCCATACCTCATTCTGACCTCTTTCAAACCAATAAAACCTTCAAACACCACCCATAAATATCGCTTGAGTTGTTCCTAACATCATTTCATAACGGTCATAGCATTTTCACAAAGATCTAACTAGTACTTGGCCATCTTGCAAAAAGGGTTGTGCAGAAAACCTGAAGTTGTTCCAACTCAGTTCAAGCATTGCAAAGGCATCAAGGTAAGCCACAAAAGGTTCTTGGTTCATCACATACTTTATGTAATCTCTTGAAGAGGGCATTATAGGTAAGTGCATCCTCATTTGAAACTCTTTGATTTCTGTATAACTTTCATACATGTCAATTACCTAATCATTCTCCGCAATGTAGACATCATACACCCCGTGTTGACATTTATGGAAATTTGAAAAAATGGAAATTTGAAACTCTCTGGCTTGTTTGCGTCGAATCATGGCTCCTGCATGCGTCAACGCATACTGTTTTGAAATTGGATTTTGAACCTGCGGGCTTGCAAACGTGGACGTATAACTCATGTTCAGGTCGACGCTTAATGTTTGATAATGGTTGAGAACTTTATGTTGTCTGTGCGTCAACGCACGCTCCCTGTATAGGTCGGCGCATGACCCCCTATTTGTGTATTTTTGCATTCTGGCATGTTTGCGTCGACTCATAGCTCTTATAGGTCGAACTCTCGCGCATTTATCATGTATATACTTGTGAACCTTGTGTATAATCCAAAGGAAATGATCTTTTGTTGACATCTTAGTCATTCATATGCATTTGTACATAATTGTATCATTCCTTATCTCTCATTACCAAAACCCTAATTCAATTTTAGGACTTTTTAACCATTTTCATCTAACCATTAACCTTCCCGAGAGATAGCCATTAATCTCTTGTTACTTTTTTAACTCTTACTTCAAATCTTTTCATAGAGATAACCAATAATCTCTCCTCTTTTTACAAACTTTTACCCTTCCCAAGAGATAGCCTTTCAATCTCTTGTAGCCTTTTTAAACCTTCCTTCAAACCTTGTCATCAAGATAGCAATTAATCTCTCCTCCCTTTACAAACCATTAACTCTCTATTCAAACCCTTTCATAAGAGATTGCCATTAATCTCTTCACCTTTACAATCAATCCTCATAAGCTTTGCTTTCAAGCTTTTCAACATGTGGTTACACGAACTACGAACACTCTGATTTTTAAAGTTCCTTTTAAGAATACGTAGGCAAGAGGGCCCCAAGCCTTGGCAAGCAACCTTTGCTATTTTTTACACACTTTTATATTTTCACAACCTTTTCTTTTTTTACACTCTTTTCTTTTAGACCCTTTTTTCATCGTAGTTCTGAACTACGATTGCTCTGACTTCCTATTAAGGATACGTAGGCATATGATTGCGAGATCCTAGCGAGCTACCTTTTTCTTTTTCCACCTTTTATCTTTTTTGTGCCCATCCTTACCTTAGCAGACAATTTTAGCCAAAACACAAATATTTCAAGAGGTTCCTGTAGAGTACTACAGATGCTAGGTTGTTAGTACCTTCCCTTAGTATAACCAACCCACGTACCTTTGATCTGTCTTTGCTTAGCTTTAGGCCTTGCTTTTTTGCTTTACATTTTTACTTAGGATTTTTGTTTGATCTTTTCTCCTTTCCCTTGGATAAAATAAGAGTTCGGTGTTGATATCATGTTTTGTGATTCAAGTTAATATAATAGCTTGATATTTGATTCTCACCGTGACAGAATATGCCGACTTCACTGGGGACCATTGTTTATTGGGTTGAGCCTAACTTGTTATATTTTGTGTTTCTATTATTGTTTTCTTTGCTAGGGTTTTTATGATTTTTAGGTTGATCCTTGTGTGGTGAGATAAGTCCTAACCCAGACTTGAGAGCTCTTATGTATAGGAAGGGTGGTATAGTCAAGGAGGCTTTGAGGGAGTAATCCTGAATAAGCTGACTTGAGAATCCCTCGCTCAGTGGAAGCCCCATTAAGGGTAGTATTTGTTGAACGAGTAATCGTGATGGCATTACTACTTTCAACCTGGGAGTCCGAGAAGCTAAGGACCTTTAGATCCCTTTTACCCCCACTTGGCCTTCTAGAATGTAGTGTGGTGACTATGAGGGTGTAAACCCGAAGTAGTTGATACGCGATGCTATAATCAGATGAGGTTCTCTTGAGAATATTACTGATTCTCGAGTAATCGGGATGTTAGTAATATCCGAAAAATGGATCGATGACTTTGGGAACCTTGTTAGAACCCGTTGTGTAGGTGCTTTACCCCTAGTACACACCCTGTGGTTGGTTCTTCACCCAGAATCCATGCTTTGATCATGTTGCCTGTGATCTGCATCTTGTGTTGCATCGCATTGCATATCATTTGCATTCCTCTGCATGATTCATACATACATCTAGGTTGTCTAGAAATTCATCCCAGTTGTCTATCTTTTGAGTCATTTGTCATTCGTCAAGCTGATTCCTCGTCACCGATACAGGACTAGAGCTAACATCAGACGCAAAATGTCAATAACAATCTTCTGCCAGGGCATGCCAAGTGAAGCTTCTGTCAACATCATTCAGCTTTCCTCCTAAAAGCTAGTGTTTCAGATAGGCCAGCTCACCCCTGTTGGTGATTAGTAACTAGGCCATGTTTCTTGTTGTTTGCATATTCCTTTATTTGTATTAGCTGTTTTCTTTCAAATTATATTTGTACTTTCATGTTTATGAAATGAGCATTGCAACTTTTTGATTCAATTCATTTGTGTTTGCTATTTACATCTTTATGTTTTCATTTTCAAAATTACTTCTTGTTCAAATTTTTGATTATGCAAATATTTGAGGGAGGATGACGAAAACCTAATACCTATAACTGTCATTAGTATGCTTTCAATTCAAACTTTGATGTCGATGTAAGACATTGTTTCAATTTACTTGAAGAATCCTCATGCAGCTCTCTATCCTTCCTACATGGATCATCAACTTGATATAGTTTACCAGTGTGACAGATATGTGTTTAGCAGTAGCATTTTTAGTCCCCAAGCGGAATGGCAATGATCTCTGTGTTGAGGAATCAGTCTTCCAGTCTTGTCTTCCCCCCAAAAGAGTCGAGCCATATCGACAGCATCTGTATTACATTTGCATTTGATCATATATCATAGAAAAATTCATACATATGCATAGCAAGTGTGTTTCATCCTTATTTGCATTTCACCATAGGTCGTGTTGCTATTCACGTCTTACCTTGTGGTCAAAGTCTAACTTACTTGGCAACTACCAAAGAAGATATGTGTTTGTCTATTCCTCTTTTGGGTCCAATAATATTCCTGGATGTCTCAATTTCCCATCACATGCTATTCTTGGATGAGCCTGTTTTCCTTTACATCCAATGCTTTCTTGGGTATCATATTGTTCACTTTCATCCAATTTTTTCTTGGATATTGTGATTCCTTACACCCAATGCTTTCTTGGGTATCATATTGCTCACTTTCATCCAATGATTTCTTAGATATTGTGATTCCTTACATCCAATGCTTTCTTGGGTATCATATTGTTCACTTTCATCCAATGCTTTCTTGGATATTGTGATTCCTTACACCCAATGGTTTCTTGGGTATCATATTGCTCACTTTCATCCAATGCTTTCTTGGATATTGTGATTCCTTATATCCAATACTTTCTTGGGTATCATATTGCTCACTTTCATCCAATGCTTTCTTGGATATTGTGATTCCTTACATCCAATGCTTTCTTGGGTATCATATTGTTCACTTTCATCCAATGCTTTCTTGGATATTATGATTCCTTACATCCAATACTTTCTTAGGTATCATATTGTTCACTTTCATCCAATGGTTTCTTGGATATTGTGATTCCTTACATCCAATGCTTTCTTAGGTATCATTTTGTTCAGTTTCATCTAATGTTATTCTCAGATATTGTGATTATACCTTTCATTCAAAGTCATTATTGAATGTCTGGTGTCCTTTACATCCAGTACCATTCCTGGATATTGTGTTTTCTTTCGTCAAATTCCATTCTTGGGTGTCACATAGGTTTATCTCATCTCTTGTAACCAATGCCATTCTTGGACTTTGTTTTGTTCACTTTCATCCTGTGCCATTCCTGGATATCGTATTTCCTTTCATCCAATGCCATTTTTTTATTTGTCATGATTTCATCCCCCACAAAACTCAGAGTCCTGCATCCATATCATATCATAAGTTTCTGTTCATTATCTTAGGGCAAAAATTTATGCATTTTTCTGTATTTAAGTCTCTTCAATCTCTGGAATGAAGAAACTTAAATAGGGGCAACTGTCATACCCTAATTTTTACCCCTAAGATCAATCTTCCATTTGCATCATTTTCATAACATCAACCATCTCATGTGTGTGTTTTTATGTATTCACTAGCCCCTTGGAAATTCAAGAGCATTCGCTTTGGTTTTGTTTTGATCATAAGCTAGGGTTTTGATTCAAGAAGCTTTATTCATAAGCAGTGCAAGAATTTAAGTCCATCGGATGAAAAGTCAATTGTTTGTCAAAGTCAAATTTTGACTTTTGAGATTTTGGTCAAACATGGACTCCTCAAGTCAAGGATCATGAAAATATGTGAATTGGATCCTGATCAATCAAGAAAATTAAAGAACACATCCAAAGATCATGATTAGGTGGAATTAGGGTTTCTTGAATTTTTCTAAGTTACGAAATTCTATGATTTTGCCCCATTTTCCAACTCCATAACTCCCTCCTCAAGCAACCATTTTCTTTGCTCCAAGGACCAAAATGAAGTTCTTGTTTCATACTACAACTTTGTCCTAGAGGATGATTTCCCAAAAAATGCATGGATTGAGAGATATGAGGCCATGAAGTGGAAGGTTCAATAAATTTGAACAAAAAACACTTCGAATTTTTTTCTGCAAAATCTGCCTTATCTTGGAGCCAACTTGTTGGCCGTTTTTCACCATGATCCCAGTGGATTCAAGAAAAACTCAAAACATGAAAGTTGTAGAGGATGTTTCAAGCTTTCCAAAGAGTCCAAGAACACAATTTTATCATGTTTGAGCTGGGAGTTTCGAAGACTTGAAGTTGGCTCTCCAAGCTGAATTTTAGGTCACTTATATGGCAAGTTCATGAGCAAATCATAGCCAAGATCTCCATAATCTTACTTTGCAGACCATTTTTCTTCTAAATCTTGCTATGATCAGAGGATTACACAAGTCCTTTATGCATTACACAAAGAATTGAAGCATTGTCCAAGTTTCATGCCATTTATTGAATGTTTTGCATAAAGCTTCATGCATATTCTTGAAAAGTTTGCTTTTTGCCTCCAACTTGTTTTTTCAATTCAGAAACAAATCTCTAAGGTCAGAAGCAACCTCTAAACTTCAGAAAAGCCTAGCTGCCTTCCTCATTTCACTTCACCTTTCCATCATGACCAAGCACGGTTGCTTGTGCAAGTGTGAACCAAGTCCTCAAACTAGAATTGCATCTGAATTAAACCAGGTTTCTACAAGTCACATGAACCATTTTGAAATCCCTATAAATAGAAATTAAACCCCAAAAAGAGAAGGGAGAAATTAAAACAAACTTTACACCAGATTTGCATATCAAAATACATTTGTTTACCAAAAAACACCATTTTCCCAAACTTATCTAAAACCTTCTCAATCCACAAAACCATCAAACCACTCATCCATACACACCAAAAAATATATAACAAAGGTGTATACACCACCATCTTCATAAGAAACCCTCAGCATAAAAAGTCAAAGTTCAACACCAAGTTCTGTTGAATTTTTGGGTAAAATACCTCCATAAATCATTCTGACCTCTTCCAAAGTATTCAATCCTTCAAACATCACACATAAACATCACTTGAGATGTTCCTAAAATCATTTCATAACTGTCATAGCATTTTCACCAAGATTTAACTCGTACTTGGCCATCTTGCAAGAAGGGTGGTGCAGAAAAGTTGAAGTTGTTCCAACTCAGTTTAAGCATTGCAAAGGCATCAAGGAAAGTCACAAAAGCTTATTGGTTCATCACATACTTTCTGTAATCTCTTGAAGAGGAAATTGGACCTTGCTCCAATAGGTAAGTGCATCCTCATTTGAAACTCTTTGATTTCTGTATCACTTTCATACATGTGAATTACCTAATCATTCTCCGCAATGTAGACATCATACACCTCGTGTAGACATTTGCGGAAATTTGAAAAAATGGCATTTTGAAACTCGCTGGCTTGTTTGAGTCGACTCATGGCTCCAACATGCGTCGACACATACTGTTTTGAAATTGCATTTGAACCTACGGACTTGCAAGCCTCGACGCATAAATCATGTTTAGGTCGACACAGACTATTTGATAATGGTTGAGAACTTTCTATTGTCTATGCGTTGAAGCACGCTCCCTGCATAGGTCGATGCATGACACCCTATTTGTGAATTTTTGCATTCTGGCATGTTTGCGTCGACTCATTGCTCCTATAGGTCGACCAATCGCACATTTATCATGTATATACTTGTGAAACTTGTTTATAATCCAAGGGAAAAGATCTTTTGTTGATTTCTTAGTCATTTATATGCATTTGTACATAATTTTAGCATTCCTTATCTTTCATTACCAAAACCCTAATTCTATTTTAGGACTTTTTAACCACTTTCATCTAACCATTAACCTTCCCGAGAGATAGCCATTAATCTCTTGTAACTTTTTTAACTCTTACTTCAAATCTTTTCATAGAGATAACCATTAATCTCTCCTCTTTTTACAAACTTTTAACCTTCCCAAGAGATAGCCATAAATCTCTTGTAGCCTTTTTAAACCTTCCTTCAAACCTTGTCATCTAGATAGCAATTAATCTCTCCTCCCTTTACAAACTGTTAAATCTTCATTCAAACCCTTTAATAATAGATAGCCATTAATCTCTCCACCTTTACAATCAATCCTCACATGCTTTGCTTTCAAGCTTTTTAACCTGTGGTTCGACGAACTACGGACGCTCTGATTTCTCATGTTCCTTTTGAGAATACGTAAGCACGAGGGCCCCAATCCTTGGCGAGCAACCTTTTTTTTACACACCTTTATTTTTTCACAACCTTTTATTTTTTTACACTTTTTTCTTTTACACCCTTTTTTCATTGTAGTTCTGAACTACGATTTCTCTAACTTCCTATTAAGGATACATAGGCAAAGGATTGTGAGATCCTAGTGAGCTACCTTTTTCTTTTTCCACCTTTTCTCCTTTCTTTGCCCATCCTTACCTTAGCAGGAAATTTTAGCCAGAACACAAATATTTCAAGAGGTTCCTGTAGAGTACTACAGATGCTTAGGGTGTTAGTACATTCTTTTAATATAACCAACCCCCGTACCTTTGATATCTCTTTGCTTAGCTTTGGGCCTTGCTTTTTGCTTTGCATTTTTACGTAAGGTTTTTGTTCGATCTTTTCTCCCTTCCCTTGGATAAAATAAAAGTTCAGTGGTGATATCATGTTTTTTTATTCAAGTTAATATAATAGCTTGATATCCGATTCTCACCACGACAGATATCGACCTGGATACAGAAAGGGCAAAGTGATTGCGTCTCCACAATCTGCTGCCAATGATGTTAACATAGATACCGTGGAAGATGACACACCATTGAACACAAAGTAGTACCAGCAGCTCATTGCCTATATGAAATGTCAGATGGCTCGTCAATACACCCTTGAAGCTGCTTTTATATCAGGTGATTCAGTTGGTATGGTTTTCACTTCTTTACATCACAATGAGTACCCTTTAAACAACACTTGGATTATTGATTTAGGAGCCACATCTCATATTGTGCATTCTTTGAAATTGTTTAGTTCTTACAAATTTCTTTCTGATAAGTTTGTGTCCTTACCTAATAACACCAAAGTTCCAGTTTCTGCAGTAGGCACATTCTTGTTTGGCTCTCTTTTAATGCTCCACAATGTGTTATACATTCTAAATTTTAATATTAATCTTTTATCTGTTGGTCAGTTGGTACAACAATCCTCTTTATCTGTTGTTTTTCTAATAATGGATTCATAATTCATGACAGCCACAAGGGGAAGGTGATTGGCACAGGTGAATATACTCATTGTTAGACGACGGTGACTTGTCTAGAGGGGGAGGGGGGGGGGGTGAATAGACACCCAAGCCAAAATCACCAAATAAAATTTGGGTTTTAAAGTTATTTGAAAAAGAGAACGCGCGGAAGGTTTTGGAGTGGATCAACAAAAGTCGTCTATATGAAAAATATGGAATGACAAACATAATAAACAAATTTCACCTTTAATCGAGTATCATATTATTACTCATTTAAACTAATGAACTTAGTAATGATATTTCCAATGATAATAAGCAAAAATATTGAACTATGCAATTTATCGAACACTTGGTGTGTGAACGAATATTCAAAATTCCCTTTGTGTTGCTGTTGATATGAAAACCTCTTATAATCAAAAGTGATTATAAGCTTATATACAATCAAGTTTAAAACAAAAATATCACAGGATAATTCTTACGAGTCGATCGATTAATCAATGTTATTTGATAAATTACATAATGAAAAATAAAACGAGTAAAGAGATAATAGAGAGCTCGACACGAGGATTTGTTCGCGCAGTTCCCCACTTTCGTACTCGCATGTGGGTACGTATGCGCCTAATTTCCAATGTGGAAGTATGATACTCTCTTACTATGCAAAAAGT
This sequence comes from Lathyrus tuberosus, assembly GCA_022829125.1. NCBI lineage: Eukaryota > Viridiplantae > Streptophyta > Magnoliopsida > Fabales > Fabaceae > Lathyrus > Lathyrus tuberosus. The sequence goes on from JALAZF010000050.1 coordinate 20,062,602, forward strand.
CGATATACAAGAAAAGTGTTCAGAGCAACCATACAAACATTGCTGGTTCTGATGTTGATTCAACCCCTTTTCTTCTTTTGATCTTGAGTAAGACCAAGACAACAATGAATGCCAATTGACTTGTCGATATTGCTATTCCTTTGCATTCTTTATCTCCAAAGTTTTTACGCACGATCAATTGCACCGGTTGTTTCACAAGACTTCAATTCGTTTCACCGTTATCTGCTACTTCCTTTGCGTTCTTTATCTCCAAAGGGTCCTTTGCGTACTTTATCTCCAAAGGCTTTCACAACGTCGCAATCCTCTCTTGAACGTCTTACACGAAAACGCCCAAATCTTCACACAATCTTGGAGGACAAACCCGCAGTTTTTCCTAATGAAGACCCCTACAAATCTCAACCCGATATTATCAGCTACACAAGAACCTAATCAGACCTTACCAGGCCTTCTCCTAGCTAGCACCCCAACAAAAGACTAATATGTGTGATTTGTCAGTGTGTAGACATAGGACGGAGGTTGAAGCTGATGAGCAGACGCAGACTAATTTTATGGTATCACCAGTTTGGAATGAAGCATGAATGATGTATTTATAGTTTTGGAAGATTGGTGGCAAGGAGGTAATTTTTGGAGTAAAAGAAATTAACAAAATTTACTAACTTAAACAGCATGTGTCGGCCTGAACGTTGGATGTTCTGGCACATACGGTAAAAAATAACAGCATGACCCAAATGAAACAGAAGCTACAGGCTTATTTAGGACAAAAGAAGTGTCAGCCTAAAGCACTTATGTGCTAGCAGATAATGTTGAAACTTACAGTATCTGCCGACCTGAAGAAGGTGCGTGTCAACCAAAATAAGGCAGAAGCTACAGGCTTCAAAAATGAGTTACATGTGCCCTCCTGAGTTGCGTATGTGCCGACACATGTAGTGCATTTTTGTGCTAAAACTGGTTTCATGATTTTGGACAATTTTGAAGTGGTTTTTGATGATTCCTAAGACCTCTAATGCAAGGGGTGCCACACATACTCAGAGCTGTTGTCCAATATACCAAAAATACGAAGTAGTTTCAATGTTTTGACATCATGCAAAATGTCTCATGGTGAAGTTGCACTCACATACTCCCCCTTTTTTATGATGTCAAAACTTGCGACGATGCATTTCATGTTGTTATTGAAGACTCCCCCTGACTTTGTGCTTCCCAACTTCATCTCGCATATGCTTCTCCCCCTTTGACAAAATAAAAAAGAAAGATAGATAATCGTGAGAAGTATCATTTTCCAAATACAAATTCAAATATTTCATTCAGAGGAAATTTTGCATAGAAGAGCAACGATCACATATCCCTATATATATGTAATGATGCAAAATTGATAAATACCCAGAATTACAAATCAAGTAACACAAAGTAGATTAAATAACTAAAGCAATGCAAGAGCAAACTTTTCAAGTTGCTATAATTGAGTCACGAATATCAAACATATCATAAAGGAACTCCCGATGCCGCACACGCATGTGCCTAGCATAGCGACAAAAACATGTCACTACTCAATCCAAGATGAAAAAAGTTATCAAACACGAGACACATAACAACAGTAACAATTTATGCAATTAGAAAGCTTAAATACAATAAACAAAATGAGCCATATGCTTATATACTAAAGAACAAACTTATACAAATGTGAAAAAGTTAATACATGAAGTCAATATAAGTATATAAATTGAGAACACACAATGGTTATCAATCAAAATTTTTGGAAAAAAATATTCATGGTCTTCATCATTTGAGAGAATATCAAATATTTTTAACCAACAAATAACATGCTTTAAGAAAAGTCTTACTTTTAAGGAGAAATTTGAAATAATACTACCTCACTCTTGATGGGATGAAGGATGCACTCACATGATGTTAAAAACTCAAAACGAAATGTTAGAGCAATAGTATAAAGTGCAAGCCACAAGATAGAATATCAAACGATATTAGAGATATCAATGATGCCCAATTCTCCACAAATGTTGAAAAAAATATTTCGTTGCAAGAGGTTTTGTGAAAATATCATCAAGTTGATTTTTACTATCAACATGCTAAAAAACAACGTCCCCTTTTTCAACATGATCGCGAAGAAAGTCATGACGAATCTCGATATGTTTAGTACGAGAATGTAGTACTGGATTCTTGGTTAGATTGATTGCACTAGTGTTGTTGCACATGATAGGAATATGTGAAAGTTTGATGTCAAAATCTAGCAATTGTTGCTTAAGCCACAAAATTTTGGTGCAACAACTTCCGGCGGCCACATATTCCGCTTCGGTAGTTGACAAAGCTACAGATACTTGCTTTTTGCTATGCCAACTAACCAAAGATTTTGAAAACATGTGACAAGTGCCACTAGTGCTTTTCCTATCCAATTTGCAACCGTTAAAGTCAGAATCAGAATAACCAACCAAACTACAATCGCTTCCCTTAGAATACCAAAGCCTAAACTTAGAAGTACCAATAAGGTATCTAAGAATATGCTTAACTACTTTAAAGTGCGATTCCTTGGGAGCCGATTGATATTGAGCACACATGCAAACGCTAAACATAATATTGGACCTAGACGCCATAAGATATAGAAGTGATCCGATCATACCTCGATACTTCTTCACATCAACATCTTTACCATTTTCATCTCTATCCAGGTTTCCGTTTGTTGCCATAGGTGTGTTAATATCCTTTGCACTGTCCATTTCAAATCTTTTTAGTAGCTCGAGACAGTACTTGGTTTGACAAACGAATGTTCCATTCGAGTGTTGTTTTATTTGAAGTCCAAGAAAGTAGTTTAGCTCCCCCGTAAAACTCATTTCAAACTCTCCCTACATAAGCTTAGAGAACTTCTTGACAAGATGCATGTTAGTTGATCCAAAAATGATATCATCAACTTATATTTGAACAAGTAAAGTATGCTTTCCTTGACGTTTAATAAAGAGAGTGGTGTCTATCTTTCCTCTTGAATATCCTTGCTCAAGCAAGGAATTTTTAACACGGTTATACCATGCTCGAGGGGCTTGTTTAAGACCATACAATGCATGTTTTAGCTTAAAGACATGATTAGGATACTCAAAATTTTCAAACCGGGAGGTTGTGAGACACACACCTCTTCATTTATGTGGCCGTTATGGAACACACTTTTTACGTCCATTTGATATAATTTGAAGTTCTTAGCACAAGCATAAGCGAGTAGTAGCCGGATAGCTTTAAGTCGGGCTACATGAGCATAAGTCTCCCTGAAGTCAATCCCTTCCTCTTGGTTATCCCTTGAGCTACTAGTAGGGCTTTATTTTGAGTTATCACACCATGCTCGTCAAGTTTGTTCCTAAAGACCCATCGTGTGCCAATGACTTTATGATGTTGTGGACGTGGAACAAGGTCCCAAACAACATTTCTTTCAAATTGATTCAATTCTTCTTGCATTGCTAAAAGCCAATGCTCGTCAAGTAAGGAATCTTTAGCATTTTTAGGTTCAACTTGTGAAATAAAAGCATGGTGACAACAAAAATTACTTATCTTAGAGCACATTATTACCCCTTTTATGATGTCACCGATAATGTTGTCAATTGGATGATTTTTGGAGGTTCTCCACTCCAATGGAAGACCATCATTCTCTTGTTGACTTTCATCATCTTCCTTTTCATGGTGTCATCTTCCTCCTTCTCAATTTCCACCGCTTTAGGTTGATCATTCCCTTTTTCGGTTTCATTGAGCATATCTTTTGTAGATGCACATACATCAAGAAAAGAAATACCTTTCCCAACACTATTTGGGAAAGTCTCATCAAAGGTAACATGAACGGACTCCTCAACACTAAGTAATCTCTTATTATAGAATTTATATGCTTTACTTTATAGTGAGTATCCAAGAAGGATACCTTCATTAGCTTTCGCGTCAAATTTTCCCAGATTATCTTTTTCTATTATTCAAAACAAAACACTTACATCCGAATACATGAAGGTGTGACAAATTTGATTTTCTACCCTTTAATAATTTATATAGGGTTTTGTCAAGAATAGGACGAATAAGTATCCTATTCAAAACATAACATGTCGTGCTCACGGTATCGGCCCAAAAGTATTTTGGTAGACCACAATCATTGAGCATTGTTCTTGCCAACTCCCCTAAAACACGATTTTTGCTCTCCACAACCCCATTTTGTTGTGGAGTTCGGGGAGATGAAAGTTATGTTCAATACCAAGTTTGTCACAAAATTTTTCAAAAAGATGATTTTCAAACTCAACTCAATGATCACTTTGGATGGAAACTATTTTGGAGTTCAATTTATTTTGAGATAACTTGGCAAAACGTACGAAAGCCGAGAATGTTTCATCTTTGTTACGTAAGAAAAAAGGCCAGCAAAATCTTGAGTAATCGTGTACAATTACCAAACCGTAATAATTCCCACCTAGATTTTTGGTCTGTGAAGGGACAAATAGATCCATGTGAAGAAGCTCAAGGGGTCTCGATATTGAAACAATGTTTTTAGATTTAAACAAGATCCTTGATTGTTTGCCCTTTTGACATGGATCACATAGGTGATCTTTTGAAAACTTTATCTTTGGTAGACCAATTACTAAATCTTTTGCAACTATTTTATGAAATAGATCAAAGTTAACGTGTGCCAAACGTCGATGCCATAACCATGAATCTTCACTCACGGTAACAAGACATTTGGCATTATTCATGGATACGCTTCTTAAGTCTAGCATATAGATATTGTCTACCCTCACACCATTAAACATACAATTCTTCTTTTCATTATGTGCAATTATACAATAATCTTTGGTAAAAGTTACCTTGTACCCATTGTCACATAATTGAATAATGCTAAGAAGGCTATTTTTAAGGCCTTCTACTAACATAACATTTGAGATAGTAATAGTTGAGGGATTACCTATACTACCTCTTCCAGGTATGGTACATTTGTTGTTATCACCGTAAGACACATATCCTTTCTTCTTTTCCACAAAGTCGGAGAATAGAGAAATGTCTCACAATGTGTCTTGAACATCCACTATCGAGAATCCATTTTCCCATCATAGAATCAAGACACTCAATATTCTTTTTCTTGCCTTGTCATTGATTAGCCATGAAACAATAATTTTCCTTTTCATCACTCTAACTTGAGCTTTTCTCGCTTGAGGCATCACTTTCGCTATCCCAAGAAACATAAGCCTTTCTAGGCTTCCTAGAATTGTCTTGTTGGCTTTTTCCTTTCTTACTAACAAGAGATGGACAATCCGGTCTAAAATGACCCGGATTTCTGCATTCATAGCATATACCTTTTCCCTTGTCCTTTTTGTTGTCTTTATCTTTGGAGGATATAGATTTTCGTTTGAATATCACAAGATTATTGTCGTAGTGTTTGACACCATTTTTTTTAATTTATCGATTGTATCTCGTAACAAAAAGTCCCATTTGCTTATCATCCGAGTTTTCTTCATCACACAAGTCACTATCATTATCGTGCTCTTCCTTTGAGGATCTAGAATTTGAAGCCCTAAGAGCTTTAGACTTCATTCCTTCCTCCTTATTGGTTTCCTTCTCCTTTTTCTTATTTTTCTCAAGCTTATTTTCATGTTCATCCAAGCAATTTAGTTCTTGCTCGTGTTCTTCTAACTTTCTGAACAAGGTGGTGAGATCAAGTGTTATAAGATTGTTGGCTTCTTTGATGGCCGTAACCTTCGATTGCCAATTCCTAGTAAGACATCTCAAAACCTTGTTAGTAGCAATAGCATTGGAAATAGGATTACCTAACAAGTTTAAACGATTAATAAGATGTGAGAACTGCTTTTGCATTTTAGCAATGGTTTCACCATGCTTCATGCGAAAGAGTCCGAATTCTTGATTAAGTGTGTTAATCCGGGCTTATTTGACCTCATTAGTTCCCTCATGGGCAACTTGTAGAGTGTCCCACATGTCCTTAGCAGTCACACAATGAGAAATGCAATAAAACTCATCAACACCAAGAGCGGATACGATAATGTTTTTCGCTTTCCAATCGTGTGCCCACTTCTTATTATCTTCCTCATTCCATAGTGCTTCGGGCTTAGGAACATCAACACTATCAACACGATATGTTATCAGTGTAGGACCATTTTAAATGGCCTCCCAAACACCCTTATCGTAAGAGTTTACATGAATTTTCATACAAGCTTTCCAATAACTATAGTTTTCTCCCATGAAAATTTGAGCTCTTATAGTCCCCTTTAGGTTCGTGAGCCATTTTCTAATAAGCATTTCGGAGCATGGAATGAACCGGGCTCTTGATGCCACTTGTTAGACGACAACGACTTGTCTAGAGGGGGGTGAATAGATACCCAAGCCAAAATCACCAAATAAAATTTGGGTTTTAAAGTTATTTGAAAAAGAGAGCGCGCGAAAGGTTTTGGTATGGATCAACAAAAGTCGTCTATAGGAACCTAGTTATTGGAACTCGGATATGCAAAGTCAAATATGGAATGACAAACACAATAAATGAATTTCACCTTTAATCGATTATCACGTTATTACTTGTTTAAATTAAAAACTTAGTAATGTTATTTCCAATGATAATAAGTAAAAATATTGAACTATACAATTTATCGAACACTTAGTGTGCGAACGAATTTTCATAATTTCCTTTGTGTTGTTGTTGATATGAAAACCTCTTATAATAAAAAATGACTATAAGCTTATCAACAATCCAGTTTAAAACAAAAAGATCACAGGAAAATTCTTACGAGTCGATCTATTAATCAATGCTATTTGATAAATTGCGTAATGAAAAATAAAACGAGTAAAGAGATAATAGAGAGATCGACACGAGGATTTGTTCACACAGTTCCTCACTTTCGTCCTCGCGTGTACTTCTGCACCTAATTTCCAATGGGGATTAAGATACTTTTTTACTATGCAAAAAGTCGATATACAAGAAAAGTGTTTAGAGCAACCATACAAACACTACTGGTTCTGATGTTGATTCAATCCCTTTTATTCTTTTAATCTTGAGTAAGACCAAGACAATAATGGATCCCAATTGACTTGTCAATATTGCTACCCCTTTGTGTTCTTTATCTCCAAAGCTTTCGCGTACGATCAATTGCACCGATTTTTCCATAAGACTTCAACTCGATTCGTCGTTCTCCGCTACTGCTTTTGCATTCTTTATCTCCAAAGGGTCCTTTGCGTACTTTATCTCTAAAGGCTTTCACAACGTCGCAGTCCTCTCTTGAACGTCTTGCACGAAACCCAAATCTTCACATGATCTTAGAGGACAAACCCGTGGTTTTTCCAGATGAAGACCCCTACAAATCTCAACTCGATATTCTCGGCTACACAAGAACCTAATCGGACCTTATCAGGATTTCGCCTAGCTGGCACCCCAACAAAAGATTATTATTTGTGATTTGTTAGTGTGTAGACATAGGATAAAGGTTGAAAATGATGAGCAGATGCAGACTAATTTTATGGTATCACCAATTTGGAATGAAGCATGAATGATGTATTTATAGTTTTGGAAGATTGGTGCCAAGGAGGTAATTTTCGGAGTTAAAAAATTAACAAAATTGACCAACTTAAACATCATGTGCCGGCCTGAACGTTGGATGTGTTGGCACATACTTTAAAAAAAACAGCATGTGCCGACCTGAAAGGACACTTGTGCCGACCTAAATGAAACAGAAGGTTCGACCTTATTTAGGACAGTAGATGTGTCATCCTGAAACACGCATGTGCCGACCCAAATGAAACAGAAGCTACAGCCTTATTTAGGACAGTAGATGTGTCGGCCTGAAACACGTATGTTCCGACACATAATGTTGAAACTTACAGTATGTGCCGACCTGAAGAAGGTGTGTGTCGACCAAAACAAGGCATAAGCTATAGGCTTCAAAAATGAGTTACATGTGCCGACCTGAGTTGCGTATGTGCTGGCACATGCAGTACAATTTTGTACTAAAACTGATTTTCATGATTTCTGACAATTTTGAAGTGGTTTTTGATAATTTCTAAGACCTCTAATGCAAGGGGTGCCACACATACTCAGATCTGTTGTCCAATATACCCAAAATGCGAAGTAGTTTCAATGCTTTGACATCATACAAAACATCTCATGGTGAAGTTGCACTCACACTCATGGCCTTTACTTCCTCAAAGTTGAACCTGAATCTCCATCTGTTGTTCTTGATATGTGTTCAAATAAGAATTTGTTCAATGTACCAACATGTAATTTTGTTGGTAACATCTCTATTTTTACTTGGCATGCTAGATTAGGTCATTTATCTAATCAAGTTTTGAAAACTATTCATAATAAAGTTCCTGATTTATTCCCTTTAGATTTATCATATGATGAGCTTTGTCATGTTTCTCCTCTTGCAAAATTTCATCGTTTACCGTTTACTTCAAACAACAATTATAGTGCTTTACCTTTTGACTTGATTCATTGTGATGTATGGGGTCCTTTTAGAAAACCTACTTATGATGGTTCTCACTGTTTTTTTAACTATTGTTAATGACAATACATGATACACTTGGATTCACTTAATGAAACATAAGTCTGAAGAAACTATGTTAATTAAGCTATTTTTTAAGTTTGTCAAAACTCAGTTTAACACTTCCATTCAAGGAATTCGTAGTGATAACACCAAAGAATTGTAGTTAACTGATTTCTTGCAAGCTGAAGGGGTTGTGCATCAGTTATCTTGTCCCATAGACCTCAACAAAATTCAGTAGTAGAGAGGAAGCATCAACATCTCCTTAATGTAGCACGAGCTCTTTTGTTTCAATCCAAAGTTCCAATACACTTTTGGGGTGACTGTGTTAACACAAGTGCTTACTTGATCAATAGGACACCTTCTCATGGCTTGGACAATAAATCTCCCTATGAGTTTCTACATGGTAAGCTCCATGATTATGCCTCCTTAAGATTTTTTGGATGTTTGTGTTTTGCTTCCACAATCCCTGCACATAGAACAAAGTTTACCCCCTGTGCCATACCATGTGTCTTACTTGGATATCCACCAGGTGTGAAAGGTGACAAACTTTTGATACTTGAAACTAGAAAACTCTTAATTACTAGATATGTCATCTTTCACGAGTCCATTTTTCCTTTTCACACAATAACATATGTCACTTTTCTGCCAAATGTTTTCTCTGACACAGTGCTGCCAAAAGCTATTGTTGAACCTTTATGCACTGCTGAACAAAATCCTTTGGTTAATGAGGAGCCTCATGACACACAACCTGATACTCCTTTGGTTAATGATGAACCACAACCTAATACTCCAACATCCAATGACAATTCATCACCTGCACCTAGTGTTGGACCTCTAACATTGCCTACTGAACAAAATGAAATTCTTAGGAGATCAACTAGAATTCATAGACCTCCCTCTTATCTACAAGATTTTCATTGTCATGTTAAATACCCTATTCAAAATCACTTGTCATATGACAAACTTCAACCCTCATACAAACATTACATAAACCAAATCTCCACCATTTATGAACCTTATTTCTTTCACCAAGCTATTTCTAGTCCTGAATGGAGGCAAGCCATAGTAGAGGAGATTATTGCCTTAGAAGCAAACAACACATGGTTTGTCCAGACATTACCTAAAGGAAAGAAGGTTGTTGGATGCAGGTGGATATACAAAGTTAAGTACAGAGCTGATGGGTCTCTTGACAGGTATAAGGCAAGCCTAGTGGCCCAAGGCTTCACACAACAGGCTATAGTTGATTTTCTAGATACTTTCTCTCCTGTAGAAAAACTTACCATTGTGAGAATTCTTCTCTCAATTGCTACACAAAAACAATGGAATTTTATTCAGTTATACATTAACAATGCCTTCCTCAATGGGGATTTATCTAAAAAAGTCTACATGCAGTTGCCTAAGGATTATCCAATCAAGGGGGAGAAATTAGTGTGCAAGCTCAACAAATCACTATATGGTTGAGACAAGCTTCTAGAAAGTGGTATCAAAAGTTTAGCTCCACACTCACTTCAGTAGGTTTTGAACAATCTTTAGCAGATCATTCTTTATTTTTCAGTGGAAATGGTTCATCCTTGGTCATCTTACTTGTATATGTAGATGACATTGTTCTTGCATGCCCAAATCCTCAAAGATTGAAACAAGTTGAAGAGTTCCTAAAGCAACATTTCAAGTTGAAGATCCTAGGAGATTTGCATTATTTTCTGGGGTTGGAAATTGCCAAATCAAAGAGAGGCATTCACCTCTAACAGAGAAAATACACCCTGCAGCTTCTTCAAGATACATGTTATCTTGCCTCCAAACCTGCTAGTGTTCCAATGGATTATGCAGCCTCATTCAATGACATTGATGGTGAACCTTTGGAAGATGTTTCTGGATATCGTAGATTGATTGGTAAGCTTATGTACTTGACAATTTTGCGGCTTGACATTACATATGCAGTAAATCGGTTAAGCCAGTTTATGCAACACCTTCTTACCACTCATTTGGCAGCTGTTCAGCATGTCTTGCAATACCATAAAGGTACCCCTGGCAAAGGCTTGTTTTTCCCTGCGAAATCCTCACTCAGACTCACTGCATTTGCAGACACTGATTGGGGCAGTTGCAAAGTTACACGAAAATTTACAACTGGTTTTTGAATTTTCTTGGGAGAAGCTTTGATAGCTTAGAAACCAAAGAAGCAACCGGTTATAGCTCGTTCATTTGCGGAGGCTGAGTATCATGCTTTAGCCTCCCTCACATTAGAACTGTTGTGAGTCAAACAACTATTCAGAACATTTTAAGTTGACTTACAGTCTGTTATGGTGTTTTGTGATAGCCAATCTATCATTCAGCTGGCCTCAAATCCCTTGAGTCATGAACGTTCCAAACATGTTGATATCGATTGTCACTTCATCCATCAACATGTTCAAATACAATTCCTGAAACTTGCACACGTCAAATCATCTCAGTAGTTGTTGATCCTCTTACAAAGCACTACCAAGACCTTTGTATGACTTTATCACTTCCAAGTGGGGAATGCTTTATATATACCTTCCCACTTGAGGGGGAGATTTAAGGGTAGAATAGTAAAGGACTATAAAAGATTAGACTTATAAATTAGAAAGCTGACTTTTTACTTCTAGAGTGTATATACAAGGAGATGATATACTTCATTTCGTAACTGATTGAGATAGAATGTAACATATTTTTAGTTGGAAGTGTAATCTCAATCTTTCTTTTCTTCATTCTGCACAATATTCACTGTTGAATGCTCACAGTTTCTTCATGATTGAGCATGTATCAATAAGGAGTGAAAAATATATAAATTTAATACCTACTAAGAAACAAATTGTAGAAAACTGCAACAAAACAACACCTGAAGAAGAAATCATAACCATTATAATAGGTTTAGTCTAATCATGGACAAGTTGGTATCAAAGTCAGCCTTTATTCCAGGCAGGCAAATGCTCAATTGTGTATTGCTTGTTAATGAACTACTTGATGTGGCTAAGAGAAGGAAGAAGAAGTGTTTAGCTTTTAAGGTAGATTTCCAATAAGCCTATGATTGTGTAGACTGGTAGTTTCTTGAGGAAATTCTCAGAGCCATGAACTTCTGTCCTAAATATATCGGCTGGATTTGGGGAGGAACACTTAACTACTTTCTTTCGGTAATTGTTAACGGTAGAACGAATTTGGATTTTAAGGCATCTCATGGTCTTAAACAATGGGATCCAATATCCCCTTTCTTGTTTTCTTTAGTAGCTGAGGCACTAGCGATAAGGTTAAGGCATGCTTCTTCAAAAGGCTTGTTGAAAGGGTTTAAAATGGAAGAAGAAAATTTTGTGAATCTCGTTCAATTTACAGACACGATACTCTTGTACGAAGGATTGTGGGTTGATTTATGGGCTATTAAAGCATTGTTGAGGGGCTTTTAACTTTTGTCTGGACTATGTATCAACTTCTAGAAAAGCAGTATATATGGAATTGGTCACGATGCATCATATTTGCGTGTTGCAGCTCATTTCTTAACCTATAGAGTGGGAGCTCTTTCGTTCAGATTCCTTGGCATGGAAGTATGAGGCAATCACCGTGGCTTAGCGTTTTGGAATCTGGTGGTGAATTGCTTCAAATCAAAACTGTTGGCATGGCACGGAAAACTGCTCTCGATAGGTGGTAGAGTTATTTTGATTAACTATATTATATCTAAACCTACCAATTGATTTTTTGTCATTTTTCAAAGTTCCTTCCACGATCATGAAAGAGTTAATTGTTATCCAACAAAACTTTTTATGCTCGGGATCTTTCGAAAAACATGGAGTTGCTTGGATCAGTTGGAAAACAATATGCTTACCCAAGAGTAGTGGTGGGTTGGGAATCAGAGACCTCTCAACCTTCAATATCCCCCTCCTTTCGAAGTGGCTTTGGCGTTGTATTGCTGAACCGTTTCCAATTTGGTGTGCACTGTTAGTAAGTCGTTATGGTTGCTTGTTTGAACGTATACTGATGAAAAGGAAGTTAAAGCCTTCCAAAGGTGAATCTTTATGGTGGAAGAATCTTATGAGCATTTGTGACTCAACCTCATATGGGTGTTTTCTGCAGCAAATTACTTGTATTCTTGGTGACGGTTCGCATATTACCTTTTGGTGTAATTTCTAGTTTGGTCAAGTTCCTCTTTGCTCCCTATTCTCGAACCTTTTTTTTTAATTCATCGTGTAAACATGCTGCAGTTTCGGACATGGGATTTTGGCTTAATAATACTTGGTTTTGGAGTTTTTATTTATTGAGTCACAGAGTTTCATTCTTTGCAAGTTCTGCTATTGGATTTTTCTCCTCGTCGTGATGTTGCAGATCGTTTTGTTTGGAAAGGTGGTTGTTCTATTTCCTTTACGATAAAGTATTGTTATAATTCTTTTGTTGTTCTCGATGGCGTTCCTGAGCTAGAGATTTTTCTCAAGGCAGTTTTAGATATTCTTTGGCAAACTAAAATTCTTCTTAAAGTTAGAATCTTTGCTTGGCGAGTCGTTTGGGACATGTACAGGCTCCCAACAAGAGCGAATTTGGCAGCCAGAGGAATAATCTCTAGTCCTCCCGACATTGTATGTATATTTTGTTTCAATGCTATAGAAGATATCAATCACATATTTTGTAGGTGCCCTTGCATTATTATGGTTTGGTGTAAGATTGCGGAATGAGTGAATATTCCTTGGACCAAGACGAATAACGTTTGTGATCACTTTTTAGATTGGTTCTTGAAGGTGGTTAAGAAATCGTCCAAATCTTTTGCTTCATTCATATGGTTGGTGACTTGTTGGGCTATTTGGTGGACACGAAATCAAATCATTTTCAATGACTTAATTGGAAGACACGAGGATATTCCAATGCGTGTAATTCATACTTCTTCGAATTGGTTAGGTTGTAGTCATTCATCTTATATTAAGTGTAGTTTTTACAATTGGTTTAAATCTCCACTTGATTATTTGATCTAGGTGCTTTTGTATTTCGGTCATTAACGACATGTAGGATTCTTGGTTGTAGAGGTTATACTCCCATGTAATCGTTTGATTCTTGTATTCGGATTGGTATACTCCTAATATACCGTATATATGATTATGCAGCTTATAAAAAAAATTATAACAAGACCATATACAACAGTTTGAACTTTTGTTATTTTGACCCAATTACTAATGCATGAAATTAGCAACAACAAAAATCATACAGATAATCAAACATGTAGTACAAACAAATCAAACAGACTAATTACAGACACATGTTTCAAAGTGTAACAAATTAAGGAATAAACCATAGTACAATTTTACTTCATCTGAACCTTAAATCTATTTCATAATAAAAGTTTTTAAGGAAACCTAACTCAAAACGCAAAATAATCCAACCTAAAAATCAATGCAAACATGACATATCAACATTCTAATTTCTCACCATACTTGTTTTTTTGCAATTGTAAGTATTGTACTAAGCATTCAAGACCACATATAAATCTGCTTCCATTATAGTACATAACTAGAACTTCATTAGAAATTTTTTCAAATCACCTTTAGTATTTCTAAAGATAGACGTTCAGTTTCCCATTAAATATGATCACCCTAGGGGACATTTGAAGGCCTGATAAAAAAAGCATGTCATTAGTATCATGCAGCATCATAGAACAAAGTGTCGAGGGATTTAATAATAAAAATGTTTCTTGAGATTTTTATTATCCATAAAGCCTTAAATAAGCATACCACTTCATTCTTATTTTTTTTTTAAAAGCCAATGGAATTAAAAAAGAGAATACTAGAAGTATTTCAATCCTTACAAAGAAAAAGGAGGGACGATTTCCCCACCAACTCTACCTACTAGCTAAATGGGATTCAAGCAAAAATCATAAAAAGTAGAGTTGGATTTAGAAGTCCTCCAACAATTGCCCCATCTCCAAGCCAAAAGTTTGGCATTCCAACAGATATCATCTATACAACACTTTCCTTTCTTGAAAATGCAATCATTCCTCTTAAGCCATATAGCCCAAACAACCCCATCCAAATAACAGCTCTAACATTCCGTCTCTTAGAATCAGTCCATTCCCCACTCCAAGCCAAAAAGTGATCCGCAACATCTCCTCTAAAAGGGACTATAATTCCACTCCAAGCCATAATAATGTCCCACACTCTAATAGCTATGCTACAAGAAAAAAACAGATGAGATAAATTCTCATTAAGATTGTTACAATTCACACAAGAAGGATCGACATCTACTCCCCTTTTTAAGAGTTGATCTCTAGTAGGGAGTCTATTCCATAAAAATTTCCAGCCAAACAACTTTATTTTTGCAGGGATTTTAATTTTCCAAAGCCAATCAAAAGCCTTTTTGAGTTCTTCCTCCCTCTCAAGATTCCCAGCATTCACTTGCATACCAACCATTCCTTCATAGACGCCTTTGACTGAGAAAGCTTCAGTTCGCTCCCCTCTCCAAAAGAACCGGTCTGCACTGTCCACAGCAGAAGCACTGTCCACAGCAGGAACTCCGTCTGCAATAAAAAGAAGCAGATCCTGGTATTCTTCCCACTTATCATCCGCCTGCGTGATCTTAACCCCTAAATCACTCCACTGCCAAACATTGTTAATCCGCAGTCCCATGTCTTTCACCGACGCATACTTCGCCTTGCTAATCCAATAGATATTCGGAAACAGAACGACCAATGAAACAAAATTCTTTCAACCAGCATCCCAAAACGGCACACTATCTCCCTTACCCAACGCAATACCAACTGAAGCATTAAAGTTAAAGTTACATGCATAAGAAAAAATGTTAGTTTTTAAAATATTCGTCCACCAATACGACTGAGATCTCCTTTTGCTCACTTCCTCCTTCAAAACCTAGGAATTGACGTTTCCGTATCTGACCTCTAACACCTGTTTTCAAAGCCCCTGCGTAGAAGTTAACAACCTCCACTTCCATTTGACAAGCAGTGCTAGGTTGAATTCTTTAATAGATTTAATCCCCAAACCTCCGACATTTTTACGTCTACAAACCAAAGCCCAATCCAGCCAATGAATTTTGGTTTTCTCTTCAATGTTGCCCCATAAAAAATCTCTCCTAATCTTATCTATCTTCTTCCAAACAGCGACATGAGCTTTATAAAAAGAGAATAAGAAAATCGGAAGGCTGGAGAGAGTAGAATTTATTAACACTACCTTGCCTACCAAAGAGAGAAATCTGCTTTTCCACTTAGCCAATTTGACGTTGAATCTTTCAATCAAAGGTTTCCAAGTCACAACTTTCCTAGGATTACATCCTAATGGAATCCCCAGAAAATTAAAACCGCCATATTCGACTTTACAAGCCAAAAAGGAAGCAGCTGCCAACAAGAAGTGATTGCTTACGTTAACTCCATTCAGCCAACTCTTGTGATAATTGATTTTTAAACCAGAAACAATCTCGAAACCTCTCAGAATAGATTTTATTGCCCAAATGTTTCTCCATCCTCCATTGCACATCAATAGGGTATCATCGGCAAATTGAACTACTTCGACTTTCAAACCTTCTTTTACCTCGAAACCATCATACTCACCTAAGGCAGCTGCCTTCTGAATCATTTTGGTCATTCCCTCTGCCACGATAACAAACAAAAAAGGTGATAGAGGATCACCCTGCATCAGACCTCTTTTAATGGCAAAATCACCTGTGGGGCTACCGTAAACTAGAATAGACAAAAATCCCGAGAAAACACACCCATCCGTCCACTTGAGCCAACGGTTCCCAAATCCCATCTTGGACATTAATGCTCTAAGAAAGTTCTAATTAACCGAGTCATACGCTATCTCAAAGTCAACTTTAAACATAACACATTCTCTCTTTTCTCTAACTGCAATATCGAAAACCTCGTTTGCAACCACTACTCCATCCAATAGATTTCTTCCCGGCACAAAAGCAGACTGATTCGGGGAGATCAACCCCCCAATCACTTTCTTAATCCTCCCTGCCAACAGTTTTGCCAAGACTTTATACAGACTTCCCACCAAGCAAATTGGACGATAATCACTCAACGAAACAGGATTCACCACTTTAGGAATTAAAGTCAGGAAAGAGGATTTGATCGCCTTGGGAAGATAGGCATGCTAATGAAAATCTTTAACAAAGTTACAAATATCCGTTTTCATGAAATAGCAACACTTTTTTAAGAAACCCAAACTAAAACCGTCCGGCCCCGGACTCTTTGCCCCATCACAACACCACAAAGCCTCCCTAATTTCTTCCTCCTCAAATAGAACTTCCAGGTAGGCTGCTTCACTAGAGAAAAGCTTGTTGAAATCAAGATCCTCAAGGCCAGGTCTAACCAGCTCAGAATCATCAAACTTCTGTTCAAAATGTCTTCTAACTGCTTCTTTTTTATTTGAAATAACCTAGAAGCTGTACCAAGTTTCTATGATGTATTCTTGAAATTTTGTTTACCAGAATCACAAGATTGAAACAAAAATATAAATATTAACTCATAAACCATTTACACATAGATTAACATTCAACACCACTTTTATGTTTACAATATCATACAACTCTATAATTGTATTATGAATACATACATTGCATAACATATGGTTCTCTTAAATTTTCAAAATATATCAACTTTTATTTTTATTTGTGATCCAAGAGTGAATAAGATGATGAGTATGATAGGAAGATTTTCCTACCAAGAACTATTTAACTAGGGTTTCTAAAATAAAAAGGAGAAGAACACTAAAATGATAAAATAAATGGAATAAAAGACATTTTTTCTTCATTGATACCTCCAATGTGTCCAAGACACTTACATATATAGTTCTCATAAAGTGTAATGAATTAAAAGCCCAATTACACAATAGCCTAATAACACTAATAACTAATAACACTAAACATAAAAGACTAATTAAATCGATATTCTAATTAAACCAAATTATTAAATTATAACTAATAATACTCTCTATCATTGTCGCGGGGTTCACTTGAACCTTGTCCTCAAGGTTCTAAACCTACTCCCGGATCCCATTGCTTAAACTGAACAATCAAATACCCAACAACATCTTCAACAAATGACATATCAAACACGATTGGTGTTGTTAGCATAATAAGAAAAACACAGCCATAACACGGACCTAACAGGTCATAAACTGCACCCATTGCTAGCCTTGAGAAAATACTACCTCGTTGAATACCAATGATGTTCCTCCACATGACGCCACTGATGAACTTTGCATTTCTTCCAATAGGTGGTCTCTTCATTAATCCATCATGGGGAGGTTCTGTAGCCAATGCCAATGCACCTAATGCGTCCATTATCATGTTTACCCATAGCATTTGAACAGCAGTAAGAGGAGCAGAGCCTGATACACAAGCTGAAACAAAATTCAGCATCAGAGCTACAACATTATCTGTTAGTATTTCTCTGTATCCCCACCTAAGATGGAACCTTCCCCCTCTATCTGTGATGTACTTCTGGATAGGTCCGCTCAAATAAACATCTGGTGAATACTTTCTGATGAAAACCCTTCTCCACCAAATCTCAAAAGCCTTCTGAATGTTAGGACAATCATCTCCTTTATTAAGAAACCTATCAAACCAATTAACAACAAAACTCGCTGTTGAAGTAAAGGCAGTGTTAGTATAGTTTGGCTCAGTCCGTCTTCAACCAATGTCTTATCGACCGACTTTGAACCTCTCTTCATCCATCCAAAGTCTTCATACAGAGCTTCCAACCATGTCGACAACAACGAAAATCGAATTTCTTTCGGCACCAATATGTGCCCCCTTCCAATCCCAATACACAGTTGCGCTGTGATTCTACTGATTTCATAACGATAAATGATTTGAACTTTCGAATGAAGTGCAGCGAGTTCTTTCTGTTCCGCCCATATTTTCACAAACTCATCCCCCATCCTTTTGCAAATCAAAATGTCAACAATCCATTGTATGTTGTCAGCTTCGCGAGCTATTTTGCTCATTAAAACCCCCCGATCTAGCCTCTCAGGCGAGTCGTTTGCTTCAGATAGGCACAGGACAAGAGAGCCGATACATCTTTGGCAAAGATGATAGAGTGTGTCTTTAGAAACATCGAGTTTGTTTCCATCATTATACGCATCCTCGTTAAGTAATTTTGACAACAGGGATTTCATTTCCCTTCACGCCTTATCGTCTTTAGCTTGTAAAACACCACTAAGAAGGCTCGTGAAAACGTCATCGGCTCTCGCAGCAGTAGATGGACTTGACAATAACACTCTAAGAAGAACTTCGGAAGCAGAGTCATGAAGCCGTAAATGACCTAGTTGAGATATAATTTCCTCCTGTTCATCCTCAGTCCATGGAATCGCTTCTAAATATTCTAGACATGACATAACCCCTAGGTCAAACATGATAGCTGCTGATACCTTGAGCAAGTTCAAAACTTTAGAAACACCATCTTCAGCAATGAACCTCAACCTCTTGTTAAGATCCACACAATGCATCAAAACGACAGCTTCCACATAAACGTCAACGTCGTCACAATCACTGATCTCAACCGAATGCGTCATTCCATTTCCACTCCCACCGTCACAGCGAAGCTTCTCCGCGAAGAATCTACTCTTATCAGCCAAAACGCTCTTCTGAACTTCCATCGAAACTTTCAACCCTTCCTTTCCGACCACCGTCAGCTTCACATCACCGCCATTCACTTCACCTTCACCAAAAATTCCACCACCGCCATCAAACAACCCTTTACCTCCATCTTCATCAACAACCCCATTTTGTGACTTTTCTTCAGCTTTCCTTTTTCTCCCAGAACTATTTTCCTTCCCGTTTTTCTTTCTCTCAACTTCACATTGGGGAATTCCTGACCCATTACTATTACACCTCTTGAACTCTTCATCACCACCGTCAACAGTTTCAGCTTCGGCATCCTCTTTCTCTCTCTCCCTTTTGGACTGTAACGGGTGATTCCTTCTTGTTCCTCGTTTGTGTTTGTGATTCTTAACCGATAAGAAGGAGGCAAACCGACATGATTTCTTTTTCACTAGATCTGCTGGATTTGAAATAGGTGAATGAGATGAATATAGTGGAGGAGTTTGGATGTGTGTGTGTGTGATGCTACTACGGTGGTATATGATGGTTGTTGGTGTGAAACGAAATTGTTTGGGTAAACATGTGGATATGAAAGATGTGTTGATGAATAAGAAGGGTATGGGTTAGGATTAGGTGGGTGCGGTGAATACCTATGATTTGGATACAAACTAGGTGATAATGATCCAATATGAGTGTAACAAGGTGTAAATATTTCCCATGGGAAAGATGGAAATGAGGGTATGGTAGGAGTTGGAATACTCCATGGATGATATGAAGGTATATGATAAGGATAATCCATAGGAGGATTTGAGTACATGATGAAAACACCAAATTGATAGGAAGTTTTTCTATCAAAGATTTGGGACTAGGGTTTAATGATAAAAGAGAGAGAATTAAAACTATCTAAAGAAAAATAAAAGATAAAGATAACATTTGATTTCTTGATTGATACCTCCAATGTGTCCAAGACACTTACATATATAGTGCTCATAAAGGGTAATGAATTAAAAGCCCAATTACACAATAGCCCAATAACACTAATAACTAATAACACTAAACATAAAAGATTAATTAAATCGATATTCTAATTAAACCAAATTATTAAATTATAACTAATAATACTCTCTATCAGAGTATGTCACAATTACTCACCAACCAATCACTGACTTATCACTTTCCAAAAGTTATTTTCAATTTGAATTCGAAGTGTGATTTGCAGTAACATAATAAATATTTATACACTCAATTTTCTTTTTTTTCTAACTTTGTTGTGATCATAATTCAAAATATATACATTTCTTCAATAGTCTTCATTTTTAAAATTGAACTATTTGTTGAGTAATGGTCAACGTAAATTAATTGCATTACCATAAAATGTAACACCCCGCATCCCACTGTCTCTCTCGCCACTTTGGTTACACTTTTCTTAGTAGTATTGGTGATGTTCACATATGCAGCAAAATATGATGTTTAGTAGTAGCATAGGGAAAAAAACTACAATTATATCGTGATCTTGAACAATATAAAAAATGTTAATTCTTTTTTTTTTTTAACCAAGGAGATTATATTGAACCAAAGAGTACAAGGGATACTCAGCCCTTACAAAAGATAGAAAGAGCAACAACTAAATAAGATACAACTTAGGGTTGGACAACCATAAGGATAGAGAGCAAGACTTTGGAAGAACCGAACCTCTACATAACCATTTCCAAACCGACATTTTGATAGCATTGATACAGTTTTCCTCAGAGAATTTAGTAAGATTAAAAATCAAATCATTGCGGCATAACCATAACTGCCATACCGTGGCAATCCACAAAACAATGATATCTTCCCTCCGATACCTGCTGCTAGAATCAGTCCACATAGCCCAAAAAGAATCAAGGCAAGTCGATCTCAGCGGGAAGATGAAACCCGACCAAAGACCAATAGCCTTCCGAACCTTAGTTGCAACTAAACAGGAACAAAAAAGATGGTCTTCATCTTCTGGAAGGTTTCTGCAGAAAGAGCAGACTAAGTGAAGCGGGTTGTTAACCACTCCACGCTTTGCAAGTTGATTAGTCGTCGGAATTCTCTTCTTAAAAAGCCTCCATATAAACACCTGTATATTAGTCGGGATAGGAGTCTTCCAACGCCTTTTAATACTGTCCAGAAACACAGGGTTGTCATCAACAAAATTCTTCAAACTAGCCAGACCTTCGTATCCAGCAGCAACTGAATACCACCTATCATCTTTCCCCGCCCAGCTGATGGAATCGGGCTTAACAGAAAAATGGACCTGGGCAGTTGCAGCAGCAATAAAGGTTTTGCAATTTAAAAAGACCTGTTGTAGTTCAGAACCTGCAACAAAATCAGGAATAGAATCCTCCCACGCAAGACCGTCCGAACTAGAACTAAGAGCTTCAGAAACCTTCATATAAGGATTAGAAGAAGCTAGAAATAAGAGAGGAAAAAGAACCTTAAGAATCTCCCCCTGTCTCCACTTACTGAAATAGAATGAAAGCATATTGCCATTCCCCACCACGCACGAGAGCTGATCTAAGAACCAGTCTGCATCGTTATCACCGTCATACGTTAACTGAGCAAGGTCTCGCCACCAAATCGAACCGACATTTTTCAAACCAGAGTTCTTGTTGCAAATTAGCTCCTAAGTATTGCAGTTCTTAGAATAATGAGACAAGAGAATTCTCTTCCACAATGCATCCTTTTTCGTTAATATACGCCATTTCCACTTTAATAGAAGCGCTTTATTGAACAAAGCCAGGTTTTTAACTCCCAAACCACCTTCGTTCTTAGGCCTGCAAACGACGCTCCATTTGACCCAATGAATCTTCCTCACCCCATCCGAACCGCCCCACAGGAAATTACTTTGAATTTTAACAATCTCCTTGATCACATTGGACGGAGCCAAGTAAAAAGATAACGAATAGATTGGAAGAGAGTTAATGACTGCATTAATCAAAACCACACGACCTCCTATGGATAGATGTTTCCCCCTCCAATCCGCAAGTCTACGACGAATATTACTGATAACATGAGACCAATTAGAACTTTTTCTAGGACTATCTCCAACCATGATACCTAAAAACATGAACGACATCTTGCCTCTTCTACAGCAGAGGAAATCAGTCGCAGCAAGTGAAATATCTTCAGGAATATTGACACCTCCCAGGCAGCTTTTGAAAAAAATGACTTTAAGACCGAAAACCATCTCAAAACTCCTCAAAATGGCTTTGATCCCCCAGAGGTTTTTCTAACTACATTCACCCAAAAACATGGTGTCGTCCGCGAACTGGACTAAGCTGATGCTCAACTCCGAATCTATGCGAAAACCTTCATACAAGCCTTGGACTTCCGCCCTCTTCATGAGCTGGGTTAGGCCCTCCATAACAAGCAAGAACAAAAAGGGAGAGAGGGGGTCACCTTGGCGTAAACCACGGGAAACTTTGAAATCTTTAGTTGCACTACCTTTCACTAACACCGAACACGTTCCACTGAAAACTAAAGCCTCCATCCATTGAAGCCACCTATCCCCAAAGCCCATCTTACCAAAAAGGAAACGAAGGAAATCCTAATAAACGCAGTCATAAGCGCATTCGAAGTCGACCTTAAAAGCAATACACTTTCTTTTGTCTCTTTTTGCCATATCAAGCACTTCGTTGACAACTAACACACCATCACCAATATTCCTATTGGAGAGGAAAGCAGACTACTCTAAAGAAATAATATAGCCCAATATCTTCTTAATACGGGTAGCGGGCAATTTAGATAAGATCTTCTGCACACACCCGACTAAATATATCGGTCTGTATTGATTCAACCTTCTCGGATTTTTGACTTTAGGGATAAGTGTTAAGAAAGATGCCGTGGCAGATTTAGACAGAACAGGGTGCTTGACGAAATCCAAAACAAACTTTATCACATTCTCTTTAAGAGTGTCCCAATGAACCTGCAAAAAAAGAAAAGATAACCCGTCAGGCCCCAGAGCTTCACCTCCATTGCAGTCCCACACAGCATCCTTTATCTCATCATAAGTAAAGTCCAACTCCAGCATATTACTCTCCGCCTCCGACAGAGCAGAAAATTGAATACCCTCAAGGATAGGCCTGTTTATACAAATTCTCAATGAAATTCCGTTGAAAATGATCAAAGACCGCCTGTTTAACGTCTTCAAACTCCTCTACCCGCCCTTCATCGGTTTGAACAAAAGAAATATGATTCCTCTTTTGCCTCCCCCTAATAACTCTATGAAAGTAACTCGTATTCGCGTCGCCCTCCATAAGCCAAAGTATTCTAGATTTATTTCTAAGAAATTTTTCTTTCACCTGCAAGTTAGTCCAAATATCCTCAGCTATCCTACATCTCTTCTCTTGAATAACTTTACGCACCTCTTTCGAGACATCATTGTCACTGAAGAACAGGTCGAGTTCATTAAGCATTGACACCTGGATATCCACTTTTAAATCTATCCACCCGTATACATCCTTGCTCCACATCCTCAAACACTTCTTTAGAAGCTTGATCTTCTCCTTGAAAACATAATCCCCTCTACCCACTACTTTAAACGAGCTTTATTCTTTCACAAAAAACTTCTTAAAATTAGGATGCTCCAACCATCCATTGAAAAATCGGAAGGGTTTAGGGCCCCAATTAGCTTTACAAGCCTTCAACCAAATAGGGATGTGGTCAGAGATGTCCCTATCACTGATAACTTGACCAACAATCCCCCATTCTTCCACCAAGTCACCAGACAGCAAAAACCTGTCAAGTCTGCTCATCGCTGTACCACTACCATTGAACCAGGTAAATAAACCTCCAATACACGACACGTCAACACAATCCAAATCATCAACCAAATTGCAAAACCCCTGTATTTCGGTCCTCCTCTCGTTCGATGATAAGCCTTTTCTTTCACTTTCCTTCATAACTGTGTTGAAATCACCTCCGACCATCCAAAAGCTCCCAGAGAATTTGGATTTCACTTCAAGAAGCTCGCTCCAGAATCTCCGCTTAAGAGAAGCCTTGCAAGGAGAATAGACATTCATAAAAAAAATCTCCCTGCCTTTCCAACTAGCATTAATACCAATGAACCCCACACCTCTAAAGCTGAAGTGCAAGTCAAGAGAACCTTTTCTCCATAAAATTAAAAGACCACCTGAAGCTCCCATAACACTCGTAGCAGACCATTCGACCTCAGAATCTCCCCAGAAAGAGGAAGCAGTATCAAGATCGATGTCAGCCATCTTCGTCTCTTGAATAAGGCACATATCAACCTTCTCTTTTTGAATTATGAAACCTAGCCCTTTTCTTTTAAGCACACTCCCACCCCCCCCCACTTAATATTCAAAGACAGAATATTCATGGGACACCAAAATTGAAAGACTCCTTCTTAGACTCTCCACATTTATCCCTCTTTTCCATCAACCTAATCTCTTCCTCAATCTCCTTGTCTCCTCCTCCACCTGATACTCCCAGCGCTGAGAACATCTCACGAATCTTACTAGAAACTTTTGATTCAACCTCTGCCCAGAATCTTTTATTGCCCTGGAGAACTTCCGAATCTGTTACCCAATGACATCTCTGCTCATTAGCTAAGGAACTCACAGCCTTGAGTTTCTTCTTCAAGTTAGAAGGACGGAGGGGTTTCTTCTTCAAAGTAACAGGCCGCTGGGATTTCCTTTTAGATAAAGAACTGCAGGGTTCAGAAAAGGAAGAAATTCTACACCCCTGGTCAGGATAGGGATGAGGGTTGATGACAGGCTCCATACCATGGCCTTGGGACGGGACCATCACAGTCTCAGAAATAATAACCCTGTCTGAATCCCCATCAGAAGAAACACAAAGATGAGGGTGCAAAAGAGAAGACCCGAAACTATTAGAATACAAGGTAAGCCCATCACCCACAACTAAATCTTTGGGCTGCTTCTTTTGGGCCTTAATAAGCTCGTCAAAAACAAGAATAGGAGACTGGCCTAAACCCCTGCCACTTACCTCTTTGACGTCGCTATAAGAAGTAACCTTGGGAGTAGAGTCATCAGTAAAAGCTGTTTCAGGAGTAGGTCTGCATCTAGGACAAGTTTCACTGTTACATTCATCATTCTTCTGATTACCCTTTAACTCAGCAGAGCCAAAAGTTGCCTTTTTGGAGAAAGATTCAGGCATTGATTGCTCGACACCTCTACTATGGGCCCCACCGTCCTTATAGAACCCATGAAAATCTTCATTACTCATCACCTCATTCCAAGATGAACTATCATAATTGTCTTCAGATTCCGATGTAGAACTACCTTCCGCCGTTTGGTAAACCACCTTAGTCATTTGTCCAAGGGATTCCTCAGCCACTCTAATCCTAAAGACAACACCATTGATACTAACCTTTAGAACTTCGTTGATCAGTGTACCACATGAAGTTCTAACCATAAGACTAGCTACATCCAACTTGGACTGTTTAGAAGTTGAATCGTCACAGCAAACATACTTTCCCACTGTATTTGCAATAGTTTCGAAAAAATTAACATTCCAAGCGTGACCGGGGATGCCGAAAACTCTTAACCACGTTAACCTTTCGGTATCAACATCTTCTATCCTCCACTTTCTAACTTTAACAAACCATTGGCTCAGCCAGTCAGCAGCCCCCTCCACCAGTGCTTCCAACTCCTCTGGATCATCTTCTTCAAACAGACACAGGTTTGCTCCTAACAGAGTCACTTTCACAGCAAAATATCCTTCAGCATGCATAAGCCTCTTAATATTGTAAGTTGCACCTGGATTAATTACTTTACCCACATAAGCTTTCTAAAACCTCTTCAAGTCTGAATCCTCCACTCTGAAATTCAAAACCTTTCCCTGAGACGTGGAAAAGCCTTCATTGGATCCCACAGCATCCGCAAAAGATCTACCATGCTCCCTGAAATGATTACCCGAGGGAATAATGTCATCTAGGTCACCTTTTCTCGAGTTGTTGTGTTTAGTTTCTTCTTGAAGCCTTCCATTCCTCTTCATCCTCTGATCAGGAAAAGCTGCCCTAACAGCGCGTTGGAATCTGGGTATACTGGTATGTAACTTCTTGCCCTCTAGCCACAAGTTATCCATCTTAAAGACTAAACTTCTAACATCTTGTATGCCCTTGAATCGAACGAAACCATATTTTCTTCTAAATTTATCCCTTTTAACCGGAATAACGACCTTGTCAATCACACCGAAAACTTCAAGATGATTGAAGAGGTCCTTTGCCCTGAAGGAATCTAGGAACTCTGTGATATTGATCTTCGTATCCCACCTACTTATCTTTAACTCTGCTTCTTCTTGTTACCAGGATCCATTCTCCATCACCATGGTTTCTAGGATAGCCGACCATGTGAAAAAAAAGGTAAAGAGAAGGTACACAATTGCAAATGTTTATTCTAATTCAGAATCAAAACACTGTATCATACACGGGATATATATACAACAAGTGTTCAAGTTAAGCATAAAAAATTAGGCATATTTATTGACACTAATACTTAGTATTGGTTCTTTTTTAAAACATAGTCAAACAAATATTCATGTATGGGATAAATTCTTTGCACAAAAAAGTGATGTTCCATAAAAAAAGAGTTACGTTGATAAACTTGATTAATTTCTCCGGTATGTGCTATTGTTTGTGTAATATGTAATATCTCGAATATGTATTTGAATTTTTTATTTATTAATAATTCAATTATTGTGTGAATTATTATTATTATTATTATTATTATTATTATTATTATTATTATTATTAAGATGAGAATTATGACAATTTATTAGAAAAATTAGAATTTAAGTAGAGTTAGTGGAAGCACGTAGTTGAAAAAGTAAATATTGGTGGGCGGAAGTCAGAGGAATAAAAATCTGAATATTATTAAGAGGAATTAATAGAAATAAAGGGGATTAGCTATCAAAATTTTAATTAGAAAATAAAAAGAGAGATTAAAAGAGAAAAATACCAAGCAGGTGTTCTTTTGCAAGAAAATTGAGAAAAAATTCTAACATTCAAGTCTCTTTTTCTTCTCTAAAACTCAAAAAGAAAGTCTAATTCACCAAAAGGATCACATTAATGATTGTGCAAGTGAGGAATTCCCCCATTGTTAGGAGTTTTAGGAAGAAATTATGCACTAACAAGGTAAGGGGGAAGATTGTTCTATAACTACGGTATTTTGGTATTTAGGGTAGTGGGGTTTTCCTTAAATCCCGAATTGTATGAGTTTTCATGTGAACTCTCCATGAGATGATAATTCATAGACCCTAGGTTTTGAACCTTCTCTTATCACCAATTGTTTATTTAAATTGTAGAATTTTGATGTTGTTTTCCTTGAATCATGTGTTTTAATGTTGTTAGTATGTGTTGATTAAATAATGATGTATTGTCATGAATTGATAATGCTAAATTGGTGCATATATGATGTCCTACTGTATAATGTATTGTGATTTCGAGCCTATATATGTTGGTTATTGTGTTTCAACTGAGTTTATTGTGGTTATAGCTGTGAAAATTCAAATATATGCAGATGTAACCGGTTACACTCTGTGTGTAATTGCTTACCACATCTGGAAACAACCAAAATTATCAAACAGAATGCACATGTAGGTGATAGGTGTATGAGTTCTCCCACTTATAAATTCACAAGTCTCCATATTTCTAGCCAATGTGGGACTATTACCCATACTACTCACACTTGCTATACTCAACAGTAACCGGTTACAACCTGTTTGTAACTGGTTACATCCCTACCAAATTTCAAAAATACCAAACATAATGGTCATGTAACCGGTTAAATGATTTGTGTAATCGATCACATAAACCTATCTTATAATAAAAACTTTATGATATTTATACGTATGAATGATGATGTGAATAAAAATAATTGTGTAACATTGTGTAATGTTTTAGGACACGAGTCCAATATTTCGATGAGATGCTTATAATGAATTAAGTTGTGAATAAAGAATGATTGTGTGAATAACCCTAGGAAGTGAGTCTAGTGGTTGGTAAAATAATTGTGAAGTCCTAATGTGGCGATTATATTGAAGGTTCAATAGAACCAATGTGAAGCATAAATATGAAAGTGAATGTATGGTAAAACCTTGTTGAATTTCTAATGAGGAAATCAAGTTTAATGTGTTTCAATAAGGGTTGGAGGCTTGGATGGAATTCACGTTTGTTTAGTTCATTATGCATCATGGATATCGGAGTAGGTATCGTCTAGCGAGAATGTGTATATTACGACGTAGATCACATGTATTCCTAGGCATTCCATGTCTACGAAAATCTAGGAGATTGCCATAGTACGGGTGTAGCTCACATGCACTCTTAAAAATAGAATTTAGCGAAGGGTGTTGTAATGAGTATGTAGCTTGCATGTACTCTTTAAAGTTGCATGTCTACAAACATCTAAGAAAGTATTATAGTGCAAGACGTAGCTCATATATCCTCCTTAAATATTAGAACTCGGGAAAATAAACTCTGAGTTCAATGGTGGTACCACATGCTTTGGAGTAGAGGATAAGTGCATTTCATAAGCATTTATGTGTATATTGTGTAATGTTGAATGATTTTATGTAATGCGTTATGAATTATGTAAATGTTATATATTATGATTATGTTTCCCTTTGTTGTATTATACCATGTATATCATATAATATATTCTCACCCCTCTATTTCTATATTTCCAATGTGAATTTATCTGCATATTATTCTCACGTTGAGTCTGCGGAGTAGTCGTTTTGCAGTATCTTATAGAAGATGGTGAGAAAGACACTTTATTAGCTTTTATGCTTGTGTTTTGCTGAACCATTAAGTCAGCTAGTTGTTTTAATTTGTAACAAGGCTATGATATTGTAACATCGGGGTTAGGATTAATATTTTTCAATTATTATGTTGATGTTATGTTTTGATTAAACTACTAATTTATGAGAAATTTCCATGTTATCTATGTTAATGTGATGCCCTTTTTTATTTTACAATTACTTATTCTGCAACGTATATTATATTATAACTAGCATTCAAATGGGCACTCCCGTGCCCGTTTGTCTTTTTTTTACTGTGGTAATGCGTGTATTTTTTTGCGAGTTTTTGTGTGCACGTCAAATATAGAATAATATTATGTAGACACAATTATTATAATGAAAATTAAGATGATAAAATTCATTTTCAATATGCATTAGTATTCTAATATTTTCCTTTCTCACTCCCGTGTCCGTCTGTCTGCTTTTTTAGTTGCGTTAATGCTTGGAAATATTAATAGTGTCTTTTGCATAAATTTGATTTAATATAAACTATTTATATGATTAAACATGTGGTATTCAAAACTGTCTTTGAGGGTGTGCAAGGCGGGCTACCGCACATGACCTCAAATTTTTTAGGGGTAAACTATAGCTAAAGAGACCTCATAAAATATTTTTAAGATTTAAATATAATTAAATCGGGCCTTTATTTGTTTTGCCCTTGTTAAATCATGGTTATCCTACACAGAACCTCCAAAAACTTGAAACGACTATGATGGTATTTATTCAGAAACATGTGGACATATTAATAAGTTTGATTTAATATAAATAAGGCCGGCCCAAACAAATTAGAAATCCTATTTAATTTCGATAATATGACCCTTAATAAAACAAATAAAATAAAATAACAGGAATATTTCTCTTTAAAAAGTATATAACTATTTTATATACTTTTATATATAATAGCATGAAGAAAGTTAAACTAATAAATGAAAAATTATAACCATATAAATACTACATTATATTAGACATTTTTTAATAATAAATGGGCAATAGTTAGTGTTATGAATTGTACTATGTACCTCCGACTCCTTTTAATCCACTCAACTAGTTAAACAAGTCAAGTTAAACTAAATTAAATTAATCAAATATATTTTAAATGTAACAATTTAGTTTATTATTTATTTAATTACAATGACTTAATTAAAATAATCATAAATTTACTAAATATTTAATTTATTATTACAAAATATAATTTGAAGATTTCATTAAGAATAACCAAATCAGTTATAAAATAAAATAATATGAATCGGGGTAGTGTATAAAATAATAGTGTATAATATTTCATAAAAAATTGATTTACAAAATCAAGTAAATTTGTTAAATGTTTCATGATATTTGTCACTTGTTGATATATTACAGTGACTAATTGAAATAGTTTTATGCTAAGTATTAATTATTTCCATTGTTTCAAACCGACAACCATTATATTAAAATAATAGTGAGCCATCCTCTAACATGTTATATTATCCTCTGCACTATTGTACTATGTTACTTGGATGATAAAATTTCGGAGTTTTTTTATCGCATCCTATACACTTTTAGTACACTGTGTGGATTTCCACATATGCTCCCTGATTTCAGATATATATCGCCAGACGCACCCTATACATACGCAACCAAGGCCATTCTGAGATATGTCTTATACATTTCGGTTAGTTTATTTCGGAGATATATCTCCGCAGCAGTCTTAGGAAAATATTTTAATTGTCTAGTTCAGTGGATATTTCAGAGATATATCTCCGAAATAGTTTTAGGAAAACACTTTAAATATTCAGTTCATTGAATATTTTGGAGATGCATATCCGAAATTGTGGGCTGCAATTTGAATTTTTCTGTCACCTTTGCATGTCAGGTATTTTCGGAGATGCATCTCCGGAAATATTTGATATAGCTTCCAGCTGCATGATCAGTCCCCCATTATTACCATATTTAATTCTCAACATAATCCATCACCCTAAAAACCCTTTATTCTCAATCCATTTTTTCACTCAAAATCTCAATCCTTTTGATTCAACATATCAGTGGGAGAGCAAAAGTAGATAGAATTTCAGGTAAAGATTGTTCTTTTTCATCTACATTATTCACATTAATCATGAATTTTTTTTGAAAAAACTTACGTTGTGTCCGGAGATATATCTCCGGAAAGTGTATGAACTCGTCCGGAGATATATTTCTGGAATGTGTATCTATTCATTTTCCAGCCCTTCTGCGGCAGTTGATTATTAATGCTTTGTAATTGTTTTAATTGTTTCCAATAGATATGGTGCACCCCGATGTTTTCCCAAAACAAGTAGTTTCTTCGAACGATGTTTCTCCAATTGTTTAAGGGGTTGTTGTGAAGGCGGTAGATGTTGGGAACGACTCTAATAACAAACAAGAGTTTGAAAATCGTGATAAAATGCTTGAATGAATTTGCATGGAGGCATCTAGACTTGGATTTGGTATGGTTATCAGAAGGTCCGATAATGGCTCGAATAGAAGATGCGCCTTTGTGACAATATTGTGCGAAAAAAGTGGGAGATATCGAACTCCTCTCCGGAATCTTAAAAGACACAACACAGGTAATAGAAAATGTGAGTGTCCGTTTAAGGTTCGTGGTTACATGTTGGCTAACAAAAATTGGAGATTTAATGTGATATGTGGTTTGCATAACCATGATTTGTGTTTGAAATTAGTCGGTCATCCTAGTGTATATCGGCTAGAGCCGGAAGAGAATGAATGCATTAGTGACATGAACTTGAATCTTGTTCAACCGAAAAATATACTTGCAACATTTAAACGGAAGTAACCCAACAATATATCAAATATCAAGCAAGTGTATAACATTCGTTACCTCACTAACAAGGCGATTAGGGAGGATAGAATTGAGATGGAAAAACTGTTGAAACTGTTGGACAATAACAGTTACGTGTCCAGTACAGAACATGCGATGATGGAGTTATCGTTAGAGATATTTCTTGGACTCATCTTGATTCTATAAATTTGTTCAATACATTTTCGACAGTGCTCATACTTGATTCAACATACAAGACCAACAAGTATAGACTTCCATTATTTGAGATGGTTGGTGTTACCTCAAGTGAGAAGACATATTCTGCTGGTTTTACATTTCTTGAGTGTGAAAAAGAGGACAATTTTACTTGGGGCATTAGAGGTGTGTCGGTCACTTTTGAAGGATCATTGTGAGATGCCTAAAGCAATCGTTACCGGCCGCGATACCGCATTTATGAATTCGGTTGCTAAGGTGTTTCCTTCTTCTTATGCATTACTTTTTAAGTATCACATAACAAAGAATGTGAGAAGTCGGGTAAAACCTGCGGCAGGGACGAAACCAATAGAGTTCGAAGGCGGAAAATTGGTGAAGGAGGGTGTGATTGTGGAAAAAATTATGGATGCATGGAATTGTATAATAAATTCTTCCACAAAAGAACTATATGCCGATTCCGTTATTCATTTCCAGAAAGTGTGTGAAAAGTATCAAAATTTGTTAAAATATGTTGAAAGCACCATTCTTGATCAGGTGAAGAAGAAGATAGTTTATGCAGGGACTGATAATGTTAGACACCTTGGAAATAAAACTACTAACAGAGTTGAGTCGACCTATGCTACTTTGAAAAATTAGTTGGGAAATAGAAAAGCGGATTTGTGTTGACACTGAACATCGTGAACCACATGATTTAAAACTAGTTGGGAAATAACATTTGGTCGCAGCATCACGGTTTTGGAACACTAATTTAAAGACAACGCTTTATAGTCTCATTTGGTCGGCAACATTTCTCGGGCGGGTTTGAACTATATTTTTCACGAGGCTAAACGAGTTGATAATGTAGGCTCTGATAACGCAAAGTGTGGTTGCACTATTGTGAAAACATATGGTCTCCCGTGTGCTTGTACTCTTTCAAAAAAGGTGAAACTTAGTGAACCATTAAGAATGAACAAGGTTTGCTCTCATTGGAAGAGACGTAGGTTCGATGATGATGGATGCATGGATGACGGGTGTCGCTCCCGAAAGATTCGCATCCAACGGTACAAACGGGAAAGTGGCGTAGAAAACACAGAGTCGTCAGCAATGTGTATTTATCCTGAGAGAGGGAAAGGAAACACTGCATAAACCTGAAGAGAAAGGGGGAAAGACATGGTCATTACAACTATAGTCCGGGTTCGGGAGTCGGTTATGTGAGGGGAAGGTGTTAGCACCCCACGCATCCATCGTACTCGATGGGATCCACGCTTGTTGTCTAAACGGAGGGTGAGCTGTCCTACTATCTATGGCTGAACAAAAGAAAACGGGGATGGGGGTGACTAAGACAGACTCGGTAGGACATATTTGATGCCCTAGGCCTACATACTCCCTCAGTGCAATGGGAAATTCAGAGTCAACGTAGTTCGGGAACTGTGGGGGAAGGTTGCTCGCCAAGACAATCACTGTCTTGTGCCTACATATCCTCAATCGGACGAGAGAGAGGAATCAGAGCTAATGTAGTTCGTGGATACGACCACGAATGGGTAAGTGTTTTTTACGTGAGCGACGAGCTCTTTTCTGAAAATGAAGTTTGAGACCCAACAAATCCCGAAGGATAAAAAAGATTTGAATTTGTTTTGTGTTTTTTAGACAGAAGTGTTTTTTAAGTTAGTTCATAACTTACATTGCACCAAAGTCTTGGGCACAAGGACGAATACTT
Source organism: Lathyrus tuberosus (assembly GCA_022829125.1). Taxonomy (NCBI): domain Eukaryota; kingdom Viridiplantae; phylum Streptophyta; class Magnoliopsida; order Fabales; family Fabaceae; genus Lathyrus; species Lathyrus tuberosus. Next base: position 20,096,134 of record JALAZF010000050.1, read on the forward strand.
AACGAATCGTCCCAAGACAGAACGCCCACTAAGCACTCTAGAAAGATGAGAGGAAGCCCCTCATTTTTCATTCCGCACGCTTAAGGCTCGTGCGCAATACACTTTATATTTATTAAGTGTTTTCAAGAAGTTTTGAGATGAGAAGAGAGAAGACCCAAAGGAAACTCTAAAGGGAAACTAAGAGTCCTAATGTTATCATGCATGGATGACCTATGGTTAGTGAGGTTTAGGAGAGACGACTACCTAAAACCTAATGCTAATCCTACTCCAAGCTTAATCAAAAATTAAGTTGGACTAGGTAGCTCTAAAGGGAGAGAATCCAAGACTTAGACAAGTCTTGAGATTCATGGGAGGAAGAGAGTGCAAGATAAGAATGAGAAAGAGAAGGATGAGATAAGAAACGAGATAGGACAACAAGCACATCATATCAAGTACATCCAACTCACATCAATAAACAAGTCTCAAAGATCATGCAAAAATAACTCAAGTAAGCATGCAAAGGTAATCATGAAATAATGCAGGCATACTTATATGAGATGTACAATTAAGCACCAATGAACTTCATATCAAGATGAAATGAGAAAAATAAGATAAAGATGAAAACAAGTCAGAACCAAGATCATACCATCATCAACAATTCTCATGTGCAAAAGAAGATCAAAACATGAAACAATATGCACCAAAGAAAGTCCACAAAATGAAACTCAAAGTCCAAACACTTAGCACATGTCAAACATGATTCATAAATTGCAAAAATAAGTCTCAAAGGACCTCAACCAGGTGTAAACATCATACAAAAATTTCATGCAAAGAATCATAAAGAAATTCAATCAATTAGGCATGGCAAATCAATTAGGGTTAAGAGATGTCATATGATGATCATGCATAATTCACTTAAGCACAAATAATCAAATATATATCAAATGACATTTAAAAAATCTGAAATCAGATCCCAAATGACCTAAGTCAGAGACTAACAACATGTCAAAAGATCACACAAAATTCAAAGTTTAAGTACCTCAAACAATTAGGCAAATATCACATAGGAACCATGAATCAATATGCAAAGGAGAGGCACTAAAATGCAATATGAAAAAGTTTTAAAAATGAAACAAAAATATTTTTAGGAACCTCAACATGTCCTCTAACATGTGTAAAAGGAATGGGATGCAAATCATATACCAATGATGAGAACAAAAATCCACAAGGCAATGTGTGCACAATTGAAGCCATTCACAAAGAAATTTAAAAAACAATTAATTCAGAGGCACAAAATAAAATAAAAATAGAAAATAAAATTTTCCAAAATTTTATAAAATGCCAAAGATGATCGATGATTTTTTTCATAATTTTTTTATGCTTAAAACTATTTTTAAAAGTTAAAAAGCAAAATGCAACAATTAAATAAAATAAAATGAAAATAAAACAGCCAGGGGTGCATACAAAGCAAATTACACATTGAAAATAATCAAATGGGCTCAAGGAGGGGTGGGAAAAGCAAGCCCAGTCCAAATGAATAATCAGCGTATACCAAACAAAAAAACAAGGACCCAGTCAACTCACACCAGCCACAAGATTAATCTCACGCATGATATCAAGTCAACAAACCACACAGTAATCAAGATCAACGCTCAGGATCAAAAGTACACGGTAGCAACAGTATACGCACGCACATCCAATCATCAGAAATTAAAATAAAAACACTTGAAGGGCACATGATATTTTAATGTGTTGGCACAACATAAATCATCAGATCAAATCAACGTTCCAGATCAAATTAACAAAATCAAAGATATGCAAGATGTGTGGCCAGATTTGAGTGTGCACAATAGGAAGCATGGATCAACAACACACGAACAATAAAATAAAAGAATATTTAAATGACGTGGCTACACATGGACCATCAGAGTTGGACCACCAACGGTCCAGATTTCATCTCCTACCTCCATCCCTCAGTCCACCTGAAAAATAACCAGGTGCCGGAACCCTAGCTCCGGTCACCTTCTCCGGCGAGCACCAAACTAAAATTTTCCAGAAATTGCAAAAACGTACATCATTCCACTCAGAATTCAACAAGGATTTAGAATATGCAATTTATTTCACCAGATCATTAACGTACAAAGCAAATCGAAGAGATAAAGTTTAGATCTAAAAACTTCAGATCTACAATACAGCCATGATACACGTCCAAAATCACATCTAAACATATCAGCATGATCAGCAACTCATGAGGAACACAATGCACACCATAAAATCAAGTTACATGATGATGAATTTCACACTAACCTGAGAATTGCAGAGCTTAAAATACACCAAGAAAACCCTCTGGAAGCTGCAGATCTACTCCTTAGAACCTCTAATTGCAAAATAAATGCAATTAGAGCTTGGAACCGTGCTAGATCTTGAGGTTTGAACTTGAACTTTCCAAAACTGAATCTGATAAAAACTCACTCTCAGCTTCAATCAACGGTTGATTCTTGCTCTATTTACTTCACTGATCAAGAATGTGAAATAAAATCTCAAAGAAACTCCAAGGAGAGTGAGTTTCGAAGAGAGAAAGAGTGAGAGCAAAAATTGGAATTCTGAGCAAATGAGAGTGCATGAGGGTGAAATGAATGTGTGATCCTCTTTATATAGACTTGGTTAGGCCTCTGAGCATGATTAGGGTTTTGTTAATCCCTTGATTAAGGCTACCCAAAGTAAATTGCAAAAATGCAAGTTGTGATGCACCCACTAATCCACACGTGCATGGGTCAGGAAATCAGCATGATTCACTCACATTTCACTTGCTGATCACAATGGAATTGAAATTGGGCCTTGTGGTTGATTGATTTGTGAGTTTTGATCCATCTTGCAAAAATGCATTATGCGAAATAAGTGAGGTATATGGCATGAAACGAATTGATTCAAAGGTCAAAAGTGGTCCTCATGAAGTGTACTTGGATATGGAAATATGACTTGAAGCAATAGAATCAATTACAAGTCATTTTGAACCAAAATACCAGAGGTGGAAAAAATGAGTACATGTGAAAACCTTAAAAACACCTTGCCTTCTCTTGATCATAACTTGAGAACAACAAATGATATGGAGACAATCTAGTACTTTTTGGAAATGGGAGAGAAAGATCTTCAACTTTCATGTTTGAGGAAAATTCATTTGAAAATTCTTTGATGATGAAAAGTCAAGTTGAATGTGGTTAGAAAAGTTGCCAAAAATGGAAAGTTTCAAATTATAGGTCATTTCCATATTTAGTAACTTTTGCACAAACTCTTGATTCTTGATGAGTGACATGAATCTTGACATTTGAGGACCATATGAGGGCATAAGACCTTAAAAATCATGAAGAGGACCTCAAAATTCCATGGTTGACTTTCCTCCTTACAGTTGACTTTTGCTTACTTCACAAGTAACTGATCTCCTGGACATCTTCCACAAGGAACCACTAGCCAAGCCTTCCTCTATGAGTGTTTGTAAGCATATGGAACCCATGAGAGCATGCTTAAATCCTCAAAGCCCTTCAAGAAGTCCTTTGAACCAAAACCCTAATTTGGTCCCTCTGGTTAGGAGGGAAAGATTCACTTGAAATCCTTTGCCAATCTTGATCTTATGAAGATATGATGACCTCTCAAACCACCTTGAGGCTTGAGACTCCTTTGAGATGAACCAATTACCTTGATCCCATGCTAAGAATCAATGCTATGCATAAATGCTAATGCAAGAAATGCAAAGAAACATAAGCCAGTCAGTTAAAAATAAGAAGGCAAATTTTGGGGTGTTACAGCTGCCCCTATTCAATCAACTTGGTCCTGAAGGTATGATACCAACGACTGTTATGTGTTCAAAGGATTCATGGAGATTGAATACCAAAAGAAACCTGAAATTTGCAATCCCCAAAGGAGAGACGACTCCACTGGGGAACAAGCAATAAATAATGCATTGTCATAACACGTACGAGTGTTGGAAACCAATACAAACAATGTATTGAAATGTCTTGAAATAAACACAAACGAGTGTTAGCCATGCTAGGGATAAACACGGACGGGTGTCAAGGAATCAAAGATATCAGATACGGACAGGTATCGAAAAGGTACACGGACGGGTGTAAAAAGGTTCAATACGGACAGGTATCGAAAAGATACACGGACGGGTGTAAAAGGATTCAATACGGATGGGTATCGAAAAGATACACGGATGGGTGTAAAAGGATTCAATATGGACGGGTATCGAAAAGATACATGGACGGGTGTAAAAAGGTTCAATACGGACGAGTATCGAAAAGGTACACGGACGGGTGTAAAGGGTTTCAATACGGACGGGTATCGAAAAGGTACACGGACGGGTGTAAAAAGGTTCAATATGGACGAGTATCAAAAAGATACACGGACGGGTGTAAAGAGGGTTCAATACGGATGGGTATCGAAAACATACACGGATGGGTGTAAAAAGGTTTAAATACGGACGGGTATCGAAAAGGTACACGGACGGGTGTAAAAAGGGTTCAATACGGACGGATATCGAAAAGGTACACGGACGGGTGTAAAGAGTTCAATACAGACGGGTATCGAAAAGGTACACAGATGGGTGTAAAGAGTTCAATACGGACAGGTATCGAAAAGGTACACGGACGAGTGTAAAAAGGTTCAATACGGATGGGTATCGAAAAGGTACACGGACGGGTGTAAAAAGGGTTCAATACGGACGGGTATCGAAAAGGTACACGGACGGGTGTATAAAGACTCTACTGGGGATTAATCTCGCTGGGGATTGGAATGCAACACGGACGGGTGTCTAGAAAAACAGTATTGGGTAAAGGTCATGAAAACACGGACGGGTGCCGAAGGAAACACGGACGAGTGTCAAAAGGTCAATGCGGACGGGTATTGAAACAAAAAGGTTCAAACACGGATGGGTGCCGAAGGAAACACGGACGAGTGTCTGACGGTAAAAACCTTGAGGGGATAAACCAAAGGACCACCTGGACGAAGGGGTGAAAATGAAATCATGGATTAACGATCCTAGCAAACAACTTTGCAAGGGAATGTCAAATATTTCTTTGAATGACTAAACCCAACACTTGTGGAATAAAGTCGAATGATATTCTCCTGAAATCCGGCTTTCCTGACGAAGGAAAACTCAAACCTGGCTCATGCTTCGGATGCATATGTTTGAATTTTGCCGTAATGCTCCACACGAAGTGGAAATGCTACGCATTTAGGAGGATGCCATGCAAAAATGCTTATGCAATGCAAAAAGGTCGTCTCAGCGAAATAAACACTGAGAACAGAAGCAGCTCCACCGAGGACGACAACCTATATTGTCATCAAACCAGAGAAACCCTGTTGAGGAATACTTCACCCTCCTGGGGAAGATCATAATCACCAATTCTGCTGGAGATGGACGAAACTCCGAGAGAATACCCACTCTGTTGGGGATAGAAATGAATACTGAAGATGGAAACTCCTCCGCCGGGGAATATCAAGATCAACAATTCTGCTGGAGGTGGACGAAACTCTGAGAGAATACCCACTCAGCCAGGGAATATCAAGATCAACAATTCTGCTGAAGAAGGACGAAACTCCGAGAGAATACCCACTCAGCTGGGGAGGGAGATGAATACTGAAGATGGAAACTCCTCCGCCGGGGATCACCAAATACTTCAGATCTTGGATTTAACGCCTGCCAAAAACGATTGGACTTAAGACCTGCAGGGGATACTAATCACCACCAGACTCTGCTTGGGGATATGAGCACCTTTATTCTGCTGAAGAGTACTGATCATCATCGGCACATCTGCTTGGAAAATAGTGGTTGTCAACATCCACTCTGCTAGGGGATAGACACATGTTTCCTGACTAGCTGAGGAAAAAACGACTGCCCCATATTCTGTGGGGAAACACCATCTTTGACCAAAGAAGATGCTCCATCAATCTCTTGTAGGAGAGGCTGCAAAAATAACAATTTATGGCTACCTACTGAGGAAAGATGAGCCAAATCACAACTCTGGCTAGGGGTAAACCTCTTACATCCTGCCGAGGGGGATGATCCTCAACGTCTCCGCTTGGGGAATTACTTCTTTATACTCTGTTGAGGAAGACGATCCTCGATACTCTGATGGGGAAGAGTAATAAACTACTGAGGACGATCAGACTTCAAAGTTGGAGAGAGCAGCTCTACTGGGGAGGTGCACCTGTCATCCTGCAAAACCAACAGAAAGGTCTACGTGCAAAAATGATTACTTTGATTATCATCATAGTGACTGACGCCTAAGCAATTGCCACCGTTTTCCAACTTGTTTCATAAAGCTCAACATTTTAGCATGTAATGTTTATAAAAAATATCGGACATTTTCACAAACAAAACAGGTAAAACGAAAAACAAGAGCTCTTTGACTGAAATGCAAACTTTATTGAATGATCGGCCTGTAAATAGGCATTTACATTTGGAAGCAATTCTTGAAAAGAGGTAATTGCGCAAAAAGCAAAAGAAAATACACATGTTGGCAATGTGGGAACAGACATCCACCATGACTCGACTCAGCTATAACCCATATGACTTGTTTATCCACAGATACTTTGGCCTTTGAAGATGACTGACTGGACTGATTCCTTTCCTTCTAATTTTCCAAGTGTGAATAGTGATCACAGATCGAACACGGATCGTAGTCTTTGCTTTTAAATCCCTAACTTTTGCCTGGATCGCCCTTTTCAGGTTTTCAATCCACCGGGATACCCATTTTTGCCAAAGTTGCTTTTTCAGGTTTTCAACCTTGCGGGTTTATTTCTTGTCTTTTTATCCCTAATTTTTTCCCGAACCTTTTCTTTTTAGGGTTCGCCAGGATGCCCCATTTTTGCCTGAACCTTCTTTTTATGTTCAGCGGGTCTCTTTTATGCAGAGTATTTTTTGCCTACATCCGTGTTCACAGGGGACGTAAAATCTTCGCCATCCATAGTTGAGAGTAATAAGGCTCCACCAGAGAAAACCTGTCTTACTACATATGGCCCTTCGTAATTCGGGGTCCACTTGCCTCTGTGATCTGTTTGAGGAGGAGTGATCCTTTTCAGAACTAATTCACCAGCCCGAAAACACCGAGGACGCACTGTCTGATCAAATGCTTTCTTCATCCTGCTCTGATACAACCGACCATACACAATGGCTTTCAATCTCTTCTCTTCAATGAGGTTCAGTTCATTCAGCCGGGAACGCACCCATTCAGCTTCATCAAGCTTCACGTCTGTCAGATTTCTCAAAGAAGGAATCTCAACTTCTAATGACAGAACTGCTTCCATACCATACACCAGTGAGAAAGGGGTTGCCCTAATTGATGTGCGTACCGAAGTATGATATCCGTGTAAAGCGTAAGGAAACATCTCATGCCAGTCCTTGTACGTCACTACCATCTTCTACACAATCTTCTTTATGTTCTTATTAGCCGCTTCAACAGCCCATTCATCTTCGGGCGATAGGGAGAAGAATTGTGGTGTTCAATTTTATAGCTCTGGCATAGCTCCTTCATAATCTTGTTGTTCAGATTTGAACCATCATCAGTAATGATTCTCTCCGGGACTCCATACCGGCAGATGATGTCCTTCTTAATAAATCGGGCCACCACTTGTCTGGTGACGTTGGCATACGATGCTGCTTCCACCCACTTCGTGAAATAATCAATAGCCACAGGATAAAACGATGTCCATTCGAAGCAGTCGGCTCAATCTTCCCAATCTTGTCAATGCCCCACATGGCAAAAGGCCAAGGTGATGACAAAACATTCAGAGGAGTAGGCGGTACGTGCACCTTATCAGCATAAATCTGGCATTTATGACATTTCTGGGCGTATTTAAAACAATCAGACTCCATAGTCATCCAATAATACCCCGCTCTTAACAATTTTCTTGCCATAGTATGCCCATTGGCATGAGTACCAAAGGAACCTTCGTGAACCTCTTCCATTAACAAGCCTGCCTCGTGTTCATCAACACAATGTAGCAAGACCATGTCAAAGTTTCTCTTGTATAACACATCGTCTTTGTTCAAAAAGAAGTTTCCTGATAACCTCCTCAATGTCTTTTTATCCCTGGAAGATGCCCCAGCTGGGTATTCCTGACTCTTCAAAAAGACTTTGATGTCATGATACCAAGGCTTTCCATCTGATACCCCTTCAACTGCAAATACAAAAGCAGGTCTGTCTAAGCGCATGATTCTGATTGAAGAAGTTTCATTCCAATGATTCACTTGATACATCGATGACAACGTTGCCAACGCATCAGCCATCTGATTCTCTATTCGGGGAATGTGATGAAAGTCCACTCTGTCAAAGAAAGGTAACAACCTTCTGGCATAGTTGTTATATGGAACAAGATTCGCTTGACGAGTCTCCCATTCACCTGTAATCTGATTAACCCCCAACGCAGAATCACCATAAACATTGAGGCTCTTGATTCTCAAATCAATTGCTTCTTCTAACCCCATGATGCATGCTTCATACTCTGCCTCATTGTTGGTGCATACGAATGTCAATCGGGTAGTGAAGGGTATATGAGAACCCTTTGGAGTCGTAATGACTGTCCCGATTCCGTTACCATATAAATTAACAGCTCCGTTAAAAACCAACTTCCACTGAGATCCAATCTCAGGTCCCTCATCAGGCAAAGGTTCTTCATAATCCTTCATCTTCAGATACATGATATGCTCATCTGGAAATTCAAACTTCATCAGTTGATAATCCTCAATTGGCTGTTCGGCAAGATATTCTGACAAAACACTTCCCTTAATGGCTTTTTGGGAAACACACTGAATATCGTATTCTGTCAAAACCATCTGCCAACGGGCTATTCTCCCCGACAGTGCTTGCTTCTCAAACACATACTTGATCGGATCCATCTTCGAAATCAATAGGGTTTTGTGGTTTAACATATACTGCCTCAAACGCTTAGCAGCCCAAGCGAGTGCACAACATGTTTTCTCCAGCATCGAGTACCTTGACTCGCAATCAGTAAACTTTTTACTCAAGTAGTAGATGGCGTGCTCCTTTCTACCTGACTCGTCTTGTTGACCGAGCACACAACCCATTGAATTCTCAAGAACCGTGAGATACATAGTCAAAGGCCTTCCCGGCACTGGCGGCATAAGGACCGGAGGTTCCTGCAAGTATTCTTTTATCTTTTCAAATGCCTTTTGACAATTTTCATTCCACCTGACCGCTTGATCTTTTCTTAACAACTTGAAGATTGGTTCACACGTGGCTGTGAGATGCGAGATGAACCTAGCAATGTAGTTTAATCTCCCCAAGAAACCACGAACCTCTTTTTCTGTTTTCGGCACAGGCATTTCTTGTATGGCTTTTACCTTTGCAGGATCAACCTCGATACCTTTTTCACTAACAATAAACCCCAGCAATTTTCCTGATCTCACCCCAAAGGTGCATTTGTTTGGATTCAACCTCAGTCTGAATTTCCTCAATCTTTCAAATAGATTTTGAAAATTCACCAGATGTTCTTCCTCCGTCTGTGACTTCGCAATTATGTCATCAACATAGACCTCAATCTCTTTGTGAATCATATCATGAAAGAGAGTCACCATCACCCGCTGATAGGTTGCCCCTGCATTCTTCAATCCAAAGGGCATCACCTTGTAGCAAAAAGTTCCCCACGGTGCTATGAATGTTGTTTTCTCCATGTCCTCTGGGGCCATCTTGATTTAGTTATACCCAGAGAAACCATCCATGAAGGAAAACACCGAATACTGAGCAGTATTGTCAACTAACACGTCAATGCGAGGGAGCGGGAAATCGTCCTTTGGGCTTGCTCTGTTCAAATCCCTGTAATCAACACACATCCTGACCTTCCCATCTTTCTTAAGTACAAGCACGATGTTAGCAACCCATGGAGGATAATTTGTCATGGCAAGAAAACCGGCATCTAGCTGTTTCTGAACCTCTTCCTTGATTTTGACAGACATCTCTAGTTTAGTTCTTCTCAACTTTTGTTTGACCAGAGCACAACCTTCTTTAAGTGGTAGCCGGTGTACAAAAATATCAGTATCGAGCCCAGGCATGTCTTGGTAAGACCAGGCGAAGATGTCCACATACTCACAGAGCATTTCAATCAATCTTCCCTTGACACTGTCTTCCAATGCAGCTCCTATCCTTACTTCTTTTCTGGCGTCCTCGGTTCCCAGAGTCACAATCTCAATTTCCTCCTGATGAGGTAAGATGACCCTCTCCTCTTGCTTCAATAATCTAGCCAACTCTTCGGCCAGTTCACAATCTTCGTCAGTCTCTTCTTCAGCCTGATAGATTGGATTGTCAAAGTCATACCGAGCTATAGCTGAGTCATGATCGGTGTCATCTGAACAAAAAGACCTGCATGATTGATGAGGTATGTCTTATTATGTATGCAACAAAAGAAACACATTTCCATTTTGATGTGGGTTTTTAATGCATAAAAATAAAAACAGAAAGACAGAGATCAAAATATTTGAGTGTGAAAAGTCCTTTATTGATGATAAAGCAAAACATGCAACAGTTAAAAGCCCTACAAATAAAATCACTATGTCTTGGGCAGAACGCAGGATTATCATAATAGGAAAACAAAGCAATTACTCGAAGCTAGTAACTTGAATGACTTTTTCAGAAGACCAGTTGCACAGACTTTCTCCAGGGACGCAAGGGCGGATCCAGCTATCCATGTCACAATCACTAGCCCCTTCTTCCTCAATGGCATTAACCTTGTCGAAGAAAACACCGACACTGGTGAAACGGACTGGGCCATAGAATTTGGGAGGATCCCTGGCTTTCCTGGGTGGCTTGTATCCCAATCCATAGGTATCCCTCTTCTCCTGAACTTCAACCACTTGGCCCCACCTCTGTGAGCTACCAGCTTCAACCACAGCTTTAGCATCTTTAAACGAAGACATAGAAACCTCAGGTTGATATGCCCCTGCAGGCTGCTCTATAGCTTCAGACTGGACAACCTCTTCAGAAACCTTCACTTTCTCAAACCCCTGACACAAAGTCTCATGGATTTCACCATCCACTTCCACGTACTTAAAAGTTGACAGCTGACTAATCATTATGTCTTCTTCTCCGCACACTATCACTACGTGACCATCAACCATGTATTTCAGCTTTTGATGCAAAGTGGAGGTTACAACGCCTGCACCATGGATCCAAGGACGACCCCAACAAACAGCTGTATGCTGGCTGAATATCCATTATATAAAATGTTGTATCAAAGATTTTCGGCCCAACCTTGATCGGAAGAACAATCTCACCAAAGACAGATCTCTTCGAGCCATCAAAAGCTCGCACCACCAAGTCACTGGGTGTACAAATAAGTCCCCTGGTATCTAACTTCATTAATGCTTTCTTTGGCAATACATTCAACGATGATCCAGTATCAACCAACACATGCGACATCAGTGAACCATGACACTCAATCGAAATATGCAGGGCATTGTTATGATTCCTTCCAGCAGGAGTCAAATCAAGATCTATGAAACCTAAGCCATTACCCGCATTCACGTGCGCCACAACCCCTTCCAGCTGGTTAACAGAAATCTCTTGAGGAACATAGGCCGCATTCAAAACTTTCAGAAGAGCATTCTTATGGGCTTCAGAGCATAACAACAATGACAGAATGGAAATCTTCGACGGGGTTTGATGTAACTGGTCCATAATTTTGTAATCACTTTTTCGGATGAGTCTCATAAACTCCTCAACATTTTCAGAAAAAGCATCATCAACCGGCTTTACTGTAGAATCCACAATCCCTGGAGTCTGAACAGAACCGTCCATTACCTATTTTCCCTTATCTTGACTTGAAGTACTGGGTTGATCATTAACAGGAGTAAGCACTCTACCACTTCTTGTTATAGCATCAACTTCACCCTTAACCTCGGGATTAGAACTCACTGATGAAGTAGCCATTAATTCCTGCTTTTATCCATTGACAAATACCTCGACGCCATAATTCTAGGGAATAGCCTTAGAACTTTCATACAGAATGGATCCAGCCCTTGTGATAACAACCAGAGGTGGCCTTACCGGACCTGAAATAGTAATCGTTTTGAAAGGAATAGTGATAGTAGCAACCTTCTCACCAACAACCTCTTCTTGTTGATTACACCGATCAAACTGTAAACAACCCTCATTAATCATATTCTGGATACCCATCTTCAGCGAATCACAACCATTATCCTTTGTCAAACAATTTAAACAGTTCTCATCACAACCCGAAAAGACGCCACCCTTCAATAGCCTGTTTTTAATCACAGCCAGCGGAGTCTTCAACTCCTCAACATCCATGATCAAATTCAAAGCTTCACATTCCTCAATTACCGCATTCACCCTTGGCCCATTGTGATCAGGCATCAGCTTTTGAATAACATTGGCCCAACATTCGAGAAATTGATAGCCTTGGAGTTTACAAGGTCTTGCACCTTGTGATGAAACGCCCTACATTCTCCACAGTGTGCCCTAGAGCACCAGAGTGAAAATTGCAGTGTGCGTTAGCATCGTAGCCTCGTGGGAGTTCCCCTGTTGGTGGAGCCAGGGTACAGAGCTCAACTAGACGCAACTGCAGTAAATGTTGCAACAACTGTGCATACAACATCGGTGGTTGTTCAAAATGCCTCTCAACATTTCTTTGTCTATTCTGATACTGGCCCTGCTGCCTGTTCTGATTAGCATTATTCCTCTGTTGCTGTGGTGGAGGTAACGTTACTGGGATAGTTACCGATGTTACTTGTTGATTATTGTTTTGGCGCTGTTTCCCTTTCCCCTGTGAGATGATACAGCATTGGCCTCTCCTTTCTTCTTATAACCATCAAAAGGCTTCTTTCCATGTCCGGAAGACGATCCGTCACCACTAGAAACTTTTCCAGCCTTAATTTTAACCTCTACCTTCTGTCCGATCACAATCACATCTGCAAACTTGCCTAGTGAACAAGGCAATAGCTTCTCATAAAAGTGCTTAGGCAGTGCGTCCATGAACAAATCCAACATCTCTTTTTCCAGCATTGGTGGTTATACTGTAGCCGCCAATTCACGCCACCTTTGCGCGTATTCTTTGAAACTTTCATCATTTTTCTGGGACATGCTCAACAGCTGAGTTATGTTGGGAGCCATGTCTGTGTTGTACTGGTAATGCTTGATAAAAGCTGCAGCTAGCTCTCTCCAAGTACGAACATCTCTACTTTCCAGTGCCATATACCATTCCAAAGACGCGTCGGACAGGCTGTCTTGGAAAAAGTGCATCATTAGCTTCTCATCCTTGGCATGGGCAGCCATCTTCCTGGTATAAGCCTTTACATAAGTTCTCGGGCAAGTAGAACCATTATACTTCTCCAGTGTAGGAATCTGAATCTTGTGCGGAATAACAATATCAGGGACCAACCCTAGGTAGTCCAAATCTATTCCCAGATCATCCTATTTCACAACCCCTTTCAGTTGCGCCTCAATTAAACGGATCCTCTCATCACTGACCACGGGAAGACTAGCGTCCAAGCTTCTGACTGAAAAAACATCATCCTGTTGATCATCAAAATGATGGCCATGGATAGCTCGAACAGTGCTTCCTTCTCCAACCACTGAAGGAATCCCACCCTGTCCACCAGCGCCAGGAATAGGAATGTTGATACCAGCACCACCTCCGCCCGGAGGAATAACATGATTAAGAAGACCACCGTGTAAGATACCATTTTCATCAACCTGCGACACCAAAGGCTGACCTAGAGTTCTGAATTCATTCTGACTCTGCACCACACCCTGCATCATCTTCATGAATTGATCGATGTGAGCTACATAGCTGCCATGCCTGCCTGAACTTTGTCCATCACTCTGCTTTGATTAAGTTTGGTAGAATATCAATGAGTTGGCTGATCAATCCTGACTGTCAAAAAGAGAGAGCATAAGAAAACCAGAGAATCCAAGATAACCTGCTATGCAAAAATGAGATGATTATGCAAATGCAAATGCAAACATGTATGAACATTATCAAGGCGATCTATCCCTTGATTCCAGTTTTAACAACAGAAGAGAACTGAATTCCTGATCATTAAAGAGAATAAGCATCTGTTACAACACCAGTCTGAATAAGCATAAACAAAGACCCCAACCAACAAGCCTGGCGGTGATCCCAGAAACACAAAGAAAACAACAGCAAGGAAACTAAGGCATATCATCAAGACTCAGCCATGCTAGAATTCCCCATTCGTCATTCTTTTTGCACCAATCCTGCACTTCCTTGAGAAGCTTCTTAGTATTAGGATGCTCTGGTCTCTGAATCAACTCTTGAATCAAAAGATCCCTCCTGTGCAAGATCCCTGTTAAATAACGACTATGCAATTCCCAATCATCTTCTCCAGAAGCTCCACCTGAACTTGGACCTTCGCTTCTGGCTCTTTTCACCTCGACTTGGATCTTCAGCTGTTCCATATCTGCCATGGCTTCCTTGAGCTTTTCCTCAATTGCTCTCCTCTCAAACATCCCTGATAAAATATCCTTATCCTTTTTCAGAAGCTTTGTCTTCAAACCTTCAATCTGCTCCAGATACTTGTCCTCCTTCAACCTGTTGGCAGTAATTGTTGTATTTCGACGGTCATGGAATTTGTGAATTCTTGACATAGCATAAGCCAACTCTTTCTTTTTGGACGAAAGGACCTTGCTAACACTTTTCGGCGCTTGAGCCACTTTCTCTCTGGTTGTGGCTTCTTTAGACAATTCTTTCTCCTTCACAGCCAAAAGTTCTAATTTCAACCTGACAACATAGATAGCTTCGCCTTTTTAATGCTTCAACTGACCAACCTCTCTTCCTAGCTCATGATTCTCCTCTCGGAGTTTCTCCTTCTCAGCCCATAACTTATCATACTTCTCTATATCAACAGTCGTGGGAGCCTCGATCACCAAAGGATACAAAGGTGGTTCCACCGGGACAGGAAGAAGCTCCTCTTCTGCTCTTTTCTTAATCCACTCTTCATAGGAAGGAAGAGCCCGGTTATTACATTTCCCGAATGAAGTTTTTTCCTTCTTGGTCACCTGCTTCCAAGCATTCACAATCTTCCTTATCATCTCTTGATCCCCAGTACCATTGAAGAATAAGGACTCTCTGATATCTCGCTCTTCAGGTGGACCTCTCAAAGGATAACCAAACTGCCTGATAATAAGGGAAGGATTATAGTTAATTCCACCTTTTCTCCCTATCAATGGTACATTACGGAATTCTCCGCACTTGCAAATAATCTCCATCCCTAGCAAGTCATGGTTGAACCAAACAATGTTGTCAGCAGTCAAGCCCATTAACCTCTTTGACCACTTCAGAGAATCTCTCGTATCAACAAAAGCGCCAGCTTCAGGGAGATGACTCAGAAACCAAGTAGATAAGAGTGGTGCACAGCAACTCACAGTTCTTCCACGCCTATTTTCATTCTTGTAGTGGACTGAGTGATACACATCACCTAACAAGGTAGGTATAGGATTCTTTGAAATAAAGATTCTGACAGCATGCATATCCACCAGATCAGGGATATTGGGAAACAGGACAATCCCATATATGCACGTAGCCAGGATAGCTTGGAAAGCAGTCCAACTCTTCTCCTTAACATGTATGCAAGCTTGATCAAACAAGAACTTCAATAAGAAACCCTTAGCTCCTTGTTTCTCCACAATATTACTGCTCAGAACGGATTCACCAATATGAAGAGCAATGGCCATTTCTTTTATCCCAGGGTGTTCTTCAGAAAAGAATACTATGTCATGCCTGATGGGGATTCCCACTACAAGAAACTCAGTCTATAGCCACGTGAAGTTGTGACGTGATTATCACGTGGCAAAAAAAAGTTGGTTGCGGCGTGATAATCACGTCGCTACATTATTTTATAATAAAATAAAAAATGTAACGTTAGCACATGGAATTTCATAATTTAAAATTTAAAAATATTATTTGCGACGTGAAAACCACGGCGCAACAAATAAAATAATTTTTTAAAAACAAAAGCCTGTAGCGTGCAGATGTTGGGAATGTTAAAAATTTTAAATTTTTTTTTGCGACGTGAATATCACGTCGCAACTTTTTTAGAGGGAAAATTAAAATTTTAATTCTGACTGAATGCAGGTAGTGGGTATATAATTTATGACCGTTGGTTGGTTGCGACGTGATTATCACGTGGCAAAGTTGCGACCTGATTTTCACGTCGCTAATGGGCTTATATAATTAATTGCTTTCGTTTCCTCTCCCTCAGACCCATTTTCTTAAGAACCATTTTTCTCATTTTTCCTCTTCTTCTTCGCAGACCCATTCTTCCTCTCTTCTTCTTCGCAGACCCATTCTTCCTCTCTTCTTCTTCAAGCACTTCTATAATTTTAAAGGTATGTTATTTGATTTTATTCTTCCTCTCTTCTTCTTCCTCTCTTATCATATTTTTTGGTTATTATTAATTTTTTTATTTATGATATTGAATAGAAGAAGATTCAAGATTCAAGATTCAAGAAGATTGAAGATTCAAGAGTGAAAAAAAGGTTGGACTAGAAGATTGAAGGAGATTGAAGAAGAGGTATTTTTTGCAATTTATTTTTTATATTTGAAGTATTTTCAGAAATTTGTTTATTTTAGGTTAATAGTATATATGTTAGAAACAAATTTTGTTATAATTTATTTTGGTTATTTTCAGAATTTATTTGTTATAATCTATAAACAATTTATTTAGGTTAATAGTATATATGTTATTTTCAAAATTTATTTGTTATAATTTTTAAACAATTTTTTATTCTGTTAGAAATAAATTATATATTTTGTTAGAAATTTATTCTGTTAGAAATTTATAAAACAGAATTATTTTATATATTTATATATATAAAAAACGAAAATATAAACATATTATATATAAATTCTGTTTTAACATATATAAATTCTGTTTTAACATATTATATATAAATTATATATAAATTCCGTTTTCCAAAAAATTATATATAAATTCTATTTTAACATATTATATATAATTTTTTTTTCTGAAATTTTTATTAAGTTATAAATGTTATAATTACAGAATAATATATAATATATAATAACATTTAATAAAAACAGAATTATTTTATATATTTATATATATAAAAAACGAAAATATATTTAATATGTTTATATTTTAGGTTAAAAGAATATTATGAAAAGTTATATATTTAAAAAAAGTTAATTATAAAAAAATAAAATATATTTAATATATTTAATATGTTATAAAAAATAGAGTATTTTATGTAGTGATTAAAAACATATATACATATATAAAAATGTTTTATAAAAAACAATTTTATTGTTAATATATTTTTTATATACATTTATAAAAAATTGTTTGAGTAAAAACATATACATAAAAAACTTTTTTATAAACAAAAAACATTATATAAAAACAAATTTATAATTATTATATATTATATTGTTTTATGAAGTATAGTAAAAAAACTATTTTATGTAAAAATATATATATATAAAACTGTTTTATAATAATTATTATTATAGTGTTTTATAAAAACTGTTTTATGTAGTATTGTTAAAAAGTATTAAATAGAATGTTAATAAAAACGGTTTTATAATAAAAAAGTATTATATATAATTTTTTTTTCTGAAATTTTTATTAAGTTATAAATGTTATAAAAACAGAATAATATATAATATATAATAACATTTAATAAAAACAGAATTATTTTATATATTTATATATATAAAAAACAAAAATATATTTAATATGTTTATATTTTAGGTTAAAAGAATATTATGAAAATTTATATATTTAAAAAAAGTTAATTATAAAAAAGGAAAATATATTTAATATATTTAATATGTTATAAAAAATATTGTATTTTATGTAGTGATTAAAAACATATATACATATATAAAAATGTTTTATAAAAAACAATTTTATTGTTAATATATTTTTTATATACATTTATAAAAAATTGTTTGAGTAAAAACATATACATAAAAAACTTTTTTATAAACAAAAAACATTATATAAAAACTGTTTTATAATTATTATATATTATATTGTTTTATGAAGTATAGTAAAAAAACTATTTTATGTAAAAACATATATATAAAAAACTATTTTATAATTATTATTATTATAGTGTTTTATAAAAACTGTTTTATGTAGTATTGTTAAAAAGTATTAAATAGAATGTTAATAAAAACGGTTTTATAATAAAAAAGTATTATATAGTATGGTAAAAAATATTATATATAAAAACATTATAGTATGTTATAAAACATTATAGTATATTATATAAAACATTAATATAGTATGTTAAAATGTTAAATAGTATATATATAGTATATTTTTAGTAGTAAGAACAAAAACAATATGTTTAGGACTATTATTAAGTTGATTAATTTAATATTTCTAATTAAAAAGGTATTGATTATATAAATTTGCAGTAAATGGAATATTATCGGTATTATCGTAGTTGGATGTACGATAGACTATATCCAGGAAGGCGCACACTTAAACCCAATTTTATAGAAGGAGTTAATGGTTTTATTACGTGGACGTTTGCTCAGGAATGTTGTCGAAGCGAAGGAGGAGTTAGGTGTCCTTGTCTTAAATGTGGATGTAGATATATAATTAGTGACCCAGAGGAAATAACACGTCATTTGCATAGAAGAGGTTTCATTGAAAATTATTGGGTTTGGACGTATAATGGTGAAACACTGCTGAGTAACGTACCAGAGACTAGCAACACGCATGCTTCAAGTAGTCGACCGCCTATGGAACCGCCTATGGAACGGGTAACAGATCTGCCTCCGCCTCGATTGTCACCAGTTACTATATGGAACCAAGTTTGTGAACTTCCAAAGTTTACAGATACCGGCAAAGCCTGTAGAATTGAAGGATATGGGGTCACACATAATTGGAAAAAAAAGAAGTATATTTTGGGACCTCCCGTATTGGAAAGATAATTTGTTGCGCCATAATCTTGATGTTATGCATATTGAGAAGAATTTTTTTGATAATGTATTTAACACAGTGATGGATGTTAAAGATAGAACAAAAGATAATGTGAAGGCTAGACAAGACATGGAAATTTGGTGTAATCGGAAAGAGTTGGAATTAAAGCCTCAACCAAATGGAAAATTATTTAAACCCAAGGCTTGTTTCAGTCTGGCCCCCTAAGAAGCTAAAGCGGTTTATGGATGGTTAAAAGGTTTGAGAATGCCCGACGGGTATTCTTCAAATTTAGCAAGGTGTGCCGACGCTAACACTGGGAAGTTGCATGGTATGAAAAGTCATGATTGCCATGTTTTTATGGAACAATTGCTACCAATTGCGTTCGGTTCTCTACCCAAAAATGTGCTTAATCCACTAACTGAAATTAGTCAATTTTTTAGAGATATTTGTGCGTCAGCTTTAAGAGTGGATGACATCATTAAGTTGGACCAAAATATTCCAGTCATTCTCTGTAAGTTGGAACAAGTTTTTCCGCCTGGTTTTTTTGACTCCATGGAACATCTACCTGTGCATCTTGCATATGAAGCTTATCTAGGAGGACCTGTTCAATATAGGTGGATGTATCCGCTTGAAAGGTTCATGGGTGATTCAAAGCGATCAGTGAAAAATAAAGCTAGAGTTGAAGGATCAATATGTGCACATTACTTGCATCGAGAAACTTCACATTTTTGCAGTCACTATTTCAAGCACTTGATGTTAACTCCAAGAATCATAAGGAATCCTGTAAATGTTATCGAAAGAAGTCAGTACACCTTATCAGTCTTTGGGCTTCCAGGTCGTCCCTCTGGAAAGAAGGGTGAGCATTGGTTGACCCAACAAGAAATGCAATACGCACATGTTCATGTCTTGATCAACTGTGTTGAAGTTAAACCATATCTTGAGTAAGTATAACCCAACTTTTTAATTTTCTTTACAGTGTGAATATAAAACTTATTACCTTGAAACTTATTGTGTGTTTTTTTTAGGGAATTTAACAACGCTTATTTTCATAGTACCGGTGTACAATCAACATCTGGTGTCATTCATGCCCAATTTCCAACATGGTTCAAGGAGAAGTTGTATAGGGTTGTTGCACTGACTACATAAATACTCCATTTGAGAAACTTGTCTAATGGCCCTCGTCAAAGCGCAAATAAATGGCACATATACTTCGTGAACGGATATAAATTTCACACTCAGGAATGGACTGAAGGGAAAAAGACCATAAACAGTGGCGTATTTGTGAAAGGAGTTACAGATGGTGGTGAAGATGACTTCTATGGTTTTGTTAAACATATCTACGAGTTAGTATACAACTACTTGGACTCGGAAAATAAAGTTGTCTTGTTTTATTGTGAATGGTATGATCCAACTAGAGGCACAAAAATAGATAAGACATATGGTACTATTGAGATTCAAATGGACCGGAGGTACAAAGAGTATGACCATTTCATAATGTCAAATATTGTTAGGCAAGTTTATTATGTTCCTTATCCTTCATTTATGCCACGTAAACGAGGGTGTTGTGTTGTAATAAAAACAAAACCATTGGGTCATATTGAAACTGACGGTCTAGTGGAAGATCTTGCTTACCAAGTTGATGAAGTTGAAAAAATTAATGATGTGATTCCAGATGAACACACTACAAGTTTGTCTGATACAATGGTTGAGGGGCATCAAGTTGATGAGGATGAAGATCATGAAGATTCTAGATCAGAGGACAATATCACATCAGATGACGAGGATGATATGGATGACGAGCATGACGATTTAGAATAGTGAATATGTATTAAATGAGAAATGTGTTTTGTAATTTTACTTAATGAACCATCTATTGAATGAGTTAATGAATATGTATTAGAATATTGAATATGTATTAATGAGAAATGTTTCTTGTAATTTTACTTAATGAACCATCTATTGAATGAGTTAATAATGAATATATATTAACTGTGTATTCTCTATAAATAGGTAAAATGCCACCCAAGGATAGTGGTAAGAAGTCCAAGCATACAAGGGTAGTAGTATGCTAGTCACCTCACTTTGCCATGTGTCCTCCCCCGCAGAGTCAGGTTCATCCTATGTCCATGGATAGTACTCAGCCTTTTACGCCATTACTCTCCTCTCAGTATCCTCTTCAGTTCCCATCTGGGAGTCCGTCTTTTATTAGCCCATCTAGGGCCCCATCTTTTGTTAGGCCACTTGGTTTTCCATTCCAGCAGAGTCAGGTGCCCTCATCCTTCCAGCAGAGTGGAGGATAGATTTTTCCACTTCCCACGCAGATGCCTTCATTCGTCCAGCAGACTGGAGGATCCAGTACCCCACTTCCTACACAGATGCCCCCATCCGTCCAGCAGACTGGAAGATCCACCTCTTCACGGCCCACACAGACTGGTCGCACCCCACATCCCACACATGTACCTGCATCTGATGATCATGCAGAGTTGGGTGATGGCGATATTGGTGTGGACGATGATGAGATAGATGGGAGAGATCTTCGAGGGGATGATGATCCGAGTGGGATTCATACCATTGATGGGACATTTTGGATTTGGCCTGAAGGAAACTCGTAAGTTTCTTATTTATTGATTTTTATTTATAAGTACACATTTCCATTTTAAATATAAATTTATATAATTAATGCTAATTCAATTATTTTTGTTTAGTTTCGGGCCGAGTCGGACTGCTGCCAATGTTATAAGTTATATAATTCAGCAGAATTATAAGAAATTGTATAAGACTTTTGGAGAAGCTAAGGACAAAGATGAATGGTTTAAGCAATTTCAGGTATCATTAATTTATTTGTTAAGTTATTGTTATTTAAATGAATTTTTTTATTATTGTTATAATTTATCTAACTATTTATTTTAATGTCATACAACATTGCAGGAGAAATGTGTTTGGGATCCACTGAACCATGAAAAAGTGAAAAAAAAATTATTTTGGCAGGAGTTCAAGACGACTTTCTGACATGCTACGATGTGTTAGAGAGTGTTTTGTACTGTTGGGCATCCGTCCCAAATGGATAGGCAAAGAAATTTTTGATGACCTTCTTAAGTATTGGGAAACGGATGAATTTAAGGCTAAATCTGAAAATGCAAAGAAGATGAGGGCATTAGAAAAAGGGGGTTGCCTTAATGCTGTTGGAAGTATTAGCACTGCTGAGCATTCTCGACGCAAGGTAATTATTACCACTTTTTAAAGTCATATTTTGATTTATAACATATATTATTAATTTAAGTTAAGTTTAATATTTAGGCTAAGCGTTTGGGGAGACAACCACTGATGATTGAGTTGGTTACCCAAACTCGGACAAAGAAATCCGGGGATTTTGTTGACGAGCATACACAAAATGCTTTGGTAAGTAAATTTATGTTGTTTATATTTTTTTTAATTTATTAGCAACTTAGTGACGTGATTTTCACGTGGCAAGTGAGATGTTGTGGCGTTAGAATCACGTGGCAACTGATAAGTTGTAGCGTTAAAATCACGTGGCTATATTTTTTTTATTATTTATTTTTATTTAATTTAATTTAATTTAATTTAACTTATATTAACTTGATTTTTTTAATTGTATGTGTAGAAGGATTATCAGGTCTTGATGGCAGAATTTCTGACCCATAATCCCCAGTATACTCCTCCTCCAGGACAACCGGTTGATCCAAATGTGGATTTCTATATTTGGAGTCAAGCTATTAGGGGAAAGGGGGATAACTAATGCTTTTTTGGTGGTGGAAATTTGGCGGGCACCTTGAAGAGTGGGGATAGAACTCTGTATCAAAGAGCTATGGACGGTGAAGGAGGGTCACGTCAAACAAATTTGACACCGCAACAGTTAGAAACGGTAAGACAATTGGCTAGAGGCGAGTCAGAGGAACGTGAGGCGGCATTGAAGGCCCAAATGGAGGCGACAACGAAGGCCCAAACGAAAGCAATGGCGAAAAGGCAGGCTGATATGGAGGAGCAAATGCGGCAATTTATGAAAGCATATGGTGGAAATCGCAACGATGGTGGTCAATCGAGGAATAATAACAACCAAAATGATGTTGACTTTACCGACTATTCCGACCCGAATGATCCAATTATTTAGTTTTATTTTTATTTTCTTTTTACTTTTTAATTTGTGTACTAATGAATTTAGAGTTATATTTTATATTTAGAAATATTAAATTTAAATTTTAGTTTATTAATTTTATTATATTAAGTTTATTAATTTATATATTTAAAAATATTTAGTTTTATTTTTATAAATTTGATTTATAATATTGAATTTGGTAATATAAATTATAATATTTAATTAAATAAAACAGAAATTATATAAAACAGAAAATAAAATAGAAAATTATATTTAAATAATATAATTTTTTTAAAACAGAAAATTATATTTAAATAAAATAGAAATTATATTTAATAATAATCAGAAATTATTTAAATACAATAGAAAATAATTTTTAAAAAAAATACATCATTTGCGACGTGATTTACATGTCACAAATTAGTGACGTGAAAACCACGTCGCAAAACAAAACGTACAAATAAAAAAAACATTTTGCCACGTGATTTTCATGTCACTAATTTGTGACGTGGAAATCACGTCGCAAATAACTTTCTGCATTTTCTGACCCACCTATGCACACCTGCTCTGACTCTTTCTGAAGGGATTTCTATCAACGTTTTTGCGACGTGATTATCACGTGGCAACTTTGTGACATGTTTATCACGTCGCAATAGGATTGCCACGCGCTCTCCTGTGACGTAGAAGCTTACGTCGCAAAATACGAGTAGTGACGTGTTTTCATGGTTTGCGACGTGGAAATCACGTCGCAAAAGACAACATATTTTGTAGTGTCCCAAAATAAATGAGAACTCCTCCAACGTTGGAGCCAAGATGTAGTCTGGGAAAGTGAAGCAACGCAAAGCCGGATCATAGAACTGAAGAAGTGTATGAATGGCATCCTTCTCATATTTGGAGATACTGTAGACAAACTTCAGAAGTCTCCCATACTCTCCACCGAACTCTGTACGAACTCTGGGACCAGCCATACTAATCAGCTTGTGAATCAACGTCAAGGTCGGGTCTGGGAACGAATAAGCAACAATTTTCTTTCTCTGGACATCCATGTTAAGGCAACCTCAGAAACCGGAATCAAGAGTAAGATGCAAGCCCTGAAAAATGTCAAACATGTTAGAATGCAAGAAAAATGATATGCATATGCAAGCATGGGATCAAGGCATCACTGCTGGATGTGCTGTGCTGTTAACTGAACGAGAACCACAACCCAGAAAACCAGAATTCCAGAATACCGAACCACTGAGATAACCAGAAACCCAGATAATCAAACACTGATGAGAAATCCAGAAAACCGGGTAGGTTGAAGGTTTCGGTTTCCTGCAAGCCTGCAAACACCCATCCCATCTCTCATGAGGGTTCTAAAAAGCCGAGGATCTTCAATATCACGGGCTCTCAGGTCGAGAAATGATGATACGTTCACCATTTCTGGTTTGACATCATCATCAATCGAGGAGGCCTCAACTGATTCCCCTAAAAAATAAGGTCATCCTATGCGAGTCCCTCAGCATTGGTTCCTCAGATTGACAAGTGTAATGGGTTTTCCATTTTTGGTCTGCCATTATCACAGGTCGGGAGGCGAGGCGCAACTAAGGTATCGGAGAAACGGTCACCAGAGTCGACAGCTCTTTAGATCAACACCTTGAAATGCGCAAGACGCACACGTCAGAATGCGTCCCAAGATAGCCTCGTCTGGTTGTGAATTTCGTGAACACAGAAACACACCAAGATGGCACGTAGGTCCCACTACTCTCCACTCTAGTCCTAGGGTGTACTCAAGCCTGGGTATTGGGCTTATCTCTCAGAACAACCCAACCTGCCAAACAGAAACCAGCCAGCACAACACAGCAATATCCAGTATGACAGTAATAAAAATGAAATGCAATGTAATAAAAGCTGTAAAACAGTAATATACAACATAATAAAGCACAACAAATAAACACCCAACGAAAAAAACAAACAAGCGCTAGGATCGACTCGCTAAAGGGGATGGACCAGCAAGAGGTCAACCAGAGTCCCCAGCAGCGTCGCTAGTTGTCGATCCTGAAAGATTCGCATCCAACGGTATAAACGCGAGAGTGGCGCAGAAAACACAGAGTCGCCAGCAATGTGTATTTATCCCGAGAGAGGGAAAGGAAACACTGCATAAACCTGAAGAGAATGGGGGAAAGACATGGTCATTGCAACCATAGTCCGGGTTCGGGAGTCGGTTATGCGAGGGGAAGGTGTTAGCACCCCACGCATCCATCATACTCGATGGGATCCATGCTTGTTGTCTAAACGGAGGGTGAGTTGTCCTACTATCTATGGCTGAACAAAAGAAAATGGGGATGGGGGTGACTAAGACGGACTCGGTAGGACATATTCGATGCCCTAGGCCTACGTACTCCCTCAGTGCAATGGGAAAGTCAGAGTCAACGTAGTTCAGACGGGAACTGTGGGGGAAGGTTGCTCGCCAAGACAATCGCTGTCTTGTTCCTACATATCCTCAATCGGACGAGAGAGAGGAATCAGAGCTAATGTAGTTCGTGGATACGACCACAAATGGGTAAGTGTTTTTTACGTGAGCGACGAGCTCTTTTCTGAAAATGAAGTTTGAGACCCAAAAAATCCCGAAGGATAAAAAAGATTTGAATTTGTTTTGTGTTTTTTAGACAGAACTGTTTTTTAAGTTAGTTCATAACTTGCATTGCACCAAAGTCTAGGGCACAAGGACGAATACTTAACGAATCGTCCCAAGACAGGACGCCCACTAAGAACTCTAGAAAGATGAGAGGAAGCCCCTCAATTTTAATTTCCCACGCTTAAGGCTCGTGCGTAATACACTTTATCTTTATTAAGTGTTTTCAAGAAGTTTTAAGATGAGAAGAGAGAAGACCCAAAGGAAACTCTAAAGGGAAACTAAGAGTCCTAATGTTATCATCCATGGATGACCTATGGTTAGTGAGGTTTAGGAGAGACAACTACCTAAAACCTAATGCTAATCCTACTCCAAGCTTAATCAAAAATTAAGTTGGACTAGGTAGCTCTAAAGGGAGAGAATCCAAGACTTAAACAAGTCTTGAGATTCATGGGAGGAAGAGAGTGCAAGATAAGAATGAGAAAGAGAAGGATGACATAAGAAACGAGATAGGACAGCAAGCACATCATATCAAGTACATCCAACTCACATCAATAAACAAGTCTCAAAGATCATGCAAAAACATCTCAAGTAAGCATGCAAAGGTAATCATGAAAGAATGCATGCATACTTATATGAGATGCACAATTAAGCACCAATGAACTTCATATCAAGATGAAATGAGAAAAATAAGATGAAGATGAAAACAAGTCAGAACCAATATCATACCATCATCAATAATTCTCATGTGCAAAAGAAGATCAAAACATGAAACAATATGCACCAAAGAAAGTCCACAAAATGAAACTCAAAGTCCAAACACTTAGCACATGTCAAACATGATTCATAAATTGCAAAAATAAATCTCAAAGGACCTCAACCAGGGGTAAACATCATACCAAAAGCTCATGCAAAGAATCATAAATAAATTCAATCAATTAGGCATGGCAAATCAATTAGGGTTAAGAGATGTCATATGATGAT
Source organism: Lathyrus tuberosus (assembly GCA_022829125.1). Lineage (NCBI taxonomy): Eukaryota > Viridiplantae > Streptophyta > Magnoliopsida > Fabales > Fabaceae > Lathyrus > Lathyrus tuberosus. The sequence continues at coordinate 20,122,777 of JALAZF010000050.1, forward strand.
CATGCATAATTCACTTAAGCACAAATAATCAAACATATATCAAATAACATTCAAAAAATGTGAAATCAGAACCCAAATGACCTAAGTCAGTGACTAACAACATGTCAAAAGATCACACCAAAACTCAAAGTTTAAGTGCCTCAAACAATTAGGCAACGATCACATAGGAACCATGAATCAATATGAAAAGGAGAGGGACTAAAATGCAATATGAAAAAGTTTTAAAAATGAAACAAAAATATTTTTAGGAACCTCAACATGTCCTCTAACATATTCAAAAGGAATGGGATGTAAATTATATACCAATGATGAAAACAAAAATCCACAAGGCAATGTGTGCACAATTGAAGCCATTCACAAAGAAATTAAACAAACAATTAATTCAGAGGCACAAAATAAAATAAAAATGGAAAATAAAATTTGTCAAAATTTTATAAAATGCCAAAGATGATCCACGATTTTTTTCATAATTTTTGGATGCTTAAAACTATTTTTAAAAATTAAAAAGCAAAATGCAACAATTAAATAAAATAAAAAGAAAATAAAACAGCCAGGGGTGCATACAAAGCAAATTACACGTTGAAAATAATCAAATGGGCTCAAGGAGGGGTGGGAAAAGCAAGCCCAGTCCAAATGAATAGTCAGCGCATACCAAACAAAAAAACAAGGACCCAGTCAACTCACACCAGCCACAAGATTAATCTCACGCATGATATCAAGTCAACAAACCACACAGTAATCAAGATCAACGCTCAGGATCAAAAGTACATGGTAGCAACAGTATACGCGCGCACATCCAATCATCAGAAATTAAAATAAAAACACGTGAAGGGCACATGATATTTTAATGTGTTGGCACAACATAAATCATCAGATCAAATCAACGTTCCAGATCAAATCAACAAAATCAAAGATATGCAAGATGTGTGGCCAGATCTGAGTGTGCGCAATAGGAAGCATGGATTAACAACACACAAACAATAAAATAAAAGAAGATTTAAATGAAGTGGCTACGCATGGACCATCAGATCTGGACCTCCAACGGTCCAGATTTCATCTCCTACCTCCATCCCTCAGTCTACCTGAAAAATAACCAGGTGCCGGAACCCTAGCTCCGGTCACCTTCTCCGGCGAGCACCAAACCAAAATTTTCCAGAAATTGCAAAAACGTACATCATTCCACTCAGAATTCAACAAGGATTAAGAATATGCAATTTATTTCACCAGATCATTAATGTACAAAGCAAATCGAAGAGATAAAGTTTAGATCTAAAAACTTCAGATCTACAATACAGCCATGATACACGTCCAAAATCACATCTAAACATATCAGCATGATCAGCAACTCATGAGGAACACGATGCACACCATAAAATCAAGTTACATGAGGATGAATTTGACACTAACCTGAGAATTGCAGAGCTTAAAATACACCAAGAAAACCCTCTGGAAGCTGCAAATCTACTACTTAGAACCTCTAAGAGCTTAAAATACACCAAGAAAAGCCTCTGGAAGCTGCAGATCGACTCCTTAGAACCTCTAATTGCAAAATAAATGCAATTAGAGCTTGGAATCGTGCTAGATCTTGAGGTTTGAACCTTCCAAAACTGAATCTGATGAAAAACTCACTCTCAGCTTCAATCAACGGTTGATTCTTGCTCTATTTACTTCACTGATCAAGAATGTGAAATAAAATCTCAAAGAAACTCCAAGAAGAGTGAGTTTCGAAGAGAGAAAGAGTGAGAGCGAAAATTGGAATTCTGAGCAAATGAGAGTGCATAAGGGTGAAATGAACGTGTGATCCTCCTTATATAGACTTGGTTAGGCCTCTAAGCATGATTAGGGTTTTGTTAATCCCTTGATTGAGGCTACCCAAAGTAAATTGCAAAAATGCAAGTTGTGATGCACCCACTAATTCACACGTGCATGGGTCATGAAATCAGCATGATTCACTCACATTTCACTTGCTGATCATAATGGAATTGAAATTGGACCTTGTGGTTGATTGATTTGTGAGTTTTGATCCATCTTACAAAAATGCATTATACGAAATAAGTGAGGTATATGGCATGAAATGAATTGATTCAAAGGTCAAAAGTGGTCCTCATGAAGTGTACTTGGATATGGCAATATGAATTGAAGCAATAGAATCAATTACAAGTCATTTTGAACCAAAATGCCAAAGGTGGAAAAAATGAGTACATGTGAAAACCTTAAAAACACCTTGCCTTCTCTTGATCATAACTTGAGAACCACAAATGATATGGAGACAATATAGTACTTTTTGGAAATGGGAGAGAAAGATCTTCAACTTTCATGTTTGAGTAAAATTCATTTGAAGCTTCTTTGATGATGAAAAATCAAGTTGAATGTGGTTAGAAAAGTTGCCAAAAATGGAAAGTTTCAAATTATAGGTCATTTCCATATTTAGTAACTTTTGCACAAACTCTTGATTCTTGATGAGTGACATGAATCTTGACATTTGAGGACCATATGAGGGCATAAGACCTTAAAAATCATGAAGAGGACCTCAAAATTCCATGGTTGACTTTCCTCCTTACAGTTGACTTTTGCTTACTTCACAAGTAACTGATCTCCTGGACATCTTCCTCAAGGAACCACTAGCCAAGCCTTCCTCTATGAGTGTTTGTAAGCATATGGAACCCATGAGAGCATGCTTAAATCCTCAAAGCCCTTCAAGAAGTCCTTTGAACCAAAACCCTAATTTGGTCCCTCTGGTTAGGAGGGAAAGATTCACTTGAAATCCTTTGCCAATCTTGATCTTATGAAGATATGATGACCTCTCAAACCACCTTGAGGCTTGAGACTCCTTTGAGATGAACCAAGTACCTTGATCCCATGCTAAGAACCAATGCTATGCACAAATGCTAATGCAAGAAATGCAAAGAAACATAAGCCAGTCAGCTAAAAACAAGAAGGCAAATTTTGGGGTGTTACAACGGGAAGTCGAATATCTCTATTTTGACCAAATGGGAAGCGATACAAGAGAGATTTTCGAAGGCCGATGACATCATGAAACTTCACATCAAAGAACAATTGAGGAAGATTTCCTATCCTGAAACAACCAACATAAAACTGCCTTTTCAACCGGTAAAAACAAAAGGTGCTCTGAAGAAAATGAAGCCTATACCAAATGACAACTTGACTACATGATCTCCTTCATATTTTAAACACGTTGACAAAGTTTTTCCTGACTCACCGACTCCAAAATATATAAAAAGTGTTGTGAAAGGATCCCGAATTAGCAAACTACCTCCGGCGCCGCTTCCACCAAAGATTTCATTCATCGTCGAGATACCGGGTTTTATGCACAAATATATCGAGCGGATCCTCAATATTGTGGGGGACAGTAATTGCAGTTACCGAGCCATTTCGACTTTACTCGATAAAGGAGAAGATAGTCATGGGCTTGTTCGACATTAACTTATCCAAGAGTTGGAAACGCATAAAGAATCGTACACGCGATTGTACTGAAATAAAGAAAATTTCGATGCGGTTTATGAGTCTCTTGTTCCTTGCTTGAGCGGTCCGACACCGGAGTCAAAATGGACGAGCTTCCCAGATATGGGTCACCTAATAGCATGTGCACATGATAGGGTGTGCATTGATAAAGAATCAAATGCAAAAAAGACTAAAGGGTTACCACCTATAGATTTAGTCGGCGACACTTGTTTCGATTCGTTTTGATTTCTTATTTAACTGGGCAAATAATTGTATATATTTGTATCTCAATATAAATGAGGTGTTACATAGTCACTTTTTATTCATATCTGGTTCATATTTGGTCTTAATGTGAGAGTATGTTATACGACTCTGTTTCGAAAATGTTTTAGGAGAAGTTTCGGAGATACATCTCCAGAAGGTTCTGTTATATGGTTTCTTTTAAATGGTTCAGGGAAAGTTTTGGAAATGCATCTCCGTAACAAGAAAATATGGTGCGGTTCTTGAGATATATCTCTAGAATCAATATGACAGTTAATGAGTGGTCCATATTGAACTAGGTCTTCTATAAATTTAGGTGTTATTGTGTTATAATTCACACAAACTCAATATGTCTCAAGTGTCACAAATAAACATCTGCTGATATATCGCAAATGTCTCATACTCCAGCAACTCTACACCCGGAAGGATGTTTAAGCACACCGATCTCACCCCCTCGAAGACATCATAGACGAAATCCACTATCTCCTATCTTACGTAGACAAACGAAGGATTGTGAAGCTCGGGTACCGTTCACCTTTGGTTGACAACGAATGGAACATTGTGTTCAGGAAATTTGAGCTCAAGACTTAAGCAGATGTTAGGGCTATGTGGGATATGCATTTCGCTTTTGAATAGAAAGTTGCGCTCGAGTTGGAAGCGATGCTACAAAGATCGTTCGAAGTTATCCTAAAGATGCGCAAACGTCCACCGGGATATTGAAATGTAATATTTAATTTTTTGTTGAAATCATCATTGTAACTATCATTTTATGTTATGAATGTCAATTGCATTTTGAAATTTTCATTTTCTGCTGAATCTATTTCTGGTGTTTTCCAAAAATTTAACTACGGTATAGTTTCGGAGATGCATCTCCAGAACAAATTAAACACAATATATAGGGCGCCTCTCAAAATGGCTTTGTTGAGTCTGCTTAGGGTGCGTTCAGAGATATATCTCTGAAAACAGGGGGCAATAGTGGAATTTAGCACGGTGCGGTAGAACCATATAGGGTGCAATAAGAAATTATCTAAATTAAATATACTATGATACATGTAGAATTTTAATCCGAGACCCATACAAACTTGAGGTCTTGTGTTGTGGGGCTGGTTGCACAAGCACACAGCTGGGCCTGAACATAAACAATTTATATGATCAAACATATGTTTCCCTGTCCGCTTTTTTATTATGATAATGCATGTATATATTTTATGAAATTTTTGATATACGTCATATTAAAAATAATATTATTTATACATAATTATGAAAATTAAATAAATATAACATATATTTTCTAAAAATACTAATATTATTTAGACTCTTTCTATTTCTCTCACATATAAATATTCATATATCTGACTCTCTTTAAGGTAAATATTCATCTATATGTACTTGTATGCAATTATTAATTAAGTTTGGAAATAAAAAAAAAAGAATAATTTTTAAAAGTAAAATACTCTACACCAAATATAAGTATTAGTTTATTTTGTATGATAAAATTAAAGTATACAGTGTGAAAAATATTATTAGAAAAACAACACAATTACCCTTATATATGTTTATTGTATTATTTTAACGAAAAATACTATATGAGTGAACTCAAATATATATACATATATGGAGGAAAAAAATATTGTATCATTTATGGATGAGTTTAGAAGAATGACATGGGTAGCACTCATTAAGTTTAAGCATGAAGTGTTTGTTGAGTTTCAGAAGTTTAAGGTGAAGGCTAAAAAACAAAGTGGTCAGAAGCTGAAAATTCTCAGAACTGATGGTGGAGGTGAGTATAAATCTACAGAGTTCATATGGTTTTTTGAGGAGAATGAAATTGAGCATGAGGTGACTGCTCCATACACTCTTCAACACAATAGTCTTACTGAGAGAAGAAACTAAACTTTGCTTGATATGACAAGGAGTATGCTGAAGAAGAAGAAGCTCCCTCACACCTTGTGGGGAGAAGCTGTTGCCACTACAACATACATGCTCAACAACTGTCCTACAAAGAAGTTAAAGGAAAGTGTTCCTTTAGAGAAGTGGATTGGAGATAAAAAAAGTGTGAGTCATATGAAGGTGATTAGTTCTATTTTTTACAAACATGTTCCAGAAGCTAAGAGAAGGAAGTTGGATGACAAAAGCAGAGTTATGTTGCTTGTAGGGTACCATAATACATGTGCTTATAAGCTCTACTGTCCTATCACTAACAAGGTTGAATTCAACAGAGACGTCATTGTGAAAGGATCAGAAGCGTTGGATTGGAGTAAGTCTTAATCCAACTCTGGTGTAATGACAACACCTGGGTTAACTTCTGAAGATGAGTTAGAATCAGAAGATAGGTGATTTTGAAGGTGAGTCAGAGTGTGAAGGCGAGTATGACTCTGAAGGCGAGTCTGACTTTGAAGGTAAATCTGATTCTAATCTAGATTCTGATGGTGATTCAGACTCTTGTAATGATCCAGACTCTGGGAATATTTCAGACTCTGAAGGTGGTCATGCCTTTGAAGGTGGTACTTTTAGGGTTCCAACATCCGAAGAAGATTCTAAACAAGTACATAGGCCACAAAGAATTATAAACATACCAAGAAGATTTACAAATTTTGACATGTTTCAAGGTACCGAAATAGACTCTAAAGGGGAAGTCATTTAGTGTGCCATGTTAGTAGACTCTGAACCAGTGAGTACAAAAGAAGCGCTCAAGAAGAAAGTGTGGTTGAAGGGCATGAAAGAAGAACTTAAGGCTATAGAAAGAAACAAGACTTGGAAGTTGATTGAGCTTCTAAAGAAAAAGAAAGCCATCAGCGTTAGATGGGTTTTCAATGTGAAGTTGAAGCTATATAGATCAATTTCCAAACACAAAACAAGGTTAGTAGCAAGAGGTTTTCTATAGAAACCTGAGTTAGATTACTTTGAAGTTTTTGTGCATGTGGAAAGACATGAGACAATCAGACCGGTGATTCCGATAGTTGCTAACAAGAATTGGCCACTGATGAATTTATATGTGAAATATGTATTTATGAACAGTCCATTGCAAGAAGAGGTATACGTGTCACAACCTTCTGGATTTATGAAAAAGAATTAGGAAGGGATGATGTACGTGTTACATAAAACATTGTATGGACTGAAAAAAGCTCCTAGAGCTTAGAATCTAAAAATTAATTAATTTTTCAAGCTTCAAGGATTAAGAAAGTGTGAGATGGAGTATGACATTTATGTTCAACATACTTCTGAAGGCAATATGATTCTAGCGTGTCTCTATGTTAACGCCATATTGCTAATAAGGAGTTGTGAACATGATTCTTGGTGTTCGAAGAAGGAACCAGTAATGGAACTCTTTTCTTGTGAGACGAGTATATTGCAGCTTCGCTGTCTGCATGCCACGTCGTATGATTAATGAATCTATTGAAGGAGTTGTGCAGGGAAGCGGGTGAGGCTGCAACCATCATGGTTGATAATGTTTCTGCTATAAATATTTCTAAGAATCCCATTGCACATAGGAGAAGAAAACATATTGAGATGAGGTTTCACTACTTGAGAGAGCTTGTTAGTGAAGGAAGATTGAGGTTAGAGTATTGTAGAAGTGAATACCAAGTGATCGATTTGCTGACCAAAGGAGTGTCAATTGAAGTATTTAAGAGATTCAAGAAGCATATGGGCAAGACAGACTTGGAGCACATGAAGTAAGGTGGTGCGTTAAGTGATAAAGTGTAATTCATATGCCTGTAACGGGTTACTGCAGGGGTGTAACCGATTACATCCCCTTTATAAAAGAATCAAAATATTAGTGTCACCGGTTACATTTTATCAATAACCATTTACAGTAGATACATATTGTTTTAGTAACCGATTACAGTATGTCTGTAACCAATTACATTTGTAGTATTTTCTGATTTTTTAATTGTTATTTGTTACTTGTTCTAGGGTAAAATTTCTTAGCAATAGTCATTAGGTTGAACTTTTTTTATTCATTTTACATGTAATGTTATGGAAACAAGTTTTAAATGGGTGTTTATTTATACTTACGAGTAAAATTATTAGAATATTTTTATTTGTATAAAAGTGTTGCTTATACTACAAATTTCTCTAAAAATATTTAATTTGAGAGAAATTTATTTTAAATAAATCTTTTGCAAGCTAAATAAATAACACAATTTGTGACCAACTTAAGCTAAAAAAGAAAAAGATTGGGAAATAAAATTTTCTAAACATCCATAATTTTTTTTAGGGATAATAGTTATTTACCCCTGCAATATAGGCGAGTTTTGATTTAACCCCCTTTAAAAAAAGTTTTTTGGATGACCCTCTTAAAATTTTAAAATTCTAAGTCTTTTGCCCTCCAAGTAGAAAAATTAACCCCTGTAAAATATTTTTTTTTATTTATCCTTCTGGTTTTTACACGCATAGGGGATACCTTAAAATTTCAAGGGATTAATCCAAAATTATTTTTTTTTAAAGGGGGTAAATCAAAACTTATATATATTGCAGGGGATAAATGACTATTAACCATTTTTTTATTTATATTAAAATTTCAACAAGAATGGAAAATTACATGAATTAATCACCACAATTACCTCCTGGTCCTCCAAATTGGAGCGAATATCTAACCGATTCATCTTGTAATCCATAATATTTAGCAAAAAAACATTCAGGTTTGTCATTAAATGCTTTTACCGTATAAGTTTCAGGCTCAAGCCTATCTGTGGAGTTAATTTGAAATGAAACATGTATAAAATAACTTGCATGATTATATACATTATCGGGAAACACTCCAGATCCCATTGGAGGACTAGGACCGCCAGGAAAAGTTGATGTTCTGCCACCCCATCCTACTTGATGGGCAAGGTTCAAGTCGGAGAATAATGATGCTGGAAAATAACCAAGCATTTCATTTTGCACACTTAGCCACCAATTTTTTGTTTCAAGATCCTGAAGAAAATAAATAAACTACTATTAGTGAATATACTATAATTTGTCTTTAAACACTTCATATAAAATGTTTATGCTATAATTCCTTGTAAAAAATTTATTGTAAAATATTGAGCACATTTATTTCAAAAAATAAGTTTTTTTTTCATAGAATTGCATGACATAAGAATGACCTGAGTAATAGATAATATCATTTCAAATATTTCCCCCTCATAGGTAGATGAATCTGAGATACGTCCACCAACGTAATTTACATGGGTAGTTAGAACAAATCCCAGACATAATAAGTTGAAGCATCCACTATTCTTGAAATTATCACTCTGTCATTTTTCAAAACCAAATTATAAATGTTATATTTAAAACTTGTATTCTTTGTCAAAAGAAATAAAAAAGAGAAATGAAAATTCATACCGTCCATACTATATAAATATGAGGTGCATGATCGTTATATAATTCCGGAGCCACCTAACATCAATGTATAATATCATATAAACAAATCATACAAACTAATATTTAATGTAAAACACATATGTTTTTAAAAAAATGTATATATGAATCAACAAATTTGAACTTACATGCCATCCCATGCCAATATAATCTGTGCTATCAGGTCCATTTCGAACATACATCACAGAAGAACTTGATTGATTATTTGTAACATTAACATCATAAATACTACTTGTTCCATGAACTCCATTATAATATGGAAAATATCCGGATATGACTTCTGCATACTACAAATACAATATTTTCCTATAAATATTCTAGTGTTGAAACTATTATAAAGACAAATAAAAACTTTTAGGTACAAACAAAAACTTACATGATTACCATGAATCTGGTCAACCAAACCATTGTTAAAATAAGTTTTTCCTCTAATTAAATCATCTCTGGTTGTTCTCTTAATAGGAACGGTTCCAATTGGACACTCGTGTTTTTGTAGCCCGAATATAGCCTTAGTTGATAAAGTCTTCTTACTGGATTTAGTTCTAAAGCTGGGATATTTCTACAATTAATAAAAATAAAATAAAATAAAATATATTGATATTTTTGTCATATTATCTTATATTATAATTAATTGATTGAATACATACCTGCAACTTATGATTCTTCAATAAAGGATGATCTAAACTTGGTTGATTATTAATATCAATACAATCAACAATGTATCCAAATTTTGTCTATAAAAAACATACTCGAACAGAAATATAATAAGATTTGGAGAAAGATATAGTTCAATAAAAATGACATATAAAATAAGAAGAGTGAGAGGAATACATGGATACTCTTGACAGGAGCTTTGTTAATAAGTGTAAGTTCTTTCTCGATTTCTAAATCCTCCATCAATGTGCTTTGCTTAGTATCAAATAGATGGCCGGTAATACCTGCCACCAAACACATGAAAAAGAATAATATGTGGATCATCTTTTAGTCATTTATCTTGAAACATAAAAATGACTTAATAATGTTTTTATAGCTAAGATTCAAAACAAACAATAATTGTTCTATTGCAAGAAGCGGAAAAAAAAGGTATATTAAAAACAGTCAATGTCAAGATGTGTTTTGAATGGCGAATAATAACATATTAAAATTGAATTTAAATGAAATACTCAAATTCATGACTAATAATATACTAAAGGAAATACACATTTAATGCTTACAATTTTTTTTCAATTCATGAATTAAATGCTTATGTCGATGAATTATACAATACAGTAAAAAAAACAATAATAAATAGAAAATATATTTTAAACAATACAGTATTAAATTTTGCAATTATATATTTTAAACAATACGTATTAAAAATATAATAATGCATTGAAAAATATATTTTAAACAATACAATAATAAAGTATGTGTTTGGAATTTATATTTGTAGAATAAATTCCCTAAAGTATTAGGGATAACAATTTGACCCATCCCCAGTTGGTACCTAGAAAATTACCCACAATGGATAGGGTAAAAACTCGCAAAAATGAGTACGGATACGGGCTCGGGTAATACCCACTTAAATAAGCGGGGATGAGTGCGGGGATTGCTACTTTAGTACACAGCCCGTCCCATACCCGCACAATATATATTTATATATTTTAATTTATATTATTATATAAAAATAAACATTTATAAATTTAAAAAAAAAAACATCAATTTTAAACTACTACATATTTAATATACGTGATCATTTATTTCATAATTCAACAATAAAATTTTTTAAAAACTTTTTAATATTTTTAAACACTTAAAATATTATGATATTTTATACTTGATATATTTATTTTTATTAGAAATGCGGATAACGGGTATGGGCACTTATATATTCATAAGGTATATGGACGGATGTCAATTTTGATACCCAAGCGGATATGAACTTGGGTACGGGATTTGTTTTCAACTGCGGGTATGGGGACGGATGCTATAGTACCCTACCCATATCTTACCCATTGTCATCCCTGTAAAGTACTGTTTTTACAACAATATAAAAAGTTATATCTAATTATTTGCTTAACTCAACTGATATGGGAATAGCTGATTATTAAGAATGCTCTGTGTTCAAATTTGGTGCAGATATAAAAATCCATTTTTTATTTTTTTTTCTATTAAAACCAATAGCTTTTCCGATTCTTTGTTTTTTTTTAACATTACTCTTTATTTTAACAAGAAAAAGAAAGTATTTCTTTATTAATTAGAAAGTAATTTGAATACTAAATTGTTATTGAGTAAAGGTATAAAAGTCAATTTTTTATTATTTATTTCTACTAAACTAATAGCTTTTTTGATTCTTTTGTTTTTTTTAAACATTGCTTTTTTTAACAAGAAAAAAAAACAAGGAATATATTTGATTCTTTTTTTTAAAACATTGCTTTTTCAACATTGAATATATTTGATTACAAAAAAACAAGGAAAAAAAGTATTTCCTTATTAATTGGAAAGTAATTTTAATACTTAAATTTTTATTGTGTAAAAATGAATTTATTATCTATTTAATTATAATACCAATTTAATGTTTAATTTTAAAATTAAATATATTTTTAATTTTAATATTTTTTAAATTCTTACCTTACATAAAAATTAAAATATGAATATTTTGCATGAATTAAAATGATATTTAACTTGTAATTTTAATTTAAATAAGTTATTGGTAATTATAAATTTTAAGATCTAAATATTTTTTTTTATTTTGTAATTTTTTTGTGTTACTCTTTCTTATATAAAAAAAATACCTAAAAAAATGAAATAAAAAAATTTAGTTTAAACAATATAGTACGTGATAGTTGACAGCATGACTCAGCATGTAAAGAGAACTTCATATTCAATTTTTTAAATTATTTATTTTGATGTATAATTCAACCTTGATAAAACAAATATAAATATCCATCTACTGACTTTAATATTAGTTTCATAATAAATATTGAAAAATTTAATCGTAAAAGATCTGTTTACAAAAAGAACAAAAATATCTATTTCAGAATGTGCAACAATCACATAAGGGTGACATACCCCATATCACCCAGGAAAAAGAACTCCCAAGGGAGAGCTCTGAACACCCATGCTCTTGCTAAACAAGATGAAGACTGTACTACTATCACAACAAGAAGTAAAGTGGATAAAGGAAGGAAAGGTACGACTCCCACACATAATAGCTCATTTGTGAAATTTCAGAATTCTTTTACCCCCTTAGGATTGGAGATTGTTCTAGGGGAGAAAACAAATTTGACACATGATAGTAACTTAGAATGTTAGGGGCATCAATAAAGAGGCTAGGCATAAAGAGATAAGCTCATATATCTCTACATTTAGTGTACTAATCTATGCCTTGTTGGAAACTAGAGTTAAAAACAAAATGCTGAGAAAGTTAGAAGGATTTTTGGAAACAATTGGAACTTTGTAGATAATCCAATGATCAAAATAAAGTGCTCAAAATGGCACAATTTGGATTTTGTGGAATCAAAATAAAATTGAAATTAAAGTGCTCAAATCCAATGATCAATTCATTCATGTAGATGTGTATGCCCTGGATCAAACTCACTTGCACACATATACAGTGACTTATGCTTTCAATCAACTTGAGTATAAGAGGATTTTATGGAAGGATATTGTACTCATAAGCAATCATATCCATGACCCTTGGATAGTTATGGGAGATTTCAATAATGTAGTTTCAAGCCAAGATAGAATAGGAGGAAAAGAGGTTATTGAAGCTGAGTATAGGGACCTATTAGATATGATGCAAATAGCTGGTCTGTTTGAAGCAACAACTCAAGGTCCTCATTATACATGGACTAATAAGCACACTACTGGGATAATCTATTCTAGAATAGATAGAGTTTTGGGGAGTGCTGCTAGGTATCATAAATTTCATGATGTTGTGATAGAAAACTTGGCCCCTAACATCTCAAATCATACACCTATGAAGATCAGTAGACATAAGCAACACACAATGAGAAAAACTATGTTTAAATTCCTTAACTGTGTGACTCAGGACACTTCCTTTCTACAAATTGTGGAGGATAGTTGGAAAATGAAGGTGAGGCGTAGACTTATGCAATGCCTTTGGGCAAAACTGAAAAGACTTCAACCAAAACTCAAGCAAATGACTAAAAAGTACACAGACAATCAGATATAAATTACCCAAGTCAGGCAAGATCTACACCAGGCTCAAGAGAGACTTCATCAAGATCTTTTCAATGAGCAGTCCATACTGTCGCACCTCGAAAAAATCGCTTTATCGAAGACACGACCCTCACGCGAAAGACGCGGAACGGTTTGACAAAGTCGCCACCGAACTTTATTTATCCCAAAAGAGGGAAAGGAAAATATTGAGAAAACCTTTAAGGAGGGATAAGAACATGGTCGTCGCAACCACATTCTGAGTTCGGGAGTCGGTTACGTGAGGGGAATTCCGAGTTCGGGAGTCGGTTACGTGAGGGGAAGGTACGCGCACCCCCTCACGTCCGTTGTAGTCAACGGGAACCTCTTGATTCGAATTGCGATGCACGTTAGCTAAGCTTATTTGTTTTCTTCTCAAAAATAAATGTGAAACGATAAGATAAAAGGAAACGATGCTAAAGGGAAATGGGTAGTTTTAGGATAGAGTGCTCGCCAAGGATTGGGGCCCTTGTGACTACGTATGCTCATTCGGAAAAGAATGAGTAATCAGAGCAATCGTAGTTCGACTACGGGGTACTAAAGGGGGAAAATGAAAATGTGTGGGTTGACGCAAACGGTGGAAAAAGAAAAAGTGTGGTAAACGCAAACGGGGAAAAATAAAAAGTGTGCTTGCCAAGATCATCGTAATCTTGTGCCTACGTATCTTTACTCGGACGAGAATAATGAAAAAGAGTAGTCATAGTTCATGGTACGCACACGAAACAAAGGAGAGTTTGGAAGTGTTTTAGAGGCGTCAATTGCTCACACACGAGTAAGAGAACCCGCACCTAAACAACCTAAGGGAGATCAAAGATTCGAACCCCCATTTTTCACCTTGAAAAGAGTTATAATAGTTGTTAGTCGTTTTGAGGTTTATTTGAGAAAATCCGCTTGACGTTGGATCAAGGGTTTATTTATATGCGAAGAGGTTAGTTTGAAAAGAGTTTGGTTGGAGGTTGATTTTGAAAATGGCTCGATGACGAGTCGAGGGTTTGGTTGAAAAGAGGTGGTTTTGAAAATGGCTCGACGACGAATCGAGAGTTTGATTGAAAATGGGTGAGAATCGATCCTAGTCCCTAGGGGTGCTCCAAGTAACGAAACCACGATGAAATTATAGAGGTTGATGGCAAATGCTAATGAGCACTAGACTTACAGGGGCTGTTTTGAAAATGGGCTCGACGACGAATCGAGAATTAGTTTGAAAATGGATTTGTCTATGCTAGTCCCTAGGGGTGCTCCTAGTAAACAAACCACAATCACAGAAACACGAATGCGTACATCGAAATGGGAGCGGGGTACATGTAAAGTACATGGGATGAAATAAAAGGTCTCATTGTAAGGTAGCCCAAGAGGAAGTCGTGTGTGTGCGGGGTGTCCTAAACTAAGCCTTGAGAAAGAATCAGACAAAACCTCCTTTGTTAGGGTTTCTGTAAAAGGTCCGAGTAACCAAAAGTCCACCAATTAGTTTTTTAGGGTTTCGATAATTGTTAGTGTGTTTTGATTAAGGTATGAACAAAGAAACAAGAAAAGGGTTAGATGAACAACGTATGAATAAGATGAATAATATGAACAGATGAACAATATGAATATAAGCAAGATATATTGACATAAAAGTAAAGCAAGATAATTGAGCGGAAAGTAAAGTTAGTGATTAGTTGTTAGTTGTTGAAACGAATGATCCGCGATGGTTAACCATCCTTGGGCTTGCAAACATAGGTTTGGGCCACGAAGAATCATTTTTCGATACGGGACATGTGGCGCTAAACCATCGTAGCATAATCTATGATGAAGATCATGCTATAGGAGGATGCGCATTTGATCTTTGTGCTAAAACACGATAGAGAAGTGATATTGAGGATTATTCTCCAACGAAATCGTGCCACGCGAAAAGAAAAGGTGGAGATCTCGTCTTAATCACAAACTTGCGTCGATTAATCGAAGGTAACTCATCACGATCCCAAAGTATAGAAAGTAATCTCGATGATTACTAACTACAGATTTGAAATAATGAAGGTTAATCGCTTCAACAATCAACATTCGTGAATAGAAAGACTCCATCGATAAAAAATGACAAAAAGAAGATAGAAGAAGGTGCGAAATGAAGTGGAAATCGAAATGAAATTGAAATGGTCTCGTCTTAATCAATATTTAATCGAGAAGTCGATAATCTTTGAAATTTGACTTTCATTGACCAATAAAAAACAAAATGGCCTCATATTGATCAAGATTTTATTGATTTGAATAAATCAACCAATCAAGATTTTTTGTTATATCATTGGCCCAAATAATAGAATTGGAAAGAAAGAAATTAATAATAAAAAAATAAAAACTATTATTTTAAACAAGATTGGAAAAATAATTACATAATAAAAAAAGAGAAAACATAAAAAACAAGGGGGTGCGTTGAATTGGAAAGGATGTATTAGCTAACAACCAAATTCATGGGCCTGTGAAAACCCAATGAACTCACATGGCATTGTATCTCACAAAAAAGGATCAAATAAAAAAACCTAGTCCACACCCTAAATATGAACATGGTTAGTAGTGAAAAAATGGATCCAAAACCGATCCAAGTGTTGGAATTGTAATTCAATGTATTGTCGAAGTCTGAGTGTATAGGTGTATGTCGAAATTGAGTTAGTTGTTGTTGTATTGTGTCAGCTGTATTCGACTGAGTCGAATACAATGGTTGTCGAATACTTCAGTTTGTGTCGAAATGTAGTTTTGGGCCTGGGCCTTGATGGCTTATATAAAGGGTCTTCTAGTTTGTAATTTGAAACAGATTTTACACAGTTAATACAATTTCACAATTCTGCAATATAGTTTTCTCTCTCTCTCTCTCGTTTTCTTCTTCTTCTTCTTTACAAATCTCATCCTTCTTGAACCCTAGTTCCAACAAATTGGTATTACAGAGCCCGGTTACGATTGCAATTTTGAGAGAATCTAATGGCAAACGGAACAACAACATCTACGCAATTTCCAGCAAATTTACCGGTTTTCAAAGGTGAGAACTATCAACGGTGGGTGGCGTAGATGAAGGTCATTTTCAGATTTCAAGATGTTGTTGAAATCGTCAATGATGAAGTATCAGAATTGGGGGCAGATGCAGATGAGGCGCAGAAAGCTGTGCACAAAGATCAAAGAAAGAAAGATGGCAAAGCATTATTCTTGATTCACCAGTGTGTGGATCCAAACGTGTTTGAAATGATTATTGAAGAAGAATCGGCAAAAGCAGCTTGGGAAAAGTTAAAGAGCTTGTATGGTGGAGATGAGAAATTGAAAAAGGTGAAGTTGCATACCTTGAGGAAGAAATACGAGATGATTCAGATGAAAGAAGATGAATCAATTTCGGCATACTTCTCAAGAATCGTGATGTTAACGAACCAGATGAAGGCATGTGGTGAATCACTCACTGATCTGCAAAAGATTGAGAAGGTATTAAGATCTTTAATAGCAGATTTTGATTACTTTGTAGTGACAATAGAAGAGTCCAAGAATCTTTCTGAGATGAAGTTAGAAGAACTTCAAGCTTCTTTAGAGGATCATGAGATGAGATTGAAGCAGAGGATCTCAGAAAGAAAGAAGGTGACTGAAAAGGCGCTGCAATCAAGATTCACCAAGAAATCTGGAAAAGAGAAATCGAAGCAATCAAAGAATGTTGCTAATGATGAGAAGTCAAGCAAGAAGACTGATTCGACTAAGAAAGACATGAAGGACGTCCAATGTTACAACTGTCAAGGTTTTGGTCACTATGCTCGAGATTGTCGAAGAAGAAAGAAGGCAAAAGCACAAGATAGTGATGAAGCCCAATATGCACGAGCTAGAGATAGTGATTCAGATGATGTGTTGCTGATGGTCAACACTCAGTCGAACATTGAACGAACTAACATGTGGTATCTAGATTCAGGATGCAGCAACCACATGACTGGCAATAAAAACTGGTTTACCAACTTAGATGAATCAGTCGAAAAGGTTATAAAGTTCGCAGATGGCAGGCACATCAAATCAGGTGGTAAAGGAGATATTTCAATTGTCAGAAAGGATGGTCGAAGAGCAACTATCACTTATGTATTGTATGTACCAGCAATGATAAGTAACTTGATAAGTGTAGGTCAATTACTTGCAAAAGACTTCAATATGAAGTTAGAGAAGAATCACATGAAGGTACATAGGGCTGATGGGAAGTTGATAATGAAAGCACCTATGGCAGAAAACAAAACCTTCAAAGTTGAACTCAACACATCAGATCATAAGTGTCTTGCTTCAATGACTGAAGAAGACAAGAATTGGCTATGGCACCACAGGTATGGACATCTAAATTTCAAAAGTTTAGGCATGCTCAACCAGAAAAGAATGGTGTTTGGTTTACCGCAGTTGAAGGAACCAAAGCAGGTATGTGAAGAATGTTGCAAAGCAAAGCAGGCCAGAAAAGCATTCAAACATGACTTGCCCATGAGATCAAGGCAAAAACTGGAGCTAGTTCATTCTGATGTGTGTGGACCTTTTGAAGTTAGGTCGAATGGTGACAAGCATTACTTCTTAACTTTCATCGATGAATTCACACGATATATGTGGATTTATATGATTGAAAGTAAGAATGAAGTATTCACAAAGTTCAAAATGTTTAAGTTGCTTGTCGAAAAGCAAAGTGGCAGTAAGCTAAAGAAACTAAGAACTGATGGCGGTGGTGAATACACCTCTCGAGAGTTTACTAGATTTTGTGAAGAGGAAGGTATAGAGCATGAGGTTATTGCACCCTATACACCTCAACATAATGGAATAGCTGAGAGGAAGAATAGAAGTGTACTGAATATGACGAGAAGTATGTTGAAGGCTAAAGAGGTACCAAAGAGATTTTGGGCTGAAGCAGCTTTGACAGCAGTATACATTCTGAATAGATGTCCAACGAAGAAGTTAGTCGAGAAGACTCCTCATGAGGCTTGGACAGGGTCGAAACCAAATGTTAGTCATCTTAGAATTTTTGGATCAATATGCTTCAGGCATGTACCTGAACAATTGAGAACAAAACTGGATGATCGAAGTCAAGCTATGGTGTTAATAGGTTATCATTCGACTGGTGCATACAAACTGTATTCACCAAACGATGATAAACTAGTGATCAGTCGAGATGTTCTTGTGGATGAAAGCAAAGGGTGGGACTGGAGTCAAACTTTAGTTCGACAGGAGTCAGATACAGTCACAACTGTGTTTGAAGAAGATCAACAGAATGAGGCTTCAACCAGTCGAAGTTAACAGGATAAAGCTTCAACCAGTAGAAATGAAGAACAACCTGAGCAGAATGCAAGAAGATCGAATAGAATAAGAACTGAGTCGACAAGACTATCTGGATATGAGAGATTTCCAGACCAAGCAACTGATGCAGATGGTGACTTAATCAAAGAAGCCATGATGATGGCTGAAGCAGAACCAATTGATTTGGATCAAGCCATGAGTGATTTAAAGTGGTGTGAAGCTATGAAAGAAGAACTCAAAGCTATTGAGAAGAACAAGACCTGGGAGCTTGTCGAAAGATCCAACAAGAAGCCAATTGATGTAAAATGGGTTTACAAGTTGAAACGAAGACCAAATGGTGAGATTGCCAAGTATAAGGCAAGATTAGTGGCTAGAGGTTTTCTGCAGAAACAGGGCATTGACTTCGACGAGGTTTATGCACCTGTTGCAAGGTTGGAGACAATCAGAATTGTTGTGGCAATAGCTGCTTATCGAGGGTGGAAGATACATCAGTTGGATGTAAAGTCAGCATTTCTGAATGGACCATTAGAAGAAGAGGTCTATGTTACTCAACCACCAGGATTCGACATCAAAGGGCAGGAGTCGAAGGTGTACAGATTAAGGAAGGCTCTCTATGGTTTGAAACAAGCTCCTAGAGCTTGGAATAAACGAATAGATAGTTTTCTGAATGAAGCAGGTTTCACAAAATATGTCTCTGAACATGGAGTGTATGTGAATGATGTTGACGGTGTCAGTCGAATCATTCTATGTCTCTATGTCGATGATTTGTTAATCACAAGAGCAGACGAAGCTGAGATAAAGAAAGTCAAGTCGAAGCTAATGCAAGAGTTTGAAATGTCCAACCTAGGGAAGTTGTCATATTTCTTAGGGATGGAATTTAAGGACACAGGTGAAGGAATATTTTTACACCAGAAGAAGTATGCTCAAGACATCTTGAAAAGATTCAAGATGAGCAACTGTAATATAGAAACCACACCATTAGAAACTAGAGCAAAGTTGAAGAAGGAAACTAATGATGAGTTTGTAAGTGCAACTCTGTACAAACAAATCATTGGTTCCTTGAGATATTTGTGCAACACTAGACCTGATATATGTCAAAGTGTTGGAGTGTTAAGTCGATTTCTGGAGAAACCCCAAGAATGTCATCTCATTGCTGTGAAGAGGGTGCTGAGATACATAAAGGGAATGATTGATCATGGTGTGTTGATGCCAAGGAAGTCGAAAGATAATACAAATGCAGAAGTCTATGGGTTCACTGATTCTGATTTCAGCGGAGATCAAGACGAAAGGAAGAGTACTGCAGGCTACATCTTCATGATCGAAGGAGCCCTAATATCTTGGAGCTCAAGAAAACAAAGCATTGTGGCTTTGTCCTCATGTGAAGCTGAATATGTAGCTGCATCATATGCTGCGTGCCAGGCAGCATGGATCGAAATGTTGCTTGAAGAACTCAAGATAATGGAATCGAAGAAAGTAAAGTTGTTTGTAGACAACAAGTCAGCTATCAACCTGGTGAATCACCCAATGAGCCATGGTCGAAGCAAACACATTGAGAGGAGGTATCATTTCCTGAGAGATCAAGTCAACAAAGGGAAGCTGGAACTGGAGTATTGCAAGACAGAATGTTCAACTAGCTGATATACTCACCAAACCTCTGGGAAGAGTCAGATTCGACGAATTGAAGATAAGCATCGGGATGAGAAGTCTCGACAACATGAATTAGGGGGTGTGTTGGAATTGTAATTCAATGTATTGTCGAAGTCTGAGGGTATAGGTGTATGTCGAAATTGAGTTAGTTGTTGTTGTATTGTGTCAGTTGTATTCGACTGAGTCGAATACAATGGTTGTCGAATACTTCAGTTTGTGTCGAAATGTAGTTTTGGGCCTGGGCCTTGATGGCTTATATAAAGGGTCTTCTAGTTTGTAATTTGATATAGTTTTTACACAGTTAATACAATTTCACAATTCTGCAATATATTTTCTCTCTCTCTCTCTCTCTCTCTCTCTCTCTCTCTCTCTCGTTTTCTTCTTCTTCTTCTTCTTTACAAATCTCATCCTTCTTGAACCCTAGTTCCAACACCAAGCACCTCACGATTGTCAAAAGAAAAATAACTTATAAAGAAGGCATGGTATTATTGTTCAGGTATCAGAGACAAGGTCCAACGACCTCCTCTTTCCCTTTTTTAAAACACGCTACAACAAATGGTTCAGAATCACCATATTCATCATCACCTCTCAAGAAAACACAGCAAAAAATGACGAAGACAATAATACGATTCACATTCGTCAACGGTAAGCAAAGAAAAATCGACAACGGATTCAACCTTGTGGAACTTAGTCTTGCATGAACGGTTTCACCAATTTCAGGTTTGTGTCATCTCATTTCCTTTTCTAGATTCATTTCAGTTTAAAATTGGTCTGTGGATTTCGAATTCACCACCTCTCCTACTCCTTCTCTGTTCCGGTTGAATCTGGTTCGGTTTTTGTTCTGGGTTTTTGGATGGAGGATCGAAGATGTTGATGGATTTATGGTGAGGATGTTTTGGAGTTATTGTTGAATCTGTTGGAGATGTTGAGGTTTTGGAGGTGGAAGGAAAATTTATTGTTCTATATCTGATGAGTTGAAAAAAGTGTCACGGTTTGTGATTGTTGATTGAAGGTTGAGTGTTTATGGAAAACATTTGAAGCTTGTGGAAGGTTATGGACAAAGACGGAGGACTTGGGTGAGGTTATAGTTAGAGGAAGACGATGGGGAAGGTTTTTGAAAGGATTTCGGCAGCGTTTAATTGGCTTTTTGAAGCTTGGAGAATAATGGAGAGGAGAGTTCTCAGTTATAGGGTGAATCAGGGTAGATTTGGAATTGCAATATTGCTCACGTTTGTGTGTGTCATTGAGACGTTTTGTGATTTTTTGCTTTGAATTTGTTCACAGGTTTTGTAACGTTATGAAAAGTTGGTTTGGGGTCGGGTGAGGTTTGTTGTGTGACCATTTCATGACCTGCGGAGAAAAAGTCTGTGTGCGTATTGTGGGTACGACATGTATGTGACTTGACTTGTCGTATTTGTTTTTTTAGGTGATATCTTATGTCTGTAGCTGCGCAAAATTTGTTGTGAAATTGGTTGGAAGGTAGTTGTGACTGGTTTTGGAAATGTTTCTGCTGGTGATATCAGGTGCAGCGTATTGTGTTGTGCATGAGGCGCAACGAAAGGCTGCGGATTTTGGTAATGGCAAGATGTGGGAATTGAAGGTTCATTAGTGTGTCAAGTGGATGGCTGAAAATTAATGTACGTTACTGTATGTTTGTGGCTTGGTGGGCAATTGTATTAAAGGTGTTGTCTCATATGTGTGTGTACATGGCTTGTAGAAAAGTAAGAAAATAATATTTTATGTTTTTTTATTTTGTGAATTAGTAATTGTTGTGGAATGGACAATAGACATTGGACTATTATAAGAAAATTTTACCCCATACCCCCACACTTATTCCTCTACCCCTACATTAAATTTTTTTGTACCAAAATGCCCTCATATAAAATTAATTTGTTTTATTTTTTCACCTTTCCATCATTTATGTTTCTAAATTCCCATACAGAAAAAAGTTATCATACCGTAACACTTTATGAAAGTGTTCCGCTTAAATAATATTTGTGTTTTAAAAAATTTCAAAAAAAATTAATACCGGAAAAAAGTGTTCCGGTTGAAAATCTTTCAAAAATTAAAAAAAAAAGTCATACTTGAACACCTTTTACGAGTGTTCCAGTTGAGTATATTATAAAACCCAGACATCATTATAAACATGTTCTTGATAGAATTTTTCTTACTAAATTAGTTCCGGTGTTATTAATAAATCCAACCGGAACACTTTTAAAAAGTGTTCCGGTATGATAATTTTTTCGTTACTTTAGGCCACAGTTTTGAACTGTTGCAGAAACGCATTTAGCAATTTTTAAAATCGGAACACTTTAAAAAAGTGTTCCGGTGTTATTAATACATCTAACCGGTACACTTTTAAAAAGTGTTCCGGTATGATAATTTTTTCGTTACTTTAGGCCACGGTTTTGAACTGTTGCTGAAACTCATTTAGCAATTTTTTTAACCAGAACACTTTCAAAAAGTGTTCCGGTGTTACTTATACATTCAACCGGAACACTTTCAAAAAGTGTTATAGTTTAATAATTTTTTTGTTACTTTAGGCCACGGTTTTGAATTGTTACAGAACTCATTTAGCAAATTTTTTTAATCAGAACACTTTCAAAAAGTGTTTCGGTGTCTTAATAATATACCTAACCGAAACACTTTTAAAAAGTGTTCCTGTATAATAATTGTTTTAAAAAGGTGAAAAATAAATGATGGAAAGTTGAAAAAATAAATAATGAAATAGTGAAAAAATAAAACAAATTAACGTTTTATATGAGGGCATTTTGGTAAAAAAAAAGTTCAATGTAAGGGTAGAGGGACAAATGTGGGGGTATGAAGTAAAATTTTCCTATTATAAATGGAATATATTGAATGTGGACTTTTTGTGAACTTTGTACATGGAATTTTTTTGTAATGAAATGAAAGTGTAATGGGCTTGAACTCATGGAATTTGTGATGAGCTTTTCATTGGTGACAGTGAATTTGGAAATGATTTTTGGGTAAAAAAATGATACTAATAACATGGTTATGATCATGACACATGGATATTATGAATGGGTATGGACATGGTTTAAAATAAATGGATTTGAGTCTTATTTGTGAAAAGTGGATAATGGATGTGGATGAATTTGGATATGGATAATGAGATGATGCTTTGAATCAGTGAGTCCTCCTGAATACCGATAAAACCAAAACTTCCATTATGCCCCCTGTGAGCACTAAATGACTTGAAATCAGAGGATTAGGACTTGAGATATGAACTTCAGTACATCACACACAACCCTAATTAAAGCCTCCAACACACCACTTGAATTAAAGCACCCTGGCCTTGATCTTGAAGAAAATTCTTGCCTGACTAAGATGAGGTCAAACTAGATGAAACTAAATCCATACTGCACCCACTTCTGATTGGAGATTTTTCCACTGAAACTTGGACGTATTTTTTGAATTTTCTGAGTAACAGTTAATGGATGGATGTACAGATGATAGTTATACACGGGTAGGATAAATTTGGGGTATGAGACATACATCAGGTTAAAGTTTACACATAGAGGATCATTCACTTGAATCAAATAGAATAGGAGATCCTGAGACAGAAGGCTAAAATCACATGGCTGAAACTAGGTGATAACAATAATGCATACTTTCATGCCTATGTGATGGGAGAAAAATAAGCAGAAAGGTCTTCACAGTATGCAAGCCTTGAATGGAGACATTCTTAGCAAGCAAGAGGACATTGAAAAAGAAATTATGGAATTCTATACTAAGCTGGTAAGCACACAAAATGCTCATCTAAAAGGAATAGATGTTCCTGTAGTCAGAGCTGGGAAAACTTTAAAAAGAGAAGATGCTCAGTAACTTATCAAACCAGTGGTGGATAAAGAAATTTGGAATGCCCTGAACATCATAGGAGACACCAAGGCTCTAGGAATTGATTTTTACAATGTCTGTTTCTTCAAGCAAACCTGGCATATTGTGAAACATGATGTGAAAGTTGATATCAATGAATTTTTTGATACCAACTATATGTATAAGGCCTTTAACTGCTCTCTAATAACTCTGATTCCCAAGACCCCAGAAGCAAAGACTATCAAGTAAATGAGGCCAATAGCTTGATGTAGTACTATCTATAAAATCATTTGTAAGATTCTCACCGCTAGACTTGGTGTAGTAATTGGGAGTATTGTTGAAGATTCTCAGTCTGCTTCTGTTCCTGGCAGGATAATTCATGATAATATCATGCTTGCTCAGAAATTGGTGAGAGGTTATGGCATAAAAAAATTTGTCTCCCAGATGTATGATACAACTGGATATTCAAAAAGCTTATGATATAGTGGACTGGCAAGCTTTGACACACATTATGCTAGAGATTGGTATCCCTCATCTATTCATTAATTGGGTCATGTCTTGTGTGACTATTGTTTCTTATAGTTTCTCAATTAATGACACTCCTTGAAATCTCCTTAAAGCAAAAAGAGAGTTGAGACAGGGTGACCCCATCTCACCTCTTTTGTTTGTGATCATCATGGAGTACCTTCATAGAACTCTTCAAACCTTGGAAGATAACCCTAACTTTAACTTTCATCCTAGGTGTTAGAGGCTCAAAATCTTCAACTTATTTTTCGCATATCACATCTTGCTTTTTACCAGGGGACAGTGTATCTCTAAAGCTAATCATGGAGAAAGTTCAAAGTATCTCAGATACAACAGGTTTGTGTATCAGTAGTATAAAAAGCAAGATGTATGTGGGACGAGTGGATGAGGATATTTGAAGACTCTTACATCAGCAAACTGGTCTGGCAGTAGGTGAGATGCCTTTCAAATATCTTGGTGTGCCTTTGAGTAGCAAAAAACTGACTGTCAATAGTTGTCAACCTCTGATTAAAAGGATGCTGCAAAGAATCAATCATTGGAGTACCAGGTTATTATCTTATGCTGGTAGACTCCAACTAATTAGGAGGGTGATTTTCTCTATAGCTAACTACTGGATGCATATATTTCCTTTTCCAAAAAAGGTGATAACACATGTTGAAGGGCTATGTAGAAGGTTTATTTGGACTGGTAAGGAGGAGAGCAGTAGAAAATCCCCGATTTCTTGGGATCATGTTTGTGATCCAATATCTACAGGTGGAAGAAACATGATTTATTTGGTTGACTAGAACAAAGCCACCATTGGGAAAATGCTGTGGAACATTTGTAGCAAGAAGGATATTCTACGGATTAGATGGCTTCATACCTACTACATCAAACAAGTGAATGTTCAGAATTTCAACCCTGGCCAGAACTGCTCTTGGATTGTAAAGTCTATTTTCAAGGACAAGGAGATGATGACCAACTCTGAAGCTTGGAATAAGTTTCAGACAGATGGAAGATACAAGACAAATATCATGTATAATTGCTTGAGACGAGACAAACCAAAGGTCGACTGGAGGGTCCTGTTCTATGGAAACATTATTAGACCTAGGGAGATGTTCACACTATGGATGGCGTGTCAAAATAGGTTCATGACCAAAGACAAAGTTATTAAATATGGGATTCCTACTGATGGTCTTTGTACTTTCTGCAATATGCTTGAAAGCTGCAACCATCTCTTCTTTGATTGTGCCCAGACTAAATAGATTTGGCAACAACTCCTGCAACAATTCCAATTTCATCGTGTCCCGAGTGCGTGGAATGTGGAATTGCCTTGGCTCATTCAAGCAACCCGTGGAAAAGGTACCAAATCTAAGTTGATCAAGTGTATAGTGGCTGAAGCGGTTTATCATATTTAGAATATTAGAAACAAATGTGTGTTCCAAAATGGTAATAAGGATGAATTGAATAGTGGAAAAATCAAAGAAGTTGTGTTGTTAAGAGCTGAGAATAATAAGAAGTTATTAGAATATTGCAATAGGGCTTTATAGTTTTATCCTTTTATTGTATTGTTTTGTAGTCTATTTGTTTCCTGGATCGAAATGATCGGAGTCTATTGAACTGTTTTTTGGGTAATAATATCTTTCACTTATTCTTTTTTTTTGGTAAGGTATATCTTTCACTTATTCAAAAAAAATCTTAAAATTATGAATGTCTTCTAAAAATTGAAGAACGTCTTCTAAAAATCAAATATTTTAATTGTTGTGGATGAACAAAAAGATCTGTTTTTAAAGTCTTTTTTTTTTATAATCAGAAGTAATATTAACATTAATAGGGGTACTAGGGGTACCCCAACCCAATGAACAAACGAACTATAAAATTTAATTCAAACCTTACAAAAAATCGAAAGAATACAAATACCATTGATAAAAATTATAAGGCATATTAACAATAAGGTTTTTAAAATCTATTTGGAAAGATAAAAAGAGCTTTTAGTTTTAAATTTTTAGCTTTTCAACCCCATTAGTAAAAAAAATCTTTGTTTGATAACTATTGTTTAGCTTTTAACTTTTTTTACTTGCTTACGATTTTTTTTCAAATGTTTTTTGAAATAGTTTTTGAGTTTGTAATTTTGAGGTTATTATTTTTTTCAATTTATACTATAATTATTTTTAAAAAAAATATTCTTCTCCTTCCATGTGTAATTTTTATTTTGTAAAATTTAATTTTTCTAATGTTACTCTTGCTTATAAAATATTCGATTTTTGAAATTGTTTATTTCGATATATAATTCAATCTTGATAATAAAAAGTAAATATCTAACTACCGACTTTAACACTAGTTTTTTAATCATTATTACATGTCACTTTGTTACTGATTCAAGAAAATAGTCATCTTGGCTTAGTTTTATTATAAAAGTTCAATATTACAAAAGAGTGTCAAGGTATATTTATATACTTGATTCTGTTGGAATTCAACCATAAACTATGGTAATTTCTCTTTCAATCTTGTTCTCAAGATTGATAACAACCCACACAATACGCAATGAAGAACAAAGAAAGAAGACGAACAAACTAACAGCAAGAAAGAAAAGAGAGAGAAGATAACTATTTGGAGAAGAAGTGTTCTACCCAAGAACTGTGGGATTTCTGAATATATTGCACTTTCACTGCTAAATCTGCAACTGTGAATACAATACAATGTTCTGATTACAATGCAAGGATACTTCCTATTTATAGATATAGATTTGCAAAGGCCCAAAATTAAAAGCCCAAAATATCAAATCTAATCTAAACAAATCTTAATCCAATCAAATTAAATCTAACACGATTCTGTCGAAACAACCTAAACAATTCGACACGACACTAAGATATGAATGTTTCGACTTCGACACTATGAATTATATTTAACACACCACCTAATTCATTATGTATAAACTATCTACATTCATCATGGCTCTTAGTCTTCTGAAGGCTTCGACCTGCACTCCCTTCGTCATGATATCTACAATCTGATTCTCAGTTCTGCAGTGTTCCAAATTCATCTTCCCTTCTGCTACCTGCTCTCGAAGATAATGGAACCTCATTTCGATGTGCTAGCTTCGACCGTGTGCTATTGGATTCTTCGCCAAGTTGATAGCTGACATGCTGTCGATCTTCATGGTAATTGCTCCATGATTCTTCCCTGTAATCTCTTCGACCAAGTTCACCATCCAGGTTGCTTGACATGCACAAAGAGAAGCAACTATATATTCTGCTTCGCATGATGACAATGCCACTACTGGCTCCTTTCTCGAACTCCAAGCAACTAGTGCACCACCTAACATAAACACGTATCTAGTTGTGGATTTTCTATCCTCAGCATCACTACACCAACTAGAGTCGGTGTATCCCATTAACTTGCATTCTTTCCCTTCATCAGCTGCAGGAAACAAAATGCCATAGTCGAGAGTCCCTTTCAGATACCTCAGTATCCTCTTCGTCGCTGTTAGGTGTGATACCTTTGGCTTTTGCATGAATCTACTTACCATACCCACACTGTATGCTAAGTCAGGCCTTGTGTGACAACGGAATCTAAGTGACCCAATAAGTCTTCTATATTGGGTTGGGTCGACATCATCTTTGTCTGGATCCTTCGACAGTTGCAGTCTGGTCTCAGCTGGAGTCGAAGTTGAGTTGCAATCTTGCATATCAAATCTCTTGAGTATTTCGCCTGCATATCTTCTTTGAGAGATTTCCCAAGTCTGACATTTCAAACTCCTCACTTAGGTCATGTTTGAAATCTTCGATCTCCTTCTTGCAACTCCCTGTTATCAACAAATCATCGACATAGAGGCATAGTATAAACAATTCGCCATTGCTTCTTATTACATATACTCCATGCTCAATCGTACACTTCACAAATTCCTTCTCCCTTAAGAAGTTGTCGATTTTCTTATTCCAAGCACTTGGGGCTTGCTTAAGTCCATACAGGGCTTTATGCAGCCTGTACACCTTTCCTTCTTCGCCTCGTTTCACATACCCAGCTGGTTGTGCGACATAAACATCTTCATCTAAGGGGCCATTAAGGAATGCACACTTCACGTCCATCTGACATGTGTGCCAATTGTTCATATTTGCTAGACCAACAACCAACCTGATTATTTCAATTCTAGCAACAGGTGCGAACACTTCATCGAAGTCGATTTCTTCCTTCTGAAGAAATCCTTTCGCCACAAGTCTCGCCTTGTGTCGAGTAACTTCTCCTCTAGGATTCACCTTTACCTTGTAAACCCACTTCACATCAATTGCCTTCTTGCCTTGAGGCAATTCGACAAGTGACCATGTGTTGTTGACTTCGATGGATTCTAACTCTTCATTCATTGCTTTCACCCACTTCAAATCTTTCAATGCCTCAGCTGCATTGACTGGTTCGACATCTGCGTAGAAAGCATAATGTATTAGCTCACCTTCTTCATCGACCACATCATCTGATGTAATTACACATTCTTGCAACCTTGCAGGCATGTGTCTTGTTCGTCGAGGTTTGCTTGAACCTGCTTCATCTGCAACTGGTTCCTGTCGAACTTCTCTTTCGACTTCAGTGACTGGTTATTCACAAGAGATTCTCATTGAATCCTTCTTGGCTTTCTCTTTCCAATCCCATTCTTTAAGCTCATCTATGATCACGTCCCTGTTGATCACTACCTGCTTATTCACTGGGTCGAACAACTTGTAACCTCCAGTCGAATGATATCCTATCAAGATCATCTGATTCGACTTGTCATCAAGCTTCCTTCTCAACTGATCTGGCACATGTCTATGTGTTATAGATCCAAACACTTTCAAGTGACTGAGACTAGGCTTGTCACCAGACCAACATTCTTCTGGTGTGACTCCTTTAAGCTTCTTCGTCGGACATCTGTTCAAAAGAAATGTTGCTGTCGAAACTGCTTTTCCCCATAATTCTTTGGGTAGATGCTTTCCATTCAACATACTTCTTACCATATTCATGATGGTTCTGTTCTTTCGTTCTACAACTCCATTTTGCTGTGGTGTATAGGGTGGCACCACCTCATGCACAATCCCTTCTTTTTCACATAATGTATCGAACTCTTTCGACACATACTCTCCACCACCATTTGTCCTCAGAATCTTTAACTTTCGACCACTCTGTCTTTCGACCATGGATTTGAATCTGAAAAATACCTCAATCACATCACTTTTCTTCTTGATGAGGTAAGTCCACAACTTTCGACTGAAATCATCTATAAACGTGACAAAATATCTGTTGCCATCAATCGAATCCACCTGGATTGGACCACATACGTCAGATTATATGACTTCAAGAATTGCCTTCGACTTCCTTCCTACATCCTTGCTGAAGTTATTCTTGTGTTGTTTTGACTGAACACACTCTTCACAGAGTTCACTTGGAATGTCGATTTCTAGTAATTCTGAAACCATATTTCTTCTCTTCAGTTCTCTGATGTCATTGAAGTTGAGATGGCCTAGTCGAGAATGCCATAACCACTCATCTCTGCTGGCTGTTGTTGCTAGACACTTGTGCTCAATCACCTTGAGTTCAATCTTGAAGGTCCTATTTTGAGACATTGGAGCCTTCAAGATCAACCAACCATCTGCGTCGAGAACTCTCATCATCTTGTCTTCGACAACTACCTTGTAGTTCTTTTCGACTAGCTGCCCTATACTGAGCAAATTACTCTTCATACCTGGAATGTACAACACATTGGAAATTGTTGACCTTTTGTCATCTTTCCTCATAATCAGAACATCACCAACACCTTCAACTGCTAGAGTGTTGTCATTTCCAAACTTCACCGTGTTCTTCGACGAGGGCTTCATGTTGACAAACCAATCTTTCCTCCCAGTCATGTGTGATGAGCATCCGGAGTCCAAGTACCACTGATCTTGGAATCTTTCTTCATCTTTTGTTGTGACCATCAGCAACGTCTCTTCTTCTTCATGCTTCGCCAGATTTGCATCAGTTTCTTGATTTTTCTTCTTTTCTGGACAGTTACTAACATAATGGCCATACTTCTGACAATTGAAACATTGAATGTGAATTTTGTCAGATTTTCGATCACCACCTTTTCTTCTACCTGCAGCACCACCTCTTTGGTTTCCTTGGTTCCAAGGTTTCTTCTGATTCGACTGGTTTCCTCCTTTGTTGCCATTCCAGCTTCCTTTACCTTTCCTTTCCTTTTTTGACTGCACCTGCAAAGCCATATCACTTTTCGACTTTGCTGCAGCTCTCTCAGCCATCCTTTGTTCATGAGACTCAAGCGTCCCTTGAAGCTCTTCCTTCGTCAATACTGACAAGTCTTTCGACTCTTCTATGGCTACTACCACGTGGTCGAATTTTGGAGCCAAAGACCTCAAGATCTTTGTAACAACTGATCTTGACGTCAACACCTCTCCACATACCTTAATTTGATTCACCAACTGTGTAACTCTGGTGAAGAAATCTGTAATACTTTCGTTGTCTTCCATCTGAAGCAACTCATAGGTTCGCTTGTGAGTTTGTAACCTCACCTCTTTCACCTTCTCTGCGCCTCCAAATGACTTTTCAAGAATCTCCCATGCTTCCTTCGCTGATTCTACATCGCTAACTTTTTCAAAGTTATCTGGATCAACACATTGATGGATTATAAACAACGTTTTATAATCTTTCTTCTTCAATTCTTTGTGTGCAGCCTTTTCTTGATCCGTCGCGTTCTCCCCAAGCGGTGCTACTCCTTCCTTCACAAGATCCCAAATATCTTGATAACAGAAAACCACCTTGATCTGCTTGCACCAATTCTCATAATTATCTTTCTTGAGAATTGGTAGGGTCGCTGGAAAGTGCCCATTTGAATGATTCATAGCCATCACGATTTTCCTCCTTGAATTGCAACCGGAGCTCTAGATACTAGATGTTGGAATTCAACCACAAACTATGGTAATTCCTCTTTCAATCTTGTTCTCAAGATTGATAACAACCCACACAATACGCAATGAAGAACAAAGAAAGAAGACGAACAAACTAACAACAAGAAAGAAAAGAGAGAGATGATAACTATTTGGAGAAGAAGTGTTCTATCCACGAACTGTGGGGTTTCTGAATATATTGCACTTTCACTGCTAAATCTGCAACTGTGAATACAATACAACGTTCTGATTACAATACAAGGATACTTCCTATTTATAGATATAGATTTGCAAAGGCCCAAAATTAAAAGCCCAAAATATCAAATCTAATCTAAACAAATCTGAATCCAATCAAATTAAATCTAACACGATTCTGTCGAAACAACCTAAACAATTCGACACGACACTAAGCTATGAATGTTTCGACTTCGACACTATGAATTACATTTAACAGATTCTAGTAACAAATTTTTCTAAAAGAGGGGAAAAATAACAAATTAAATGACCCTAAGAACATAATTATTTAATATCTAATACCTCCCAAAGCTTAGGGCAAATGATCTTCATGCCAAGCTTAAGCAATTTGTGGTTGAAGAATTAGAGGCAGGGTTGATTCTTATTTTTTAGAGGCCCTAGACAAATAATAAAATTTGAACCTAATAAAATACTGAACAATTAATATTGAATTTTGATTTTATTTTTTCAGGTTTTATTTTTCTCTTTTATTTCAGATAGGAGAAGGTCATTGTGTAACACTCAAAGCGAAGGGTGGTGATTGTGGTTGTCACCGGAGGTGGTGGCGGTACAACGTGACGACGGTGTGATGGCTGATGCGTGGAGAAAAAGGTTCAACAATGGGGAGTTAAAATGGAGATAGATACGTGAAAATATGAAAACATATTAAGGAAGAAGATGTGAATTTTATGTTGGCATCAATTCAGTCAAAATTAAATCAGTGTATTGAATTAGAGAGTGTTACACAAAAACAATTGTTGAAGATCCATTTCGACAAATAATAATGAATTATATTTAATCATAAAAATTTGATATGTTAATGAATTATATTTATTTATACAAATTTGATAGTAAATGATATGGTTGTATGATAAATTTTTTATTATTTAACTATAAATAATATTAAAATTAAAAAAAAAAGTTAAAAAAATTAAAATTATAATAAATAATCACCAAGAACAAAACTTGACTTGGTGACTCATTATCAATTTTAAAATATTATATCAAAAAAGAAATAAACAATATCAAAAACTAAAAAATAGTTAAGTATTTTTATAGAGCCTCAAAATTGTAAGACATCAAAATTTTATTAAAATTGATATATAAGCATAAAGGAAGTTAAACTAATTAAAAAAGTATAACATCTTATACATACCAAATCAAATTAGATTAACTATAATTAATTAAATTGTTCAAAAAAGTTTAATTTTAATAATTTAATTTGTTATCTATTTAATTATGTTGTCTTAATAAAAAATAATATGAATTTCTTAAGTTTTAATTTATTATTATAAAATACAATTTAATAATATATTTTTTAATAGAATAAAATATAAAGTAATAGACCTAGACAGAAATAATATATTATATTTTATCATATAAATTTATTATATGATTAATCTTTTTAAATATAATTGCTATAAATGCATTTTTGGTCCCCTACTTTGTTTTTTTTTTTTAATTTTAGTCCTCCCGTTTTAAAAATCAGCTTTTTAACCTCTTAACTTTACATCACTTAGGATTTGGTTAGTTCCCTTCCAATTTTACATACGTGACATTGATGATTAGGATAGAAAAAATATTTTTAAAGATATAGAAATGATGATTAGGCTAAAAAATAAAAAAAAATATAATATTAATCAATACTTATAATATTCTAAATAATCTTTTTAAATACCTTTTACATAATAAATTAATAACTACAACATAGAGTATAAATTAATTATAATTAATTAAGCTTATTTTTAACTTATCATCTTCATCACTAACCAAAATTCAGAAAATTAAATTACATTTATCTTCACACAAAAAATTCATACTCTAAAATATCAATACAAAATCTACCAGCATAATGACAAAATCAATTTCATCTAATTTCAATATTCATTCAATTCCACTTTTTCCTCTTTATCTTTAACTCATTTTCATTCATTAGAAACTTTTTTCTAAAATCGTTTTTCACTATATAACAAACAAACAAACCTTTAAGGAGATAAGAAGTTTTGAGAGACAACAACTATGAGGTTCGGCAACAGTCTTGATTAACTAGCATCATCAACAAGCATGCAACCACTTTGCAACATCCCAGTATTCCTTAATATTAGTGTTCTGATTAATTAGATTTCTTTACTGCCATTGTTTTCATCTTAAATTCCTTGCCTTAGGGCAAGGGGGCTTGCCAATTGTGGTTTGGAGATTTAGTTGATCGGATTTAGTGAGGTTTTTTGTGAGTGTTAGGATATTTCAGGATGGAATGGCAGGTTGTGAACCGGAGAAGAAAGGACCAAAACAAGTTGAAGGTGTCAATCTGGACACATAAGAAGGGCAAACTGTCGGAGAATCATGATGTTATAACATCATATTTCTTCACAGAATTTCCAGAAAACTACTATGCTGAAGATATGGCCATGATTTTCTTGGAATACGGAACGCTTATGGAGGTTTTCATACCGGCGAAGAGAGACATTAGAAGAAAAAGGTATGGTTTTGCGCATTTCAGAAAGGTGGAAGATGAGAGAATGTTGGGAATACAACTGGATAGTATCATGATAAAGGGGCGGAAAATATTTGTCAACAAACCTAGATTCAACAGAGATGGTTATGGAGATAATAAGCTCAAATCTTTTGATCCGGAAATCAGAAGTTCTACAAGGAAGACGGATCAGTGGAAGAAAATTAAGACGAACACAACATTTGCAGATACGGTGAGGGGACGGGAAATGAACTCAAGGATCTTTCAGAAAAACAACATCAATCATGGTACTTGCAGAAAGGATTTGAAAAAGGAATGGAATGGACTTCTTTTCAATATAGAAGAGGAAGGAATGAAGAGGTTTGAAAATGCTTACGTGGGGGTGGTTAAGGAACCCTGTACCTCATATAATATCCAAAATATCCTTAACAGAGAAGGATTTTTTCATGTCAAAACCACACCAATGGGAGCTACTATGTTCTTACTTGAAGACTTAGAGAATAATGCAGTCAAAAATCTGATAAAGGAAGAAGAGGAATGGCTTTCAAACTGGTTCGAAGATATTAGACAATGGTCTTAATCTGAAGTAGATAAAGAAAGAATGACATGGGTGAAATGTTTTGGTGTTCCTTGTCAAGTTTGGAGAAATGATTTCTTCAAATACATCTCGAGTAGAATAGGTGAGTTCATCTGTTGTGATGAGGAAACAGAGAAGCAGACTAAGTTTGATGTGGATAGAATTCTTATTAAGACAAGATATACAGGAAATCTGAATGAGGTGATTAATATTGAAATAAACGGGTTGGTATTTTGTATTAAACTGATGGAGGACAATCATGGACCAAAAAGAATAATGTTTAAAGGTGTTGATATGGAAAGCTCAGATTCTGGTGAAACTTTTGTGGAAGAAACCAAGAACGGTCCAGATGAGGAGGATAATGTTGTCAACAATACTGAATCAGAGTACTCTAGCAATGGCGGAAATCCGAAGGATGAAGATGACACGGTTCCAAAGGCTCACGATTCAGCTGTGAACGACGAAAACAGGTGGTGGTCAGATCTAGGGAATACAAATAGAGAAGTTTCACTATCCAAGAGTGAAAAGCGTAATGATGTTCTGACATTGGGAAAAGGCAAAAAGCACAAAAAGGTGAAATTTGTTTCTGGCAAGGAAAAGAAGCAGCATGGGGTAGAGTCAAACGTAGATAGATCAATTAATGTTATGGTACCAGACGAGAATCGGAGGGGACAGATTGAGACAAGAGGACCAGGTGGATGTGAAAATATACCAGTTGATAACTTGATCTCTACTTTAGCAGGTTGTGTGGGTCAAGCTTGTGAGGAAAGGGATCCAGCGAATATTTATTCTTGGTCGGGCATAGGAAACGAAACAGAGCAAGTAATTAATAATGTTGGGCCCAATACACTATTGTTGGGTAATTCTGTTTGTGGTCCAGTGAAAAATAACATAAGGAAAAAGAAATCTTTTTCAGATATATATGAGAAGATACAAATTCCATATGCCCCTTCTTATTACTCAGCCCTTTTGCACTCAGCCCAAGTCACGAAACTTAAAGCTACGCCTGTTGTATCCACAGAAGAACATATGGACTATAGTCAGTCAGAGGGTAGTAATAATAGATATTCTGGTGGGTCAATTCTTTGTTGTGGATCCCTATCGGATGATGATGTTACAAGAGGTAACGAGAGAATCAGGAGATCAAACAAAGATGTTTCAAGGAAAGTTTGGGAAATTCTAAAAGAAATGGGATTTGGAAGGAGATGAAGACGAGGAAACACATGAAGGTATAATCAGAGGATTGGAAAGAAGGGATAGACTTCGAAGTCAGAACCTAAAGGAGACAATCATTGAGGTACCATGAATATCATTACCTATAATGTACGTGGGAGTAACTCTTCAATAAAAAGCAGAAGAGTAAAACATATAATAGAAAAGGAAAAGATAGAATTTTGTATGCTACAAGAGACAAAAAGACAAAATATGGAGGAGAAATTTGTCAGAAGCATTTGGAGTGGGAGTGATTTCGATTGGACTGCCAAAGGATCAATAGGGCAATCAGGAGGTATGTTATCAGTTTGGAACACGAACTATTTTAAGGCTGAATTTAGCTTTGCTGGATCAGGGTATCTTGGTGTTTTTGGGATATGCAGACAAAGGGAAATATACATTGAAATTCTGGTACAGATGTGTGATGTCTTTGTGCAAGGTCACAACATCACAATCTGCTGAACAAGGCAATAATAGAAGCAGTAAATAACACACTGAATTGTTCACCCAGTTCGGTTCAACAACCTATATTTGGGGGCATACCAAGCCAGAAAGGAAGTCCACTATTAGTAGTATCAAATTACAGACTCAACAGACCAGTTGACAATCTAACTAATTCAATCACTATCCAATGACCCTTCTACCTAAGTCCTCCCTAGGTAAGAGACTCCATCTCACTTCTAATCAAGCAATGATGTCTAGCAGTCAACTACACTGCCACTGCATCAACAACTTGATTACCATCAACGGTTCAATCATAAAAGACACCCTTTCATGACACACTTTGGAGTTGCTTAACAGCTTCCTCCAAGAACAATATCAAACTCATTACCTACAGGTTTCTAAGTTAAACACAGTGACCATCTCACAACCCGAGTGGTTCACTTAAACAAAGCCCTAATGATCTACATCTTGGACCCGTTCCCATTCAGGGTTACAAGCATTCTATTTATAATATGATCCCAACTGGATTTGGGCCTTCAAACATATCAAATCTTCTGCTATAATTCTGCTACTAAATAGATCTTCAATTAAATCTTCAATCAAATCTTCAATTAAATCTTCAATCAAATCTTCATATTTTAAATACTCAATCTTTACTAGATTTTATCTTTAATCTTCCACACCTTTAAATCAGCTCCACATAATATTTCCAGGATATTATGTATCTTTTAAATCTTCACTTTTTAATTCAGCTGCAAGATCTTCTCCACACAAATAGGAACAATTCTCCATATCTATTTGCACAAAAATAGTAACAAACTATTCTCCACAAGATATGCAGAATTAATTGTATCAGAATAAATCTTCTCCAATAAATTAGCCTGTAATCTCTCTATCTCTCAGCAGAAAACATCTTAACATGTGCAGCCCTAAAACATCACAAACTGATGTTCTGATGTTCTGGTATAGTGATGTCAAGACATCACTTATAACATCATCATACAAAACTTCCAACCCTGCAACAGCTAATGATAAGAACCAATGTTATGACATCAGACACATGACATCAACATTGTTCAACTTTGTTTTACCAAAATTCCAGCCAACACAAGAACTAACAATCTCCCCCTTTGGCTAATTTTGGCTAAAACAAACTCTGCCATCATCAGAGAACCCAGCAGTGGATAAAAATTGATAAGTTTTCAAAACACCTAGCAGCACCTCTTCAACAAGCTGCACAAACTCACTAACAAGCTGCATAAACTCACTTTCACATCAGCATAGGGCAAACTCCCCCTCAAACCAAGAACCAGTTCACAGCTGTTCATACACACTCCCCCTCAACTGCTGCACCATATCAGAAAAGGCTTCTGAACCACACCTTGGCAACTCTCTCCCCCTTTTTAGCCACAATTGGACAAACTCTGAACATCGCAGCAAGCACAAAATTTCAAAAGCAACCTCTGAGTCAACCAACCAATATACTCATACCAGAGCAGACTAATCTCCATCTCACAATAGCTGAACAAACCTACTTCTCTCCCCCTTTGGCCAAACATTGACAAGCATTGGGGTAAACTGTCATGTCCACCATTAACTTCACCAGTAACACAATGTTACAACATAACATACTCACTGCACTACTTCAACAACGAAAGTTCAACTCCCCCTATCTAAGATAACCAGTGCTCCTTTGCAAGAAGATCATCTTAAATGAATGGAAAACATAAGACTCATCTTCATGTCTTCAAGAGCGCACCCTCTGTTCAACACACCTGCTGAACACATTCACATAATGCTTAATCCTTAAACAATCCAAGTACCACACTAGTACAGATAGAAGTTCTCCCCTTATATTTCACAACTGATGCTCCTTGACCAGTACATCATAACATTTGGAGAATCCAGACACAGACTTCAAACTTCTCCTCAGAAGCATGTGCAAACATGATTCACATGGCTAGACCCAATTGTCCTTTGCTGCAGAATCCATAAACATGTACTCCCCCTGTCATGGTTAACCAATGCTCTAGATGGAGATTAAAATTTGAGCACCAGATCTTCACACACTTTACTCTCACTCCTAGAGGACACATCCAAGTATACTGCTCACAAACCCAATCTCTTCAAGTGATACTTGCAACAGAGGACAGAACAGCCAAAAGAACTTTCTGATCAGATCACAATTCCTCTGCCATTACATTCACTAGTAGTTGTTGATACTAGTGAAGTATTCCAAATTAGTAGTCATGCTTTGCCAGAACATACTACTCAAAACAAGCTCAGAATCTCCACATTCTAATCCACACAGCTAGAAACACCTCTTCTGACAATAATGCTTGAGCATTCATCTCCACATGAAGTTCCAATTAGGCTATTCGTGAGGAACATAAGAATCACCAACCTCCTTCAAACAAACTGTTAGATAAGGATCAAAGTCACATAGATCCCCCAACTCTTCAAAGGCAGTCATTCCTTATCATACTCTTAATCTTCAGACTTTCAATCACTCAATACCTGATCTACTTCAGTCTTCTCTACAATCTCCATCCAAGGTAGACCTTATACTTCATCATTCTCCCGTATGACTATGTAGACGCTCCTTAGGCATAATGTAGTCCCCAAGTTCCTGAACCAGAGCATAATCATCCTTCACCAAGGATATCCAACCAAGACATCATCACCATGATTCTTGATATGTTCCACCAACTGGACTTACTATAGCATAGTAATCCAAAGAGCTAGAGAATTAAACTCTCATCCACCTTCAAGAAGAATAATCTCCTTGAGTCTTCAACTCATCACCTTTCTGCCCAAGAGTAACTTGTTCCAAGACCATCCTCAAGACCAACCAGCTGCCACACTCTGATTATCTTGATTCTTCAAATCCACCATAGAGATCAACCAATTGCCACAGTTTGATCACCTCCTTTATGAATCCTCATATGAAAAAGCTAACTGCCACATTTTTTCCTTTTTCACGTTTGTCAGAACTCTCACAAAGATATCTTGATCCACCAAGGAAACTTGATCTTCAAGTCACATGTTCCACTTGATCAAAAGCAAACACACTTAGACTCCCTAAGCCCTGGTCATGTAACGTCTTCTCCTTCCTACAGCTCCCGCAAACTGCCATGAGAACGATCTCTTTGAAGCATCTTATCATTCCTGTAGATCACCCCATCATTAGCTAATGTGCCACATTACCAGCTGAGACTCCTGATGTTAAGCTAGATGTCAGAATATTATGACATCCAACTGTTGAACTCAGCTCCTCCTTCTGCCACTCAGAAGAACTTCCTCCCTTTGCAGAACCAGATTTCCATGCTCTCATAGACTTGATTCAACACTCAAGTTTGAGTAGACAACCTCCATCCTGCTCAGAAACTCCAAAGACTTCAAACCTACCACATCTGAATCTTCATAAAATAAGTAGTCCAAGACTACCTCATAGCAATACTAAAGAATGTTACTTCCCTTAGTAGCGCCGTCAGTAGAAAGCCAGAGATAACTGCCACTTATCCTCGACCTTCACAACCAGAGCCAACACCATGCTCCAAACCACTTAAACTGATCCAAGCTGTAACCATCAAGATTATGATGTCTTCATAGTCTTCCATCTTCATCTTCAACATCACCACCACAATACTTACTAGGAACAGATGCTAAGTAATAATCCCAGGTCATTACACACCAATACACCACATAGAGAAATAAACAGCCTCATAGAGAAAGGTAAATTCTCAACACTTCTGCAGTCCTGTACTTTTACATCAAGCATATACATAGTCTCCCGTCAATGTATATTGTCTTTAGTTGAATGCACAACCTTTATCAAAAGCATACAAATACTCAACTCCTTCTCTCACCACATGCATCTGCTGATTCTTCTTCAAACATCATGACAACCATTCATACCTCAAAAGTCTTCCAGGTTAGGCCAGTGTCTTGATCTTTTACTCTTCCCTGAGCAAAGAACTGAAATGATGTTTCAACATCAGTTCTGACATCATATTCTAATCATATTCATTCACGCATATCTCTTTGCAGGGAATATACGAAGCATATCAGCATCTTCCAAGATTAGACTAACAAAACTGCAGTAACTTACATAACACACTCTTCCAGAGGCTTCTTCTAATAAGCACAGGGTTCAGACCTCCTAACCAAAGAGTAATAACTGCCATCCTTCTGCAGAAACATACCATAGACAATCTGCTACTTTGAATCCTTCAAGGCACAAAACAGAAAGAGCTCAAGCAAACACCAATTGACCACGGCTGAATTACCCTGCTACTGCACACAAACTCTTGGAAGCATCTCAAAAGTTGTTCAACTTCATAGCTTCATTGATCCTTCAAAACAGCTACAATCATATAGGTCTTAGCATTTACCATAAACTGCTAATGTGAAGCACGATGTCGAGACATTAGAATTGACATATTAAGCTCAGCTTCTTTCTTGATGAAACCACAACTAAGCTTAAGAGATGACTGATCTATATCTTCACTACTGCATGAAAGATTTGACAGTGATACTCTTTTGCTTTGGCTCTACCCTCTTCTTTCACCATAAAGAATCATTGTTCTGGACAGATTAGTCTTCAATGTTTGATTTGAACAAAACTGAAACGTCCATGCCATGCACTCTTTAATAAGATCCATTCACCTTATGATCACTTCTTTCCCAAAACAAGGATATGAGATGATCCTCAAGTATCTTTGGCATTTCTAACCAACCGGTAGAAGTTGTCTTGCAAAGACTACAACATCATAGAATAACCTACTGAGGAGACCAAACCCTAATGTCTTTCCAAGAGAATACCTTTCTAGAATCTCAACATCAGAGATACAAGAACCAACCAGGGTTACATCAGAATCCATGCAGCGGAACACACAACAACTCC
This sequence comes from Lathyrus tuberosus, assembly GCA_022829125.1. Taxonomy (NCBI): domain Eukaryota; kingdom Viridiplantae; phylum Streptophyta; class Magnoliopsida; order Fabales; family Fabaceae; genus Lathyrus; species Lathyrus tuberosus. The sequence goes on from JALAZF010000050.1 coordinate 20,164,062, forward strand.
TCAATAACCTTTAGGCACTACTCAATAATCCTTGCACACCATCACCAAGTGCCAACAAATCAAACTCATAATAGCAGTTCTCCTGATAACAACAAACATATCCAATGCATAGTCCATCCTTCACTCCAAGGGATCAAACAAACAACTAAAAGAACTGAACAAGTCCAAAACTCAGCAAAACTATCTACCTTGCTCATGAACCAGAAAGTATCTTCCCTAGATCTCATCCAGAAACAGACAGGATGCCTGCTCTGATACCAATTGAAATTCTGGTACAGATGTGTGATGTCTTTGTGCAATGTCACAATATCGCAATCTGCTGAACAAGGCAATAATAGAAGCAGTAAATAACACACTGAATTGTTCACCCAGTTCGGTTCAACAACCTACATCTGGGGGCATACCAAGCCAGGAAGGAAGTCCACTATTAGTAGTATCAAATTACAGACTCAACAGACCAGTTGACAATCTACCTAATTCAATCACTACCCAATGACCCTTCTACCTAAGTCCTCCCTAGGTTAGAGACTTCATCTCACTTCCAATCATAGCAATGATGTCTAGCCATCAAATACACCGCCACTGCATCAACAACTTGATTACCATCAACGGTTCAATCATAAAAGACACCCTTTCATGACACACTTTGGAGTTGCTTAACAGCTTCCTCCAAGAACAATATCAAACTCATTACCTACAGGTTTCTGAGTTAAACACAGTGACCATCTCACAACCCGAGTGGTTTACTTAGACAAAGCCCTAATGATCTACATCTTGGACCCGTGCCCATTCAGGGTTACAAGCATTCTATTTATAATATGATCCCAACTGGATTTGGGCCTTCAAACATATCAAATCTTCTTCTATAATTCTGCAAAAGATTCTGCTACTAAATAGATCTTCAATTAAATCTTCAATCAAATCTTCAATTAAATCTTCAATCAAATCTTCATATTTTAAATACTTAATCTTTACTAGATTTTATCTTTAATCTTCCACACCTTTAAATCAGCTCCACATAATATTTGCAGGATATTATGTATCTTTTAAATCTTCACTTTTTAATTCAGCTGCAAGATCTTCTCCACACAAATAGGAACAATTCTCCATATCTATTTGCACAAAAATAGTAATAAACTATTCTCCACAAGATATGCAGAATTAATTGTATTAGAATAAATCTTCTCCGATAAATTCGCCTGCAATCTCTCTATCTCTCAGCAGAAAACATCCTAACACGTGCAGCCCTAAAACATCACAAACTGATGTTCTGATGTTCTGGTATAGTGATGTCAAGACATCACTTATAACATCATCATACAAAACTTCCAACCCTGCAACAGCTAATGATAAGAACCAATGTTATGACATCAGACATATGACATCAACATTGTTCAACTTTGTTTTACCAAAATTCCAGCCAACACAAGAACTAACATACATTGTGAATGTTTATTCTTCATGCTTTTTGAGTGACAAAAGAAAGATGTGGGAAGAACTTATTAGAGTAAAAGCGAACTTCCCTAAAGGTGATTGGATACTTGGGGGAGATTTCAACTCTGTGAAAAATAGGGGAGAAAGAAGGGGTAAAGGTAGTTGTCGGATAGTGGACATGGAGGAATTTGGGGCATTAATTGAAGACATGGATCTCTTGGACTTACCAACAGCGGGGAACAAATACACTTGGTTTAATTCAAATGGATCTTGCATGAGTAGGTTAGATAGATTCTTGATCACGGAAGACTTATGCAAATACTGGAAGATTTGCCTTCAAATGGTGGGAAAGAGGACGATTTCTGATCACAGACCAGTATCCCTTATTCTTAATGATAGGAATTGGGGTCCTAAACCATTTAAAACTATCAATGCCTGGCTAGAACATCCAAACTTTTTTAAATTTGTGAAAGATACTTGGGAAGAGTGGAAAGGGTCTGGTGAAGCGTGTAGTATTCTGATTCAAAAGTTTAAATACTTGAAGTCGAGATTGAAGTGGTGGAACTACAATGTGTTTGGAATTTTGGACCTCAAAATTGAAGAAGATATCAAGAGGTTGAATGAGATTGAGAATGATATGGCAGAATGGGTTAATGATATACCTGGTATAATTCTCAAGGAGAGATGTGAGGCAGCTGACAAAGTTGGGAATTGTCTTCATTTGAAGGAGAGTCTGTTGTATCAAAAGGCTAGAACTAGGTGGCTAGTAGAAGGTGATAACAATTCAAAAATTTTCCATTCTATCATAAACTCAAGAAGGAGGGATAACTTCATCTCAGCTTTAAACTTAGGATTGGAGGAGGAGGCTGGAGTGGAGACAATTAAACAATTTATTCATGATCATTATGAGAATAAATATAAAAGCAGAGTTGAAGAAAGCATTGACATGGATTTGAATGGTCTGGTGAAACTAAATGAAGAGGATAATAATTACCTAACAAAACCTTTTTCTGAGGAGGAGATAAAAGAGGCAGTCAATTCGTGTGATGGCAACCAAAGCCCAGGTCCTGATGGGTTTAACTTGAATTTCATAAAGAAAACATGGGCAATCATTGGAGGAGATATAACTAATTGTATAGCTAAATTCTATGAAAAGGATTGCCTTCCAAAAACTTTATGTTCTTCATTCTTTGTTCTAATACCGAAGAAGGACAATCCTCAGTCAATTTGTGAGTACAGGCCAATAGCACTTATTGGGTGTATTCAAAAAATCATTTCAAAACTGATGGCAAGAAGATTAAGAGGAGTTATTAGTAAATTGGTTTCCACTTCTCAATCAGCTTTTATCCCTGGTAGACAGATTATGGACGGATTTCTGGTGGCTAATGAAGCATATGACTACATGATGAAAAATAAGAAAAGAGGTTTTATGTTTACGGTTGATTTTACACAGGCCTATGATTGTGTTAAATGAAGTTACCTCATTAGAATAATGGAGGCCATGAACTTTAGTTCAATTTGGATAAGTTGGGTAAAAGGAATTGTTTGCAACAGTTATGGTTCGGTTTTAGTAAATGGCAATTCATCCAAGGATTTCAAAATACACAGGGGTCTCAAACAGGGAGACCCTCTTTCTCCCTTTCTATCTGTTTTGGTTACTGAGGGTTTGGCTCTAATGACAAGGAGGGCTGAGAGTCTGAATATCCTAAAAGGTTTGAAGATGGAAAACGTGCATATTCCTAATCTACTACAGTTTGCAGACAACACATTAATTATGTGTAATGATTCTTGGTCTAATGTTTGGGCTCTAAAATCGATCTTGAGAGGATTTGAAGTGGTTTCTGGATTGAAGATTAATTATAACAAGAGTCACATAATAGGATTGAACATTGAGGATAACATGTTGGAAGCGGTATCTGAGTTCTTGGCTTGCAACATTCGAAAATATCCATTTAAGTTTCTAGGCTTGGTGGTTGGAGGTAGACACAAGAAGAAAGCTTTTTGGCTTCCAGCCATTGAATCCATTAGAGCTCGATTATCCAAGTGGAGGGGCAAACTGATATCAATAGGTGGTCGAGTGACATTGATAAATTCTATTATAGCTAATCTGCCCATTCATTTCCTTTCTTACTATGTTGCACCAGTTTGTGTTCTAAAAGGGATCAAAGCTATTCAAAGACAATTTTTGAGGGTTGGAGAAGGAGATAAACGTAGTATTCCTTGGGTGAAATGGTCGCAAGTCTGTAAACCTAGGAATAAAGGAGGGCTCGGTATTAAAGATGTGTCAAAGTTCAACATAACACTGATGGCTAAATGGCTCTGGAGATTTAACAAGGAAATGGGAGCAGGATGGTATGATATCATTAAAGCCAGGTACGACAATGTTCTGCAAAACCTCATTTCTGTGTATGATAGACCAATTCAAGTGCAGGGGTCGGGGTGGTGGAAATATATACAGAGGTTAGGCATGCCAAGAAATGATCAAGGTATATTTAATGCTTTAACTTGAAGGGTTGGTAACGGTAACAAGATTCTATTCTGGCACGCAAGATGGATCGGTGGGAAGGCACTCAAGTTTCAATTTCCAGAACTGTTCTCTTCATCCTCAGAACAGAATATTTTAATTCAAGATTGTGGAGATTGGTTTGGAAATGTTTGGATATGGAATCTTTTAGGGAAGAATGTAATTAATGAAACAACTGAAGGTGAGTCAAGAGCTGGATTATCTCAATTGATTGAAGAGGTGGTTTTGGAATTAGAGGTTGAAGATTCGGTATTATGGCCTAGATGTGAGCAAGATCAGTATAGTGTAAAAGCATGCTATGAATCTTTAAACAGTAGTGTGGATTATGCAAAACTTAGCCAGAATAAACTAAAAGCTTTAGAGGTTGTATGGAAATCAAAGATTCCTCTTAAATTCAAAATCTTTGGATGGAGATTAATTCTAGATAGACTTTCTACAAGATAAGCTTTAGGAAAGAGAGGAATTATTGTGGAGCCTCAACATTTATTATGTGCATTCTGTTCTCAAGAGGTTGAAGATATAACTCATATTTTCATCTCTTGTAGGATTACAAGACAAATATGGCATAACATTGAGGCTTGGCTGGGTGTGAATTTTCCAATGGCAACAGACTGTGTTGAGGTGTTATTGCAGAGCTACAATACTCATATCATTAGCAAAGATCTATGCTATATATGGTTGGTGGGTTGTTGGGAAATATGGAGACATAGGAATTTGGCTATATTCAGGAATGAAGGGGGCAATCACACTGTCATTTTTCATTCTATCATAACTACTACATTGAGATGGAAAAGCTTGGAGACTAAAGATTGTGGGAGAGTGTCTTTCTATGAGTGGTACAAACTCCCTTTGGGCAGATAACAAATTCATATATGGTTGAGTAGGAGTTTACTGTATTGTAGTATATTCTAGTTCATGTAAATTGATTGGTGAGTTGGTGCATATTGACACTAATTGTATTGGTTTGGATCTTGTAGGTCCCTTATTAATATATTGATGATTATTAAAAAAAAACAAACAAACCTTTGATTTTCTTCTTCAATTAAATTTGGTTTGGTGGTGGCGTGTGTGTAATGGTGGCGTGTGATTTTCTTCTTCTCTCACTCTACAACCAACAAACAAAGAATTTGATTTTCTTCTTCAATCAAACATGATTTCAGATCTGAATTTGACAGTGGCATGAGTGTGACAACTTGAATTTAATTATGGATTTTCGATTTTTTTTATTTCATCTATTTGAATTTGAAATTGGCATGAGTGTGACAAGTTGGATTTAATTCTGGATTTTCAATTTTTCTTTTTGATTTCATCTATTTCTATTTTATGTGTCAATTTGGATTTTGATTTTCGATTTGGATTTTAATCGTGAACTGTTTTTATTTTGTTCTAGATTCTAGATTTTCGATTTCGATTTGGATTTTAATCGTGAACTGTTTTTATTTTGTTCTAGATTTTAGGAATAAGGAGCTAGCTTATGTGACTTAGGGAAAGGAGGAATTTTTATGTCATGTTATGGATTTTTTTGTTTTTTTTTTTTTTTATTTATTTTGTGTTCTAATGTGAAATTTTTAGATATAAATTATTTTTAGATGTGAATTTTATGATATGAATTTTTAGTTATTAATGATATAGGGTGTTGATGATGAAGGTGGTGGTGGGGTAGGGGATGAAAAGTGGTGGTGAAAGATGGTGTTGATGATGATGAAGGAGACAATGAAGAATTTGAAAAGTTTAGAGATGAAAGAAGAATTTGATGAATGCGGAATGAAAATATGAAGAAAGGGAAACAAAATAAGATTTAAGTTTTCAAATTATTGATATTAGTTTTATTATTAAGAATATAATTAATTAAATCATTCACTAAAAACTAATAATTAAATATTCTTGTAATTTAAAATTCGATGTGATGTAAAGTTCAGAGATCAAAAAGCTAGTTTTTAAAATGGGGACTAAAAGTTAAAAAAAAACATCAAAGTAGGGGACTAAAAGTGCATTTAAGTCAATATAATTATATATATATATATATATATATATATATATATATATATATATATATGCTTAATTGCAATTTTGGTCCCCCTATTTTCATTTTTTTTAGTTTTTATCCCCTTATTTTAAAATTCGGAATTTTGGTCCACCTGTTTTCAATTATTTTTATTTTTGGTCCCCTCTTTTAAAATCCAGAATTTTGGTCCCTCTATTCTCATTTTTTTTAGTTTTGGTCCCCCTCTTTTAAGTTTGTTTTGGATTTTAGTCCCTTTCCCAATTAGAAAAGGGGGCCAAAGGTATGGCTGAAAATGAGCCGAGTCGAGTCGAACTCGCCTCAGCTCTGCTCGACTTATTAAGAATTGATTCAGCTCAAATCTCGGTTCGAGTTCGACACGAACTTTTTTTTAAGCTCAAACTCGACTCTTTATCAGCTCACGAGCAACTCGGTTCGACTCGTTAGGTTCAACTTGCTTGCTTCACGGACTTAAAAGCCATTTTTAAGTGTATTTTTTATATACTTAACATTTTAAATTAATATTCTTTCAAAAAAAAAATATTGAAATAAAATAAAATTTATTAGATTAGAATTTAACTTTGTCTCAAAAATCTATTAATTCAAAAATTAATTAATTTAGGGTTAAATAAGTAATAGGTCCCTGAAAATAACCCAACATTCAAGTTTGGTCCTTATAAAAATTTTCTTCAAGGTTTGGTCCCTCTAATGTTTTCCGTTTCCAAATGTAGTCCCTCCCGTTAGTTTTCACTAACGGAGGGTGACATGGCGTGCCTTGTGTGCTCACGCTTTATTTTGATAAGGACACGGTGGAAAATTAGGAAATGGAAGAAGAGCAAAAGACAAAACTCATTGACATAGAAGAGAAAGAAGCTCAGAAGTCATTTTTCCCAAATCGTTTCTTCGTCCAAGACCTTGTGCCCTAGCAGAAGAACATCTTCGTTTTTTCTTCGCAAGTCTTAGAATTGGTCCCAAAGTAGGTCTTCCACGATTCGAAGCTGTGGTCCTAGGTAAATGTAGTTGTCTCCCATTGTTTTGTTTCTTTTATTGGTTACTGATTAGAATACGTTTGTGGTTCCTCCATGCTTGTCTGCCATTATGTTGTGGTCCCTCCATGTTTTGTTTCTTTTATTTGTTTCTTTCAATAGTTGTCCGTTGTCTGTCATTATGTTTACTCATGTTTTTTACAAAAATCGCAAAAGTGAAAATTAGTTTTAACTTTTATGTGCAGGGGTATGGATAAATTCACTGTTGTTTTTTATCTAAAGGGGTCTTTTGTAAAAGACACCAACGTAACATACGAAGGAGGGGAGGTGCATGCTTTCAAGGGTCAGGATCCTGATTTTTGGAGTTTTGTTGAGGCATGTGACTTAGTTAAGGAGGTGGTACCTGAGTTTGATTACAATTTGGTTAAGATGTGGTGGAAGCATGAGGAAGGATCATTTGAAAATGACCTGAAACCATTCAAGGACGACGGAGATGCATTTGAGTTGGCCTTGTATGCCATAGGGTACAAGTGTGAGATTGAAATTTACTGTGAAAATAGGGTTCATGGAGAGCACACAACTATGGAGAGGATTAGAGAGAAAGGAAAGGCACCTAATTGTCAAGAGGAAATTGACAACAGGAGTGGATCAAGTGAAGAGTGTGATGAAGACTCTGTGGAAGATGTACATTTTGAAGATAGTGAGGAGGAGAGAATGGGTGGATTTGAGGAAGGGCTTGATGAGGTGCTGCCTAATAGGGTTGTTGGGAAAGGCAACAAGAGTGAGCAAGAGCAGAAGAGTGAGAAAGAGCATAAGGTATGTATCACAGAGGAGTTGGGAAAGGAACATGTCATTGAGGATGAATACTTGACTGATGAGCTGGACAGTGGTGGGGATGATGATAGTTGTGATGAGAGGCCTTGTATTTTGAGGTTTAGTGAGGAGGAGTCATTGAGCAAGGATTATGTGTTCAAAGTTGGGATGGAGTTTTCATCCTTAAGGCAGTTTAAGGATGCCATTTTAGAACACAATGTGTTGAATGGAAGGGAGGTAAAGTTTGAAAAGAATGATAAAAATAGATGCAGGGTTGTGTGCAAGGACAAGAAGAAATGTGACTATACAGTATTGTGTAGTAGGGTATTGACCTCAACCACTTTTAGAATAAAAACCTTGTTTGCCAAACACAAGTGTAGTAGATAATTCTTTAATAGAAATGCTAGAGCTTAGTGGATTGCCAAGGTAATTGTAGATGGCTTGAAGAATAATCCTAGAATGAGGTTGACTGAGGTAGTTGCTGATGTAAGAAAGAGGTATGCTACAGAAATTCCAGGTTGTAGGGCATTTAAGGTTGGGCAAATAGCAAGAACAATTGTAGAAGGTGACTCAAGCAAACAGTATAGCCTACTTTGGTCTTATGCTGCTGAATTGAAGAAGGCTTCAGCTGGTAACACATTTAAAATCAGTACTAGTTCTCCAAGTGAAGGATTGAAACCAAGGTTTGAGAGATGTTATATGTCATTTGATGGAACTAAGAAAGCATTAACTAAAACATGTAGGCCTTTCATTGGTTTGGATGGATGCCACTTGAAACATAAATATGGTGGTATTCTTTTGATTGCTGTTGGAAGAGACCCCAATGATCAATACATACCTATTGCATTTGCTGTGGTTGAGATGGAGACAAAGGATTCGTGGAGCTGGTTTCTGAAGTTGTTGATTGAGGATATTGGAGTTGGTAGGTGGTGCTTTATATCTGATCAACAAAAGGTTTTAGTGCATTGTTGGATTGTATTGTTTTACATACATTACACTGTTCTAATGCCTTATTGTATTCCTTGTTTAGGGTTTAGTACAGGTTTTTGAGGAAGAGTATCCAGCATATGAGCATAGGTTCTGCCTAAGGCATCTCTATGCAAACTTCAAGAAGAGATTTGGTGGAGGAAACTTGTTCAGAGATCTAATGATGGCTGCTGCCAAAGCTACATATTTTGAAGCTCATGAAGCAAAGATGTCGATGATAAAGGATGTCAGTTTGGAGGCCTATGAGTGGATAGAGGCAATTCCCAAGAAAAAATGGTGTAAGCATGCATTTCCTATGTTTTCTAAATGTGATGTTTTGATGAACAACCTGAGTGAGTCGTTTAATGCAACCATATTGTTGCAAAGAGACAAACCTATTATAACTATGTTTGAGTGGATAAGGAACTATTTAATGGGGAGGTTTGCCACTTTGAGGGAAAATGTGGATAGTTACAAGGGTATCATAATGGCCAAACCCTTAAGGAGACTAGACAGGGAGATTGAGAAAAGTGCATCATGGATAGCTACCTATGCTGGTAGGTTGTCATTTCAAGTGAGCCATGTGTTATTGACAGACAGTTTTGTAGTAGATCTTGAAAAACATACTTGCTCTTGCAACTTTTGGGAACTGGTGGGTATCCCTTGTAGGCATGCTGTGGCTGCCATCTATAGGAAGGTAGATGACCCTCTAAAATATGTCCACCCTTGCTATCACAAGACCACCTATGCAGCATGCTATAGTGAGGTTATTACCCCATTTAATGGACAAAACAAGTGGCCCAAGACTGATAATGAGGGAATGTTGCCACCTATTTTCAAACGAGGACCTGGGAGGCCCAAGAAGTTGAGGAGAAGGGAGCCTAATGAAGAGAATCAAACTAGATGGCAAAGAACAAACACCAGCCATAGGTGTAGGTTCTATTTTTAGTTGGGTCATAATAAAAAAACTTGCAAGAAATTAAAGGAAGAGTTAGAAGCTGCAAACAAGACTACTCAAGTCACTTTAGATAGCACAGCAGAAACATCTCAGCCAATTCCAACCCAAATAAGTCAGACTATTGAGGCATCAAAAAAGAGGGTACCACTTTAATGATTTTGTTATTTTCAAATTGTAATTCCATTGCTTTATATACTAGTGTTGTTGATGTTATGTTAATATGCATGGGAGGCCTAAGGGATCATCAAACAAGAAAGGTAAGAAATCAAAGCCTACAGCCAAAGAAGGAAGTGCATCAAGGCCTGATGTCAATGAGGAAAGTAAATCCAGACCTGCTGTCAATGAGGAAATTACTTCAGGACCTGCTGTCAATGAGGAGATTGTATCAGGACATGGTGTCAATGAGGACATTGCATCAAGACCTGCAGTCAATGAGGAAATTCCATCAAGGCCTGCTGTGAAGGATGGAATTCATCCAAAGTCTGCTGTTCAGGATGAGTTTGTCTAGGATAAATGTGACCAATTGTATATAGATGAGCCTGAGGGCATTAAGGTGAAAAACCCAACATCATTAGATGACACTATTACTGCTGTTCTTACAGGTTCTGCTGTCTTGAACATTCAACCTCTTAGGATTGATAAGTCACCATGCAAGACTTCTAAGCCAATTCCAACTGGCCCAAGGGTTTTCTTTGGGAGTCAACCAAAGGTGGGCAGGAATACTTCTTTTAAACCACCTGGTATAAGAACAACTTTGTCAAAACCAAGCAGTAGTGAACCACCAAAAATCAGGACACAGAGCAGATACAAGGCCTATGAATGTGGGTTGCCTGAAAAAAGAGAAAGTCAGAGGTTGAAGACACTCAAAACAAAGAGCATGCCAGGCCCTGGGAAAGACCATGTAGATCCTGTGATTATACCTGAGGATGAAGGCATCAATGCCAAGGGGCACACACAATAATGTAGATCCTGTTGTTGTTTAACTGATGTTTTTTGAACACCTGTTATCATGTTTTGGTCAATTTTATGTATTCTAATTTCTGATGTAAGGGTACTGAAGTGGTCTTTAGGCCCAAAATACATTTCCTTACTATGCTATGATGTTATGTAAGGGTACTAAAGTTTAATTGTCTGTTGTTAAATGTCACTGAAATATATGTCATCTCTTTTGAGTGAAATTCTCTGTTGTTAAATTTCATTTTGAATTACAGGTCATTTAAATATGTCTCTTTTGGTATCACCACCTATAAAACAACATTTAATTTGGATCTATACCAAAACAACATTTAATTTGGATCTATACCAAAACAACATCTCATAACAAGACAACAACAGATACCATTTAACACAGATATCATTACAACATTACAAAACAACATTTAATTTGGTATCACCACCTATAAAACAACAGTACATAACAGATATCATTTAACACAACCAGGTCTTACATTTTCCAAACTAAACCATATAACAACATTCTTACAATTTGAAGACTTTCTCAAAACAATACAACATTACAACTCCTAAAAACAAAACAAACATTACAATCTCATTACAACGACAACAAATGTCATTCACTCAATTCTACAATTACACCTAACCACAAAATACATGTTCACCGCTACTAAAATTATAACAAAAAAAGTCTTCAAATTTCCATAGAATTCCACTGCCTTGAGCTTCATCTTCAGCTTGTTGTTCTTCTTCATCGAACTTTCATAAAGATCCTTAAAGGTTTGCACCATTTTCATTTCCCTCTCTTCCTTGCTCCATTCTACATCCCCCCCTTGAAGTTCTTCAATCCCACCTCCAATTTCATCATCCCAAAGAAACATGTTGCACGTTCCCTCATTCTTCCAAAACGGACATCTCCAAAACAATCTACCTTCATTCTTCCCCCTCTTGCACACGTATGAAATCAAACTTCCCTTGCAACCACACTTTCTCCCTTCACTGTTATTTAAACTCTTGGAGTGACGTGAAACTACCTTGCTGAGCCTAGAAGATGTAGACATGACGAATCTGAATGGAAAAAATAAAGACAAAGAAGATTGAGAGAATAAGAAGAATTGGGGGTTTAGGGATTTGTTCGTGAATGAGGAGAAGAAGAAGAAGCTAAACGTATAAGGCAACTGAGAATGAATTAAAGAATTATACATTTTGACTAGTCAACCAAATGATACACAGTTGGCAATGGATTTCATCACACATGGCACGCCATGTCACCCTTCGTTAGTGAAAACTAACGGGAGGGACTACATTTGGAAACGGAAAACATTAGAGGGACTAAACCTTGAAGAAAATTTTTATAGGGACCAAACTTGAATGTTGGGTTATTTTCAGGGACCTATTACTTATTTAACCCATTAATTTATATGATGCTAATTTTATTTGTATAATCAGTTTTAGAAATATTTTTCTTACTGCAGAATATAAATTATCAATTAAAACCGTTAGATTAAAATAAAATATAAAGTTAAAATTTATATTAAATCTTTAAACCTACTCTTAAAGATAATATAATCCTTCTCAAATATAATTGAGTTGGTCCATGAACCTAACGAGTCGAACTTTGTATAGTTCAAGTTTAACTCATTTAGTTAACGAACTTAGTTTTTTGCTCGTATTTAGCTCATTAGGTTCATGAACCAAGTTCAACGAATTAATTGTCGAACCGAGTTCCTAACTATTTTCGAGTTGGTTCGTTTCATTGTCATCCCTAGCTAAAAGTCTAAAAAAAATGAAAATAAGGGGACCAAAATTTTGGATTTTAAAATAGGAGATCGAAAGTCAACAAAAATAAAAATAGGGGAACAAAAATTCTGAATTTTAAAATAAGAGGACCAAAAGTAAAAAAAAAAATAGGAGGACCAAAATTGCAATTAAGTCTTATATATATTATTAAAAAATTATTTTAAAAAAATTAAAATGATCCATGAATGCATGCATAACTTTTTTTATAAAGACGACTAATATGACTTGTACCCACAAATTACCTTTTTGGTAAAATAAAAAAAATTAAATTGTAAAACCTGCTTTGCTAGAATCTTTTTAAGAAAATAAAAATATGAAAATGTTAAACTTGTTTTTCGAGATTCGAACCCACAACCAAAATATTCCAAGACCACACTTGTTACATATTATTTATGTAAAATTTTAATCCTTCTCCCGATTTTGAGGCCTCCTATTTTTTAAGGTCATGGGTGGTGGGTCTGGTTGCCCTGGCCCAAGGACGATCCTGATTGGAGGTCCAAAAATTTGGTGAAGAAGTCTACTACTTGTTCAAAGGTTGAGAGTGGTAGGAGGTGAAACAAACGTTGTTGGAGTTTTTCATGCACCAAGTGGCTATCCAAGTTGATGTGCTTACTGCGTTCGTGAAATGAGGAGTTGGTGGCGATATGTCGAACTGAAGCATTATCACAATACAACAAAGTCAATTGAATGAGTGAGATGAGAAAAGCTTGTAAGATGTTGGTGAGCCATTGGAGTTCACACACGTTAGAAGTCGTTGCACGGTATTCAGCTTCTGTTGAACTTCTAGAAACAGTGGGCAATTTCGTTGACTTCTAGGAAACTAATGAATCCCCCAAGTAAATATAGAATCCACTGATGGATCATCGAGTATCTAGGTATGTTGCCCAATCAGAATCATAAAAAGCTTTGGCTTGTAGAGAAGAAGAAGCAGAATAGAAAAAGATTCCTTGAGCTGGAGAGAGTTTGATATAGCGAAGAACTCGAAGAGCTGCATTGTAGTGAGTTTGTGCTGGCTTGCTCACGTGTTGACTTAATTGTTGGACAACATAGGAAATGTCAGGCCTAGTGTTCAGGAGATAAATAAGTTGGCCGACAAGTTGTCGATATGATGTTGGATTGGCCAAAGTTTCGCCTTCAGACTGTGTTAGTGTCGTGTCTCTTGCCATGGGAGTTGAAGCAGGCTTGCACCCAAGAAGGCCTAAGGTTGAAAGAATATCAAGGACATATTTTCTTTGACTGAGATGAATGCACTACAACATTTATTGCTTATGCGAACACTTTTTTATGCAACATGTGTAAATTGTTGACTAAAAAAGATTAGGGGAAGATTTTTGTCTGTTGCTAAGACAATTCTCGTAATGCCTCACAAATGTCCCCTAAAATACTTTTGGAAACAATTTTTAAGCTTTCATATAATTTATCTTTGGCAATAACTGATAAATTTCCCCTTAAATACTTATGGGGAAAATTTTAGATTGTTGCATTATTTCTAACAAAAGACTACATTTTTTAAACGTTGCATAAAAATTTAAACAAACAAAAAAAGGCGGAAAATTACCCTCTAAACATCATAAATTTAATATATAATTTCATTTCATTTCATTTAATAATCAAGATATATATTTTCTAAAATTAAAAATATTAAAACAAACATTTAGAATTAAAAAAATAAATCAATTGGGCCAAGTCTAAAGCCCAGTACTCATCATAAGCGGTTCCTATTCATTGAATTTAGAGAAAAGTTGTGTCGAGGGAAAGAACAGAAGGGAAAGAGGGAAAAGTTGTGTCGAGGGAAAGAACAGAAGGGAAAGAGGGAAAAGTTGTGCAAACTAAAAATCTAATCACGAACAACAAAACACATTGCCATTGGTGGTGTTGTGCGCCATAGGTCATGTTGTTGTGAGTGTATTGCTATATTTGCTTCAATCGTCGTATTATAGAGCAGAGACGGTCGTCGTATTTTAGAGGGTATTCTCATAGTTGTGTTGCTACGAGTGTTATTAAGCCGCCTTCGTATTGCCACCGTACTATTTCCATCGTCATATTGTCGTCGTTATATTGTAAATAATGTATTGTTGTGTTATTGCCGGTTGTGTCGTCGTTATCTTGTTTCTACTTTTTCTGTAAGTTTATATTCTAATGTAGTGGGAATCCTCCCTAGTAACATGGAATGAAATTATGCTTTCTGAAATTAATTGACTCCGTCATATCTCCTTTAATTGATTTTCTGGTTTTGAAATTGAATGGGTAACCACAAGGTAAGTAATTTTTCGGCAACATGTCTCTCCCAGTCATAAAGCATGTGAAATTAAAATGTTTTTAGAATTAAAATGTTTGTAGAACAAGGAAGACTGTTTTCGAAGATTCATGCAGGTTCATTTTCCACCTCGTATATGCATTAAAATTGTGCGTTTTATTCTTCCTTCTGCAATTTGTTTTATGTGATATAGTTATTTGTTGTTGCTTCTATTGTGTTGTGTTATGTTTTTACTGTTTCGGTTCTGTACATATTGTGTTTTTGCCAATTATGCTTCTGCTACGAATTTTTCTGGTTATGCAATTCTGCACATATCATGTTTTTTCTTTTGCTTTTTGTGTTTTTGTCAATTGCACTTCTGCTACTGCATGTCTTTCTGGCTTAGCATTTATGCATAATCTACAATTACCACACATATTTGCTGCTCATCTATTAGCGATTCTGCTTTTGGGGTTTCTGCATTACCACATTTGATTAACTTTTGCCACAGTTTCTTGTTTAATGCAATTAGTGCATAAATGCTTTTCTGTTTGGCATGTTTCCTCAGTTGCTGCTGATGTACATGATAATAAATCCATCAAATATGTTTGGAAAGAAAATAGTTACAATAAATATATAATATTTTTGTTGCCTGCTCATTTTACATTCATTTACGATTTTAATTATTGGGTTAGTTATTGGGATTGGATGGCTTCCATTTCTTGTTTGGATTGGATGACTTAATTATTGAGTTTTATTTTGTTAATAATATATTTGCAGTTCAAGAAAAGTTAGTGGTTGATTTTGTTTGTCTTGGTTTTTTGTAATAATTGTTTTGGTTGAATTTATTTTTGTTTTCATATGTAGCAAGATATCAATGAAGATGATGAGGAGGATGACGATTGTCGTACCTCGAAAAATAGGAACACAACCTCGCGAAGCGCAATCATACGCTCGCGGATGGACTAACAAAGTTGCCACCGAACTTTATTTATTCTCATAGGGGGAAAGGAAAAACATCGATAAAACCCATAAACAAAAAGAAAGGACATGGTCATCGCAACCAGTATCAGGTTCGGGAGTCGGTCACGCAAGGGAAATGTACTAGCACTTCTTAGGATAGGACAAAAAGGGTTATTTTTATTAGGGTGTTCGCCAAGACTTCGTAATCTCCTGCCTTCGCATCCTCATAGTGCAATAAGGAAATCAGAGCATTTGTAGTTCAGGGAATTACGGTTTATTGGTTGATTTTACGATGACAAGAGTTCAAACCAAGGGAACTACATCTCGAATCCTCACTCTCGAGAAAATGTTGACTACACCCCGCTCCTTTTTCATCCTTTTAAAAAATGTTTAATAGTTGTTAAGGGTTTGTTATCTTTAATTAAGAAAATGCCACTTGATGTTAGATCAAGGGTTCGTTTTATTAATTATTTCTAGGTCATGGGAAGGTTGATTGCGATGCAGAAGCAATCAACTTACAAATTGGATGTGAATGCAAAATGGAATGGAATCGGTTAAAGGTTGATGGTTATGGAAATGATATTGGATTGGTTTTGTAAAAAATTGTTTGACATTAGGTCAAGCTTATTTGTGTTCTCTTTTAAAAGGAGATTGATTTTATTCTTGAATTATATGTTACCTAAGCAAAGGGCAATCAAAGAGAAAGTGGTAAAAAAAATTATTACACGTCATGGGAATCGAGTCACATTTTGTCAAATGGGAATAGTACCAAGCAATTTCAAGTTGAGTCCATCACAAATGCATGCAAATGAAAGTGTTTGGCGCAAAACAAGTCTCATTGTAAGAAGGCCCAAGAGTAAGCTATGTGAGCTTGATGGCGATCGTAGAAACGATCGACTTACAAGGGTGTTTTGTAAAGGACTTGATATTAAATAAAAAATTAGTTTGAAAATGGTTTAAGCATGCAAATGAGAAATGAAATCAAGAGGCAATATACATGAGCAAAAGCATAATCAAGATAAAATCACGCATCACACAACTAAATTTACCAAGCAATAAAAAAATTATTAATTAAATTAAATATAAATATTTAATAAAATTAAAAAATAGATTAATTAATTAGTATTAAATAAATACATTTAAAATGATTAATGATACATTTTTTTTGTATTTTTGAATATTAGGAAAGAAAACAACAAACAAAATTAATTAAGTTAAATATAAATATTTAGTTAAATTAATTAATTAGTATTAAATAAATATATTTAAAATAATTAATTTAACATATTTTTCATTTTTAAATATTAGAGAAATAATAAATAAAATAGAAAATACAAAAAGGAAAGAAAAAAAATAATCAAAAAGAAAATTAAAATAAATAAACAAAGATAAGTAGAAAGCAATATGAGCCTGCACTACAAGTAAAACAAAAGGGTGCAATTAAAGAGAATCACCAGGCCCAAAGAGAGATAGGCCCAGGGCACTGAGGAAGGTCCATGGTGGACTGAGTCAACTCATGACTCCGACAAAAAGTTGGGGCGCTGGATCTATTAGGAGTCAAAGGTAGACTCAGGTCAAAGGGATCGGGAATAGAGTCCACCAAAAGAATGATGGAACGCGTGCACATGAAATCATGATGCAGATGTCACAAACACGGTGGCAAGTGTGTCCGGTGGAGATACTTGTCACCGCCACCTTTGGCCAACGCATCCAAAAGGCCAGCGGTAATAAAGTAAAGAAAAAGGATGGACACAAATAATTTTCACCTTTGTTCTCTCTCTCTCTCTCTCTCTCTCTCTCTCTCTCTCTCTCTCTCCCTCTCCCTCTCTCTCTCTCTCAAGCTCTGCAATTCCCATCTCCGATCACCCTCGCCGGAGGAGACGGTGGCAGGCGGCTGGCCACGGCGGCGCCTGTAACACCCCAAATCGGTAAGAATAATTATTTAATTTATTTAAGTATAATATTCATGATTTTGGCGAATTTTGGTGGTTTGTGTTGATGTCGGAAATTTGGTGGAGTTTTGGTTATTTATTTAAATAATAGTATATAATATAGAATATATTGTATTATTATTTAATTAAATAATATTAGAAGGATTATGGGCAAATTGGACTTTTAAGGAGGAGTTAGTGAGGGTAATATGGGGAAAACCCATTCTAGAAGCCCAAGAGTTAGGTTTAACGAAAGGAGAATTTGAGAATAAGATTAATTTTGTTAGACCATGGAAAAGAAGGAAAAGGCGAGAGCTCTGAGGAAAAAGGAAAAGGCGAGGATTCGAGAAGGTTTCCAAAGACTCAAGAGAAAAAGCTCGGAATCGACAACCTAAGGCATGGGGAGTATTACCTTTCATTGTTTTCAATATAGGGATTCGATGTATTTAAAGTGGATTTTGAGGTTTATGTGATGTTGTGGGTTTATGAGTAAAATGAGGAAATTATGATGTATTAGTGAGGTTTATGTGGGTTTGTGGGTTTATGAGTAAATGGGTGATTTAGGGGTATTTTCTTGGATTGATGATGAATATGAAGGATGAAATTGATTCGGATAAAAGTAGGCCTTCAAGGCTAAACCTTCTGTTGATGATATATGGGATCTCATATGGGGAAGGGATTTATGAGGTTTATGAGAATCTTGAGAGTTTGTGAAGGTTTAGGCGATTTTGAGTTAGGATAGTGAAATTATTCGACATAATAGTCATAGGTTTTATGCCTTTGATTTCCATGATGCCTTAGGAAGGTTTTGGGGATGTTTTGGGGTGAATTGAGGTTGAACCCGTAAAAATTTGGTGGTCTGAAGTGCTACTGATGCGTAGCTGTGATTGCAGGAAGTCGCACGTTCTCACAACGAACAATTTCTTCGCAAGGCAAACATTCGCCCCAGACTCACAAAGCGAGCAGCGCAGCGAATGCGCAATGATTTTGTTTGATGATACTGAGATGAACTCTAATTGTGATTTTTAGTTCCCACGACAAACTTCCTAGCGAATGACTTTGCAAAGCGAACAGAGGTAGCGAGGGAAACAAATAGGGGGTTCTCTGGTTTTTTGTATGTGATTCTGGGATTCGCTGGAAGCTCGCAAAACGAACATCCCAGCGAACTAGTTCGCACAGCGAACTTTGTAGCGAACGGCTGCTGTTCGCGAACTTTGTTTTATGTTTCTTGTGTTGTCTTGATGTTTGAGCTGTGATTATTCTGATGATTTACCATGATGTCATTGATGATTATAAGATGATGATTTCGTGATGTTTTGATTAATAATTGATGATCTGAATTACTATGAGTTTATTGATGATTATGAACCGTTTATACATGATTTTGAAGGTTAATTATCGATATGAATTACCATGATGTATATTGACGTTATGAGCTGCGTATATGTGATGTTCGATGATTAAATGACGATGTGAATGACCATGAGTTATATTGATTGTGAGATGATGATGCATGACTATTTTGATGTGAATTTCCATGAGTTGTATTGATGATTATAAGATTATGATGCATGATGTTTTGATGAATGAATGACGATATGATGAGATTGTGATGAATGATGATGCACGTAATGACTTGTGTTGAAGATCATGATTATGACGTTGTGTATCATGCATTCATAGCATTACAGTGATGTTAGACTTCGGTCTATTGTGGCTTCCATCCCATTGTGTGGATGTGAGGTGGTTTTGACGTGCTTCGGTTCTTGTGTAGAATCGATCCTAAGCACAGGGATCTTTGGAGGGTGATGGCCTAGTGTCCATCGATTGTGACGATTGGTACCACATGCATGATTCATTGTTGTGCATTGCATTTATTTGGCATTGATGTGATTTATGATATCGTGATTTTTGATGTTTTCCTTTGATGACCCTGGTGATGTTGTATATGATGATGACGCCATTTTATGCATATCCTGTTTTTATAATGATTATAATGAATTGTGATTACTCACCCAGCCTGTTTGAATGTTGCCTTCACGTGGGTAATGTGCAGGTGATCAGGATTAGCCGTGGATGCCTTCGAGGACTTTTGAAGTTTATTTGCTTTTGGTCGATGTAGAGGGTCTTGCTCTGATATTGTAACATCGGGTTGGGTCGTTGAGTCGAACCATGTTGAGTTGTTATTTGATTATTATGGTTCTTAATGAAAACCCTTTTGATTTTGGATTATTGTGGTTATGGTGGTTCCGCTGCTATTTGATGGCTTTTTGATTATTTTGAGGAAAACTCGTTGTTTACGGAGCAAATGTTTTATTTTGAGTTTATTGAGAAATGTGCACCCTTCTGAGGTGATTTTTACTATGACAATTTGTGTATTTTGTCGTGTATATTTGTGGTGTAGAAAAGGGTGTTACATTAGTGGCATCAGAGTCTGGTTGGTCCGTCCGGACAGGTTGTCTAATGTTGTCTATTCCCTAGTGTGCGACATGTGTGTGAAAACACTATCGATGCTTGTTTTGTTTTCCATTTGCAGGTTGGGAATGAAACAAGTGGGGGAGAAGATGGTGCTTCTCCAAGATGCTTCGAGGGTGGAGCAATGGCTAAGTGTGGTGTTGGATGCTACAATAGTTAATAAGATAGTTTGTATCGCCTCATGATAGTCGGGTGTTATTGAAAAATTTAAGAACTGGTCACCCTTAATCTCTTGTTGATAATAGACGGGATCATGTTGGATGGGATAGACGTGTCTTGCGAGGTTAAGTGGTGTGCGCAATGAATTGTGTGGAGTTAAGCCAAGTGCTTAAAGATTATTTTGATGAGTCGATGCAGATGGTGCTGAGATGTTTATGTTGAAGGAAACTTTGAGTATTAGTGAAGGTGGAGAAGTTGGTGTTTTTCCTTTAGTTTGTGAAATTTCGGAATTGTTTCCTGATGACGTAAGTGAGTTGCCTCCAGAGCGTGAGGTGGAGATAACGGCGGATTTGATACCAGGTATGAGCCCGGTGTCAATGGCTCCTTACCGGATGTCTGCATCTGAGTTGGGAGAACTTAAGAAACAATTGGAAGACTTGCTTGAGAAGAGGTTTGTTCGACCAAGTGTTTCTCCGTGGGGTGCTACCGTGCTGTTAGTGAAGAAGAAGCACGGAAGTATGAGGTTGTGTGTTGACTATCGGCAGTTGAATAAAGTGACTATCAAGAATAAGTATCCACTTATGAGAATCGACGATTTGATGGATCAGTTAGTAGGTGCCTGTGTGTTCAGTAAGATTGATTTGAGGTCGGGTTATCATCAGATTCGTGTTAAGCCTGATGACATTCCGAAGACAGCTTTCAGGACGAGGTATGATGACTATGAGTATGCTGCGATGTTGGTTGCCGTATCTAATGCACCTGGTGTTCGTGGAGTATATGAATCAGATTTTTCATGAGTATTCAGATAAGTTTGTGGTGGTTTTTATTGACGATATTCTGATATACTCTAAGCCTAAAGAAGAGCATGTTGAGCATTTGAGGACTGTGTTGTAAGTGTTGAAAGAAAATAAGTTGTATGTGAAATTGTCGAAGTGTGAGTTTTGGTTGAAGGAAGTGAATTTTCTTGGCCATGTGATTTCAAGTGGTGGAATTGTTGTAGATCCTTCTAAGATTGATGCCATGTTACAGTGAGAGACTCTGAAGTCTACTACTGAGATCCGAATTTTTCTGGGATTGGCGGGTTATTACCGCAAGATTATCGAGGGCTTTTCTAAGTTGGCATTACCTTTGACTCAGTTGACTTGAAAGAGTCAAGCTTTTGTGTGGGATGTAGCTTGCTAAGAGAGTTTTGTGGAATTGAAGAAGAGGTTGACGACCGCTCCAGTGTTGATTTTGCCTAATCCGAGCTAATCTTTTGTGGTGTATTATGATGCGTCGAAGATGGGTCTTAGTGGAGTATTGATGCAGAATGGACAAGTTGTTGCCTGTGCTTCGAGACAGTTATGAGTTTATGAGAGGAATTATCCTACACATGACTTGGAATTGGCCGCTGTGGTGTTTGTGTTGAAGATTTGGAGACATTATCTGTTTGGCTCTAAGTTTGAAGTGTTCAGTGATCATAAAATTCTGAAGTACTTATTTGATAAAAAAGAATTGAATATGAGGAAGAGGAGGTGGTTAGAGCTGTTGAAGGATTTTGATTTTGGTTTGAGTTATCATCCGGGCAAAGCAAATGTAGTGGTCGATGCATTGAGCAGAAAGTCATTGCATATGTCGATGCTTATGGTGAAAGAATTGGAACTAATTGAGCAATTTTGAGATTTGAGTTTAGTATGTGAAGAGACCTCTGACAGTGTGAAGTTGGGAATGTTAAAGTTGACTAGTGGTATTCTGGAAGAAATAAGAGTGGGACAGCAATCAGATTTAAAGTTGGTTGACCGGTAAACTTTGATTAACCAAGATACCGGGGGAAAATTCTGGATTGATGAGAATGGTGTGATGAGTTTCGGGATAGGGTTTGTGTTCCAGATGTTCCAGAAATCAAGAAGATTATTCTAGAGGAAGGACACAGAAGTGGGTTGAGTATTCATCCCGGTGCTACGAAGATGTACCAGGATTTGAAAAAGTTGTTTTGGTGGCCAGGGATGAAGAAGGATATTGCGGAGTTTGTCTATGCGTGTTTGACTTGTCAGAAGTGTTAGTTTCTTGGATTAGCTGGAATTTTGGTAAAACAAAGGTTGTTCAATGTTGAAGTCAAGATGATGATGTTGCAACATTGAGTCCTAACACTGGGCTGTGTTAAGTAGTGAAGTTGTTCAATGTTTGATGTCATATGGGTGATGTCACAACATTGAGTCTTAACACTGAGCTGTGTTAAGTGTTTAAGTTGGATGTCTGATGTCACAAGCGATGTTGTGACATTAGATCTGCAAAATTAATAACATCAGGTTTTGTGATGGTGTTAGGGTTTGCGTGTTAGCTAGAATTGTGGAGAGTTGTTAGTCTCATTGGTTGCGGATATCTTGGGATAGATATTCTCTGTTGCATAGAGATTTGATGCAGATTTGTAGGAGGTTTAAAAGCTGAGATTTAAGAAGATTTTGAGAGAGAAAATCTGTTTTGAAGATTTAGTTTTAAACAACAAATCAGATCAGATATTGTAGCAGGTCCAAGCCTAATTCAAAGAGCTATATAATGCGCATCATTCCTGGAGGAAAAGAAACGAAGAAAGAGAGCTAAAGACTGTGTGTCGTTTGTGTCTTCGTGTATGTTTTGTAAACCATTCGAGTGTGAATTGGTATTGTTGTTTTGAGTTGTTCTTGATCAAAGTTGTGAAGCAGAATCAAGTAGTGCTATTCAAAGTGTGTGATCTTTGAATTATATCACTGAAGTGTTTTAGGGATTGAGTAGTGTTCTCATATCTAAGTGGTTTCTTAGGTAGGAAGTCACTAGTAGGAATTAAGTTTAGGAGATTGTCAACTGGGTTGTTGAGTCTGTAAATTAATTCTACAAGTAATGAATTTCATCCCTGGCTTGGTAGCCCCCAAACGTAGGTAGTTAGACCGAACTGGGTGAACAATTCTTTGTGTTGATTTATTGATTATTATTGCACTGTCCATTGCAGAGTGGGTTGTTGTGGCATCGCACCTTAACATCACACTTCTGATACCAGAATTTCAATTGGTATCAGAGCAGGCATCCTGTCTGTCTCTGGGTGAAATCTAGGGAAGTTACTTTCTGGTGTAAAGATGGACAATGAAGTTGGAGGATTTGTCAACAGACCCCCTATTTTGGATGGCTCGAATTATGATTATTGGAAGCCAAGGATGATCACCTTCTTGAAATCCTTGGACAGCAGGGCTTGGAAGGCTATCGTTAAAGAATGGAAAGCACCTGTTGTGTTTGAAAAAGATGATGCTGGGAAAGATAAAGAGGGCACCTCAAAGCCAAAGCCTGAAGAAGAATGGACCAAGGAAGAAGATGAGCTTGCCCTTGGAAATTCCAAAGCTTTAAATGCAATTTTCAATGGAGTGGACAAGAACATATTCAGGTTGATCAATACCTGTGAAGTTGCTAAGGAAGCTTGGGATATTTTAAAGGCTACACATGAAGGAACATCTAGGGTTAAGATGTCTAGACTTCAGCTCCTAACATCAAAGTTTGAAAGTTTGAAGATGAAAGAAGATGAGACTATCCATGACTTCCACATGAGTATTCTTGAGCTGTCTAATGCATCCAGTGCTCTTGGAGAAAAGATGTCAGAAGAAAAGCTGGTAAGGAAGATCCTTAGGTCCCTTCCTAAGAGGTACAAGATGAAGGTGACTGCAATTGAAGAAGCTCAAGACATCAGTAAGATGAGGGTTGATGAGCTTATTGGATCTCTTCAAACATTTGAGCTAGGGTTACGGGAAGAAGAACCTGAGAAGAAGTCCAAGAGTATAGCCTTAGTTTCCAGTTCTGAAGAAGCCAAGAAAGAGAAAATAGATGACTCTCAGGAAGAGTTGTCTCAGGCTATTGCTTTGCTGGGTAAACAGTTCAACAAAGTTATGAAAAGGATAAATAGGAGTTATAATTCCAATGTCAAGAACATTACCTCTGACATCAATAGATCAGAAGAACAAGGGAAGAAGTCTAAATATGAAGAAAAATCCAGTAATGACAAAGGGATACAGTGCTTTGAGTGTGAAGGGTTTGGACATGTCAAGAAGGAATGTCCTACTTTTCTAAAGAAGCAGAAAGGGTTATCAGCTTCGTGGTCTGACAGCGAGAGTGAATCTGAAGAAAATTCAGCTAAACTTGTTATGGTTGGGGTTTATGAGTCAGATGAGGAGTCTTGTGATGATGAGGTCTCTTACGATGAACTTGCTGTCACTTACAAAGATCTTTTCGTGAAAAGTGCGCAAGTGTGTCTTGAAGGAGAAGAACTGAAGAAAACCATAGTACAGTTAAACGCAGAAAAGACTGAACTTGAAGCTGAAGTCAATATGCTTAACTATAAGCTGGACTCTATGACCAAAACTATCAGAATGTTGAACAATGGTACTGATGCGTTAGACAACATTCTCAGTATTGGGAAGATGGCTGGAGACAAATGTGGTTTGGGATTCACCAGTGATGCAGGCCCTATCACTCCAAAACCAGTGATGTTAAAACAGATGTTAAAACACCATGACAGAACTCCATCTAAGAAGAAATACAGACGCTGGAGGTGTCACCATTGTGGTTATTTTGGACACATTAAGGCTTATTGTTATAAGCTACATGGGTATCCACAGAAGGCTCATCAGGTTGTTCCCAACCAGAACTGTTATAAAGGAAGGCAGGTCTCTAAGCCTAAGAAGCAATGGGTCCCTAAAGATAAGGTTACCAGCCTGATAGCTCACACTTCTTTAAGGGTTTCTACTAAAGAAGATTGGTACTTTGACAGTGGGTGTTCAAGGCACATGACTGGAGTAAAGAATTTGTTGATAGATGTGAAGCTTCATTCTTCAGGCTATGTTACATTTGGCGATGGGGTCAAAGGAGAGATCAAGGGGAGTGGTAAACTGAACTGTGCTAGTGCTCCCAGACTGGAGGATGTTCTTCTTGTTAAAGGACTGACAACTAATTTGATTAGCATTAGTCAACTTTGCGATCAAGGATTCAAAGTAGACTTTACAAAGTCTGAATGCATTGTCAAAGATGATAAAGGAGAAGTCATTATGAAAGGAGCCAGGTCTAAGGACAATTGTTATCTCTGGGTGCCACAAGACTCAAGTTCTTCCACTTGCATTTTTGCTAAAGAAGATGATGTCAAAATCTGGCATCAGAAGTTGGGACATCTTCACCTAAAAGGAATGAAGAGAATCATCTCCTCAGAAGCAGTTAGAGGAATTCCCAAACTTAAAATTGAGGAAGGAAACGTTTGTGGAGACTGTCAAAAAGGGAAGCAGACAAAGATGTCTCATCCGAAGCTTCAACATGACACCACCTCCAAGGTATTGGAACTACTTCACATGGACTTGATGGGACCTATGCAGGTGGAAAGTCTGGGTGGAAAGAAATATGCATATGTAGTTGTGGATGACTATTTTAGGTACACCTGGGTGAGCTTCATCAAAGACAAATCAGAGGTGTTTGATGTTTTTAAAGACCTTTGTCAAAGACTCCAAAGAGAAAAGGAAAGTAAGGTTATCAGAATAAGAAGTGACCATGGAAGAGAGTTTGAGAATAGCAAGTTTGAAGAATTTTGCTTTGCTGAAGGTATAAGTCATGAGTTTTCTTCTCCTATTACTCCTCAGCAAAATGGAGTAGTCGAGAGGAAGAACAGAACTATCCAAGAATCTCCTAGAGCTATGATTCATGCCAAGAAACTTCCCTATCATTTCTGGGCTGAAGCCATGAATACTGCCTGTTACATTCACAACAGGGTTACCCTGAGAAGAGGTACTTCATCCACTCTGTATGAACTATGGAAGGGAAGAAAACCTAATGTTAAATACATTCATGTTTTTGGAAGTAGATGTTATATTCTGGCTGATAGAGAACAGAGAAGAAAATAGGATTCCAAAAGTGATGAAGGAATATTTTTGGGATATTCTACTAACAGCAGAGCATATAGGGTTTTCAACTCTAGAACTAAGGTGATGATGGAGTCAATCAATGTGGTGATTGATGACAAAGACAAGCAGGAAGATGATGATGTCCTAGATAATGTTGGAACATCAGTTGGTGAAGTTACTCCAGAAGCTAAAGACAGAAGTCCAAGTCCTACTGTTGCTGCTGCTGAGCCTGAAACTGAGCAACCTCATAAGGATCCCTCCATCAGAGTGCAGAAGGACCATCCAAAGGAGCTCATTATAGGAGATCCAAACTCTGGAGTGAGGACTAGGTCAAGAGATGTTATAGCAAGTTCATGCTTTGTCTCCAAAATTGAGCCAAAGAATGTCAAGGAAGCATTGACTGATGAGTTTTGGATAAATGCAATGCATGAAGAGCTGGAGCAATTCAAGAGGAATGAAGTATGGGAGCTTGTACCGAGGCCTGATGGAGGTAATGTGATTGGCACCAAGTGGATCTACAAGAATAAATCTGATGAACAAGGAGTGGTCACCAGAAACAAGGCCAGATTAGTTGCTCAGGGATACACTCAGGTTGAAGGAATTAATTATGATGAAACCTTTGCTCCTGTAGCAAGACTGGAATTTATCAGATTGCTCTTAGGTGTGGCTTGTAATTTCAAATTCAAGCTTTTTCAGATGGATGTTAAAAGTGCCTTCCTGAATGGGTACTTGAATGAAGAGGTGTATGTTGATCAACCAAAAGGATTTATTGATCCAACATTTCCTGACCATGTGTACAAACTCAGGAAAGCTCTATATGGTTCGAAGCAAGCACCAAGAGCTTGGTATGAAAGACTTACTGAATTCCTAGTTGTGAATGGCTACAGAAAAGGAGGGATTGACAAGACTTTGTTTGTTAAAGAGGAAGGAGATAAACTGATGATAGCTCAAATTTATGTTGATGACATAGTATTTGGTGGGGTGTCAGATGCAATGGTGAAACAATTTGTGGAACAGATGCAGTCTGAATTTGAAATGAGTCTTGTTGGTGAGCTGAACTATTTTCTTGGTCTACAAGTTAGACAAATGGAGGACTCCATATTCATATCTCAGAGCAAGTATGCAAAGAACATAGTGAAAAAGTTTGGTCTAGAGAATGCTAATCACAAGAGGACTCCTGCTCCTACTCATCTAAAATTGTCCAAGGATGAGCATGGTGTTAGTGTGGATCAAAGTTTATATAGAAGCATGATTGGAAGTCTATTGTATCTCACAGCTAGCAGACCTGACATTGCTTTTGCTATTGGAGTTTGTGCCAGATATCAATCTGAACCTAAGGCCAGTCACTTGAATCAAGTGAAAAGGATATTGAAATATGTTAATGGCACCAGTGACTATGGGATGCTGTATAGTCATGGATCTGGGACTGAGTTAAGGGGATATTGTGATGCTGACTGGGATGGGAGTGCAGATGATAGGAAAAGCACTTCAGGAGGCTGTTTCTTCTTGGGGAATAATCTGATATCATGGTTTAGCAAGAAGCGGAACTGTGTGTCTCTCTCTACTGCTGAGGCTGAGTACATAGCAGCAGGAAGTAGTTGTTCTCAACTTGTTTGGATGAAGCAAATGCTGACTGAGTACAATGTCAAGCAAGATGTCATGACATTGTACTGTGATAATTTGAGTGCAATCAATATTTCTAAGAATCCTATTCAGCATAGCAGGGCTAAGCACATTGATATAAGGCATCATTTTATAAGAGAGTTGGTTGAAGACAAAGTTGTTGTCTTAGAACATGTAGCTACAGATAAGCAAATAGCATATATTTTCACTAAAGCCTTAGATGCAAACCAATTTGAAAGTTTAAGAAGTAAATTGGGAATTTGCATTTATGAAGATTAAATGTGATGGAGAGTGTATTGTGCAGTTGTGTACTTTATTGAAAATCGATTCAACTGCTGAAGGCATACAAGATTGGAGTGCATAAAAAGTTACAAATAAAGAGTCTACAGGGTGTCAAATTGTGGCTAAAAAGGGGGAGAAGTAGCCAAGGAGTTAAAGTTGTCAAATATTCTGTTATGTCAAATGCTGCTAAAAGTGATTGAAGTGAAGATTTGAAAGTGAAGATTTGAAAGTGCAGATATTGAGGGGGAGTATTTGCTGAACAGCTGGTATGCTGGTTCATGATTGAGGGGGAGCAACGTTGTTGAAAATTGTAGCTGTTGAAGATGGTGCTGCAGCAGAGTTTTTTTTTTAAGTGAAGTCTTTATGTATGGAAGATGTTGCTGCTTGAAGTTCAAAAATTATTCAAGTTAATTCCGCTGCTGAAGTCTCTGAAGGTGCAGAGATTGTTTTAGCCAAAATTAGCCAAAGGGGGAGATTGTTAGTTTCTTGGATTGGCTGGAATTTTGGTAAAACAAAGGTTGTTCAATGTTGAAGTCAAGGTGGTGATGTTGCAACATTGAGTCTTAACACTGGGTTGTGTTAAGTAGTGAAGTTGTTCAATGTTTGATGTCATATGGGTGATGTCACAACATTGAGTCTTAACACTGGGCTGTGTTAAGTGTTTAAGTTGGATGTCTGATGTCACAAGCGATGTTGTGACATTAGATCTGCAGAATTAATAACATTAGGTTTTGTGATGGTGTTAGGGTTTGCGTGTTAGCTAGAATTATGGAGAGTTGTTAGTCTCATTGGTTGCGGATATCTTGGGATAGATATTCTCTGTTGCATAGAGATTTGATGCAGATTTGTAGGAGGTTTAAAAGCTGAGATTTAAGAAGATTTTGAGAGAGAAAATATGTTTTGAAGATTCAGTTTTAAACAACAAATTAAATCAGATATTGTAGCAGGTCCTAGCCCAATTCAAAGAGATATATAATACGCATCATTCCTGGAGGAAAAGGAACGAAGAAAGAGAGCTAAAGACTTGTGTCGTTTGTGTCTTCGTGTATGTTTTGTAAACCATTCAAGTGTGAATTGGTATTGTTGTTTTGAGTTGTTCTTGATCAAAGCTGTGAAGCAGAATCAAGTAGTATTATTCAAAGTGTGTTATCTTTGAATTATATCACTGAAGTGTTTTAGGGATTGAGTAGTGTTCTCATATCTAAGTGGTTTCTTAGGTAGGAAGTCACTAGTAGGAATTAAGTTTAGGAGATTGTCAACTGAGTTGTTGAGTCTGTAAATTAATTCTACAAGTAGTGAATTTCATCCATGGCTTGGTATCCCCCAGACGTAGGTAGTTAGACCGAACTGGGTGAACAATTATTTGTGTTGATTTATTGATTGTTATTGCACTGTCCATTGCAGAGTGTGTTGTTGTGACATCGCACCTTAACATCACACGTCTGATACCAGAATTTCAAGAAGTCAAAGATTGAGCATTAGAAACCTTTAGGTATGATGCAGCCGTTGAATATTCCGGAATGGAAATGGGATAGTATTTCCATGGATTTTGTGTCAGGATTACCGAGAACTGCCAAGGAAAATGATTCAATTTGGGTGATCGTGGATATATTAATTAAATCGGCTCATTTCTTGCCGATGAAGATTAATCATTCTATGCAGAAGTTGGCCGAGATGTACATTAAGGAGATTGTGAAGTTACATGGGATACCTTCGAGTATTGTGTCGGATAGAGATCTGAGATTTACATCTAGGTTCTGGAAGAGTTTGAAAGATGCTATGGGTACTAAGTTGAGGATGAATTCTGCCTATCATCCGCAGACGGACGGTCAGACAGAAAGGACTATCCAATCCTTAGAGGATTTGTTGAGGGCTTGTGTGTTGGATCACAGAGGATCTTGGGATAGCCATTTACCGTTTATTGAGTTCACGTACAATAATATTTTTCATGCTAGTATTGGAATGACGCCCTATGAAGCTTCGTATGGGAGAAGGTGTATGACTCTTTTGTGTTGGTATGAGGCGGGCGAGAGTGTTGTACTCGGACCTGAGATTGTGCAAGAGACGACCGAGAAGATTAAAATGATCTAAGAAAGGATGAGAGCGTCGCAAAGTCGCCGGAAGAGCTACCATGATAAGAGAAGGAAGACACTTGAATTCCAAGAGGAAGATCACGTGTTTTTGAGGGTGACGCCAGTGACTGGTGTGGGTCGAGCTTTGAAGTCTAGGAAGCTCACTCCACATTTTGTTGGTACATATCAAATCTTGCAGAGGATATGAGAGGTAGCCTATCAAATTGCTTTACCGCCGTCACTTGCGAATTTGCATGACGTGTTCCATGTGTCTCAGTTGAGGAAGTACATTCCGGATCCGTCGCATGTGATTCAGATGGATGATGTACAAGTGAGGGATAACCTGACAGTGGAAGCATTACCTGTGTGGATTGACGGTCGAGAGATGAGGCAACTGCGAGGTAAAGAGATAACCTTGGTGAAGGTAGTGTGGGGAGGACCAGCTGGAGAAAGTTGGACTGGGAACGTGAAGATCAGATGAGGGAGTCGTATCCGACTCTATTTCCTTGAGGTAATTTTCGAGGGCGAAAATTCTTTAAGTGGGGGAGAGTTGTAACACCCCAAATCAGTAAGAATATTTTTTTTAAAATTTATTTAAGTATAATATTCGTGATTTTGGCGAATTTTGGTGGTTTGTGTTGATGTCGAAAATTTGGTGGAGTTTTGGTTATTTATTTAAATAATAGTATATAATATAGAATATGTTGTATTATTATTTAATTAAATAATATTAGAAGGATTAAAGACAAATTGGACTTTTAAGGAGGAGTTAGTGAGGGTAATATGAGGAAAGCCCATTTTAAAAGCCCAAGAGTTAGGTTTAACAAAAGGAGAATTTGAGAATAGGATTCATTTTATTAGACCGTGGAAAAGAAGGAAAATGCGAGAGCTCTGAGGAAAAAGGAAAAGGCGAGGATTCGAGAAGGTTTCCAAAGACTCGAGAGAGAAAGCTCGGAATCGACAACCTAAGGCATGGGGAGTATTACCTTTCATTGTTTTCAAAATAGGGATTCGATGTATTTAAAGTGGATTTTGAGGTTTATGTGATGTTGTGGGTTTATGAGTAAACTGAGGAAATTATGATGTATTAGTGAGGTTTATGTGGGTTTGTGGGTTTATGAGTAAATGGGTGATTTAGGGGTATTTTCTTGGATTGATGATGAATATGAAGGATGAAATTGATTCGGATAAAAGTAGGCCTTCAAGGCTAAACCATCTGTTGATGATATATGGGATCTCATATGGGGAAGGGATTTATGAGGTTTATGAAAATCTTGAGAGTTTGTGAAGGTTTAGGTGATTTTGAGTTAGGATAGTGAAATTATTCGACATAATAGTCGTAGGTTTTATGCCTTTGATTTCCATGATTCCTTAGGAAGGTTTTGGGGATGTTTTGGGATGAATTGAGATTGAACCCGTAAGAATTTGGTGGTCTGAAGTGCTACTGATGCGTAGCTACGATTGCAGGAAGTCGCACGTTCGCACAACGAACAATTCCTTCGCAAGGCGAACATTCGTCCCAGAATCACAAAGCGAGCAGCGCAGCGAATGCGCGATGATTTTGTTTGATGATGCTGAGATGAACTCTAATTGTGACTTTTAGTTCGCACGATGAACTTCCCAGTGAATGACTTCGCAAAGCGAACAGAGGTAGCGAGGGAGATAGAGTGAGGGTTCTCTGGTTTTTTGTATGTGATTTTGGGATTCGCTGGAAGCTCGCAAAGCGAACATCCCAGTGAACTTTGTAGCGAACGGCTGCTGTTCGCGAACTTTGTTTTATGTTTCTTGTGTTGTCTTGACGTTTGAGCTGTGATTATTCTGATGATTTACCATGATGTTATTGATGATTATGAGATGATGATGTCGTGATGTTTTGATGAATAATTGATGATCTGAATTACTATGAGTTTATTGATGATTATGAATCGTTTATACATGATTTTGAAGGTTAATTGATGATATGAATTACCATGATGTATATTGACGTTATGAGCTGCGTATATGTGATGTTCGATGATTAAATAACGATGTGAATGACCATGAGTTATATTGATTGTGAGATGATGATGCATGACTATTTTGATGTGAATTTCCATGAGTTGTATTGATGATTATAAGATGATGATGCATGTTGTTTTGATGAATGAATGACGATATGATGAGATTGTGATGAATGATGATGCACGTAATGACTTGTGTTGATGATCATGATTATGACGTTGTGTATCATGCATTCATAGCATTACAGTGATGTTAGACTTCGGTCTATTGTGGCTTCCATCCCATTGTGTGGATGTGAGGTGGTTTTGACGTGCTCCGGTTCTTGTGTAAAATCGATCCTAAGCACGGGGATCTTTGGAGGGTGATGGCCTAGTGTCCATCGATTGTAACGATTGGTACCACATGCATGAGTCATTGTTGTGCATTGCATTTATTTGGCATTGATGTGATTTATGATATCGTGATTTTTGAAGTTTTCCTTTGATGACCCTGGTGATGTAGTATATGATGATGACTCCATTTTATGCATATCCTATTTTTATATCGATTATAATGAATTGTGATTACTCACCCTGCCTATTTGAATGTTGCCTCCACGTGGGTAACGCGCAGGTGATCAGGATTAGCCGTGGATGCCTTCGAGGACTTTTGGAGTTTATTTGCTTTTGGTCGATGTAGAGGGTCTTGCTCTGATATTGTAACATCGGGTTGGGTCGTTGAGTCGAACCATGTTGAGTTGTTATTTTTGTTGTTATTTGATTATTATGACTCTTAATGAAAACCCTTTTGATTTTGGATTATTGTGGTTATGGTGGTTCCGCTGCTATTTGATGGCTTTTTGATTATTTTAAGGAAAACTCGTTGTTTACGGCGCAAATGTTTTATTTTGAGTTTATTGAGAAATGTGCACCCTTCTGAGGTGATTTTTACTCTGACAATTTGTGTATTTTGCCGTGTATATTCGTGGGATAGAAAAGAGTGTTACAGCGCCACCCCTCTTCTCAGGCCAAACATAAATCACTCACCTATCTTCACTATAAAACATCTTCTGAATTCAAATATGAGCTCAAAAACACCAAAATCCAACCCTAAACACTCAAATCCCAAACCTAGAATGAAAACTCTAGATATACCAAATAGTCATAGTTTCACGCAATTAACAAGGGGATTTAAGTCAATAAAGAATGTGGAGCAAGATTATGGCATTGAATCACGCTAAAGAGGTGTTTACATACCAAATCGAGGCTAGTCCGATGTTCAAGCTCCGGCGAGGTAAGGTACGTGAATTACTCTTCACTCCTTCTACTTCTTCTTCTTGTCTTCTCCAACTTCTTCTCTTTTTTTGTAAAATCTTTGCTTGTTGTGTTGTTGTTTGTCGTGTGTAGTCTTAGAGCTCGAATTATCTTAGAGTTTCAATGAGAAACTCTGTGTAATTTTTAGGGTTTTAGTGCTTTGGATGATTTAGGGTTTTGTGAGGAATTTTCAGCTTTTTCAGTGTGATTTTTTTTCTATGTGAAAGAATAGTAGCTTTTATAGTGCTCCAATGTAGGGTTTTTTGTGAGGTGGACATTTTTGTACAAACAATTTCGTTGGTGTGGTTTAATTCAGAGTGGAGGGATGATTGTACCAGTGCTGATTTTGTGGGTTTGCAATTGCTCTGTATTTGTCTTTAGTGAAGCAAGAAACTCTTCTAGAATGCTCAGTGGTTCCTACTGACTTTTTTTCTTTTGTTTTTCACTGCCTTGGTACAACATGATTTTACCACTGTAATTTTTTATTTGAAAGTTGTGGTGTTATCTTGTGCTTCTTTTGAAAAAAATTACCGCTGCAAAAACTAATTATGTGATATGTTTTCCTTCTTAATTTCTTCACTACATTATAATTGTGCTATGCTGATGTGATGTGTGACTTTTCCCTTGTGAATTGTTCATGTGTTCTTTCTTGCACATATGCTGCTGAAAAATTGATTATGTGCCACAACTGGTTGAACTGAGCTAGGCAATTGGTGTGTGAACTTATACTTGCTTGCCTTGTTTAAAAATTTGTGTAGAAGAATGTATTCATTTGTTCTATCTTTTATTACTTCTTCCTTGCTTGCTAACATTCAATTTCATTTCTTCTTTCATGTGTTGAATGAGCGTGGCTTTGGCATGAGGATATTTTGGAGGATTCAAGGATAACCCTGGCCTAGCATGAAGCTTGGTGGTGTTGGCTCAAGGCATATGAAGCATGAAACTTGGATTCTTCTCTTGCCATTTATTAGGTTTAGCAAAGACTTGTAGAATTAGGACTTGCACTTCTTGTAACCTCTCTTGCAATCAACCTTTGTACTTTGTAAAGACTTCATGACTTTTGAATTCAATCAATTTGAAAATTTCCATTCTTGATCTTGTACCAATGAATCTTTGTCTTGTAATAATCTTTGAATGCAACTTGAAATCAATTTGAGTTTTGCAATTTAATTCTTGTATCAAATGTGAATCCAAGTTGGTGATGTACTTGTCTTAAATTGGTGTCTCATGAAGCTTGGATGAAAATGGAGTATTCCAATTGTGACTTGTTTCAATTTTGATCATGTAGCATGTTTTGTACATTTTTCTCACTTATGAAATTTTGAATCCAATTTGAAATCAACTTGAAATTTTCAAATCTTGAACTTGTACCTAATTCACTTCTTGACACTTTTCTCCTTTTTTCCTATTCCTCAATGTTAAATCCACATGCAGGTGACAACTTCAAATAATGAACATGGCATGGATCCTTCTTTGAAATTTAAGTTTGAATCTCTCAAACAACAAAAAACCTTAAGTGAACAAGAGCATTTGCAATCCCAAAAATGATGATCAATTTAAGAACATGATTCTCAAATAAATTCGAAGGAAAGGTAAGGTTAGTTAAGAAAGAGGAAAATGGAAAAGCCGGTATGGAGAAAATAGAAGCTACAAGTTGGTGGAGAGAACAAAGAGAAAGTGGTGGTCCTAATGAAATTCTCGCAGGGAGATATTTTCTGTGCAATTGTGTATAAGCTCCTTCCCTAAATCAATGCGTGTGTCTCTAATAAAAAGGGAGAAGGTAGTGCCATGTGTGAGAGATAAGGAATATTTGACATTCCACTTTTCATTCTTTCTAAGATTTCTTTTAATTCTATTCCAAAATTGAGATGAGGTAGTTAGTTTCTTCTTTTTTGGTTGATGTGGGAGACGCGTGGCATCAAATCATTTGGGGTATTTTGTTTTTTTTCTTAATATACGAAAGAGAGAAAGATCCATTGGGTTCTATTAGTAGGGAGTAAATCTTCTCTTTAGCAAATTTTGTTTTACACTGCTAGCTGTCAGGTGTCCCTTTTTCAATGTGGGGACTGTAACACCTTTATAAACCCCGCCGAATAAATATAAATAAATCAGAGTAAATATCATGCATTTCACAAAAGGGTGTCACGTGTATTTTCAAAACATTAAAACATTTGTCATGCTCAATAAAACTTAAATTAATTTCATGTTTTTCAAGGACTTTCACATTAGCATGTAGCAGCGGATTTAATTCAATCATGATAGACATAAAGAAAGTTTCATGTTCATCTCATTCATAATCAATCCTTAGGCATAAAAGCCAAAACTTCTTACAATTCGAATAAACATAAAACACAAAGTAGAGTACATAATGTATCTCTAAAACATAAACCGAAACAATCTCAGTGTTACATGATCAGAGAATGACTCGACCCAACATAAAAACAGAAACTAAATCAGCTACTCCAACGACTACCTCACGCTAGAAGCAACTCTACTCCTCGGTACCTGAGCGATGTCGTATAAAACATCATTCCAACAGAAGGATAAGAATTCACATAATTATTGAAATCATAAGATAATAATTAATTTAAAGGTATACAAATATAATCACAATCATTCTCACACTTCCAAAGTTTCATCAACAAGGTATCATTCAAGTAACCATATCATTCACAATTCACCAATTCAACTAGTCACATACATCCACATACTTCCATATAACAAACATATATGTTATGTGACTTGATGCCACTCATGCCATGTGGCACCAACACTTGCGATTATTTTTCGATTTTTACACTTAAACCGGGTCCGTCCCTTAGACAAATAACAAACAAAAGCCCGTCCCCTAAGCTTTCAAACCCAACTCTAGGTTTGGGACAAGTCACTAGCTCCCACGGAATTAGCAAGCATTGCCTCTTGACACAAATGATGCGTATGCAATCAACAACCATATACAATTAAGACCATTCCCTAATCTTAATATCATGCATATATTCAATAATTCATCACACTTGAATTATCACACAATTGCACACACAATCACATTTTTATAATCAAAGCATTCATACTTCAAATATTACCACCACATAGCAATTAATCCACAAGTATCATCTCGATTCAATCGACACTCACAAAGCACACGTTACCGATTAAATATAGATTAATTAATCAATCACCAATAATTGAATCCAATATTCAATAAAATTTCACTATTCAATAAATAATAATTAATATTTAAATAAACAATCAATATCTAAATAAATAATTAATATTTAAATAATTAATCCATATTTGAATAAGTAATCCATATTTAAAATTAGATAACCAATATTTAATAAATAATAAATAATCAATTTTAAAATTAAATAATCAATATTTTAACAAACAATCATTATTTAAATAAATAATCAATATTTTAATAAATAATTAATATTTAAATAAATAATTAATATTCAATAAATAATTTAATATTTTAAATACATATTCAGTAATTAATAAATATTCAATAAACAGTCAATATTCAATAAAAATTCAATACTTTAATAATTAGTCAATATTTAATAAAAAATTCAATATTCAATTAAATGATCCAATATTCACTGATTAATTCAATTATTCAATAAATAATTATTATATTAATATAAATCCAATATTTACTAAAGTTCCAATATTTAAATAATAATCAATATTTTAAAAAATACTTTAATTTTCAATAAACAATTAAATATTTAATAAATAATTTAATATTTAATAAATAATTATACTAATAAACAAAAAAAAACATTAATTAAATACATAATTTATTAATTAATAAATCTAGTCTATATGACATATATATAGATATATTAATTTGTTACAAGAACATCACCTTACCTTTATATTAAAATGTTAGTGAAATAGGAGAAGGTACCAAAGATATCTATTTGTTAAATTGATATCATGAAGGCATTGTTATCTTTAAAACAAGATATTCAGTTTCACACATATTGGAAGATCAGTTATATTGATGGGCACTTAAACTGTATTTCTTTAATTCACATTCTTACTATATTTTATATGTTTTACAGCTAGCTAATGCCAACTTCCATTGGACCACAACAACATCAAGGAGTTCAGCAAACATACCATTAGTCCATCAGCAAATCATGTTCAGTCATTACAATTTATATTACGATACACATTTTAGTTCCAATTTTCATTTACAATAACAATAACATGGTCTGCAATCCCTTGGGTGTCTTGGGATTCAATCTGCAAGCCTAAGGACAGAGGTGGTATCGGTATCAAACACATCGGTCGATTTAACAACGCTCTTATAGCCAAATGGTTGTGGAAATTCACCCAAGATGGTTCGGAATTGTGGAGATCAATTCTTTGGGATAAATATGGAGACTTGAAGGGTAGAGTGGTCGAAGGCACGGTGACTGGTCGTTTTCTTCAAAGGAAGGAACCGATGTCGTTATGGATGCGAGATGTCATTAATTCTGGTTTCGTGTCTGATACGGTTTGTTTTGCTGACAACTTGGTTTGTTCTGTGGGGTGTGGTGACTCTGCGTTCTTCTGGCAGGTTCATTGGCTTGGGATTTTGAATCTCAGAAAGACTTTTCCAAATTTATACCAGGCTGCTGTGCATAAATGGGGGGTTGTTAAGGATGCAGGTGCTTGGATTGTGAAGGGTTTGGACATGTCAAGAAGGAATGTCCTACTTTTCTAAAGAAGCAGAAAGGGTTATCAGCTTCGTGGTCTGACAGCGAGAGTGAATCTGAAGAAAATTCAGCTAAACTTGTTATGGTTGGGGTTTATGAGTCAGATGAGGAGTCTTGTGATGATGAGGTCTCTTACGATGAACTTGCTGTCACTTACAAAGATCTTTTCGTGAAAAGTGCGCAAGTGTGTCTTGAAGGAGAAGAACTGAAGAAAACCATAGTACAGTTAAACGCAGAAAAGACTGAACTTGAAGCTGAAGTCAATATGCTTAACTATAAGCTGGACTCTATGACCAAAACTATCAGAATGTTGAACAATGGTACTGATGCGTTAGACAACATTCTCAGTATTGGGAAGATGGCTGGAGACAAATGTGGTTTGGGATTCACCAGTGATGCAGGCCCTATCACTCCAAAACCAGTGATGTTAAAACAGATGTTAAAACACCATGACAGAACTCCATCTAAGAAGAAATACAGATGCTGGAGGTGTCACCATTGTGGTTATTTTGGACACATTAAGGCTTATTGTTATAAGCTACATGGGTATCCACAGAAGGCTCATCAGGTTGTTCCCAACCAGAACTGTTATAAAGGAAGGCAGGTCTCTAAGCCTAAGAAGCAATGGGTCCCTAAAGATAAGGTTACCAGCCTGATAGCTCACACTTCTTTAAGGGTTTCTACTAAAGAAGATTGGTACTTTGACAGTGGGTGTTCAAGGCACATGACTGGAGTAAAGAATTTGTTGATAGATGTGAAGCTTCATTCTTCAGGCTATGTTACATTTGGCGATGGGGTCAAAGGAGAGATCGAGGGGAGTGGTAAACTGAACTGTGCTAGTGCTCCCAGACTGGAGGATGTTCTTCTTGTTAAAGGACTGACAACTAATTTGATTAGCATTAGTCAACTTTGCGATCAAGGATTCAAAGTAGACTTTACAAAGTCTGAATGCATTGTCAAAGATGATAAAGGAGAAGTCATTATGAAAGGAGCCAGGTCTAAGGACAACTGTTATCTCTGGGTGCCACAAGACTCAAGTTCTTCCACTTGCATTTTTGCTAAAGAAGATGATGTCAAAATCTGGCATCAGAAGTTGGGACATCTTCACCTAAAAGGAATGAAGAGAATCATCTCCTCAGAAGCAGTCAGAGGAATTCCCAAACTTAAAATTGAGGAAGGAAACGTTTGTGGAGACTGTCAAAAAGGGAAGCAGACAAAGATGTCTCATCCGAAGCTTCAACATGACACCACCTCCAAGGTATTGGAACTACTTCACATGGACTTGATGGGACCTATGCAGGTGGAAAGTCTGGGTGGAAAGAAATATGCATATGTAGTTGTGGATGACTATTCTAGGTACACCTGGGTGAGCTTCATCAAAGACAAATCAGAGGTGTTTGATGTTTTTAAAGACCTTTGTCAAAGACTCCAAAGAGAAAAGGAAAGTAAGGTTATCAGAATAAGAAGTGACCATGGAAGAGAGTTTGAGAATAGCAAGTTTGAAGAATTTTGCTCTGCTGAAGGTATAAGTCATGAGTTTTCTTCTCCTATTACTCCTCAGCAAAATGGAGTAGTCGAGAGGAAGAACAAAACTATCCAAGAATCTCCTAGAGCTATGATTCATGCCATGAAACTTCCCTATCATTTCTGGGCTGAAGCCATGAATACTGCCTGTTACATTCACAACAGGGTTACCCTGAGAAGAGGTACTTCATCCACTCTGTATGAACTATGGAAGGGAAGAAAACCTAATGTTAAATACATTCATGTTTTTGGAAGTAGATGTTATATTCTGGCTGATAGAGAACAGAGA
The DNA here is from genome assembly GCA_022829125.1 of Lathyrus tuberosus. Taxonomy (NCBI): domain Eukaryota; kingdom Viridiplantae; phylum Streptophyta; class Magnoliopsida; order Fabales; family Fabaceae; genus Lathyrus; species Lathyrus tuberosus. The sequence continues at coordinate 20,203,937 of JALAZF010000050.1, forward strand.
AGAAAATAGGATTCCAAAAGTGATGAAGGAATATTTTTGGGATATTCTACTAACAGCAGAGCATATAGGGTTTTCAACTCTAGAACTAAGGTGATGATGGAGTCAATCAATGTGGTGATTGATGACAAAGACAAGCAGGAAGATGATGATGTCCTAGATAATGTTGGAACATCAGTTGGTGAAGTTACTCCAGAAGCTAAAGACAGAAGTCCAAGTCCTACTGTTGCTGCTGCTGAGCCTGAAACTGAGCAACCTCATAAGGATCCCTCCATCAGAGTGCAGAAGGACCATCCAAAGGAGCTCATTATAGGAGATCCAAACTCTGGAGTGAGGACTAGGTCAAGAGATGTTATAGCAAGTTCATGCTTTGTCTCCAAAATTGAGCCAAAGAATGTCAAGGAAGCATTGACTGACGAGTTTTGGATAAATGCAATGCATGAAGAGCTGGAGCAATTCAAGAGGAATGAAGTATGGGAGCTTGTACCGAGGCCTGATGGAGGTAATGTGATTGGCACCAAGTGGATCTACAAGAATAAATCTGATGAACAAGGAGTGGTCACCAGAAACAAGGCCAGATTAGTTGCTCAGGGATACACTCAGGTTGAAGGAATTGATTATGATGAAACCTTTGCTCCTGTAGCAAGACTGGAATTTATCAGATTGCTCTTAGGTGTGGCTTGTAATTTCAAATTCAAGCTTTTTCAGATGGATGTTAAAAGTGCCTTCCTGAATGGGTACTTGAATGAAGAGGTGTATGTTGATCAACCAAAAGGATTTATTGATCCAACATTTCCTGACCATGTGTACAAACTCAGGAAAGCTCTATATGGTTTGAAGCAAGCACCAAGAGCTTGGTATGAAAGACTTACTGAATTCCTAGTTGTGAATGGCTACAGAAAAGGAGGGATTGACAAGACTTTGTTTGTTAAAGAGGAAGGAGATAAACTGATGATAGCTCAAATTTATGTTGATGACATAGTATTTGGTGGGATGTCAGATGCAATGGTGAAACAATTTGTGGAACAGATGCAGTCTGAATTTGAAATGAGTCTTGTTGGTGAGCTGAACTATTTTCTTGGTCTACAAGTTAGACAAATGGAGGACTCCATATTCATATCTCAGAGCAAGTATGCAAAGAACATAGTGAAAAAGTTTGGTCTAGAGAATGCTAATCACAAGAGGACTCCTGCTCCTACTCATCTAAAATTGTCCAAGGATGAGCATGGTGTTAGTGTGGATCAAAGTTTATATAGAAGCATGATTGGAAGTCTATTGTATCTCACAGCTAGCAGACCTGGCATTGCTTTTGCTATTGGAGTTTGTGCCAGATATCAATCTGAACCTAAGGCCAGTCACTTGAATCAAGTGAAAAGGATATTGAAATATGTTAATGGCACCAGTGACTATGGGATGCTGTATAGTCATGGATCTGGGACTGAGTTAAGGGGATATTGTGATGCTGACTGGGATGGGAGTGCAGATGATAGGAAAAGCACTTCAGGAGGCTGTTTCTTCTTGGGGAATAATCTGATATCATGGTTTAGCAAGAAGCGGAACTGTGTGTCTCTCTCTACTGCTGAGGCTGAGTACATAGCAGTAGGAAGTAGTTGTTCTCAACTTGTTTGGATGAAGCAAATGCTGACTGAGTACAATGTCAAGCAAGATGTCATGACATTGTACTGTGATAATTTGAGTGCAATCAATATTTCTAAGAATCCTATTCAGCATAGCAGGGCTAAGCACATTGATATAAGGCATCATTTTATAAGAGAGTTGGTTGAAGACAAAGTTGTTGTCTTAGAACATGTAGCTACAGATAAGCAAATAGCATATATTTTCACTAAAGCCTTAGATGCAAACCAATTTGAAAGTTTAAGAAGTAAATTGGGAATTTGCATTTATGAAGATTAAATGTGATGGAGAGTGTATTGTGCAGTTGTGTACTTTATTGAAAATCGATTCAACTGCTGAAGGCATACAAGATTGGAGTGCATAAAAAGTTACAAACAAAGAGTCTACAGGGTGTCAAATTGTGGCTAAAAAGGGGGAGAAGTAGCCAAGGAGTTAAAGTTGTCAAATATTCTGTTATGTCAAATGCTGCTAAAAGTGATTGAAGTGAAGATTTGAAAGTGAAGATTTGAAAGTGCAGATATTGAGGGGGAGTATTTGCTGAACAGCTGGTATGCTAGTTCATGATTGAGGGGGAGCAACGTTGTTGAAAATTGTAGCTGTTGAAGATGGTGCTGCAGCAGAGTTTTTTTTTTAAGTGAAGTCTTTATGTATGGAAGATGTTGCTGCTTGAAGTTCAAAAATTATTCAAGTTAATTCCGCTGCTGAAGTCTCTGAAGGTGCAGAGATTGTTTTAGCCAAAATTAGCCAAAGGGGGAGATTGTTAGTTTCTTGGATTGGCTGGAATTTTGGTAAAACAAAGGTTGTTCAATGTTGAAGTCAAGGTGGTGATGTTGCAACATTGAGTCTTAACACTGGGCTGTGTTAAGTAGTGAAGTTGTTCAATGTTTGATGTCATATGGGTGATGTCACAACATTGAGTCTTAACACTGGGCTGTGTTAAGTGTTTAAGTTGGATGTCTGATGTCACAAGCGATGTTGTGACATTAGATCTGCAGAATTAATAACATTAGGTTTTGTGATGGTGTTAGGGTTTGCGTGTTAGCTAGAATTATGGAGAGTTGTTAGTCTCATTGGTTGCGGATATCTTGGGATAGATATTCTCTGTTGCATAGAGATTTGATGCAGATTTGTAGGAGGTTTAAAAGCTGAGATTTAAGAAGATTTTGAGAGAGAAAATATGTTTTGAAGATTCAGTTTTAAACAACAAATTAAATCAGATATTGTAGCAGGTCCTAGCCCAATTCAAAGAGATATATAATACGCATCATTCCTGGAGGAAAAGGAACGAAGAAAGAGAGCTAAAGACTTGTGTCGTTTGTGTCTTCGTGTATGTTTTGTAAACCATTCAAGTGTGAATTGGTATTGTTGTTTTGAGTTGTTCTTGATCAAAGCTGTGAAGCAGAATCAAGTAGTATTATTCAAAGTGTGTTATCTTTGAATTATATCACTGAAGTGTTTTAGGGATTGAGTAGTGTTCTCATATCTAAGTGGTTTCTTAGGTAGGAAGTCACTAGTAGGAATTAAGTTTAGGAGATTGTCAACTGAGTTGTTGAGTCTGTAAATTAATTCTACAAGTAGTGAATTTCATCCCTGGCTTGGTATCCCCCAGACGTAGGTAGTTAGACCGAACTGGGTGAACAATTATTTGTGTTGATTTATTGATTGTTATTGCACTGTCCATTGCAGAGTGTGTTGTTGTGACATCGCACCTTAACATCACACGTCTGATACCAGAATTTCAAGAAGTCAAAGATTGAGCATTAGAAACCTTTAGGTATGATGCAGCCGTTGAATATTCCGGAATGGAAATGGGATAGTATTTCCATGGATTTTGTGTCAGGATTACCGAGAACTGCCAAGGAAAATGATTCAATTTGGGTGATCGTGGATATATTAACTAAATCGGCTCATTTCTTGCCGATGAAGATTAATCATTCTATGCAGAAGTTGGCCGAGATGTACATTAAGGAGATTGTGAAGTTACATGGGATACCTTCGAGTATTGTGTCGGATAGAGATCTGAGATTTACATCTAGGTTCTGGAAGAGTTTGAAAGATGCTATGGGTACTAAGTTGAGGATGAATTCTTCCTATCATCCGCAGACGGACGGTCAGACAGAAAGGACTATCCAATCCTTAGAGGATTTGTTGAGGGCTTGTGTGTTGGATCACAGAGGATCTTGGGATAGCCATTTACCGTTTATTGAGTTCACGTACAATAATATTTTTCATGCTAGTATTGGAATGACGCCCTATGAAGCTTCGTATGGGAGAAGGTGTATGACTCTTTTGTGTTGGTATGAGGCGGGCGAGAGTGTTGTACTCGGACCTGAGATTGTGCAAGAGACGACCGAGAAGATTAAAATGATCTAAGAAAGGATGAGAGCGTCGCAAAGTCGCCGGAAGAGCTACCATGATAAGAGAAGGAAGACACTTGAATTCCAAGAGGAAGATCACGTGTTTTTGAGGGTGACGCCAGTGACTGGTGTGGGTCGAGCTTTGAAGTCTAGGAAGCTCACTCCACATTTTGTTGGTACATATCAAATCTTGCAGAGGATATGAGAGGTAGCCTATCAAATTGCTTTACCGCCGTCACTTGCGAATTTGCATGACGTGTTCCATGTGTCTCAGTTGAGGAAGTACATTCCGGATCTGTCGCATGTGATTCAGATGGATGATGTACAAGTGAGGGATAACCTGACAGTGGAAGCATTACCTGTGTGGATTGACGGTCGAGAGATGAGGCAACTGCGAGGTAAAGAGATAACCTTGGTGAAGGTAGTGTGGGGAGGACCAGCTGGAGAAAGTTGGACTGGGAACGTGAAGATCAGATGAGGGAGTCGTATCCGACTCTATTTCCTTGAGGTAATTTTCGAGGGCGAAAATTCTTTAAGTGGGGGAGAGTTGTAACACCCCAAATCAGTAAGAATATTTTTTTAAAAATTTATTTAAGTATAATATTCGTGATTTTGGCGAATTTTGGTGGTTTGTGTTGATGTCGAAAATTTGGTGGAGTTTTGGTTATTTATTTAAATAATAGTATATAATATAGAATATGTTGTATTATTATTTAATTAAATAATATTAGAAGGATTAAAGACAAATTGGACTTTTAAGGAGGAGTTAGTGAGGGTAATATGAGGAAAGCCCATTTTAAAAGCCCAAGAGTTAGGTTTAACAAAAGGAGAATTTGAGAATAGGATTCATTTTATTAGACCGTGGAAAAGAAGGAAAATGCGAGAGCTCTGAGGAAAAAGGAAAAGGCGAGGATTCGAGAAGGTTTCCAAAGACTCAAGAGAGAAAGCTCGGAATCGACAACCTAAGGCATGGGGAGTATTACCTTTCATTGTTTTCAAAATAGGGATTCGATGTATTTAAAGTGGATTTTGAGGTTTATGTGATGTTGTGGGTTTATGAGTAAACTGAGGAAATTATGATGTATTAGTGAGGTTTATGTGGGTTTGTGGGTTTATGAGTAAATGGGTGATTTAGGGGTATTTTCTTGGATTGATGATGAATATGAAGGATGAAATTGATTCGGATAAAAGTAGGCCTTCAAGGCTAAACCATCTGTTGATGATATATGGGATCTCATATGGGGAAGGGATTTATGAGGTTTATGAAAATCTTGAGAGTTTGTGAAGGTTTAGGTGATTTTGAGTTAGGATAGTGAAATTATTCGACATAATAGTCGTAGGTTTTATGCCTTTGATTTCCATGATTCCTTAGGAAGGTTTTGGGGATGTTTTGGGGTGAATTGAGGTTGAACCCGTAAGAATTTGGTGGTCTGAAGTGCTACTGATGCGTAGCTACGATTGCAGGAAGTCGCACGTTCGCACCACGAACAATTCCTTCGCAAGGCGAACATTCGTCCCAGAATCGCAAAGCGAGCAGCGCAGCGAATGCGCGATGATTTTGTTTGATGATGCTGAGATGAACTCTAATTGTGACTTTTAGTTCGCACGATGAACTTCCCAGTGAATGACTTCGCAAAGCGAACAGAGGTAGCGAGGGAGATAGAGTGAGGGTTCTCTGGTTTTTTGTATGTGATTTTGGGATTCGCTGGAAGCTCGCAAAGCGAACATCCCAGTGAACTTTGTAGCGAACGGCTGCTGTTCGCGAACTTTGTTTTATGTTTCTTGTGTTGTCTTGACGTTTGAGCTGTGATTATTCTGATGATTTACCATGATGTTATTGATGATTATGAGATGATGATGTCGTGATGTTTTGATGAATAATTGATGATCTGAATTACTATGAGTTTATTGATGATTATGAATCGTTTATACATGATTTTGAAGGTTAATTGATGATATGAATTACCATGATGTATATTGACGTTATGAGCTGCGTATATGTGATGTTCGATGATTAAATAACGATGTGAATGACCATGAGTTATATTGATTGTGAGATGATGATGCATGACTATTTTGATGTGAATTTCCATGAGTTGTATTGATGATTATAAGATGATGATGCATGTTGTTTTGATGAATGAATGACGATATGATGAGATTGTGATGAATGATGATGCACGTAATGACTTGTGTTGATGATCATGATTATGACGTTGTGTATCATGCATTCATAGCATTACAGTGATGTTAGACTTCGGTCTATTGTGGCTTCCATCCCATTGTGTGGATGTGAGGTGGTTTTGACGTGCTCCGGTTCTTGTGTAAAATCGATCCTAAGCACGGGGATCTTTGGAGGGTGATGGCCTAGTGTCCATCGATTGTAACGATTGGTACCACATGCATGAGTCATTGTTGTGCATTGCATTTATTTGGCATTGATGTGATTTATGATATCGTGATTTTTGAAGTTTTCCTTTGATGACCCTGGTGATGTAGTATATGATGATGACTCCATTTTATGCATATCCTATTTTTATATCGATTATAATGAATTGTGATTACTCACCCTGCCTATTTGAATGTTGCCTCCACGTGGGTAACGCGCAGGTGATCAGGATTAGCCGTGGATGCCTTCGAGGACTTTTGGAGTTTATTTGCTTTTGGTCGATGTAGAGGGTCTTGCTCTGATATTGTAACATCGGGTTGGGTCGTTGAGTCGAACCATGTTGAGTTGTTATTTTTGTTGTTATTTGATTATTATGACTCTTAATGAAAACCCTTTTGATTTTGGATTATTGTGGTTATGGTGGTTCCGCTGCTATTTGATGGCTTTTTGATTATTTTAAGGAAAACTCGTTGTTTACGGCGCAAATGTTTTATTTTGAGTTTATTGAGAAATGTGCACCCTTCTGAGGTGATTTTTACTCTGACAATTTGTGTATTTTGCCGTGTATATTCGTGGGATAGAAAAGAGTGTTACAGCGCCACCCCTCTTCTCAGGCCAAACATAAATCACTCACCTATCTTCACTATAAAACATCTTCTGAATTCAAATATGAGCTCAAAAACACCAAAATCCAACCCTAAACACTCAAATCCCAAACCTAGAATGAAAACTCTAGATATACCAAATAGTCATAGTTTCACGCAATTAACAAGGGGATTTAAGTCAATAAAGAATGTGGAGCAAGATTATGGCATTGAATCACGCTAAAGAGGTGTTTACATACCAAATCGAGGCTAGTCCGATGTTCAAGCTCCGGCGAGGTAAGGTACGTGAATTACTCTTCACTCCTTCTACTTCTTCTTCTTGTCTTCTCCAACTTCTTCTCTTTTTTTGTAAAATCTTTGCTTGTTGTGTTGTTGTTTGTCGTGTGTAGTCTTAGAGCTCGAATTATCTTAGAGTTTCAATGAGAAACTCTGTGTAATTTTTAGGGTTTTAGTGCTTTGGATGATTTAGGGTTTTGTGAGGAATTTTCAGCTTTTTCAGTGTGATTTTTTTTCTATGTGAAAGAATAGTAGCTTTTATAGTGCTCCAATGTAGGGTTTTTTGTGAGGTGGACATTTTTGTACAAACAATTTCGTTGGTGTGGTTTAATTCAGAGTGGAGGGATGATTGTACCAGTGCTGATTTTGTGGGTTTGCAATTGCTCTGTATTTGTCTTTAGTGAAGCAAGAAACTCTTCTAGAATGCTCAGTGGTTCCTACTGACTTTTTTTCTTTTGTTTTTCACTGCCTTGGTACAACATGATTTTACCACTGTAATTTTTTATTTGAAAGTTGTGGTGTTATCTTGTGCTTCTTTTGAAAAAAATTACCGCTGCAAAAACTAATTATGTGATATGTTTTCCTTCTTAATTTCTTCACTACATTATAATTGTGCTATGCTGATGTGATGTGTGACTTTTCCCTTGTGAATTGTTCATGTGTTCTTTCTTGCACATATGCTGCTGAAAAATTGATTATGTGCCACAACTGGTTGAACTGAGCTAGGCAATTGGTGTGTGAACTTATACTTGCTTGCCTTGTTTAAAAATTTGTGTAGAAGAATGTATTCATTTGTTCTATCTTTTATTACTTCTTCCTTGCTTGCTAACATTCAATTTCATTTCTTCTTTCATGTGTTGAATGAGCGTGGCTTTGGCATGAGGATATTTTGGAGGATTCAAGGATAACCCTGGCCTAGCATGAAGCTTGGTGGTGTTGGCTCAAGGCATATGAAGCATGAAACTTGGATTCTTCTCTTGCCATTTATTAGGTTTAGCAAAGACTTGTAGAATTAGGACTTGCACTTCTTGTAACCTCTCTTGCAATCAACCTTTGTACTTTGTAAAGACTTCATGACTTTTGAATTCAATCAATTTGAAAATTTCCATTCTTGATCTTGTACCAATGAATCTTTGTCTTGTAATAATCTTTGAATGCAACTTGAAATCAATTTGAGTTTTGCAATTTAATTCTTGTATCAAATGTGAATCCAAGTTGGTGATGTACTTGTCTTAAATTGGTGTCTCATGAAGCTTGGATGAAAATGGAGTATTCCAATTGTGACTTGTTTCAATTTTGATCATGTAGCATGTTTTGTACATTTTTCTCACTTATGAAATTTTGAATCCAATTTGAAATCAACTTGAAATTTTCAAATCTTGAACTTGTACCTAATTCACTTCTTGACACTTTTCTCCTTTTTTCCTATTCCTCAATGTTAAATCCACATGCAGGTGACAACTTCAAATAATGAACATGGCATGGATCCTTCTTTGAAATTTAAGTTTGAATCTCTCAAACAACAAAAAACCTTAAGTGAACAAGAGCATTTGCAATCCCAAAAATGATGATCAATTTAAGAACATGATTCTCAAATAAATTCGAAGGAAAGGTAAGGTTAGTTAAGAAAGAGGAAAATGGAAAAGCCGGTATGGAGAAAATAGAAGCTACAAGTTGGTGGAGAGAACAAAGAGAAAGTGGTGGTCCTGATGAAATTCTCGCAGGGAGATATTTTCTGTGCAATTGTGTATAAGCTCCTTCCCTAAATCAATGCGTGTGTCTCTAATAAAAAGGGAGAAGGTAGTGCCATGTGTGAGAGATAAGGAATATTTGACATTCCACTTTTCATTCTTTCTAAGATTTCTTTTAATTCTATTCCAAAATTGAGATGAGGTAGTTAGTTTCTTCTTTTTTGGTTGATGTGGGAGACGCGTGGCATCAAATCATTTGGGGTATTTTGTTTTTTTTCTTAATATACGAAAGAGAGAAAGATCCATTGGGTTCTATTAGTAGGGAGTAAATCTTCTCTTTAGCAAATTTTGTTTTACACTGCTAGCTGTCAGGTGTCCCTTTTTCAATGTGGGGACTGTAACACCTTTATAAACCCCGCCGAATAAATATAAATAAATCAGAGTAAATATCATGCATTTCACAAAAGGGTGTCACGTGTATTTTCAAAACATTAAAACATTTGTCATGCTCAATAAAACTTAAATTAATTTCATGTTTTTCAAGGACTTTCACATTAGCATGTAGCAGCGGATTTAATTCAATCATGATAGACATAAAGAAAGTTTCATGTTCATCTCATTCATAATCAATCCTTAGGCATAAAAGCCAAAACTTCTTACAATTCGAATAAACATAAAACACAAAGTAGAGTACATAATGTATCTCTAAAACATAAACCGAAACAATCTCAGTGTTACATGATCAGAGAATGACTCGACCCAACATAAAAACAGAAACTAAATCAGCTACTCCAACGACTACCTCACGCTAGAAGCAACTCTACTCCTCGGTACCTGAGCGATGTCGTATAAAACATCATTCCAACAGAAGGATAAGAATTCACATAATTATTGAAATCATAAGATAATAATTAATTTAAAGGTATACAAATATAATCACAATCATTCTCACACTTCCAAAGTTTCATCAACAAGGTATCATTCAAGTAACCATATCATTCACAATTCACCAATTCAACTAGTCACATACATCCACATACTTCCATATAACAAACATATATGTTATGTGACTTGATGCCACTCATGCCATGTGGCACCAACACTTGCGATTATTTTTCGATTTTTACACTTAAACCGGGTCCGTCCCTTAGACAAATAACAAACAAAAGCCCGTCCCCTAAGCTTTCAAACCCAACTCTAGGTTTGGGACAAGTCACTAGCTCCCACGGAATTAGCAAGCATTGCCTCTTGACACAAATGATGCGTATGCAATCAACAACCATATACAATTAAGACCATTCCCTAATCTTAATATCATGCATATATTCAATAATTCATCACACTTGAATTATCACACAATTGCACACACAATCACATTTTTATAATCAAAGCATTCATACTTCAAATATTACCACCACATAGCAATTAATCCACAAGTATCATCTCGATTCAATCGACACTCACAAAGCACACGTTACCGATTAAATATAGATTAATTAATCAATCACCAATAATTGAATCCAATATTCAATAAAATTTCACTATTCAATAAATAATAATTAATATTTAAATAAACAATCAATATCTAAATAAATAATTAATATTTAAATAATTAATCCATATTTGAATAAGTAATCCATATTTAAAATTAGATAACCAATATTTAATAAATAATAAATAATCAATTTTAAAATTAAATAATCAATATTTTAACAAACAATCATTATTTAAATAAATAATCAATATTTTAATAAATAATTAATATTTAAATAAATAATTAATATTCAATAAATAATTTAATATTTTAAATACATATTCAGTAATTAATAAATATTCAATAAACAGTCAATATTCAATAAAAATTCAATACTTTAATAATTAGTCAATATTTAATAAAAAATTCAATATTCAATTAAATGATCCAATATTCACTGATTAATTCAATTATTCAATAAATAATTATTATATTAATATAAATCCAATATTTACTAAAGTTCCAATATTTAAATAATAATCAATATTTTAAAAAATACTTTAATTTTCAATAAACAATTAAATATTTAATAAATAATTTAATATTTAATAAATAATTATACTAATAAACAAAAAAAAACATTAATTAAATACATAATTTATTAATTAATAAATCTAGTCTATATGACATATATATAGATATATTAATTTGTTACAAGAACATCACCTTACCTTTATATTAAAATGTTAGTGAAATAGGAGAAGGTACCAAAGATATCTATTTGTTAAATTGATATCATGAAGGCATTGTTATCTTTAAAACAAGATATTCAGTTTCACACATATTGGAAGATCAGTTATATTGATGGGCACTTAAACTGTATTTCTTTAATTCACATTCTTACTATATTTTATATGTTTTACAGCTAGCTAATGCCAACTTCCATTGGACCACAACAACATCAAGGAGTTCAGCAAACATACCATTAGTCCATCAGCAAATCATGTTCAGTCATTACAATTTATATTACGATACACATTTTAGTTCCAATTTTCATTTACAATAACAATAACATGGTCTGCAATCCCTTGGGTGTCTTGGGATTCAATCTGCAAGCCTAAGGACAGAGGTGGTATCGGTATCAAACACATCGGTCGATTTAACAACGCTCTTATAGCCAAATGGTTGTGGAAATTCACCCAAGATGGTTCGGAATTGTGGAGATCAATTCTTTGGGATAAATATGGAGACTTGAAGGGTAGAGTGGTCGAAGGCACGGTGACTGGTCGTTTTCTTCAAAGGAAGGAACCGATGTCGTTATGGATGCGAGATGTCATTAATTCTGGTTTCGTGTCTGATACGGTTTGTTTTGCTGACAACTTGGTTTGTTCTGTGGGGTGTGGTGACTCTGCGTTCTTCTGGCAGGTTCATTGGCTTGGGATTTTGAATCTCAGAAAGACTTTTCCAAATTTATACCAGGCTGCTGTGCATAAATGGGGGGTTGTTAAGGATGCAGGTGCTTGGATTGTGAAGGGTTTGGACATGTCAAGAAGGAATGTCCTACTTTTCTAAAGAAGCAGAAAGGGTTATCAGCTTCGTGGTCTGACAGCGAGAGTGAATTTGAAGAAAATTCAGCTAAACTTGTTATGGTTGGGGTTTATGAGTCAGATGAGGAGTCTTGTGATGATGAGGTCTCTTACGATGAACTTGCTGTCACTTACAAAGATCTTTTCGTGAAAAGTGCGCAAGTGTGTCTTGAAGGAGAAGAACTGAAGAAAACCATAGTACAGTTAAACGCAGAAAAGACTGAACTTGAAGCTGAAGTCAATATGCTTAACTATAAGCTGGACTCTATGACCAAAACTATCAGAATGTTGAACAATGGTACTGATGCGTTAGACAACATTCTCAGTATTGGGAAGATGGCTGGAGACAAATGTGGTTTGGGATTCACCAGTGATGCAGGCCTTATCACTCCAAAACCAGTGATGTTAAAACAGATGTTAAAACACCATGACAGAACTCCATCTAAGAAGAAATACAGACGCTGAAGGTGTCACCATTGTGGTTATTTTGGACACATTAAGGCTTATTGTTATAAGCTACATGGGTATCCACAGAAGGCTCATCAGGTTGTTCCCAACCAGAACTGTTATAAAGGAAGGCAGGTCTCTAAGCCTAAGAAGCAATGGGTCCCTAAAGATAAGGTTACCAGCCTGATAGCTCACACTTCTTTAAGGGTTTCTACTAAAGAAGATTGGTACTTTGACAGTGGGTGTTCAAGGCACATGACTGGAGTAAAGAATTTGTTGATAGATGTGAAGCTTCATTCTTCAGGCTATGTTACATTTGGCGATGGGGTCAAAGGAGAGATCGAGGGGAGTGGTAAACTGAACTGTGCTAGTGCTCCCAGACTGGAGGATGTTCTTCTTGTTAAAGGACTGACAACTAATTTGATTAGCATTAGTCAACTTTGCGATCAAGGATTCAAAGTAGACTTTACAAAGTCTGAATGCATTGTCAAAGATGATAAAGGAGAAGTCATTATGAAAGGAGCCAGGTCTAAGGACAACTGTTATCTCTGGGTGCCACAAGACTCAAGTTCTTCCACTTGCATTTTTGCTAAAGAAGATGATGTCAAAATCTGGCATCAGAAGTTGGGACATCTTCACCTAAAAGGAATGAAGAGAATCATCTCCTCAGAAGCAGTCAGAGGAATTCCCAAACTTAAAATTGAGGAAGGAAACGTTTGTGGAGACTGTCAAAAAGGGAAGCAGACAAAGATGTCTCATCCGAAGCTTCAACATGACACCACCTCCAAGGTATTGGAACTACTTCACATGGACTTGATGGGACCTATGCAGGTGGAAAGTCTGGGTGGAAAGAAATATGCATATGTAGTTGTGGATGACTATTCTAGGTACACCTGGGTGAGCTTCATCAAAGACAAATCAGAGGTGTTTGATGTTTTTAAAGACCTTTGTCAAAGACTCCAAAGAGAAAAGGAAAGTAAGGTTATCAGAATAAGAAGTGACCATGGAAGAGAGTTTGAGAATAGCAAGTTTGAAGAATTTTGCTTTGCTGAAGGTATAAGTCATGAGTTTTCTTCTCCTATTACTCCTCAGCAAAATGGAGTAGTCGAGAGGAATAACAAAACTATCCAAGAATCTCCTAGAGCTATGATTCATGCCAAGAAACTTCCCTATCATTTCTGGGCTGAAGCCATGAATACTGCCTGTTACATTCACAACAGGGTTACCCTGAGAAGAGGTACTTCATCCACTCTGTATGAACTATGGAAGGGAAGAAAACCTAATGTTAAATACATTCATGTTTTTGGAAGTAGATGTTATATTCTGGCTGATAGAGAACAGAGAAGAAAATAGGATTCCAAAAGTGATGAAGGAATATTTTTGGGATATTCTACTAACAGCAGAGCATATAGGGTTTTCAACTCTAGAACTAAGGTGATGATGGAGTCAATCAATGTGGTGATTGATGACAAAGACAAGCAGGAAGATGATGATGTCCTAGATAATGTTGGAACATCAGTTGGTGAAGTTACTCCAGAAGCTAAAGACAGAAGTCCAAGTCCTACTGTTGCTGCTGCTGAGCCTGAAACTGAGCAACCTCATAAGGATCCCTCCATCAGAGTGCAGAAGGACCATCCAAAGGAGCTCATTATAGGAGATCCAAACTCTGGAGTGAGGACTAGGTCAAGAGATGTTATAGCAAGTTCATGCTTTGTCTCCAAAATTGAGCCAAAGAATGTCAAGGAAGCATTGACTGACGAGTTTTGGATAAATGCAATGCATGAAGAGCTGGAGCAATTCAAGAGGAATGAAGTATGGGAGCTTGTACCGAGGCCTGATGGAGGTAATGTGATTGGCACCAAGTGGATCTACAAGAATAAATCTGATGAACAAGGAGTGGTCACCAGAAACAAGGCCAGATTAGTTGCTCAGGGATACACTCAGGTTGAAGGAATTGATTATGATGAAACCTTTGCTCCTGTAGCAAGACTGGAATTTATCAGATTGCTCTTAGGTGTGGCTTGTAATTTCAAATTCAAGCTTTTTCAGATGGATGTTAAAAGTGCCTTCCTGAATGGGTACTTGAATGAAGAGGTGTATGTTGATCAACCAAAAGGATTTATTGATCCAACATTTCCTGACCATGTGTACAAACTCAGGAAAGCTCTATATGGTTTGAAGCAAGCACCAAGAGCTTGGTATGAAAGACTTACTGAATTCCTAGTTGTGAATGGCTACAGAAAAGGAGGGATTGACAAGACTTTGTTTGTTAAAGAGGAAGGAGATAAACTGATGATAGCTCAAATTTATGTTGATGACATAGTATTTGGTGGGATGTCAGATGCAATGGTGAAACAATTTGTGGAACAGATGCAGTCTGAATTTGAAATGAGTCTTGTTGGTGAGCTGAACTATTTTCTTGGTCTACAAGTTAGACAAATGGAGGACTCCATATTCATATCTCAGAGCAAGTATGCAAAGAACATAGTGAAAAAGTTTGGTCTAGAGAATGCTAATCACAAGAGGACTCCTGCTCCTACTCATCTAAAATTGTCCAAGGATGAGCATGGTGTTAGTGTGGATCAAAGTTTATATAGAAGCATGATTGGAAGTCTATTGTATCTCACAGCTAGCAGACCTGGCATTGCTTTTGCTATTGGAGTTTGTGCCAGATATCAATCTGAACCTAAGGCCAGTCACTTGAATCAAGTGAAAAGGATATTGAAATATGTTAATGGCACCAGTGACTATGGGATGCTGTATAGTCATGGATCTGGGACTGAGTTAAGGGGATATTGTGATGCTGACTGGGATGGGAGTGCAGATGATAGGAAAAGCACTTCAGGAGGCTGTTTCTTCTTGGGGAATAATTTGATATCATGGTTTAGCAAGAAGCGGAACTGTGTGTCTCTCTCTACTGCTGAGGCTGAGTACATAGCAGCAGGAAGTAGTTGTTCTCAACTTGTTTGGATGAAGCAAATGCTGACTGAGTACAATGTCAAGCAAGATGTCATGACATTGTACTGTGATAATTTGAGTGCAATCAATATTTCTAAGAATCCTATTCAGCATAGCAGGGCTAAGCACATTGATATAAGGCATCATTTTATAAGAGAGTTGGTTGAAGACAAAGTTGTTGTCTTAGAACATGTAGCTACAGATAAGCAAATAGCATATATTTTCACTAAAGCCTTAGATGCAAACCAATTTGAAAGTTTAAGAAGTAAATTGGGAATTTGCATTTATGAAGATTAAATGTGATGGAGAGTGTATTGTGCAGTTGTGTACTTTATTGAAAATCGATTCAACTGCTGAAGGCATACAAGATTGGAGTGCATAAAAAGTTACAAACAAAGAGTCTACAGGGTGTCAAATTGTGGCTAAAAAGGGGGAGAAGTAGCCAAGGAGTTAAAGTTGTCAAATATTCTGTTATGTCAAATGCTGCTAAAAGTGATTGAAGTGAAGATTTGAAAGTGAAGATTTGAAAGTGCAGATATTGAGGGGGAGTATTTGCTGAACAGCTGGTATGCTAGTTCATGATTGAGGGGGAGCAACGTTGTTGAAAATTGTAGCTGTTGAAGATGGTGCTGCAGCAGAGTTTTTTTTTTAAGTGAAGTCTTTATGTATGGAAGATGTTGCTGCTTGAAGTTCAAAAATTATTCAAGTTAATTCCGCTGCTGAAGTCTCTGAAGGTGCAGAGATTGTTTTAGCCAAAATTAGCCAAAGGGGGAGATTGTTAGTTTCTTGGATTGGCTGGAATTTTGGTAAAACAAAGGTTGTTCAATGTTGAAGTCAAGGTGGTGATGTTGCAACATTGAGTCTTAACACTGGGCTGTGTTAAGTAGTGAAGTTGTTCAATGTTTGATGTCATATGGGTGATGTCACAACATTGAGTCTTAACACTGGGCTGTGTTAAGTGTTTAAGTTGGATGTCTGATGTCACAAGCGATTTTGTGACATTAGATCTGCAGAATTAATAACATTAGGTTTTGTGATGGTGTTAGGGTTTGCGTGTTAGCTAGAATTATGGAGAGTTGTTAGTCTCATTGGTTGCGGATATCTTGGGATAGATATTCTCTGTTGCATAGAGATTTGATGCAGATTTGTAGGAGGTTTAAAAGCTGAGATTTAAGAAGATTTTGAGAGAGAAAATATGTTTTGAAGATTCAGTTTTAAACAACAAATTAAATCAGATATTGTAGCAGGTCCTAGCCCAATTCAAAGAGATATATAATACGCATCATTCCTGGAGGAAAAGGAACGAAGAAAGAGAGCTAAAGACTTGTGTCGTTTGTGTCTTCGTGTATGTTTTGTAAACCATTCAAGTGTGAATTGGTATTGTTGTTTTGAGTTGTTCTTGATCAAAGCTGTGAAGCAGAATCAAGTAGTATTATTCAAAGTGTGTTATCTTTGAATTATATCACTGAAGTGTTTTAGGGATTGAGTAGTGTTCTCATATCTAAGTGGTTTCTTAGGTAGGAAGTCACTAGTAGGAATTAAGTTTAGGAGATTGTCAACTGAGTTGTTGAGTCTGTAAATTAATTCTACAAGTAGTGAATTTCATCCCTGGCTTGGTATCCCCCAGACGTAGGTAGTTAGACCGAACTGGGTGAACAATTATTTGTGTTGATTTATTGATTGTTATTGCACTGTCCATTGCAGAGTGTGTTGTTGTGACATCGCACCTTAACATCACACGTCTGATACCAGAATTTCAAGAAGTCAAAGATTGAGCATTAGAAACCTTTAGGTATGATGCAGCCGTTGAATATTCCGGAATGGAAATGGGATAGTATTTCCATGGATTTTGTGTCAGGATTACCGAGAACTGCCAAGGAAAATGATTCAATTTGGGTGATCGTGGATATATTAACTAAATCGGCTCATTTCTTGCCGATGAAGATTAATCATTCTATGCAGAAGTTGGCCGAGATGTACATTAAGGAGATTGTGAAGTTACATGGGATACCTTCGAGTATTGTGTCGGATAGAGATCTGAGATTTACATCTAGGTTCTGGAAGAGTTTGAAAGATGCTATGGGTACTAAGTTGAGGATGAATTCTGCCTATCATCCGCAGACGGACGGTCAGACAGAAAGGACTATCCAATCCTTAGAGGATTTGTTGAGGGCTTGTGTGTTGGATCACAGAGGATCTTGGGATAGCCATTTACCGTTTATTGAGTTCACGTACAATAATATTTTTCATGCTAGTATTGGAATGACGCCCTATGAAGCTTCGTATGGGAGAAGGTGTATGACTCTTTTGTGTTGGTATGAGGCGGGCGAGAGTGTTGTACTCGGACCTGAGATTGTGCAAGAGACGACCGAGAAGATTAAAATGATCTAAGAAAGGATGAGAGCGTCGCAAAGTCGCCGGAAGAGCTACCATGATAAGAGAAGGAAGACACTTGAATTCCAAGAGGAAGATCACGTGTTTTTGAGGGTGACGCCAGTGACTGGTGTGGGTCGAGCTTTGAAGTCTAGGAAGCTCACTCCACATTTTGTTGGTACATATCAAATCTTGCAGAGGATATGAGAGGTAGCCTATCAAATTGCTTTACCGCCGTCACTTGCGAATTTGCATGACGTGTTCCATGTGTCTCAGTTGAGGAAGTACATTCCGGATCTGTCGCATGTGATTCAGATGGATGATGTACAAGTGAGGGATAACCTGACAGTGGAAGCATTACCTGTGTGGATTGACGGTCGAGAGATGAGGCAACTGCGAGGTAAAGAGATAACCTTGGTGAAGGTAGTGTGGGGAGGACCAGCTGGAGAAAGTTGGACTGGGAACGTGAAGATCAGATGAGGGAGTCGTATCCGACTCTATTTCCTTGAGGTAATTTTCGAGGGCGAAAATTCTTTAAGTGGGGGAGAGTTGTAACACCCCAAATCAGTAAGAATATTTTTTTTAAAATTTATTTAAGTATAATATTCGTGATTTTGGCGAATTTTGGTGGTTTGTGTTGATGTCGAAAATTTGGTGGAGTTTTGGTTATTTATTTAAATAATAGTATATAATATAGAATATGTTGTATTATTATTTAATTAAATAATATTAGAAGGATTAAAGACAAATTGGACTTTTAAGGAGGAGTTAGTGAGGGTAATATGAGGAAAGCCCATTTTAAAAGCCCAAGAGTTAGGTTTAACAAAAGGAGAATTTGAGAATAGGATTCATTTTATTAGACCGTGGAAAAGAAGGAAAATGCGAGAGCTCTGAGGAAAAAGGAAAAGGCGAGGATTCGAGAAGGTTTCCAAAGACTCAAGAGAGAAAGCTCGGAATCGACAACCTAAGGCATGGGGAGTATTACCTTTCATTGTTTTCAAAATAGGGATTCGATGTATTTAAAGTGGATTTTGAGGTTTATGTGATGTTGTGGGTTTATGAGTAAACTGAGGAAATTATGATGTATTAGTGAGGTTTATGTGGGTTTGTGGGTTTATGAGTAAATGGGTGATTTAGGGGTATTTTCTTGGATTGATGATGAATATGAAGGATGAAATTGATTCGGATAAAAGTAGGCCTTCAAGGCTAAACCATCTGTTGATGATATATGGGATCTCATATGGGGAAGGGATTTATGAGGTTTATGAAAATCTTGAGAGTTTGTGAAGGTTTAGGTGATTTTGAGTTAGGATAGTGAAATTATTCGACATAATAGTCGTAGGTTTTATGCCTTTGATTTCCATGATTCCTTAGGAAGGTTTTGGGGATGTTTTGGGGTGAATTGAGGTTGAACCCGTAAGAATTTGGTGGTCTGAAGTGCTACTGATGCGTAGCTACGATTGCAGGAAGTCGCACGTTCGCACAACGAACAATTCCTTCGCAAGGCGAACATTCGTCCCAGAATCGCAAAGCGAGCAGCGCAGCGAATGCGCGATGATTTTGTTTGATGATGCTGAGATGAACTCTAATTGTGATTTTTAGTTCGCACGATGAACTTCCCAGTGAATGACTTCGCAAAGCGAACAGAGGTAGCGAGGGAGATAGAGTGGGGGTTCTCTGGTTTTTTGTATGTGATTTTGGGATTCGCTGGAAGCTCGCAAAGCGAACATCCCAGTGAACTTTGTAGCGAACGGCTGCTGTTCGCGAACTTTGTTTTATGTTTCTTGTGTTGTCTTGACGTTTGAGCTGTGATTATTCTGATGATTTACCATGATGTTATTGATGATTATGAGATGATGATGTCGTGATGTTTTGATGAATAATTGATGATCTGAATTACTATGAGTTTATTGATGATTATGAATCGTTTATACATGATTTTGAAGGTTAATTGATGATATGAATTACCATGATGTATATTGACGTTATGAGCTGCGTATATGTGATGTTCGATGATTAAATAACGATGTGAATGACCATGAGTTATATTGATTGTGAGATGATGATGCATGACTATTTTGATGTGAATTTCCATGAGTTGTATTGATGATTATAAGATGATGATGCATGTTGTTTTGATGAATGAATGACGATATGATGAGATTGTGATGAATGATGATGCACGTAATGACTTGTGTTGATGATCATGATTATGACGTTGTGTATCATGCATTCATAGCATTACAGTGATGTTAGACTTCGGTCTATTGTGGCTTCCATCCCATTGTGTGGATGTGAGGTGGTTTTGACGTGCTCCGGTTCTTGTGTAAAATCGATCCTAAGCACGGGGATCTTTGGAGGGTGATGGCCTAGTGTCCATCGATTGTAACGATTGGTACCACATGCATGAGTCATTGTTGTGTGTAACACCCCCTTTCTATACCCCCAAATAATCACATAAATCATTTAGGCACATATATAAAAAAAATATAAAAATTCGCCAGAGTACGATTAAAACATGGTATAAAAGAGGCATGTCACATCATACACACAATTAATACATACAACACCTGCTCATTATATTGATATGCAACAGTGGGGTAACTTGCCACAGAGGAACTTTGTCCTTACACCCACATCTCAATATTTAGAATAAAAGCGGAAACATCTAAAATATTGAAGAACAACACATATGTACATCATCCAGTATGAATCACTAGCTACATCATGTTTATACACAAATTCATCAGCAAGATACATATGCAAATGTATCACAAAAGAATAATATACATCCTAGCTACCCGGTGCTACATATCAGAGCCAACCGACCAAAAGAATGAAGACACGCTTCACAAAAAGACTTCCAGCATACCTACTCTGCAATGCCTCATAGAGCATCATAAAACAGCAGAAGGGTGAGAAATATTATCATAATAACAATGCATACAATTATATATATCTTAACATAAAAATACACATATTACACATTCTCACCACAATTCATCACATTTTCATCTATATACCTCACAATGTATATATATATATATATAACAAGTATATTCATCATGCACACTTTCACATTTCTCAATCATTCCGTATAAACATACACAATTATGTTCATTCAACAACACATCATTATAAAAATGATAAATGCAAATCATAGAGACCGACTCACGACTCTATGCAAATGCAATGCGGTACCGACTCAATCATCACTAGTTCACTCAGGAACTCTGCTGGAACCATCGCTCGTTACCGAAGTAACTCCCCGTCGGGCCTACGATGTTCACCCATTGCTCACACCCCACATGGGCACACAATGTTTATGGATCGCTCACACCCCACATGGGCACACGACCCGATTGCTCACACCCCACATGGGCACACAATCTGATTGCTCACACCCCACATGGGCACACAATCATTCGTAATCATCGCTCACACCCCACATGGGCACACGACGTTACGACAAATTCTCATTAGAATCGCACAACACAAGAATGCACATCATGATGCTTCACATGCAAAATGACTCAAAAGACATTCTTGAAATACA
This sequence comes from Lathyrus tuberosus, assembly GCA_022829125.1. Lineage (NCBI taxonomy): Eukaryota > Viridiplantae > Streptophyta > Magnoliopsida > Fabales > Fabaceae > Lathyrus > Lathyrus tuberosus. The sequence goes on from JALAZF010000050.1 coordinate 20,225,281, forward strand.
TGCATATTCACAATATATTCATGCATTCATCTCTTACAATCACATACAATCTATATACATTCACATCAATGCACTATTGTATGATTCACATTCAAACACACAGTCAAAACGGTAAAAGTCGCTAAATAGCACTATTCCCGACTTTCCGACATAATTAAATCGGCTAACGATTTTCAAAACATCATAATAAGAAAGTACAGCTCAATACCTTTCCAACGACACCAAGGATGTAAAAATCGGATACTCGGAACAAAAGTTACGGACGAAACCGAAAACGACATTTTGAAAAATCCCATTTTTACATTCCTCCTGTCCATACGCGTATCACCCATGTCCATACGCGTACGGACAGAACCCATTTCCTTCACAAATTCCTCGTTCCAAATCCCATACGCGTATTGGCCCATGGCTCGCCCCTGTTACGCGTAATGCCAATATTCATACGCGTATTGGCCCAAAAATAAGCCAATGATACGCGTATTGCCTTGGCTCATACGCGTATGGACATGCCCCTTACGCGTATGGCCAGAGCATACCTAGAAAAATTCTGCAGAACGAAGTTCTGCGTTTTCCACTCCCCAATCATCCAATCTTCACCTAATACTCAGAAAAATGCCAATTTGATGTATAACAATACATACCAATCATGTATAAACAACTATGAACACAATCAACATAAGTTTTAATACATTTGGATCAATTTCTAATCAATTTCTCAAAAATGGGTTATACCCTAAAACTCACAAAATTCATCAACAACAACAACAACAATTCATACATAATCATATACATTGATAAGATAACAATGTTTCACACCCTTACCCGGATTCCAAGCTTGCTAATTGATTGATCTTGATGAATTTCTAAGTTTTTCCTCCTTTCCTCTTCTTTCTCTTCCTCTTCTTTCTTTCTCTCCTTTTTCTTTCTATCTTTTTCTATTTCTCTCTATTTCTCTTTTCTTTCTATTTTCTTTCTCTCATTTTCCACTAAATCAATTTAATTCATTTTTTTCTCACACAATTCTAATTCCACAAAATTTCTAACTTATAATTAATTGAGAAAAGACTAAAATACCCTCCATTCTAATTTCCCCGAAAACTCTCGAAAATGGTAAAATAACATTTAACACACCAATTTAACTAATAAAATAATTTATCACTCAATTAAATTAAAAGACTCAAGAATAATGGAATAATCAAAATCGGGGCGTTACAACTCTCCCCCACTTAGAAATTTTCGTCCTCGAAAATAATACCTGATTCAACTAACTCTGGATACGACTCTCGCATCCCACTCTCTAGTTCCCACGTCATATTGCCTTCCGCAGCGCCTCCCCACGCTACTTTCACAAGCGCAATATCCTTGCCCCTTAGTTTCTTAACTTCGCGGTCCAAAATCCTAACCGGTAAAGCTTCCACCGTAAGGTTATCTCTCACTTCAACCTCGTCCATAGGAATAACATGTGACGGATCCGGAACATATTTCCGAAGTTGCGAAACATGGAATACGTCATGCAAATTCGAAAGGTTCGGAGGCAACGCCACACGGTAAGCCACAACACCAACTCGTGAAGTAATCTGATACGGACCAATAAAACGAGAAGTCAACTTCTTCGACTTCAAAGCACGACCCACACCAGTAACTGGTGTAACTCTCAAAAACACATGGTCACCTTCTTGAAACTCAAGATCCTTCCTTCTCTTGTCATGATAGCTCTTTTGTCTACTTTGAGAAGCTTTCATCTTCTCCCGAATAAACTTCACTTTCTCCGTTGTTTGTTGTACCATTTCCGGTCCAACTATCGTCCTCTCGCCGGTTTCATGCCAACACAAAGGTGTTCGATATCTCCGGCCATACAAAGCCTCAAATGGTGCCATACCTATACTCGAATGAAAACTGTTATTGTAAGTGAATTCAATCAACGCCAAATAACCATCCCAAGCACCACCTTAGACTTTTGACAAGTTAAGCATGCATACACAAATCGAGCCACATCCCTCTTTAAACCGGACCACCAAAAGATCTTCTTCAAATCTTGATACATCTTATTCGCACCCGGATGAATACTCAAATTACTTCGGTGTCCTTCCTCTAGAATCATCTTTTTCAACTCCGCGTCATCGGGAATACAAATACGACCACGGAATCTCAAAACTCCATAATTATCAACCTTGAAATCCTCATTCTCATTCAACATCAAATCAACGAATTTCAAGTCCAACTTTTGCTTTTCACTAACCGTTGCAAGAAAATCATTCGTAACATGTAACATACCAAGTCGCACACTCCTCGGCGTCATTTCACAAACCAAACTCAAATCTCTGAAATCTTCCAAAAGTTCCCATTCTTCCATCATCAATGCGGACATATGTAACAACCTCCGACTTAAGGCATCGGCCACCACGTTTGCCTTACCCGGATGGTAATTCAAACCAAAATCATAATCCTTCAAAAGTTCTAGCCACCTCCTTTGTCTCATGTTCAATTCTTTCTGATCAAATAAATATCTTAAGCTTTTGTGATCACTAAAAACTTCAAATCTCGCACCATAAAGATAATGCCTCCATATTTTCAAAACAAACACCACCGCTGCTAACTCCAAGTCATGTGTAGGATAATTCTTTTCATGCACTCTCAATTGTCTAGAAGCATATGCCACAACTTTTCCATCTTGCATCAAAACACCACCTAAACCTGTCAATGAAGCATCACAATACACAACAAATGGTTCATTAGGATTAGGCAAAATCAAGATCGGAGTCGTTGTCAACCTTCTCTTTAACTCATTGAAACTCTCTTCACAATGAATATCCCAAATGAAAGCCTTTCCTTTACAAGTCAATTGTGTTAAAGGAAGTGCCAATTTCGAAAATCCCTCAATAAACCTCCGATAATAACCCGCCAAGCCTAAAAAGCTTCGAATCTCTGTAACCGACCTAGGAGCCTCCCATTGCATCACCGCATCTATCTTGGATGGATCAACACTAATACCACTACCGGAAATAACATGTCCAAGGAAACTTACTTCCGACAATCAAAATTCACACTTCGACAACTTAGCATACAATTGTTTCTCTTTCAAAATTTGCAACACAATTCTCAAATGCTCTTCATGCTCCTCTTGAGACTTAGAGTAAATCAAAATATCATCGATGAACACAACCACAAAACGATCCAACTGTTCATGAAAAATACGATTCATGTATTCCATAAACACACCCGGCGCGTTAGAAACCCCGAATGGCATCACGGAGTATTCGTAATGACCATACCGTGTCCTAAATGCCGTCTTTTGAATATCCTCTCCTTTCACACGAATCTGGTGGTATCCTGATCTCAAATCAATCTTGCTAAAAACATTCGCACCAACCAATTGGTCCATCAAATCATCGATCCTTGGAAGTGGATACTTGTTCTTAATTGTCACCTTGTTCAACTGTCGATAATCAATGCATAACCGCATACTCCCGTCCTTCTTCTTTACCAACAATACCGGAGCACCCCAAGGAGAAACACTTGGCCTTACAAATTTCTTGTCCAACAAGTCATTCAATTGCTTTTTCAATTCTACCAATTCCGATGCCGACATACGATACGGTGCCATCGAAATCGGTCTAGTACCCGGAACTAGATCAATAGAAAATTCAACTTCTCTTTCCGGCGGTACATCCGTAATATCTTCCGGAAACACTTCTGGAAATTCGCACACCACTGGGAACACATCAAGCTCAACTTTACTCTCCACCGACAATGATGCAAACAAACCAAACAATTGAGCTTCGTCCGCTAAAAGTTTCTTCAACTCTTTAGTGGATAGGAAACTCTCAAATTCATCATCTTCCAAAGAAGGAAACCTTACTAACTTGTGATAGCAATCTATATGAACTCGGTTAAATTGCAACCAGTTCATACCCAAGATTACGTCCAATCCCTCCAACGGCAAACATACTAAATCCATAACAAAGTCTTTACCATACATGGTCAAAGGACAACTCATACACACCAAAGATGTAATTACCGACCCTGAAGCAGGAGTCTCAATAACCATTTCAGCACCCATCACAATTAACGCAAGATTCAAACGCTTCGCGCACTCAGACGAAATAAACGAATGAGTCGCTCCCGTATCAATAACAGCAACTAAAGGTGTACTATTAATAAAGCATGTACCTTTAATCAAACGGTCCGCATTCGTAGTTTGAGTCCCCGCCAATGCAAACACCTTTCCGCCCGCTTGAGCTTGTTTCGGCTTAGTACACTTAGTACTAATGTGACCCACTTCTCCACAATTATAGCACTTCACCATATTTCTTCTACAATCTGTAGCAGCATGCCCAAGACCACCACAATTAGAACATTTCGCTACAGGCTTCCCACACTCAAAAGATTTATGACCTATATCACCACATTTGTAACACCTAACAACACCGGAACCTCCTCCTCCAGACCTCCTATCAAAGCTTCCCCTATGCTTACCCTTATCAATGGGTGTCACATAAGGTCCACTTCTAGCTTGTTGCTTCCCCTTCCTCTCATTCAAACTTTTGCAATGTGTAGAACGAGCCTTACTATCTTCTTCGAAGATTCTACAACATTCCGTCAAATCCGCAAACCTCCTTATCCTTTGATATCCCACAGCTTGTTTGATCTCAGGACGTAAACCATTCTCATATTTAATACACTTTGAGAACTCAGCAGTAATCGCAGCATAATGAGGATGGAATTGAACCAACTCCACAAATTTAGCAGTATAGTCCACCACAGACATACTACCTTGTTTCAGTTCAAGAAACTCCATCTCCTTCTTTCCCTTCACACTTTCAGGGTAATACTTCCTCAAAAATTCAGTACGAAATAAATTCCAAGTTACCTCTTCATCATCCACCTCAAGAACTTCACGCATACTGACCCACCAATCGTCGGCTTCTTCCTTCAGCATGTGAGACCCAAGCCTCACCTTATTCTCCTCCGCACAGCCCATCACTCTGAAGATTCTTTCAATCTCCTTCAACCACAATTGAGCTCCATCGGGATCAAATCTTCCTTTGAAAACCGATGGTTGATTCTTCCTGAACTCGTCATTAGCATTCACGTTAGGTGCACCTTGCACCGCCCTAGCCATTGCTTCCAAAGCAGCAGCCATCGCATTGTCGTTTCTACCAGCCATCTTCTGATTATTCCCAAAAATGACAACAAGGTTAAACAACAGTTCAACCAACACAACAACAAGACAGACACAACTGACTCAACTCTGGCTCTGATACCACTTAATGTAACACCCCCTTTCTATACCCCCAAATAATCACATAAATCATTTAGGCACATATATAAAAAAAATATAAAAATTCGCCAGAGTACGATTAAAACATGGTATAAAAGAGGCATGTCACATCATACACACAATTAATACATACAACACCTGCTCATTATATTGATATGCAACAGTGGGGTAACTTGCCACAGAGGAACTTTGTCCTTACACCCACATCTCAATATTTAGAATAAAAGCGGAAACATCTAAAATATTGAAGAACAACACATATGTACATCATCCAGTATGAATCACTAGCTACATCATGTTTATACACAAATTCATCAGCAAGATACATATGCAAATGTATCACAAAAGAATAATATACATCCTAGCTACCCGGTGCTACATATCAGAGCCAACCGACCAAAAGAATGAAGACACGCTTCACAAAAAGACTTCCAGCATACCTACTCTGCAATGCCTCATAGAGCATCATAAAACAGCAGAAGGGTGAGAAATATTATCATAATAACAATGCATACAATTATATATATCTTAACATAAAAATACACATATTACACATTCTCACCACAATTCATCACATTTTCATCTATATACCTCACAATGTATATATATATATATATATATATAACAAGTATATTCATCATGCACACTTTCACATTTCTCAATCATTCCGTATAAACATACACAATTATGTTCATTCAACAACACATCATTATAAAAATGATAAATGCAAATCATAGAGACCGACTCACGACTCTATGCAAATGCAATGCGGTACCGACTCAATCATCACTAGTTCACTCAGGAACTCTGCTGGAACCATCGCTCGTTACCGAAGTAACTCCCCGTCGGGCCTACGATGTTCACCCATTGCTCACACCCCACATGGGCACACAATGTTTATGGATCGCTCACACCCCACATGGGCACACGACCCGATTGCTCACACCCCACATGGGCACACAATCTGATTGCTCACACCCCACATGGGCACACAATCGTTCGTAATCATCGCTCACACCCCACACGGGCACACGACATTACGACGGATTCTCATTAGAATCGCACAACACAAGAATGCACATCATGATGCTTCACATGCAAAATGACTCAAAAGACATTCTTGAAATACATGCATATTCACAATATATTCATGCATTCATCTCTTACAATCACATACAATCTATATACATTCACATCAATGCACTATTGTATGATTCACATTCAAACACACAGTCAAAACGGTAAAAGTCGCTAAATAGCACTATTCCCGACTTTCTGACATAATTAAATCGGCTAACGATTTTCAAAACATCATAATAAGAAAGTACAGCTCAATACCTTTCCAACGACACCAAGGATGTAAAAATCGGATACTCGGAACAAAAGTTACGGACGAAACCGAAAACGACATTTTGAAAAATCCCATTTTTACATTCCTCCTGTCCATACGCGTATCACCCATGTCCATACGCGTACGGACAGAACCCATTTCCTTCACAAATTCCTCGTTCCAAATCCCATACGCGTATTGGCCCATGGCTCGCCCCTGTTACGCGTAATGCCAATATTCATACGCGTATTGGCCCAAAAATAAGCCAATGATACGCGTATTGCCTTGGCTCATACGCGTATGGACATGCCCCTTACGCGTATGGCCAGAGCATACCCAGAAAAATTCTGCAGAACGAAGTTCTGCGTTTTCCACTCCCCAATCATCCAATCTTCACCTAATACTCAGAAAAATGCCAATTTGATGTATAACAATACATACCAATCATGTATAAACAACTATGAACACAATCAACATAAGTTTTAATACATTTGGATCAATTTCTAATCAATTTCTCAAAAATGGGTTATACCCTAAAACTCACAAAATTCATCAACAACAACAACAACAATTCATACATAATCATATACATTGATAAGATAACAATGTTTCACACCCTTACCCGGATTCCAAGCTTGCTAATTGATTGATCTTGATGAATTTCTAAGTTTTTCCTCCTTTCCTCTTCTTTCTCTTCCTCTTCTTTCTTTCTCTCCTTTTTCTTTCTATCTTTTTCTATTTCTCTCTATTTCTCTTTTCTTTCTATTTTCTTTCTCTCATTTTCCATTAAATCAATTTAATTCATTTTTTTCTCACACAATTCTAATTCCACAAAATTTCTAACTTATAATTAATTGAGAAAAGACTAAAATACCCTCCATTCTAATTTCCCCGAAAACTCTCGAAAATGGTAAAATAACATTTAACACACCAATTTAACTAATAAAATAATTTATCACTCAATTAAATTAAAAGACTCAAGAATAATGGAATAATCAAAATCGGGGCGTTACATTGTGCATTGCATTTATTTGGCATTGATGTGATTTATGATATCGTGATTTTTGAAGTTTTCCTTTGATGACCCTGGTGATGTAGTATATGATGATGACTCCATTTTATGCATATCCTATTTTTATATCGATTATAATGAATTGTGATTACTCACCCTGCCTATTTGAATGTTGCCTCCACGTGGGTAACGCGCAGGTGATCAGGATTATCCGTGGATGCCTTCGAGGACTTTTGGAGTTTATTTGCTTTTGGTCGATGTAGAGGGTCTTGCTCTGATATTGTAACATCGGGTTGGGTCGTTGAGTCGAATCATGTTGAGTTGTTATTTTTTTTGTTATTTGATTATTATGACTCTTAATGAAAACCCTTTTGATTTTGGATTATTGTGGTTATGGTGGTTCCGCTGCTATTTGATGGCTTTTTGATTATTTTAAGGAAAACTCGTTGTTTACGGCGCAAATGTTTTATTTTGAGTTTATTGAGAAATGTGCACCCTTCTGAGGTGATTTTTACTCTGACAATTTATGTATTTTGCCGTGTATATTCGTGGGGTAGAAAAGAGTGTTACAGCGCCACCCCTCTTCTCAGGCCAAACATAAATCACTCACCTATCTTCACTATAAAACATCTTCTGAATTCAAATATGAGCTCAAAAACACCAAAATCCAACCCTAAACACTCAAATCCCAAACCTAGAATGAAAACTCTAGATATACCAAATAGTCATAGTTTCACGCAATTAACAAGGGGATTTAAGTCAATAAAGAATGTGGAGCAAGATTATGGCATTGAATCACGCTAAAGAGGTGTTTACATACCAAATCGAGGCTAGTCCGATGTTCAAGCTCCGGCGAGGTAAGGTACGTGAATTACTCTTCACTCCTTCTACTTCTTCTTCTTGTCTTCTCCAACTTCTTCTCTTTTTTTGTAAAATCTTTGCTTGTTGTGTTGTTGTTTGTCGTGTGTAGTCTTAGAGCTCGAATTATCTTAGAGTTTCAATGAGAAACTCTGTGTAATTTTTAGGGTTTTAGTGCTTTGGATGATTTAGGGTTTTGTGAGGAATTTTCAGCTTTTTCAGTGTGATTTTTTTTCTATGTGAAAGAATAGTAGCTTTTATAGTGCTCCAATGTAGGGTTTTTTGTGAGGTGGACATTTTTGTACAAACAATTTCGTTGGTGTGGTTTAATTCAGAGTGGAGGGATGATTGTACCAGTGCTGATTTTGTGGGTTTGCAATTGCTCTGTATTTGTCTTTAGTGAAGCAAGAAACTCTTCTAGAATGCTCAGTGGTTCCTACTGACTTTTTTTCTTTTGTTTTTCACTGCCTTGGTACAACATGATTTTACCACTGTAATTTTTTATTTGAAAGTTGTGGTGTTATCTTGTGCTTCTTTTGAAAAAAATTACCGCTGCAAAAACTAATTATGTGATATGTTTTCCTTCTTAATTTCTTCACTACATTATAATTGTGCTATGCTGATGTGATGTGTGACTTTTCCCTTGTGAATTGTTCATGTGTTCTTTCTTGCACATATGCTGCTGAAAAATTGATTATGTGCCACAACTGGTTGAACTGAGCTAGGCAATTGGTGTGTGAACTTATACTTGCTTGCCTTGTTTAAAAATTTGTGTAGAAGAATGTATTCATTTGTTCTATCTTTTATTACTTCTTCCTTGCTTGCTAACATTCAATTTCATTTCTTCTTTCATGTGTTGAATGAGCGTGGCTTTGGCATGAGGATATTTTGGAGGATTCAAGGATAACCCTGGCCTAGCATGAAGCTTGGTGGTGTTGGCTCAAGGCATATGAAGCATGAAACTTGGATTCTTCTCTTGCCATTTATTAGGTTTAGCAAAGACTTGTAGAATTAGGACTTGCACTTCTTGTAACCTCTCTTGCAATCAACCTTTGTACTTTGTAAAGACTTCATGACTTTTGAATTCAATCAATTTGAAAATTTCCATTCTTGATCTTGTACCAATGAATCTTTGTCTTGTAATAATCTTTGAATGCAACTTGAAATCAATTTGAGTTTTGCAATTTAATTCTTGTATCAAATGTGAATCCAAGTTGGTGATGTACTTGTCTTAAATTGGTGTCTCATGAAGCTTGGATGAAAATGGAGTATTCCAATTGTGACTTGTTTCAATTTTGATCATGTAGCATGTTTTGTACATTTTTCTCACTTATGAAATTTTGAATCCAATTTGAAATCAACTTGAAATTTTCAAATCTTGAACTTGTACCTAATTCACTTCTTGACACTTTTCTCCTTTTTTCCTATTCCTCAATGTTAAATCCACATGCAGGTGACAACTTCAAATAATGAACATGGCATGGATCCTTCTTTGAAATTTAAGTTTGAATCTCTCAAACAACAAAAAACCTTAAGTGAACAAGAGCATTTGCAATCCCAAAAATGATGATCAATTTAAGAACATGATTCTCAAATAAATTCGAAGGAAAGGTAAGGTTAGTTAAGAAAGAGGAAAATGGAAAAGCCGGTATGGAGAAAATAGAAGCTACAAGTTGGTGGAGAGAACAAAGAGAAAGTGGTGGTCCTGATGAAATTCTCGCAGGGAGATATTTTCTGTGCAATTGTGTATAAGCTCCTTCCCTAAATCAATGCGTGTGTCTCTAATAAAAAGGGAGAAGGTAGTTCCATGTGTGAGAGATAAGGAATATTTGACATTCCACTTTTCATTCTTTCTAAGATTTCTTTTAATTCTATTCCAAAATTGAGATGAGGTAGTTAGTTTCTTCTTTTTTGGTTGATGTGGGAGACGCGTGGCATCAAATCATTTGGGGTATTTTGTTTTTTTTCTTAATATACGAAAGAGAGAAAGATCCATTGGGTTCTATTAGTAGGGAGTAAATCTTCTCTTTAGCAAATTTTGTTTTACACTGCTAGCTGTCAGGTGTCCCTTTTTCAATGTGGGGACTGTAACACCTTTATAAACCCCGCCGAATAAATATAAATAAATCAGAGTAAATATCATGCATTTCACAAAAGGGTGTCACGTGTATTTTCAAAACATTAAAACATTTGTCATGCTCAATAAAACTTAAATTAATTTCATGTTTTTCAAGGACTTTCACATTAGCATGTAGCAGCGGATTTAATTCAATCATGATAGACATAAAGAAAGTTTCATGTTCATCTCATTCATAATCAATCCTTAGGCATAAAAGCCAAAACTTCTTACAATTCGAATAAACATAAAACACAAAGTAGAGTACATAATGTATCTCTAAAACATAAACCGAAACAATCTCAGTGTTACATGATCAGAGAATGACTCGACCCAACATAAAAACAGAAACTAAATCAGCTACTCCAACGACTACCTCACGCTAGAAGCAACTCTACTCCTCGGTACCTGAGCGATGTCGTATAAAACATCATTCCAACAGAAGGATAAGAATTCACATAATTATTGAAATCATAAGATAATAATTAATTTAAAGGTATACAAATATAATCACAATCATTCTCACACTTCCAAAGTTTCATCAACAAGGTATCATTCAAGTAACCATATCATTCACAATTCACCAATTCAACTAGTCACATACATCCACATACTTCCATATAACAAACATATATGTTATGTGACTTGATGCCACTCATGCCATGTGGCACCAACACTTGCGATTATTTTTCGATTTTTACACTTAAACCGGGTCCGTCCCTTAGACAAATAACAAACAAAAGCCCGTCCCCTAAGCTTTCAAACCCAACTCTAGGTTTGGGACAAGTCACTAGCTCCCACGGAATTAGCAAGCATTGCCTCTTGACACAAATGATGCGTATGCAATCAACAACCATATACAATTAAGACCATTCCCTAATCTTAATATCATGCATATATTCAATAATTTATCACACTTGAATTATCACACAATTGCACACACAATCACATTTTTATAATCAAAGCATTCATACTTCAAATATTACCACCACATAGCAATTAATCCACAAGTATCATCTCGATTCAATCGACACTCACAAAGCACACGTTACCGATTAAATATAGATTAATTAATCAATCACCAATAATTGAATCCAATATTCAATAAAATTTCACTATTCAATAAATAATAATTAATATTTAAATAAACAATCAATATCTAAATAAATAATTAATATTTAAATAATTAATCCATATTTGAATAAGTAATCCATATTTAAAATTAGATAACCAATATTTAATAAATAATAAATAATCAATTTTAAAATTAAATAATCAATATTTTAACAAACAATCATTATTTAAATAAATAATCAATATTTTAATAAATAATTAATATTTAAATAAATAATTAATATTCAATAAATAATTTAATATTTTAAATACATATTCAGTAATTAATAAATATTCAATAAACAGTCAATATTCAATAAAAATTCAATACTTTAATAATTAGTCAATATTTAATAAAAAATTCAATATTCAATTAAATGATCCAATATTCACTGATTAATTCAATTATTCAATAAATAATTATTATATTAATATAAATCCAATATTTACTAAAGTTCCAATATTTAAATAATAATCAATATTTTAAAAAATACTTTAATTTTCAATAAACAATTAAATATTTAATAAATAATTTAATATTTAATAAATAATTATACTAATAAACAAAAAAAAACATTAATTAAATACATAATTTATTAATTAATAAATCTAGTCTATATGACATATATATAGATATATTAATTTGTTACAAGAACATCACCTTACCTTTATATTAAAATGTTAGTGAAATAGGAGAAGGTACCAAAGATATCTATTTGTTAAATTGATATCATGAAGGCATTGTTATCTTTAAAACAAGATATTCAGTTTCACACATATTGGAAGATCAGTTATATTGATGGGCACTTAAACTGTATTTCTTTAATTCACATTCTTACTATATTTTATATGTTTTACAGCTAGCTAATGCCAACTTCCATTGGACCACAACAACATCAAGGAGTTCAGCAAACATACCATTAGTCCATCAGCAAATCATGTTCAGTCATTACAATTTATATTACGATACACATTTTAGTTCCAATTTTCATTTACAATAACAATAACATGGTCTGCAATCCCTTGGGTGTCTTGGGATTCAATCTGCAAGCCTAAGGACAGAGGTGGTATCGGTATCAAACACATCGGTCGATTTAACAACGCTCTTATAGCCAAATGGTTGTGGAAATTCACCCAAGATGGTTCGGAATTGTGGAGATCAATTCTTTGGGATAAATATGGAGACTTGAAGGGTAGAGTGGTCGAAGGCACGGTGACTGGTCGTTTTCTTCAAAGGAAGGAACCGATGTCGTTATGGATGCGAGATGCCATTAATTCTGGTTTCGTGTCTGATACGGTTTGTTTTGCTGACAACTTGGTTTGTTCTGTGGGGTGTGGTGACTCTGCGTTCTTCTGGCAGGTTCATTGGCTTGGGATTTTGAATCTCAGAAAGACTTTTCCAAATTTATACCAGGCTGCTGTGCATAAATGGGGGGTTGTTAAGGATGCAGGTGCTTGGATTGTGAAGGGTTTGGACATGTCAAGAAGGAATGTCCTACTTTTCTAAAGAAGCAGAAAGGGTTATCAGCTTCGTGGTCTGACAGCGAGAGTGAATCTGAAGAAAATTCAGCTAAACTTGTTATGGTTGGGGTTTATGAGTCAGATGAGGAGTCTTGTGATGATGAGGTCTCTTACGATGAACTTGCTGTCACTTACAAAGATCTTTTCGTGAAAAGTGCGCAAGTGTGTCTTGAAGGAGAAGAACTGAAGAAAACCATAGTACAGTTAAACGCAGAAAAGACTGAACTTGAAGCTGAAGTCAATATGCTTAACTATAAGCTGGACTCTATGACCAAAACTATCAGAATGTTGAACAATGGTACTGATGCGTTAGACAACATTCTCAGTATTGGGAAGATGGCTGGAGACAAATGTGGTTTGGGATTCACCAGTGATGCAGGCCCTATCACTCCAAAACCAGTGATGTTAAAACAGATGTTAAAACACCATGACAGAACTCCATCTAAGAAGAAATACAGACGCTGAAGGTGTCACCATTGTGGTTATTTTGGACACATTAAGGCTTATTGTTATAAGCTACATGGGTATCCACAGAAGGCTCATCAGGTTGTTCCCAACCAGAACTGTTATAAAGGAAGGCAGGTCTCTAAGCCTAAGAAGCAATGGGTCCCTAAAGATAAGGTTACCAGCCTGATAGCTCACACTTCTTTAAGGGTTTCTACTAAAGAAGATTGGTACTTTGACAGTGGGTGTTCAAGGCACATGACTGGAGTAAAGAATTTGTTGATAGATGTGAAGCTTCATTCTTCAGGCTATGTTACATTTGGCGATGGGGTCAAAGGAGAGATCGAGGGGAGTGGTAAACTGAACTGTGCTAGTGCTCCCAGACTGGAGGATGTTCTTCTTGTTAAAGGACTGACAACTAATTTGATTAGCATTAGTCAACTTTGCGATCAAGGATTCAAAGTAGACTTTACAAAGTCTGAATGCATTGTCAAAGATGATAAAGGAGAAGTCATTATGAAAGGAGCCAGGTCTAAGGACAACTGTTATCTCTGGGTGCCACAAGACTCAAGTTCTTCCACTTGCATTTTTGCTAAAGAAGATGATGTCAAAATCTGGCATCAGAAGTTGGGACATCTTCACCTAAAAGGAATGAAGAGAATCATCTCCTCAGAAGCAGTCAGAGGAATTCCCAAACTTAAAATTGAGGAAGGAAACGTTTGTGGAGACTGTCAAAAAGGGAAGCAGACAAAGATGTCTCATCCGAAGCTTCAACATGACACCACCTCCAAGGTATTGGAACTACTTCACATGGACTTGATGGGACCTATGCAGGTGGAAAGTCTGGGTGGAAAGAAATATGCATATGTAGTTGTGGATGACTATTCTAGGTACACCTGGGTGAGCTTCATCAAAGACAAATCAGAGGTGTTTGATGTTTTTAAAGACCTTTGTCAAAGACTCCAAAGAGAAAAGGAAAGTAAGGTTATCAGAATAAGAAGTGACCATGGAAGAGAGTTTGAGAATAGCAAGTTTGAAGAATTTTGCTCTGCTGAAGGTATAAGTCATGAGTTTTCTTCTCCTATTACTCCTCAGCAAAATGGAGTAGTCGAGAGGAAGAACAAAACTATCCAAGAATCTCCTAGAGCTATGATTCATGCCAAGAAACTTCCCTATCATTTCTGGGCTGAAGCCATGAATACTGCCTGTTACATTCACAACAGGGTTACCCTGAGAAGAGGTACTTCATCCACTCTGTATGAACTATGGAAGGGAAGAAAACCTAATGTTAAATACATTCATGTTTTTGGAAGTAGATGTTATATTCTGGCTGATAGAGAACAGAGAAGAAAATAGGATTCCAAAAGTGATGAAGGAATATTTTTGGGATATTCTACTAACAGCAGAGCATATAGGGTTTTCAACTCTAGAACTAAGGTGATGATGGAGTCAATCAATGTGGTGATTGATGACAAAGACAAGCAGGAAGATGATGATGTCCTAGATAATGTTGGAACATCAGTTGGTGAAGTTACTCCAGAAGCTAAAGACAGAAGTCCAAGTCCTACTGTTGCTGCTGCTGAGCCTGAAACTGAGCAACCTCATAAGGATCCCTCCATCAGAGTGCAGAAGGACCATCCAAAGGAGCTCATTATAGGAGATTCAAACTCTGGAGTGAGGACTAGGTCAAGAGATGTTATAGCAAGTTCATGCTTTGTCTCCAAAATTGAGCCAAAGAATGTCAAGGAAGCATTGACTGACGAGTTTTGGATAAATGCAATGCATGAAGAGCTGGAGCAATTCAAGAGGAATGAAGTATGGGAGCTTGTACCGAGGCCTGATGGAGGTAATGTGATTGGCACCAAGTGGATCTACAAGAATAAATCTGATGAACAAGGAGTGGTCACCAGAAACAAGGCCAGATTAGTTGCTCAGGGATACACTCAGGTTGAAGGAATTGATTATGATGAAACCTTTGCTCCTGTAGCAAGACTGGAATTTATCAGATTGCTCTTAGGTGTGGCTTGTAATTTCAAATTCAAGCTTTTTCAGATGGATGTTAAAAGTGCCTTCCTGAATGGGTACTTGAATGAAGAGGTGTATGTTGATCAACCAAAAGGATTTATTGATCCAACATTTCCTGACCATGTGTACAAACTCAGGAAAGCTCTATATGGTTCGAAGCAAGCACCAAGAGCTTGGTATGAAAGACTTACTGAATTCCTAGTTGTGAATGGCTACAGAAAAGGAGGGATTGACAAGACTTTGTTTGTTAAAGAGGAAGGAGATAAACTGATGATAGCTCAAATTTATGTTGATGACATAGTATTTGGTGGGATGTCAGATGCAATGGTGAAACAATTTGTGGAACAGATGCAGTCTGAATTTGAAATGAGTCTTGTTGGTGAGCTGAACTATTTTCTTGGTCTACAAGTTAGACAAATGGAGGACTCCATATTCATATCTCAGAGCAAGTATGCAAAGAACATAGTGAAAAAGTTTGGTCTAGAGAATGCTAATCACAAGAGGACTCCTGCTCCTACTCATCTAAAATTGTCCAAGGATGAGCATGGTGTTAGTGTGGATCAAAGTTTATATAGAAGCATGATTGGAAGTCTATTGTATCTCACAGCTAGCAGACCTGACATTGCTTTTGCTATTGGAGTTTGTGCCAGATATCAATCTGAACCTAAGGCCAGTCACTTGAATCAAGTGAAAAGGATATTGAAATATGTTAATGGCACCAGTGACTATGGGATGCTGTATAGTCATGGATCTGGGACTGAGTTAAGGGGATATTGTGATGCTGACTGGGATGGGAGTGCAGATGATAGGAAAAGCACTTCAGGAGGCTGTTTCTTCTTGGGGAATAATCTGATATCATGGTTTAGCAAGAAGCGGAACTGTGTGTCTCTCTCTACTGCTGAGGCTGAGTACATAGCAGCAGGAAGTAGTTGTTCTCAACTTGTTTGGATGAAGCAAATGCTGACTGAGTACAATGTCAAACAAGATGTCATGACATTGTACTGTGATAATTTGAGTGCAATCAATATTTCTAAGAATCCTATTCAGCATAGCAGGGCTAAGCACATTGATATAAGGCATCATTTTATAAGAGAGTTGGTTGAAGACAAAGTTGTTGTCTTAGAACATGTAGCTACAGATAAGCAAATAGCATATATTTTCACTAAAGCCTTAGATGCAAACCAATTTGAAAGTTTAAGAAGTAAATTGGGAATTTGCATTTATGAAGATTAAATGTGATGGAGAGTGTATTGTGCAGTTGTGTACTTTATTGAAAATCGATTCAACTGCTGAAGGCATACAAGATTGGAGTGCATAAAAAGTTACAAACAAAGAGTCTACAGGGTGTCAAATTGTGGCTAAAAAGGGGGAGAAGTAGCCAAGGAGTTAAAGTTGTCAAATATTCTGTTATGTCAAATGCTGCTAAAAGTGATTGAAGTGAAGATTTGAAAGTGAAGATTTGAAAGTGCAGATATTGAGGGGGAGTATTTGCTGAACAGCTGGTATGCTAGTTCATGATTGAGGGGGAGCAACGTTGTTGAAAATTGTAGCTGTTGAAGATGGTGCTGCAGCAGAGTTTTTTTTTTAAGTGAAGTCTTTATGTATGGAAGATGTTGCTGCTTGAAGTTCAAAAATTATTCAAGTTAATTCCGCTGCTGAAGTCTCTGAAGGTGCAGAGATTGTTTTAGCCAAAATTAGCCAAAGGGGGAGATTGTTAGTTTCTTGGATTGGCTGGAATTTTGGTAAAACAAAGGTTGTTCAATGTTGAAGTCAAGGTGGTGATGTTGCAACATTGAGTCTTAACACTGGGCTGTGTTAAGTAGTGAAGTTGTTCAATGTTTGATGTCATATGGGTGATGTCACAACATTGAGTCTTAACACTGGGCTGTGTTAAGTGTTTAAGTTGGATGTCTGATGTCACAAGCGATGTTGTGACATTAGATCTGCAGAATTAATAACATTAGGTTTTGTGATGGTGTTAGGGTTTGCGTGTTAGCTAGAATTATGGAGAGTTGTTAGTCTCATTGGTTGCGGATATCTTGGGATAGATATTCTCTGTTGCATAGAGATTTGATGCAGATTTGTAGGAGGTTTAAAAGCTGAGATTTAAGAAGATTTTGAGAGAGAAAATATGTTTTGAAGATTCAGTTTTAAACAACAAATTAAATCAGATATTGTAGCAGGTCCTAGCCCAATTCAAAGAGATATATAATACGCATCATTCCTGGAGGAAAAGGAACGAAGAAAGAGAGCTAAAGACTTGTGTCGTTTGTGTCTTCGTGTATGTTTTGTAAACCATTCAAGTGTGAATTGGTATTGTTGTTTTGAGTTGTTCTTGATCAAAGCTGTGAAGCAGAATCAAGTAGTATTATTCAAAGTGTGTTATCTTTGAATTATATCACTGAAGTGTTTTAGGGATTGAGTAGTGTTCTCATATCTAAGTGGTTTCTTAGGTAGGAAGTCACTAGTAGGAATTAAGTTTAGGAGATTGTCAACTGAGTTGTTGAGTCTGTAAATTAATTCTACAAGTAGTGAATTTCATCCCTGGCTTGGTATCCCCCAGACGTAGGTAGTTAGACCGAACTGGGTGAACAATTATTTGTGTTGATTTATTGATTGTTATTGCACTGTCCATTGCAGAGTGTGTTGTTGTGACATCGCACCTTAACATCACACGTCTGATACCAGAATTTCAAGAAGTCAGAGATTGAGCATTAGAAACCTTTAGGTATGATGCAGCCGTTGAATATTCCGGAATGGAAATGGGATAGTATTTCCATGGATTTTGTGTCAGGATTACCGAGAACTGCCAAGGAAAATGATTCAATTTGGGTGATCGTGGATATATTAACTAAATCGGCTCATTTCTTGCCGATGAAGATTAATCATTCTATGCAGAAGTTGGCCGAGATGTACATTAAGGAGATTGTGAAGTTACATGGGATACCTTCGAGTATTGTGTCGGATAGAGATCTGAGATTTACATCTAGGTTCTGGAAGAGTTTGAAAGATGCTATGGGTACTAAGTTGAGGATGAATTCTGCCTATCATCCGCAGACGGACGGTCAGACAGAAAGGACTATCCAATCCTTAGAGGATTTGTTGAGGGCTTGTGTGTTGGATCACAGAGGATCTTGGGATAGCCATTTACCGTTTATTGAGTTCACGTACAATAATATTTTTCATGCTAGTATTGGAATGACGCCCTATGAAGCTTCGTATGGGAGAAGGTGTATGACTCTTTTGTGTTGGTATGAGGCGGGCGAGAGTGTTGTACTCGGACCTGAGATTGTGCAAGAGACGACCGAGAAGATTAAAATGATCTAAGAAAGGATGAGAGCGTCGCAAAGTCGCCGGAAGAGCTACCATGATAAGAGAAGGAAGACACTTGAATTCCAAGAGGAAGATCACGTGTTTTTGAGGGTGACGCCAGTGACTGGTGTGGGTCGAGCTTTGAAGTCTAGGAAGCTCACTCCACATTTTGTTGGTACATATCAAATCTTGCAGAGGATATGAGAGGTAGCCTATCAAATTGCTTTACCGCCGTCACTTGCGAATTTGCATGACGTGTTCCATGTGTCTCAGTTGAGGAAGTACATTCCGGATCCGTCGCATGTGATTCAGATGGATGATGTACAAGTGAGGGATAACCTGACAGTGGAAGCATTACCTGTGTGGATTGACGGTCGAGAGATGAGGCAACTGCGAGGTAAAAAGATAACCTTGGTGAAGGTAGTGTGGGGAGGACCAGCTGGAGAAAGTTGGACTGGGAACGTGAAGATCAGATGAGGGAGTCGTATCCGACTCTATTTCCTTGAGGTAATTTTCGAGGGCGAAAATTCTTTAAGTGGGGGAGAGTTGTAACACCCCAAATCAGTAAGAATATTTTTTTTTTAAATTTATTTAAGTATAATATTCGTGATTTTGGCGAATTTTGGTGGTTTGTGTTGATGTCGAAAATTTGGTGGAGTTTTGGTTATTTATTTAAATAATAGTATATAATATAGAATATGTTGTATTATTATTTAATTAAATAATATTAGAAGGATTAAAGACAAATTGGACTTTTAAGGAGGAGTTAGTGAGGGTAATATGAGGAAAGCCCATTTTAAAAGCCCAAGAGTTAGGTTTAACAAAAGGAGAATTTGAGAATAGGATTCATTTTATTAGACCGTGGAAAAGAAGGAAAATGCGAGAGCTCTGAGGAAAAAGGAAAAGGCGAGGATTCGAGAAGGTTTCCAAAGACTCAAGAGAGAAAGCTCGGAATCGACAACCTAAGGCATGGGGAGTATTACCTTTCATTGTTTTCAAAATAGGGATTCGATGTATTTAAAGTGGATTTTGAGGTTTATGTGATGTTGTGGGTTTATGAGTAAACTGAGGAAATTATGATGTATTAGTGAGGTTTATGTGGGTTTGTGGGTTTATGAGTAAATGGGTGATTTAGGGGTATTTTCTTGGATTGATGATGAATATGAAGGATGAAATTGATTCGGATAAAAGTAGGCCTTCAAGGCTAAACCATCTGTTGATGATATATGGGATCTCATATGGGGAAGGGATTTATGAGGTTTATGAAAATCTTGAGAGTTTGTGAAGGTTTAGGTGATTTTGAGTTAGGATAGTGAAATTATTCGACATAATAGTCGTAGGTTTTATGCCTTTGATTTCCATGATTCCTTAGGAAGGTTTTGGGGATGTTTTGGGGTGAATTGAGGTTGAACCCGTAAGAATTTGGTGGTCTGAAGTGCTACTGATGCGTAGCTACGATTGCAGGAAGTCGCACGTTCGCACAACGAACAATTCCTTCGCAAGGCGAACATTCGTCCCAGAATCGCAAAGCGAGCAGCGCAGCGAATGCGAGATGATTTTGTTTGATGATGCTGAGATGAACTCTAATTGTGATTTTTAGTTCGCACGATGAACTTCCCAGTGAATGACTTCGCAAAGCGAACAGAGGTAGCGAGGGAGATAGAGTGGGGGTTCTCTGGTTTTTTGTATGTGATTTTGGGATTCGCTGGAAGCTCGCAAAGCGAACATCCCAGTGAACTTTGTAGTGAACGGCTGCTGTTCGCGAACTTTGTTTTATGTTTCTTGTGTTGTCTTGACGTTTGAGCTGTGATTATTCTGATGATTTACCATGATGTTATTGATGATTATGAGATGATGATGTCGTGATGTTTTGATGAATAATTGATGATCTGAATTACTATGAGTTTATTGATGATTATGAATCGTTTATACATGATTTTGAAGGTTAATTGATGATATGAATTACCATGATGTATATTGACGTTATGAGCTGCGTATATGTGATGTTCGATGATTAAATAACGATGTGAATGACCATGAGTTATATTGATTGTGAGATGATGATGCATGACTATTTTGATGTGAATTTCCATGAGTTGTATTGATGATTATAAGATGATGATGCATGTTGTTTTGATGAATGAATGACGATATGATGAGATTGTGATGAATGATGATGCACGTAATGACTTGTGTTGATGATCATGATTATGACGTTGTGTATCATGCATTCATAGCATTACAGTGATGTTAGACTTCGGTCTATTGTGGCTTCCATCCCATTGTGTGGATGTGAGGTGGTTTTGACGTGCTCCGGTTCTTGTGTAAAATCGATCCTAAGCACGGGGATCTTTGGAGGGTGATGGCCTAGTGTCCATCGATTGTAACGATTGGTACCACATGCATGAGTCATTGTTGTGCATTGCATTTATTTGGCATTGATGTGATTTATGATATCGTGATTTTTGAAGTTTTCCTTTGATGACCCTGGTGATGTAGTATATGATGATGACTCCATTTTATGCATATCCTATTTTTATATCGATTATAATGAATTGTGATTACTCACCCTGCCTATTTGAATGTTGCCTCCACGTGGGTAACGCGCAAGTGATCAGGATTAGCCGTGGATGCCTTCGAGGACTTTTGGAGTTTATTTGCTTTTGGTCGATGTAGAGGGTCTTGCTCTGATATTGTAACATCGGGTTGGGTCGTTGAGTCGAATCATGTTGAGTTGTTATTTTTGTTGTTATTTGATTATTATGACTCTTAATGAAAACCCTTTTGATTTTGGATTATTGTGGTTATGGTGGTTCCGCTGCTATTTGATGGCTTTTTGATTATTTTAAGGAAAACTCGTTGTTTACGGCGCAAATGTTTTATTTTGAGTTTATTGAGAAATGTGCACCCTTCTGAGGTGATTTTTACTCTGACAATTTGTGTATTTTGCCGTGTATATTCGTGGGGTAGAAAAGAGTGTTACAGCACCACCCCTCTTCTCAGGCCAAACATAAATCACTCACCTATCTTCACTATAAAACATCTTCTGAATTCAAATATGAGCTCAAAAACACCAAAATCCAACCCTAAACACTCAAATCCCAAACCTAGAATGAAAACTCTAGATATACCAAATAGTCATAGTTTCACGCAATTAACAAGGGGATTTAAGTCAATAAAGAATGTGGAGCAAGATTATGGCATTGAATCACGCTAAAGAGGTGTTTACATACCAAATCGAGGCTAGTCCGATGTTCAAGCTCCGGCGAGGTAAGGTACGTGAATTACTCTTCACTCCTTCTACTTCTTCTTCTTGTCTTCTCCAACTTCTTCTCTTTTTTTGTAAAATCTTTGCTTGTTGTGTTGTTGTTTGTCGTGTGTAGTCTTAGAGCTCGAATTATCTTAGAGTTTCAATGAGAAACTCTGTGTAATTTTTAGGGTTTTAGTGCTTTGGATGATTTAGGGTTTTGTGAGGAATTTTCAGCTTTTTCAGTGTGATTTTTTTTCTATGTGAAAGAATACTAGCTTTTATAGTGCTCCAATGTAGGGTTTTTTGTGAGGTGGACATTTTTGTACAAACAATTTCGTTGGTGTGGTTTAATTCAGAGTGGAGGGTGATTGTACCAGTGCTGATTTTGTGGGTTTGCAATTGCTCTGTATTTGTCTTTAGTGAAGCAAGAAACTCTTCTAGAATGCTCAGTGGTTCCTACTGACTTTTTTTCTTTTGTTTTTCACTGCCTTGGTACAACATGATTTTACCACTGTAATTTTTTATTTGAAAGTTGTGGTGTTATCTTGTGCTTCTTTTGAAAAAAATTACCGCTGCAAAAACTAATTATGTGATATGTTTTCCTTCTTAATTTCTTCACTACATTATAATTGTGCTATGCTGATGTGATGTGTGACTTTTCCCTTGTGAATTGTTCATGTGTTCTTTCTTGCACATATGCTGCTGAAAAATTGATTATGTGCCACAACTGGTTGAACTGAGCTAGGCAATTGGTGTGTGAACTTATACTTGCTTGCCTTGTTTAAAAATTTGTGTAGAAGAATGTATTCATTTGTTCTATCTTTTATTACTTCTTCCTTGCTTGCTAACATTCAATTTCATTTCTTCTTTCATGTGTTGAATGAGCGTGGCTTTGGCATGAGGATATTTTGGAGGATTCAAGGATAACCCTGGCCTAGCATGAAGCTTGGTGGTGTTGGCTCAAGGCATATGAAGCATGAAACTTGGATTCTTCTCTTGCCATTTATTAGGTTTAGCAAAGACTTGTAGAATTAGGACTTGCACTTCTTGTAACCTCTCTTGCAATCAACCTTTGTACTTTGTAAAGACTTCATGACTTTTGAATTCAATCAATTTGAAAATTTCCATTCTTGATCTTGTACCAATGAATCTTTGTCTTGTAATAATCTTTGAATGCAACTTGAAATCAATTTGAGTTTTGCAATTTAATTCTTGTATCAAATGTGAATCCAAGTTGGTGATGTACTTGTCTTAAATTGGTGTCTCATGAAGCTTGGATGAAAATGGAGTATTCCAATTGTGACTTGTTTCAATTTTGATCATGTAGCATGTTTTGTACATTTTTCTCAATTATGAAATTTTCATGTTCATCTCATTCATAATCAATCCTTAGGCATAAAAGCCAAAACTTCTTACAATTCGAATAAACATAAAACACAAAGTAGAGTACATAATGTATCTCTAAAACATAAACCGAAACAATCCCAGTGTTACATGATCAGAGAATGACTCGACCCAACATAAAAACAGAAACTAAATCAGCTACTCCAACGGCTACCTCACGCTAGAAGCAACTCTACTCCTCGGTACCTGAGCGATGTCGTATAAAACATCATTCCAACAGAAGGATAAGAATTCACATAATTATTGAAATCATAAGATAATAATTAATTTAAAGGTATACAAATATAATCACAATCATTCTCACACTTCCAAAGTTTCATCAACAAGGTATCATTCAAGTAACCATATCATTCACAATTCACCAATTCAACTAGTCACATACATCCACATACTTCCATATAACAAACATATATGCTATGTGACTTGATGCCACTCATGCCATGTGGCACCAACACTTGCGATTATTTTTCGATTTTTACACTTAAACCGGGTCCGTCCCTTAGACAAATAACAAACAAAAGCCCGTCCCCTAAGCTTTCAAACCCAACTCTAGGTTTGGGACAAGTCACTAGCTCCCACGGAATTAGCAAGCATTGCCTCTTGACACAAATGATGCGTATGCAATCAACAACCATATACAATTAAGACCATTCCCTAATCTTAATATCATGCATATATTCAATAATTCATCACACTTGAATTATCACACAATTGCACACACAATCACATTTTTATAATCAAAGCATTCATACTTCAAATATTACCACCACATAGCAATTAATCCACAAGTATCATCTCGATTCAATCGACACTCACAAAGCACACGTTACCGATTAAATATAGATTAATTAATCAATCACCAATAATTGAATCCAATATTCAATAAAATTTCACTATTCAATAAATAATAATTAATATTTAAATAAACAATCAATATCTAAATAAATAATTAATATTTAAATAATTAATCCATATTTGAATAAGTAATCCATATTTAAAATTAGATAACCAATATTTAATAAATAATAAATAATCAATTTTAAAATTAAATAATCAATATTTTAACAAACAATCATTATTTAAATAAATAATCAATATTTTAATAAATAATTAATATTTAAATAAATAATTAATATTCAATAAATAATTTAATATTTTAAATACATATTCAGTAATTAATAAATATTCAATAAACAGTCAATATTCAATAAAAATTCAATACTTTAATAATTAGTCAATATTTAATAAAAAATTCAATATTCAATTAAATGATCCAATATTCACTGATTAATTCAATTATTCAATAAATAATTATTATATTAATATAAATCCAATATTTACTAAAGTTCCAATATTTAAATAATAATCAATATTTTAAAAAATACTTTAATTTTCAATAAACAATTAAATATTTAATAAATAATTTAATATTTAATAAATAATTATACTAATAAACAAAAAAAAACATTAATTAAATACATAATTTATTAATTAATAAATCTAGTCTATATGACATATATATAGATATATTAATTTGTTACAAGAACATCACCTTACCTTTATATTAAAATGTTAGTGAAATAGGAGAAGGTACCAAAGATATCTATTTGTTAAATTGATATCATGAAGGCATTGTTATCTTTAAAACAAGATATTCAGTTTCACACATATTGGAAGATCAGTTATACTGTGGGCACTTAAACTGTATTTCTTTAATTCACATTCTTACTATATTTTATATGTTTTACAGCTAGCTAATGCCAACTTCCATTGGACCACAACAACATCAAGGAGTTCAGCAAACATACCATTAGTCCATCAGCAAATCATGTTCAGTCATTACAATTTATATTACGATACACATTTTAGTTCCAATTTTCATTTACAATAACAATAACATGGTCTGCAATCCCTTGGGTGTCTTGGGATTCAATCTGCAAGCCTAAGGACAGAGGTGGTATCGGTATCAAACACATCGGTCGATTTAACAACGCTCTTATAGCCAAATGGTTGTGGAAATTCACCCAAGATGGTTCGGAATTGTGGAGATCAATTCTTTGGGATAAATATGGAGACTTGAAGGGTAGAGTGGTCGAAGGCACGGTGACTGGTCGTTTTCTTCAAAGGAAGGAACCGATGTCGTTATGGATGCGAGATGTCATTAATTCTGGTTTCGTGTCTGATACGGTTTGTTTTGCTGACAACTTGGTTTGTTCTGTGGGGTGTGGTGACTCTGCGTTCTTCTGGCAGGTTCATTGGCTTGGGATTTTGAATCTCAGAAAGACTTTTCCAAATTTATACCAGGCTGCTGTGCATAAATGGGGGGTTGTTAAGGATGCAGGTGCTTGGATTAATGGCAGGTGGGCTTGGAATTTAGCTAATTTGGAGTTCGATTACTACCCGGATCGCGATCGCGACATTGAGGAGTTGGGATCTTTGTTGGATTCAGTGGAGTTATCTGTGGACAGGAAGGACGTGTGGAGGTGGAAACGTGACCTCCTTCATGGCTTTTCGGTGAATTCGTTTTATGATCTTTGCGACAACGGGGAACTTTTATCTGAACCGAAAGGTTTCGTCATGCATAGTATTTTGAAATCTGCTGCTCCTCTTAAAATCCAAATCTTTGCGTGGCGTCTTTTCCTTAATAGGTTGCCTACAAGGGCTAACTTAGTGATTAGAGGTATATTAAGTAATATCCATGATACGGTGTGTGTTTTTTTGCTTTTTAGTAGCGGAGGATGCAGATCATATTTTCTGTGATTGTTTCAAAGTGAGACAGGTGTGGATTAAAATTTGTCATTGGCTGCAAATAGACAACATTAACGACGGCGACTGCTATAGACATTTTCTGAATTGGTTATTGAGGAATAAAGGTAAGACTTCTTTGAGTATCTTTGCCTCGTTTTGGTTAATCTCTTGTTGGTGCATTTGGAGGAGCAGGAACAATATCATTTTCAGAGACGAGATTTGTAACGTCGATAACATTTTCCATTCTATCGTTGCGTCTTCGTGGAGGTGGTTAGCGGTGGGGGAGAATGGTAGGATAAAATGTAACTTATACGAGTGGATTAAATTCCCGCTCGATTTCCTGTAATGTTTGTCCCTAGTTTTGGTGTCTTGCTGATGTTGTTTAGCTTTTGGTTTTCTTGTAAGCCCTGCTGTGTACTATGTTGGGTTTAGAGATTCCCTTAATCTCTGTTATTGATTGATTTGCTTATCAAAAAAATGAAATGTGAACTATTTAGTTGGAACACAGGAAAGTTATATTTTCATTATTATTGTTAAATGTGCTATTCTTTTTGCTACAGTGTAATAAACTTATATATCATTTTTCGTTTGAATTAAAAGGGAAGGTAGGATCACTTCCTATTGTTTTTGCTACAGTTAAGGAAAAGCTATTTTCTAAGATTTGAGCTTGTTCGCTACAGTAAATATAAACATAATTATTCCAGATTTTCCAACTTTAATGGATACCCTAAATATTAAATGGATCTCTAAAATATTATCGAAATCAATTCTAAACACACCAAAAATTAATAATTTTTCGAATTTCATATCAACCTAGTAATTTCAATCTCAAATAAATTTTTTGGGAATTTTACTCTAACTTTATTTTTACCCATTAATTAGCATCAATAGTCCCAATAATTGAGTGAAGACCCACCTTTACTTTGGTTTTTGAATGAATTTCTTGAGTTTGGATTTGCTTTCCACTTCTCCTCCACTCTTCTCCTCTTTCTTCTACTCTTTCTTCTCTTCTCTTCTATTTCTCTTTGTTCCCAATTTCTTTGTTTCTCCAAAACCCTAAATTGTCTTACACAAAATGGGTCTAACCCAACCCAATCTAAATTTTTTAATTTATTCCACCAAATTGAACTAAATTAAATAAATTACTTAATTCCAATAATCTAATTAAATCAAATAATTAGATAAATCCAACAAATCAATTATTTTAAATAAATCCAAACAAATTCATTATTTCAAATAATTCAATAAATCACATATTTCAATTAAATCATATAAATTAAATAAATCAATTATTTTCAAATAAGTCCAATAAATCAATTAATCCAAATAACTCAAATAAATCAATTAATTTATATGAATCCAATAAATCAATTAACTTATATAAATAAAATAATTCATATAAATTCAATAAATCAAATAATTCATTTAATTCAAATAATTTAAATAAATCAAATAAATCAATTAATTTATAAAATCACTCAATTAATATAAATAAATAATTACTAAAAATGGGGTGCTACAACCCTCATCCACTTAAAGGATTTTCGCCCTCGAAAATTACCTCAAACGAATAACTCGGGATAAGACTCCCTTATCTGACTCTCAAGCTCCCAAGTTAAGTTTCCACCGGCTGGTCCTCCTCAAGCGACCTTCACTAAAGCGATCTCTTTACCTTGAAGTTGCTTCAACTCCCGATCCTCTATCCGCATAGGTGATGTCTCCACAGTCAGGTTATCTCTCACCTGCACATCATCTACTTGGACTACATGAGACGGATCCACAATGTATTTCCTCAACTGAGATACATGGAACACGTCATGGAGATTAGCAAGCGACAGCGGCAAAGCAACATGATAGACTACATCTCCTATTCTCTGCAAGATCTGATAAGGACCAATGAAACGCGGCGTTAACTTACGCGACTTCAACACCCTACCAATGTCAGTCACAAGAGTAACTCGAAGAAACACATGATCTCCCTCTTGAAACTCAAGTGCTTTCCCCCTCTTGTTATGATAACTCTTCTGACGACTCTGAGAAATCTTCATCTTCTCCTGAATTACCTTAATCTTATCAGTAGTCTGTTGGACTATCTCAGGTCCAACCACAACACTCTCCCCCGATTCGTACCAACACAATGGCGTCCTACACCGCCTACCACATAGTGCCTCAAACAGTTCCATCCCAATACTCGAAGGAAAACTGTTGTTATAGATGAACTCAATCAAAGACAAGTAGTTATCCCAAGCTCCCCCCTTTTCCAACACACAAGCTCTTTAAAGATTCTCAAGTGACTGAATCGTCCTCTCAGTCTGACCATCTGTCTGCGGATGATAAGCAGAACTCAAACGCAACTTCGTACCCAAGGCACTCTGGAAACTCTCCAAAAATCTCGAAGTAAACCTCAGATCTCTATCTGACACAATGTTAGACGAAATAACATGTAAACTGACAATCCTCTCAATGTACGGCTTCATTAACTTCTCCAACGGATAATTCATTCGCATTGGAATAAAGTGAGCAGATTTCGTCAAGCTATCCACAATAACCCAAATAGCTTCATGATGAGTGCTAATTTGTTATGAATTTGAGTGTGAATAATTAGCATTCATCAGCTTAATTCGTTTTCTTTTTGTCAATAAACCTCAACTTTAGTATATATTCGGTATAGTTTATATTATAGTGTATATATTGCGTTATCGTGTAAATACCATTGAGTTTAATTGTTTTTATATCATTTTTATAGGTATTCAAGCATTGATATTTATTCATTTTTAGATAGAGCATTTAATAAGCTTTCCAACGCTTCGAACTGGACGAAAAACGGAGTTACGGTTAAAAAGTTACGAAGAAAACAGTGGAGGATTTTTGCTGTCTTGTCAGCGCTCGCCCCAAGCTCGCCAGGCGGAGCAGAAGCGAGCCAGACAGATAGAAACATGTAAAAAAGTGAAGAATAAGCTGTTTTGATCTGCCGGGAAAACTAGAACTTCGCTGGGCGGATTTTGACGGACAGAAACACCATTTAAGGGCCAAAAACACAATTTTTAGGTTATGGTTTGGGTATTTTTTGCTCCCACTCCATCAAACATCATTTTTCAATAGGATTAGCTTAGAAAACAACATTGAAGCTTACACACGGATGATCCGGGTTGGATTTCTCATCGATCGGCGCCGATAAACCGCGAGATGTTTGGTTCATCTCTTCTTCTTCGTGTATTCTTCTTTGTTGGACTCATGTATATTTATCGCCCATGGTGTTGTATAAAATCCGCTTTATAAATCTTTATTGGTGATTGTCTTTGATTTTTTGCTTTATGCTCGGGGTTTGGGTTGTGTTAGAGATAAACCTCACAAACCTTGATTAGGGATGATTATCTGTTAGTTTCTGGATGCTAGAGATAGATTTAGAGCTAACAATCTTTATGGGTATCGAAGCTTAATGCCTTCGTATCTTGAGTCGGGTGCGAGAGCATCAATGAGGGTAACACGGTTGTTCTCTTAGCTCAATGTGTCAGAGATGGACACTATTGTGAGCGATGCTGGATGATATTGAGGAGTATTGTAGGTTGAGTATAACTGGTTGATAGGTTTAAGTTTGTGACGAGTGGATTATATGCATACCGGATAAGTTTCTTCTCTCTGAAGAATGAATTCTTTTTGTATTAATATTTACTTTTCTGTTTCTATGTTTGAAACATTTTAAACCAAATTCTATAACATTTAAATTGTCGAACGGCAGTTCAATAGCACCGATCTCTGTGGACACGATAAATTCCCGAAAAAATACTTCTAAATCTTTTTGTTGCTTGCTGCTTTACCGCTCCAACAAAATGGCGTCGTCGCTGGGAATTGGTTTTAATATTGAATTGCATTGCGATAGTTTCGATGTTTTGGAGCTTTGTACATAATTTTTTATATTGTATATATACTTGTATAGATACTTATTTTGCTTTTATTTTCCATTATCTTTGTTCAAGTGTTGTATACATTTGTTCCCGTAACGTTTGTTCAAGTGTTTGGTTAGGACACTTGCTTTTGGTTTGCGCGCACTACGACAAAAAATGTTTTCAATAGCGCTTTTTTTAACGTTTAATCGCGCTTAAAAGTGCTATAAAAGCCCCCGCTATTATAGATTCAATACATATAATAGCACTTTGAAAGTGCTATAAAAGCCCCCGCTATTATAGATTCAATACATATAATAGCACTTTGAAAGTGCTATTAAAATTAGTGTTTTTAATAGCGCTTCATAATAAACGCTATCATTTCCCTGTTCCGCGCTACCATACACCTTGTTTATGAAAGATTTTAATAGCGCTTTTTGAATAAATGCTATTATAGTCCTAGTATTCAATAGAGCTTTTTCAGAAAGCACTATTGTTGACACTTATCTTTAATATCACTTTCTAAAAAAGCGCTATTAATTCCCTTTATTTAATCTATTAAGAAAATGTGATTTTGTAACTCAATACTAGAATATAAATAATCACACATTCTTCTCAAAATGTAAGTATTGACAATATGATACATAAGACATGGTCAATTAATTTGTATTCAAAATAATTACAAACAATAAAAATTAATTATACAAATATGGTCAACTATTTTCTTCTGTTGTTGATATGTATAAAAGAAAATCATTTGTAACAAACGATATAGAATGTGAATTGCAAACCATAAGTCAAGGGCAAAAGAAGATGAAACAAACAAGCGAAAAAAATTACCATTTGGTTTTTTTCCGAGCATTAATATGGATTACATTCTATGACCATTCATTTTGATCACATTCAGTAGTTTGTTAACCATAAGAAATTGCAAGTTCAATCAGTGATGATCTACAAAATAAAATGATGATAGTTAGTACTTTGAAGACACATGGAAAAGGTGAAGAATAACTTTGTATATCTAAGTATAGTCTATCTTATAAACCAAACCAATTAAGATTATAAGACATGTTGATATGATCAAAGTGAAGGTTTACCGCATCAAAAGTCGATTTATCTTCCATTTTCTAGAGAAAACTATATTATAAACCATCTGAAATAATTATAATTTGCTTCATTCATTGTCTAAGAAAACTACAAGCATATCTACAATCACTTGAAAATTATCAAATTAGTTACATATTATTATTTTCAAATACACAATATCAAAATTTATCTATATAATCTTTAAACTTACCCAATATTAATTGATGTTTCCATTTAATCACCTGTCAATACCCATAACTTAATACCAACATGTGCTAGTTTGTCAATACATTAAGGAACCCCGTATTGTATTTTATCCTGTCGACGTATTCGTTAATGTGTTACTTATTCTGCTATTCAAACTCTCTTCCATTCTTTCCAAGTAGCTTAAATATGACACTGTCAGCAGTAGCACTAGTAAACTCTAATACATTCAAAAGGTTATAAGACCTGAAAAATGAAAATCAAATGATGCTTTTAGTACATAACTCATGTTTCATTTGCAGACATGAAAAAGTTAAGCTTCTTAGAAACAAGAACAATAACCATACCTTTCGGATTGCATTTGCATTTCATATGACACCACTTTACAGTTTACATATCTTCATTAAGAAAGTTCTACATGTTATTCGTGTTTCTCCTTACAGATTTAAAATACAAATATAATAGAACTTTCATACACAAGGCTAATGGTCCACTTTACCTGCCACGTGTTCATCACTAGAATCATATTTATCTTCAATTAGCTATTCATCTTCATCATCACTAGATTTCTCTTATATTACAAAAAAAAACTAGTTTGAGAAAAAGACTAATATTTTAAAAAAAAATAGTTTTGAGCATGACAAAAGAGTACTGATGAACTTATAAAAAATTAAAGAGACCAAAGAACTCATGTGGCTGGCAGTGAGGGCTGGACGGTGGAGTTCAACAAATTCAACTTGACACCAAAGCAATAAAATCCTCTTGAGCTTCTCATCATCCTTGTACTTACATAGTAAAAGCATAGGAAACATTAACTTTAACATAGAAAAATATTTTAAATCCAACATTGAACATGTGTATGAAAAAACAAGCTGAAGCTATATTGAAACTGAAACATATTGAAGTGTAGAGTGATCAAAACTAAGAAATGAAACATATGTATCTTTCTAATCAATGAAGTTTTTTCTACTCATACTTACTTTATCTACTTAAGGCCATAACTGAGATCCATTATGCTTAATTCTTCATTCGAAGTCCGAGTTACAGTTACATGAGCTGTAATCGCTAGTATTGCATTGTGTCAATAAGAGATGTTGCTTCGATATTGTGAACCAAAATTGAAACTTGAAATTCTGGTACAGATGTGTGATGTCATAGTGTAATGTCACAACATCGCAATCTGCTGAACAAGGCAATAATAGAAACAATAACACACTGAATTGTTCACCTAGTTCGGTTCAACAACCTACATCTAGGGGCATACCAAGCCAGGAAGGAAGTCCACTATCAGTAGTATCAAATTACAGACTCAACAAACCAGTTGACAATCTACCTAATTTAATCACTACCCAATGACCCTTCTACCTAAGTCCTCCCTAGGTAAGAGACTCCATCTCACTTCCTATCATTACTATGATGTCTAGCAGTCAACTACACCGTCACTGCATCAACAACTTGATTACCAACAACTGTACAATCATAGAAGACACCCTTCCATGACACCCTTTGGAGTTGCTTCAAAGCTTCCTCCAAGAACAATACCAAACACAAACTCATTACCTACAGGTTTCTGAGTTACACACAGTGACCATCTCACAACCCGAGTGGTTCACTTTGACAAAGCCCTAAAGATCTACATCTTGGACCCGTACCTATTCTAGGTTACAAGCATTCTATTTATAATGTAATCCAACTGGATATGGGCCTTCAAATCATATCATATCTTCTGTAACAAATCTGCTTCTGAATAGATCATATCTTCAATTAAATCTTCAATTATTAACTCTGAATATTCTTCATATCTTTATGCTTTAAATGCGCAACAAACTGATCTTCATAACTGATTGTAACAGAGTATATCTCTCCCTTGATCTTCGCTTATATTCTCTGATTCTCTTTAGTAGAATTTCTCATTCACATCAGAAACACGTGCAACCCTAATCACATAACTGTCTGATGTTTTAATGTTCTGGTATAGTGATGTTAAGACATCGCATGTGACATCACTCTTCAGTACTTTAACTCTTCAACAATAAACCAGAATGTTAGCTATACTGTTAGAAGCTCATGTTGCAACATCAATCATGACATCTACATTGTTTTAACAAAATTTCAGCCAATTACTAGAACTTACAATCTCCCCCTTTGGCTAATTTTGGCTAAAACAACTATATAACCATTACAACTTAAATTACCGCAGCAATTACAAGTCTATACTACTGTCAGTAGTTAACAGTAACCACTGAACCTATCAGTAACCATCAGTAGCTATTGTGCGCAGCAATCCTGGAGAACATCTTCTAGGGAATTTTTGAATGATGTTAAGACATCATGTCTGACACCTTCTTTTGGCAGCACAGCCCACCACAATCACTTCAGGCAGTACATCAGGAGGAAGAAGTAGAAAGTCCCGAAGTTGTGCACTCAGATTACAGATATCTGGTGTACATGAGGAAGAAGATTTTAGACACTCCCCCTTGATGTAGCACATTTCTTTTTCCTTTCAACTCAGACCTGGAATCATTGTGGAAGACTCCCCCATAAAAGAAGTGTGTGTCTGTTCACCAAAGACCAATGGTGGCATGAGAGAATTCTGCACACCTTCTTTGATCAGACCCCCTGGTCAATCTGTGGCATAACATGACACGTTGAGAAGTGTCATTCTGCCAGCCCAGGTAACTCAGAACACAGGTCACAACTGTGTTCATAACTCAGGACACAAGTCACAAAGACTCCACATCAACTCAAGGATGTACCATCCTCTTCTGCTGCATCAGGAATTGTAGGTTCCAAGCCTAACGCAAACCATATAGACCATCTCTCTCCTTTCTCCCCCTTTTTAGCCACAAATTGGCAAATGAAGCCCTCACGAAACCAGACCCAAGAAGTGCTTACCCAAACACGAATAAAAGCCATAAGACTTATGAGAAAGAACACTCACTTGCTGAAGGAGAACAAACTTACCCCTATAAATAGCTACCTAGTAACTTAGAAACTAACGAGCCTTGAATATGTCAATGGTCTTGGTCAGACAAATGCTATTTTAGGTATCAACAACTGCATTCAAATTCAATGCCTACTTTCCAAAAACTGCCTTGACTGCCTTAAATATTTCACAACTGAATCTTACCATAAATTAGGCCAATAACGCTCCATGCATATTTGAAGCCACGTGTTTCACTTTATCCTAACACCACCGTCCAAAATACTTCCCTGTTTGGCTCAAGAAAAACATGTCCTATATCATGTTCTGACATCACTTCAGACATTGCCTGCTGGCTCATTAACCCAAGACTCTACAACCACATCTTCTTATCTAATGGGTATAGGTGCATCTTCTCACAACTTTTTCTAGATTGCTTCCAACCATCAGCCAAGTACACCACTTTTGCTTTTCAGACCTCTCCTGCATAGGTACTATCTTCACACAGCTATGATAGATCTTATCATCACACAGCACAAGCTTGACCACCACACATGCTGCAATAGGCTATAGTTAACAACCTTACATACAATGCCTTTTATGATATCCCACCAATAATGCCTCATTCCTCATGAGAATTTTAGATATAAGGTCTGCCAGGTCCAACAAAGACCCATTTGATCTCACACGAGATAAAGATTGTCACCACCTTCTGATTCGGGGGGTTGGGATAATCTTTAGACACTTTGTTTGTTGTTTTTACTAATCTTGTAACCTTTCATTAATGCAATAAATTTCGGTTTTACTTCTGTTCCATTTACACAGCTGTACAAGACACTAAATCCTCATGTAAACAACTTTTCAATTTACTTTAACCTAAGTGCCAACACCAAAAGCTCCCATGATATCATTCTCCCCCTAAGAAGAACACTTCCATCGACACACACCCCTACTGAGTTCTTCCAAAACTTGCATAGAAACGCAAATTTTCCACAAACAAAGTTGTCCTTCAGACTCCTCCTCAGAAACATGTGCACATATGATTTAAACAATTAGCTTCACAAGGGCAGAACCATTTATGTCCACACCAACATGCCATCCATGTTATCTGACATTATCTCCTCACAAGATGCACTCTTTACAATATATATACCTTTGCAGCCAAAATCCACAGACAAGTATTCCCCCTGTCATGGTTAACAATGCTCTAGATGAGGATGAACATTTGAGCACACTTGCTGAGCACATGCATTTTGGCACCATTGTCCCTTTCTCCAAAGGCATTCATTCCTTACCATGCTCTTCATCTTCAGACTTCCAATCAATACCTGAACTACATTTTCCATCCAAGGCAGACCTTCTACTTCATCATCCTCCCGTATGACTATGTAGACGCTCCTCAGGCATAATGTAGGCACCACGCTTCTGAACCAGAGCATAATCATCCTTCACCAAGGATATCCAACCAGATAATGTCCCAACACACGTCAGAACCTCTGCCACCCACCAAGACATCATCACCATGATTCTTGATATGTTCCATCAACTGGACCATTTGATTCAACTCCAGGACGCTTAAACCTTGAAAATACTTTCATAAAGTAAATTCTCAACCCTTCTGCCGTCCTATACTTTAACCTCAGACAAATACACAGTCTCCCGTCAATGTATATTGCCATCAGTTGACTGCACAACTCTATCCAAAGCAGACAAATATTCAACTATTGTCATGCAAGATACAACCTTATGTCTGGTCTGACATCCTTTTTCTGCAGACTTGAGGCACTGATTGATCCTTCTTTTGCTAATCTATCCTACAGATCACATTCGATTAGGTAAGTGGCTTGACCTGATACTTTACCGTGAGTATATCACCAGTCACATGACCCAGCATACTCTCATCTTCCAAGAATCTTCAAACCTTTGATGCCATCTTTATTAGGTTACCATAACTAAGCTTAAGAGATAACTTATCAAGATCTTTACTCCCGCATGAAAACTTTGACAGTGATCCTCTTTAGCTTTGGCTCTACCTTCTTCTTTCACCATCAAAAGGATGAAGAAGTCACAGTACAGAGCAGATTAGTCTTCTACTTCTGATCCTTCCAGTCACAAGGCTAACGCAGACATCAATTCCAATTGACCTAAGGGTGATTGACATATTAAGCTCAGCTTCTTTCTTGATGAATCCTCACACAGCCCAGATGCCTCATCTTCCAAGTCAGGAGTAGGTTCCAAACAGATGTGATAAACACATTTGTTTAGCCCCCAAGCATCTGTTATGTCACAATCTCTTCACACCAAAAGATTCACAAACTAGAGATTAATCATGCAAGGTTTTCTTCAGACCTCTTTTCACCATACTTATATAAGAGTTCCTTTATGAGTGGACTTGGAACGAACAAGCTAGTTGAAGATGTCCTCTTAAAACCACCAGGAATTTTCCATCAGATATATATATGCAGCGGAACATACACCAGAAAACTCCTCTACTACCTTCAGGCATAAAAACCCTTGCCCAACACGCCAAGTGCACTAGGTCAAACCATACAGCAACAGCCTGATAACTTCATTCTTCACTCCAAGGGCTAATACAAAATACTCTATGAACTGACTATCTTCCTTGCTCATGAACCAGAAAGTATCTTCCCTAGATCTCATCCAGAAACAGACAGGATGCCTGCTCTGATACCAATTGAAATTTTGGTACAGATGTGTGATGTTATAGTGTAATGTCACAACATCGCAATCTGCTGAACAAGGCAATAATAGAAACAATAACACACTGAATTGTTCACCCAGTTCGGTTCAACAACCTACATCTGGGGGCATACCAAGCCAGGAAGGAAGTCCACTATCAGTAGTATCAAATTACAGACTCAACAAACCAGTTGACAATCTACCTAATTTAATCACTACCCAATGACCCTTCTACCTAAGTCCTCCCTAGGTAAGAGACTCCATCTCACTTCCTATCATTACTATGATGTCTAGCAGTCAACTACACCGTCACTGCATCAACAACTTGATTACCAACAACTGTACAATCATAGAAGACACCCTTCCATGACACCCTTTGGAGTTGCTTCAAAGTTTCCTCCAAGAACAATACCAAACACAAACTCATTACCTACAGGTTTCTGAGTTACACACAGTGACCATCTCACAACCCGAGTGGTTCACTTTGACAAAGCCCTAAAGATCTATATCTTGGACCCGTACCTATTCTAGGTTACAAGCATTCTATTTATAATGTAATCCAACTGGATATGGGCCTTCAAATCATATCATATCTTCTGTAACAAATCTGCTTCTGAATAGATCATATCTTCAATTAAATCTTCAATTATTAACTCTGAATATTCTTCATATCTTTATGTTTTAAATGCGCAACAAACTGATCTTCATAACTGATTGTAACAGAATATATCTCTCCCTTGATCTTCGCTTATATTCTCTGATTCTCTTTAGTAGAATTTCTCATTCACATCAGAAACGCGTGCAGCCCTAATCACATAACTGTCTGATGTTTTAATGTTCTGGTATAGTGATGTTAAGACATCGCATGTGACATCACTTTTCAGTACTTTAACTCTTCAACAATAAACCAGAATGTTAGCTATACTGTTAGAAGCTCATGTTGCAACATCAATCATGACATCTACATTGTTTTAACAAAATTTCAGCCAATTACTAGAACTTACAAAACTGATGCAAATTTTTATCATCAACTTCTAAAGCATAATAATGGCACTCATAACTCATTGTCTAGTGAACATGTACATTTCCTAGTTTAAACAAATCACAAATTGGGATGCAGTTATCCAGAATCTATTCAATAATTACTTACTAGGGTCACCTTTTGTAGTCATGGCAGCACCTCTAAAATAATTAGCACGTTTGCCTGCATCCCAGAGTCAATGGTCTGTTCATCTGTAACACAACATAGCAGCACCTCTAAAATAATTAGAAATGTTTAGCCTTGTATAAGAAAAGAACGTTATTAAAGTACAGTACCACACAAAAAATAAGAAAAGTTTCACGTATAGCATTTATTTGACAAACACAAAACCAAATACTATTGCTTTTTGTATAAATTTAGGAGTCATGGACAAAAATAGGAGAATTAAAGAATATTGATTTTTGTATTAATTCAAGAGTCATATAAATTATTTTACACAATTAAATCAACTAAACATAAATACGAGGCTGCTAAACAAATGTAGATCGTAAAAAAAATCTTATACATCTCATCCCTAAATTATAAAAAGGCAAATACTCGTAAGGACAACGGGAATAACACTTGGAGAATCACACAGTAGCAGTAAAGTCTTTGAGTAAGGAAGACTAAGTAGTTGCACATGACGTCATATAGAGCTGTGGTTGAAGAACATTGAAATGCAATTGAAGACACGCGAGGTCAGGAATAAATGTGATTAAACAATTTCAATTGAAGAAACAAGACATGAATCCTCTTCAAATTTAATGGCCACAAGGAAAAATAATTAAACTAAACTCATTTGTTGGAAATAAAACAAAAACAGTTTTTAATCTAAACATTTTCAATTATTAACAAGATGATTAGTTAATTACTGACCTTCACATCTTTGAAAAAAGGATGAAAGTATAACACACTGGTGCATGTCTGATAAGATATATAAACACCCTTAATTTTGTTGGCAACATTATCTACTACTTTCTGCAATGCCACTTTCGATGAAGTAGCAACTACAGCCACCTTGCCACCTCTTTTAGCAAGTGAAAGGCCTCTTTTTGTGTTGGCTTCAATGCAAATGGCCTAGACATTGTAAATGGCCTAAATAGTTGAGCATAACTGTACTGAATTTTGTTACTGCAAGAATTGCATTAGTTGAGCATAACCTCTTTTATAATAAAGTTTCTCGAACAAGATAAACCAATGTTGTACCATAATCGCACCAGCTTTTTCCCTTGTAAGAACCAACCACCTATTTGTCTTAAATAGCAGAAAAATTGCCATTCACTTCAAATGTTGAATGCATCTGCTTTTGGTATGAAAAAGGCAAAATATCTTGTTTCTAAATTCTTAACTATGTAAAGGTTTGGAAAAACATAGATGATATGACCCAATATAGTTAAGTGTGTTCAAGAGAGTCTGTATAAATGTGTCCTTAGCATTCCTCTCTAAACAATATAAGCTATATTAAACTAAAAGAAATTAAGAAAAATAGAATGATATACATCTATCAAGATCTAATAGAAAATGGCTAATCTTGAACACATACTTATGATAGTGATAACAATAATTAGTATTTATTATGAATTCTGTTGGAAACATTTTGGGCCAGTAGAGAATTATGCAATATGCCTTCCATCAATAAAGTTACGAGGTACTATCCAAATAAATAACTCAATCTTGCTCTTAGTTGTCTTAACATGACTAACTATATATATATATATATATATATATATATATATATATATATATATATATATATATATATATATATATATATATATATATATATATATATATATATATATATATAGTATTCACCAATAGATCCTACCATTAACAATTGTGAACAAACAGAGAACCTAGGGATGCACCCTTCCTAAAATCCTACATTCTAGGATCATTGTTAAAATTTAATGCCAACCCTTGCATAAAGGATGTGGACCTTCTTGCCTAAGCACGATAGTTAAAGCATGGAACATTCCTCTGTAGTGATAAGGGATTTCTCAGTCTGCAAATACGAGGCAAAAGCTTTCTATCAAACATAGGGACCACATATACTTTCTCCAACTATTATTATAACTACCCTTATAATTCACAAAAAACAATCATTTGCTAAATTGAAAAATAGTCCTGTGCAGTTATCCTGTGTCGGACCATATTCATTAGATAAGTTGCAGGCCTAACAATTATTCCAACACATGCTCCAGCTCCAAGACATAAAACAGGGGTAAGTTGCGCATCCTTTACAGAAAGTACAGAGGGGATATACTAACACAACTAAAAAATATTTAATAAATTTCCAAAACTTCACCACAATAGAAAAAAT
The DNA here is from genome assembly GCA_022829125.1 of Lathyrus tuberosus. Lineage (NCBI taxonomy): Eukaryota > Viridiplantae > Streptophyta > Magnoliopsida > Fabales > Fabaceae > Lathyrus > Lathyrus tuberosus. Next base: position 20,265,836 of record JALAZF010000050.1, read on the forward strand.
GCCAAATGATATAAGTTATTGTGCGCAGATAATTAAAACTACTAAATAAATGACAATAGAAGGGACAAAATCTACAACCTCCTCTGTTTATTCAAAAACCCTAATTAAATAAATCTTGTTAATTTCAAAAACTAACTTCCATTGGGAATTGAGATTTGAGGCAGTAGAAAAACTTACCCTTCCAAAAAAGTATCAAGGCGAATGAAACTCATAGTTGTGATATGGAAGTAGTTGATATTGTGTCTTCCCGATCTCCAGTGGTAAACTTGTCGAGAAGCAATGGTCTCTTAGTATCCTGGCAGAGAAGGGCAAGGGTTTCACATAGAAGGTTGGGACAAGTGATGATGCATTTGAATTCCTAACCCTAGATTTGGATAAAAGAATGAAATTTGTTCATGGAGGATGATGGTAAAGTTTTGACTTCAATGAGTAAGGTGAGGGTGAAGGTGAGTAAGTGACACAGTATAACGAAAAAAGATTTTTTGTTACAGTAAAATAAAATTGTCTTTAACATGTATCGAACACACGACCACCTTCCGTCATTTTTTTTTTAATTTTGGTGAAATAGCGCTTTCTAACAAAGTGATATTATATGAATACTATTTTATTAGCGTTTCACATAAAATTACTATTAAACTTCCGTGTTATTTTTTATTTATTTTTTGTTAATACCCTGTAATAGCGTTTATATGCAAAGCGCTATTATAAGTTTCATTTGAAATTTTTTATAGCACTTTAAAAAAAGCGCTATTAAATTAGTGCTATTAAAGAACAAAATTGTAGTAGTGGCGGTGAGGCATCACCATGGCATGAAGGGAGTAAGTTACTAGCTAAACACAGTAAAGGCGTCGAGCTTACAATGTAAAACAAGCATGTTTTATCATTTTTTGTTTCGTTATTACTTTTTCATTCTAGCTTAGGTAGTGTGGTGAACTTTCATTTAACAAGTTGTACTCGGATTGTTCTTAAAATTTTCAAATCTTCACTTTACAACTTGTTTAATCCAATTTCACCTGTTTTTTTTAGTATGTTTATATTAATAGTTTTTGTGTTTGTCTAAAAGCTTGTTTTGAGTAGCTTGAGGAAATTTGAGGTGATGTTCCAAGTTTGATCGTTTTAGCTTGCGGATGTATGGTAATGATATTGTTAAGTTTTGTACACGTCCAAGGTATGTGTTTATCGCTTTCTAGACTTTAGCATATTCATGATACTTAGCCTTTTTACAAACTTCCATGCCATTCATTCTTTTGTATACTTGTTCTTGATGTGAATCACTTTAGTTCCCACCCTTTTTGTGAGGTAGCTTTCCATTGTTCATATATGCGCGGAGTACCAACATTCTTGTTCTAACTGGATTTTATTATGCTTAATATTTTGTTTGTGTTGATTATATGAAAGCATTAAAAGGATCAAGGCATTTTGTTTCATTTTGAGCACAACTACCTAGCCAAATAGTCAATTCACCCTGTGAGTGTGTGAGCATTTGTTAAACCCCTTTGTGTCTTTCTATCATTATCCATGTTGTTTGAACTTAATGCTTGTCTATGAGTATTGAATTCACTTTGTATGGATTTTGATTGATTGTTTTTTTCTTGAACCCTCAACTTTGTGTTGTTGTAAGAATTTTTACCTTGCCTTAGAAAATAGGGAGTATTCACATGATGATGTGGTTGAATTCAAGTTGGGGAGAGAATGATTGTTTACTCATTGGTTGGTTTCTATGAGGTTGAAACAGAAAATAAAAAAGAGAAAAATATGAAAAGGAAAAGAAAAAAAAAAAGAAAAAAAAGAAAGAAAAAGAAAATCCTTGTGAAAGGAAACAAAAAGAGTTCATATAATTGTGCTAAATAATTATTGTGTTTTGTGTAACACTTGGGATTTTGGAAGAAGTTGATTGGAATTTTGTGTTTGAGTCTTTGTGAGTTTATCACTCCCTTAGGTTTAAGCAAGTTTTTGTTTCAATTACCTTTAGAAATTGCCCCTTATTTGTTTACCCGACCACACTATAACCTTGAGAGCCATTGTGATTCTTGCCTTTGTATATTCAATGTGAATTTTTGGATGAATGCATAATTTAGTCTTTTGTTTGCAAGATTGTTGTGTGAGTGAAAAGTACCTCATTTTGTGTTTTTCATCTACCGATGATTGTTTTTGCTAGGTGTGATTCACGTTTGAACTTATGTTGCTTTAGGATGTTTGGCATGAATTTTGTATTTAGCATTTGTTTTGTGTCTATGTTGTCGTTGTAGTTTAGTGGTAAGTATTTACTTTGTGTGTACCGTTTTCATTTGAACCATTGCATTTGTTTTTGTTTGTTAAAACTTGTTGTTTCGTGATTATTGGATTATTGTCTTTTGTTTCTTTAAGTTGTTTGACTTTGTTTGAGGACAAACAATGTTTCAAGTTGGGGAGAGTTTGGTGAGTGCTAATTTGTTGTGAATTTGAGTGTGAATAATTAGCATTCATTGGCTTAATTCGTTTGCTTTTTGTCAATAAACCTCAACTTTAGTATATATTCGGTATATAAATTATAGTTTATATATTGCGTTATCGTGTAAATATCATTGAGTTTAATTGATTTTATCTTATTTTTGTAGGTATTCAAGCATTGATATTTATTCATTGTTAGATAGAGCATTTAATAAGCTTTCCAACGCTTCGAACCGGGCAAAAAACGGAGTTACGGTTCAAAAGTTACGAAGAAAACAGTGCATGATTTTGCTGTCCTGTCAGCGCTCGCCCCAAGCTCGCCGGGCCGAGCAGAAGCGAGCCAGACAGACAAAAATGTGAAAAAAAGTGCATAATAAACTGTTTTGATCCGCTGAGCGAACCAGAACTTCGTCGGGCGAATTTTGACGGACAGAAACACCATTTAAGGACCAAAAACACAATTTTTAGGTTATGGTTTGGGTATTTTTGGCTCTCACTCCATTAAACATCATTTTTCAGTATGACTAGCTTAGAAAACAACATTGGAGCTTGCACACGGATGATCCGGGTTAGATTTCTCATCGATCGGCGCCGATAAACCGCGAGATGATTGGTTCATTTCTCTTCTTCTTTGTGTATTCTTCTTTGTTGGACTCATGTATATTTATCGCCCTTTGGCGTTGTATAAAATCCGCTTTACAAATCTTTATTGGTGATTGTCTTTGATTTTTTGCTTTATGCTCGGGGTTTGGGTTGTGTTAGAGATAAACCTCACAAACCTTGATTAGGGATGATTATCTGTTAGTTTCTGGATGCTAGAGATAGATTTAGAGCTAACAATCTTTATGGGTATCGAAGCTTAATGCCTTCGTATCTTGAGTCGGGTGCGAGAGCGTCAACGAGGGTAACAAGATTGTTCTCTTAGCTCAATGTGTCAGAGATGGACACTGTTGTGAGCGATGATGGATGATATTGAGGAGTAATGTAGGTTGAGTATAACTGGTTGATAGGTTTAAGTTTGTGACGAGTGGATTATATGCATACCGAATAAGTTTCTTCTCTCTGAAGAATGAATTCTTTTTGTATTAATATTTACTTTTCTGTTTCTATGTTTGAAACATTTTAAACTAAACTCTATAACATTTAAATTGTCGAACGGCAGTTCAATAGCACCGATCTCTGCGGACACGATAAATTCCCGAAAAAATACTTCCAAATCTTTTTGTTGCTTGCCGCTTTCCCACTCCAACACTTCATAATTACTCGGTGTTCTAGGTGAACCAGACACAAAATCCATCGATATTCTATCCCATTTCCACTCAGGAATAGATAACGGTTGCATCAAACCCGACAGTTTCTGATGTTTGATCTTCGACTTCTGACAAATTAAACAAGAACTACACAAACTCTGCAATATCTTTCTTCATACAAGGCCACCAAAACACTTTCCTCAAATCTTGATACATCCTAGTAGCACCGGGATGATACTCCTGCAGACAGAGGTTAGAAAGACAGATAAGTACTGACAGTGTTTTCACACACATGTCGCATACTAGGGGACAAACAACATTGACCTGCTCTGATACCACTAATGTAAGACCCTTCTAATCCCCGCGGAATAAATATAAATAGATCAGAGTAAATATCATGCATTTCACAAAAGGGTGTCACATGTATTTTCAAAACATTAAAACACCTATCATGCTCGATAACATTTAAACTAATTTTATGCTTTTCAAGGACTTTCACATTACCATATAGCAGCGGATTATAGACATAAAGAAAGTCTCATGCTCATCTCATTCATAATCAATACTTAAGCATAAAATCCAAAACTTCTTACAATTCGAATAAACATAAAACACAAAGTAGAGTACATAATGTATCTCTAAAAGATAAACCGAAACGATCCCAGTGTTACATGATTCGAGAATGACTCGACCCAACATAAATACATAAACTAAATCAGTTACTCCAACGACTACCTCGCGCTAGAAGCACTTCTACTCCTCGGTACCTAAGCGATGTCGTATAAAACATCATTCCAACAGAAGGGTGAGAATTCACATAATTATTGAAATCATAAGATAATAGTTAATTTAAAGGTATACAAATATAATCACAATCATTCTCACACTTCCAAAGTTTCATCAACAAGGTATCATTCAAGTAACCATACCATTCACAATTCACCAATTCAACAAGTCACATACATCCACATACTTCCATATAACAAACATATATGCTATGTGACTCGATGCAAGACTCGATGCAACTCATGTCATGTGGTACCAGCACTTGTTATTATTTTTCAGTTTTCACACTTAAACCGGGTCCGTCCCCTAGACCAATAACAAACAAAAGCTCGTCCCCTAAGCTTTCAAACCCCACTCTAGGTTTGAGACAAGTCACTAGCTCCCACGGAACTAGCAAGCATTGCCTCTTGACACAAATGATGCGTATGCAGTCAACAACCATATGCAATTAAGACAATTCCCTAATCTTAATATCATGCATATATTCAATAATTCATCACACTTGAATTACCACACAATTGCACACACAATCACATTTTTATAATCAAAGCATTCATATTTCAAATATTACCACTACATAGCAATTAATCCACAAGTATCATCTCGATTCAATCGCAACTCACAAAGCACACGTTATCGATTAAATATAGAATAATTAATCAATCACCAATAATTGAATCCAATATTCAATAAAATTTCACTATTCAATAAATAATAATCAATATTTAAATAAACAATCAATATCTAAATAAATAATTAATATTTAAATAATTAATCCATATTTGAATAAGTAATCCATATTTAAAATTAGATAACCAATATTTAATAAATAATTAATAATTAAATAAATAATCAATTTTTAAATTAAATAATAAATATTTTAACAAACAATCATTATTTAAATAAATAGCCAATATTTTAATAAATAATTAATATTTAAATAAATAATTAATATTCAATAAATAATTCAATATTTTAAATACATATTCATTAATTAATAAATATTCAATAAATAGTCAATATTCAATAAAAATCCAATACTTTAATAATTAGTCAAAATTTAATAAATAATTCAATATTCAATTAAATGATCCAATATTCACTAATTAATTCAATTATTCAATACATAATTATTATATTATTATAAATCCAATATTTACTAAAGTTCCAATATTTAAATAATAATCAATATTTTAATAAATACTTTAATTTTCAATAAACAATTCAATATTTAATAAATAATTTAATATTTAATAAATAATTATACTAATAAACAAAAAAAATCATTAATTAAATACCTAATTTATTAATTAATAAATCTACTCTATATGACATATATATATATATATATATATATATATATATATATATATATATATATATATATATATATATATATATATATATATATATAATGTTCTGGACTGAACCAATGACTAGACATGGCCCAATCCACTTCTGCTCCAGAGCGGCCCAAATCGCCTAAGTCCAATCCACAAAGGGGCAAAAGTTACCTTTCTGCCCCTCCAACCGGGCAGGGACTGCATCGCTCCTCCTCGGAAACGATGCCCGTTACGCACGGCTTACCCACTCCCCGAACAGTTGGGGGCATGTGCCCGAAACTACACCTGTGCCCGACATAACGGCTAGTTTCGGGCACCCTGCCCGACATAACGGCTAGTTTGGGTAGTTACCTATTCTTCGGGAAAACAGTTATTTCGCCCAGAAAATAGGACCGTTGGCCACGTGCTGGGGGCTCTATATAAACCCTCTCGCTTGAGAGGGTCAGATATCCAATATTCACCCTACGAACTAACACTTTGTGCTTGCCCCTTTCTCTCTGACCCTTTCTTACTTGAGCATCGGAGTGCCTTGCAGGTACACCCCTCTCATCCTCTCTATACGACCAGCATCCCTGGCGTACTTGGTGGCCCGCTTCTACAGGATCTGATCCAGCCTTCACGATTAGTGACACCATCTGTGGGAACATTGTTCTCCCCATCTTTCTTTCCCCGGAAACCAAAGATCAAAACAATTTTCAAAGATCATCATCGTCATGGCCTCTCAAGATCACGCCAAAGGTGCTCTACAAACCGATGTCCTCCCCGTCAACAAGACTGACGTTGACAACCAATCATCTCTTCTCCGAGATACCCATTTTCTAAGGGACGGAGCCACACTTCTCCTTCCCCCACCCCTGCTGACCGCAACAACAATCAGCCTACGTTGGACGTCCAGCCCATTCCTGTCCCACCCAACACTGACCCGGCCTTGGCAGCCCTTCTAGAGGCGATCAACAAAACCAACACCATGTCCTGCTGCAGAACAAGAGGATCGGGCGTTGGAAGAGTTCAGCCGTCCAAGATCCCCTCCTCTGCGGAGGAACCTGCGACGATCAAGGAGCCCGCAGCCCCGGAGAGATATTGACCGAAGACTGCGCCAAAAGCCTGACCCTCGCGCCGCCCGGAAGCGTGACCAGGTTTCCCCGCGTGACCAACACTCTCCCCGCCACAAAAGGACTCGAAGGAACGAGCAGTCTCCCCCGATCAAGTCTAAAGGCCGGGCATGTTCATCGTCTCCCCGAAGGAATCGCTCAGCTTCCCCTCGAATGAACTGTTCCCCTTCTCCCCGAAGGAACCTCCGTCGCGAGCATACCCTTCGGTCCCTGTCATTCACCAGTTCTAGCAGCGACGACAAGCCTCACGGCCTATTGTCCCAGGAAATCTTGGCTACCCGTCTCCCTAAGGGCCTGGAGAAGCCCCCGTCACTGGGCACGTACGACGGCACCACTGACCCCGACGAGCACATCGAGAACATCGATGCACTGTTGGACTATCACGGCGTACGAGGCACCATCAAATGCCGGCTATTTCCGACCACGCTCCGAAACGGGGCAATGACATGGTACAAGCAGCTGCCCGAGGAGTCCATCACCTCATGGTGACAACTGGGCAGGATGTTCTCACAGCATTTCACAGCTTCTCGCCGTCATCCCAAGACCGAGGCCTCCCTTGGGGCCATAATCCAAGGAAAGGATGAACCTCTCCGCTCATATATCGAAAGGTTCAACAAAGAAGCAGTACAGGTCCCTACAACGGACGAAATAAAGAACTTTCTGCTCGAGCAAGGGCTCCGCCCGGGCTCCGAGTTCTCTAAAGTCGTCGGTCTCGCACCACCGAGGAACCTAGATGCCCTCCTCCTCAAAGCCAAATCACACATTCAGTACAAAGAGAAGGTTGCGGCCAACAACGTCCGAGCATCACGCCATCAGGAGAACGCTCGGACCTCCAGAGGCGAGGAAGCCTCAACATCTCGTCGAGGCGAATGGAGGCGCGAGGACCGTCCCCGTTACTCCCGCGACAACAAGGGACCCTCCGAACGATTCCACGACTATACCCCCCCCTGACCGTCTCCAGGGAGAAGATACTGTCCGAGTGTACGAAGTCCGAATTCAATCAGGCAGGGGTCTGCTTCCCCAAAAAACTGCCGGCCAGACCCAACGCAGACAAATCAAAATACTGCCCCTCTGTTTCTAAGGGGGAATATTAGTGATATAGGTTAATATATATAGTTTTCTATTTCCTTGTTATTGTGAGTTGTCCTACTGTGACTCACAGTCACTGAGCTGTTACACTGTGAGTCACAACCACTTACTCTAGTTTCTATATATATGACCTATTGTACTTCATTCATTTAATGGAATATTATAACAGATTTCCACTTCTTCTCTCTCTTCATCTTTCTAACAGTTTCCACAAGAGTCACGGCCACACCACTGAAGACTGCATCCATCTGAAGGATGCTATTGAGATACTGATCAGGGACGGCCACCTGAAACAGTTCGCGAAGAAGAAGGACACTTCTCGGCAGGACGCCCAGGAGTCCAAGAAGATAGAGGAGGAAGTACCCTCCTCGGAAAAAGCCAACATCCAGGTCGCTATGTCCATATCGCGACCAGAGGACTTCTACGTCCTGGACGGGCTCAGCGCCCCTGCTAATTTCGCGGCCCATAGCCCGTGGGAGACGTCTCCCTCCGCCATGGTTATCTCCGGAGGGGGCTTCAACAAATTCACGGTGGGATCCATGAAATGAAAATTCGAGCATCTGATCAACACAAGCTCTAATAAAGTGACCATGCTCGATCAGGCCCAGAAGGGCTCGATCCCCATCTCCTTCTACAGGGAAGAGCTCCTCGGGGGATCTCCAAACTCGAGCATTCCTTTGCTCGTCAGAGCCCGAATGGCAAACTTCGACGTTCACAGAATCCTCGTCGACCAGGGCAGCTCGGTCGACATCATGTACTCCCAACTGTTTTCAACACTTCAGCTGGACGAATCGCACCTTACCCCCCACGTAGGGTCTGACTTGCAGGGATTCAACGAGTCAGTGACCAAGCCTTGGGGATACGTCGAACTGATCGTAACCTTCAGGTCAGCTGAGATGGCCAGGTCCGTCAAGGTACAATTTCTGGTGATCGACTGCCCGTCGCTTTACTAGTGCATATTCGGAAGACCAACCCTGACCGAGTTGGTAGCAGTGCCTTCAACGGTCCACCTCAAGATGAAGTATTACACTTCAAAAGGGATGGTTGCCACCCTCCACAGCGACATAGAAGTTACGCGGTGGTGTTTCGAAGCAGCAACAAAGGGGCTCAACGCCATTGCATCCAAGCCAAAAGCATCGAGCAAGCCAGCATTGCCAAGCAGTTTCGAGGAAGCCAAGCCTCTGCCCCAGGTCGACTCCATCGACCTCGACAACCGCTTCCCCGAAGAAGACCAACATGAGGAACGAGCAGCTTCAGCCAACCCATCCACATCGTCTAGCAGCAGCTCCCATCCGATGCACCCGATCCCGAATGGCAACTTCGAGATCGTTCTGTTCGGCAACGACCCTCAGAGGGGAGTGAAGATTGGAACAGACCTGCCCGAAATCGCGAGGAAATAGCTCAAAGCATGCCTTCGTGAGAATGCCGACCTCTTCACCTGGAGCGCCGCCGAGATGCCCGACCTTGATCCATCCGTCGCATGTCACCAGCTGACAATTGACCCGACCATCAAGGCCGTAGCACAACCTAGGAGAAAGCAGTCTCCAGAGAAAACGGAGGCTGCAGAAAAAGATGTAAAGGACCTCCTCGAGGCCAAATTCATCTCGGAGGCCAAGTACACCACTTGGCTGTCCAACGTTGTACTCGTTAAAAAATCTAATGGAAAATGGCGAATGTGCATTGATTACACCGATCTCAATAAGGCATGCCCGAAAGATGCCAATCCCCTCCCTAATATTGATAAACTTGTTGATAATTCTGCTGGTTTTAAACTTTTATCGTTCATGGACACCTACTCGAGCTATATTCAAATTCCAATGGCAATGGCCGACAAAAAATACACGGCCTTCATAACCGAATCGGGCAACTATTACTACAAAGTAATTCCCTTCGGCCTGAAGAATGCCGGAGCAACATACCAAAGAATGATGAACAAGGTCTTTCGGAGAGAAATAGGCGACATGCTCGAAGTCTACATGGACGACATGATCGTAAAATCCAACGAGGAAACCGATCATACAGCCCATTTGAGAAAGGTCTTCGAACAGGCCAGGAAATACAAAATGCATTTTAACCCGGAGAAGTGCACGTTCGGTGTACGAGCAGGCAAGTTCCTCGGCTTCTACTTAACGAAACGAGGAATCGAGGCCAATCCCGATAGTGCCGAGCATTCTTCGAGTTTCCTACGCCCAAGTCCAAGAAGTCCATCCAGTCCCTCAATGGGATGCTCGTGTCACTATCTCATTTCGTGGCCAAATCTGCCCAGCACACCCTACCATTCTTCAAACTCCTCCGCAAGGAGACAACGTTCGAATGGACCGAGGAATGTGACGAGGCCCTTCTCCATCTGAAACGGGCACTCTTAGAGCCACCAGTCCTCTCTCGCCCGGACAATGGCGAAACGTCGTACCTGTACCTCGCCGTAACAACTGAAGCAGTGAGCGCCGCTCTCATCCGCAAGACTCCTGACGGGCAGAAGCCCATATATTTCATGAGCAAAGCGCTGCAAGGACCAGAGTTGAGATACCAACAGATAGAGAAAGTGGCTATGGCCCTCATCAACGCAGCCAGAAGATTAAGACACTACTTCTTGGCCCACACGATCGTGGTTCAAACAGATCAACCCATAAAACAGCTACTGGGACGACCAGACATGGCCGGTCGAATGCTTAAATGGTCGGTTGAACTATCCAAATTTGACATCCGGTATAAATGCAGGAAAGCTCTCAAAGCCCAGGCTCTGGCCGACTTCGTCGCAGAAATGACATAAGCAGACTCCCCCGCGAGCGAAGCACGTAAATGGACCATTTTTGTGGACGGTGCCTCAAGCTCGGCAGGGAGCGGTGCGGGCATCATACTGGAAACCAACGAAGGAATCATCGTCGAAGTATCACTCACCCTATCCTTCCCAACCTCGAACAACCAGGCTGAATACGAGGCCTTCCTCGCTGGGCTACGCCTAGCCGAGGACTTGGGCGCAGAAGAAGTCGTCATCTGCACAGATTCAAAACTCGTGGCCCTCCAGGTCCGAGGAGAGTATCAAGCCAAAAATGACAACCTGACCGAATACTTATCCCTGGTTAAGAAGGAAATGGCGAAGTTCGCAACAGTGGAAGTGAAACATGTTCCCCGCGAACATAACGTGCAAGCAGACGTGCTATCCAAACTAGCCAGCACAAAGAAGAAAGGCGGAAACAAATCCGTCATACAGGAAGTACTTCCTTGACCCAGTATCGAGAAGGCCTCCCCGACCCTCGACGTGCAGGTGATCGGCGACAACAACTGCTGGATGACCCCTGTTTACAACTATCTCGCCAAAAACGAACTTCCGTCCGACCCAAAAGAGGCCAACATAGTTAGACGAAGAGCCTGCTCTTATGTCTTGGTCGAAGATAAACTCTACAGGCGGGGATTCTCCATTCCGCTGCTCAAGTGTGTCGAGGAAGAGATGGTCGCGTACATCCTGCGCAAAATCCACGAGGGAATCAACGCCCAACATCTCGGCGGAAGGTCCCTTGATCGAAAGGCCCTCTGAGCAGGATATTACTAGCCGACCATGCAGCACGACGCGAAAGAACACGTGAAGAAATGCGATAAATGCTAATGGCACGGGGACATGCACCTGGCTCCACCTAACGAGCTCAAAGCAATGTCCTCCCCGTGGCCATTTGCCTGGTGGGGCCTGGACATCCTGGGACCCTTCATAGTAGGATCAAATCAGAATAAATACCTAATATTGGGCGTAGACTACTTCAAAAAATGGATAGAAGCAGAGGCTCTATCCAAAATAACCGCCCTCAACATACTGCGTTTCTAGAAACGAAACATCCTTGCACCTTTTAGCATTCCCCAAGCAATAGTGACGGACAATGGGACACAATTCATGGACAGGAAGTTTCAGGACTTCGTCGCCCAACTGGGCACGAAGCAGCACTTCGCATCCGTCAAGCACCCCCAAACAAGCGGGCAGGCTGAAGCAGCTAACTGAGTCATCCTTCGAGGCCTCAAACGAAGGCTGAACGAAACAAAGAAGGCTTGGGTCGAGGAACTGAACAGCGTATTGTGGGCATACCGTATGTTGCGGTGAAAATTAGATAACAAATTATTAATTAATTTGCATCATATTTCTTTTACAACCGACTTTGATTTATCCAAAGGAAAAGTTCAAGATCGTTAGAAAAACCTAAAGGGGGGAGATCTAAGGTTTGGGGGTTGGTTACGCCTAGGGAAGGTATTAGCACCCTAAACGTCTGTAGTACTCTACAGGAACCTCTTGTTCTACTGTTATGTTATGTTTGCTAAAGGTTCTATGCTAAAGGTTGAAACCATAGGGGTTAATATCTAAGTATACTCGATAAGGCATCGCACCTTACGCCTACGTATCCTCGGGAATAGAATCAGAGTATGCGTAGTTCTACTTCTACTGAACTATTGACTGTGGTCAATATTCAGAGGGGAAATGAGTACAAGCTCATTGTAGAGTTTAAGAACTCTCTAAATCTAGTTGTAATGGACCTATGTTATGTTTTAGTCAGTAGGGGAAAGTGATGATTCATTATGATGAATGTCACCAAGAGTTTAAGAACTCTCTCCTAAAGCTAGTTGTAATTTATATGGTTCTGATGAGGCCAAGAAATGAAGTTTCTCCTAAGAGGTTACTTAGGTTAAGGTGAGGCTATGACTTTAAGAGTCAACATTAATCACCTTCCTTTGGAATAGGGATAACGACAGTTAGTAAGAATAATATAACAATAGATAAAGACATGATAAGAGATAAAACATTTATAATATGATGAGATGAAAGCAACACAAGCATAAGGATGGCAAGATGCTTCATGATAAAGTATGGATAAGATGGACATGATCATTATGAAGACATATCAATATGTTTCAATCTTAAGGAAAACAAACATACAGAATACTCACAAGATAAGATAAAGAGAATGATATTAATTAAGGTTGATAGTTAAAGAAGAATAAAATTCAAATTGAAGTCAAATATATGACTAATTAAACATGGATGGATTAATTCAAGACTTAAACAAGCCATTAGTGAAACAAACCCTTAAAAGGTCAACAAAGATGATTCATAAATAATGTTAACAATTAATCCAAAGGTGATAATCATTTAACAATTAACAATTAGAATTATCAATTAACAATACAATTAAAATTAACAATTAACAATTAAAATTAACAATTAAAATACATATTGATAATTAACATTAAAATACAAATTAATTGACAATTAACAATTAAAAAATAAAATACGAATTAACAACTAAGATTAAAATACAAATGCTAATTAACAATAAAGATTAGAAAATATTTTTGGAGTTTTGAAATAGAGAAAATATTTTAAATAAATTAAATAAATAAAAGTTTTTGAAAAAGATTTGAAGTGATATGAAAAACATTTGAATTAACTACTTAATAAAAAAAGAAAGAAACACGCAGGGGGGGGTGCATCCAGTAGCTAGCATAATTGAAAAAAGAAAATAGAATGAAGTGGGCCAGATGTAGGGGGTGGCAGTAGCAAGGTAGCCCAAGCGAAGTCCAAAAGAAAAAGGGAAAGAAAATTCAGGCGAAAAAGAAAAAAAGACCAAAAGGGTTGATCCGCAGGATCGAACCCAGGTCTAGTGAGTGAATGGCAAGGCAGTGCATGTGTGTGACCGTTGGGACGACGTGTACATCCAACATATATACGCTTCAATAACAATATAAGCCAAATGAAATCATGAAAATATAAAAATGAAAAAACACGCGCACATACATGACTGAGTGTGTAACAATATAACATCAATTGGTCATTATTTCACTTAAATGCAACACGACAAACAAACACAACAACCAATCAAACTCACGCAAGGATTGAGAAACATGCAACACAAATTAGAAACCAACGTATTCAATATAACCTCAAAACAAAACATCATATTTTCACTTCACACCAAACCTTCAATATACAACCAAACAACATGAAATAAAATACCATTTTAAAGTACTCAGAATGTAGAACACTCATGAACCCTAATCTAAACAAACTGAGGACCGTATCATGAAGAAAGAACAGAGGAAACCTAAGGTTCAAAACTGAAATAGTTCAAGAAAAAGTGATAAGCACTTTCTGTTTCAGATTTAAATAAACTTCTTGTTTTAAAACTAAAAAGCAACATATAATAGGAGTAAGCTACAGCCTAGAAACTCATGCATATGATAATATGAACACCCATCAACATTTAAAACTTATAACATAACCAGCAACAAATCAGTATATGCGACACTCACATAGTCTCAACATACTATCATCAATACACAACTCGTCATGAGTTGAAAGGCAACATCCAACTAGTTAGACAAACAAAGTACTACTCATAAACAAGACAAAACAACTCAACGACCTCACAAAGCCAAACATGTCTACATACTTTAGCCACGATCAATAATGCACAAGAACAACACATCTTAGCAGCATATTATCATAAAAGTTACACATATCATACATTCCAAGATCATTATCTTGGTGTTCATGGCAACAACTATATCTATATCATGCTGTTAAACAAAAAAGAGGTATGCAAACCTACAAAGTGGACTCAACAGAGGTATATAGTAGTGTGTAGGAGCATACATATATATGATGATCATTCAAAGATAACAGTAATGACAGTCATGAACCAAACACTTAAGTCATGCAACATAGAAGTGAAAACTATAAACATGATAGTAAGGAGTTTAAGAGATGCTTACCTGGTGTCCAAGTTAGCAAACAAGAACTCCTTCCTTCTACAGCTAGCCCGTAAGTTTCTCCAAGTATTTTTCAGAGTGGTTTGGTGTTGATTGTTGGTGAAAAATGAATCAGAGAAGGGTGCCTTTTATAGAGGGTTTGCTGGACAATGAGAGTAAAAGGACCAATGGACCACGAGCTTGTTTCTGAGGAGAAAGTTGTGAAAAGATCTCAAGAGGATGGCTGTTCTGAACACTATATTATGGAGCCAAGTGAAGTTTTTTCTTTGAGTAGCTAGGTCAGAAAAGTATAGCACGTTTGGCTTGCATCTGGTGGTCCAAGGATATGTACAAGGTATTCTTGGTGTAGCTTGTAAATGTCAACTTAAAAGTACAAAAGGAAAAGTACTTTGGAAGCTTGTTCACGGGTTTGGTGGCAAGGTGAAAGGTTGGAAAATGTGTGATGAGGGTCTGCAGATTGTACTTGGAGAGAGGGGATGAAATTCAAATTCAAAAATGATGTATAACTTGGTGTAAAGTCAGTTTCGAGTAGCCTTATTCCATGCATGATATCTCTTGATTTTGTGATCCAAATCTCATGCTCTTTGGCTCTAATGAAAGCCCTTGCATCATACTACAATGTTGGTGTTGAAAGGTAGTTGAAATGATGCCTTGAATTGGTAGAAAAATGGCCTACAAATCGTGTCCACCAAGCTGCCAAAATGAACTTAAAAAATTTCTAAGTTGTAGAAATTTGACAACTTGAAGTACCTATCTTTGGAACCTCATAACTTGAGAATGGTTCATCCTAATGAGATGTTCCACATATGGTTGGAAAGCCCTCATCATGCTCTACAACTTTCATTTGGGGCCCAAGTCTTGAATCCAAATGGAAATGGGTGAAAAATGGGGTTAAAGTTAAGAAAAAGAGTGATGAAAAGTGCTGAAAATTTTCTAAGTGTTTGGTCAAAATATCTTGCAAGCCTCATAACTCAAAAACCAAGCATTTTTGGACAAAAAGTCATGTGGAACAAATTGAAGGACTTGAAAAGAGCTTTCCAATGAGCTTTGAGTCACTCCAATTGGGTGTGTGGTTTAGGAGTTATGGTCATTTCAAATTATGCTATTAGGGGAAAAATCTCACAAATGACACCTTTCTTGGTCAAAACCCTACTTCTCTTGCAAGAAACCTCCTGAAACTTGATATGAATGCTTTGAATACCTCATGAGACATTATATGATGATTAGAACCGTTGACAATTCAATTGGGCCAAAATTTCCAAGGATTAGGGCTTCAGTCAAACCCTAATTTTGACTGTGAATGTACTGAGGTCAAACCTTGTAAACTTGCTTCTTCTTTCTCATATAAAGGTCTTAGGAGACTCTTGAGGATGTTGATAAACCAATAGAATCAAGAATTAGGGTTTGGGGGTTCATCTTGATGAAAATCAAAGCCATTGACTGATAAGTGTCACAGAAACCCTAATTTGGAGGCACAGTGAGGCTGAGGCTCAAACTTCTTCTGGTTGAGGACCCATAGATCTTGGATTCCTGTTGAATGATGTCCCTCGGATGTAGATGACCTTAAGTGGTAAGTGAACCACACAAATCTTGACTTGATAGAGCCAAATTCTCAGTGATTTCTTCAGAGCAAAACCCTAATTCCAAAGTTCCAGCACTGGAGATCTTTTGTTGACTTGACTTGCTTCACAACAACTTGTGGAGCTTTATGGTGATATGTAAACCTAATTTTGAACACAAAGAAACAAACTGTAAGATATGGGTTAGTTCAAACAGTGCAGAGATGCTCCTAAGATGCACAAAAGCTAGATGACATCTAAGGGTAAAAATTTAGGGTACAACACCGTACAACCCCACACTCTACAACCGGGGAAACACCCTTCCGTATAGCATACGGGACCGAGGCTGTAATTCCCGTCGAAGTTCACGTACCCTCCAGGCGGATAGAGTCGCCCCTAGACGAGGAGATGAACGACAAATCATTAAGAGAAGAACTCGACCTCGTCGAGGAAATCCGAACGGGGGGCAGCCCTTCGCGAAGCCTCACTAAAACAAAAAATTACCATCAGGCACAACGCCAAGGTGATACGACGAGAGTTCGACGTGGGAAGCCTTGTTCTAAGAAGAAACCACAAAGACTCTCGCGAAGGTAAACTGGCAGCCAACTGGGAAGGATCCTATCGAGTTCGTGCAAAAACGGAAAATGGGGCATACTACCTAGAACATCTCAACGGGGAAGAACTTGCTCGACCATGGAACGCCGAAAAGCTAAAACAATATTATAGCTAAGGCCCTAATTCTCGGTTCAACCCGTCACGACGACGAACATCAGCTACCGATCACTATGCACGCCTAGGTACAAGCGTCGCATACCAACAAAGCAGAACCCCGCTCAGTAACGAGCTGAGTAACTGCTCGACGGCGGTCCTCGATCGAGCATCGCCGTCGTCAAAGTACCATGACTGGCAGAACCCCAGCTTGCGATGGGACGTTCACGCCGCGAACTCAGGCTTCAAATGCGACCTGAGCTCCGCATTCCCGCCAGGACTTTCCCCGGCCGTTCGATCAGTACCCCTCACTGCCGAACACATCAACAACGAGCAATCCCCCTAAAAGTTCGCATAAGTCAAATACTCCCTATCACGGGCAGACACACATTCACAACGAGCATGAGTACAACACTTAGCAAAAAAAATAAAAGCAAGTAAAACCATGCAAATAACAGAATTGGACATATAATTTAAACATAATAAGTGGGCACTAGGACCACGGTTGTGCTGGATTACATAAAATGGGGGACATGCCCCCCAAATAGATTACAACAATTACTCGGCACGCAGGCCGGACAAGTTACAACAACAAAAAGACAAACCCCTCACACGTCCATCTGATCAGCAGGCTCGGGCTGAGGCCCCTGGCTCTCCGCGGGCTCATCCTCGGCATTCCCTTCAAGAAGGGCGTCGGGCATAACGATCCGGTCATCCTCAACATGGCCAGATAATGGGTACCCTCGACAGAGAAGTCAAGCTCGGGGTTCACCACCCGCAGTTGAGCCACGGTATTTCTGAAGGATTCGTCCACGACGGCAATACTGTCATCCTCGGCCATCAGCATACGGGCGACCAGCTCGGATCTCGTCTTTAGTTCCTTCACATCTTCCGGCTCATCTTCACCCGGGGCATTGACCGCCCTCAACTGCTGGACCATCTCCTCGACAGCTTTCTTCTCCGCCGCCAGCGTGGAATTCTCCTTCTTCAACCTGGCCACCTCCTCCTCAGCCTTCTTCCGAGCTTCGTCTGCACCCTTGACTTCTTCTTTAAGGGACGCCATAGCAGCCCGGGCAGCATTAAGTTCGGACTCAGTTGCAGAGTCCCCTTCAGCATAAACGGATGCCATCTCCAGCATCCTAACCAAAGCTGAAGCGTCTTGAGCCACCAACACCCTCTTGCTCCGGCGGTCCATGCTTTCCAAACGAAGAGACTCAGTCCGAGGCACGACCAAGGAGTTTCCCTCAAAGAATCTCCTATCAAGGATGCAAGGAGGAAGCTCGAACTTCCCTTTCTCTGGTACCCGAGTGAGATCCACAGCGTCAGTAACCCTTGGCCGCTTGGATCGTCCGGTCAAAGGAAGGGGAGATCCCCGGGGAGCCAGAGTAGGAGAAGAGGTCCCTGCAGCTGACTGAACCGGAATGGGAGCACGCGCACCAGGCAATCGAGACTTAAGGGGAACTGCTCCGACCTTGTTCCTCGCAAGAGCATTCTTCACAACCCTCTCATGGGCCTGAGGCATCTCACCTGCACAAACAAAAGTCGAACATGTTAGACACGAGGAAATAAATAATGCAAGCAAATCTAAAATAACTAAGACTACCAAGCAGCTTCTCGACTTCCGCAGGGGTCTTGCACTCCAGGAGTGCCTTAGTGTTAATAAACTGGTATTCGACCCTCTGACTACTGTCCTCCTCGAAGATTAGGTTGCCCTTGTTCGTCCAGCATTCCGCGAGCAGGAAGGTGTTGACATACTTCACCAACGCCTAGTACGCCACGGCATCTTGCCCGTGTAGCTCGTGCGGTTGGAGAACGTAGTCACTGGGCTTCTTGGTAAAATGGTCAGGTGCCCAATGAATAGGGAACTTGTAGATCCTCTGCCCAATAAATTTCCCCGCCTCGTCACGCAGGTCGTTCCCATCCTCATCAACCTCGATCTCCCAGACATATGTACTATCCTGGGCAGCTTCGGACACGGGCTCGACAACATAGTACCGCTCCTTAAACGTACGTATCGACTCCGAAAATGGTTTAAACAATTTGCGAGACTGCTTCAAAGAGACCCAACTATACTACCTCCCCGACAGCTGCCTTTGAAGATGGAAGACGGTGAAGAATAGAGGAAGAGTAACCCCTATGGCGAGATGCTCGCACACCAGCTCGAACGCCCGGATGAAGGCCAAAGAGTTCGGGTGCAGTTGCGTGGGGGCCAACTTCAAGTTCACGAACACCGACTGCTGGAAATCGGTGAATGACAGCCTTAGACCCAGCTCCTCGAATGCGTACTCATACATTGCAAAGCGGTCCCCATAGTTCGTGCAGACCCTGTCGTCCTCAGAGGGAAAGTGCACCTTCCACTCCCCCTCTGGCCCGACCTCCGTGAAGACATCCCCTAAGTACGTTGCAAAGGTAGACACGTGCTCAGTAGGTTCAGCCACCTCCAATTCGTCCGCGGAACCCTCGACGACATCCTCGTCCATAACTTCCAACTCTTCTTCCTCCCCGACCTCACTGGGGGAACTCGAGGCCGTCAAACTACTACTATTCAAGGAACTTGTTTCTTCCTCAGACGAATCCAAGACAATCTCTCCATCGGGCCCCGTCGCCATGTCGATCACCTGAAAAGCAGAGAAGAATGTGAATTCGATAATAAATCAAATCCACTCTTCCACCGCTAGTCAAGTGAAAGGGAGCGCAAAGGGCTGAGGACAACATCCTCGGCCTAAGCCCTAACATCAAAAGAAAAACTGAAACCTCCCCACGAGAAGATGCTCGAAACGAATCCTCCCCAAGCGAGGAGCTTCCCCGCACTCATACCCAGTTTCCTTTTGAAGCTTCGCAAAGTTTCACCGAAATCTGGGAGTATTCGACCAGAAAATTCATTACCCACTCAAAAGATGAACAATCACGACGGTTACACAAGCATCGCCGTCGCAACGACGCCGTGAACCGCCCTCCTCACCAAACCTGCTAACACATCCGGCGACATGTCAGAAGTGGAAAAATGGCACAACCACTGTCCACCACCAACAATCACCGGAAACTAATCTATTTCATCCTCTAACCTAGCCTTAACTGCATGCAATCTACCATTGACCACCCAAAAAGAGTTAAAACAAGCTCAAAATCGGAAACTTACTTGATTTGAGAAGACTAAAGTGGTTGCTCGAAGCTTGGAGCGGTGGTCAGAGTAGTAGACGGCGGTGACGGGCAGGAATGCTGAAGGAGACGAAGAGAAATCAAAGTGAAAAAGTCCAAAATGAGACGGATTTTCCCCTTTTATACAGAGGGGCACGTGCACTGGACGCGCTCGTAGGTCATGATGGCTATCAACTAGCCATCATTACCTAGTAACTGCTACACGGAGCTCTATGCACACGTGGCGTCCCAACGTTTCCAATGCTGACTAACCGTTAGTTTCCCCGGACACCGGGCAACACGGTCACGGTCATGAATACCACGGACACCAGAGGTCACGAACACCACCAGTCACGGGCGCCCCGAGGCGGCCCCCTCGCCATCAAATGACGACCTCACGCTAGCTCCCTGGAGCAACGAGCTGTCCTTAAGTGATCACTCCTATGCTCGGGAGCAACGACTTGGGGGACTCCTGTTCTGGACTGGACCAATGGCTAGACATGACCCAATCCACTTCTGCTCCAGAGCGGCCTAAATCGCCTAAGTCCAATCCACAAAGGGGCAAAAGTTACCTTTCTGCCCCTCCAACCGGGCATAGACTGCATCGCTCCTCCCCAGAAACGATGCCCGTTACGCACGGCTTACCCACTCCCCGAACAGTTGGGGGCATGTGCCCGAAACTACACTTGTGCCCGACATAACAGCTAGTTTCGGGCACCCTGCCCGACATAACGGCTAGTTTGAGTAGTTACCTATTCTTCGGGAAAACGGTTATTTCGCCTCGAAAATAGGACTGTTGGCCACGCGCTGGAGACTCTATATAAACCCTCTCGCTTGAGAGGGTCAGGTATCCAATATTCACCCTACGAACTAACACTTTGTGCTTGCCCCTTTCTCCTTGACCCTTTCTTACTTGAGCGTCGGAGTGCCATGCATGTACACTCCCCTCATCCTCTCTATACGACCAGCATCCCAGGCGTACTTGGTGACCCAATTCTACATGATCTGATCCAGCCTTCACGATCATATAAATATATTAATTTGTTACAAGAACATCACCTTGCCGTTACATTAAAATGTTAGTGAAATAGGAGAAGGTACCAAAGATATCAATTTGTTAAATTGATTTCATGAAGGCATCTTTAAGACGAGATATTCAGTTTCACACATATTAGAAGATCAGTTATATTGATGGGCACTTAAACTGTAGTTCTTTAATTCACATTCTTACTATATTTTATATGTTTTACAGCTAGCTAATGTCAACTTCCATTGGACCACAACAACATCAAGGAGTTCAACAAACATACCATCAGTCCAACATCAAATCATGTTCAGTCATTACAAGTTATATTTTCCATTAGTATACACTTTACATAAAGAAAATATAAAAAGAAAGTAGGATTAGAATAAAAGGTTTTATTACATTGGTCCCCATTTTATAAAAAATCATAATTTGGATTAAGAGTTTTGGTTTTTATTATTTACACTAATGGTGCCTTGTACAAATAATAATAAAAGTACAGAAAAAGAAATTGAAAACCAAAAAAGGATTCCAAGCTTGTTGGACCACACGTCCCCTTCCTCGTTACTTCACCATCATCATGTATCCACCATGAACGTCATCATCAACAATAGAGGTCATCCTGCATCAATACAAACATCATGAACTTATGCACATTCCAAACAGAAAAACGAAGTGAAAACTCAGCTCAAAGTAGAAAAACTCAGTGACCTGTAGCAACAACCCCAACTCATGCCACATACATACTAAACCATACCATAGCCATAGAAATTCAAATAAAACTCATCTCAAAACGCAAGGCACATGAACATATCATTAACACAATATCCATACATCAAGACATCCCATTCTAATTGGGACCACACTATCACGCGTTCCACACACTATCAAAAGTAGAGGTGTAAAAAAAAAAAAACTCTAAACGACAAAATTTCAATAATTAAATCCTTTGTTGACCCTCTTTTTTTAGGCTTTTTACTAATTGAATATTTTCTTGGCCATTTATTTTTAAGTCCCTTTATATTTTTGTTTTTAATGAGGCTTAAGTGAAAGGCTCAAAATCTAATTTATTTGAAATAAAATATTTTATATTATAAAACTGATTTTTTTCTAAAACAGATTTTTTCTTAAAACTGTTTTTTTTTTTTGCTAAAAGTGATTTTTTCCAAAGATAAAAAAAAATCAATTTTTTCAGAAATTAAAAAAAAAACTGATTTTTTCAAAAATAAAAAAAACTGATTTTTTTCCGAAAATAAAAAAATACTCGATTTTTTCAGAAAATAAAAAAACCAGTTTTTTCAGAAGAAAAACAAAACCGATTATTTCCAAAAATAAAAAAAAACCGATTTTTTTTCAAAAAAATAAAAAACCAATTTTTCCGAATATAAAAAAACCCATTTTTTCCGAAAATGAAAAAAACCGATTTTTTCCGAATATAAAACAACTGATTTTTTCTGAAAATGAAAAAACCGATTTTTTCCGAATATAAAAAAAACCTATTTTTTCCAAAAATAAAAAAAACCGATTTTTTTCCAAAATACAAAAAAAAATTGATTTTTTTCTAAAATAAAAAAAAATGATTTTTTTTGAAAATAAAAAAAAAACGATTTTTTCCAAAAATAAAAAAAAACGATTTTCAAAAAAATTGATTGAAAAAATCTATTTTAAAAAAAAAATCAAGTTTTGAAAATGTTGGGACTTTGAGGCACTACTTGAATTTTACGGGCCTTTAATTTAAGGGGCCTACATATTTTGGAGCTCATTTATTTTTAAAATTTTGAGCCCTTCTATTTTTGAGGCCCCAGCCCCCTAAATTGACAACTCTAATCAAAAGTGAATTTCATTTTAATTTCACAAAAATTTCAACAAGCACAACTGAAATTCAACAAATAGAAAATAGTCTCAAACACATCTCAACCTTCAAACTCATGCAGATCACTCTTTCTCACCTCAAAATTCCATCATATTTCACTCATTTTCCCCCTAAAATCTCATGACATCACACTATTAATCACCACTCTTCAACCTCACTCAGGACACGAAAAATACCCTAACTACATTATGCTAAAAATCCCTCACAACCCACACCTGAGCTCAAGAATCAAAGGAGTTGTTCAGGTTCATCCCTAGAACCTGAAATTGCTCATAGCTTAACCTAAGTAGGGGTGTGAAAAAAACTGGTTTGCAATAACCAATTTTAAAAATTCAGTACACCATTTTTTAAAATTCAATTTGTGTTGAATGAAAACTGCTCCATATCAATTTTGTTACCAAAACTAAAAACAGGTTTCCATTTTTTATAACCGGTTATCATTCGTTAAACCAAATGAATATGATATTAATTAATAGAGTATTTATTGTTAAAGTGCATCAGTGTCAATTTCATTCCAATCCCAGCATCAGTTTGGATCTGCTCCATTTCTGTAAAAGTCCAGTTATCGGTTCATCTCATAGATTTTTGACACGTGGCCACTAATAACTTTAATGGCTCAGATTTTCTATTTAAAAATTAATAGTAATAATTTAAAATAACAATAGGAACTCGTTCACTTTCTTGTTTCAATGAATCTCTCATCTCTTTTTCTTTTCAATCCACATCCCTTTCTCTCTTTGCAAGTTCATACTAATATTCAATCTGTTTCTCTTTTTGAATCCTCCACCATTTGCCACAATGGTGGCACCATGCATTTCTTCGATCTATTCATCCCTGTCGAGTCTTGCGAGGTTGATGTACCGTTAGATTTGCAATTGGGGATTTTCAGATCCGACTTATTTAGCCTCTAAGATCAAGAAATTATTTGCTAATGGTATTTGACGGCAATGTTTTTCACTGTTCCATCTTACAAAAATCCCAAATAAATATTTCCCAGCAACAAACTTTAAAGAAAACTTCATGAAAAATGGGTAATAAAGATTGTATGAGTCAACGAGGAAGTGATCAAAATTTGAAGAGAATGCCACTGTAATTTTTTTCTGGATTGAGTATGCTTTTCTACATATTGAAAATTAGTTACACGAAGAAGAAGAGAGAGGAGAATGGTGATTCACTAATTTTTTCTTTAAACAAATACTTAATTTTCAACTATTAATCTCAGCTGTTGATGCTACGTGTCATTAATATGTAGAGAGAACTGGAAAACTGGACATATGTAGTACTGGAGCAGATTCGAACTCTCCAAAAATGAGTGGATAACAATCTTTTGCTACCTGTTATTTTTCATATATTAGTGAAAACTTCATACCTTTTTTGCATTTCCTTTCTTACTTTTAGTTTGTGTTCAATTTTTCTTCATTTCATATCTTTAGTATTCTATGCTAATTTAGGGTTTGTGTTTTTTATTATTCTATTAGTTTTTCTGGTTTTTGTGAAAGGTGAGATCTACCATGGATCCATTATTATTGTTTCATTATGTCAGTAGTTGTTACTCATGTAGTCATACACCATGTTTTATGCTGATTTGTTGATTTTGTAAATCAGGACTTGGTGAGTATGACCATGATGATTCAAAAGCTATGAATCTCGAAAGCGCAATTGGAATTAAAGTCATCACACACAGTGAGTGGTGCCTTTATTTTTCTGTTTAAAATTTAATTCTGTAATGTTTGTCTCATCTTGAAAATAAATATTATCTTAAGCTTGAAATTCCCAGGGAGAATTGAAACTGCGGTTATTCATGATATGTGTATGTATGCTGTTACAGGAGTGAAGAAACCAGGCAGCACAACTGAAGAATTTGAATAAAATGATATTTTTTGCAATCTGCTATTGACTATATTTATTCAATGTGCATAATTTATTGCGATGTATGTTACTTTTGCAAGTAGAGATGTCGGTGGTTGCTTGATTCCCGAGTCACCGTTTTACCTTGAAGGTCCCAGTAGACGTTATGAATATATAGAATAAATACTAAAGGAAAATGGTCACATGGTTAGTGTCGTTTTAGTTAATCCAGTTTATATTTATCTAAGGAATATTTTAATAGCTACTTCAACTAAACTCTGTTGAAATGGAAATTTAGAATGCATTAAAAACTCTTAATCTTAATTGCAGGAACCACAAAGACCCAAGTGTGCTAATTATTAAGGATAAAGATGGTTATATATATGGAGGATATGCTTGTCAACAATGAGTCTGACATGTTGAATTTTATGGAGACATGACATATTGAATTTCAGGGATCATAATTACACGTGCACTTTTGTTTCTAACGCCACTATTTGAGAGCATACCTCAGGTTTGCTTCAAGTTTTATAAGTCATTTATGTCATGTTTGAAAATGTTTTTCTCAATGTTATCAGAGTCAGACTAAATTTTTTTAAATTGAAGTCGTGTTTGCACCTATTACATTATACAATTGACATATGCTGGGATTTAATCCATTAAAGTAGATTGAAATTTTAAAAAAATGTTCAAATTGATCATTGAAAGATAGCTACTAAGTTGATCCATTTTGGAGATTAATTCAATCCTTCATTGTTTAATGTAATCACTAATTTAAGGACCAAATTGTTAAAGAAATGGCAGCCTGGTGGCTGGTTGGTTTATATGGAGCTCTTGTCATAATGGGCACCAAGGAAGGGCCAGAGTTATTTTGGATCTTTTGTAGATAACCTTACCTTGTGCTATAATGGATGCTATAATTTGTTATTGACCATTGCAGCATGTTTTATAGTTTTATGATTTATAGAATCAATATCCTATAATCAGTAGTCACATATCCTGGACCTATTGATTTATCCATTTGATTCATTGGTATTGCAGGAAGCACGTGTATATGCAACAGAAAACAATTTTTTTTGTCATGGTGGCCTCTGCCAAATCTGCAGCCAATGTTAATGAAGTGTTTTATGAAATTTGTGATATTTTAAGGAAGTCATCTATAATGATTTGTTAATGCTACTAATATTTTAATCGAGAGAATTTCTTATGCAATTTCAATATTTTTTACACATCATCTGATTTAAGGCTTTGTGAATTTTCGGGGAAGAGAATATGGGATTCCCCATGGCTGCTCAGAAGTTGTTATACCATTTGTCACAACAAAATCCTATATATTTGGAGCATAACATCAAGATTTTTGGAGATTGTCCTGCTGGAACTGCATGTTACGACGTACAGGTTGACGTGCCTATACCACTGCAGAAAGAAATGTCTGGTATTTTGACTAGCAACAGTGTTTATAGTCACAGAGATTGAAGCTTCAGATGAGATTATTTTCAAGCTTCGGATGATGTTATTTCCAATAACCTATAAAATCCAAAAGCATCATAGAATACGTGCTTTCTTTCTTAGCTTTAGTTAGTCTCAGTCAAAATTTATCAACACTATGATTGCTTCTCGGAGCAAGGATCCAAAGCTTGCTGCTGGAGATGCTGGGTGTAATTCCAACAAGGAACAACATTCTGAATTTTATAATCAACCTTGGTAAGATTTATGCTGATGGTTTACCTATTCGCTTTACGTTGACGCATACTAGCAGAATAAATTTAATGTTTGGTTCTGACCTGAATGTTATTTTTTGCTTGTGAATTTTTAGTGTCTTTGAGCGCATGATCTACAAGCTGAACCAACCGGCAACGATGATGGTGGAATAGGTCATGATCCACAAGCTAGGTTAGATAAACTAGGAAAAATGTGATATATGTACGAGTATTTGGATAAAAGTTTCAAAGAAGCATGAAAATAATGATTTTCTATAAAATCAGGATGTGTGTTAGCCACATTGTTTTTTTTTTCTGGTTTGGAGATATCTTATTTATGTAGAGTAAAGTTAAATGTTACATGTTGAATCTCTTGAATATAAACTAAACCAAATTTTCCATGAACTATATTTAAATTGTCTCCTATAGTATGCTCAGAACTGGTTTTTGGATTCTCCCATTTCCACATTACTTCGATAATGTAATATTTGTTTTTCTTCCATCCTTCATTTTCTAATCAATTACTATAAAATGTATAAAAGAATTTAACTCTGCATATAAACTATATTTAGAAATGGTTTGATGACATTCTATCACCATCAGATATTACATTATGCAGAATTGTTAATCAGTGCATTCTACTAATTTATGTATATCAGGTTTTTTAAAAAGCTTCAGTGTATTCTACCAAAGAATCAATGAACAATTTGCAGGAGTTTATGTATCACGTAGGTTTGTATATGGCCAAAGAACGTGGAACCAAGATAGCAAAGGAAGTGTTGTTTAGTAAGTTAGAGAAAGTATAAACCTGCTGTGTGGACCTTATCAATAAAACTCTAAAATATATTGTAAGGTTTTGTTGGTCTAACTATGTAGAAAAATATTCTCAATAAAACTCTAAAATATTATTATACGTATGGGTGGCAAATGGGCATGCCTCCCCATTTAGAGCCGCCCCGCAAAAGCCCGCAAAAAAACGGGACGGGACGGGGCAATCATAATTAAGGATGCAGGCCTAAAGCCTAGGCTCACTCTGCAAAAAAGTGAGGGCGGGGCGGGAAAAGCCCGCGGGCACTACAACTTTTAAGTCTAAAAATGTAAAAGTTTATGTAAATGCTCGAGCCCGCAAAGAAAACTGAGCGGGGCGGAGCGAACACATTAGAGGGCGAGGACCTAAATCCTTGGCCTGCCCCGCACTTTCGCACTAAAGTGCGGGCGAAACAGGCATGCCCAACAGGCCGGATCCATTTTGCCACCCGTAATTATATGTAAAATATATGCAACACTTTAGTCCTCTCCCTCTTTTGAAAGGCTTGTAATTAAGATTGCATGTACTCAGTGTGAAAGTGTAAACTTCTGCAGTATAATACATAGAGATGTGGTTTCCATGTCAATATCTAATTTACTTGAACTCATCACCAAGTTTTTCCACTGGCGCACAATCATATCATTGCAATAAAAATTCAATGTAAAATAACAACTGTAATCTGTTTTCCCTTTTTGTAATACACATATATTGTACTTGTATTTTAAAAATCAGTCAAATCCACTATGAAAACTTCTTTAATTATACTTGCTTTTCCTTTCTGGATAGATTTTGCTCACTTTAAAATTAATTGAGATGGTAAAATCATCCCAAATCCAGTTTTTGTTCAAATCATGTGTGTGCTGACATGGTTAGATTTATATCTAAGTAAATTGTTTATTACAAATTTTCTATCTTTCAATGATGCAAGATATTCAAAAACTATTAATAATCTTAATTTATATTTGAAGGATCAAAGTGTTTCACAAGCTTTTGGGATTTAGCTTAATGTTAAACTTGGAAGTCCTGCTATATACTGGGAAATGGGAAAGGTATGGATGCTTTTTGCTTTTAATTTATTTGTATACATACACTTAAGCTTTTAATATATTTGATTGGAAGTTAGTTAAGATATTCCAATGAACATATTAGGGGTAATGGAATAGACATTCATCAACAATTTTCTATTGGAACCCTTACGGTTAGGCAAAGATAATGTGTTTCTCTTCTATGAGGAGCTTGGCTCTGGTTTATTTCGAATAAGAGCTCGGTCTCTTTTGGATGATCAATATTATTATTTCAAGATTTTATCCATTAATCATTTCACTGCACTATCACAAACAATCAATGTGTTATTTAATTTATAGTCATTTGAATGATTTTCTTTTCTGTTTACTGAACATAAATATGTTGATTTAAAAACGGAGTTGAGTAGAACTGATAGACATATTTTGAAAGAAATGGGATTCACTTGTCATGTTGAACATCCTCGCAAAGGTTAATTGATAAAACTTGTGATAGTTTTTGTTTTCACCTACTGATCCAAGTCCGTTGAAAAGTATATCAAAATCAGATTATAAGATGGATCTAAAGGAAAATATTGAAGGTCTGTCAATTCTTGATTGTGCCAAAAACACCACCTGAAATGAATGCTGATAAGTATACTTCTTTTAGGCCTTTAGTCCTCTTTCAATAACTACTCTGATGCAGAATTTCTTGGTCAGCATGGTTGTTGTAACATAGCTTTTATTTAGAATAATACTTCACATGTAGTACCTATTTTAAGAATCATGTCCATCTATATTAATTACATCAACTTTTTCCATATAACCATGTGTATTATAGTGGCCTTTTATAGTTAATACTATACATATTTTTTGGTTCTCATTTATATTAACTGTATACAAATCATTCTACCATGTGTTTAGCATAATCAATTTATATATGGTCTATTTAGCGTAATCGATCTAATCACTCTCATGTGTTTGAGCAAATTGAGTTAATTATTTCACTACATTTAGCTAAAGGATCATGTTGCTTATGATGTTGGTCAAATGATTAAATGCAAAAGCATTTTGTCTACATAGTTTATCAATTGCTTTGTAAATCATGATCATTTGACTTGAATTTTATGATGATTTAAAATGTATTTTGTATGTATATATAAAATTGAAACCACTATTTCTCATTATTCAATGTCGTTTCTATAGGATTCTCGAAAAACTATATCATTTTTCATTTACCATCTATCTATTTATATATATTAAATCTAATGCATCGAATATTGTAGCGACACATCATCAATTATTACTCTAAAATGTGCCACATCAACTTATTTGTATATGTGGACAATTTGCTCATTAACAATAAAACAATCCAAAATAAACTTTTCATTTACTTTCTAAACTTATTGACACATCATCAATCATTAATTGATATAATTATATTTTCTTTATGAAACTCTTTATTATATTAATAGATAGTAATAATAATTATATAATATTGTCCATATTCCTATTCCAATTTCAATTATAAATTAATAACATATAGGGATGGCAATGGGTAGGGTTTGGGTAGGGTACTATAGTACCGGTCCCCATACCTGCAGTTTAAAAAAATCCTCGTACTCGAGCTCATACCCGTGTGGGCACCAACATTTGTACCCGTGCCCATATCCTATGGGTAGCTAAGTACCCATACCCGTACCCATTTACCTGCATTTCTAATAAAATATTATCGATAAATTATAACTTATCATGTCATTTTAAGAACATTAAAAAAATTCTAGGATATTATTGTTGAGTTAAAAATAACAAACACTTATATTAATATGTGTACAAGTTTAATATAGATGTATTCAATAAAATGGATAAATATACATGTGTTTATAATAATAAAAATAAAACTATATAAATTTATATAGTGCGGGTATGGGGCGTGTTCTGGACTGGACCAATGGCTAGACACGGCCTAATCCACTTCTGCTCCAGAGCGGCCCAAATTG
Source organism: Lathyrus tuberosus (assembly GCA_022829125.1). Classification (NCBI taxonomy): domain Eukaryota; kingdom Viridiplantae; phylum Streptophyta; class Magnoliopsida; order Fabales; family Fabaceae; genus Lathyrus; species Lathyrus tuberosus. The sequence goes on from JALAZF010000050.1 coordinate 20,296,252, forward strand.
CCTAAGTCCAATCCACAAAGGGGCAAAAGTTACCTTTCTGCCCCTCCAACCGGGGAGGGACTGCATCCTTCCTCCCCGAAAACAATGTCTGTTATGCACGGCTTATCCACTCCCCGAACAGTTGGGGGGCATGTGCCCGAAACTACGCCTGTGCCCGACATAACGGCTAGTTTCGGGCACCCTGCCCGACATAACGACTAGTTTGGGTAGTTACCTACTCTTCAGGAAAACGGTTATTTTGCCCCAAAAATAGGACCGTTGGCCACGCGCTGGGGCTCTATATAAACCCTCTCGCTTGAGAGGGTCAGGTATCCAATATTCACCCTACGAACTAATACTTTGTACTTGTCCCTTTTCTCTGACCCTTTCTTACTTGAGCGTCGGAGTGCCTTGCAGGTACACCCCCTCCTCCTCTCTATACGACCAACATCTCAGACGTACTTGGTGGTCCACTTCTACAGGATCTGATCCAGCCTTCACGATCAGTGGCGCCATATGTGGGAATCATTGTTTTCTCCATCTTTTTTTCCCAAAAATCGAAGATCAAAGCAAATTTTCAGATCATCATCATGGCCTCTCAAGATCACGCCAAAGGTGCTCTCCAAACTGCTGTCCTCCCCGTCAATAAGACTGACGTTGACGGCCCATCATCTCTTCTCTGAGATGCCCATTTTCTGAGGGAAGGAGCCACAACTTCTCCTTCCCCTACCCCTGCTGACCGCAACAACGATCAGCCCTCGCTGGACATCCACCCCATTCCTGTTTCGCCCAACACCGACCCGGCCGTGGCGGCCCTCCTAGAGGCGATCAACAAAACCAACACCCTGATCCTACAGCAAATCGAAAGGATCGGGGCGTTAGAACAGTCCAACCGTCCAAGATCCCTTCCTCCGCGGAGGAACCAACGACGATCTAGGAGCCCGCAGCCCCGGAGAGATATTGACCAGAGACTGCGCCAAGACCCTGACCCTTGCGCCGCCCGGAAACGTGACCAGGTTTCCCCGCGTGACCAGCACTCTCCCAGCCACAAGAGGACTCGAAGGAACGAGCAGTCTCCCCCGGTCAAGTCTAAAGGCCGGGCTCGTTCACCTTCTCCCCGAAGGAACCGCTCACCTTCTCCCTGAAGAAACCGCTCACCTTTTCCCCAAAGGAACCACCGCCGTGAGCGTACCCTTCGGTCCTGTCATTCACCAGTTCCAGCAGCGACGATGAGCCTCGCGGCCCATTGTCCCAGGAAATCTTGGCTACCCGTCTCCCTAAGGGCCTGGAGAAGCCCCCGTCACTGGGCACATACGACGGAACTACTGACCCCGACGAACACATCGAGAACATCGATGCGCTATTGGACTACCGTGGCGTACATGGCGCCATCAAGTACCGGCTATTCCGACCACGTTTCGAAAAGGGGCGATGACATGGTACAAGTAGCTGCCCGAAGAGTCCATTACCTCATGGAGGCAACTGGGCAGAATGTTCTCATGACATTTCACAGCTTCTCGCCGTCACCCTAAGACTGAGGCCTCCCTGGGAGCCATAATCCAAGGAAAAGACGAACCTCTCCGCGCATATATTGAGAGGTTCAGCAAAGAAGCAGTACAGGTCCCTACAACGGATGAAATGAAACAGATTATGCTCGAGCAAGGACTCCGCCCCGGGCTCCGAGTTCTCTAAAGCCATCGGTCTCGCACTGCCGAGGAAACTAGATGCCCTCCTCCTCAAAGCCCAATCGCACATTCAGTATGAAGAGAAGGTTGCGGCCAGCAACGTCCGAGCATCACGCCATCAGGAGAACGCTCGGGCCTCCAGAGGCGAGGAAGCCTCAACATCACGACGAGCTGAACGGAGGCGCGAGTACCATTATCGGGACTCCCGCGACAACAAGGGGCCCTCCGAGCGATTCCACGACTATACCCCCTGACCGTCTCCAGGGAGAAGATACTGTCCGAATGTGCAAATTCGGAATTCAAGCAGGCAGGGGTCTGCTTCCCCAAACAACTGCCGGCCAGACCCAACGCGGACAAATCAAAGTACTGCCGTTTCCACAAGAGTCACGGCCACACTACTGAAGACTGCATCCATCTGAAGGATGCTATTGAGATACTGATCAGGGACGGCCACCTGAAACAGTTCGAAAAGATGAAGGACACTCCTTGGTAGGACGCCCAGGAGTCCAAGAAGATAGAGGAAGAAGTACCCTACTCGGAAGAAGCCAACATCCAGGTCGCTATGTCCATATCGCGACCAGAGGGCTTCTACGTCCCGAACGGGCTCAGCGCCCCTGCTTATTTCGCGGCCCAAAGCCCGTGGGAGACGTTTCCCTCCGCCATGGTTATCTCCGCCGGGGGCTTCAACAAAGTCACGGTGGGCTCCGTGAAACGAAAATTCGAGCATCTGATCAACACAAGCTCTAATAAAGTGACCACGCTCGATCAGGCCCAGAAGGGCTCTATCCCCATCGCCTTCTACTTGGAAGAGCTCCTCGGGGGGTCTCCAAACTCGATCATACCTTTGCTCGTCAGAGCCCGAATGGCGAACTTCGACGTTCGCAGAATCCTCGTCGACCAGGGCAGCTCGGTCGACATCATGTACTGCCAGCTTTTCTCAACGCTTCAGCTGGACGAATCACACCTTACCCCTTATGTGGGGTCTGATTTGAAGGGATTCAACGGATCAGTGACCAAGCCATGGGGATACGTCAAACTGATCGTAACCTTCAGATCAGCTGAGATGGCCAGATCCGTCAAGGTATAATTTCTGGTAATCGACTGCCCGTCGCTTTACCAGTGCATATTCGGAAGACCAGCTCTGGCCGAGTTGGTAGCAGTGCCTTCAACAGTCCACCTCAAGATGAAGTATTACACTTCAAAAGGGATGGTCGCCACCCTCCACGGCGATATCGAGGCTACGCGACGGTGTTTCAAAGCAGCCACAAAGGGGCTTAACACCATTGCGTCCAAGCCAAAGGCATCGAGCAAGCCAGCATTGTCGAGCAACTCCGAGGAAGCCAAGCCTCTACCCCAGGTCGACTCCATCGACCGCGACAACCGCTTCCCCGAAGAAGACCAACAGGAGGAACGAGCAGCTTCAGCCAACTCGTCTACATCGTCCAACAGCAGCTCCCATGCGATGCGCCCAATCCCGGGTGGCAACTTCAAGATCGTTCTGTTCGGTGACGACCCTCAGTAGGGAGTGAAGATTGGAGCAGACCTGCCCGACATCGCGAGGAAACAGCTCAAAGCATGCCTCCGTGAGAATGCCGACCTCTTCGCCTGGAGCGCCACCGAGATTCCCGGCTTGGACCCATCCGTCGCCTGCCACCAGCTGACAATTGACCCGGCCGTCAAGGCCGTAGCACAACGTAGGAGAAAGCAGTCTCCGGAGAAAACGGAGGCTGCAGAAAAAGCTGTAAAGGAGCTCCTCAAGCCAAATTTATTTCGGAGGCCAAGTACACCACTTGGCTGTCCAACTTTGTACTTGTGAAAAAATCTAATGGAAAATGGCGAATGTGCATTAACTACACCGATCTTAACAAGGCATGCCCGAATGATGCCTATCCCCTCCCCAATATTGATAAACTTGTTGATAATTCTGCCGGTTTTAAACTTTTATCGTTCATGGATGCCTACTCAGGCTATAATCAAATTCCAATGGCGATGGCCGACAAAAAATACACGGCCTTCATGACCGAATCGGGCAACTATTACTACAACGTAATGCCCTTCGGCCTGAAGAACGCCGGAGCGAACTATCAAAGAATGATGAACAAAGTCTTCTGGGGAGAGATAGGCGACATGCTCGAAGTCTACATGGACGACATGATCGTAAAATCCCACGAGGAAACCGATCACACTGCCCATTTAAGGAAGGTCTTCGAACAGGCCAGAAAATACAAAATGCGTTTCAACCCAGAGAAGTGCACGTTCGGTGTTCGGGCAGGAAAGTTCCTCGGCTTCTATTTAACAGAGCGGGGAATCGAGGCCAATCCCGATAAATGTCGAGCATTCTCCGAGTTTCCAACGCCCAAGTCAAAGAAATCCATCCATACCCTCAACGGGATGCTCGCGTCACTATCTCGTTTCGGGGCCAAATCTGCCCAGTACGCCCTAACATTCTTCAAACTCCTCCGCAAGGAGGCAGCGTTCGAATGGACCGAGGAGTGTGACAAGGCTCTTCTCCATCTGAAACGGGCACTCTCAGAGCCACCAGTCCTCTCTCGCCCGGACAATGGTGAAACTTTGTACCTATACCTCGTCGTAGCAACTGAAGCAATGAGCGCCGCTCTCATCCGCGAGACTCCTGACGGACAGAAGCTTATATATTTCACGAGCAAAGTACTGCAAGGACCAGAGTTAAGATACCAATAGATAGAGAAGGTGGCTCCGGCCCTCATCAACGCAGCCAGAAGATTAAGACACTACTTCCTGGCCCACACGATCATGGTCCGAACAGATCAACCCATAAAACAGCTACTGGGACGACCAAACATGGTCGGTCGAATGCTTAAATGGTTGCTCAAACTATCCGAATTTGACATCCGGTATGAAGGCAGGAAAGCCCTCAAAGCCCAGGCTCTGGCCGACTTCGTCGCATAAATGACATTCGCAGACTCCCCCGCGAGCGAAGTGCGCAAATGGACCATTTTTGTGGACGGTGCCTCAAGCTCGGCAGGGAGCGGCGCGGGCATCATACTGGAAAGCAACGAAGGAATCATCGTTGAAGTATCACTCACCCTGTCCTTCCTAACCTCTAATAACCAGGCTGAATACGAGGCCTTCCTCGCTGGGTTACGCCTAGCCTAGGACCTGGGCGCAGAAGAAGTCGTCATTTGCACAGATTCACAACTCGTGGCCCTTCAGGTCCGAGGAGAATATCAAGCCAAAAACGAAAACCTGACTGAATACTTGGCCCTGGTCAAAAAGAAAATGGCGAAGTTCGCAACAGTAGAAGTGAAACATGTTCCTCGCGAACATAACGTGCGAGCAGACGTTCTATCCAAACTAGCCAGCACAAAGAAGAAAGGCGGAAACAAATCCGTCATACAGGAAGTACTTCCTCGACCCAGCATTGAGAAGGCCTCCCCGACTCTCGACGTACAGGTGATCGGCAACAACAACTGCTGAATGACCCCTGTTTACAACTATCTCGCTAAAGACGAACTTTCGTCCGACCCAAAAGAGGCCAGCGTAGTTAGGCGAAGAGCTTGCTCCTACGTCCTGGTCGAGGATAAACTCTACCAGCGAGGATTCTCCATTCTGCTGCTCAAGTGCGTCAAGAAAAAAATGGTCGCACACATCTTACGTGAAATCCACGAGGGAATCAACGCCCAACATCTCGGTGGAAGGTCCCTTGCCCGAAAGGCCCTCTGAGCAGGGTATTACTGGCCGACCATGCAGCACGACGTGAAAGAACACGTGAAGAAATGTGATAAATGCCAACGGCATGGGGACATGCACCTGGCTCCACCTAACGAGCTCAAGGCAATGTCCTCCCCGTGGCCATTTTCCTGGTGGGGCCTAGACATCCTTGGACCCTTCGTAGTAGGATCAAATTAGAACAAATACCGAATAGTGGGCGTAGACTACTTCACAAAATGGATAGAAGCAGATGCTCTAGCCAAAATAACTGCTCTCAATATACTGCATTTCTACAAACGAAACATCCTTGCACGTTTTGGCATCCCCCAAGCGATAGTCACGGACAATGGGACACAATTCACGGACAGGAAGTTCCAGGACTTCGTCGCCCATCTAGGTACGAAGCAACACTTCGCATCCGTCGAACATCCCCAGACAAACGGGAAAGTCGAAGCCGGGAACCGGGTCATCCTTCGAGGCCTCAAACGAAGGCTAGACGAAACGAAGAAGGCTTGGGTCGAGGAGCTGCACAATGTGCTATGGGCATACCGCACAACTCCACACTCTATAACCGGGGAAACACCTTTCCGTCTAGCGTACGGGACCGAGGCTGTAATCCCCGTTGAAGTTCACGTACCCTCCAGGCGAACAGAGTCGCCCCTAGACGAGGAGGTGAACGACAAATCATTAAGAGAAGAACTCGACCTCGTCGAGGAAATCCGAACTGGGGCTGCCCTCCGCGAAGCCTCACTAAAACAAAAAATTACCATCAGGCACAACGCCAAGGTGATACAACGAGAGTTTGACGCGGGAAGCCTTGTTCTAAGGAGAACCCACAAAGACTCTCGCGAAGGCAAACTAGCAGCCAACTAGGAAGGACCCTATGGCGTCCGAGCAAAAATGGAGAATGAGGCCTACTACCTAGAGCATCTCAACGGGGAAGAACTTGCTCGACCATGGAACGCCGAAAAGCTAAAATAATACTATAGCTAAGGCCCTAATTCTTAGTTTGACCCATCACGATGACGAACGTCAGCTACCGACCACTATGCACGCCTAGGTACAAGCGTCGCATACCAATAAAGCAGAACCCCGCTCAGTAACGAGCCGAGTAACTGCTCTACGGCAGTCCTCGATCGAGCATTTCCGTTGTCAAAGTACCACGACTGGTAGAACCACAGCTCGCGATGGGACGTTCACGCCGTGAACTCAGGCCTCAAACACGACCTGAGCTCCGCACCCCCGCCAGGATATTCCCCGACCGTTGGACCAGTACCCCTCACTACCGAACACATCTACAACGAGCAATCCCCTAAAACTTCACATAAGTCAAATACTCCCTATCACGGGAAGACATACATTCACAACAAGCATGAGTACAACACTTAGCAGAAAATAAAGGCAAGTAAAACCATGCAAATAACAGAACCGGCCACCAAGACCGGGCATATAACTTAAACATAATAAGTGGCCACTGGGACCACGATTGTGTTGGATTACATAAACCGGGGGACATGCCCCCAAATAACTTACAACAATTATGCGGCACGCAGGTCGGACAAATTACAACAACAAAGAAAACCCCTCACTCTTCCATCTGGGCGGCAGGATCGGGCTGAGGATCCTGGTTCTCCGCGGGCTGGTCCTCGGCATTCTCTTCAAGGAGGGCAGCAGGCATGACGATCCTTCCATCCTCAACATGCACCAAATAATGGGTACCCTCGACAGAGAAGTCAAGCTCGGGGTCCACCACCTGCAGTTGAGACACGACGTTTTTGAAGGATTCATCCGCGACGGCAATACTGTCATCCTCGGCCATCAGCATACGGGCGACCAGCTCGGACCTTGTCTTTAATACCTTCACATCTTCAGGTTCATCTTCACCCGGAGCATTGACCGCCCTCAGCTACTGGACCAGCTCCTCAGCCGCCTTCTTCTCCGGAGCCAGCGTAGAATTCTCCTTCTTCAACCTAGCCACCTCCTATTCAGCCTTCTTTCGAGCATCGTCTACACTCTTGACCTCTTCTTTGAGGGACGCCATGGTAGCCCGGACATCATTAAGTTCGGACTCGGTTGCAGAGTCCCCTTCAGTATAAACGGCTGCCATCTCCAACATCCCGACCAAAGCTGAAGCATCTTGAGCCACCAACGCCCTCTTGCTCGGGCGATCCATGCTTTCCAAACGAAGAGATTCCGCCCGAGGCACGACCAAGGAATTTCCCTCAAAGAATCTCCTATTAAGTATGCAAGGAGGAAACTCGAACTTCCTTTTCTCTGGGGCCCGACTGAGATCCACAACGTCAGTAACCCTTGGCAGCTTGGATCGTCTAGTCAAAGGCCGGGGAGATCCCCTGGGAGCGGGAGTGGGAGAAGAAGTCCCCGCAGCAGACTGAACCGGAGTGGGAGCGCGCGCACCAGCGAATTGAGACTTGAGAGGGACCACTCCGGCCTTGTTCCTCGCAAGAGCATTCTTCACAACCCTCTCATGGGCCTGAGGCATCTCACCTGCACAAACAAAAGTCGAGCACGTTAGATACGAGGAAAAGAAATAATGTGAACTAATCTAAAATAACTAAGACTACCAAGTAGCTTCTCGACTTCCGCAGGAGTCTTGCACTCCGGGAGTGCCTTGGTGTTAATAAACCGGTATTCAACCCTCTGACTACCGTCCTCCTCGAAGACCGAGTTACCCTTATTCGTCCAGCATTCCGCGAGCCGAAAGGAGTTAACGTACTTCACCAACGCCTCGTACGCCACGACATCCTGCCCGTGTAGCTCGTGCAATTGGAGAACGTAGTCACCGGGCTTCTTGGCGAAATGGTCAGGTGCCCAATGAATAGGGAACTTGTAGATCCTCTACCCAATAAATTTCCCCGTCTCGTCGCACAGGTCATTTCCATCCTCATCAACCTCGATCTCCCAGATATATGTACTATCTTGGGCAGCTTCGAACACAGGCTCGATAACATAGTACCGCTCCTTAAACGTCCGTATCGACTACGAAAAAGGTTTAAACAATTTGCGAGGCTGTTTCAAAGAGACCCAACCATACTGCCTCCCCGACAGCTGCCTTTGAAGATGGAAGACGGTGAAAAATAGAGGAAGAGTAGCCCCTATGGCGAGGTGCTCGCACACAAGCTCGAACGCCCGGATGAAGGCCAACGAGTTAGGGTGCAGTTGCGTTGGGGCCAACTTCAAGTGGACGAACACCGACTGCAGAAAATCGTTGAATGACAGCCTTAGACCCAGCTCCTTGAAGTCATACTCATACATCGCAAAGTAGTCCCCGTAATTCGTGCAGACCCTGTCATCCTCAGAGGGAAAGTGCACCTTCCACTCCCCCTCTGGCCCGACCTCCGTAAAGACGTCCCCCAAGTACTTTGCAAAAGTAGACACATGTTCGGCAGGTTCGGCCACCTCCCATTCCTCCACAGAAACCTCGACGATGTCCTCGTCCATATCATCCAACTCCTCTTCCTCCCCGACCTCATAGGGGGTACTCAAAGTCGTCGAGCTAATACTATCCTAGGAACTCGTTTCTTCCTCGGACGAATCCAAGATAATCTCTCCATCTGGCCCCGTCGCCATATCGATCACCTGAAAAGCAGAGAAAAAAGTGAATTCGACAATAAATCAAATCCACCCTTCCACCGCTAGTCAAGTGAAAGGGCGCGCAGAGGGCTGAGGACAACGTCCCCGGCCTAAGCCCTAACATCAGAAGAAAAACTAAAACCTCCCCGCGAGGAGACGCTCGAAACAAATCATCCCCAAGCCAGGAGCTTCCCCGCACTCATACCCAGTTTCCGTTTGAAGCATCGCCGAAAACCGCAAAGCTTCACCGGAATCTGGGAGTATTCGACCGGAAAATTCATCACCCACTCAGAAGATGAACAATCACGGTGGTTACACATGCATCGCCGTCGCAACGACGCCATGAACCACCCTCCTCACCAAAACATACTAACACATCCGGCGACATGTCAGAAGTGGAGAAATGGCACGGCCGCCGTCCACCACCAACAATCACCGGAAACTAATCTATTTCATCCTCTAAACCTAGCCTTAACCGCATGCAATCTACCATTGACACCCCAAAAAGAGTTAAAACAAGCACAAAATCGGAAACTTACTTAGTTTAGGAAGACAAATAGCGGTTGCTCAAAGCTTGGTGCGGTGGTTGGAGTAGCAGACGACGGTGACGGGCAAACGCTCTAAAGAAGACGAAGGAAAGCGAGATTAAAAAGTCCAAAATGAGACGGACTTTCCCCTTTTATACAGAGGGGCACGTGCAGTGGACGCGCTCGTAGGTCATGATGGCTATTAACTAGCCATCATTGCCTAGTAACTACTACACAGAGCTCTAGGCACATGTGGCGCCCTAACGTTTCCAATTCTGACTAACCGTTAGTCTCCCCGCACGACGGGCAACACGGTCACGGTTATGAATGCCACGGACACCAAGGATCACGGGCACCACCAGTCACGGGCGCCCGATGCGGTCTTCCTCGTCACCAAACGACGACTTCACGCTAGCTCCCCGGAGCAACGAGTTGTCCTTAAGTCATCACTCCCATGCTCGGGAGCAACGACTTGGGGGGCTCCTGTTCTGGACTGGACCAATGGCTAGACACGACCCAATCCACTTCTGCTCCAGAGCGGCCCAAATTGCCTAAGTCCAATCCATAAAAGGGAAAAAGTTACCTTTCTACCCCTCCAACCGGGGAGGGACTGCATCGCTCATCCCCAGAAACAATGCCCGTTACGCACGGCTTATCCACTCCCCGAACAGTTGGGGGCATGTGCCCGAAACTACGCCTGTGCCCGACATAACGGCTAGTTTCGGGTACCCTGCCCGACATTACGACTAGTTTGGGTAGTTACCTATTCTTCGGGAAAACGGTTATTTCTCCCCGAAAATAGGCCCGTTGGCCACTCGCTGGGGGCTCTATATAAACCCTCTCGCTTGAGAGGGTCAGGTATCCAATATTCACCCTACGAACTAATACTTTGTACTTGCCCCTTTTCTCTGACCCTTTCTTACTTGAGCGTCGGAGTGCCATGTAGGTACACCCCCTCCTCCTTTCTATACGACCAACATCTCAGACGTACTTGGTGGCCCACTTCTACAGGATCAGATCCAACCTTCACGATCTGGGCGGGTTGGGTACTAAGGTACCCGTACCCGCACCCATACCCGCGTATTTTATTGGGTAATTGCCCGTGCCCATGCCCTTATCCATTTTGCGGGTTTTTACCCTACCTATTGTGGGTGATTTTTGTGGGTACCCTATAAGGATAGGTTAAATTGCCATCCATAATAACATAAAGCATATAAAAATATTTACATTCCTATTCTAGTTATAAAGGGTATTTAATAAAATAAAATTGATATAATTATATTTTCTTTATAAAACTCTTTATTCTTTTAACATTAATTTAAAAAGTAAAAAATAAAAATAAATTTTGTTTTAATAATCACTAAAATTATAAATAATACACTACAATGATGATTATATAAAAAATAAAAAATAAATTCATTAATAATTACTACAGAGAAAAAAAAAAAAAAAGAAATAAAGTAATAATAAAATTATTTACTACATTATTCATATTTTTATATAAAATTTTAATTACTTATTTTTTAAAAATAATTAATAAAAATTATTGTTTCAATAAAATAAAAAAATAATAAATACAAATCGTAAATCTTAAATATAAAATTTATTTTAATAACTAATTATAATAAAAATATTTTTCATTTAGTGTATAAAAAATATATGATTTTGTCTCGATTTTATTTAGTGACTAAATCATATATTTTATTTTATATAATTTTAAATTTAATTATTTGACATAATAAAAATATTTTTCATTATATAAGTTAGTAAAATAATTTTTAGATTTCAAATTAACAATTTTTTTAAAATTATTTTATCAATTAATTTTTTTTTCTGTATCATAATAAATAATAATTAAATAAATAAATAAATAGTAATAAATACCTTAATCATTATTATTAGTTTTATGTATGATAACTGAGTTATAAGTTATGAAAAATAATAATGATAATAATATTGTTCATATTCATATTCCAATTTAAAAAATATAAATTAATATAATAAAAATAACAATAACAATAATAATAATAATAATGTTCATTTAAATAGAATAATAATAAAAATAATACTATTTATCAATTTTTTATGAAAATATATTGTGATACTAAATATAAATTTAAAAGTCCGTTACACTCATTTAACGATGCTTAAGACTTTTGCTGGAGACAACTTTTTCTTATATCGAGAGACATCGCATTTAGGACACTCATTTAATGATGCATACTCATTTCGAAACAAAACGCAATCGTTTGGACAGACATGTATCTTATCATAGCTCATGCCAATAGAGCACAACATCTTTTTGGCCTCATATGTTCGATTGGGAAGAACATTATCCTCTAGAAGCATATCTTTCATAAGGGCCAATAACTCTGTGAAACTTTTATCCGACTATCCATTTCCCACCTTTAAGTTGTACAACTTTAATACCGCAGACAATCTTGTGAATTTTTTGCAACCATTATACAACGGTTTCTCTGCATCGCTTACCAACCTCTCAAATATTTTGGGACAATCCTTAAAATCTTCTTCAAGTGCTTCTGCAATCTCTTCGACTCGATCAGAATCGTACGTATCTATGTCATTGTCGTTTGAAGCATAGGTCGTATTATCCCTTGGTTCAACATTCCCGTTAATCTTCTCACCATGCAAATTCCAACATGTATAACTTCTATCAATTCCATGCCTCATTAAATGCGATGCCAACTGAACCGCGTCAACCCGACTCCCAAAACAGCATCCCAAGCAAGGACATATCATTCGACTGGGGTCTTTGGCGTGCGCAACAGCAAACTTAACGAATTCCGATACCCCATTCTCGTACTCTTTCGACAATCGACTTGAAGACATCCATTTCTTATCCATAGTTATACTAATTAAACTAAACAAAAACAAAAATAAAAAATATTTACCTGTAGGGAAACGATCCGACTTTCACTCTTTGATCACAAGTAACCCCTATATATAGCGAATTCAATAAGTTAGTAACCCCATCATATCAGTTCATTCAAAGCACTACTAATTACAGTGGCGAGAGAGAACAACTAATTACCTGTAGAGATGTAAACAACTTCTAGACCCACACAGTGTCCAGATAGGTTAGAATTACTAAGATCCCCCTGTACACGTATCATAAAATGAAATATCATTAATTGACCAATTATGAGTCTGTTCGCTGGTAAATTTGACGAACAATCTCTGGTTTCCTAATTTATGAAAATTAGTTTACTAACAGGACCAACCACACAAATCCTAGGACAAAGTGCTTTTGAAAGTGTCTTTGATTTGAATAGGAAGGTATTCATTTTGTATTTGCTAAGGTTTCTTTTAATGGTTTTCGACTAAAAGAACAAAGGTATAATATGACGAAAAGATAATTGAAGATAAGTTTAAACGAGAAATAAAGTAAATTGTCGAAGTAAAGGAAATGACTTTAATGTAAAAAAAATGAAGAAAAAAACTTGGAATTTTATTAAAGTGCATAAATGTAAACTGGTGTTTTCCATACATACATTTTCCAGAAAACTCGTTTCTCTCACACGGTTACTTTGAGTAATTGTGGTAATTTGTACAAAGTTTAGAACACACACCGATTCCTATCACAACTATCCTATTTATATACAAATAAAATAACTGCTAATAACAGTTACTTCCTAAAAATACGACACATGGCTTCTTGCATGTCTTTTCTCCATCAGATTTGCTCCACGCGTAATCTGCCAAAGGTAACGCCCTTTTACATTCAAATTTCAAACTTCATGTCGAAACAACACATCCTTCCAGCAGTGTCGAAATGTCAAAGTCTTATATTTCAAATATCTTCTTCAATTTATACTTCCAGCTGCGAATAACAATAGTCTGTCGAAAATACTAAAAATCTCAAATCATTTAATGGCGTCGAAAAATACCCATATACAAATTGCCCCCAATAAATGATTTTTCGATCAATCCAAGAGAAAAAGCATTTTTTGCCAATATTTATTCGACGCCTTTAATGACTCAGCAAGTCAACTGTTTCCATGATTTGACAATTCTGACCCTAAAACCATCATTACACTTTATCAAAACATCAACTCAGCCCACGTTTCTGACAACCACCAACATCATTGCCTAAACCCTAGCATGTCCTAGGTAATTCAACTGCCACCGCCCCACTTCTACTTGAAAAAGATCCTGAAGCAAGTTAATGTTTTGGAAGCCCCTGCTGAAGTAAGCAACATTGTGGTGGACCAGACCACCATAATTGACCTGACAATAGCAGACTTCAATCACCTCAGAGATTATTCACAGAAAATCACAAATAAATCTGAGACTCAACTTGCCGAATGGGATGCTGTTGCTGTATCTACCAACAAAGACTCTGAATTAGAACAACTTTCTGAACAACACAAAAAAGAGACTGCTGCGTGCAACAATAAAATCCAAAAATGGGAGAGAAAGATATATTCACTTCAAAAGAAAATCTCCCGAGAGAAGAAACGCAAAGAAGCACTACAGCAACCCAAACAAAACGAAATTGATCAAGAGTTGACAGTGGGTTTGCATCATGCTCACAGAGCCTAAAAACTAAGTCAAGAGATTGAAGAACTTTCGACAAACAGAGCCCTTTGTGAGTGTCGACTTCAAATTCAGAAGAACAAGTTCGACCAACTTAAGAAATCTTTTACTAAGTTGACCTTGTAATTTAGCCTTTTAAGGCCAATTTTATTTGTAATGACATATATGCCATTTGTTTGGCGAATTTCACCACTTTATTGTTTATGCAAACTTATTCCATTGTTATTTTAATTTCCTGCAGTATAGGCTTGTATTTCTTTAAATACTTCCCATTTATTTTAAATACTCTTTTATCGTTCTCTAACTCCTCAATTTCATACGCGCCATTTGAAAAAACTCTTAGAATCTGAAAAGGTCCTTCCCACTTAGGGGACCATTTTCCCATTAACTTGTCTTTTCGATCCATGGGAAGAATTACTTTCCAAACTAAATCACCAATTAGGAAAGTCTTATATTTCACTTTCTTATTGTAAAACTTTTCGAATCTTTCTTTATTTCTTTTCAATAAATCCAGCGCATTTAATCTTTCTTCGTCCAAATCAACTAACTCGTCCATAATCATACTCCAATATGTATCTGATGGAATTTCATGATGCCTCTGAATTCGAATCGACTGTAAATAAACCTCAACTGCTAAAACTGCATCATGTCCATATGTCAATCTAAATGGAGTAGTATTTGATGCTTCTTTAGGGGACGTTCGACAAGCCCATAAAATTTGATCCAAAGTCTTATGCCAATTCTTAGGCTTTGTCCCCACGTGCTTTTTAATCAAACTTATTACAACCTTATTTGCTGCTTCGACTTGTCCATTTGCTTGAGCGTAATAAGGTGTCGAAGTGAGAAGCTTAAATCCTATTTCCTTTGCAAATGTTTGCATATTCTTCCCAGTAAACACAGATCCTTGATCTGTTGTTATTGTCTCAGGTATCCCATATCTATAGATGATATGCTTTCGAATGAATTCTATGACTACTTCTTGATCAACATTTACCAAAGGTATGACTTCTATCCATTTTGTGAAATAATCTACTCTAACCAAAATGTACCTTTGGCCTTTCGAAGATGCTGGTCGAATTTCTCCAATTAAATCTAAAGCCCAACCCCTAAATGGTCAAGGCTTCACAATAGAATGTAACTCACTTGCAGGAACGTGTGGTATTCCTGCATGTACCTGACATTCCTGGCAACCTTTTGCAAATTCGACACAGTCCTTCAACATTGTTGGCCAATACATTGCTTGTTGAAATAACATCCATTTCATTTTATGGCCTGCTTGATGCGCACCACATGCTCCACTGTGCACATTCGACAAAGCTATAAAAGCTTCATCTTCGCCCAAACATTTTAACAAAACTCCCTCTGAAGTCTTTTTAAATAACTCATTTCCAAAAAGAACATAACTTAACGCTCTGTACTTAACTTTTCTTTCGACTTTCTGATTTGGGTCTTGTAAATAATCCTTAATGGGCTTTCTCCAATCTTCAACCCTTGAATCGTCTATATTAAATATCTCAAAACTCTCTTCGTCACCATACCCTAACTTTATTGTCTCCAAATCTGATGGGGACAACTTAGTTGATACAACTCTTCCTCTTACTTCAATGGCCTTTTCCAATTTTTCTTTCGACACTTTATAACCAGATGCGAGTTATGCCAAATCATTCGCCACTTGATTTTCCATTCGAGGAATATGTCTGATGGTTACATTGTCGAATTTCTTCAAGAGCCTGTTAGCTATTACGAAGTACATAATTAAATTTTCTTTAACACACTTGTACTCCTTGGTCACTTGCTTTATTACCAACTCAGAGTCTCCCATTATTTCGACTCTAGTTGCCCCCAATTCCAATAAAATTTCAAGTCCAGTTATCAAAGCTTCAGATTCTGCTTCATTGTTCGAACATAATCCTTCGACTTTGTACTTGAATTTTGTTGGAATTCTATTAGCAG
The DNA here is from genome assembly GCA_022829125.1 of Lathyrus tuberosus. NCBI lineage: Eukaryota > Viridiplantae > Streptophyta > Magnoliopsida > Fabales > Fabaceae > Lathyrus > Lathyrus tuberosus. The sequence goes on from JALAZF010000050.1 coordinate 20,312,234, forward strand.
AAATAATCAATATCCCAACACCAGTTCCATTCTTATGACTGGAACCGTCGAAGTATAGTTTCCATGGCTCTATTTCGACATATTCAACATAATCTTCATTTATGGCGTGGTCAGCTATAAAGTCAGCCACCACTTGTCCCTTAACAGCCTTCAAAGGCAAATATATTAAGGAATATTCAGTCAATGCCAAAGCCCATTTCCCAATTCGACTATGTAAAATTAATTTTGATAACATATGCTTTATTACGTCAAAATGAGAAGAAATATATACATCGACTGGCTTTATATAGTGTTTTAACTTCATACATGAAAAGTAAACACATAGACATAGCTTTTCTATTACACTATACCTAGTTTCGGCATCATTTAAGACTCTACTGAGGTAGTAGATGGCTCTTTCGACGCCATTTTCATCCTCTTGACATAACATACTTCCTAATGTCCTATCTGATGCCGCTATATACAACCTCATACTTTTACTTCTACAAGGAGACATTAAGATTCGGGGATGGGTCAAGTATTCCTTGATTTTGTCGAACGCAGCTTGTTGATCCTGCCCCCATGCAAAATCTACCTTCTTCAGTCGAAGTAGAGGAGAAAAGGCTTGCGTTTTTCCACTAAGGTTGGAGATGAACCTTCTGAGAAAGGCGCTTTCGCCTCCATTATTGCTTGGCTTTGTTTTCATTGATTTTGATCCCCTTCTTGTGGACTACAAAGCCAAGGAAATCTCCCGCCTGCACACCAAAAGCACATTTGAGAGGGTTCATTTTTAAACCAAACTTCCTCATCCTTTCAAAGGACTGTCGAAGATGGTCTACATGATTTTCACCTGAAACGGACTTAATGACAATGTCATATATATATATATATATATATATATATATATATATATATATATATATATATTTGCATGAAAGTTTCAATAAAATCATGAAAAATTGAATTCATGGCTCGCTGATAAGTTGCCCCAACATTTTTTAAACCAAAGGGCATTACCACCCATTTGTAGGTGCCTATGGCTCCAGGACAACGAAATGCTGTCTTAGGGACATCTTCTTCAGTAATAAAAATTTGATTATAGCCAGAGTATCCATCTAACATACTCAGATACTCATGGCCTGCAGCAGAATCTATAAGCATTTCTTCCACTGGCATAGGATATTCGTCCTTAGGGGTAGCTGAATTCAAATCTCGAAAGTCAATGCATACCCTTAATTTGCCATTTTTCTTTATTACAGGAACAATATATGCAATCCATTCGACATACCTCGTTGTGCGGATGAATTTACATTTCAGAAGTCTTTCGACCTCCTCTTTGATCTTCGACAAAATCTCTGGTGCGAAGCGTCTGGGAGTTTGCTTCACAGGTTTCTTTCTTGCTATTATAGGCAACTTCAATTCGACCAAACTCCTGTCCAACCCAGGCATTTCGTGGTAGTCCCACGCGAAACAATCTTTAGATTCTTTCAGCAGTTGGACTATCTCGACTTTTAACTAAGGGTCCATCTTGGCACTTATGTAGGTTGGCCTTTTTTCTGCACCCAGTCCTAAATCGACTTCTTCCAATGGATCCTGCGCCACCATCTTCATGTCTGTTGACGCTGGATCCTTTTCAAACCCCAAGGGTTCGTCATCATAAATGGCGTCAAACTTTTGATGTTGCCATTCGCCAACTTCTACGTTGAACAGATCATCTTCAACATCCCTTTGAGGACATTGTTTGTTGAAATCATTTCTATTGGCTTTGACAGCAATGTATTTTACTTCGGCTTCAAGAGCCGCCTTGAGTTTATTTTCGGCTATATAAGCCGTAATCTTTTCGAGCACTGATGACTCACTCATCGTCACCAAACTCACTTCCCCAGCCCGTTGGCTCTATATGTGCAGTCCCAAAGACATAGTTTACCTCTTCGACCACTTCCATATCCCACTAGAAACCATATATGGGGTGGAGATACAGCGAACATAAAGCATTATCAGTTGCCTTCAGGTCGAAAGTTGCTGGACTGCATGGAGCTATATGGGCCAAGTGTTTGTCGAAGCTGCATCGATCCACATGGTTTACCTCAGCCATGAAATAGCTTTGATCTGCCTCTATGTTTTCGACAATTCCATCAGCTCGCCAAATAGCTATACGCTGATGCATCGACGAGGGCACAACACCCACGCCATGGATCCATTCTCTACCCAAAAGTAAATTATAATTAGCCTTTGAGGCTATGACCATGAACATCGTTGGTCTAGTTATAGTCCCAACAGTTAAATCCACTTGGATAACACCCAAAGTGGTTCCCACCTTGCCTTCATAGTTTGATAATACCATGTTGTAGGGTTTTGCATCAGACTCATCTTTCCCTATCCTCTTCAACATATAATGGGGCATTAAGTTAACTACAGCCCCTCCATCAATCAGGATTTTGTTCACTCCCACGTTCTCCACTTTCCCCTTTATGAATAGAGGCTTGAGGTGGCCACACATGGAGTCATCTGGCCTTTCGAAAAAGGCATTCTGTTCCTCGACACAGCCGTTGTTCATAATATAGTAACATAATGGCCTGTGCCCTATAACTTCACTCTCCATAACATCCTCCTCTTCTTCGACCTCCATGACTTGGTCGTATTCTTTTGGAAGGACAGAGACCACGTTGCATACGATGTCGAGAGACGCGTCTGACTCAGACCTGAAGTCGTCATTCATTTCGTCATCCTCTCCCACTTTTTCTTTAGATGGTACTGGTTCAATTGCATTGCAGGAATTGTTGCTGTAAGATTCCTCTTTTCCATTCACCACTTGGACATTGCTACTTGACTTTGGTTTGCTTCTTTCGACAGCAACTTTCTCAGCAACCCCTTTCTCAGCAGCTTCCTTTTCCGCCCTTTTTTGTCTTTGGAATCGCCTCCATTGGGACTTCGACATTGGATTCTTGCCTTTATAATTCTCTGAGGGATAAGGCCTTGGTTTTGGCCTTTCGCCTTCTTTCTTGCAAACCTTTGAAGAACCCCTCTGAACTTCAAAATTTTTCCACTTTCTCTGTCCCTGGGCCTCCCTGATTTGTTGAACCCACTTATCACTAGGAGCTTTGTTGGTGGGTTTGAAGGTATTTGGGTGCCTTCCTCCAAACTTTTGCTGGTTTTGATCATTTCGCCTTGGGTCGAACCTCTCCGTTCTAGCAGGTGGAACTGCCCCCCAGTTTCCTTTCCTTTTTCCTTTTTCCATTCCCTCCAGATTATCTACTGCCTTCTTGTCGAACACAACGCTATAGCGGGGGCACAGCATAACCTCATATTTTTTCTTCTGACACCTTTGAAGGAACTCAATCAGATTCTCTTCCTCTTTAGGATACACCACTTTTTAATATTCCTCTCTATAGCGCTCTTCATCAGTCTGCATTGGAGCTTTCTGGGATACCTCCACCATATTAACATTGGCTGTTTGTCCATCTCTAATACTTAACTTGTTCATCTTCAGAGTGAGCCCCTCCTCAATTTCATGCTTCTTCTTTGCCAGGTCGAAATCTCCCTGGCCCTCTTTTTTATCTCCTTCTGGAGATGGCTTCTTAATGTCATGTTGACAACAGAAACCAACATATTTCTCTCTGGGATCCTCTATTATCCTTCGTAGAATCCCATAAACAGTTGGCTTCGTAGGACCATCAGTAGTCTTTGCGTTAACCTTAGAGATACCTTCGCCAACCTCAGTATTGGCTTGGTCGAAAGTATCGCCAAACTCCATGCTGTCTCCATTATGGCCCTCAGTAGCCTTATTCTTGTCTTCGACAAAACCTTCAGTAGCTTCGTCATTCTTTATAATGCTGAGACCCTCAGCGGCCCCCTTCTCTTTCTCGTCGGAACTTTCAGTAGTTTCGCCATTCTTTGCATTGTTGAAACCCTCAGTGGTTTCATCCTTGTTCACGTTGTTGAGACCTTCAGTGGCCTCCTTGTTGATGCAATTCTTCAAGCTTCCTTCGCCAAGGTATTCAGTAACCTTGATCATCACTGGTTTATTGATGAAGTCTTCGGATATTTCCTCCACGTCACTTTCATCTGTAGGGATGTCAGCGATCTCTACCATGTTAACATTTGTTTCGAAACCTTCAGTGGCTTCAATCATTTCAAAGCTGCAGTCAGAACCCTCTTCGACCTCCACCATGTTCACTGTGGATGGTTCAGCATAGTGGGCTTCGACCATCTGCATCAGATTTGAATCAATCCTCATTTGTGGCTTCGAATTGTCGCCGAACTTCAATCTTCCGTCACGAATGGCATTTTGCACTAGATCCCTGAAAAGGAAACATTGAGATGTTTTATGACCTAAAAAATTATGGTACTTACAAAAACCTCTCTTTTTCTATTGTTCTATAGGAGGCACCTTAGTGCCAGGTGGCACTATCATTTGGGCATCTTTAACCAGCAAGTCAAATATTTTGTCACACTTAGTGACGTCGAATGTATAAGTCCTTTTAAGAAACTTATCATTCTCTTCAGGTTCGACTGGGTTTTTTCCATTCGACGGAGCCAATACTTTACAGGAGTATGGCGGACCCTGTTTCAATTCTGCTAAGTCAACTTCTTGTTCGTCGAAACTAAATGATTCGCTCTCGTCATCATCATCTCCTTGACATACCCCCACATAAGCCACTCTTTCTTTCTTATTTTTAGTTACTCTAGCTTTTTCGGCTTTTAAACGTTCGACCTGTCTCACCCTATCCGCCAATTGTGCCATATCCCTCAGATATTGAGTGTCTAATTTCTTTCTAATTGAATAGTCAAGACCACCTGCTGCCATTTCGACTAATTCATGCTCAGGCACTTGCGTGAAACATCTCGCCTTAAGTAATCTAAACCTATTTAAATAATCGTCAATTGCCTCAGAGAATTTTCTTTTAACACTAGCCAACTCCTTCAAACTTATTTTCGTTTGTCCCATGTAAAATTGTTCATGGAACAACCTTTCTAACTGGACCCACGTATGGATCGAATTTGCAGGCAAAGACATAAACCAAGTAAAAGCATTTTTTGTTAAAGAACTTGGAAAATATTTCATTTTTAAATTTTCATTGTGTGCAATTTCCCCTGCTTCGATCAAGTAACGGGCCACATGTTCGACAGTGGATTCGCTAGTATCCCCTGAGAATTTGGTAAACTTGGGGACTTTCCATCTTGGGGGTAATTCTTGTTGCAAAATATACTCAGACAATGGGGATGTATAACTGGGCCTTTGCAGCCCCACATTCACACCATTTCTGGCCATAATCCTTTCAACCATGGCTGCTAAATTGTTTTCTGCTGGCATGTTGTTATAACACAATTGTTGCACAACATCATCAGCATTTTGGTCTCTATGGACTAACACCCTTCTAGGCTCTTGTTGGACAGGAATTTCGACATGAGGCTGTTCGACCACTACCTCTTGGTTTCTAAGGTTTACTTGAGGAACATTCGCTGGCCTCTGGTTTATTGTGGTTTCCTCTTCGAAAACTACTCTGGGATTCTGAACTATTTGTTCCCTTGGTTGGGTTTGAGGAACACCAAAGAAGTCAGCAATGCGCGTCATTTGCGCTGCTAATAACTGGTTCGTTTGGGTGGTGTTTTGTATTAAAGGATTAAACACAACCCCCATTTGTTGCGTTAGCATCTGCACCATATCATGGTTGCTTTCGTCCATTTATTGCCTAATTACTTGTGCAAAATTGTTAGTGATTGCAGGCATATAAGTTTGGTATCCCATTGACACAGGCTGACCCATTCTGCCTATGTGGTTTGCACCAGACCGTGATCCTTGTAGGGGCGAAGTAACATTAACCAAAGGATCAGAGTATAATGATGACGCATTGTGCAAATTTGCCATCACAGTTGTTGGCATTCCATAAGGCTGTTCTCTATTATGTAGAGGCATTGAGAAATTCGTCGCAAATGACCTATGAACACCCCCTAAAGGAGGAGGGTCATATGAGGCATTTGGGGTCCAACTGTAGAGACACTAGGCGCGTTTTGGTATCGCCTCTGATACAGAAACTGACGCCGTATTTTCTCCTGTCGAAGGAATAGGCGTTGGGTTGTTAACATTTTGATTAATAGGCGCGTTTTGATTCGCCATTCTTCTTATTCTTGTTCTTTTTGGTCTTTCTTCGTTGTTCACGGCTAACTTGCCACTCCTTAGAATCATACAACGAAATGAAAACTTTTTCTTCTAAGAATTTGCTATAAAAACAAAAGACAAACTAAACAAATGCACTAGGTCCCACCGGGTGTGCCAATTTGTTCGCTGGTAAATTTGACGAACAATCTCTGGTTTCCTAATTTATGAAAATTAGTTTACTAACAGGACCAACCACACAAATCCTAGGACAAAGTGCTTTTGAAAGTGTCTTTGATTTGAATAAGAAGGTATTCGTTTTGTATTTACTAAGGTTTCTTTTAATGGTTTTCGACTAAAAGAACAAAGGTATAATATGGCGAAAAGATAATTGAAGATAAGTTTAAACGAGAAATAAAGTAAATTGTCTAAGTAAAGGAAATGACTTGAATGTAAAAAAAAATGAAGAAAAAACTTGGAATTTTATTAAAGTGCATAAATGTAAACTGGTGTTTTCCATACATACATTTTCCAGAAAACTCGTTTCTCTCACACAGTTACTTTGAGTAATTGTGGTAATTTGTACAAAGTTTTGAACACACACCGATTCCTATCACAACTATCCTATTTATATACAAATAAAATAACTGCTAATAACAGTTACTTCCTAAAAATACGACACATGGCTTCTTGCATGTCTTTTCTCCATCAGATTTGCTCCACGCGTAATCTGCCAAAGGTAACGCCCTTTTACATTCAAATTTCAAACTTCATGTCGAAACAACACATCCTTCCAGCAGTGTCGAAATGTCGAAGTCTTATATTTCAAATATCTTCTTCAATTTATACTTCCAGCTGCGAATAACAATAGTCTGTCAAAAATACTAAAAATCTCAAATCATTTAATGGCGTCGAAAAATACCCATATACAAAGTCATAACTTGATAAGTGGTAACATGTAATCACAAACAAGCAACAATTACAGGTAAACACCTACATATCCCAAGTACTTGACCAAATACTCAAGAGCAAGCATACTTAAACAAGTAACCAAGCATACTTAAACAAGTAACCAAGCATTAGAGCAATTCATCCTAAACCTAACAAGATTCAAATCTAAGCAATACCTAAACAAGTAAACATGCACCTACCAAACGTGCTTTATGAATAATTCAATCCTATATATAAATGTATCAAATATGACAGATATTAAAAATATTTGATATTAATATTTGGTAAAATCTTAACAATTTTTCTAGCAAAACACAAGTAATTCCAAGCCAACCATAGTTCTAACATTGATAGTAAGCTACTAACAGCTCAGTTTTAACAAACAACATCATACATTAACATCAAATCCATTAACCTCATATTTCATAACAATAGCAAGTCATAACTAATCCAACAACACCAATTCAGTTTCATCTCATTTTAAATGGTTTACCAAATTCACTCAATTAACACTCTAACTAACAGGAAATCGAATTTCAACAACAACTAACTTTAACAGGTCTAACAGTCAACACATTGCAACTAACTCACCTTCATAAACTAATTGCACTAAGTAATCCACAGTAGCGGTTCCCAATTAACATAACATGAACCAATTTCATCATTCACAAACCAACTTAACTAACCTCTTTTTTTAACTCATAACTAACATAATTATTTGAAGCATTACATGACTAACTTCATTCAGATTACATAACTAACAGTCATAAACTAATTTAATTAACAAAAATTAACACTAATTGTAATTCATGGTAGCAACTAACATAATGAGTTTCTAATTCATAACAGAGCTATTCACAATTCCAGCTCAGCATTCATACTAATAGTTAACAAATTCACATTGCATCATTAACAATCTAACTGTTTTATGCAATGTATCGGTTGAATGAATATATGACAAAGTTTCAATTTAATCTAGTAACAAAAGATATATCATCAGAAAAGTCATTCACAAAAAAACCAGTATTCATAGAACAAAATTCACACAGTGAGAACTTCACATACAACATTTTTCAAATTAAAGACAGAAATATCATCAGAAACATATCCACAAAATTCATAACAATCACAAACACACGCAATAGAGAGGAGGGAGCGTCAACAACAAACAACGTCAGCAACAAACACATCTCACGCAGCAGGGACCAACAAACACATCTCACGCAGCAGGGATCAACAAACACGTAACAAACAAGAACAATGTAAGGAACAAGAACAATGTAAGAAGAAAGAACAACAACAACAACGTACCTCTTCTTCGTTTTCGTCTTCTTCTTCACGACGGCAATGGACGACGACAATGGAAATGGCAAGGGTTTCAGAACGACGGCAATGGCAATGGCAAGGGTTTCAGAACGAAAGCAAGAATGAACGAAAGCAAGGGTTTCAGAAAGAAACGGTCGAGAGAAGAAAATGAAAAGAAGTTTCTGAAAATGATTAGAAATGTGTTTTATATTTTAATTCATAATTGACCTTAGAGAGCGCTTTTCAAAAAGAGCTTTCTTAAGTGCTACCTCTAAGAGCGCTTTCCTTAGAAAGCGCTTTCTTAAGTGGGGAGAATTTAAGACCTATAGCAGCGCTTTCTGAAAGCGTTTTCTAAGGTTAACCTATAGCAGTTCTTTTTTAAAGCGCTTTCTAAGGTAATACCTATAGCAGCGCTTTTCAAAAAGCGCTTTCTAAGGTGGCTTCAATTTAGGGCATTTAGCAGCGCTTTTAAAAAGCGCTTTCTAAAGGCTGTCTTTTGCAGTGCTTTTTTTTAGCGAAATTTTTTAAAGACTTATAGCAGCGCTTTTTGCAAAAATCGCTGTCTTTTTGGCGATGTGAAAAGCCAATTTTGGCGTAGTGATGTTACATTATAATTATAAAACTTAACTAAAATATTTATCAACTAATTCCAAACAATAAATTTATATCAAAACTATCTTTCAGTTATAAATATATTCTATTGTGTTTTTATTCTACCATTGATATTAGATGCGTTACTAATTTATTGATGTCTCTTTAGTTGATCGGTTATACATGAAAAGTCCATTTATTTCAATAACTCATAGAAAACCATCTAAATTCCCCAAATCTCTCAATAGTTTATCAGTATAAATAAAAAAAATTATCTCCAATTTTCTTTCACTTCTTACACTTGATTTCTCACATGCGAGGATGGTAGAATATGTCTAAACCTTCTCATCATTTGTGTGTAATTAATTATTATTTTTGGTAAGAACTTTGCTCTACCCATGAAACTTTAGATATAAGATGTCTATTTCTCCATTTTTATTAATTAAATATTTTTTATTTTTATTAGTATTGGATTAGTAGTTTTATGACTATTGTGTTTACTAATATTTTTTATTTAATTCACTTCATGTAAGGATTTGCCCCTCAATATTGACAATTCAATAGTAAACCTACTCAATATTTGTCTCTATTGAAATCGTTGTTTATGAGAACCAAAGGAGTTGATGTTTTCCACCTCCCTAATCTTTAAAAAAAATGAACACATGAAAATTTAATCGTGTATACAATATACCTATTTTTAATACACTTTGAAAACTTTATTGTAAATAATCTAAATTAATGTGCAAGACCCTAGTACGAAGCCTCACAACATTTCATATTCATAAAGATATAAAATTTATTAAGATATTTGATGAACAAAAACATTATTAAAAACATTATTGAAGTTACCCTCTTCCTATTTCTTCTATTTATTTTATTTGACTGTTTAATTAATCTGTTATAAATTTTGATTTTATTTTATTTTATTGTAGTGTTCATTTTATTGCAATTATATATGTCAATACTTTCTACCAAAAAAAGAAGAACACTTTCTTCAAGTTTGATGTAGAATGTATTGAATATGACCTCAATTCTTTTGTCCAATGAATTATATAATATTAACAAGTTTAATAATATATTACAAGCTCTAAAAAAATGAAAGAGTTAGACCTACACAAATATTCCCTCTCACTTCACTAATAACTCTAATTTGTTTTCTCAATATCTTACATACCATACTATATGTAAAATCACATCAATAAAGATTTTGATTAATAAATATTATATTCAGACTTATTAATTGACAATTAAAAATATCTATGATAAAATATATATTTTTATTAAAGAGGAAATTATATATATGCACAATATTGATGATAACATTTTTATTTTAGATTGCATAATTTTAAACTCGAAAAAAATTTCTAAATATAATGAGCAAAAGACAAAAGAAAAAAGCAGATGAGCATGTTTTAAGATTTTTATATTTATAAACATTATAATCTTAATAAATTATAATTTCAAAACATTTAAGATAACAAATATTTTAAAAATATATGAGAATAGTTTTTACTTGCTTTTTTCAAGTCGATGCGCGGGTCAACATCTAGTTAATGCTTATAATGATATCATTGAATTAAATTAACCTCAAATATGAGTTATTGTAAAATTAGTATATGTTATCATAAAATCTATAGTAAATATATTAGAATACTTTGAAAATAAATTTAGTTAAATATATATATATATATATATATATATATATATATATATATATATATATATATATATATATATATATATATATGTGTGTGTGTGTGTGGGTGGGTGGGTGAATAAAGTGTAAAATATAATTGATTTGAAAATTTATTTTGAATAACCTTGGTTTTATTTTATTTTTAAAGTGGCACGGGACACAAACGGTAAGATCTAGACAAGAAAAAAATTCATATATATTACTCGCAATATATATTTTAGTACAATTATGCCGTACAAAATAATATGAAATAGGGAAATAAAACTACTGATTCAAATATATATTAAGTCAATAAAATTGTAATAAATTTTGTTTTCATTTATCGTAGAAATTATATGAAATGGGAAAAATGAAACTATTGATCCAAATATGTAGTTAGTCAATAAAACTTTAATAAATTTTTTTTTCTCATATCGTGGAAATTATATAAATCGGGAAAAGTAAAACAACTGATCCAAATTATGTAGTGAGTCAAAAAATTTTTAATAAATTTTGTTTTCTCATATAGTATAAATCATATGAAACGAAAAAAATGAAACTACTGATCCAAATATTGAATAATGAAAATTTATCGACCACTTTATTCAAATACGTGAAAAAGATTAAAGGAGTTTATTAAAAAAGATTGAGTAGATATTTTAAAATTGTATTATCTTTTATAAAATAATTGTCTTGTTTATAAAAAACTAAAACGACTGATTTATCTAATATATGTTTCAATAGTTTTTATTTTTATTAATATAATTCATAATATTGTTGTTTACATTTCATCTTCTATATGTATAACTATTTTAACTAAAATTTACTATTATTCTTCAATTTTTTCTTTTTTCAACTTCCTATTTGTTGTGAAAAACGATGTCTTGGAAACAAAAGTATAATCGGTTTCTTTATTGACAAGGGTTAGGGTTAACAGAAAAACAATAAGGACAAGAAGAAAATTGGTTATAACTGTTATTCTTTACTTTCTCTTCCAATCAGATTACAAGTACTCAAGAATAACAAATAACTCTCTCGCCCTAATTAGGATTTTTTACACTTAGAATGAGAGACTAGTATACTATTTATAATAAAACCTAACATACTAAACTAATGGGCTTTTTAACCATTACCCATTACAAGCTAACTTAGGGTATAAGCTAACTTAAATAATTGGACATAATAAACAAGCCCGATTCGACAACTACATACTAGAACAAATTTCGACTACAACATGTAGGTCTTCAATAACAGAAAACAAACTAGCTTTCTTCATGCAGCTTTATCAACTACATACAGTTGAAAAACTTGCAACTAGGCAATGTCTTGGTGATCATATCAGCAGCATTATGATCTGTCGAAACCTTCAGCACTTGGACTTCTCCATGCTCGATTACCCCATGACGAAATGTAACCTCATATCTATGTGCTTCGTTCGCTCATGATCGGCTAAATTATTTGACAGGTGTATTGCACTTTGACTATCACATTTAACAGTGATAACTCGACCTTGAAGTTTCAGCTCCTTTGCAAAACCTTCAAGCCACAATGCTTCCTTCACAACTTAAATTAGGGCAATATATTCCGCTTCAGTGGTTGATAAGGCAACAACCTTCTGACGTGTTACTTTCCAACTGATTGTTGTGCCGAACATAGTGAACACATATCCAAAAATATATTTTCTGGAATTCATACAACCTGCATAATCAGAGTCGACATATCCTTTGATTGCTGCTTTACTATCTTTACCCAAGGTTCCACCATAAATTAGGACTCTGTTCAAAGACCCATTTATGTACCTTAGAATCCACTTCAATGCTTTCAAGTGAGCCTTTTCAGGATTCGACATGTACCTGCTTACAAGACTTACTGCATATACTATGTCAGGTTTAGTACATACCATATCATACACCAAAGAACCCACTATATTAGCATATGACATGCTATTCATATTGTCGCACCTCGAAAAATCTTTAATCGAAGACATGACCCTCACGCAAAAGGCGCGGAAAAAATTGCGGTTCGATAGAGTCGTCACCAAACTTTATTTATCCCAAAAGAGGGAAAGGAAAATATCGAGAAAACCTTTAAGGGAGATAAGAACATGGTCGTCACAACCACATTCTGGGTTAGGGAGTCGGTTACGTGAGGGGAAGCTACGCGCACCCCTCATGTCTGTTGTACTCAACGGGAACCTCTTAATTCGAATCGTGAACTTGTAAGCTAAGCTTATTTGTTTTCTTCTCAACGATAAATGCGAAATGGTAAGATAAAAGGAAAAGATGCTAAAGGGGAAATTGGTGGTTTTAGGTTAGGGTTCTCGCCAAGGATTGGGGCCCTTGCCTACGTATTCTCATTCAGACAAGAATGAGAAATCAGGGCAATCATAATTCGACTACGGGATAGGGGAAAACGACAGATGGAGGGAAGGTAGCTCTCCAAGATCATCGCAATCTTGTGCTTACGTATCTTTACTCGGACGAGAATAAAGAATCAGAGCAATCGTAGTTCATGGAGACGACCACGAAAAGAGGAGATGGTGAATAATGGAGAAGGTAGCCCGCCAAGATCTACGCAATCTTGTGCCTATGTATCTTTACTCGGACGAGAATAAAGAATCAGGGCAATCGTAGTTCGTGGATACGACCACGAAAAGAGGTTTGAAGTGTTTTAGAGGCGTCAATTGCTCACACATGAGTAAGAGAACCCACACCTAAACAACTGAAGGGAGATCAAAGACTCAACCCCCCATTTTTCACCTTCAAAAGAGTTTCGATAATTGTTAATCGTTTTTTGAAGTTTGATTGCGAAAATCCGCTTGACGTTGGATCAAGGGTTTGATTGTGTGCGAAGAGGTTGGTTTGAAAAGAGTTTGGTTTGAAAATGACTCGACGACGAATCGAGAGTTTGGTTGAAAAGAGGTTTGTTTTGAAAATGGGCTCGACGACGAATCGAGGGTTTGTTTGAAAATGGGTGAGAATCGATCCTAGTCCCTAGGGGTGCTCCTAATAATGAAACCATGATGAAATATGAGAGGTTATGCGATAGGTTGATGGTGAATGCGAATGAGCAATCGACTTACGGGGGGTGTTTTAAAAATGGGCTCGACGACGAATCAATAATTAGTTTGAAAATGGTGTGATCTATGCTAGCCCCTAGGGGTGCTCCTAGTAAACAAACCACAATCAAAGAAAATCGAATGCGTACATTAGATTGGGAGCGTGGAACATGTAAATTATAGGGGATTGCACAAAATAAAAGGTCTCATTGTAAGGTAGACAAAGAGGAAGCTGTGTGTGTGCAAGGTGTCCTAAACTAAGCCTTGAGCAAGAGTCGGACAAAAGCTCCATTGTTAGGGTTTCTGTACAAGGTCAAAGTAACCAACAGTCCACCAATTGAGTCTTTTATTGTTTCGTTAATTATTAGTGTGTTTTGAATGAGGTGTGAACAAGGAAATGGCTAGATGAACAAGATGTAAATAAGATGAATATGATATGAACAAAATGAATATAATCAAGATAAAATATTGACAAGAAAGTAAAGCAAGAGTATATTGAATGAAATTAAAGTTAGTGGTGAGTGATTAATCGTTAATCGTTAGAACATATGATCCACGATGGTTAAATAACCATCCTTGGGCTTTCAAACATAGGTTTGGGCCACGAAGAATCATTTTCCAATACGGGATATGTAGCGCTAAACCATCGTAGCACGATCTATGACGAAGATCATACTATAGGAGGTCGCGCAATTGATCTTTGTGCTAAAACACGATAGAGAAATGATATCGAGGATCATTCTCTAAAGAAATCGTGTCACACGAAAAGAAAAGGTGACGGTCTCGTCTTAATCACAAGTTTTCGTCAATTAATCGAAGGTAACCTATCACGATCCCAAAGTATAGAAAATGATCTCGATGATCATTCACTACAGATTTGAAATAATGAAGGTTAACAACCTCGATAATCAGCATTCGTGAATATAAAGACTTCATCGATCAAAAAAGAAAATAGAAGAAGATAATGCGAAATGAAATGAGAAATAAAATCGAAATGAGATAGAAGAGAAGAAATGGTATCGTCTGAATCATGATTTTAAATTGATAAATTGACAATCTATGATTTTTTACTTTCATTGACCAATAGTTGAAAGAAAAACAAAAGAAAAGAAAATGGTCTCATATTGATCAAGATTTTCATCTACGACTTTTTGTTATATCATTGACCAAAAAATTGAAAAATGAAGTTGAAAAACACATAGTAAAATCGAAATGAGAATAGAGTGATAATAAAGTGACAAAAATCAAGAAGAGAAAGATTTGAAATATTACAAAACATATTTTAAAAAACTAGAAATAAAATGGAAATGAGTAAATGTGATAAAAATAAAATTGAAAATAATAATGGAAAGGGCAGAATTGAAACGGGGGAGGGTGAACATGACGGAATCATCATGGGCTTTTATGCCCATTCATCCACAAAATAAAATAAAATAAAAAACCGTGGATCCAAAAAGACCCACGGTCCACAAATGAAACCCGGTCAGCAATCCTATTCACTCTCTTGAAACCCAAAATCAAAGTCAAACATCTTTACAAGTTCAGACTTAAAAAATGGAAAAGAGAAATTGGAATACGTTTTGCAGAAGCTTAAACGAGGTATTTCCGAAAATTTAAGCACGGCCATGGAAGAACGCAATCACAACATCGCTCCAAACTTCTCCTTGCGAAACCCTCTTTCCAATCGTAAGCTTCCGATTTCAAACTCCCTCCTTCAGTTTCGTCCTGTTTCAACTCTTTTTCCTTCGTCTCATTCTCCATTTCTCTGGTTTTGTGGTTCTTGGTTGATTTGTGGTTTGGGTTTGTTTATGGTTTTGATTTTGTGTTGGAATGGGGGTGAAGAAGAGTTTCGATTTGAAGATTGAGTTGATTTGAGGGTGAAGCAGGGTCGGGAAAGATGAAGGTTGTTGGGTTTGTGATGTTGTTGATGAAATGGGTTTGAGAAGAAGGTTTGAAGGATTAAAGGTTGAGTTGAGGTTGGGGAGGTTTTTTAGCAAAGTTTCTTTGGCTTGTGAAAAGCTTCCAGAATGAGAGAAAAATATTGTTGCAATATAGAGTGAATTGGGGGTAATTGTGGAAAGGCTTGTGAAGGGAATGTTTGTGGTTTTGATTTCTAAATTTGTGACGTGGTTATTGTGATTTTCACGTTGCTGATTTGTGTAGTGAGAAATGTTGTGGGGTCCAGGAAATTGTGGAATGAGTTGTGGTGCGTGAAAATTGGCTGCTGTTATGACTTGGTTTATGCAGGGATTTTGTTGCGTGATTCAGCGGTTTGGTTGCAGTGTGGAGAGAAATTTTTTTTGCTGTGTGGGCCATAAAGCAAATTGTATTAGGATGGATGTTGATTATGTAATGTGTAGTATGGTGTATGGTGGCAGGAAAACTGTTTTGGCTTGGCGTGGGAAAAAAAGTTGTTGTGAGCTTGGTTGGAAAAGGTTTATTGTGGGTAGAGTGTATATGAATCATGTTGGATGAAAGTTTGTTTTTTACAATTTTGTGTGTCTGTTAGGTGTGAATCATGCGTGGGTTGCTTTGCAGCTGAAGTCGTTTGCATAAAGTTTGTAGTTTTTGGCTGTGATGGCATTGTAAATGGCTACGCAAAGGCAATACTGATGACTTGTGTGGTTGCAAACGGTTTGGGCGAAGAATCATGTGAGTATTTTGCAGGTGGATCATGGGCTTGGAATATAGTGTGATATGCGCTGCGAAGCTTTTGAAAGCTTGTGGAGTCTTGTCTTGCTATGCACACCGGTGGGGTCCTTTGCATTATGGACTTTTGAATTTTTTGCAAAATTGTGGTGGCTGATTGTGTATAATTTGTGTGAAGGATTATCACTCATTTGGCACTTGCTAATTTTTAGTAAAAATGTAAATGGGCTTATGGTTCTACCCATGGGTTTTTTTATTGTGACAATGTAAATGGGCTTTGGTTCACGGCCTTTATTTTTCTCTCTTTTTTTTGGAATTGTGATTATAAAAATGATAATGGGCCTTAAGCTTGAAATGGGCTTCATGAAGAATAAAATGAAAAAAAAGAATTTTGTTGAATATCTACAATTTGAAATAGAAAATGGTATTCGGTAAAGAAAATGGGTATGAATACAAACTTGGACATGAAATTGGATTGTTTGGTTAATGAGAAAAAATGGTTAATTAGATAGGGATATAACAAGCAAAATGGATATTGAAATGGACTTTAATTTATGAATATGGATAAAGAAAAGAAAATTTGGATACGAAATGGATAAAAAATATGGATATTGAAAAAAAGGGACCTTAGAATTGGATATGGTGAATACAAAATGCGAATGGAGAACATGGCTATGAACGGATTTGGTTACGAATTGCCAGCCCACTGACTTTTCAACAACACATCTGCCATTTAACCTCTCAAGTAAACTTCTAAAACACAACATGCCTAGTTTAAATCAAAGCCACAAATGAAACATTATGAAAACATTTGAATTTGGCACAGCCTAACAACTTGGCCCATATACATTGCTTATATTGGCACACAACCCTAATTAGATCCTCAGTCACGCACCACCTGAGTCAATGCAACCTGACAGAACCTTGCTTGACCTCAAATGAAAGACTTATTTTTTGGATTTTCTGAATATTGGTTAATGGATGGGAGTACAGATGACAGTTATATACAGGTATGACAAATTAGGGGTATGACAGATTCCCCTATCTAATTAATTGGCTTAAATCGAGTAAGATGAACTGCTACGACATTCTTTCTTTCAAGGTAGAAGATGATTAGATACGAAGAAGACCACGAATTTGTCCGAAAAGAAAGAAAATGCTTGGGAAGTGGAATGGTGATCAATGTCAACCCTCGAGTAGACACTGAATAACTTGCAAAGGTCGTTATCACCGAAATGATGATAACAGGAGAATCTGACACCAAAAGGATGACAGATCTATCACCAAAAGGATGATAGTAAACACACGCAAATCCGACACCAATATGATGGCAGACCTATCACCAAAAGGATGATAGTTAACTCACACGACTCGACCCTTCACCAAAAGGATGAAAATGAGGTCAAAGCTCGCTAATACCATAGGGATAATAGAGCACACCCACACACACACAGACCCTTCACCAAAAGGATGAAATTGAGGTCAAAGCTCGCTATTACCAAAATGATAATAGAGCACACACACACCGAGATATCTGACACCAAAAGGATGACAGACCTATCACCAAAAGGATGATAGTGAACACACACGACTCGACCCTTCACCAAAAGGATGAAACTGAGGTCACAACTCGCTATTACCAAAAGGATAATAGAAAGCAAACTATGAGTCTAACACCAAAAGGATGACAGACCTATCACCAAAAGGATGATAGTGAACATACGCACACATACCCTTCCACAAAAAGGATGAAAATGAGGTCAAAGCTTGCTATTAACAAAAGGATAATAAAGCACACAGATATCTGACACCAAAAGGATGACATACCTATCACCAAAAGGATGATAGTGAACACACTCAAACAGACCCTTCCACCAAAAGGATGAAAATGAGGCCAAAGCTTGCTATTACCAATAGGATAATAGAGCACACACACACACACAGACCCTTCCACCAAAAGGATGAAAATTAGGCCAAAGCTTGCTATTACCAATAGGATAATAGAGCATACACACACACAGACCCTTCCACCAAAAGGATGAAAATGAGGTCAAAGCTTGCTATTACCAAAAGGATAATAGAGCGCACACATACACAGACCCTTCCACTAAAAGGATGAAAATGAGGTCAAAACTTGCTATTACAAAAAGGATAATAGAGCACATAGATATCTTACACCAAAAGGATGACAGACCTATCACCAAAATGATGATAGTGAACACACGCACACAAACCCTTCCACCAAAAGGATGAAAACGAGGCCAAAGCTTGCTATTACCAAAAGGATAATAGAGCACACACACACAGAGCCTTCCACCAAAAGGATGAAAATGAGGTCAAAGCTTGCTATTACCAATAGGATAATAGAGCACACACACACAAACCCTTCACCAAAAGGATGAAAATGAAGTCAAAGCTTGCTATTACCAAAAGAATAGTAGAGCACACACACGCACAGACCCTTCACCAAAAGGATGAAAATGAGGTCAAAGCTTTCTATTACCAAAAGGATAATAGAGCACACGCACACACACACACACACACACACACACACACACACACACACACAGACCCTTCACCAAAAGGATGAAAATGAGGTTAAAGATCGCTATTACCAAAAGGATAATATAGCACATACACACACACATACCCTTCACCAAAAGGATGAAAATGAGGTCAAAGCTCGATATTACCAAAAGGATAATAGAGCACACACAATGAATTTCCGACACCAAAAGGATGACGGATCTATCACCAAAAGGATGATAGAGAACACACGACTCCGACACCAAAAGGATGACAGACCTATCACCAAAAAGATGATAGTGACACACACGACTCCGACACCAAAAGGATGACGGACCTATCACCAAAATGATGATAGTGACACACACGACTCCGACACCAAAAGGATGATGGACCTATCCCCAAAAGGATGACAATGACTCACACGACTCTGACACCAAAAGGATAACAGACCTATCACCAAAAGGATGATAGAGACACACACGACTCCGACACCAAAAGGGTGACAGACCTATCACCAAAAGGATGATAGCGACATACGTGACTCTGACACCAAAAGGATGACGGACCTATCACCAAAAGGATGATAGTAAACACAGAGATATCTGACACCAAAAGGATGACAGACCTATCACCTAAAGGATGATAGTACACACACGCCATGACCCTTCACCAAAAGGATAAAAGTGAGGTCACAACTTACTACTTCCAAAAGGATAATAGTAAGTAAAACAATATCAAAGGTTGTCTTTCACCAAAAGGATGATTCACAGACCAATGTTTCACGAATCTGCGACACCAAAAGGATGACAGATTAATACAAGCTACTACCACCAAAAGGATGATAGGAACTTCCCACTTGCGATGAACGACACCAAAAGGATGCAGGTTAGGTTGAATCAACATGAATGGCTACCACCAAAAGGATGATAGTAAATTTCTGATTTCGAAGGTTACCAACACCAAAAGGATGAGGGTTTAATTTAGTTGACAGGGTTTGACTATCACCGAAAGGATGATAGTGAGGCAATTGAGAAAAGGTCATGTTTACTGAGGATAAGATGAGTGAGGCTTATTTGGAAACATTAACAAAAGGTTGTGGCAAAGAAGTCACCGATGGGCACAATCCTTATCAACAAAAGGTTGAAAGGAACCGACTCACTAGGGAACGCCCAAGAGAAAGGTTGAATTTTATTTGGAGAAAACCACTGACTGGTTTGAGGATAATAATTCTATCAACAAAAGGTTGAAGAGGACCAATTCAATGAGGAACGCCCACTGACTCAGAGAAATGCTGTTGGTTGAGTTGTGGATGACAACTTCATCAACAAAAGGTTGAGGAACACAACTCAATGAGGAACGCCCACTAACTTGCTTGGAGATCACAGCTTCATCAACAAAAGGTTGAAGTAATTTCATGAGGAACACCCTTGAACTTGAAGGAAATGCCCCTGGCTGGGCCGAAGACTGCTTGGAATCTCGATATTGATCCTGGATCTTGACTATGAATGTATGAATGCTTGTTTTTGTAATGATGCTCCATATCGAATGGAAGTGCAAATGCAAATGCTGACGCACGGAGATGCACGTGATAGGGAAGTATGATTTGGTTTTGTATGCATATGATGCACATGAATCTCATGATGTTGAATGCAATGCATATGATACGTATGATTACAGACTGGTGATTGGATATGTTCTGAAGGATGCCAGCATTGTGGACTTTTGGTAGTTGCCAATACGGATTGGACTTTGGGTGGTGGGAGGGTTTGATTTCCTCAACACTCAGTTTGTTGAAGATGCTAGGATTGAAGAAGACGAAGATGCTATCGATGCTCCAAGTTTGATAACTTGCTGATTTGGAGTGGCATTAGAAGATCATGACTCTTATGCTTGATGGTCAGGATGAGCCGAAGATGAGCATAGCTACGTGACCTACTCATGAAGATTGTACTCTTGCTCTGACTTTAATGATTGACAATGTCTGGCAGGGTATGCTTGTCTGACTTGAAGATACATAAAGGATCTGCCTGATGTAATGGGTCTTGCCCTAGTCTGAAGATGGTAATGGGCTGCCCCTGATTAACCAGTTCTGAAGTGATTTGATCTTTGAGATGATTTGCCCCTGATCGAGCAGTTGAACTATTTTCCCCAGCCTGTGGGTTTGAAGGTAGTCTTGACTTGGGTCGGCACCACTGAAAGTTCAAGTTCCTCTTTGATTTCCCCTTGTTGGAATTACTTTGATTTTTTACAGTTAAAATTGCTCATTCACAAATGGTAATCTTAATGCAATGCTCATGCAAGTTTTGAAAAAGAGTCGTTTATTGGAGTGATGTGATAATGTGATACGAATGGACCGTTAGTCCAGACTGTCGCTCCCAGGATTTTCATCCAGGTACAAACGCGAAAGTGGCGCGGAAGAAAGAAAGAGAGTCGCCAGGAAGGCATTTTTATCCCAAAGAAAGGGAAGGGTAATGCTGCACAAACCCGTGAGAAAGGAAAGAACGAGGTCTCGCGAACCAAAGAGAACGGGTAAAGGAGTCGGTTACGTGAAGGGAAGGTTATCGTACCCCCTCACGTCCGTCGTACTCGACGGGATCCACGCTTGAAGTACTGCTCAAAGGGTGATAGAAAAGATACTGGAAAAAGAATGGAAAAAGAATGAGAACAAATGTAGGGAAAATAAAAGAAGTGCTCGAATGGGCCCTACCTCACTGCCTACGTATCTCATCGGGAACATGAGAATCAGAGCGACGTAGTTTCCCTCAGCTAAGGGAAAATTGTTTGTGTTTTTTAGGGAACGACTAATGTTCTAGCTCAGGTGTTGCAGGCTCGCTGAATCGAGTGTGTTACCGTATTGCAAGAGAACGAGGAGAAGCACGTTTGTTCGTTGAGAGTGAGTGAGATGAGAAGATAATTCCCGAGGGAAAGACGTTTTTGTTTGTTTGAAGTGTTTTAGAAGTTTTTTTATTTGAAGTGTTTGCATATGAGAGTGTACCTAAGTCTTTTTCAATGGAATGTGCATCTCATGCATCATTCCAAAATGAAATGATGATGAAGTACACTAAGTATGAAGAAGATCCTCAAACTTACTTCCAAGGTTAAAGGCTTAAGTACACTAGCATATTCCCTTTATTAAATGTTTTTGTTAGTTTTTAATGAAGAAGTGTTTTTTGATTTTGTTTGTGAAATCACTTTATGTTAAAGACTTGTACATCATGCTAGAAAACCTATAACACATTCCAAGATGGAATGTTAAAGACTTGATCTTTGAGATGATTTGCCCCTGATCGAGCAGTTGAACTATTTTCCCCAGCCTGTGGGTTTGAAGGTAGTCTTGACTTGGGTCGGCACCACTGAAAGTTCAAGTTCCTCTTTGATTTCCCCTTGTTGGAATTACTTTGATTTTTTACAGTTAAAATTGCTCATTCACAAATGGTAATCTTAATGCAATGCTCATGCAAGTTTTGAAAAAGAGTCGTTTATTGGAGTGATGTGATAATGTGATACGAATGGACCGTTAGTCCAGACTGTCGCTCCCAGGATTTTCATCCAGGTACAAACGCGAAAGTGGCGCGGAAGAAAGAAAGAGAGTCGCCAGGAAGGCATTTTTATCCCAAAGAAAGGGAAGGGTAATGTTGCACAAACCCGGGAGAAAGGAAAGAACGAGGTCTCGCGAACCAAAGAGAACGGGTAAAGGAGTCGGTTACGTGAAGGGAAGGTTATCGTACCCCCTCACGTCCGTCGTACTCGACGGGATCCACGCTTGAAGTACTGCTCAAAGGGTGATAGAAAAGATACTGGAAAAAGAATGGAAAAAGAATGAGAACAAATGTAGGGAAAATAAAAGAAGTGCTCGAATGGGCCCTACCTCACTGCCTACGTATCTCATCGGGAACATGAGAATCAGAGCGACGTAGTTTCCCTCAGCTAAGGGAAAATTGTTTGTGTTTTTTAGGGAACGACTAATGTTCTAGCTCAGGTGTTGCAGGCTCGCTGAATCGAGTGTGTTACCGTATTGCAAGAGAACGAGGAGAAGCACGTTTGTTCGTTGAGAGTGAGTGAGATGAGAAGATAATTCCCGAGGGAAAGACGTTTTTGTTTGTTTGAAGTGTTTTTATTTGAAGTGTTTGCATATGAGAGTGTACCTAAGTTTTTTTCAATGGAATGTGCATCTCATGCATCATTCCAAAATGAAATGATGATGAAGTACACTAAGTATGAAGAAGATCCTCAAACTTACTTCCAAGGTTAAAGGCTTAAGTACACTAGCATATTCCCTTTATTAAATGTTTTTGTTAGTTTTTAATGAAGAAGTGTTTTTTGATTTTGTTTGTGAAATCACTTCATGTTAAAGACTTGTACATCATGCTAGAAAACCTATGACACATTCCAAGATGGAATGTATGCAAGCCCTCCCCCCCCCCCCCCCCCCCCCCCCCCCATGGAATAAGGCTCATAACACATGAAGATGTTTCAACCTTTATTAGGTGTTTTGAATTTGTTTTAAGATGAGAAAGGAGAGACTCAAAAGAAACAAAGGTAAAGACTAAAGGGACTAACACTCACCCTAATGTTGTTATGCTTGGATGTTCCTAATGGTTTAATGTGGTTTAGAAACCTAAGTCTAAAAGAAGAGAGAAGAAGAACAAGTTCTAACTTACTTCAAAGATTGAAGTTAAGTTAAGAACTCAAAGGGATGAAAGAAGTGAAGTGTCAAAGAAAGCATTGAAATGCTTATCACAATCACAAGAGAGAAAGCTTTAAAAGATAAGAAAAGAGGTTGTATGTGGGTGCACACCCACACACTTGACTTACCATTAGCCTCTGAAATGTTAGCAAAACAATTTACAAGTAAATAAATAAGGAGAGAAGAACAAGTAATGATCAAACAAGTTAGGAACTAAGGAAAAAGGATCCTAAAGGTGTGAGGAAAATTCTACACAAAACAACATATCATGCTATTCAAATAAGAAAATAAAATGGAAGGCAACAATGAAAAACAGCAATAACTACAGCTCATAAGTGCAATGCAACAGTAAAATCTATCATCATGTACCAAACAACAATTAACAACACATGTTCAGCCTACAAAATGGGTGTAAAAAGCAAATAGCAGCACATACAATAGCATATATGTGTATAGACAGCAATGAAAAATCAGGGGCATCATGCACTCACAAATGATTCATTCATAAAAGAACAAACACGCTTCAAGCCTTGCACATTATTCAATTAAACATGATCACAATCACACCATAAATCATGGTAAACAATTCTTGAAATCACCATGGAATAATGCACATTGTAAGAGAATACACATTATTAAGCATGTGAACAAATTAAAATAAATGTGCACCTATTGAAATAGAAAGAAAATGAACATGCACATAACAATTCATACAACACAAGCACCAATTAACAATTAACAAGCTCAATGTGTGTGCATTATGTGATCATTACATCAATTAATCAACAACGCAAACATAAACATTCATCGATTAACAATCAAGAACTGTGTGCCGAAAAATCATGCTCATGCAATAGTGTGAAGTGAAACAGCTCAAGAATAGTCCACGAATCATCAACGTATCAATCCATGAAGTTTAGACATGCAAGAGATCTCAAACAAGCAAGAAAATGCAAGAAAAACACAACCTGCTTCAGTGGTAATCGATTACTCACATAGGGTAATCGATTACTCAGTTGAAAATTGGCTAAAAACGTGAAAATAAGGCAGAGTAATCGATTACCACTATTAGAGTAATCGATTACCACTGAAACAGAGGCAGAAGTTCAACTTTGAAAAGCACTTTTCAGCAGCAAATCACTTATCCACACATCCAAATGATCATGTAAACAATCATGCACAAAAATTGAGTTCAATCACATCAAACAACATCAATTAGATCCAAAAATCATCAATGTCAAGAATCAAATTCAAGCGCCATGGATCCAAATAGAAAATAACCAAAGATCTACATCGAATAAATTGTAAATAAGCTAAATTAAGTATAGATTTGAGGAAAACCAACCTACAAAGCGTAGATTTGCTTTGGTAATTGTTGCAAAGTGATCTTGGTGCAGAAAATTAAAGAAAACCAGAGATTCCTCGATTAGTAGCCGAAACGCGTCGAAACCGAGCAAAGTCGCGAAAATCACCGAGATCGAACTTGCACCAAAATAAATGGTGTGAAACCCTTGGATTGAAGTAGAATAATCTAAACTTCCAGAAATCCAACCAAAGAAAGCCAAATGATGGAGTTTGAGCTCAAGAATTAATCACTTTTCAATGTGAAAAGTGATTATCCTTCAAGAAATAAGAGCTTTTTGTGAGGTTTTGGAAGAGAGAATTGAGAGTGCAATGTGAGAAATTTGGTGAAAAATGGTCAATAATGGTGAATCCTCTAAAAATGAGTGAAGAATTTCTTATATTGACTTTAGGTTTGGAGTGTGGGAGGTTTGGGATTAGCTTTGGACTTAGCTTTGGGTTTGGAGCTAGGGTCGGAGTTAGTTAGACTCAACTCACCGAGTCAAGGTAGTTAACTCGGTTAGTTAGGATCAACTCGGTAATAATCCCAAGGTGAATTTCAACATCCAAAGGTGGAGATTCTTGGAAAACAAGGAATCACAACTGGTGTATGGGCATGTGACTTGGTTTGTGTTGAGATACAAATAGAGTTAGGGTTTTGTTATCGATCCACAGAGATTGTTCGGTGATATCGCAGCCGTTCTACAGTTGTATATGTTTTAAACTTCAAAGTAACAAGGGGTTTTGGTTGTTTTTAATCGGAAAGTTTTCATTCAAAGTTAAGTATAAGCGGTAAAAAGATTTGTTTTAACGATTTATAAGAAGCGTGTCAAGATTAGGGTTCGACAAACCATTTTGCACGGATAGAATCGACAAAGTGAATGAACTCGTTTAGATGGTAAATGTAATCACATATCCTCCCAATATGTTTATTTCTAACACATATTATGAGTTTTACCATTTTGATCCTTTGATGATCTCTCACTCAAACTATCAAAATGACAACATTAAAGCTCAATATTTATGAACATCAACACACATTACTATCTCTAGCCAATGTACATTGATGGATGAAAAACCTAGGTAAAGTGTAAGAACACATTTCTTAATCATGAACCAACACAAAGAATAAACAATAGAAACAAAGTTTTTCATCATACATTCATCATCCAAGAGTTCACAAGCTAGAGTCAATACATATACATGCAAAAGAAAGGCTTATCTACCATCTAACCTTGACACAAAAGGAAAATTAGCTCTCCATTGTCATGGAAGCTAAACAATCAAGAAGATGAAGAAGAATATCAAGCATCAATGATGATTTCTCGATGAATGATGCTTCCAATCTTCCAAAATGGATACTACAGTGTTCACAAGGTGTTTTGCTCTAAAATGTATCAAGGATGGTATGAAAAATATAGAAGAGTCTATTTATAAGGGGGCTGAGGATCGCAGAGCGCGCTGCAATTTACAATAAACCGCCTAAAGAGCGCGTTGATCGGACTAAGGACCCCGCTGAGCGCGTAACTCTCTGTAACTACTTCTACCATCGCGTTAGGAGCGCGCTGAGCGCGCTTCAAGCATGCTCCAAAAATCTTTATTTTCTAATACTGCTTTTGTGGGGCCTTCCTTGCTCCAATCTTTACACTTCCATGCAAAAATCTACAATAAAATCACAAAAGTTAAATAGATAAGTCAATTAATGCAATTAACTAGAAAACAGTTATTAACCGGAAACAATGGGAAAAGGCTTGGATTAACAAATAAAGATCACAAAAAGGTGCTAAAAACTAAACTAAATATTAACAGTTTTTAGCACCTAACAACTCTCCCCAACTTGTTTCTTTGTTTGTCCTCAAACAAAGGTAAAATAGGATAGAAGCAAGAGGAATACCCGATAAGCAAACACAAACAAAAATCAATGGTTCAAACCGAATTGATACGCCTGCAAGTAATGCTTAGCTCTGACAGAATAAAAATATGTATATGAACTAACTTCTAAACATAAATAACAAGCACTCATCATAAGCAAACAAATGTTCAAAAGGGAATCACCTAATTTATTTCAATGAGCCAAGCTCAATATATACAAGGGACAAAGCACACTCAAAAGCAATTGTGCCACATCCAAAACAATTTATGCAATCATGTCACAATTTAATGAAAATAATGGAAATAAAGATCACAAAAGGACTTTCATAGGTTGTAACTTGGCCGGGGTTAAGAAACAAGGGTCATATGTACACGGCCTTTGAACAAGAGAGGGTAAAATTTATGAAGAGCATTTTCTTTTCTAAACAACCAATCTTGCTCAGACTTTCACATTATTCTCACAATGCATTCTATCTCATTCTCATTTGATTTCTACAATTTTCTTTTTCTTTCCCTTTTGATTTTTCATTTATTTTTCCTTTTCTTTCTTTTTCAAACTATTTTTGATTTCAATTGAGAATGCATTGCCCACAATTCCTTCTTCTCTTTTCACAATGAACCAATCTCCCCAACTTCAACAATACTAAGACTTAAATCAAGAATGCACTTCAAAGCGATTAAAGATCAGGTTCATGCTTCACGGATACAAAATTTTTTGTTTTAGGCTCAAGAGAGGTTTCTAAAGATCACACACTCACAAGGTGACTTGAAGTGATTTATGGAAATGTGGTTCTACTCATAGTACTCAAAAATTTCCTTGATCATTTCCAAGTTTCCAAATTTTCAAAACAAAAAGTAAGATTAAACATAAAAAATTTGAGTAAGCAACAATCACTTAAATCCCTCAATAATTTGTAAACAATGGAGGGAACTCACATTTGTGGTTATGTCCTAATTGATTCCAACATGAACAAATATGCAAAATGAAGAAAAGCTTGAAAATTATGTAAAGAAAAAAGTTCATGTACATATTAACATTCTACAAAGCACAAAACAGAGTACCTTATTGTGCATCAATTCAGAAATTTATCATCACCATCAATGTGGTGAAGCACATCACTTTAGTACAAAGAAACAAACTTGCTTCATCCATCAATTACCTGAAAAATAGAGAACAAACAACCAAAATTTTTGTACCAAAAATGATAAACATAGAACATCATCCGCCCGGATGGAAAATTCATTCATAACCAAAAATTTTGTAACAATTATCCAAAATCACATCCGCCCGGATGGAGAATACAACAATCCTAAACACAAGCCGATAATACTAAAAACATACTAATCATAGCAACATAAACAAAAAACAAAAGATACATCAAACCCATCATCAGTAAGAACTAGAACTAGATGCTCCAACGCCATTGCCATCATCACCATCGTCATCATCATCGTCACCTGCATCATCATTACCACCTGCCCCCTCCGGAAAACCAGGCCTGCCCTTAGGCCAACGAGCATATGCCATGAGGTCTTCGCGAGACCTCAACTGGTGATCCACATGTGGTTCCCGGATCTGCAACTACAACTACACCATAGAATCATGCATAAATAAGAGAGCCCTCTAATGAGCCTCGTGCATGGCCCAATTGGCCTCAACACTCGGATTATAAGCGTGCCCGCGCCCGCGGCCAACAGGGGAAGCAGCAGCTACTGGGGTAGCGTCATCCAAATCAAGCACCCCCATGCAATGATGAGTGACATAACCATCATCCATAACAGCAAGCTTAACACACCCATGGGTCGGGAGTGTAACTTGTGCCCTATGGCATAATGCTATAATAAGCCCTGGATAAGTAAGGGCACAAGCTACTCGATCACCATAAGATGTACCACTCACAGCAATTTTCTTCATCTCAGTGGCAATAATCTGTGCGAAATCCATGGTCTTCTGGCTGCTAAGTAAATGAGCAATCAGAGAAGCTGTCTCCAAGGGAATTGAAGAGGTGTGACTCCGCGGTTTAAGGTTGTGTAAAACAACAGACATAACAAGTTGAGCGAAAGTATCCAACACACCTCGTGCGAACTTGAGGGGTTGCTCCATTAGCGTTTACTAGGTATGTTTCCCCCGCGCTTACATAAGGCATCTCTAAGTTGGTCGGCATTCCAATTACGCCGAGCCAACGTCTTCCCATAATCACATAGCTCACCCCTCTCCCAGCTCGAGCGGGTTGCCAAGGTAGGTATTTATAGCATCCCGTGAGAAATCGATATCCTTACCCCGAACCCCAAGTCCTTGAAATTGAACGGCTCACCATTGGAGGGCAACGCATTTGCGAAGGACTCCCTCACGATGTCAATGTGGTACTCAGGGTAGGGTGAAGAAAGTGTATCCCAACCTGCACCCTGGACATGATGAGCAATGTTCCTGTGGGGTCCCTCTGGATCAAGTAAAATAATTCTGTCTGGCCAAATCGATCTTCTTTCAAGTTACACATAACGTTGTTGTTGCTCCAAACCAACAAAAGGAGTTCTATCAAAAGGGCAAGACGGAGTACGTCTGTTTGGGTTTGATGTAGAACCAGTCAGTCGTTTGCTTTTTGTGCCCTGACATCTGAAAAGAAGAACAAACAAAACATACAGAAAACAACCCCAAAGGTTTAGTGAAAACAGCATCCAAAAAATTTCTAAATCCTTAAACAATTACATAGAATAATCAAAGGAAAGCAGAACATAAATCAGGAAAAGGGGGAATTTTTCAGCAAAATGTACAGTACGAATCCCCCAAAATCAAAACAAAACTAAATTATTCACAAAACCTAATTTCTAAAATTACAATCTCTAAATTCTAAAATTAAAACTCCTAACCACATGCATTCATATCAGTTTAAGCATCAAAAACAGTAAATTGACAACTAAAGAAGACATAGATGAAGTATAACCGGTCTTCATCGTTTTTGGACAAAAAATTTGCTAATGATAACTGGCTTGTTAACCACCGTCATCAAGAAACTCATATTTTAAATTGGAAGGCAAGACCTTCAATTCAAGTGGTGACTTCTCATCTTTCACATCCTTCTTTAACTCTTCCGTTTCTACTTCCCACGGTTGCAACTCTTTGAGAGATTCAAGCTCTTTTAAACATTCTTCAAGAGCTCTTTCTTCTTCATCGAAAAACACCTCAAAAGATTCATCAAGAGCCATTTCCAAAGGAGATAATATATGAACATGCTTTGAAACCTCTAAAGTTGCTTCTTCAATTGTATCGATACGAAAACTATCATGCTTGTCTCGAGAATGTTTCATTGCTTCAAAAAGATCAAAGCAAACTTCTTCGTTTTGAACCCTCACTTTCATTAAACATTCATCCACATCAATCATCATTCGTGCGGTTTTCATGAAAGGTCGCCCAAGAATTAAAGGCACATCCTCATCTTCCTCCATATCGATAACAATGAAATCAACCGGAAAGAAAAACTTGTCAACTTTTACCAAGACGTCTTGAGCTAACCCATGAGGATGAGTTGTGGACTTGTCGGCTAATTGTAACGTCATCCGAATGGCTTTCATCTCAATGTTCCCAAGCCTCTTTACAATGGACAAAGGAATTAGATTAATGCTTGAGCCCAAATCGATTAGGCCTTTGCCAACATAGACATCACCAATTGTTACCGGCAAAGTAACACGCCCCGGGTCAACTTCTTTTTTCGGGAGAGTTCTTTTGATGATGGCACTATAACTTGCGTCAAGGATAATAGTTTCCGGTTCCGAATACCTCCGCTTCTTTGTGAGAATGTCTTTCATAAACTTAGCATATTTTGGCATTTGCTCCAAAGCCTCGGCAAAAGGAATGTTAATTTGCAACTGTTTAAAAATATCCATGAAACGAGCGTAACGCCGTTCATTTTCTTTCTTTGAAGGAGCATGGGGGTATGGTAAATGTTGGATCAGAATAGTGCTCACTACTTCCTTTCCCTTCTTCACTCTCCTAAGTCTCTCCTTTTTCTTCAACCCCTCACCACTCTTATTTTCAACTTCAACTATTCATCATCTTTCTTTTCAACTACACCTTCATTTTCGATTTTATTTTCAACCACTTCCTCATCACTATCCTCCTCCACAATACCATCAATTTTTTCTTCATCTACCTTTTTCTCAATTTCAGTTACCAACCCCTTCCCACTTCTTGTAACGATTGCCTTGCAATGCTCCTTAGGATTCACTTGAGTATTTGCGGAGAATGAAGGACCCGATTGTTGCTCTGCAAGTTGCTTGGCAAGTTGTCCCACTTGATTTTCTAGATTCTTTATCGCCACATCACTACTCTTTTGATTGGCCATAGACATTCGCATGAATTGAGTCAAAGTGTCTTCCAACTTAGAGCTAGCAACCGGAGGTGGTGGAGGTTGATAAGGATTTTTTCGGTTTGAAGAACTGCCACCATAACCTTGGTTATGTTGATAGTTCGCCCTCGGCGGATATCCTTGATTGCCTTGGTAATGTTGTTGAGGATTTTGTTGTTGTTGATAAGGTTGTTGTTGTTATTGTCTTCCTTGATAGTCTCGTTGATTATTCATGTAGTTCACTTCTTCAAATCCCGGAGGAGGACAAAATACGGTGTCATGCTCTCCTTTGCAAAGTTCACAACAAGCAACTTGTTTACTCTTGCTAGGTTCCTTCAATTCTTTAATCTGTTGAGTTAAAAGTTCCACTTGTTGAGATATGAGCTTGTTTTGTGTGAGGATTGCATCATTAGTTCCCAATTCAAGTACCCCGGGCTTCTTTTGTGAGTTGTTACGACTTTGACTTTGAAGATCATTGAGACCCATTCTATTAATGATATCCGTAGCTTCTTCGGCACTCTTTGATAACAAAGATCCTCCATAAGTGGCATCCAATAATGTCTTACAATTTGGTTGGAGACCATTCTTGAAGATGTGAATTTGTGTTAACTCGTCAAACCCGTGGCCTTTACATTTGCGAAGCATGGATTTGAATCATTCCCATGCTTCATTCAGAGATTCACTAGTGCCCTGCGAGAACACATAAATTGCAGTTTTTGACTCCATAAAACGGTTGTGAGAAAAGAACCGTTCTATAAATTTTTCCTCCAAAACATTCCAATCGGTCATCACAGCAGGAGTTTGATCAAGATACAAATCCTTAGCCTTGCCGAGCAAAGCATGAGGAAATAGTCTCTTAAAAAGAGGTAACTCTTGCGCTTGATCGACTCTGGCCGCTAACGCTATCTCATAAAATTTGGTGAGAAAAGCGAAAGGGTCTTCATGATCCATTCCCGTGAACGGACTTCCATACAATAAGTTCAAAGTTCCAATTTTCATCTCAGCTTGCTTTCCTTGATTATTGTTAGCAAACTGAGTGGTGTGACGTGGGCTATTTACACATGGTGTGGAAGCGGGTGGTGGTGGTGGTGGTTCCATGATTGGCTTGAACTATGGAATTGGTGGTGGTGTAGAAATCGAACTTTCTCCTTGTTCTTGCCTTTGTCTAGCTAGTTGCCTCCTCCGTCTAGTTCTGCTATTGAGTCTACGAGCGGTTCTTTCAATCTCGGGATCGAATAGAAGTTGGTCCGCCGGTAGTTGCCCTCGCATAAACAAAGTCTGCACACTAAACAAAACAAATTAACAAGCTCAAGATAAAGTTAAACAAGTGTAAAATTTCACAACTATTGCAATGCTTGCAATATCAATTAACAATCCCCGGCAACGACGCCAATTTGTTGAGATACAAATAGAGTTAGGGTTTTGTTATCGATCCACAGAGATTGTTCGGTGATATCGCAGTCGTTCTACAGTTGTATACGTTTTAAACTTCAAAGTAACAAGGGGTTTTGGTTGTTTTTAATCGGAAAGTTTGCATTCAAAGTTAAGTATAAGCGGTAAAAAGATTTGTTTTAACGATTTATAAGAAGCATGTCAAGATTAGGGTTCGACAAACCGTTTTGCACGGATAGAATCGACAAAGTGAATGAACTCGTTTAGATGGTAAATGTAATCACATATCCTCCCAATATGTTTATTTCTAACACATATTATGAGTTTTACCATTTTGATCCTTTGATGATATCTCACGCAAAATATCAAAATGACAACATTAAAGTTCAATATTTATGAACATCAACACACATTACTATCTCTGGCCAATGTACATTGATGGATGAAAAACCTAGGTAAAGTGTAAGAACACATTTCTCAATCATGAACCAACACAAAGAATAAAGAATAGAAACAAAGTTTTTCATCATACATTCATCATCCAAGAGTTCACAAGCTAGAGTCAATACATATACATGCAAAAGAAAGGTTTATCTACCATCTAACCTTGACACAAAAGGAAAATTAGCTCTCCATTGTCATGGAAGCTAAACAATCAAGAAGATAAAGAAGAATATCAAGCATCAATGACGATTTCTCGACGAATGATGCTTCCAATCTTCCAAAATGGATGCTATAGTGTTCACAAGGTGTTTTGCTCTAAAATGTATCAAGGATGGTATGAAAAATACAGAAGAGTCTATTTATAAGGGGGCTGAGGATCGCAGAGCGCACTAAGCGCGCAGCACCGCGCTAAGCGTGCTGCACTTTACAATAAACCTCCTAAAGAGCGCGCTAAGGACCCCACTGAGCGCGTAACTCTCTGTAACTACTTCTACCATCATCGCGCTAGGAGCGCGCTGAGCGCGCTTCAAGCATGCTCCAAAAATGCTTATTTTCCAAAACTGATTTTGTGGGGCCTTCCTTGCTCCAATCTTTACACTTCCAATGAAAAATCTACAATAAAATCACAAAAGTTAAATAGATAAGTCAATTAATGCAATTAACTAGAAAACGGTTATTTACCGGAAACAATGGGAAAAGGCTTGGATTAACAAATAAAGATCATAAAAAGGTGCTAAAAACTAAACTAAATATTAACAGTTTTTAGCACCTAACAGTCTGCAAGCAAGGCCTTGGTGCCTATGGAATTTCAGTGTGATACCACCATGTTAGAGCCTTCATATGATCCCCATAACTTGTTCAAATGAGAAAATGCCCAACATCAAAGTTAAAGAGGACATGGAGATGAACAACTTTGATGTTCAACAATTTTTCATTTGAAGCCTTCTTGATGGAGAAAACCAGATTGACATTTGGCACGCCAAGTGTTTGATGAAATTATGGCCTGGAGGCCTGAATCTGCCTTGCCATGACTTGAGATTTGCCTTGATTTTACCAAACTTTGATTGAGCATAACTCCCTCAATTTTGATCCAATGGAAGAGTTCTTGGTATGGATCTGAAGCTTGGAATGTGATCTTTAATTGGCTCAACTTAGGCCTGAAGTTTGAAGCTTTTACCATGGAGAAAGAATTCCTTGAAGTGTAGTTCCAAATGGTCCAAAACTTTCCATTTTTAGAAACCTTAAATTTCTATTTTGGGCAGTTTTGTGATTTCTTGATTTTTCCATGAACCTCTTGACATTTCTTGATCAAATCTTGTCCAATGAACATATGTGACTTGAATTTCATGAATTTGACCTAAAAAGTCAGGAGTTGACTTTTTCCTTTGCACAATTGACTTTTCCCCAAATTTCTTGATTCTCAAGCAACTGATCCATTGAACCTCTTCTGAAATGAACCAATGTGCAATCTCCCATCCTTAGATACTTGACATCATGTAGAAAACATTGGGATCAAGATTGAACCAAAATTTATCAGGAAACTGCTTGAATCCAAAACCCTAATTTGGACTGCTTTTGGTAGGATATAATGAACTGTCCAATCTTCTTGATGAATTCCCATCTTCCAATGACTTATGGGATCAAAATGAGATGACATATGATATAAGAGACCTTTGAGGCTTGCTCTCATGCTTTGGATGATCAATACTCTAAAAACCACTGATCACATGCCCTATGTTGAATGCAAAAATGAATGCTTTATTTTTCTATGACTTGAATGCAATGCAATGTAATAAAAGTATATGATAAATGGTATGAGAAATGAGAGGGAAAATTTTGGGGTATTACAGCTGCCCCTATTCAATCACTGTAGACCTGAATGGATGATAGCGATTGCTTTCAGACTTTCAAGGTATGGAGGGATTGAATACCAAAAATAACCAAAAAATTTGCACTCTGTAGAGAAGAAGAAAAGGGATATAAACCCAATCTCGTGTACTCTGCTCGGATAAAACTATGATGGGAAGAATAGCACTGGAGAGATGTATTTTGAACGACGCCAGACGACTACTGGCTTTCCATACTACGGATGGACTTGGAAAACATCTTTTGTATGACGCCAGACGACTACTGGCTTGCCACACTGCGGGTGGACTTTAACAACGTCTTTTGAAACGACGCCAGGTGACTACTGGCTTGCCACACTGTGGATCGACTTTAAGAATTTCTTTTGAACGACGCCAGACGACTACTGGCTTTCCACATTGTGGGTGGACTTTAAGAACGTCTTTTGTACGACGCCAGACGACTACTGGCTTGCTACACTGCGGATGGACTATAACAATGTCTTTTGGAACGACGCCAGATGACTACTGGCTTGCCACACTGCGGTGGACTTTAACAATGTCTTTTGGAACGATGCCAGACAACTACTGGCTTGCCACGCTGCGGGTGGACTTTAAGAATGTCTTTTGTATGACGCTAGACGACTACTGGCTTGCCACACTGCGGGTGGAGTTTAGGAATGTCTTTTAAACGACACCAGACGACTACTGGCTTGCCACACTGCGGGTAGACTTTAAGAATGTCTTTTGTACGACGCCAGGCGACTACTGGCTTGCCACACTGCGGGTGGACTTTAAGAATGTCTTTTGGAATGACGCCAAGCGACTACTGGCTTGCCACGCCGCGGGTGGACTTTCGCCAATCTACGGTTGGTCTTGAAACTGTCTTTTAAATGGAGTCAGACGACTACTGACTTGCCACACTGTGGGTGGACTTTCGCCAATCTACGGTTGGTCTTTACCCTGATTTGCCACCCTAACATGGACTTTTTCCAATCTGCGGTTTGACTTTGTTGATTTGCCACCCTAAGATGGACTTTTACCAATCTCCGGTTGGACTTTGCTGATTTGCCACCCTAAGATGGACTTTTGCCAATCTGCGGTTGGACTTTACTGATTTGCCACCCTAAGATGGACTTTTGCCAATCTGCAGTTGGACTTTGCTTTGTCTTTCGAATAAAACCGGACAAATGCCGACGGGCCACACTGCGGGTGGACTTTTGAAAGATGCCTTTGGGATGAAGAAAGTTGACTACTGATTGGCCACACTGCGGGTGGGCTTTTGCAAAAAATTCAACACTGGACTACGCTCTGCATACATATCAGACATCCCTGCTGAGTCTGTTGAGGAACAATGATCAATGATTTGACCTCAGAAGCTCCTGAAAGGATAATATCTCTGCCGGAGAATGACTGAACAATCCGTCTACTCCAAATTGACACGCTTGCCAAAAATAAATTGGACTTTGAGATATAAGGAAGTGATGACTCTGCCAGGAATTATTTCATCAGTCTGGGGATGAATTCTGATTATAGCAACTCCGCTGGAAGAATGACAACCTTCCGACTTGGCTTGGAAAAGAATGTACTAACACTCTACTGAGGAAGAGATTCTGTTGATCTGATAAACCTCTGCGGGGAGAAAAAACAACTCAGTTGGGGAGTATTGCTGACAAGATTCAATGCTGAACGCTGTGGGGGATACAACCGTATTTAGCCCTAGTTGCTAAGCAATGAATTTACAGTCTCGTCTTACTAAGAACAAACTGTTGGGGATACGATCTTGCTGGGGATCGGAGCTACTCCGTCAGGGATACACAAATCCTGGTTGGAATACATCCTGTTGCGACTCACTGGGAAAGAGTCCCTAGAGATCTGCTGGGAACACACAAAGCAAATCCACGATAGTCTGTTAAGGAACAAAGCTGTCGAGCTTAGAATAAGTGCCACAATGTCCTATGTTAGGCAAACTTTCTGTTTGACGACTCCACCGGGGACAATGAGTTTACCACAAACTCTGCTGAGGAGAACCGCTTCAAAGCGTCTCGTATTGGGGATGCCTCTTAAAAGGATTTTACAGAAGACCGAGAATCTTCAAACTCTTAAGCAAATGATGAGACTTGAGCTAAGAATACAATAATTGAGAGGTCACTCTATTGGAGATAATAGATCTGGAATACATCTTGTCGGAGGGATTTCAAGATGCCCCATGCTTGGGAGGGTCACAAACTCACTTTTGCCCCAGATTACACGGCTGATCTGAAGAAATCGTCCCAAGAGGATTTTACAGAAGATTTGGCAACTTCAAACTCCTGGACACTCACTGAGTCTTGAACATTAACTGTGAGGTCTGCGAAGCAACTCTACTGGGGAATTTGCAACCGTTATCGACACAGAAAAGCTTGTACTTGTTGGAAGTTCCGAATGGGAGAATCGACTTAATAAGATCCAACGATCCCTTATTAGCTTTGCCTCGTTGATCTCATCTTACTGTAAGCAGCCGCCGATCACACGGTGAACTCAATCAGTAAAAGTTACGACAAAAGGGTGACATGAAAACCCTTTCCTGAATATGGTTGCCCCAGCATCATGAACTTAGGGATAAGTGATTACTTGTCTGGAAGAAATGACCCATGCTCTTGAAAAGGCTTTAATCTTGATTTTGAGCCTAGTATGAGTCTGCTACCTGCAAGCAAAAGGATATGCAGGTATGCCCCGTGCCGGATATGACTTCTGCAACTGAGAAAATCTAACTCTGAACCACCACTTGTTGGGGAGAAAGGTTTTGATGCATCTCTTGCTGGGAACATGATTAATGAAGCCTGCTGAAGACAGGGGACCACAAATGCCTTGGGTTGGAATGCCCCTTTGTTTCAAGCCTTTTGGCTGATTGACTGCATATGCGTGAACAACAGTTTTTTTTACTTGCCCCAGACCAACATGGTCCACCAAAAGAAATTGTCTCAAGAGGATTTTACAGAAGACTTGACATCCAAAACGCCTCAATGTCTTCAAACTCTTGGAGAGATTCATCGGATCTCGAAGTAACTGCCTCAGACTGTATGGTCTACAGAGGAATTCGCCTCGAGAAGATTCATGAACAATCTCATATCACCGTGAGATATTCTGTCCCAATACTCTGAACCCTGGATAGGCTAATCGGTCATCTGGATGGACTAACTTCTCATGCTCTCAGGATGACCTGCTCCAGTATGAACTTTGAAGTGGTTTTGCCCCTGACTACTGATCTTCGAAGGAAGACCCCGAATACCTGCCTTTGGAGAGATTTGAATCTCGAAGTAATTGCCCTAGTTTGGCTGAACTTTGAAGAGATTTCTCGACGTGATTGGCTCAGATTGGATACACCTTAAAGATATGATTCGACGTGATTTCCCCCAGATTAGCCACCTCTTAACATAACTTGTTGGGAAAGCTCCTGCTCAACAAAGTTTCATGAGGAAGTACCACTGGATGTGGCTGTCCTTTGGGAGTTTCAGGATTCTCAACTCGCAAGATTAAGCTTCTGGACCGAATTTCCATATGTAAACTTCTTTTGATGTCAAACAAATGTATGCAAGTAGAAAATGTTTTAATCTGAGAATGAAAATTCTAATGCAACACACATGTTAATCTTGAAGTTTTACTGAAAAGATGTCGCAAACCCTTTGTGAGCGGATCACGGATTAGGATACGACATTAATTTTTGAATGAAAGAATGAAATGCACATGCAACACCAACAAAGATCTTCTAGCACAACTCACAGGAGTCAGGAACGCTATCTCTTGGTAGTATGCTTTCGAACTAACCCTGTTTCAATTGAGGACTTTCGGTTTTGTAATGGGGCCTGGTTCACAGTTATTGAAACAAGTAAGGCTCAAAATTTATTAGTGCCCACCCACTCTTCGTGATGTCCTCCAGTCCTACGTTCAGTTAGTTCGGCACTAGCGTTCACCTCTCAAAAGAAACCTTTGTAAAGGTTGAGGAACCATTGACTTTTAACAATTTAAGCACCAATCAGTTTATTGGAGTAGCAGTCATCTCTTTTCGTCTTTGTGTCTGTGTCACACGGCTTTGTTCTTTAGCTTAAGGATCTTTCTTGGGTAATCCTGTTCACATTTCGCTTTCACATTCTTTCGCTTATCCCTAACTTTTGCCTGGACAGATTCTTTTGAATCTTTGATTTCGGAGTCCAGCGGGATGCCCTAACTTTTGCCTAAGTTGCTTGTTTTCAAGTTTCAACTTAGCGGGCTTTTCATTTTTTTTATTCTCTTTTTTTTTGAACATGTCGTGTGACACCGACTGTCTTGATTTCTTTGGAAGGGTTGTGACTGTTTCACTTCTCGGTTGATGAGGGATAACCATTGTGGTTTCCGCTCTTTGGACCTCTTGATGCGGTAAAGTGAAAAGTAATGGATCCTCAGATGCACACTCCTTTTGAGGTTTGAATGCTTGGTCAAACTAACTGACGCCTACCCTTCCCCGGGGTTAAATGTTAGGTTTTTTTTTACTAAAAGAAACTCCTACTTTAGGGCTCCTATTTGGGCGAGGGTCTATCTCCCTTATATCTCCAGTGTTTGGGATTTGAAACAATGCCTTTACACATCGTCAACAGGGTTTTATCCGAAAGCACACAATTAGAGATTTTTGCATTTTCAACTTATCATCCCCCTTCAAGAGTTTAAGTACGACAATTGGTATTGCAATGCACATATACAAACTTATGAGTGAATATGAATGGATTACTTCAGGAAAAACATGCGTGCTTTATTAGGATTAACATAAAAAGAAAAACAGGTTTCATGCATGCATACAAATGTTTTGACAAACATAAAAAGCTACACATGAGAATGCAGTAAAGAAACTAAATGATTGTCCTTGTTGAGGAGGCTTGACTCCGTCTGGACTTATTGATTCTGAAGATGTCTTTGCAAACTGGGTGCTCAATCTGATGAAGAAAGTTCAATTTATGGGCCACCCGTCTAGTGTGATAATCTTTGAGTCAATCAAGTCTTGCACCTTATGTTTGAACACTCTGCAATTGTCAATTGTATGTCCAAACATTCCCGAGTGAAACTAGCACCTAGCATTCATGTCATAATCCGGAGGAAAAGGAAACGGCACTGGCACTACCTTGCCCAGCTGAATCAAAGAGACTTGGAGAAGGCGAGCAAGAAGCTGGCTTTGAGAAATAGGAACTGGAGCAGACACTCTCTCAGACCTCCTAAGTCCTCGTTGGCTCTGTTGCTGATGGTTTTGCTGCCAATGTTGATTATGGTGCCTAGTCTGCCCCTGTACTTTTCTTTCCACATTTGGCTGAGAAACAAACAAAGGTTGCTGACGTGATGACTTTGAAACCTGAAGCTGAGGAATACACCCGTGACCTGAGGTAGACCCTAGAGAAGGGGAAGGAATACTTACTTCCTTTACAGCTACTGGCGTAAGATCTCCTAATACCTTCAAGCCAGCTGGTCCAAACTCGATTGCTTTAGAGTCAATCAAGTCTTGTACTTGGTTTTGAAATGCTCTACACCCCTCAATATCATGGCCTGGTGCCCCTGAGTGAAAATCACAATAAGCCTTGGCATCCCATCCTTTTGGAAGCTTTGCAGGAGGAGTCAACTTCCGGAGCTCAATCAATCTTAACTGAAGCAGTTGCTGAAGTAATTCGGTATGACACATCGGTAGAGGATCAAAAACCCTTTTTTGCTTCTGTTGATGATGAAAAGATGCAACCGGGAGGGTCCCAGCTATAATTTGTTGATGCGGTAGTTTCGGAACCCAAGGTTTATGGATTGAGGAAGGTCCCTGAGAGGAGAGAGGAATATCCACCTCTTTAGCAGCAGTTGGAGGAACATCTCTTCACTTGACAGTGCTGATGGGCGCAAACTCGATTGCCCCTGAATCAATAAGCTCTTGGACCTTATACTTGAGCATCTTACAATTTTCAACATTATGACCAGGTACCCCTGAATGGAATTCACACCTATCATGGACATTGGAACCCATACGAAACTTGGTGTGTAGAGGTCCCGCAACAATCAATTCAATTAGCTAAAACTTGAGCAAGTACTGAAGCAACTGAGCGTATGGCATCGGAATCGGATCAAACTTCTTTTCAAGCTTTTCTGGATTAGGATCCTTAAGAAACAGTTGGTGATGAAAAAGCTCTGACGGTGGAGTGGATTCACGAGGCAAACCATGGTCTAGAGGAGACCCCA
This sequence comes from Lathyrus tuberosus, assembly GCA_022829125.1. Taxonomy (NCBI): domain Eukaryota; kingdom Viridiplantae; phylum Streptophyta; class Magnoliopsida; order Fabales; family Fabaceae; genus Lathyrus; species Lathyrus tuberosus. Next base: position 20,353,210 of record JALAZF010000050.1, read on the forward strand.
AAGAGATATGAGGAGTGAGAACCTCTGCTGTGGATGCGGCCACCTGATTGTTTTCCTTTCTTAACACTTCATTCAGAATTTCCATAACCCGGCCCATTTGAGTCTTTATCCGGTTGACTTCTTCTCTCAGCAGTTCCTGACCTTGGGACAAGCCTGAATGTCCACCATAAAATGCCCCATTTGGGCCTTCATCTCAGTCACCTCCGCTCGGAGTTGTTCCATATCTGAACCTTGATTGTGGTGAATCGAGTAGTTGGAAGAAGTCATGTTGGCCGCTCTACAGACAATACCCAGTCAGAATGATAATCCACACCCTCGGATTCGGGTACCTGTTATGAATGCATGAATGTATGCAAATGCCATGTTCAGTTATTTCCAGGGAATCTATCTGCTTTGATTCAAATTTTGTACAGAATAATCCACAAGAAAAGGGGAAACTGCTCAATAGTAAAATTCAGATATAAGATCCTTGGAAATAACAGAACATGTGTGCTGAAATGCTATGATGTTACATATGTACAGACATGTGATCAGAGTTTCCATAAGTATCCTGAATAAAAACTGTGTTGAACCGATCTGGCTGAACAATAACCAGTCAAGTATGCAGGATCAAAGGTCCAACAAGAAAACCAGAAAACCAGAAGAACCCCTGTAGGTTGATGGTCATACTTTACATGCCTCTGCCTTGTCAGTGTAGAACCATGAGCCAAGTGTCTGAATAGAATCATATCAGGCATACCAGACCGAGTGCCGGTATAGAACCAAATTCAGAATACCAGAACAAAGTGCCATTATCACTGATCATATGAGAACCATACATAGGGTGGGTAGAAGGTCAAGGTTACCTGCAAACCTGTAAACAACCCCCCATCTCACATGTAGGTTATAAAAGGTAGGATCCTCAGATTCGGATCCCGAAATGAGAAGCAATAGCACATTCAGCCCGTAGGATACAATGCTATCGCCAAACAAAGAGATCATCATCTGATTCACCACAAAATAAAGGCCATCATATGTAAGTTCCAAAATGGGCCCTCGGGTGCGAATGGGTTTGCCACAGAATGTGGTCTGCGAATGTCACCACTAAAGAGGGATGTTTCCACTAAGGTCCTCAATGATCGATCACCAGATGCACATAACTCTCAAAGTCATACCCTGGATGAGGAAAACCCTCAAAGCAAGATAATCCTAAGAAAGTCGCACTCTGGCTGTGGAACTCACAACTACTCCCGTGGCTAAATACCATGAGAGCCCTGTGATTGTCCACTCTAAGTCCTAAAGTATACTCGAGCCTGGGTAATGGGCTCATCTCACAGTAACAATCCCATCCCGCCAAAGGAAAATAGACAGTCCAGAATATATAATGCATGATATAAATAAAATACAATAAAGGCGGTAAAGTAAAGCGATAAAGCTGTAAATAAAAGCAGTAAAGCTAAACTAAAGCCAAACAAAGCAAACACCCAATAAGCAGAAACAAGCAAGCGCTAGGAAAAACTCGCATCGAGGAGGGACCAGGAAGAGGTCAACTATACCCAGCAGAGTCGCCAGCTGTCATTCCCGGGATTTTCATCCAGGTACAAACGCGAAAGTGGCGCGGAAGAAAGAAAGAAAGTCGCCAGGCAGGCATTTTTATACCAAAGAAAGGGAAGGGTAATGTTGCAAAAACCCAGGAGAAAGGAAAGAACGAGGTCTCGCGAACCAAAGAGAACGGGTAAGGGAGTCAGTTACATGAAGGGAAGGTTATCGCACCCCCTCACGTCCGTCGTACTCGACGGGATCCACACTTGAAGTACTGCTTAAAGGGTGATAGAAAAGATACTAGAAAAGGAATGGAAAGAGAACGAGAACAAATGTAGGGAAAATAAAAGAAGTGCTCGAATGGGCCCTACACCACTGCCTACGTATCTCATCGGGAACATGAGAATCAGAGCGACGTAGTTCCCCTCAGCTAAGGGAAAACTGTTTGTGTTTTTTAGGGAACGGCTAATGTTCTAGCTCAGGTGTTGCAGGCTCGCTGAATCAAGTGCGTTACCGTATTGTAAGAGAACGAGGAGAAGCACGTTCGTTCGTTGAGAGTGAGTGAGATGAGAAGAGAATTCCCGAGGGAAAGACGTTTTTGTTTGTTTGAAGTGTTTTAGAAGTTTTTTTATTTGAAGTGTTAGCATAGGAGAGTGTACCTAAGTCTTTTTCAATGGAATGTGCATCTCATGCATCATTCCAAAATGAAATGATGATTAAGTACACTAAGTATGAATAAGATCCTCAAACTTACTTCCAAGGTTAAAGGCTTAAGTACACTAGCCTATTCCCTTTATTAAATGGTTTTGTTAGTTTTTAATGAAGAAGTGTTTTTTGATTTTGTTTGTGAAATCACTTCATGTTAAAGACTTGTACATCATGCGAGAAAACCTACAACATATTCCAAGATGGAATGTATGCAAGCCCCCCCATGGAATAAGGCTCATAACACATGAAGATGTTTCAACCTTTATTAGGTGTTTTGAATTTGTTTTGAGATGAGAAAGGAGAGACTCAAAAGAAACAAAGGTAAAGACTAAAGGGACTAAGACTCACCCTAATGTTGTCATGCTTGGATGTTCCTAATGGTTTAGAAACCTAAGTCTAAAAGAAGAGAGAAGAAGAACAAGTTCTAACTTACTTCAAAGATTGAAGTTAAGTTAAGAACTCAAAGGGATGAAAGAAGTGAAGTGTCAAAGAAAGCATTGAAATGCTTATCACAATCACAAGAGAGAAAGCTTTAAAAGATAAGAAAAGAGGTTGTATGTGGGTGCACACCCACACACTTGACTTACCATTAGCCCCTGAAATGTTCGCAAAACAATTTACAAGTAAAGAAATAAGGAGAGAAGAACAAGTAAGGATCAAACAAGTTAGGAACTAAGGAAGAAGGATCCTAAAGGTGTGAGGAAAATTCTACACAAAACAACATATCATGCTATTCAAATAAGGAAATAAAATGGAAGGAAACAACGAAAACAACAACAATTACTGCTCATAAGTGCAATGCAGCAGTAAAATCTATCATCATGTACCAAACAGCAATTAACAACACATGTTCAACCTACAAAATGGGTGTAAAAAGAAAATAGCAGCACATACAACAGCATATACGTGTATAGACAACAATGAAAAATCAGGGGCAACATGTACTCACAAATGATTCATTCATAAAAGAGCAAACATACTTCAAGCCTTGCACATTATTCAATCAAACATGATCACAATCACACCATAAATCATGGTAAACAATTCTTGAAATCACCATGGAATAATGCACATTGTAAGAGAATACACATTATTAAGCATGTGAACAAATTAAAACAAATGTGCACCTATTGAAATAGAAAGCAAATGAACATGCACATAACAATTCCAGCAACACAAGCACCAATTAACAGTTAACAAGCTCAATGTGTGTGCATTATGTGATCATTACATCAATTAATCAACAACGTAAACATAAACGTTCATCGATTAACAATCAAGAACCGCGTGTCGAAAAATCATGCTCATGCAATAGTGTGAAGTGAAACAGCTCAAGAATAGTCCACGAATCATCAACGTATCAATCCATGAAGTTTAGACATGCAAGAGATCTCAAACAAGCAAGAAAATGCAAGAAAAACACAATCTGCTTCAATGGTAATCGATTACTCACATAGGGTAATCGATTAGTCAGTTGAAAATTGGCTAAAAACGTGAAAATAAGGCAGAGTAATCGATTACCACTATTAGAGTAATCGATTACCACTGAAACAGAGACAGAAATTCAACTTTGCAAAGCACTTTTCAGCAGCAAATCACTTATCCACACATCCAAATGATCATGTAAACAATCATGCACGAAAATTGAGTTCAATCACTGCAAACAACATCAATTAGATCCAACAATCATCAATGTCAAGAATCAAATTCAAGCGCCATGGATCCAAATCAAAAATACCAAAGATCTACATCGAATAAGTTGCAAATAAGCTAAATTAAGTATAGATTTGAGGAAAACCAACCTACAAAGCGGAGATTTGCTTTGGTAATTGTTGCAAAGTGATCTTGGTGCAGAAAATTAAAGAAAACCAGAGATTCTTCGATTAGTAGCCAAAACGCGTCGAAACCGAGCAAAGTCGCGAAAATCAGCGAGATCGAACTTGCACTAAAATAAATGGTGTGAAACCCTTGGATTGAAGTAGAATAATCTGAACTTCCAGATATCCAACCAAAGAAAGCCAAATGATGGAGTTTGAGCTCAAGAATTAATCACTTTTCAATGTGAAAAAGTGATTATCCTTCAAGAAATAAAAGCTTTTTGTGAGGGTTTGGAAGAGAGAATTGAGAGTGCAATGTGAGAAATTTGGTGAAAAATGGTTAATAATGGTGAATCCTCTAAAAATGAGTGAAGGATTTCTTATATAGACTTTAGGTTTGGATTTTGGGAGGTTTCGGATTAGCTTTGGACTTAGCTTTGTTTGGAGCTAGGGTCAGAGTTAGTTAGATTCACCTCACCGAGTCAAGGTAGTTAACTCGGTTAGTTAGGATCAACTCGGTAATAATCCCAAGGTGAATTTCAACATCCAAAGGTGGAGATGCTTGGAAAACAAGGAATCACAACTAGTGTATGGGCATGTGACATGGTCTGCAAGCAAGGCCTTGGTGCTTATGGAATTTCAGTGTGAGACCACCATGTTAGAGCCTTCATATGATCTCCATAACTTGTTCAAATGAGAAAATGTCCAACATCAAAGTTAAAGAGGACATGGAGATGAACAACTTTCATGTTCAACAATTTTTCATTTGAAGCCTTCTTGATGGAGAAAACCAGCTTGACATTTGGCACGCCAAGTGTTTGATGAAATTATGGCCTGGAGGCCTGAATCTGCCTTGCCATGACTTGAGATTTGCCTTGATTTTACCAAACTTTGATTGATCATAACTCCCTCGATTTTGATCCAATGGAAGAGTTGTTGGTATGGATCTGAAGCTTGGAATGTGATCTTCAATTGGCTCGACTTAGGCCAGAATTTTGAAGCTTTTACCATGGAGAAAGAATGCCTTGAAGTGTAGTGCCAAATGGTCCAAAACTTTCCATTTTTAGAAACCTTAAATTTCTATTTTGGGCCGTTTTTTGATTTCTTGATTTTTCCATGAACCTTTTGACATTTCTTGATTAAATCTTGTCCAATGAACATATGTGACTTGAGTTTCATGAATTTGACCTAAAAAGTCAGGAGTTGACTTTTTCCTTTGCACAGTTGACTTTTCCCCAAATTTCTTGATTCTCAAGCAACTGATCCATTGAACCTCTTCTGAAATGAACCAATGGGAAATCTCCCATCCTTAGATACTTGACATCATGTAGAAAACATTGAGATCAAGTTTGAACCAAAATTTCATCAGGAAACTGCTTGAATCAAAAACCCTAATTTGGACTGCTTTTGGTAGGATATAATGAACTGTCCAATCTTCTTGATGAATTCCCATATTCCAATGACTTATGGGATCAAAATGAGATGACATATGATATAAGAGACCTTTGAGGCTTGCTCTCTTGCTTTGGATGATCAATACTCTGAAAACCACTGATCACATGCCCTATGTTGAATGCAAAGATGAATGCTTTATTTTTCTATGACTTGAATGCAATGCAATGCAATGAAAGTATATGATAAATGGTATGACAAATGAGAGGGAAAATTTTGGGGTATTACACAGATGTTGTGTTGATTTTGCTGGTGTGAAAGATATATCAAGGAGAATGACACCAATGCTAAAGATTAGCAAATATGTGGGAAGTCAGTTTACGTAACTTTGCAATAGTATGCTTTCAGAATAAACCTCGCCTCAATTAGGTCTTTCGAGGGTTGTAACGTGGTCTGGTTCAGGGTTCTTGAAACAAAGGATATCAGGCTCAAAACTTGGTTTGTACCCACCCCTTCTTCGTGATGATCTCCAGTCTTACGTTCAGTTAATTCTGCACATATTTGTCTTCCAAAAGGGTTGACGGTGTAAGAATGATTATTCTAGGTTTGCTCGAAATGGCAGTCACCTTATTTTGTTTTGATATGTGTCAGTGACCCTTTGATTTATGCCATGGTGGTCACTGAATCTTATTTTGTTTTTGTTGAGGATTCGAGGGCCTCTTTTGTTTTTGGTTTGATCTGTATCTTTTGCATGGACTAATTTCGCTTTTCGAGTCCATCGGGATTGCCTTCATATTTGCCTAAGTCTCCTTTTAAGGTGTTCGAATTAGCAGGCTTTTTTTTGTTGATTTTTTTTCGATTTTGTTGGAGGATTGTGATTGCCAAGTCAGGGGATTGATGAACAACCGTCATGTCTTTAAGATTTTTCTTTGTGATTTGAGTGCGTAGTCAGGTTAATTGAACACTCCCCTGCCCCAGGTTGAGTGTAAGGGTTTGTAAATCCGAAGGAAATTGCTACTTATTGGCTCGAAGTGGTTTACTAGGGATTAACTCCTTGTATCTCCAGTGTTTGGGGTATTGAAACAATGCCTGTACATCATCGGCAGGATTTTATCCGAAAGCATATTGTTTGCAATTATGGGTATTTCATTTTAATCATCCTCCCTCAAATCATTGCTAAACAACAGTATGATAAAGAGATTGAAGTGGATAATATGTGTCGGTGATTTGCAGTAAATGGAAAAAATGAGTGAATATGACATAGCTAATTCAAAACATGCATAGTCACTACATTAATAAAACCAAATACAAATGGCAATGTTTGAAGCAAACAGTACTTGAACAAACAAAGACAAAATACAAGGATGTGAAATGATGGGATGGCATGACGACTCCTTTCTTCGGGGAAAATTGAACTTCACTTGATGCTGGCACTAGCTTGGCGGCGGCAGCAGGTTGTTGATGACATTTGGAGACTTCCCATTGAACGTGAGAAACTTCGAATCAACCAGGTCTTGAACTTTGTGCTTGAAAGCTTTGCAGTCCTCGATCGTGTGCCTTGGAGTTCCCTTATGAAACTCGCAATGAGCATTAGCATCATAATCTGGAGGTTGCGCGTATGTTGTCGGCAGACGGCCAAAGTTTCTATATGGCCTCCTTATCCTCTGTTGATTAGGCTGATGTTGTTGTTGAGCAGCTCGTTGTTGCTGATTCTGAGGTGAATACTGATACCCTTGCTGATTGTATGACGGTTGCTGAGGAGCCTGTTAATGAGGCATTGGAGCTTGGACAACTGGTTGATAAGGCATTGGAGCATATTGCACAACAACAATATACGGGTACTAGAAGTAGGGGATTTGAAAAGGCATTGGAATAGGAGCTTATTGAGCTTGCCCTTTTTGAGCAGATATGGCATTTGTTTCGCCCTCTTTCTTTTTGTATCCGTTGAAAGGCTTCTTAGCTCCAGTCTGACTGCTGGAAACTCCTTGGATCTTTCCACTCTTCAAACCCTCTTCGATTCTTTCACCAACAATCACCAAGTCAAAGAATCCAACAGAAACACTACCAATCAGCTTTTCTTAGTATTGGCCTTGTAAGGTACCCATGAAGATATCAATCAGCTCACGGTCAACCAGAGGTGGATGCACTCTTGCAGCTAGCTCTCTCCAGCATTGTGCATACTCCTTAAAGGATTCATTTTCCTTCTGAGCCATACTCTGAAGCTTAGTACAGTTCGGAGCAAGATCAATGTTATATTTGTATTGCTTGACAAATGCATCAGCTAGCTCAGCCCAAGTGCGTACACTGCTACACTCCAGCTGCATACACCATTCGAGTGATGCTCCAGACAAGCTGACTTGGAAGCAATGAATCATCAGCTTTTCATCTTTGGTATAAGCATCCATCTTGCGACAATACATCTTCAGATGAATGTTCGGACAACTGAGACCTTTGTACTTCGAGAATTCTGACATTTTAAACTTGGGAGGAATGACGACATCTGGCACCAAGCATATTGCCAGATCATTCAGAGAGTTTGAGTTGTGCCCCTCAATGACTCAGAGTTTCTCAGCTAAATCACGACACATTTTGATGGCTTCAAAATCCTGAGCAGCAGTAGGATTGACAATTAGGAAGGCAGCATGATAGTTTTTCACCTCATCATACTGATCTTGCAGATTTTCCTCGGCATGAGGGATAAGAATTTGAGTGACAGCAGGTTGGGCTTGCGAAATGGCTCCAACAGTAACTCCAGAAGTTGGAAGTGGTTGAGAAATGGCTCCTTCAGTGGTAGAAGTGAAGTTCACCGGTATTCTATAGTTGATTAAATTAGGAATGAGATCAAAGAGCCTTGAGATCGACCCTTGCACAGGCACATTGTTCTTGGCAGCAGCGGCTTCACGCATTTCTTCTTCCTTTCTGGCCATCATGATGATGGCTTCGAGAATCTGGTCAATATTTCCTTTGATAGAGTCCAACTCCTCTCTGAAGGCAGCTTGCTCTTTCTGAATATGCTCCATTATGCATCTAGTGTTGGCTCGAGTTGCGTACTGGCGTCGAGGAATCAACTTGATTTACTGGAGAAGGAAGGAAGGTGAAGTGAGATTCTGAAGATGGAATGCAATATAACATGCATAACTGATGCAATGTAATGCAATGACATGATGCAATGCAAGATGCAAAATCCAGGATTGCAGGTTCAGTCGATTCTGAGGTTGGACGACGGAACGGGTCAAGAACCACAGCTCGGGTCAAAGAAAGCCCACGGGTAGGTTTCTAAGATAGGTAGGTGCCTAGAGTCATGGATATATTTCACATATATTATAGCCACGACAAAGATTCATTCGACTATAATATTCTTGAAATGATCTCGTCTAGGTGAGGTTTTCGTATCTTCCCCACGAGAAAGATTCCTCGGAGGCATCCACTACACAACCATCGACACACGGGTTCTAAGTAGGTTCTCAGAGTCATAGATCAAAGTTGAAAATATTACCGTCAGGAATTAATACGTTCAAGGGATCTCATCTGATTGGGGGTTTTGTATTAATCCAAAAGGAATTAACACTACCAACCACCATGGATAAATCGGGATAATGGTCCTTGGGATCAACGATTCAGGCTCGAAAACATTACCGCCATGACAAAGACTCACCACGACAATAACATCTCTAAGGGAATCTACTCCAAGCGGGGTCTTCACTTCAACTCACGCGGAAGAGACCACGCAAGCCTCCACTACACAACCACCATCCTAATCCTAGGGTTTTTCTCGACTCGGGTGTAGAGCCGTCTCACAAAGTACCCAATATCAGAATAACCCAATAATGTCATAAAAGGTAAAACAGATAAGGAAATAGGAAAGAAAATAAATAAATAAGTAAATAAACGAACGAGAAGAAAATAAACAAGCGGAGCTAACGAGCTCGCGATTCGAATCAAGATAGGCTCGACTCTCTCTTGCATGGAGAAAATATCCCCAGCAGAGTCGCCAGCTGGTGCACCTCGAAAAACCGCTAATCGAAGACACGAGCCTCGCGCAAAAGGCGCGGAAGAAATTGCGGTTCGACAGAGTCGCCACCGAACTTTATTTATCCCAAAAGAGGGAAAGGAAAATATCGAGAAAAACTTTAAGGGAGATAAGAACATGGTCGTCGCAACCACATTCTGGGTTCGGGATTCGGTTACGTGAGGGGAAGGTACGCGCACCCCCTCACGTCCGTTGTACTCAACGGGAACCTCTTAATTCGAATCGTGAAGTCTTTAGCTAAACTTATTTGTTTTCTTCTCAACGATAAATACGAAATGGTAAGATAAAAGGAAAAGATGCTAAAGGGGAAATGGGTGGTTTTAGGTTAGGGTGCTCGCCGAGGATTGGGGCCCTTGTGCCTACGTATGCTCATTCGGACGAGAATTAGAAATCAGAGCAATCGTAGTTTGACTACGGGATAGGGGGAAAATGGCAGATGGAGGGAAGGTAGCTCGACAAGATCATCGCAATCTTGTGCCTACGTATCTTTACTCGGACGAGAATAAAGAAACAGAGCAATTGTAGTTCGTGGAGACGGCCACAGAAATAGGAGATGATGAAAAATAGAGAAGGTAGCCCGCAAAGATCTACACAATCTTGTGCCTACGTATCTTTACACGGACGAGAATAAAGAATCAGGGCTATCGTAGTTCGTGGATATGACCACGAAAAATGGTTTGAAGTGTTTTAGAGGCGTCAATTGCTCACAAACAAGTAAGAGAACCTGCACATAAGGTTGGTTTGAAAAGAGTTTCACCTTGAAAAGAGTTTCGATAATTGTTAATCATTTTTTGAAGTTTGATTGTGAAAATCTGTTTGACATTGGATCAACGGTTTGATTGTGTGCGAAGAGGTTGGTTTGACAAGAGTTTGGTTTGAAAATGGCTCGACGAAGAATTGAGAGTTTGGTTGAAAAGAGGTTTGTTTTGAAAATGGACTCGACGACGAGTCGAGGGTTTGTTTGAAATGGGTGAGAATCGATCCTAGTCCCTAGGGGTGCTCCTAGTAACGAAACCACGATGAAATGTGAGAGCGTGTGCGATAGATTGATGGCGAATGCTAATGAGCAATCGACTTATGGGAGGGTGTTTTGAAAATGGGCTCGACGATGAATTGAGAATTAGTTTGAAAATGGTGTTGTCTATGCTGGTCCCTAGGGGTGCTCCTAGTAAACAAACCACAATCAAAGACAATCGAATGCGTACATCAGAATCAGGGTGGGGTATATGTAAATTACAGGGGATTGCACGAAATAAAAGGTCTCATTGTAAGGTCTCATCGTATAGAAAATGATCTAGATGATCATTCACTACAGATTTGAAATAATGAAGGTTAACAACCTCGATAATCAACATTCGTGAATATAAATACTTCATTGATCAAAAAAGAAAATAGAAGAAGATAATGCAAAATGAAATGAAATGAAATGAGAAATAAAATCAAAATGAGATAGAAGAGAAGAATTGGTCTCGTCTTAATCATTATTTTAAATTGATAAATCGACAATCTATGATTTTAGACTTTCATTAACTAATAGTTGAAAAAAAAATGGTCTCATATTGATCAAAATTTTCATCTATGGCCTTTTGTTATATCATTGACCAAAAAATCAAAAATGAAGTTGAAAAACACATAGTAAAATCGAAACGAGAATAGAGTGATAATAAAGTGACAAAAATCAAGAAGAGAAAGATTTGAAATATTACTAAACATATTTTAAAAAACTAGAAATAAAATGGAAATGAGTAAATGTGATAAAAATAAATTTGAAAATAATAATGGAAAAGGCATAATTGAAACAGGGGAGTGAGAACATGAGGGAATCATCATGGGCTTTTAGGCCCATTCATCCACAAAATAAAATAAAATAAAAAACGGCGGATCCAAAATAACCCACGATCCACAAATGAAACCCAATTAGCAATTCTATTCACTCTCTTGAAACCCAAAATCAAAGTCAAACATCTTTACAAGTTCAGACTTAAAAAATGGAAAAGAGAAATTGGAATACATTTTGTAGAAGCTAAAATGAGGTATTCCCGAAAATGTAAACACGGCCACGGAAGAACGCAATCACAACATCGCTCCAATCTTCTCCTTGCGAAACCTTCTTTCCAACCGTAAGCTTCCAATTTCAAACTCCCTCCTTCACTTTCGTCCTATTTCAACTCTTTCTCCTTCGTCTCTTTCTCTATTTCTCTGGTTTTGTGGTTCTTGGTTGATTTATGGGTTGGGTTTGTTTATGGTTTTGATTTTGTGTTGGAATGGAGGTGAAGAAGAGTTTCGATTTGAAGATTGGGTTGATTTGAGGGTGAAGCAGGGTCGGGAGAGATGAAGCTTGTTGGGTTTGTGATGTTGTTGATGAAATGGGTTCGAGAAGAAGATTTGAAGGATTAAAGGTTGAGTTGAGGTTGGGGAGGTTTTTGAGCAGAGTTTCTTTGGCTTGGGAAAAGCTTCCAGAATGAGAGAAAAATATCGTTGCTATATATAGTGAATTGGGGGTAATTGTGGAAAGGTCTGAGAAGGGAATGTTTGTGGTTTTGATTTCTGAGTTTGTGACGTGGTTTTTCTGATTTTCACGTTGCTGATTTGTGTAGTGAGAAATGTTGTGGGGTCCAGGAAATTGTGGAATGAGTTGTGGTGCTTGAAAATCGGCTGCTGTTATGACTTGGTTTATGCAAGGATTTTGCTGTGTGATTCTGCGGTTTGGTTGCAATGTGGAGAGAAATTTGTTTTTCTGTGTGGGCCATAAAGAAAATTGTATTAGGATGGATGTTGATTATGTAATGTGTAGTATGGTGTATGGTGAAGGTAGCAGAAAAACTGTTTTGGCTTGGCGTGGGAAAAAAAGTTGTTGTGAGCTTCGTTGGAAAAGGTTTATTGTGGGTAGAGTGTATGTGAATCATGTTGGATGAAAGTTTGTTTTTTGCAATTTTTTGTGTCTGTTAGTTGTGAATCATGCGTGGGTCACTTTGCAGCTGAAGTCGTTTGCATAAAGTTTGTAGTTTTTGGCTGTGATGGCGTTGTAAATGGCTACGCAAAAGCTATGCTGATGGCTTGTGTGCTTGCAAACGGTTTGGACGAAGAATCATGTGTGTATTTTGCAAGTGGATCATGGGCTTGGAATATAGTGTGATATGCTCTGTGAAGCTTTTGCAAGCTTGTGGAATCTTGTCTTGCTATGCACAACGGTGGTGTCATTTGCATTATGGACTTTTGAATCTTTTGCAAAATTGTGGTGGCTGATTGTGTATAATTTGTGTGAAGGATTATAACTCATTTGGAACTTGCTAATTTTTAGTAAAAATGTAAATGGGCTTATGGTTCTACCCATGGTTTTTTTATTGTGACAATTAAATGGGCTTTTGTTCATGGCCTTTATTTTTCTCTTTTTTTTAAAAAAAAAATTGTGATCATAAAAATGATAATGGGCCTTAAGCTTAAAATGGGATTTATGAAGAATAAAATGAAAAAAAAAATAATTTTGGTGAATATCTACAATTTGAAATAGAAAATGGTATTGGGTAAAGAAACTGGGTATGAATACAAACTTGTACATGAAATTGGATTGTTTGGTTAATGAGAAAAAAATGGTTAATTAGATATGGATATAACAAGTAAAATGGATATTGAAATGGACTTTAATTTATGAATATGGATAAAGAAAAGAAAAATTTGATATGAAATGGATAAAACAATATGGATATTGAAAAAAAGGGACCTTGGAATTAGATATAGTGAATACAAAATGGGAATGGAGAACATGTCTATGAACAGATTTGGTTACAAATTACCATCCCACTGACTTTTCAACGACACATCTGCCATTTAACCTCTCAAGTGAACTTCTAAAACACAACCTGCCCAGTTCAATCAAAGCCACAAATGAAACTATGAAAACATCTGAATTTGGCACAACCTAACAACTTGACCATATACATTGCTTGTATTGGCACACAACCCTAATTAGATCCTTAGTCACACACCACCTGAGTTAATGTACCCTGACAGAACCTTGCTTGCCCTCAAATAAACGACATATTTTTTGGATTTTCAGAATAATGGTTAATGGATGGGAGTACAGATGACGGATATATACAGGTAGGACAAATTTGGGGTATGTCACATCTAAGCTCTTTCGACATTAGTACTGGGACACTGATCTATACTCATCTTGAATTAAGGGTTTGTCGGAGTCACAATAGACTTTGAATTCGACATACCAAACTTTTCGAGAATCTTCCGTAAGTATGCCTCTTGAGATAAGCATAATTTTGATTGTTTTCTATCTCTTCGGATGTCAATATCAAGAATTCTGGACGCAACTCCCAGATCCTTCATATCGAACTCCTTATTGAGTTCAGCCTTCACCTTTATTACATCTTCAACATTGTTGCTTGCTCTTAGAATATAATCCAGATAAAGAAACAAAATAACAAATGAATTACCAGGTCGAAATATGAAGTAAACACAGTGGTCGAACTGAATTCTAATGAAACTCATGCGTGCCATGAACTTGTCAAATCTCCTATTCCACTATCAAGGATATTGTTTCAGTCCATATAAATATCTCTTCAGCTTGCACACATAATCTTCCTTCCCCCCTTCGACATACCCTTCAGGTTGCCTCATCAAGATTGTTTCGTCTAGATCACCATACAAGAACGCACTCTTCACATTCATCTATTCTAGTTCAAGGTCGAACTGTGCCACTGTGGCAAGCAATATTCGAATGGACCTGTGCTTCACAACATGAGAGAACACATCATTGAAGTTGACACCTTTTTTCTGAGTGAAACCCCCAAAGACCAATCTTGCCTTGTATCTCTTCGACGCGCCTCCTTCGATTCCTTCCTTAACTTTGAAAATCCACTTACAGTTGACTAACCTGGCTCCAGCAGGTTTCTTGATCAGTTTTCAGGTGTTTTTATCATGAAGAGATTTCATCTCATCATTCATGTCCTTCAGCCATTAAGTCTTATTTCGACTCCTCATAACGTCCTTATAGTCTCTAGGTTCTTCGTCCAGAACCTCACTTGCAAAGATTAAGGCATAAGCTATAAGATCTACATACCCAAGTATATGAGGTGGCTTGATGAATCTCCTCGACGTATCTTTTTACAATAGGTAGTCATCGACAACTTCCTCATATTCGACAACATCTTATGCTTCTTCTTCGATTTCATCTAGGATACGCAATCCAACATCAACATGCTCCACCTCAACAGGAATCTCTCCCTGTTCCAGCTCTTCATTAGCATCATCAGTTTTCTTGAAGGCTATCTCAGCTTCATTGAAAACTACATCTCGACTGGTGATACACCTCCTGTGACCTGGCTCTAGGCACCATAGCCTATAAGCTTTTACTTCTTCAGAGTATCCCATGAACATGCATTTCAGAGCTCTATGTTCGACCTTGTCTTGCCTAATATGATCATAGGCCACGCAACTAAATACTCCCAGTTTGTCGAGATCTGGTGGATGTCCCGACCAAACTTCTTCAGGTGTCTTCACATTTAACGCAGTCAAAGGACATCTGTTTATCATATATGTTGCTGTTGAAACAGCCTCAGCCCAAAACACCTTCTTTAACCCAACACTAGTCAACATGCATCTAGCTCTTCCCAAAATAGCTCGATTAAACCTCTCCACCAAACCATTTTGTTGTGGAGTACCTGCAGTAGTTTTGTGCCTTGAAATACCTAAGGCAACACAAAAGTTGTCGAACGCCTCATTGCAAAATTAAAGGCCATTGTCGGTTCTCAACCTCTTGACCTTTCTGCCAGTCTAATTTTCGACCAGAGTCTTCCAACCTTTAAAATTCTCAAAAGTTTCATCCTTAGTCTTCTGGATGAATACCCATAACTTTCTAGAATAATCATCGACTATGGATAGAAAATACCTTGCTCCTGAATGTGATAGACACCTTGCAGGCTCCCAAAGATCAGCATGGATGTAATCAAAGGATCTATGTGTTCTTTGTTTGCCTTTGTTGAAATTCACTCTGCATGTTTTTCCAAGTACACAGGGTTCACAAAATTTCAACATTTCGACTTTTTCTCCATCAAGCAGGTTTTCTTTCCCCAGTTTAACCAGACCTCTTTCACTGACATGGCCCAATCTCATGTGCCAAATTTCTGTCTTCGACAAAGGTTTCGTGGATACAACATTTCTCGAACCACTTACAACTTCAGCCTCAAGGGTATACAAGCCTTGTTTCTTCACGCCTCTCAAGACTTCCTTCAACCCCTTCAGAACTCTTAGGATACTTTTCTCTCCTTGAAAAACATATAATTTCTTGTCGAATTCACCAAGAGAAATCAAATTTCTCTTCAAGTCAGGTACATACCTGACTTCAGCCAATAACCTTGTTCTGGACTAGGCCAGAGACTTCCTTACTGTCGGGCACGACCCAACCCATCTCCCCTGCGGGGAGGCCCAATGAAGGCCCAATTTGTCAAGCCACATGGGGAGCGCTCACGTGTCTCCCCCACGGTCTCCACGTGCCCCTCACCGGGGACACGTCATCAGACAGCTACCTGTGTTCGAAAGAACAAATCACCCACCTTCTGAAGATCACGATGCAGTTGACCCAGGGCGAAGACCACATGCTAATCTTCCATACGCCACGTAGACCCTAGGAGTTACTCATATTGGGCCTAGCGATCCAACCCAATACAAAGTAATTGTTGGCCCAATGTGGGGGATCACTATAAATACCCTTTATTACTAGAGGGCCAGGGATTCTGAATTCTATAGCTTCGTTCTGTACTTGCCTTCTCTCTCTTGCTGAATTGACTTTAGCATCGAAGTGCCTTGCAGGTACACCCCCTCCTCTTCTTCACCATCGGTGAATTAGAAGCTTACGACGTGTTGCTAGCTTCTGATCTGGTAAGATCAGTGGCGCCATCTGTGGAAACTCTTGATTTCCTGTTCTTTCTTCCATAGAAATTCAAGAACCAAAGCATACTTCAATTTTCATTGATCATGGCCAGTACGCACTGACGGCAACGTCCATGAGACCACCTTCACCACTTTCACCAACGGCGACAATCACAGTCCCAACGTGACTGTCCACATTGAGGAAGGCGATGCCAGGGACGGGCACACTACCTCTCCCTCCCCCGAAGATTCGTCCTTCAACGTTGCCCGACGCTTCGACAACCTGACTGTCTTTCAGCCAATCCCCGTTCCACCCAACGCCGACTGGCCATGATGGCTCTGTTTGCGACGGTTAATCAGACGAGCGGATCGGGATGCTGGAGAAGGAACGACAATCACGCTCATCGTCACCCAGTTTCTCACATCCCATCCCCGCGACGACGAGAAACTCGTCCTTCCCCTCCCCCGTGGAGGCCAAAATATGATGAGTCTCGGAGTCCTTCTCCGCGACAACCTGGACGTCGTCCACAACTGGAAAAGCCTCATCCCGTGGCTGCCTAGAAGCGTGACCGCTCTCATCCCCGGAAGGGGTGACGCTTCCTGGCTCCTAAGAGAAACAAAGTTGACGTGTATGTGGAGAAACTGAAGAGTCGGCCAAGGAGTTCTCCCCGCCGAGGAAGAAGTCCTCGGTACGACCAGTCCTCGTCGTGGTCACCCATCAAGAGTGACAAAGATGACCCCCGCAGTCTTCTGTCCAAGGCCATCATGGAAACTTGCCTTTCTGTCGGGATGTAGAAGCCCCCGACCCTGGCTAACTACGATGGTACGACTGACCCAGACAACCACATCGAAAGCATCGATGCGATGCTCGACTACCGGAACGTTCGGGGGGCCATAAAGTGAAGGGTTTTTCCCATGACCCTGAGGATGGGCGCAATGGTGTGGTATAAGAGCCTTGAGGCCGGATCTATCACCTCCTAGAGAGAGCTGAAGAGGCAGTTCTCCAGGCACTTCACCGCTTCCCGACGGCACCTGAAGACAGAAGCATACCTGGAAGCCATCATTCAGGGGAAGAAAGAATCTCTTCGGGACTACATAGAGAGATTCAACCGAGAAGCTGTCTAAGTATCTACCTTGGATGACATAAAGAGGTATCTGATTGAACGAGGGTTAAGACCTTGCACTGAGTTTGCCAAGGCGGTCGGCATCGAAAGGCCTAACACGCTAGACGCGCTCCTTCACAAGGCACAAGCCTACATCCACTACAAGGAGAAGGAGGCCACCAACTGGGCCCGCGACTCGCGGAACCAGGAGAGTACCAAAAACTCCAGGCACGAAGACTCAAGTTCCCCCCAACGAGCTATGAGAAAATAAGAGAAGACCGGTCTTGAGACTCCCGAGAGCAGAGGAGGCCAGCAGGCCGCTTCACCGAGTACATGTTACTCACAGCTCCCCGCGAGTGTATTCTGGCCGAGTACATCAACTCGGAGTTCCAAAGGGGTGTTGTCCGCTTCCCGAAGTCAACACCACCCAAGCCCAATGTCGACAAGTCCAAGTACTGTCGGTTCCACAGGAGCCACTGACACGTCACGGAAGATTGCATCCATCTCAAGGATGCCATCAAAATCCTAATCAACGAAGGGAACTTGAAGCAGTACACCAGGAGGAATGAAGCCCCTCGACAAGAGGTCCGCGAGGTAAAGAGGGTCGAGGAGGCAATCCCGTCCTCCGACGACAATGGGCTGCAAGTCGCTCTGTGTGTCTCTCGACCAGAGGACTTCTGCCTTCCCTACGAGCCCGATACACCTGTGTTTGCTCGTAGCCCATGGGAAAGCTTCCTCACCGCTATGGTCATATCTGGCGGAGGGTTCAACAAGCTCTCTATGGGGTCAGTGAAGCGAAAGTTCGACGAGTTGATAAAGGCGAGCTCGGCGCAGAACACCATCTTCGACAAGGTTCAGGGGAGATCAAACCCCATTACCTTTTACCTCGAAGAGTTACCGGGTGGCGCCCCCAATTCCAGCATCCCTCTCCTGATCAGGGCACAAATGGCGAACTTCGATATCCGTCGCATCCTAGTCGACCAGGGTAGCTCAGTGGACATAATGTATGCCCACCTGTTCACCACCCTCCAACTCGACGAGACGCATCTGACCCCGTACGTTGGCTCCGACTTGCAGGGCTTCAACGACTCCAGCACAAGGTCGTGGGGCTACGTCGAGTTGCTGGTCACCTTTGGGAACGAGGATACTTTCCAGCAGGTTAAGGTTCACTTCTTGGTGATAGAGTTCCCTTCTCTATACCAGTACATTCTTGGGAGGCCTACCCTGACCTAGATAACAGCGGTGCCATCTACAATTCATTTGAAGATGAAGTACTACACGGCCAAAGGTCGCCTCGTCACCCTCCACCTTGACATTGAGGTCGCCAGAAGATGTTTCGAGGCAGCTACCAAGGGCCTAAACTCGATCAACATCAAGCCCAAGACCGCAGGAAAGCCAGCCTAGGTCGAGGAGAAAAAACCACTCCCGCGCGTCAATGCGTTCGACCTCGAGAGCCATTTCCCCAGTAAGCAGAAGCAGAACGAGGTAGCAGATCATGCCCCTCCAGCAGATGGTGGCAACGGGAAACCTCTTCATCCCGTACGCCCCATTCTAGATGGTGACTTCTAGCTCATCACACTCAACGAAGACCCATACAAGAGCATGAAGATCGGCACAGGGCTCCTCGACTTGGAGAGGAAGCAACTGAAGGCTTGCCTCAGGGAGAATGCTGACCTGTTCGTGTAGAGCGTTGTACAGATGCCTGGGCTCGACCTCGACGTGGCCTAACACCATCTCACCATAGATCCAACCGCTAGGGCCTTAGTTCAATGTAGGCGTGGGTAGTCTCCCGAGAAAGCGGAGGCTACTGAAAAAGCTGTAAAAAACCTCTTAGAGGAAAATTTAATTCGGAAGCCCAGTACACAACATGGCTGTCCAACGTTGTACTAGTTTAAAAGTCTAATGGAAAATGGAGAATGTGTGTTGATTATACCGATCTTAACCGGGCATGTCCCAAAGATGCATATCCATTGCCTAACATCGACAAACTGGTCGAAAATTCTGCAGGTTTTAAATTACTATCATTCATGGAAGCATACTCGGGATACAATTAAATCCCCATGGCAAAGGCCTACAAATAATACACAGCTTTCATGACCGAGTCAGGCAACTATTACTACAATGTAATGCCATTCGGTCTGAAAAACGCTGGCGCAACCTACCAGCAGATGATGAACAAAGTCTTTTGAGGCGAGATTAGAGACATGCTCGAGGTCTACATGGATGACATGATCGTGAAATCACGAGAAGAAGTCGACCACACCGCCCATCTCAGAAGGGTCTTTGATACGGCGAGGAGAAGTGCACCTTCGGTGTTCGAGCAGGCAAGTTCCTCGGCTTATATATGAAAGAATGAGGAATCAAGGAGAACCTCGACAAGTGCATGGAATTCTCCGTGTTCCCAACGGCGAACTCAAAGAAACCGATCCAATCCCTAAACAAGATGCTCGCCTTGTTGTCCCGCTTCGTAGCCAAGTCTGCCCAGCACACACTCCCATTTTTCAGGCTCCTGTGCAAAGAGGTTGCGTTCGAGTGGACCGAGGAGTGCTAGCAAGCCCTCCTCCACCTCAAACAAGTCCTCTCACAGCCCCCGGTCCTCTCACGGCCAGATAATGGGGAGACTTTATATTTGTACCTCATCGTCGTAACCGAGACCGTCAGCGTGGCACTTATCTGCAAAATCTCCGAGGGACCGAAACTGATATACTACACCATTAAAGCACTCTAGGTCCCCGAGTTTATGTACCAACAGATCGAGAAGGTCGCTCTGGCCCTCATCAATGAGACTAAAGGTTGCGCCACTACTTTCTAGCCCACACGATTGTGGTGAGGACATACCAGCATGTGAAACAGCTGCTCGGCCTTCCCGACATGGCGGGCTGGACGCACAAGTGGTCGCTCGAACTCTCTGAGTTCGACATCCAATAAGAAAGTAGGAAGGCCCTGAAGGCTCAGGTGTTGGCCGACTTCATCGCAGAAATGACTGCTCTGATCTCCTCGATCGACGGATCTTGAAAGTGGAAGATGTATGTCAATGGGGCATCCAGCTCGACGGGAAGTGGATCAGGCATCATTCTAGAAAACGAAGAAGGCAACCTGATCGAGGTCTCCTTCGCCCTATCCTTCCTGACATCAAATAACCAGGCCGAGTACGAGGCCTTCCTCGCCGGACTGCGCCTGGCAGAGGACCTCGGCACGAAGGAGGTAAAAATATTTACCGACTCCCAGCTCGTAGACTCCCAGGTAAGGGGAGAATACCAGGCCAAGAACAACAGCCTTGTCGAGTACTTAGCCCTGGTGAAGGAGAGGATGAAAAAATTAGATTCTGCGGAAGTGAACCATGTTCCACGTGAACACAACACCAGGGCAGACATCCTGTCGATACTGGCGAGCACGAAGAAGAAAGGCGGGAACAAGTCCTCCATCCAATAGGTATTCTCTCGACCAAGCATCGAGAAACCCACCTCGACTGTCGACGTAAACGCCATCAGTGACAGCAACAGCCGGATGACCCTGATATACACGTACCTCAGTACGGGGGAACTGCCCGACAACTCCAAGGAGGCTAGCGTGGTCAGACGTCGAGCTTGCTTGTACGTCTTGATCGAGGACAAATTGTACCGGTGGGGATTCTCCATTCCCCTCCTCAAATGCATCGAGGAGTCCAAGACCCCTAACATACTCCAGGAGATCCATGAAGGGATCAGCGCGCAGCACCTCGACGGACGATCCCTCGCCCGTAAGGCTTTACAGACAGGATATTATTGGCCCACCATGCAACAGAACGCCAAGGAGCACGTCAATAAGTGTGACAAGTGCCAACGACATGAGGATATGCACCTGGCCCCGCCCAGCGAGCTCAAAACGCTCTCGTCCCCATGGCCTTTCGCCTGGTGGAGGATGGACATCCTCAGGTCCTTCACCATAGGGTCGTACCAGAACAAATATTTAATAGTCGGCATCGACTACTTTACAAAGTGGATAGAGGCTGAAGCCCTCACCAAAATCACAGCACACAATATACTCCGCTTCTACAAAAGAAACATACTTGTCCAGTTCGGCGTACCCCAAGCAATCGTCACCGACAACGGGACACAATTCACTGATAAGAACTTTCAAGACTTCATTACCAAGCTGGGCATGAAACCACATTTGACATCTGTCAGCACCTGTAAACCAACGGGCAGGCCGAAGCTGCGAACAGAGTGATCTTGCAAGGCTTGAAACGAATACTGGGAGAGGCGAAGAAGAGATGGGTCGAGGAGCTACACATCGTGCTCTGGGCTTACAGAATGATCTCACACTCGACCACTAGGGAGACCCCGTTCTGACTGACCTACGGAATTGAGGCGGTGATTTTGGTAGAAATAAGGGAACCCTCTAGGAGGAACGAGTCTCCGCTCGACGAGGAGAGAAACAATGAGGCCCTAAGGGAGGAGCTTGACCTGGTCGAAGAAATACGGTCGGGGCCATCCCTATGCAAAGCCTTGCTCAAGCAAAATATAAATTTGCGACATGATAGCAAAGTCATCAAACGCGAATTCCAGGCAGGAAGCCTAGTCCTACGAAGGAAACAGAAAGATTCGCACGAATGCAAGCTCGCCGCAAACTGGGAGGGCCCCTATCGCGTCCGCGCGAAAACGGGAAATGGAGCCTACTACTTCGAAAACCTGCACGGGGAGGAACTTGCTTAAACATGGAACGTGAAAATGTTTAAACTGTACTACAGTTAAACACTACCCGCGACGCACCTGGTTCGACCACGACGAAGGGTGTCCCGACCACAGGAGCGCGCTAGGGTACAAACACGACTCCTAAACTCGAGACAAGAAGACAAGAGCACGCTCTTGTATGTGCGAGTAGGCTCTTGATCCGAATTGGGACACCTCAACCGAGCTCCACCGTTGTCGTACCAATTAGGCAGGACGCCCAGCTCGCGAGGGGAAGTTCACGCCACGAAGCAAAGACCTCGATCGAGCTCTTAACTTCATCGACGGTCAGAACCCCACTCCGACCACTCGACAAGTTCTCCGCACTGTCGAGGACCAACTATATCGAGCAAAGGCCCCAAATAGTTAATGAAAATAGGCAAACACAATATTGCATATCCATGAGTAAAGAAAGCATTCGACATACAACAACACACACAGAATACGAACATACTAAACAAAAAGAAACAATGCATTAAAGCAGGCAAAACCCATTGTTCGAACATTACAACCACAACACACAGGCTAGGCGATATCAAAACCCATGGCACGCAGGCCGGGTAAAGTCATACTACAAATTACGGCACGCAGGCCGGGCAAAACAATAGTCAAAATGTGGCGCCCAGGCCAAACAACCAAAAAGAATTAAACAGCGGCTTCGTCTTCGGGCTGGGGCTCTCAGTCGCTCTGGTCAACACCACTTACAGACACATCGGGAGAAACGACTTGGCTGTCGACCACCACGTGTTCATGTTTTTAAGGAGGAGCACCTGGGCCTCGAACTTCAATTTATAGTAGAGAAGGTTGGCCTTCGCCTTGTCCTTTTCCACCTGCAGGAGCGCATTCTCATCCCACAGCTTCTTTATCTCAGAAGAGGGCCTGATTTCATCATTAAGGACCAGGGACGTCTCAAAGACCCACATTATGGCTGCCATATCCTCGCATAGAGCTTTCCCCCTGCTCGCCTTGTCGACCCCCATAATGGCTTTGGACTCTGTCGTGGGCAAGATCAGAGGTTTATCCCCACTGAAGAGATCTTGATGGAGGTGGCAGGGAGGCAACACGAATATTTCCCCGAGAACACCCTCCAGGAGGTCGACGGGACCGAGCTCCTCGATATGTTGCTTTTTGGCCAAAGGATCCTGTGGGATCGAGGATGAACTACCCCGAGGAGAAGAAGAACCCCTGGACTGCTGGTCAGCCTGAGCCATCTGCTGGACTTGGGTAATGCGGCTCTTGGTGGCCTTCTTGGCGCCCTTGGTCGCGCGAGCTTCATCACGTGTTCCTGGATGCTCGACATCTGGCCTTCAACGGAGAAAAAAGAAAACAAGTCAATATAGCAAAGAAAAATAAGCGGGCACGCAAGTAAAGAAAACACGCTACCTAAGAACCTCAATGCCTCCTCGTCAGACCAGCATTCGAGGAGGGCCTTGGTGTTAATTAGTCGAGCTTCACGGCAGACCTCCCCGCACTCGTCAAGAATAAAACTCCCGTCCTTGTTAACATATTTAGTAGGAGTGAAACTGGCGACGAACTCGACTATCTTCCTATAAGTTGCCTGCTCCTTGGCGTTCAGAGCCTCGGGCTTGACAACGTAGATGTTTGTACCCTTGTCAAAGTGGCCCTCCTCCCACTCAAGGGGGAACTTCGACTCTAAAGCCTCCACTCGTTGCCCGTCCTCTTCCCTCGTCACGAGGTCGTACAAGGAGTCAACGACCACATGCGACACATGCTTTATGACGAAGTACCTGTCCTTAAAGGTACGAACAAATTCCTAGTACACTCAGAACAACCTCCCAGGCTACTTCAGGGATACCCAACTATGTCGGCCTTGGAAGGATTTTCGTTGTAGGTGGAAGGTACGGAAGAACAGGGGGAGCGTGGCCCCAATGTAGAGGTATTGACACACGAGCTCGAACGCTCGCACGAACGCAAGTACATTGGGATGAAGCTGCGAAGGCGCCAGATGTAACCACTGAAACACCCCCTTCTGGAAGTCACTAAAGGTCAGACGGAACCCCGCAACCCAGAACACCAACTCGTACATCGGGAATCGCATCCCTTTAAACGAAGAGCATATCTGATGTGTCTCTCTGGGCTTGTATACCATCCAGTTCGGGGAGGCATCCTCGGCAAGGTCCTCGACTGTCGCAAAAGCGTCTGAGCCATCGAGGGCGAAGCGCGATGCAGTACTGAGAGGTTCCTGCCCGACCTAGTCTGAAGGCGTACAGGCTCGCTTGACCCTGACTTGTTCCACAGGAGCCACGTCGGGCTCGAGGTCCTCATCGATCATAATAAGGTCCTCGACGTAGAGCGATGAACCTCCCTCCTCGGGAGAGAGACTCCTCAACGCATAGAATCCATTCAGTCCGGTAGGGGAAGTCTCCTCGACGAGAGACTTTCTCGCGGCGCTCACGTGTTCTCGGGGAGAAAGGGCTCCCCGAGGCCTTCATCGCTGGTCCCCGTGGCCTTCATTGGAAACCCCATGAAGTTTTCCAAAATCCCCATGAACTCCCCGACATATTTATCAGAAAACTCATGAGTCCACATGAAACTTCATAGTTTTGCCAGAAAATTCATGGTTCCTCCGGAAACTTCATGAGTTTGCCGGGAACTTCATCAATTCACTGGAAACCTCATGGAATCAACAAAGTACCACCGGAAATTCAGCAGAATATGGAAGAAGGAGGTTCTGGGCGGCGGGGAAAGGCTGACGGCGGTGGATGAACTTTGAAGAACGGAGAGAGCTGCGAGACACTTGAGAGATTTTCTGAGTAAGAATAAAGGGGAGCGTGCCAATGAAGCAACCTCCCCCTATTTATAAATCCTAGCGCAGGAAGGGAGACATCACTAGGCACTCAAGTACCCTTACTCGTAGCCGCTCTAGGCATTTATTGCTATTCACATGTGGCCCTAGAGGACACTACGCATGTCTCTTCATATCCCTCTCCTACTCTAGAGCATACGTTCCAGTTCCCTTCCGCTTTCATCACATCGTCGGCCACGATGCTCGACCCCAACGCTGTCGGGAATGTTTCTCTGGGAGAAGCAGGGAAAAAGCCATGACTACATCTGACAGACAGTTCTTGTAACACCCTTTTCTACCCCACGAATAAACACGGTAAAATACACAAAATATCAGAGTAATAATCACCTCAAAGGGTGCACATTTCTCAATAAACTCAAAATAACACAATTGCCCTATACACCATGGGACTTCCATCAAAATTAAATTAAAAGCCTTCACATGGCAGCGGAATTCTAAACTTCCAATTAAAATGGTTTTCAACAATGTCATAATAATTCAAATAAAACCACATCATCAAATGACACCAAAATAAATAAACAACATAGTTCGACTTGAAGGACCCCAACCCGATGTTACACTATCAGAGCAAGACCTTCTAAATCGACCAAAGCAAACAAACTTCAAGTCCTCGAAACGTCCATGGCTAAACCTGATCACCTGCACGTTACCCACGTGGAGGCAACATTCAAACAGGTAGGGTGAGTAATCACAATTCAATATAAATCATATAATGAAAAGACATCAACAGGAAACAGTTATTTTCATCACATACTACAGCTTCTCACCCTAAACATCATATAAAACATCATATAAAACATCACATCACCAATATCACTCATATGCAATTATGCAATGTCACCAAGGATGAAATGAAACGTCATAGAATGCATGTGGTACCAAATCGTCATAATAATGGACACTAGGCCATCAACCCTCCACAAGGGAGCACGTCACAAAACACTCTAATCCGCACAATAGGATTGAAGCCACCACTGGACCAAAGTCCTAAATCGTCACTGGACCGAAGTCCTAACATCATCAATAGACCAAAGTCTAAATGCTATGAATGCATGATGCACAACGTCATAATCATCGTCATCAACAAAAGTTATTAAGTGCATCATCATTCATCAAATATCATGTTAATCCACATCGTCTTTTAATTATCAAAACATCATGAATCGTCATCTCATAATCGTCAATATACTCATGGTACTTCACATCATTATTTTATCATCAAACATCACATACAAACATCTAATAAGCATCAATAACGTCACATCATCATATAATCATCAAAACATCATTTTCATCACATATAACACGTCAACACATAGTAGAAATTCAGGGCAACATCACAGCATCAATATAACACAAGACATATATTTTTCATGAATTTTAATTCAATAAAAATAATATTTTCGGTTCCAGGTCGCGCTAAGCATGCCCCACCCGCGCTAAGTGCGCTACTCACTGCCTCAAAGAGGCGAAATTTCTTCAGACCGCGCTAAGCGGGCTCTACGATTTCTGCAGAAAAACCCTTTTTCCTCAAATCATCACAGATTATGTTATTATAACCTATAACTATCATGTATACATCAATAACAACAATCATCACATAGTAAATCATCACAATTCATCATCCATAACCTCAATTCCTAGGTTTTCCCACAAAACCCCAATTACCCACAACACCTAATCTTTATATCACAAATATTGTAAAGAGATACTCCCCATACCTTAAAGTATCGTCTCCTTCAACTTCTCTTGAAATTTCTCCGAAATTCTCTTATGCCCTAGCCTCCTTCTCACTTATTCTTCAGAGCACCTTTGCCTTTTCCTCAAAATAATACGAATAATGAGTTCCTTTCATTATTCTCTCTTAATATACCCCTAAATATGCTCTTCCCATTATATCCTCAATAATTCTCCTCAAATGTCCACTTTACCCTTCATTCTTCTAATATTATTTAATTTAAATAATAATACATCATATTCCATAACATATGCTATTATTTAATTAAATAACCCAAAACTTCATAAAATTACTGACATCCACACAAATCACCGAAATTCACGAATATAATATTTAAATAAATAAATTAAATATTCTTACGAAATTTGGGGCGTTACAACTCTCCCCCACTTACAGAATTTTCGCCCTCGAAAATTACCTCAAGGGAATAGACTCGGATACGACTCCCTCATCTGATATTCACGTTCCCAAGTCCAACTTTCACCAGCTGGTCCACCCCATAACACCTTCACCAAAGTTACGTCTTTACCACCCAGTTGCTTCGTCTCTCGACCATCAACACACACCGGCAATGCTTCCACAGTCAGATTATCCTTCACTTGTACATCATCCATCTGAATCACATGCGACGGATCCGGAATGTACTTCCTCAATTGAGACACATGGAACACGTCATGCAAATTCGCAAGTGACGGCGATAAAGCAATTCGATAGGCTACCTCCCTATCCTCTGCGATATTTGATAAGGACCAACAAAACATGGAGTGAGCTTCATAGACTTCAAAGCTCGACCCACACTAGTCACTGGCGTCACTCTCAAAAACAAGTGATCTCCCTCTTGGAATTCAAGTGTTTTCCTCCTCTTATCATGGTAACTCTTCTGACGACTCTGCGAAGCTTTCATTCTTTCTTGGATCTTCTTAATCTTCTCGGTCGTCTCTTACACAATTTCAGGTCCGAGTACAACACTCTCGCCCGACTCATACCAACACAACGGAGTCCTACACCTTCTCCCATACAAAGCTCCAAAAAGCGCCATTCCAATACTAGCATGAAAACTATTATTGTACGTGAACTCAATCAATGGCAAATGTCTATCCCATGATCCTCCATGATCCAACACACAAGCCCTCAGCAAATCTTCTAAAGATTGGATAGTCCTTTCTTTCTGACCGTCCGTCTGCGGATGGTAGGCAGAACTCATCTTCAACTTAGTACCCAAAGCATCTTGCAAACTCTTCCAAAATCTCGATGTAAACCTCGGATCTCTATCCGACACAATACTCAAAGGTACCCCATGTAACTTCACAATCTCCTCAATGTACATCTCGGCTAACTTCTGCATGGAATGATTAATCTTCATCGGTAAGAAGTGAGCCGACATAGTTAATCTATCCACGACCACCCAAATCGAATCATTTCCCTTAGCAGTCTTCGACAATCTGTAATACCTCAAAATTTGCCCTCTTACTTCTCTCCAATAATTGGCTTATGTTTCGCTCATTTGCATTTCATGATAGGTCATACAGCATCATACATATCATTGGTTTTCCTAAGGCATGGGATCACAGTGTTCTTTAAATAGAGGTTTCCATGTTTACTCATCAAAACAAGAGGTGGAAAATCGAAACCGGGACTTCAACATCATTTCCAAGCAAATTTGGGTAAATTGGGCTGCAGTAACCGGTTAGCAGTTATATTGTAACCGGTTACATAGTGTATTTTTCACCAGAAACGCAGGTTTTCAAGCATGTAACCGGTTAGCAGATATGCTGTAACCGGTTACTCTGTACAAAGTTGCAGATTTTGCTGCATTATTGGGACAGCACCATTGCGCACACTTGGGTCTTTGATTCTACAGCATTATAGCAACAAATGGAATATTCTAGACATCTCTAGACATTTCAATTCAATTCAATTCCAAGGGGCATTTATTCTAGTGTTTCATTTCAAATCAAGTGCACCATATTCCTTGTTTTCCAAGCATCTCCACCTTTGGATGTTGAAGTTCACCTTGGGATTGTTAACGAGTTGATCCCAACTAACCGAGTTAACTACCTTGACTCGGTGAGTTGAGTGTAACTAACTCCGACCCTAGCTCCAAACCCAAAGCTAAGTCCAAAGCTAATCCCAAACCTCCCACACTCCAAACCTAAAGTCTATATAAGAAACCCTTCACTCATTTTTCGGGGGATCCACCATTTTTCACCAAATTTCACACTTCTCACTCTCAATTCTCTTATTTTCTCTCTGAACTTTCTGCTACTTCTACATCTTCATCTCAATTCTCTCTTTGAAAACCTCACAAAAAGCTCTTATTTCTTGAAGGATAATCACTTTTCACATTGAAAAGTGATTAATTCTTGAGCTCAAACTCCATCATTTGGCTATCTTTGGTTGGATTTCTGGAACTTCAGCTTATTCTACTTCAATCCAAGGGTTTCACACCATTTATTTTGGTGCAAGTTCAATCTCGGTGATTTTTCGCGATTTTACTCGGTTTCGACACGTTTCGGCTACTAATCGAGGAATCTCCGGTTTTCTTTAATTTTCTGCACCAAGATCACTTTGCAATAAGCACCAAAGCAAATCTCCGCTTTGTAGGTTGGTTTTCCCTAGATTTATGCTTGTTTAGCTTATTTCCAACTTATTCGATGTAGATCTTTGGTGATTTTTGATTTGGATCCATGGCGCTTGAATTTGATTTTTGATGTTGTTGTTTGTTGGATCCAATTGATGTTTGATGGCTGTAATTCAATGTAATTTCGTGCTTAATTGATTACATGTTCGTTTGGATGTTCGGAGAAGTGATTTGTTGTTGAAAAGTGCTTTTGGAACTGTTTTTTTTTTTTCTGTCCCAGAGTAACCGGTTAACACAATTACAGTGCAATTATGTTAACCAGTTAACATGTTGAAATTTTGCGTAATTGGTCTAATTTTGAACTGTGTAACCGGTTAGCAGTTATGCTGTAACCGGTTACCACTGCTGTAGAATGTGATTTTCTTGCATTTTCTTGTTTGTTTGAGATCCTTTGTATGTCTAAACTTCATGGATTAATGTGTTGATGATTGGTGGACTATTCTTGAGCTGTTTCACCTCACACTATTGCATGGGCATGATTTTCTGACACGCGATTCTTGATTTTTTAATCGATGATTGTTAATATTTTTGTTGATTAATTGATGCGATGAACACATAATGCACACACATTAAAGTGGAGCATTCTTTCATGATAATTTCAAGGTTGTTTACCATGTTGTGACATGATTCTGATCATGATTGATTGAATAATATGTGTTGTTTGATGCATGTCCATTGTGCCATGATTGAATCATCTTCAAATGTTGCATGCTGCCCTGATTTTCTACTGCTGTCTATATACACATGTGTTGTTGTATGTGCTATTGTTTGACTTTTTATAGCTCCTTTTGTGCTGAATCATGTGCTGTCATAAGCTGTCTTGCTTATGTGCCACTTTTTACTGCTGTATAGATGCTGCAGCGCTGTTGTAGCCGTTGTTTTTCTTGTTTATTCTCTTTCTCTTATGTGTTGGAATAACATGATATAATGCTTTGTGTACAACTTTTTCACACCCCTTAGGGATCCTAGCTCATCCTTAATTTTTGATTAAGGTGAGGTAGGATAAGCATTAGATAGTGCTATCCGTCTCCCTTGTTTTAGACTTAGGTGGTTCCTATTACCTCACACAACCATAGGATCTCCATGCATGATAACATTAGGGTTGTTAGTCTTCCCCGCTTAGACTTTTTCCTTTCCTAACCCTTTGAGTCTCTCTTTCTCATCTCAAAACAAAAGTCAAAACATGTAATAAAAACAACAAGTGTTGTATTCCATGAGCCTCAAGTATATGGGAAATGGAAGGAGAAGGGTTTCCCTTCGCCTTCCTAGAGTGTTTAGCATACGTCCTGTTAGGACGACCATGCGACGCATTCGTTCCTATGTCATAGACTTTAGTACAATACTTGTTATAAACCCAAAATAATCAAAACACTTCTTCTTAAAAGACAAAAACAAACAATTCTCTTCTCATCTCTTCACTCCATTCGTTAAGGATGCGTCACTTTCGTTCTACCGCAAACAGGTAAATGCCTAAGACTCCGTACAACGAGCTGCGACACCTAACTGCTGGAACGAGAACCTTGACGTACTCCACTAAAAAACATAAACAAAGCAAATCCATCCCTAGTGAGGGGAACTACGTCGCTCTGATTCTCGCGTGCGAGCGGGATACGTAGGCAGGAGATCATGCGAGATCTCTCCGAGCACCATCCTTCTCTTTTCCCCCAAACTGTAGTCCGAACTACGTTGACTCTGACTTTCCCATTGCATGAAGGGAATACGTAGGCCTAGGACGCGATGTCCTATCGGGTCACTTCTTTTTCTCTTCTTCCTCATTCCTTCGTTCTTTTCCGTCCTTGTTCTTTCGCCTTTCCAGTAGCAGTGGAGCTCCAAACGACGACACCCTTTGATCGAGACAAGCAAGCGTGGATCCCATCGGGTACGATGGACGCGAGGGGGTGCTAATACCTTCCTCTCGCGTAACCGACTCCCGAACCCAGTTCTCTTGGTCGCAAGACCATGCTCTTTCCTTTCTCCAAGGTTTACGCAGTGTTTCCTTTCCCTCTCTTGGGATAAATACACATTGCTGGTGACTCTGTTTTTGCATCACTTTCGCGTTTGTACTTGGATGAAAATCACAGGAGCGACAGCTGGCGACTCTGCTGGGGATAGGTTGACCTCTTGCTGGTCCATTCCCTAAGCGAGTCAATCCTAGCGCTTGTTTGTTTTCGATTATAGGGTGTTTTATATGTTTGCTTTACTTGCTTTATTTATGGCATTTTTGCATGTTTACTGTTTTATTGCATTTACATGCTTTTCATTTACTGTTGTCATATATCATACTGTGCTAGACTGTGCTAGATTTTTCTGTTTGGTGGGCAGGGTGTTCTGAGAGATAAGCCCACTACCCAGGCTTAAGTATACACATAGGTATTAGAGTGGATATTCGTGACGCTTGCGTGGTGGTGACCACGTATTGTTGTTCACGAGACCCACAGCTAGACGAGGTTCTATCAGGAGCTATCTGCTACTGTATGTTTATACAGGCCAGTGGATATTCTCTTGAGGAACTGTCGACACTGGTGACCATTCCTGGGGACTCAGTAACGGCACTCCTCCCGAGATGTGATATTGGCAGACCAGAAATGGCAAACCCATTACACTTCTCGATCCGAGGACCCAATGCTGGGAACTTGCTATAGGATATCCTTTTTTAGGGGAATCAGTTGAGGCCTCCTCGATTGATGATGATGCCAAACCAAAAATGGTGAACGTATCATCATTTCTCGACCTGAGAGCCCGGGATACCGAGGATCCTCGGTTTTCTAGTACCCACATGTGAGAGGGGCGGGTTGTTTACAGGTTTACAGGTAACCATAACCTCTTACATACCCAGTTTTCTGGTGTTATTACACAAAAAAAGGAGTCATCCTATTGTATTCAGATGGTTCTTGTCCACGGTCCTATAAGATTCTCAGAGCTACACTGACACCGTTCACAGTCCAGCACAGACACGCGGCACTTTGATACCATGTCTTTTGCATTGCATTTGCATATCATAACATACATGTTTACTCATTTCCAGGTTCATATTCTACTCTTGATTCCAGTCACCGGGTTCTCACAAGGATGAATACTAAAGAGAAGAAGAACATCATTAGTTATAAATTCCTCACGCCTACTCTAGGCCCCATTACTATCTTGAAAGGAATGGCAAGCCCCGATGTGTTGGAAGCTTTCAAAGAAAAGTATGGGTGGATTTTGTCTTTTGTTCACAATGTCAGTGATTATGAATACCGGGGTCTTCATACTTTGATGCAGTTCGACGACCCTCCTCTGAGGTGCTTTGTATTTCCAGATTATCTGTTGGCACCTACCTTAGAGGAGTATTCCAACATGCTAGGGATTTCTATCAAGGAAGATATTCCATTCTTTGGGTCTAAGGGCGATCTGGACTTTGGGAAAATGGCTGGTGCTCTTGATTTGAGCAAGTCAGAGTTAGAGGCCAATATCTATAACAAAGGGAAGCTCCGTGGTTATAAGCTGGGGTATCTGATAAAGAAAGCTCAGGAGGCAGCGAAAGACAAGAAATGGGTTGTTTTCAATGCATTGTTGGCCCTTTGCATATATGATATTGTATTGTTCCCCAACGAGCCCGACTTTGTGGATGTGGATACCATTAGGATATTCATGATGAAAAATCCAGTGCCAACACTGTTGGGAGATCTTCATTACGCCTTATATAATAGAAACGAAAAGAAAAGAGGAGGGGTAGTTCGTTCCTATGCACCGTTGTTCTATAAGTGGTTCGCAAATCGCTTACCGCAATCAGGGGCTTTCGTGGATTCCAAAGGTTCTCTAGAATGGAGTCAGCGCTTAATGGGACTAGTTGCCAAAAACATCGTATGGGTAGATCATGGGCTACTCGGCAAGAACATTATCCATAGCTGTGGTGAGTTCCCTAATGTTCCATTGATAGGAATAAAGGGGGGAATCATCTACAATCCTTCTTTGGCCATTAGGCAATTTGGGTACTCTCTGATAGGTCCGCCCATTAAGAGGGATGTAGAAGAGTCATTGTATTTCCACGCATCAGATGGTTTGGAAACAGCACAAAAAGCCTCTAAGGCCTGGGCCAATGTACTAAAGAAAGGAAAGGTCGCTCTAGGCAAACCCAACAATCGGGCCATTAGACTTCGATGACACGCTAAACCTCTGTCGATAATACTAGAGTGCGATCCAATATCTCACACTATTTTTATGATAGTCTACAAACAAATTTGCGTCAAAAACCATATCTCACCCAAAAACATACCTCGTGCTAAATTATTTGAAACAAAATAAATGAAATTACTGATCCAATTATTGTTATAAATATCCCACCCAAAAACATACCCCGTGCTAAATTATTTGAAACATAATAAATGAAATTACTGATCACATTATTGTTATAAAAGAGAACAACTTTACTATTGATTCAAATAGTTTTATAATTATTTTCAAAAGAAAAATAATATTTATATTCGGGAAAAATATACATTGTTGATTCAAATATTTTTATATACGAGAACAACTTTACTATTGATTCAAATATTTTTATAAATAATATCAAAACAAAAATAATATTTATATACAAGAAAAAAAATACATTGTTGATTAAAATATATTTATATACAGAGAAAAAATACAATTGTTATAAATGAGAATAACTTTACTACTGATCCGAATATTAATTAGTAGAAATTTATCTATCATATTTTTCAAATATGTGAAAAAGATTAAGGGAACTTATTAAAAAAGATTGAGTAGATATTTCAAAATTGTACTCTTATAAAATAATGTCTTCTTTGTAAAAAAAAATGAAAACAATAATTTATTTAATACAAGTTTCAATATTTTTTATTTTTAATCATATTAATTTTGATATTGTTGTTTAACTTTTATCTTCTTCATTTATTAATATTTCAACTTAAATTTACTATTATTCTTAATTTTATTTTTTATTTTTTCAACTTTCAATTTTTATGACAATTTAAAAACAAATACGCATCCAAAACCATATCCCACCAAAAAACTTACCTCGTGCGTAGATATGGATTTCTTACTAGATTTTTTATATACGAAAATAATTATAAATTCTATATATATATTTTTTTAGGGGACAACTTCTCTACCCACCACAAAAAATTGGGTAGTGTACCTTCAACCAATCAATCAATGCCATATCATTTTATTATATTTAATTATTTATTTAATAGTTTAAATTTTGTAGTTTTCCAATGCAATTTACTCTAATTTACTCTATGGGTAACTCTACCCAACTTTTTGAGGTGGATAGATAAGAATTCACCATTTTTTTAAAATAATTTTTATACACGCAGAAAAATTGTTGTTATGCTTATATATCATCTTTCTACATTAATATTGGTAACCATAAATTACCATGATGACTAATACTAGTCAAATATTGAAATTTTAAAACAATTTTAAAACAAATAAATTATTAACTGACATTAAAATAATAAATTAATGATAAGGATATATTAATAAATTACCATTAATAAATAATTGTTTTAATGTCTCTACAAAATAAAATTTATTTCTGTTACTTAATTATGTATGAAAATAAAATATATTAGTAAATTACAATTAAAATTTTTTAAACATAATAAACTATCTTGGTTAAATAATTTAAATAATTTATTTCAATTACTAATATTTATTTATACAATTAAAATAATATTTTAAATACTATGTTATTAGTTGATATTTATAAAACTAAATGATTGCATATATTTAAAATTATTTTAAATTTAAAGTACAATTTTTTTAAACATAAAATATGAAAAATTGAAATATATATTACTTATGTAAAACAATTTTGGTAAAATAATTTTTTTATAAATATGTTTTTATTTTAAAAATAATAAACTATTTTTGTAAAAAAAAATTGATTTTCTTATTTACATTTTAAAAACAAAAGTGTACGTACCACACCAGTACCCGAGATAACGGAAAAAACTTTAGTGTTGATTTAAATATTTTTATAAATAATTCCAAAACCTAAAATATTTATATAAATTATATTTTTTTATTTACTAATTTTTATTAATGATATTTTCTTTTTATTTCAAATTTTAAATGTAAACAAATGCGCGTCACCAATCAGCACTCGTGCGAAGGCACGAATATCACACTAGTTTATATTTTTATGTTTATGAATACATTGATATATATTCTTCAGATTTTTTTTTAAATAACCATGTTTTTCAAAAGAAATTCCAAAATAACCATATATTCAAAAAAAAAATCAAAGAAACCATGTTTCAAAAATAAAAATTTGCACACATAGGTAAAAGTTTATTTTTATATCATGTAATTTGTTGTACCTACGGTAAAATGCCGTAGGCACAAGTGTTTCAGGTTATACATACGGTAAATTAAGTTTTACCTACGGTTTTGTCTGTCATTATATGCATGTGCCATTTTGCTTGACGCCTATGTGACAAAAATGAATGCATACACTATACCATTTGGCGCATGCTCTTGTGTAGGCATGGCAACGGGGCGGGTTTAGCTAGCCCCGCACTCGCACCCGCCTCCCTGTTATAGACCCGCCCCGCCCCCAAACCCTGTCGGGGGTGAAAATTTAACACCCAGACCCGCCCCCGATAGAAACGGATTTGCCCGCACCCGTACCCGCCCCCCACCCGCAAAAAATATATTTTTTAAATAGTAATAAAAATTAACAATTTTATTAAAATCTTAACCATTTTAATAATAAACTTGTTTCTAAAGATGTGAGTTTGAGTGAATGGTGAGAAATGACTAATGAGGATTTTTAATTACTTGTTCAAAAGTGAATAAATGTGATATAAAATAATTTAAATATGAGTATTAAAGTAAATATTATAAGACCGGGCGGGTGCAGGCGGGAAGTAGCATCCCCCCGCCCGCACCCGCATCCGCAATTACAAACCGGGTTTTACCCGCACCCGCACCCGCACCCAATCAAATCGGGTTTCCCCCGTTAATTTCGGGGCGGGTCCGGCCGGGCCCCGGCGGGCCTGGGTTTTCTTGCCATGCCTACTCTTGTGAGCAAATTTTTATTTTTGAAACATGGTTACCTTGGTTTTTTTTTTTTGAATATATGGTTATTTTGGAATTTCTTTTTAAAAACACGGTTATTTAAAAAAAATCTATTCTTCACGTGGTTGTTGTCATTTCAAATAATAAAAAAGTGGTTGAAACTAGAATTATTAGATATCTATAAATAATTATTTTTTTAAGCATTCACCGTTGAACTAAAATAAACTTGTAATAACTGTGAAGTTCCTAAAAAGTTACAGATAATGTAATTGTTTCAATCAGAAACCCTAAAAACATATCAACATTCTCAATCAACGAACAATCGAGATCTCCGCATACAAAAACCTAATTTTCATTTACGTGATTACAATTACTTAGAAGGAGTACCGAAGATACTAGCCAGCTGGTTTTCAAGATCGTTGAGCTGTTGCTCGCGGTCCATCTCAATTATAAGAGGAACAACGAGGACAAGGAAGGTGGTTCCGATAATCCAAGCGACATTACCAGTGCTTTTGAGGAGTTTCTTAAAGATGAAGGAGGTGTCGGTGTAGGCTTGTTTACTCCAGGTGACTACAGGGCAACGTGAGATCTTGGAGTTTTGGGGATTGTTGGGTCTGTCAGGCAGAGAAACACCTCCTTTTTGAGTTTCAAACGCCATAGCCGAACAATAGAGGTGTGATAGAGGGAGAAGTGGTAACTATGACTTCACCACCTCCTAGTGTACCATTTAAACCAGATAAAAAAAATTCTTTCAAAAGCAAAGCAAAATGACCCTAGGGATTGGGTGATACGATTGGGTGATTGATAGGAAGTTTTTCCTATCAAAGCTTTAAAACTATGGTTTCTACAATAAAAGGGGAAGAACACTAAAATGACTAAATAACATAAAAGGAATAAAAGTAAATTTTCATTTCATTCATAATCCTTCATCTCTTAGTGTGACGCCCACATATAATACTTGCATCAAATCTCATATTATACATGAATTTCACTTTCGGTACTGAAATATACAATAAGTTCCTAGTTAACACATTATACACATAAATGCCTCTAATACAAAACACTAATAGTCTAAGGCATTACATATACAAGATGTTCCAAAATGATAAAAACTAAGAACTAGATCAATGTAAGGATCTCAAAACATAACGCCATAGCGGAAGCCATGCCATCACAAAAGCTACGATCCGTAAGGAAAGTCAAATAACCTTATCCTTACCCTTCGCCGAACCTGCAGAACCTGTGATGTAAACAACAACAGTGGGGTGAGATACATCAAATCTCAGTGAGTTCCCTATCTTAAAGTCCTCTCGGCTTTACAAGGTTCTAAATAAACCTAACTCATGTCAAAGGGGTAGGGGAGTGACCATGAGTACACACACACAAGTAACCATCACGGTGAGCCTGTAAACTCACACTAGTACCGAAGTACCTCCTGAGCTTGTAAACTCAAGGATTCACAAAGTACCGAAGTACCTCCTGAGCCTGTAAACTCAAGGATTCACAAATCACTAACCATACCAAGGTATCCCCTTTTCCCGTCCGCTTCTACGTCTAGAAGACGACCCGAGTCATGGATCCTCGAAATCACTTGGCATACGAAATGGATTCGGGAACAGCGGCCTATTAGCCGTGAACCGTCACTTCTCATGGCCTGTTAACCATCTCAAGTCTCCACCCAATGCATAGGTTCCATTCGTACTATACGCGGGAATCAAACCTGCCAAGTAATGGTGCATATGTTTCAGAGGAGCTCGAGACTCATGAAACACACTATCCAAAAATAACCGGTTATGATTATACAATACACACGCCGCGGCCTTACTAGCACGAGCTTTGTTACTATTCCGTCACACACCACATTGTTTAGGGTAAGTCCTCACTCTTCCTATTTCATTTTACATTAACATGCATATTCACTCACAACATGTTAAACAATAATAGGATAGGCAAAACACATCATAAGTGCATAATAGAATAACATACCACAATTTAAACATAATCATATCACTTTTGAACTTTCCCGATTATTTAATCGGTCGGTAAATTTGACATATATCAACTTCATCGCATAGAATATTTCCTCGGCTTTATATCGATATAAGGAATGATCGAATCCGATAAACGACTCAACAGTTATGAATTTTTTTCCCAAAAAAAAATATAAAATTCCAACTCCCAGGTCGCGCTCAGCGCGCACCTGTCCGCGCTCAGCGCGTAACTCCCTGCCACGAGAGGCTCCAAGGATTTGGCACCGCGCTCAGCGCGCAGCGCGATTCTCAGAAAAATAATTCTGCTATAACAGAACTTTATCCACCCTCCAAAACCTTTTTAGGGCACAATTAGAAGTCAACAGAGGTTCAACATCACATGTATAACAAGGTTTGATCACCACTATCATCAAAACATATTATCTCATAAAAACCCCATTATTCTAAAACCCTAACATTTCAAAATCATCAAACATCATATAGCAACATGAAAACAATCATCCCCACATGATTCTATGAGCATACTAAACATTCATTTCAATTTCTAATCGATTATATCCGTTAAAACATCAATTTCTACGATTTCGACCTAAAACTCATAATACCAAAACTCAAGAAAAAAAAGGTTTCTAGCTAAACCCACCTTGAGATAGAGCAAGATGAAGATGATGAAAAGATTGGGTGAAGATTTGATGAATGGATGATGATGATTCTTGAAGTTCTTCAAATTTCCTCTTTCTCCTCTTTTCCTCCTTCCTTTCCTTTTCTTTCCTTCTTTCTTCTTTCTCTCTCTTTCTTACTATCTTTTGCTTTTATGTTTGGAATGTGGAAGGAAAAAGGAATAAGTAGAAGACTAGTATTAGTAAATAATACTACTAAATGTCCAAAAAGTCTCTTAAGTCCAAATTAGTAAAATACCTCAGAGTCAGATAATATTAATTGGATTTATTCTAAGTACCCGGAGTTACTCTAATTATTTTATCAACTAATTTCTCAGAGCAACTGTACTCAGTTGATCATAATGTAATATTATTTGGTGTAATAATTTATGGGGTATTACATCCTCCCCCCCCCCCCCCCCTTAAATAGAAATTCGTCCTCGAATTTAAAGATTACCTGAACAAATGTGGATAAGAATCTCTCATTTCCGACTCTAGTTCCCAAGTAGCATCACCCGGATGCATCATATCCCATTGCACCTTAACGAGTGGAATATCTTTGTTCCTTAACACTTTTATTTCTCTTCCCACGATACAACTCGTATGTGGTTCAAAAGTCATATCCGCTTCTATTTCCACAGATTCTGGTAGAATTGGCTGAAGAGGATCAGGAATAAACTTACGGAGCTGAGATACGTGAAAAACATCATGCATTTCAGATATAGAGGGTGGTAAGGCTAATCTGTAAGCAACTTCACCAATCCTTTCTAAAATCTGATACGGTCCCACGTAACTCGGACTTAATTTGCGTGACTTAAACGGTCCTTTCAGTCTCAATCTCGGAGTAACTTTCAGAAATACATGGTCACCTTCCCCAAATTCCAAAGGTCTCCTACGATTGTCCGCATAACTCTTTTGACGATCTTGTGATTGCTTAATTTTCTCGCGAATCATTCGAATCTTTTCTGTAGTCTCTTGAATAATCTCGGGTCCCAAAATTCTATCTTCGCCAATTTCCGTCCAACTTAAAGGTGTCCTACACTTCCTCCCGTACAATGCTTCATAAGGAGCCATACCGATGCTCGCATGGTAACTATTGTTATAGGAAAACTCAATTAACGGCAAAAGTTCTTTCCAATTTCCTCCACTCTCTAGCACACAAGCTCTTAACATATCTTCCATCGTCTGTATTGTTCGCTCAGTCTGACCATCCGTCTGAGGATGATTCAACGTGCTCAAACGCAAATTCGTACCCATAGCTTGTTGGAACACCTTCCAAAACCTCGAAGTAAACTTCGGATCTCTATCGGACACAATACTAGAAGGAACACCATGCAATCTCACAATCTCAGCAATAAACAACCTTGCAAGATGACTTGCCTTGTAAGTAGTCTTCACGGCTAAGAAATGCACAGATTTCGTTAGTCGGTCTACAATCACCCAAATGGAATCATACCCACCTTGCGTACGAGGTAAACCCACTGCAAAGTCCATAGAAATACTATCCCACTTCCAAACTGGAATATCCAAAGGTCGTAACAGACCGCCCGGTCTTTGGTGTTCAATCTTCACCTGTTGACACACCGCACATTCTGACACATATGTCGCTATATCCTTTTTCATCCCGGACCACCAATAATCTTTCTTTAAGTCTTGATACATCTTCAAAGAACCCGGATGTATCGTGAAAGTACCTTTATGAGCTTCGTCTAAAATCTTCCTTTTCAATGCCTCATCCTTCGGAACACAAATCCTTTGATTAAACAAAACAATCCCATCTGCTGCTCGTGTAAAGCCCGGTTGAAGTAACAACTCTTGTAACTCCTCCTCTAACAGTTGTTCTTGTTGAATCTCAACTCTTAAAGTAGAATTGACATTCAAATTTCCCATAATTACACCATTCGGAGTCCACACAAATTGGAGATTAAGATCTCTAAACTTGTCCAACAACGAATACTCCAACATCATCAATTCTGCATTATGAACCATTTTCCGACTTAAAGTATCCGCTACTTTATTCGCCTTTCTGGATGATACTTCAATTCTAAGTCATAATCCTTTAAGTACTCCATCCATCTTCTTTGTTGCATGTTCAACTCCTTTTGGTCAAATAAATATTTCAAACTTTTGTGGTCACTGAACACTTCAAAAGGTACACCATACAAATAATGACGCCACACCTTCAATGCAAACACCACTGCAGCTAGTTCCAAATCATGAGTTGGATAATTATTCTCATGAACTTTCAACTGTCGAGAAACATAAGCTACTACTTGACCGCCTTGCATCAGAACACCCCCTAATCCCCTCTTAGAAGCATCACAGAATACTTCATAAGAGTTGTTAGGATCAGGAATAATTAATATTGGAGCACTCGTCAAACTTTCCTTCAATTTCATAAAACTTTGTTCACAACCCGAATCCCACTCAAAAGCAAAATCCTTCCGAGTAAGTTTCGTCATTGGTAAGGCCAATTGAGCAAAGCCTTTAATGAACCTTCTATAGTAACCCGCAAGTCCCAAGAAACTTCTAACTTCTGAAACATTTCTCGGTCTCTCCCAATTAATCATTGCTTCTACCTTCGATGGATCCACTGCCACACCACCTTGAGATATAACATGTCTAAGAAAATTAACTTCTGACATCCAAAACTCACACTTGCTCAACTTAGCAAACAATTGATTCTCTTGCAATACCGATAAGACAATTCTCAGATGTTCTCCGTGCTCTTGTGGAGTACGAGAATAAATAAGAATGTCGTCAATAAAGATCACCACAAATTGGTCCAAGTAAGCTTGAAATATACGGTTCATGTAATCCATAAAAATAGCTGGAGCATTTGTCACACCGAAAGGCATCACTAAGAATTCGTAATGACCGTAACGTGTTCTAAATGCAGTTTTTGGCACATCGGAATTTTTCACTCGGATCTGATGATAACCCGACCGTAAATCAATCTTCGAGAACACACAGGCTCCCTTCAATTGATCTAACAAGTCGTCTATCCTGGGTAAGGGGTACTTATTCTTAATGGTGACTTTATTCAACTTACGATAATCAATGCACAACCGCATTCCCCCATCTTTCTTCTTTACCAATAACACTGGAGCTCCCCAAGGTGAAACACTAGGTCTAACAAAGTGCTTAGACATCAGATCTTCCAATTGGTCCTTTAATTCTCTTAATTCAAGCGGTGCCATCCGATAAGGAGAAACAGATATAGGAGCCGTTCCCGGTACCAGGTCAATAGAGAACTCAACTTCTCTCTCCGGAGGAAGAGAAGAAACATCCTCAGGAAACACTTCAGGAAACTCACACACTGTTGGAATACTCAGA
This sequence comes from Lathyrus tuberosus, assembly GCA_022829125.1. Taxonomy (NCBI): domain Eukaryota; kingdom Viridiplantae; phylum Streptophyta; class Magnoliopsida; order Fabales; family Fabaceae; genus Lathyrus; species Lathyrus tuberosus. The sequence continues at coordinate 20,395,593 of JALAZF010000050.1, forward strand.
ACTTGCTGTTCACTACTTTCTTCCTTAGTAAGAACCAATAGAACAGATTTCTCCTTCTCAAACAAGAAATTAATCATACCCACCGTACCTTCTAAAATCATTGATAACACATCTTTCGGGGTAGCCTCAGCCGATGGAATAATGATTAGCTTTTCTTCACACCCAATAAACACCGAATTAGCAGAAAGCCAATCCATCCCCAAAACAACATTAACTTTCTTAAGCGGTAGACAGATAAGATCGATCTGGAAAACTCTATCGTTCACAGCTAAAACACAATTTTCACACATTAACTGTGTTTCAACCATTTCATCCATGGCAGTAGTAACCACCATAGGAGGAAACAAAGGAATAGTGTGCAACCCAAGTCGCTTCACACAACTCAAAGACACAAAAGAATGCGTTGCCCCACAATCAAATAAAACAAAATAAGGATGTCCATTTACGAAACACGTACCCGCAATCAAGGAGTTGTCACCCTTTGCTTTCCTTGCATCCAAGGTGTACACTCGGCCAGTAGTCCTCCCTTATACCTGATTCCTACCCTGAGGACAATCCTTCGCCATATGGCCCACTTTATTACACTGATAACATCTCATTCCCTCCAAACTGCACCTACCATAATGATTCCGTCCACACACGCGACATACCGGAGGCATACTAGTTCTAGAACTCTGTACTTGCTTCCCTTTGGAAGACTGTTGCCTTTGCCTAAAATATTGATTCGACCTTCCACGGTCACTTTGAGTTGCCCTGTTCGAATCCACCTCCATTTGTACCTTTTTCAAACTATTCTCCGCCACATAACATTGTCTTAACATTTCAGCATAAGAAGCAAATTCCCGTTGAGACACGCTATGTGAAATTTCAGCCCTTAACCCAAACAAAAACTGATCAATCTTCCACCTCTCATCAAGAGCATACATGGCCTGTCTAGAATAGTCAGCCATGATCTCAAATTTTTTCGCATAGGAAGCCACTGACGAACTGCCCTGTCTCAACTGTTGGAACTCAAACTCCTTCTGAGACCTTAAAGAACTCGGAAAATATTTCTCCATAAAAGTCACCTTATACAATACACACGCCTCGGCCTTACTAGCACGAGCTTTGTTACTATTCCGTCACACACCACATTGTTTAGGGTAAGTCATCACTCTTCCTATTTCATTTTACATTAACATGCATATTCACTCACAACATGTTAAACAATAATAGGATAGGCAAAACGCATCATAAGTGCATAATAGAATAACATACCACAATTTAAACATAATCATATCACTTTTGAACTTTCCCGATTATTTAATCGGTCGGTAAATTCGACATATATCAACTTCATCGCATAGAATATTTCCTCGGCTTTATATCGATATAAGGAATGATCGAATCCGATAACGAGTCAACAGTTATGAATTTTTTTCCCAAAAAAAAAATATAAAATTCCAACTCCCAGGTCGCGCTCAGCGCGCACCTGTCCGCGCTCAGCGCGTAACTCCCTGCCACGAGAGGCTCCAAGGATTTGGCACCCGCGCTCAGCGGGCAACCTGCGCGCTCAGCGCGCAGCGCGATTCTCAGAAAAATACTTCTGCTATAACAGAACTTTATCCACCCTCCAAAACCTTTTTAGGGAACAATTAGAAGTCAACAGAAGTTCAACATCACATGTATAACAAGGTTTGATCACCACTATCATCAAAACATATTATCTCATAAAAACCCAATTATTCTAAAACCCTAACATTTCAAAATCATCAAACATCATATAGCAACATGAAAACAATCATCCCCACATGATTCTATGAGCATACTAAACATTCATTTCAATTTCTAATCGATTCTATCCGTTAAAACATCGATTTCTACGATTTCGACCTAAAACTCATAATACCAAAACTCAAGAAAAAAAAGGTTTCTAGCTAAACCCACCTTGAGATAGAGCAAGATGAAGATGATGAAAAGATTGGGTGATGATTTGATGAATGGATGATGATGATTCTTGAAGTTCTTCAAATTTCCTCTTTCTCCTCTTTTCCTCCTTCCTTTCCTTTTCTTTCCTTCTTTCTTCTTTCTCTCTCTTTCTTACTATCTTTTGCTTTTATGTTTGGAATGTGGAAGGAAAAAGGAATAAGTAGAAGACTAGTATTAGTAAATAATACTACTAAATGTCCAAAAAGTCTCTTAAGTCCAAATTAGTAAAATACCTCAGAGTCAGATAATATTAATTGGATTTATTCTAAGTACCGGAGTTACTCTAATTGTTTTATCAACTAATTTCTCAGAGCAACCGTACTCAGTTGATCACAATGTAATATTATTCGGTGTAATAATTTACGGGGTATTACACTTAGTGAGAGTACATATATAATACCAATAGTGGGTGGTGAGATAAAAAGGCCTAAAACCCAAATAAGCAACAAAAGCCCAAATACAATAATACCCCAATAATAATACTAATAACTAATAATATAGATTATAATTTCATGATCCTATCATTACCTACGCCTTCAAAAACAACCTTGTCCTCAAGGTTGTAAAACACTAAGGTTGTAAAGAGAATAATGCATCTCTAGCATTAGCAGCTACCTCCCTAATCTCTTTAATGGAAAGAAATATTGCAGCTAGGCAGCGTGAGGACTCCACTAAGATATTTCTAGATTCAACATTAAGCAACTTCATGGCTGACCAAAGAGTTTTCACAACAATGTTGCTTTCGCGCACATCTTTCCTTGTTTAAAAAATTCCTGACAAAGCTGATGCTGGCTTTGCTTAAGTTTCTTCCTTTGTGGAGCTTAATAATTGTATCACTGTATTCATCGCATCACTTGCAGCACTGCCATCACATAGAAGGTCACTAAGAGAAACAACAGAAAGCATACTCCTCAAGACATCTAAAACATAAATCTTGGACTCAGGTAGATCACTAGTCAATAATGTTGTGAGCTGACTGATAGTTGCCGTATCAGATTTATGAATCAAGTGATTCAAGGTCTTAGCTGCAATCTCCTTCCCATTTGTGCTTCCATTCTTCAATAGCCACAACAATGCAGGAACTGCATCAGCGCTTTCAAAACAGACACATATATCCTCATTGTGATCACATAGGTTCCTAAGGATTGTTGTCGAGTCTTCCTTTGCTTTGGCAGAGCCTGACTCCAAAATTTGAACAAGTGGATGTATACCACCACCAGCAGTAATGGCCCATTTACTTTCAACATTTTCATCAAACAAATGACAGAGCAGGGCTGCTTTTTCTATCAAAGCTTTTCCTATCAAAGCTTTAAAACTAGGGTTTTTACAATAAAAGGGGAAGAACACTAAAATGACTAAATAAAATAAAAGGAATAAAAGTAATTTTTCATTTCATTCATAATCCTTCATCTATTAGTGAGAGTACATATATAATACCAATAGTGGGTGGTGAGATAAAAAGGCCTAAAACCCAAATAAGCAACAAAAGCCCAAATACAAGAATACCCCAATAATAATACTAATAACTAATAACATAGATTATAATTTCATGATCCTATCAGTGATACCTATGGTGATAACTTTGGTTATTGTTGCTTTTATTGCCGTTGTATTTTGCATTTTCTACCTGCTTTGTTTGCGTTCACGTTCAAAACATAGGACAAGAGGAGGTAGAGGAAGTTGAGATGAGCCGTGTTTCTTTGATCATCCGAAGTGATAACGACAACCTTATTCCTCCGATCACAAATAATAAGAATGACAGCCTTCTTGAAAGAGTGCAGGAAGTTAACTTATTTAAGGCTTTAAACATATTTATTGTTTTTTTTATTTTATTTCTGATTTTGATTTTGTTTTTTGATTTGATTTTTTTTCTTCTTTCATGTTAACAAACTGAACATTCATCCATCATTCTTCTTCTTTTATTTGTTAATGAAAACACTCAAATGCTAATAAGATTTTCTTCTTTGCTGCATACTTAATCTTGAAATATCATGTGGTTAAAATCACTTAAACCATCTAACAATTATAATGAAATCAATTTCATAATCCATTTAACATTTAAACCATTCTCTCTCTCTCTCTCTCTCTCTCTCTCTCTCTCTCTCTCTCTCTCTCTCTCTCTCTCTCTCTCTCTCTCTCTCTCTCTCTCTCTCTCTCTCTCTCTCTCTCTCTCTCTCAAATTAAAATCACACCATTTTTATGAAGCAAAGCTTTGTGGTTTCTTTCACAACAACGAAGGGTGAGACTGAGAGAGGCTAGCCTTTATACAAAACTATTTTGAAATTGAGTGGATCCATGTTGACGATGACTAACATACGTATTATAGTAGGAAAAGTAAATACTTGTTGAACAACTGGTGACCACTGGTTGAATTTCAACCATGTAATGTGCAATTAGTCCAAATCTAACTATAAGAAAGGAAAAGTAAATAAAATAAATAGTGATTTAGTAGGAAATAATCAAATAGTGTAATTAACGGAATTTTTATGCATAAAAAGTAATTAATTTTATAGAATAAAAAATTATGAATTGTTTACCTTTCAGTTGCACAATCGTAAACTAATAATTAATTGTATTAATTTAAATAATAAAACTAATTATATTTATTAAATGATTAAAAATATAATTTTTAGTTGCACAATCATAAGTTAATAAGTAAAATATTTAAATAATAGAGAGAGTATGAATATATCTTATTAAAGATACATAATGATGCGATTGTGTTTAATTGTCATTTTCTAGTTTTTATACATATTTACATCGATATTGTTTGGAATAATTAAAAAATTTTGTTATTCTAAAATGTCCATATAATTTTGAACTCTCTTATAATTTCAAAAACTTTTAAGGGACATGTCATACTATATCATATTTCTTCCGTTTTATAGTACGGTGTTTTTTTTTTTTTTTTTTTAGGTTTTTATATTTTTTAAGATATTGATTAATTGTGGTGATTTAAATGATAAAATGAATGTTATTCATTAAAATACTCTTATTAGTAATAGATAGTGAAGTAGTTACATAATTGAAATACAATAAATAAGGGTATGTTAGTGATCTTACGGGTGATTAGAAGTAAATCGATGGCCAGCAACACGTCATGTTCACCAACGTCAGGTGAGGAAAATGGGAGGAGGATGTACCTGCAAGGCACTCCGATGCTAAAGTCAGTTCAGAGATAAAGAAGGCAAGTACATAAGTTAAGAAGTGGATTGAATACCTGGCCCTTCTTCAAAGGAGGGTATTTATAGAGAGCCCCCAACGCTGTTGAAAAGTATTTTACGGGGGTGTTTTATCATATCCACAGAGATTGTGTATATTGCCGTCATTCGATAGTTAAAAGGGTTTCAAACTTTAATCGTAACAAATGTTTTGGTAATTTTCAATCGGATCGTTTGCATTCGAATTTTAAAAATCAAAGGTAAAAAGATTTGTTTTAGGGTTTTGATAAAACATATCAAGATTAGGTTTCGGTGATCCGCTTCATACGTATTTTCTCGATTACGAGTGTGAACTTGTTAACAACAATTATAGCCACATATCCTCTCAACAAGTTTCTCTCGAACACTTGTTGTGGGATTTACCATTTGATCCTTTGTTGATCTCTCACACAAATTATCAAAATGATAACATTCAAGAACAATATTTATGAACATTAACATTCAAAACTATCTCTAGCCTCATTAATATTGATGGAATGAAACTTCGATCAAGTTTTATAACATTTCTCTCGAACATGAAATCAAACAAAATATACAATGTAAACAACGTTTTTCTTCTATAAATATCATCAACAAGGTTCACAAGCTTACAATCAAGAAGAATACATACAAAATAATGGATCACTTACCACTAATCTTGACACAAAAGTGCTTTAGCTAGCCATAGACATGGTAGCTTGCTTGACTAGTAAGTTGCAAAGCTTTTGGAGTATCAACCTTCAAAGATTCAAGGATTGAAGCATAAAAGCTTTGGATTCTAAGAAAAATAATAAAAGATGAAGTTTTTGAACTCCCTAGAGGTTTCTAGGTTACAAAGATTGTTTCTAAAAATGTTATCCTCAAAAATATCTAACAAACACCCTAAATACCACTTTCTGCCCAAACAAATTCGCCAGGCGAGCTACAAAATTCTCCTGGCGAAACCTTTAAGTACAGCCACGTGACAGAACAGTGCAAGGAAACCTGGGCAAATATCTTGCATTCGCCAGGCGAATTCCAGACTCGCCAGGCGAATTCCTTTCGCCACCTCTTCGCCTTACGAATCTTGCAGCGAATCACTTCCAGTAGCTACTGGAATTTGAAGATTCACTCGCCACCCATTCGCCTGGCGAGTTCACTGTTTGTTGCAGACACGCGACGTTGCTCATTTCATCGTGTTTTCTTCCGATTTTTGCCGCATCCCTTTTATGAAAAATGCTGTAAAACTAACAAAAACATCAAATAGACCAAAATAAAACATTGATTCAAAAATCACTTAAAATAAGCTGTTTCGCATTCAGGCATTTGGAAAAGAGCTTAAAACTGCAGAAAATTGGTCTCAAATTCATTTACAACTAGACACTTATCAAACTCTCCCTAACTTGCCTTGTTGTTTGCCCTCAAACAAAAGTTAGTGTCAACAACCACAAACAAGAATTCCAAGCACTAAATCAACCGAAAACATCAATGGTTCAAACTCGACACATACACGCACAAAGTATTTCCACAAAGTTGCATAGAATCAAAACATAATTATGAATTAAGTTCTAAACACAACATCATACAATGCAAAATCAAGTACCTACAAGCTCAAGTTGAATCACCTAAATTCTCTTATTATCAACACACTATGTACATAATTTCACACGGGACAAAACACTCTCACAAACAATCGTGCCACATCCAGAATCATTCATGCATTCATCTCACAAAGTTATAAAAAATAAGTAGAAACAAAGATCACGAAGGACTTTTATGGTTGTAATTTGGCTTGGGTTAAAAACAAGGGTCATATCTAAACGGTCATTGAACAAAAAACGGTTAATAACAATGAAGAGCATTTCTTTTTCAACTTTCTCATTCTTTTTCACACTTTATTTCTTCCTTTCACAATGCATTCTCTTCTTTTGATTTTCTTTTCTTTTTTTTTTGTTCTTTTTCTTTCTTTTTGTTTTTGATTTCTTTTTCTTAGAATGCATTGTATCACCAATTCCTTTCTCCTTTCAAAATTAAACCATTCTCCCCAACTTCAACTATACTACAAGTTCATTTTAAATGCTCTTCAAAACGGGTTAAAATTCGGGTTCATGATTCACACAAAAATTTCTTTTTAGGCTCAAAAGGAGTTTCAAATACGCGCACACTCACAAGGTTACTTGGAAGTGTTTTTGGAACGGTGGTTTTCCTCATAGTGCTCAAAAATTCCCTTAATCATTTCTAAGTTTTCAATCATTTAAAATAACTCACAAGATTAAACATGAACAAAACGAGTAAAACAACGATTACTTGACTCTATTTTTGGTGAACAATAGAAAGCATCTCACTTTTGTGGTTTTGTCCTAATTGATTCACACATGAACAAGTATTTACAACACAATGCATTACCATAATTTTATATAAAGCACTAACTCACAATCATGCTAAAATTCTACACAACCCATTCACACTTTGATTGTGCACAAAATTAAGAATTTTATCATCACCATCAATGTTTACTGCTAACAAAACACTCTTCTTGTGCTAAAACACAAAATTTCCAAAAATTTTTTAGGACAAGCACATTTTCATTGTGCAAAATAACATAAAATTAAAAATAGAATTTACACTAAACATAATTTAACCAAACTGAAAGTAATATAAACTTATGGTGTAAACACACCAAAAGTGTACTCGCTGAAGCGATCCAAAAGACTACAACAGAAATTCTCGCTGTAGCGATCCAAAAGTACATACTAAAAAAAACTGAAAATAAACTTCATAAATAAATGACAAGACAAAATAAATTCCTTCACTTTGAAGCTTAATTAATCAAATCATTGAGATCATCCTGCATCTCGTCACCACCATCACCATCATCATCATCAGCTCCGGTTGCTCTTCCCCCTGAAAAGAAAGGACGCCTGCCCACAGGCCAGTTTGCATAATTATCATAATCCGTCCTAGTAGGAAAAGGAACAACTTTTTGCGGAGTGGTTTGGAACTGGTACAGCTGTTGCATACAATTAAAATTAAATTCCGATGATCTTTGGTAAGCTTCAGCCATATCCCACGAGTAATTGAATGCCGCTCGCATTCTAGGATCCCAAGTCGAATAATCAAGAGCCTCAGACTGTTCACTAGGCTGCTCACTAGCTTGCGAGCGGGATGACTGACCAACACTAGAACCCTTCCTCTTCTCAATCAGCTTGTTCTTACAATACCTCTCAATATAATCATCATTAATACCCCCCCCCCCCTCTTCTCATTAATCACGTCGGGCATCATGATCCACTTTTTAAGACAAAGAGCTATTACAAAACAAGGGAAAATGATAGGGGCAGTAGCATGTACCTCGGGTCGTCGCGTATTCTCGATAAAATTTTTCATTTCAGACGCAATGATCCATGCTACATCAACCTCTTTGTCTTCCATGATGTAATAAAGAAGGAGGGCAACATCAGGTGGAATGGAGGAACGGTGCGATTTGGGCCTGATGTTGTGGAGGATTAGAAGAAGTATAGCTTGCACATCCGGAGGCATGTCCTCCCTCCAATAACGGATGGCTTCTCCTACAGCGTTCCTTTCCACACTTTTTCCCGGAAACAAAATGGTCTTGGCAATTTTATCATGATAAAGACGAGTGCTAAGCTCCTTAGTGTAGACATCGTTGTCGAACATTCCTAAAGAACTCAGCTTTCTAAAAAGGTTATTGATGTCCTCACGATCGAACCTAATTTCTTTGCCATGGACATAAGTGATGTACCGGAACACTTACATATCTCCTTGAGCTTCGAGGAATTCAAGAGCATTTGCGTAGAATTCACGCACCATCTCGTAGTTGAGTGCTTCCAAAGGATTTATCAAATGTCTCCACTTCTTATTGTTGAAACTCTTTGCCAAATTCCGGTACGGCCCCTCGGGGTGGATATCAAACCTTATCTCCGATAAAAATTGTCGGCCTTCAAGCATTGTGTACCGGGCAGCATGAGTTGCACTTAAGAATCGATTTGGATCATACTCAGGTTGTTGCCCGAAACTCCTTCCTACAACCGTCTTCTGCTTCTTTCCACCGGTGACTCTGGTTTTTGGAGGCATCTGAAAAATTAAATGAGACACAAAGCAAAGGCATTTTTTTCAAGTGTTAGCAAAATCCAACAGTAAAAACAAATTCAAAGAATAATTTAAAACAAATAAAACAAGAAGTAAATAGAACAGAAATATTAACAAATAATAAAAAAAAATTTGAAAAGGTCATTCGCCCCATGCTCGCCAGGCGAAGCAGGGGCGACCTCTCGCGGTACACTCGCCTGGCGAATGCCTGGCGAAATCCAGAAAAAATTTTAACAAGCAGGGGTCATCTTCCAAAGATAAAATCACAATGACCCTTTAAAATACAACAACAATCCAACAACACTATCACTAAGCAAAGTTCTAGGGTTTCAACAACAACCCTAACAATTGTGAAATTAAACCCTAATCTAACATAGTTGAACAAATTAAGTAAAAAAAAAAAGAAATAAGAACAAGAATGAAAAATGAAAAATATACCTTAAATGGGGTGAAAGTGATGGAGAAGGAAAGGTTTAGAGTGAAAGTGTTGTGAGAGGAGAAGTGAGAGTGAGAGCGAAAGAGGGAAAGTGAGAGGAAAAGAGATAAAAAGTAAAAATATTAGTGGTCCCAAGTGGACCTAAAAGAAAATAAAATATTATAATTAAATTAACTCTTTTTTTTTCTTTCTGCAAACAAAAGCCCCAAGTCACGCCAGATTCGCCTGGCGAATGTGTGGCGAGGGACTGGCGAAATTGGATTCGCTAGGCGAATTATGGATTCGCCAGGCGAATTACACCAGAAGCTGAATTTTCTGTTGTCAATGATGCACTGCAGAATTTTCCAAATTTTCCAAATTCACTACCAATATCACACAAATAAAAAATTAAAACAGCAAATGAAAGCATAAATACTTACAACGTTGGGGTGCCTCCCAACAAGCGCTTGTTTAACGTCGGCTAAGCTCGACGGTCCAAGACGATCAACGATCATCAAGAAACACGGAACCAATCTCGCGATTGCGATCAAAATCGCCTCCAAGATAAATTTTCAAGCATTGGCCATTCAAGGTCTAACTTTCTTTTTTCTGCAAATCCTCTATCACGACAGCTCCATAATGCTTGACCTCCTTGACAAGAAACGGTCCAGACAATTTGGACTTTAATTTTCCCGGAAACAATTTCAAGCAGGAATTAAACAAAAGTACCATCTGACCAACCCGGAATTCATTTTGAGAAACTTTCTTGTCATGGTATCCTTTCACTTTTTCTTTGTATATCTTACTTGAATGGTAAGCATTATTTCACATTTCTTCTAATTCGTGCAATTGGACTTTTCTCTTTTCACCAGCCAAACTCGGATCAAAATTCAACATTTTTAACGCCCAAAGAGCCTTATGCTCCAATTCAACGGGCAAATGGCATGACTCGCCATAAACTATTTGAAATAGAGTTAGACCGATTGGCACTTTGTAAGCGGTATGATACGCCCATAAAGCCTTATCTAACTTTTGTGACCAATCTTTCCTCGAACTTGACACGGTTTTTACCAAAATTCTTTTCACCTCTCTATTAGACACATCGGCTTGACCATTTGTTTGTGTATGGTACAGAGTTGCAACTTTGTGTTTTACACCGTAATGCTCTAAGACTTTTTCTTTAAAAAATTTATCACCGTCTTGCCTTTGGCCCTTGGGGACACAATTGCTTCCACCCACTTGGAAACATAGTTAACCGCAACTAAAATATACTCGTTTGAAAAAGATGGTGGGAATGGTCCAACAAAATTAATTTCCCAACAATCGAAAACTTCGACTTCAAAAATAGTATGCAAAGGCATTTCATTTCTTTTTCCAATCCCGCCACTTCTTTGGCATGTATCACAACTCTTAGCATGGAGGTTGGCATCTTTGAACAATGTAGGCCAATAGAATCCCGATTGGAGGACTTTAGTTACCGTTCTTAAACCATTGTAATGCCCTCCGTACGGCGAGTTGTGACAATGCCAGAGGATACTTTTGGCTTCATCAAGAGTGACACACCTCCTTAACAAATTATCACCTCCTAACTTAAACAAGTATGGTTCATCCCAAACATAGTAATTAGCATCCGAGAGGAATTTTCGTCTTTGATTCCAAGTTAGGTCCTCCTGTATAAAACTGGTGGCTTTGTGGTTAGCGAAATCTGCAAACCACGGCCTAACTTGTACTCGAAAAAGCTTTTCATCCGGAAATTCTTCACGGACCACATTCTCACGGTGAGTTACCTCTACATTGACCAACCTAGATAAATGATCCGCTACCAAGTTTTTCGATCCTTTCTTATCATGGATTTCCAAATCAAACTCTTGTAACCAAAGGATCCACCGGATGAGCCTTTTCTTCGAATCCGGCTTGGTAAGCAGATATTTAATTGCTGAGTGGTAAGTGTAGACTACCACCTTAGAACCAATCAGATAAGACCGAAATTTCTCAAGTGCGTAAACAATAACGAGTAATTCTTTTTCAGTGGTGGCATAGTTAACTTGTGCCTCATTAAGAACTTTACTCGCATAATGAATAGCATGAAAAATTTTGTCCTTTCTTTGCCCAAGCACCGCACCAATGGCATAATCTCTAGCATCACACATTAATTCAAAATTCACAGTCCAATTTGGAGCAACGATTGGGTGCGGTGATGAGTTTCTCTTTCAAAATTTTAAAGGCATTTAAACAATCATCATCAAAGGAGAAGGACTTATCTTTGTTGAGTAGATTACTCAATGGCCTTGCAACTTTGGAGAAGTCTTTGATAAACCGCCGATAAAAACCAGCATGGCCAAGAAAACTTCAGATGCCTTTGACATTTGTTGGAGGAGGCAACTTTTCAATCACTTCAATTTTGGCTTGATCAACCTCAAGGCCTTTAGAGGAGACTTTGTGGCCAAGCACAATCCCCTCCGTTACCATAAAATTGCACTTCTCCCAGTTCAATACCAAATTTGTCTCAACACACCGTTCAAGTACAACCTCCAAATTTCTCAAACAAAGATCAAAAGACGCTCCGAAATCGGAGAATTCGTCCATGAATACCTCCATTGTTTTTAAATATGATCGGAGAAAATTGCTTGAACACAATGTTGAAACGTTGTCGGTGCGTTGCATAATCGAAAAGGCATCTTTCGGTAGGCAAAAATCCCAAAAGGACAAGTGAATGTCGTCTTCTCATGGTCGTCCGGGTCAACCGAAATTTGGTTGTAACCGGAGTAACCATCCAAAAAGCAATAGAATTGTTGGCCCGACAAGCTTTCCAAAATTTGGTCCATAAACGGAAGTGGAAAATGGTCTTTTCTTGTAGTGGTGTTTAGCTTCCTATAATCTATACACATCCTCCAACCCGTCACCGTTCTTGTCGGGATCAATGTTAGATGTCAATCATGATATATTTTGTATGAATTATTTGGCATTTTTCATGACTTTTCCATGTGGGATATGTTGATTTTAGTGTGGAATGTTGTTGTTGTGCATTATTTGAAATATACTTGGGGTGCTTGTAATGTGTGTGCTAATGTGCAGAAATAGGAATAAAAAGATCAAAGTTTGAAGACACAAAGAAATAGTGCAAGCTACCAAAGAATTGAAATCAACAACAGCATTCGCTAGGCGAGTGTTGGCGAAGATGCCAGCGAAGGTTCGCCTAGCGAACGTTAGCGAGAGTGCCAGCGAGGGGGTGGCAGAAAGTATGCAAAAACTTACAGTAGGAAAACTGGGTAAATTCGCAGGGCGAGGAAGCCAGCGAATGCTCACTGTTGTGTTCGCGAGGCGAAGGTACCAGCGAGGGGGTGGCAGAAACTTCCACTTTTGAAAACACCCAAACTTCGCTGGGGCGAGTGAGGTAGCGAAGCTTCGCTTCGCGATTGAAATGGTTCGCCTAGCGAACCCGCGATAATTCCATTGGGCGGTTTAAGTCTGAGGCACTTAAAAGTGCCATGTTTTTAATCATTCGCTAGGCGAATAAATCCTTCGCCTAGCGAAGGGTGCTGTGAGTAAAGTGTATAAATAGATTTTTTACTTTTTGTAATGGGATCTTTTGCTCATTTTCCATCAGAATTGATAGTTTACAGTATTTTGTTCATCAAAGAGTGTATTTTTGAGTGGAGAAGCTGAAGTCGCATCCATTCTCGATTAATCGTCGTGGATGCTCATTCATCTCCTCTATTTACTTGTCATCCAAGCTACCATGAGAAGTGGTAGCTAAACACTCAATGTTGAGGTTAGATGTAGTTGATTCTGTTTTTATGTATTGCTGTTGATCTATTGTATATGAACAAAGTCTTTGATCAATATAGATGAAGTTGTTTTCTCTTAATGCTTTATGTTTGATTTGTTTTACTCTAGACATAGATTCCACAAATCTTGACCTAACAATTTCATCTCTTAAAAACCAAACTCTAGACATAGATTTGGGATTTGCTATTCGCATTGTATTGATCTTAAAGATCGTTGCGTAGATTGTTAGCGTGAGACATCATCTAACGGTCTAAACAACAGTACTCACGATTTCGCTTTAGACATAAACGTAGTCGGGAGGATACGCGGTTGTATTGGTCGGAAACCGAGTTCATATGCTTGATTAATCGTTTATACATGGAAAGGATTAGTGAAACCTAACCTTAACATGCTTTTATAAAACCTTTTACAAAATCTTTGTGACAAATTAATCTTTGCTACAAGTGAATGATAAAAACAATTGAGAATCTTTTGAAATTGTTGAACTTATAATAGCACAACTATTGAACGGCACGCATCAAAATATCAGACAATCCCTGTGGATACGATAACAAAAACCCACACTATTACTCTTCCAACAAAATGGCGTCGTTGCCGGGGATTGTTAATTGATATTGCAAGCATTGCGATAGTTGAGTTATTGTAAGCTGTTACCACTTTATCTTGAACTTGTTAATCTGTTTGTTTAGTGTGCAGACTTAGTTTATGCGAGGGAAACTACCGGTGGACCAACTTCTTTTCGATCCTGAGATTGAAAGAACCGCTCGTAGAATCAATAGCCGAACTAGAAGAAGGAGGCAGCTAGCAAAACAGAGGCGAGAACAAGAAGAAAGTACTTCTACACCACCACCATTTCCACAAATACTTCCAGTTATGGAGGGAGATCCACTACCACCACCACCACCTGTTTCTAGGCCATGCACAAATAGTCCGAGACATAACGCTCAGTTCGCTCGCCGTGCACACAATGGTCGTCATGCTGAGATGAAGACCGGAATTCTTCAACTTTTATATCAAAGTCCATTTACGGGTATGGATCATGAAGATCCTTTCACCCATTTGACAAAATTTTATGAAATAGCGGGAGCGACTGGTGCACCGGAAGCAGAAGAGGAGTCTCTGTTCAAGAGACTATTCCCGCATTCCCTCATTGAGAAGGCCAAGGAATGGTACCTTGATCAGTCAACTGCAATAATGATGGATTGGAATCAATTGGAAGAGAAATTTTTGGAGAGATTCTTCCCTCACACTCGGTTTATGGAAGCAAAGACCGCCATCGCGGTATTCACACAAGGAGCTAATGAATCTCTCAACGACGCTTGGGAGAGGTTCAAATCAATGTTACGAAAGTGCAAAGGCCATGGTTTTGATGAATTGTCACAAATTCATATCTTTAGAAATGGGCTGCAACTTGTACACAAAACCTGTTGGATGCCACAGCCGGTGGTTCCTTGTTAAGCAAAACTGCAGCGGAAGCCACAACTATCATTGATAAAATGGCCTTGAACGATCATCAAGGTAGTCACAACCGTGGACCTGCTCAACGAACTCCGGGAGTGTTGGAATTAGGAACAAGCGATGCTATCCTTGCGTAAAACAAATTTTCATCGCAACAGGCTGAGTTGTTAACGAAGCAAATGTCTAAGCTGCCGCAACAATTCAAAGAGATGCATGAATCTTCAAGTAAAAATGTGCAAGTGTTAGTGTGTGAATTATGTCGTGGTGACCATCCGACCGGTTATTGTCCTCCCGTTGAGGAGGAAGCAAATTACACGGGAAATCAAGGTTACCAACCCCGACCTCCGTATCAACAAGCCAACCAAGGTTACCAACAAAGGCCTAACCAAGGTTATCAACAACAATGGAGACCACAAGAAGCTGGACCATCAAACCGTCAACAATACCAAAATTACACTCAACCTCCGCAAGCTCCCGTTGGAAATACAAAGATGGAAGACACTCTTACACAATTTATGCAAATGGCAATCTCAAATCAAAAGAACACCGATGCCGCCATAAGGAATCTTGAAACACAAGTCAGGCAATTATCAAAACAATTGACCGACCAACAAAAAGGGCCCTTTACGGCAAATACGCTTCCGAATCCAAAGGATTGTAAAGCAATTCTCACAAGAAGTGGAAGAGAGATTGACATGGGTGTAGGTAAAAAGAGAGTGGAGGAGGAGGTTGTAGTTGAAAAAGAAAAAGATAGGGAAGAGATTGAAGTAGAAAAAAATGTTGAGGGTGTGTTAGTTGAAAATGAGAAAGAAAAAAATGAGAATGAGAAAAAAATAGAGTGAAGAAAGAGTGAAAAGAGCTAAGAAGGGAAAAGAGCCGGTGAACAATATTCCGATTCAACATCTACCATATCCGCATGCTCCTACAAGGAAAGATAGTGCGCGACACTAATCTCGGTTTATGGATACCTTCAAGCAATTACAAATAAATATTCCATTTTCCGAGGCTTTGGAGCAGATGCCTAAATATGCGAAATTCATGAAAGATATCCTCACAAAGAAGAAAAGGTATACTGATCAGGAGACGATTATGGTGGATGCAAGCTGTAGTGCAATCATTCAATGGACGCTCCCGCGAAAAGAGTGTGATCCGGGACGAGTTACATTGCCGGTTACGATAGGAAACATGTATGTGGGCAATGGGTTGATTGATTTAGGTTCTAGCATCAACTTGATACCATTGTCGATTGTGAAACGGCTAGGCCACATGGAATTAAGGTCCACGCAAATGACTTTGCAACTCGCCGATAAATCCACTACCCGTCCTCACGGTGTAGCGGAAGACGTGTTGGTCAAAGTGGACAAATTTTTGTTTCCAATTGACTTTGTTGTAATTGAAATGGAGGAGGACGATGATGCACCATTGATTTTTGGAAGGCCTTTCATGAAAACTGCCCGTATGGCAATTTACATGGACGATGGTCTCATGAAAGTGAGAGTCCAAGATGAAGAGGTGTGTTTCAATCTTGATGATGCCATGAAGCACAAGAAAGATAAGGGTGATTGTTTCCGAATCGATGCAACGGAGAAAGCGAGTTTTGAGGTTACAAAGCAAATTCATGTTATTGATCCGTTACAAAGAGCTTTGGATGATTCCTTGGAAGTATTCTCGGTTGAAGAAGATCAAGCTCTTGAAGAGTGTTTGTTAGAGCTTGAAGCCTTGGAAGAATTGCAACCTTGGGAGTATGAAGAGGAAATTCTAAAAAAAGAGGTGATTGAGGAAAAATCCCAACTTGAGCTGAAAGTGTTACCGTCAACCTTGAAGTATGCTTTTCTCGATGACAGTGGTAATAAACTGGAGATCATAAGCAGTGTTTTAACTGAAGTGGAGGAAAGCCGCTTAATTCAAGTGTTAAGAAAAAATCAAGATGCAATGGGATGGACTTTGTCCGATCTCAAAGGCATAAGCCCTTCGTATTGCATGCACAGGATATTCATGGAGGAGGACTTTAAACCGGTTGCTCAACCTCAACGCCGCTTAAATCCTGTCATGAAAGAAGTGGTTAGAAAATAAGTAGTGAAGATGTTAGATGCCGGGATGATTTATCCTATTTCCGACAGCCCGTGGGTTCGTCCCGTGCACGTGGTACCAAAAAAAGGAGGATTAACGGTGGTCCGAAATGAGAACAATGAGCTTATACCAGCAAAGACCATAACCGGGTGGAGAATGTGTATCGACTACCGTAAGTTGAACAAGGCTACGAGAAAATATCACTTCCCTCTACCTTTTATGGATCAAATGCTCGAGAGGCTTTCCGGTCAACTATTTTACTGTTTTTTGGATGGTTATTCGGGTAACAACCAAATAATTGTTAACCCGGATGATCATGAAAAAACTGCTTTCACATGTCCTTTCGGAATCTTTGCTTATAGGAGGATGCCGTTTGGATTATGTAATGCACCGGCGACTTTTCAGCGGTGTATGCAAGCTATCTTCTCGAATTTGATCGAAAAGACAATTGAGGTCATTATGGATGATTTCTCCGTGTTTGGACAATCGTTTGATTTGTGCTTGAAAAATTTGGATACGGTGTTGGAACGGTGTGTGGAAACCAATTTGGTGCTTAATTGGGAAAAATGCAACTTTATGGTTAACGAGGGTATTGTGCTCGGACACAAGGTTTCTTCAAAAGGCCTTGAAGTTGATAAAGCCAAAGTAGATGTTATCGAGAAATTACCACCGCCGATGAATGTCAAAGGAATAAGGAGCTTTCTTAGACACGTCGGGTTCTACCGGAGATTTATCAAGGACTTCGCCAAGGTCGCAAAGCCGTTGAGCAACTTGCTTGTCCAAGGTAAGATTTTCGACTTTGACGAGTCTTGTCTTTTTTCTTTTAATTTTTTAAAAAAGAGTTTAACAACCTCACCGATAATCGTTGCACCAAACTAGAAATTAGAGTTTGAATTGATGTGCGATGCGAGCGATTATGCGGTTGGGGCTGTTTTGGGTCAAAGGAGAACGAAAGTTTTCCACGCTATACATTATGCGAGCAAGGTTTTAAACGAGGCTCAGATTAACTATGCCACAACTGAAAAAGAGTTGCTCGCCATAGTGTATGCGTTGGAGAAATTTCGTGCTTATTTGATTGGTTCACGTGTCATCGTTTACACGGATCATTCGGCTATAAGGTATCTGCTCACCAAGCCTGATTCAAAACAGAGGCTGATTCGGTGGATCCTTTTGTTACAAGAATTTGATCTTGAAATTTGTGACAAAAGGGGTTCCGAGAATTTAGTGGCGGATCACTTATCCCGCCTGATCAACATTGACGTGACCAAAAATGAATTTGAGGTAAAAGAGGAGTTTCCAGATGAAAAACTTTTTAGAGTGCAAGTTAGACCATGGTTCGCCGACATGGCTAACCACAAAGCCACCGGATTGATACCGGACGGTCTAACGCACCACCAAAAACGGAAATTTTTGTCTGATGCCAAGTCATTTGTATGGGATGAACCCCATTTATTTAAACTTGGTGTCGACAACCTCCTCAGAAGGTGTGTATCAGTGGAGGAAGCCACGCATATTCTGTGGCATTTTCATAACTCTCCTTATGGAGGTCACTTCAATGGGTTAAGAACGGCCACTAAAGTCCTTCAGTCGGGCTTTTATTGGCCGTCCTTATTCAAAGATGCGCATGCGCATGCCCTTAGTTGTGACAAGTGCCAAAGAAGCGGCAGTATTTCACAGCGGCAAGAAATGCCATTACAAAATATGTTAGAAATCGAAGTTTTTGACTGTTGGGGGATCGACTTTGTCGGTCCATTCCCATCTTCATTTTCTAATGAATATATTTTGGTCGCTGTGGATTACGTGTCCAAGTGGGTTGAGGCGATAGCATGTGCTAAAGCCGACGGAAAAACAGTGGTGAAGTTTTTGAAAATAAATATTTTTGCGCGTTTTGGTACACCTCGAGTGTTAATAAGTGATGGAGGATCTCACTTCTGTAACACTCAGCTTAACAAAGCTCTTGAGCAATATGGTGTGAAGCACAAAGTTGCTACACCATATCATCCTCAAGCTAATGGTCAAGCCGAGGTATCCAATCGTGAGATTAAGCGTATCTTGGAGAAAACTGTTTCAGCCTCGAGAAAGGATTGGGCGAACAAACTGGATGATTCGTTGTGGGCGTATCGGACCGCTTTTAAGGCTCCGATCGGTCTCACACCGTTTAAAATGGTTTATGGTAAGAATTGTCACTTGCCGGTAGAGTTGGAGCACAAGGCATTTTGGGCCTTAAAATTCTTGAATTTTGATCCAACTCTAAGTGGCGAAAAAAGAAAAGTGCAATTACACGAGTTGGATGAATTGCGCCTTCAGGCATACGATTCCAACAAAATGTATAAGGAACGTGTAAAGTCTTACCATGACAGAAAAATTGTCATCAAATAGTTTGAGGTCGGACAGCTGGTCTTATTGTTCAATTCTCGATTAAAATTGTTTCCTGGAAAATTAAGATCTAAATGGTCCGGTCCGTTTCGGATTGTGGAAATCAAGCCCTATGGAGCAATCATAATTGAGGACACAACGTCAAAAGAAAATTGGACAGTTAATGGACAGAGACTGAAAATTTATCTTGGAGGAGATTTCGAGCGGAATCCCGCCATTATTCCCTTCCGCGATCCGTGAGATTGCGGTGGACCGTCGAGCTTAGCCGACGTTAAACAAGCGCTTGTTGGGAGGCACCCCAACATTGTAAGTATTACTACTTATTTCTGTTTTTAGTCTGTTTGGTTTTCATTTTGAAGCCTTAAAAGATGTGGTATAGTTTGAAAATTTTTGAAAATTCTGGACTTGTTCGCTGGCGTTCGCCTAGCGAGCTGGGGCGAGCATTCGCTGGCCTTCGCTCCGCGAACCCAGCGAGACAGACCAACCCAAGTTTTGCCACATCAGAAAAATGAATTATGGGTGGGCCACCCAATTGGGCCCAAGACCCACTTTGAAATCAGAATAGAGGGGAAAAACCCTAAGTCATTTGCCACCATTTTCTTTCCACCATTTGCAATTGTCTTCTCATTTCCTCTCTTGAACTAAGCAATACTCATCTCTTTCAATTTTCCATTTGCCCTAATCCACCACCAACCGTGCGAAATTCAGGTTTGAATACTCTTTTTTTGTTTATTTCGTTTTGCATTGTTTGTGTTCTTGGTTGATCAAGTAGGGTTTTGAGAAAAATATGGAACCTCTGTCATGATGATTTTGTATTGCATGTTAAAAATTACATTGGCATTATGACTAGAGTGATATTAGAAAATAGGATATGGTTGTTGGACTGCATGTGCTATGGTTTTTCTGAGATTTCGCGTATTCGCTGGTTTGTTCGCTTCGCGAGTCTGCGCGAACATTCACCAGCATTCGCCTCGCGAATCTGGGGCGAGTGTTCGCCAGACTTCGCCTAGCGAACCTGGCGCGAACAGAAGCAAATTTTCATTTTTTTTAGATGCATGCAAGTCTCTGGTTGGTTGCTTTTGAGTCGCTAATTCGTTTGTTTGTCTTTGTTTGGTTTTGTTGTTTGTTATGTGCAGATGGCACCAAAAACTGCAATTCACGCGGCTAAGAAGCGAAAGGCTTCAACCTTGAGACAAGCGCCCGTGCGTTTTGATGACGACAGATTTAGGGGTGCGAAGCAAGCAGTCAGATATGAAACCCTAGAGAGAAAGACCATTTTGGCCGAGAAACGATTTTTACTTAGTGATCGTGGAGATTACCGGACAATAGATGCTCTTTTTGTGGCGAAGAAATGGGATCGTCTAATGATGCCGCTGGATGGGTACAACATTGAAATTGTTCGGGAATTTTATGCCAATGCTTTGCCGGATGATGGAGAAAGATTTAGCTGGGCCTCTTGGGTGAGAGGCACTGTTGTGAGATTTGATCGTAGGACGATCAACACTATTTTGGGAGATCCTTTGCCGTTAATTGGTACTGAGCTGGATGCATATCATCGAGACTTGCATCTCCACCGTGACATTGTAAAGATGACCCGGGAGTTACTACTTGAAGGTAAGGGAGTTGAGCGGAATTCATCCGGGGTGCCGATTACATTCAGAAGGGTGGACATGCAGCCGTTAGTTCAGCTTATTCTGTTGTTTGTGCTCACTAACATTTGTCCCAGGTTGCATCATAGTACAGTTCCCATTGCTCTGGCTCATCTTATTCATAGCATTCAGATGAATGTTCAGATTGACGTGGCCCGCATCATTGCGGATGAAATCAAGGCAATTGTTTTAAGTGGTTTGGGAGGTACTGCGGCGTGCAAGAATGCCCCGCTTGCTTTTCCATGTCTCATTATGTCCTTGTGTGCTCATGCTGGTGTCGATATCCCAGCCCGCAGGCAGGTCACTATTCCTTCGGCAATTGATGATCGGTGTGTGGATAAGTTCTGTAAAGCTAGAGGGGTTGGTGGAGAGTCTTCTAGAGCTGCTGCTGATGATGCTGCTGAAGCTGGTGGAGGTTCTGAACCGGTGTCGCCGGCCTTTTATCCATTTCAGCAGGAGATCTGCAAATATAATTGGGATTGGATGGCTGCCCAGCAGCGTGCTATATCTGACATCCATGATTCTTTGCAGGTTCTCCAATTGCAGATCCGGGACCCTTCTTCTGAGCAGGTGATGATGTCTAGGGAGCAGTTCCTAGCGCATGCTGGTTGGCCTGAGGCCAGGCCAATTTTAGGAGGGGGTGAGGACGATGCTGATGATGAGGAGGCTGGAGTTGAGACTATTGGTGACGATGATGATGAGGATATTGAGGTGTCGGATGAGGATTGATGTGTTTTTTTGTGGTTCTTAGACTTGTGTACTTCCTTTGGACTCCAAAGTGAATTTTTCTTATTATTAGTATTTTTCAGCTTTTAGTAGTCTTATGTATCCACATTAGTGGAATATTTTGATATTGATGTACTTGTACCCTAGTGGTACCATTTTGAATATTGTAGGTGTTCTTACACCAAGCACTCTATTTATTGAGTAATGTTAAGTGTTTTGTTAAAAAAAATTTGGTTTGCTTTTATTAATAACTTGTTAAGTTTTTAATTGTTAGTATGTTTTCATGATTAGTATTCCTTCTTTTATGACGGAATTTTGGAAGTAGGATGGACTCTTGATTTTAAAGAAAAATTCCTCCAAGATGTGAGGGCTATGATAGTGCCTTAAGCATTGTGTTGCGACAAGGTACATCGTTACCTAGTTCAAGGATTTTGTATGTTTTAGAACTTTGTGTCTTGGGCGATTGTTAATGTTGTTTCTTGTTACAACTTCTTTTGAATGCATATGTCATTTTAGGATCATAAACTATTAAAGTGAGAAGCCTCTAAAGTGTATTATATGTCAAGGATTGTGATTAATGTTGTCTTTACTTTTAATTCATGCCTTATCTTATGACCATGTGATTTTGTGGAAGTAGGAGAAGTGATCAAGGCACTTTTTGAAGTTGAGCACAACCATGTCCATATATTAATTCACCCGTGAGTAGTGAGCATTTGGTAGCCCCTTTGAGCCTAAACAGTTTAGAACTCAATTGAATGATGAACTTGTTTTATGTACATAATTTGCAAGTTTGGTTCATCATTGAATTTGGTGAGTTTCTAACATTTTCTTCTTTAACCTTTGAAAATTGTATACTTTGACTTCCTTGCCTTAACAAGCAAGGAACATTCACTTTAGGTTGAGTTGAAAATGAGTTGGGGAGAATAAAAAGAAGATGGGTACGTTACTCCAAATTTTGAAAAATATTCAAGTAAGCGTGTAAAGAAAAGAGTGTGAGTATGTTGTACAAATGCGAAAACGCTTGCTTGAATGAATGAAAATAAAAAAGAGAGAGAGATTCAATAATTGTAAGGTAGTTTGTGAAGGTGTGATGAAAATTTGGTGGAATGAAATTGAGATGTGTGAATATGGGTATAGTGAATGTTCTTTTGCTTCGGCAATTTCGTTTCCATGACCTTTAGAAATGACCCTTTTTTGTTCACCCGACCAAGCTACATCCTTGTAGTCCTTAGTGATCTTGTACTTCCATGAGTTCTTTTGTGTTCATTAAGATATGATATGAATTGCTTAGTATTGCATCATTGGTCATTTGAGTATAATTGTCCCGTGCTTGTATGCACGTTTGCCTTCAATCCTTTTTCGAAGAGGAGTGTAGAATGACATATGTATGATGAGTTAGTTGTCTCTTGAAACATTGTTGAAATTGTTTAAGAGTCAAGTTCTTTTACGTTTGGAGTTCTTGAATTGCGTAATTTGTGCATTGTTGTGATCGTTGTTTAGTTGAGCCGTTTTTCGTGTCTTGGTTGAATTGAATCCTCGAGCAAATCCTCGTGAGAGGCATACTTTGCTTGAGGACAAGCAATGAGTTAGTCGGGGAAAGTTTGTTAGATGTCAATCATGATATATTTTGTATGAATTATTTGGCATTTTTCATGACTTTTCCATGTGGGATATGTTGATTTTAGTGTAGAATGTTGTTGTTGTGCATTATTTGAAATATACTTAGGGTGCTTGTAATGTGTGTGCTAATGTGCAGAAATAGGAATGAAAAGATCAAAGTTTGAAGACACAAAGAAATAGTGCAAGCTGCCAAAGAATTGAAATCAATAACAGCATTCGCTAGGCGAGTGTTGGCGAAGATGCATGCGAAGGTTCGCCTAGCGAACGTTAGCGAGAGTGCCAGCGAGGGGGTGGCAGAAAGTATGCAAAAACTTACAGTAGGAAAACTGGGTAAATTCGCTGGGCGAGGAAGCCAGCGAATGCTCGCTGTTGTGTTCGCGAGGCGAAGGTGCCAGCGTGGGGGTGGCAGAAACTTCCACTTTTGAAAACACCCAAACTTCGCTGGGGCGAGTGAGGTAGCGAAGCTTCGCTTCGCGAGTGAAATGGTTCGCCTAGCGAACCCGCGATAATTCCATTGGGCGGTTTAAGTCTGAAGCACTTAAAAGTGCCATGTTTTTAGTCATTTGCTAGGCGAATGAATCCTTCGCTAGGCGAAGGGTGCTGTGAGTAAAGTGTATAAATAGATTTTTTACTTTTTGTAATGGGATCTTTTGCTCATTTTCCATCAGAATTGATAGTTTACAGTATTTTGTTCATCAAAGAGTGTATTTTCGAGTAGAGAAGCTGAAGTCGCATCCATTCTCGATTAATCGTCGTGGATGCTCATTCATCTCCTCTATTTACTTGTCATCCAAGCTACCATGAGAAGTGGTAGCTAAACACTCAATGTTGAGGTTAGATGTAGTTGATTCTGTTTTTATGTATTGCTGTTGATCTATTGTATATGAACAAAGTCTTTGATCAATATAGATGAAGTTGTTTTCTCTTAATGCTTTATGTTTGATTTGTTTTACTCTAGACATAGATTCCACAAATCTTGACCTAACAATTTCATCTCTTAAAAACCAAACTCTAGACATAGATTTGGGATTTGCTATTCGCATTGTATTGATCTTAAAGATCGTTGCTTAGATTGTTAGCGTGAGACATCATCTAACGGTCTAAACAACAGTACTCATGATTTCGCTTTAGACATAAACGTAGTCGGGAGGATACGCGGTTGTATTGGTCGGAAACCGAGTTCATATGCTTGATTAATCATTTATACATGGAAAGGATTAGTGAAACCTAACCTTAACATGCTTTTATAAAACCTTTTACAAAATCTTTGTGACAAATTAATCTTTGCTACAAGTGAATGATAAAAACAATTGAGAATCTTTTGAAACTGTTGAACTTATAATAGCACAACTATTGAATGACCTGCATCAAAATATCAGACAATCCCTGTGGATACGATAACAAAAACCCACACTATTACTCTTCCAACAAAACGGCGCCGTTGCTGGGGATTGTTATTTGATATTGCAAGCATTGCGATAGTTGAGTTATTGTAAGCTGTTACCACTTTATCTTGAACTTGTTAATCTGTTTGTTTAGTGTGCAGACTTAGTTTATGCGAGGGAAACTACTGGCGGACCAACTTCTTTTCGATCCTGAGATTGAAAGAACCGCTCGTAGAATTAATAGCCGAACTAGAAGAAGGAGGCAGCTAGCAAAACAGAGGCGAGAACAAGAAGAAAGTACTTCTACACCACCACCATTTCCACAAATACTTCCAGTTATGGAGGGAGATCCACCACCACCACCACCACCACCTGTTTCTAGGCCATGCACAAATAGTCCGAGACATAACGCTCAGTTCGCTCGCCATGCACACAATGGTCGTCATGCTGAGATGAAGACCGGAATTCTTCAACTTTTATATCAAAGTCCATTTACAGGTATGGATCATGAAGATCCTTTCACCCATTTGACAAAATTTTATGAAATAGCGGGAGCGACTGGTGCACCGGAAGCAGAAGAGGAGTCTCTGTTCAAGAGACTATTCCCGCATTCCCTCATTGGGAAGGCCAAGGAATGGTACCTTGATCAGTCAACTGCAATAATGACGGATTGGAATCAATTGGAAGAGAAATTTTTGGAGAGATTCTTCCCCCACACTCGATTTATGGAAGCAAAGACCGCCATCGCGGTATTCACACAAGGAGCTAATGAATCTCTCAACGAAGCTTGGGAGAGGTTCAAATCAATGTTACGAAAGTGCAAAGGCCATGGTTTTGATGAATTGTCACAAATTCATATCTTTAGAAATGGGCTGCAACTTGTACACAAAACCTTGTTGGATGCCACAGCCGGTGGTTCCTTGTTAAGCAAAACTGCAGCGGAAGCCACAACTATCATTGATAAAATGGCCTTGAACGATCATCAAGGTAGTCACAACCGTGGACCTGCTCAACGAACTCCGGGAGTGTTGGAATTAGGAACAAGCGATGCTAACCTTGCGGAAAACAAATTGTTATCGCAACAGGTTGAGTTATTAACGAAGCAAATGTCTAAGCTGCCGCAACAATTCAAAGAGATGCATGAATCTTCAAGTAAAAATGTGCAAGTGTTAGTGTGTGAATTATGTCGTGGTGACCATCCGACCGGTTATTGTCCTCCCGTTGAGGAGGAAGCAAATTACGCGGGAAATCAAGGTTACCAACCCCGACCACCATATCAACAAGCCAACCAAGGTTACCAACAAAGGCCTAACCAAGGTTATCAACAACAATGGAGACCACAAGAAGCTGGACCATCAAACCGTCAACAATACCAAAATTACACTCAACCTCCGCAAGCTCCCGTTGGAAATACAAAGATGGAACACACTCTTACACAATTTATGCAAATGGCAATCTCAAATCAAAAGAACACCGATGCCGCCATAAGGAATCTTGAAACACAAGTCGGGCAATTATCAAAACAATTGGCCGACCAACAAAAAGGGCCCTTTACGGCAAATACGCTTCCGAATCCAAAGGATTGTAAAGCAATTCTCACAAGAAGTGGAAGAGAGATTGACATGGGTGTAGGTAAAAAGAGAGTGGAGGAGGAGGTTGTAGTTGAAAAAGAAAAAGATAGGGAAGAGATTGAAGTAGAAAAAAATGTTGAGGGTGTGTTAGTTGAAAATGAGAAAGAAAAAAATGAGAATGAGAAAAAAAAAAGAGTGAAGAAAGAGTGAAAAGAGCTAAGAAGGGAAAAGAGCCGGAACAATATTCCGATTCAACATCTACCATATCCGCATGCTCCTACAAGGAAAGATAGTGCGCGTCACTATTCTCGGTTTATGGATATCTTCAAGCAATTACAAATAAATATTCCATTTTCTGAGGCTTTGGAGCAGATGCCTAAATAAGAGAAATTCATGAAAGATATCCTCACAAAGAAGAAAAGGTATACTGATCAGGAGACGATTATGGTGGATGCAAGCTGTAGTGCAATCATTCAACGGACGCTCCCGCGAAAAGAGTGTGATTCGGGACGAGTTACATTGCCGGT
Organism: Lathyrus tuberosus; assembly: GCA_022829125.1. Classification (NCBI taxonomy): domain Eukaryota; kingdom Viridiplantae; phylum Streptophyta; class Magnoliopsida; order Fabales; family Fabaceae; genus Lathyrus; species Lathyrus tuberosus. Next base: position 20,422,436 of record JALAZF010000050.1, read on the forward strand.
TACGATAGGAAACATGTATGTGGGCAATGGGTTGATTGATTTGGGTTCTAGCATCAACTTGATACCATTGTCGATTGTGAAACGGGTAGGCCACATGGAATTAAGGTCCACGCAAATGACTTTGCAACTCGCCGATAAATCCACTACCCGTCCTCACGGTGTAGCGGAAGACGTATTGGTCAAAGTGGACAAATTTTTGTTTCCAATTGACTTTGTTGTAATTGAAATGGAGGAGGACGATGATGCATCGTTGATTCTTGGAAGGCCTTTCATGAAAACTGCCCGTATGGCAATTGACATGGACGATGGTCTCATGAAAGTGAGAGTCCAAGATGAAGAGGTGTGTTTCAATCTTTATGATGCCATGAAGCACAAGAAAGATAAGGGTGATTGTTTCCGAATCGATGCAACGGAGAAAGCGAGTTTTGAGGTTACAAAGCAAATTCATGTTATTGATCCGTTACAAAGAGCTTTGGATGATTCCTTGGAAGTATTCTCGGTTGAAGAAGAGCAAGCTCTTGAAGAGTGTTTGTTAGAGCTTGAAGCCTTGGAAGAATTGCAACCTTGGGAGTATGAAGAGGAAATTCTAAAAAAAGAGGTGATTGAGGAAAAATCCCAACTTGAGCTGAAAGTGTTACCGTCAACCTTGAAGTATGCTTTTCTCGATGACAGTGGTAATAAACCGGTGATCATAAGCAGTGTTTTAACTGAAGTGGAGGAAAGCCGCTTAATTCAAGTGTTAAGAAAAAATCAAGATGCAATGGGATGGACTTTGTCCGATCTCAAAGGCATAAGCCCTTCGTATTGCATGCACAGGATATTCATGGAGGAGGACTTTAAACCAGTTGCTCAACCTCAACGCCGCTTAAATCCTGTCATGAAAGAAGTGGTTAGAAAAGAAGTAGTGAAGATGTTAGGTGCCGGGATGATTTATCCTATTTCCGACAGCCCGTGGGTTAGTCCCGTGCATGTGGTACCAAAAAAAGGAGGATTAACGGTGGTCCGAAACGAGAACAATGAGCTTATACCAACAAAGACCATAACCGGGTGGAGAATGTGTATCGACTACCGTAGGTTGAACAAGGCTACGAGAAAATATCACTTCCCTCTACCTTTTATGGATCAAATGCTCGAGAGGCTTTCCGATCAACTATTTTACTGTTTTTTGGATGGTTATTCGGGTTACAACCAAATAATTGTTAACCCGGATGATCATGAAAAAACTGCTTTCACATGTCCTTTCGGAATCTTCGCTTATAGGAGGATGCCGTTTGGATTATGTAATGCACCGGCGACTTTTCAGCGGTGTATGCAAGCTATCTTCTCGGATTTGATCGAAAAGACAATTGAGGTCTTTATGGATGATTTCTCCGTGTTTGGACAATCGTTTGATTTGTGCTTGAAAAATTTGGATACGGTGTTGGAACGGTGTGTGGAAACCAATTTGGTGCTTAATTGGGAAAAATGCAACTTTATGGTTAACGAGGGAATTGTGCTCGGACACAAGGTTTCTTCAAAAGGCCTTGAAGTTGATAAAGCCAAAGTAGATGTTATCGAGAAATTACCACCGCCGATGAATGTCAAAGGAATAAGGAGCTTTCTTGGACATGTCGGGTTCTACCGGAGATTTATCAAGGACTTCGCCAAGGTCGCAAAGCCGTTGAGCAACTTTCTTGTCCAAGGTAAGATTTTCGACTTTGACAAGTCTTGTCTTTTTGCTTTTAATTTTCTGAAAAAGAGTTTAACAACCTCACCGATAATCGTTGCACCAAACTGGAAATTAGAGTTTGAATTGATGTGCGATGCGAGCGATTATGCGGTTGGGGCTGTTTTGGGTCAAAGGAGAACGAAAGTTTTCCACGCTATACATTATGCGAGCAAGGTTTTAAACGAGGCTCAAATTAACTATGCCACAACTGAAAAAGAGTTTCTCGCCATAGTGTATGCGTTGGAGAAATTTCGTGCCTATTTGATTGGTTCAGGTGTCATCATTTACACGGATCATTCGGCTATAAGGTATCTGCTCACCAAGCCTGACTCAAAAAAGAGGCTGATTCGGTGGATCCTTTTGTTACAAGAATTTGATCTTGAAATTCGTGACAAAAGGGGTTCCGAGAATTTGGTGGCGGATCACTTATCCCGCCTGATCAACGTTGACGTGACCAAAAATAAATTTGAGGTAAAAGAGGAGTTTCCAGATGAAAAACTTTTTAGAGTGCAAGTTAGACCATGGTTCGCCGACATGGCTAACCACAAAGCCACCGGATTGATACCGGACGGTCTAACGCACCACCAAAAACGGAAATTTTTGTCTGATGCCAAGTCATTTGTATGGGATGAACCCCATTTATTTAAACTTGGTGTCGACAACCTCCTCAGAAGGTGTGTATCAGTGGAGGAAGCCACGAATATTCTGTGGCATTGTCATAACTCTCCTTACGGAGGTCACTTCAATGGGTTAAGAACGGCCACTAAAGTCCTTCAGTCGGGCTTTTATTGGCCGTCCTTATTCAAAGATGTGCAAGCGCATGCCCTTAGTTGTGACAAGTGCCAGAGAAGCGGCGGTATTTCACAGCGGCAAGAAATGCCATTACAAAATATGTTAGAAATCGAAGTTTTTGACTGTTGGGGGATCGACTTTGTCGGTCCATTCCCATCTTCATTTTCTAATGAATATATTTTGGTCGCTGTGGATTACGTGTCCAAGTGGGTTGAGGCGATAGCATGTGCTAAAGCCGACGGAAAAACAGTGGTGAAGTTTTTGAAAAGAAATATTTTTGCGCGTTTTGGTACACCTCGAGTGTTAATAAGTGATGGAGGATCTCACTTCTGTAACACTCAGCTTGACAAAGCTCTTGAGCAATATGGTGTGAAGCACAAAGTTGCTACACCATATCATCCTCAAGCTAATGGTCAAGCCGAGGTATCCAATCGTGAGATTAAGCGTATCTTGGAGAAAACTGTTTCGGCCTCGAGAAAGGATTGGGCGAACAAACTGGATGATGCGTTGTGGGCGTATCGGACCGCTTTTAACGCTCCGATCGGTCTCACACCGTTTAAAATGGTTTATGGTAAGAATTGTCACTTGCCGGTAGAGTTGGAGCACAAGGCATTTTGGGCCTTAAAATTCTTGAATTTTGATCCAACTCTAAGCGGCGAAAAAAGAAAAGTGCAATTACACGAGTTGGATGAATTGCGCCTTCAGGCGTACGATTCCAACAAATTGTATAAGGAACGTGTAAAGTCTTACCATGACAGAAAAATTGTCATCAAACAGTTTGAGGTCGGACAGCTGGTCTTATTGTTCAATTCTCGATTAAAATTGTTTCCCGAAAAATTAAGATCTAAATGGTCCGGTCCGTTTCAGATTGTGGAAATCAAGCCCTATGGAGCAATCGTAATTGAGGACACAACGTCAAAAGAAAATTGGACAGTTAATGGATAGAGACTGAAAATTTATCTTGGAGGAAATTTCAAGCGGAATCCCGCCATTGTTCCCTTCCGCGATCCGTGAGATTGCGGTGGACCGTCGAGCTTAACCGACGTTAAACAAGCGCTTGTTGGGAGGCACCCCAACATTGTAAGTATTACTACTTATTTCTGTTTTTAGTCTATTTGGTTTTCATTTTGAAGCCTTAAAAGATGTGGTACAGTTTGAAAAATTTTGAAAATTCTGGTCTTGTTCGCTGGCGTTCGCCTAGCGAGCTGGGGCGAGCATTCGCTGGCCTTCGCTCCGCGAACCCAGCGAGACAGACCAACCCAAGTTTTGCCACATCAGAAAAATGAATTATGGGTGGGCCACCCAATTGGGCCCAAGACCCACTTTGAAATTAGAATAGAGGGGGAAAAACCCTAAGTCATTTGCCACCATTTTCTTTCCACCGTTTGCAATTGTCTTCTTATTTCCTCTCTTGAACTAAGCAATACTCATCTCTTTCAATTTTCCATTTGCCCTAATCCACCACTAACCATGCGAAATTCAGGTTTGCATACTCTTTTTTTGTTTATTTCGTTTTGCATTGTTTGTGTTCTTGGTTGATCAAGTAGGGTTTTGAGAAAAATATGGAACCTCTGTCATGATGATTTTGTATTGCATGTTAAAAATTACATTGGCATTATGACTAGAGTGATATTAGAAAATAGGAGATGGTTGTTGGACTGCTTGTGCTATGGTTTTTCTGAGATTTCGCGTATTCGCTGGTTTGTTCGCTTTGCGAGTCTGCGCGAACATTCGCCAGCATTCGCCTCGCGAATCTGGGGCGAGTGTTCGCCAGACTTCGCCTAGTGAACCTGGCGCGAACAGAAGCAAATTTTCATTTTTTTTAGATGCATGCAAGTCTCTGGTTGGTTTCTTTTGAGTCGCTAATGCGTTTGTTTGTCTTTGTTTGGTTTTGTTGTTTGTTATGTGCAGATGGCACCAAAAACTGCAATTCACGCGGCTAAGAAGCGAAAGGCTTCAACCTCGAGACAAGCGCCCGTGCGTTTTGATGAAGACAGATTTAGGGGTGTGAAGCAAGCAGTCAGATATGAAACCCTAGAGAGAAAGACCATTTTGGCCGAGAAACGATTTTTACTTAGTGATCGTGGAGATTACCGGACAATAGATGCTCTTTTTGTGGCGAAGAAATGGGATCGTCTAATGATGCCGCTGGATGGGTACAACATTGAAATTGTTCGGGAATTTTATGCCAATGCTTTGCCGGATGATGGAGAAAGATTTAGCTGGGCCTCTTGGGTGAGAGGCACTGTTGTGAGATTTGATCGTAGGACGATCAACACTATTTTGGGAGACCCTTTGCCGTTAATTGGTACTGAGCTGGATGCATATCATCGAGACTTGCATCTCCACCGTGACATTGTAAAGATGACCCGGGAGTTACTACTTGAAGGTAAGGAAGTTGAGCGGAATTCATCCGGGGTGCCGATTAGATTCAGAAAGGTGGACATGCAGCCTTTAGTTCAGCTTATTCTGTTGTTTGTGCTCACTAACATTTGTCCCAGGTCGCATCATAGTACAGTTCCCATTGCTCTGGCTCATCTTATTCATAGCATTCATATGAATGTTCAGATTGACGTGGCCCGCATCATTGCGGATGAAATCAAGGCAATTGTTTTAAGTGGTTTGGGAGGTACTACGGCGTGCAAGAATGCCCCGCTTGCTTTTCCATGTCACATTATGTCCTTGTGTGCTCATGCTGGTGTGGATATCCCAACCCGCAGGCAGGTCACTATTCCTTCGGCAATTGATGATCGGTATGTGGATAAGTTTTGTAAAGCTAGAGGGGTTGGTGGAGAGTCTTCTAGGGTTGCTGCTGATGATGCTACTGAAGCTGGTGGAGGTTCTGAACCGGTGTCGCCGGCCTTTTATCCATTTCAGCAGGAGATCTGCCAATATAATTGGGATTGGATGGCTGCCCAGCAGCGTGCTATGTCTGACATCCATGATTCTTCGTAGGTTCTCCAATTGCAGATCCGAGACCCTTCTTCTGAGCAGGTGATGATGTCTAGGGAGCAGTTCCTAGCGCATGCTGGTTGGCCTGAGGCCAGGCCAATTTTAGGAGGGGGTGAGGACGATGCTGATGATGAGGAGGCTGGAGTTGAGACTATTGGTGACGATGATGATGAGGAGGAGGCTACTTCTGCTGGCGGTGATGAGGATATTGAGGTGTCGGATGAGGATTGATGTTTTTTTTTGTGGTTCTTAGACTTGTGTACTTCCTTTGGACTCCAAAGTGAATTTTTCTTATTATTAGTATTTTTCAGCTTTTACTAGTCTTATGTATCCACATTAGTGGAATATTTTGATATTGATGTACTTGTACCCTAGTGGTACCATTTTGAATATTGTAGGTGTTCTTACACCAAGCACTCTATTTATTGAGTAATGTTAAGTGTTTTGTTAAAAAAAATTTGGTTTGCTTTTATTAATAACTTGTTAAGTTTTTAATTGTTAGTATGTTTTCATGATTTATATTCCTTCTTTTATGATGGAATTTTGGAAGTAGGATGGACTCTTGATTTTAAAGAAAAATTCCTCCAAGATGTGAGGGCTATGATAGTGCCTTAAGCATTGTGTTGCGACAAGGTACATCGTTACCTAGTTCAAGGATTTTGTATGTTTTAGAACTTTGTGTCTTGGGCGATTGTTAATGTTGTTTCTTGTTACGACTTCTTTTGAATGCATATGTCATTTTAGGATCATAAACTATTAAAGTGAGAAGCCTCTAAAGTGTATTATATGTCAAGGATTGTGATTAATGTTGTATTTACTTTTAATTCATGCCTTATCTTATGACCATGTGATTTTATGGAAGTAGGAGAAGTGAACAAGGCACTTTTTGAAGTTGAGCACAACCATGTCCATATATTAATTCACCCGTGAGTAGTGAGCATTTGGTAGCCCCTTTGAGCCTAAACAGTTTAGAACTCAATTGAATGATGAACTTGTTTTATGTACATAATTTGCAAGTTTGGTTCATCATTGAATTTGGTGAGTTTCTAACATTTTCTTCTTTAACCTTTGAAAATTGTATACTTTGACTTCCTTGCCTTAACAAGCAAGGAACATTCACTTTAGGTTGAGTTGAAAATGAGTTGGGGAGAATAAAAAGAAGATGGGTACATTACTCCAAAATTTGAAAAATATTCAAGTAAGCGTGTAAAGAAAAGAGTGTGAGTATGTTGTACAAATGCGAAAATGCTTGCTTGAATGAATGAAAATAAAAAAGAGAGAGAGATTCAATAATTGTGAGGTAGTTTGTGAAGGTGTGATGAAAATTTGGTGGAATGAAATTGAGATGTGTGAATATGTGTATAGTGAATGTTCTTTTGCTTCGGCAATTTCGTTTCCATGACCTTTAGAAATGACCCTTTTTTGTTCACCCGACCAAGCTACATCCTTGTAGTCCTTAGTGATCTTGTACTTCCATGAGTTCTTTTGTGTTCATTAAGATATGATATGAATTGCTTAGTATTGCATCATTGGTCATTTGAGTGTAATTGTCCCGTGCTTGTATGCACGTTTGCCTTCAATCCTTTTTCGAAGAGGAGTGTAGAATGACATGTGTATGATGAGTTAGTTGTTTCTTGAAACATTGTTGAAATTGTTTAAGAGTCAAGTTCTTTTACGTTTGGAGTTCTTGAATTGCGTAATTTGTGCATTGTTGTGATCTTTGTTTAGTTGAGCCGTTTTTCGTGTCTTGGTTGAATTGAATCCTCGAGCAAATCCTCGTGAGAGGCATACTTTGCTTGAGGACAAGCAATGAGTTAGTTGGGGAGAGTTTGTTAAATGTCAATCATGATATATTTTGTATGAATTATTTGGCATTTTTCATGACTTTTCCATGTGGGATATGTTGATTTTAGTGTGGAATGTTGTTGTTGTGCATTATTTGAAATATACTTGGGGTGCTTGTAATGTGTGTGCTAATGTGCAGAAATAGGAATGAAAAGATCAAAGTTTGAAGACACAAAGAAATAGTACAAGCTGCCAAAGAATTGAAATCAACAACAGCATTCGCTAGGCGAGTGTTGGCGAAGATGCCAGCGAAGGTTCGCCTAGCGAACATTAGCGAGAGTTCCAGCGAGGGGGTGGCAGAAAGTATGCAAAAACTTACAGTAGGAAAACTGGGTAAATTCCCTGGGCGAGGAAGCCAGCGAATGCTCGCTGTTGTGTTCGCGAGGCGAAGGTGCCAGCGAGGGGGTGGCAGAAACTTGCACTTTTGAAAACACCCAAATTTCGCTGGGGCGAGTGAGGTAGCGAAGCTTCGCTTCGCGAGTGAAATGGTTCACCTAGCGAACCCACGATAATTCCATTGGGAGGTTTAAGTCTGAGGCACTTAAAAGTGCCATGTTTTTAGTAATTCGCTAGGCGAAGGGTGTTGTGAGTAAAGTGTATAAATAGATTTTTTACTTTTTGTAATGGGATCTTTTGCTCATTTTCCATCAGAATTGATAGTTTACAGTATTTTGTTCATCAAAGAGTGTATTTTCGAGTGGAGAAGCTTAAGTCGCATCCATTCTCGATTAATCGTCGTGGATGATCATTCATCTCCTCTATTTACTTGTCATCCAAGCTACCATGAGAAGTGGTAGCTAAACACTCAATGTTGAGGTTAGATGTAGTTGATTCTGTTTTTATGTATTGCTGTTGATCTATTGTATATGAACAAAGTCTTTGATCAATATAGATGAAGTTGTTTTCTCTTAATGCTTTATGTTTGATTTGTTTTACTCTAGACATAGATTCCACAAATCTTGACCTAACAATTTCATCTCTTAAAAACCAAACTCTAGACATAGATTTGGGATTTGCTATTCGCATTGTATTGATCTTAAAGATCGTTGCTTAGATTGTTAGCGTGAGACATCATCTAACGGTCTAAACAACGGTACTCACGATTTTGCTTTAGACATAAACGTAGTCGGGAGGATACACGGTTGTATTGGTCGGAAACCGAGTTCATATGCTTGATTAATCGTTTATACATGGAGAGGATTAGTGAAACCTAATCTTAACATGCTTTTATAAAACCTTTTACAAAATCTTTGTGACAAATTAATCTTTGCTACAAGTGAATAATAAAAACAATTGAGAATCTTTTGAAACTGTTGAACTTATAATAGCACAACTATTGAACGGCACGCATCAAAATATCAGACAATCCCTGTGGATACGATAACAAAAACCCACACTATTACTCTTCCAACAATCAACTCATTTTTTCATTTTGGATTACGGTCATTCCTCCCTTCTTAGGCACAACTTGGACCGGACTTACCCAAGGACTATCGGAAATCGGGTAAATCATACCGGCATCCAAGAGCTTGACAACCTCTTTTCTTACTACTTCTTTCATTGTTGGATTCAAATGGCGTTGCGGTTGAGCTACCGCTTTATAATCCTCTTCCATTAAAATCTTATGCATGCAATAATCCGGAATAATTCCCTTTAAATTGGAAAGAACCCAACCTAAAGCTTCTTGATTTTTCTTCAAAACTTGAATCAAACGGTTTTCCTCATTTTCGGACAAAACGTTGCTAATGATAACCGGCTTGTTACAACTGTCATCAAGAAACACATATTTCAAATTGGAAGGCAAAACCTTCAATTCAAGTTGAGACTTCTTATCACTCACTTCTTTCTTTAACATTTTCTCTTCATATTCCTAAGGTTGTAACTCCTCCAAAGATTCAAGTTCCCTCAAACACTCTTCAAGTGCCCTTTCTTCTTCATCGGAAAATACTTCAAAGGAATCATCAAGAGCTCTTTACAAAGGAGACACTACATGAACTTGCTTTGAAACTTCCACCACGGCTTCTTCCGTTGCATCAATACGGAAACTATCATGTTTGTCATTAGAATGCTTCATTGCTTCAAAGAGATTAAAACTCACTTCTTCATTTTGAACTCGCAATTTCATTAGACTGTCATCAACATTAATCATCATAAGGGCGGTTTTCATGAAAGGGCGTCCAAGTATTAATGGAGCATCCTCATCTTCTTCCATATTAATAACAACAAAGTCTACCGGAAATAAAAACTTATAAACTTTGACCAAGACATCTTGAGTCATCCCATGCGGATGAGTTGTGGACTTGTCGGCCAATTGTAACATCATCCGAATTACCTTCATCTCAATGTTCCCAAACCTTTTCACAATGGACAGTGGAATTAAATTTATGCTTGAGCCCAAATTAATTAAGCCTTTTCCGACATAGACATCACCAATTGTTACCGGCAAAGTAACACGTCCCAGATCGACTTATTTTCTTGGTAAAGTTCTTTGAATGATAGCACTACAACTAGCATCAAGGACAATTGTTTCCCGCTCCGAACATCTTCTTTTCTTTGTCAAGATATCCTTCATAAACTTAGCATATTTAGGATTTGTTCAAGAGCTTCGGCAAACAGAATATTGATTTCTAATTGTTTGAAAATGTCCATGAAACGAGCGTAATGCCGTTCGTTGTCTTTCTTGGTGGGTACATACATGAGGGTAAGGTAAGTTTTGGATAGGAATTGGATTCACTATCTCCTTCCCTTTTTTCACTCTTCTTTTCTTTTCTTCTATCTTCTCTTTTTCAAGGTTATCTTTTTCAACTAACTTCTCATTTTATTTTTCAACTTCTTCCTTATCATTATTTTCAACTACAACATCATCAACTTTCTCCTCCTCCGTAACCTCCTCAACTATCACATCATCCTTTTTATCATTTTTTCTCCTTCTCCCAACTCTCTCCCACTTTGAGTAACAATTGCTTTACAATGCTCCTTTGGGTTGTTTTAAGTGTTGGCCGAGAAAGACGGTCCTGCTTGTTGTTCGGCCCTTATTTTGCAAGTTGCCCAACTTGATTCTCTAGATTCTTAATCGATGCTTCATTTGACTTTTGATTTGCCATGGACATTTGAATGAATTTGTTAAGAGTTTCTTTAAGTTTGAAACTCCCACATTGAGGTTGATAAGGATGATAGAGTTCGTGGATTTCATTCAGTTAACAGGTTGCGTAGATCTGCCTATAACCGGGGGCAAATTCACATGGTTTGGTTCATCTGGGAAAGCTTGTAGAAGAATTGATCGCTTCTTAATTTCATATGGGCTGCTAACGGATTGCAACATGGCCTGTCAGAAAGTTGGGTTGAGAGATATTTCCGACCATCGGTCGGTTTGGATATTAGTTAGAAATGCTAATTGGGGTCCGAAACCGTTTAGATTCCTCAACTGCTGGTTCTAACATCCTGGTTTTATCAAATTTGTCAAAGAGGTGTGGGATTCATAACCGTTTTATGGCAACCATTCCTATATTTTATCCAACAAACTTCAACTGTTGCGCTCAAAGTTACGGGTGTGGAACAAATACACTTTTGGTTGGGTGGATACTAAAAATATTGAGAATACAGAAACATTGAATAGCATAGAAGAAGTTTTGGCTGAGAATGAATAAGTGGGAGGATCTCAAGAATTCCTTAACCGTAGGACGGCTGAAGACGATTTGTGGAAGCATATGAGGATGAAGGAAAGCCTGCTCCAACAAAAATCTCATTCTAAATGGATTGAAGAAGGTGATTGTAATACCAAATTTTTCCACGCTGCCATTAAACAACGCAACATCTCGAACAACATTTCAACGGTAACGGTCAACGATCATACTTTTGAAGATGTGGTGGGGGTGAAACAGGCTGTTTCTAACCACTTTGAGAAGTGCTTCCAATCTGTCAGTAGGGCGTTACCATCTATTGGGAATGAACATATCAAAAGCCTATCTGATGATATTAAACGTGCTATTGAAGCAGATTTTGGAGAGGAAGAGATTAAGAGTGTCGTGTTCCAATGTAATGGGGACAAATGTCCAGGTTTGGACGGTTTTAATATGAAGTTTTTCCAACTATGCTGGGATATAGTGGGTTTGGAGTTTACAAAGTGTGTTCAAGAATTTTTGAGCTAGGAAAATTCCCGAAGGTCTTAACTTCCTCCTTTCTAGTGCTAATTCCTAAATGTGACCAGCTTGACAATCTTGATGAATAGAGACCGATAACCCTCATTGGTTGTGTATATAAAATGGTAACCAAACTGATGGCTGGAAGACTTAAGCTTGTATTAGATACAGTTATCTCACCATCTCAAATGACATTTCTACCGAGTAGGAATTTACTAGATGGCGTGTTGGTTTTAAACGAAGTGGTTAATTTTGCGAAACGAAGTAAGAATAAAGGGTTGGTTCTCAAAGTGGATTTTGCAAAAGCGTACGATTGCGTTGAATGGAACTACCTTCGTAACATCATGAAATTGATGGGTTTTGGAGATAAATGGATGAAGTGGATAGAGGGCAGCGTGTTCAACAATTTCATGTCAGTATTTATCAACGGAAATCCTACTCGTGAATTCAAAGTTACAAGAGGGTTATGACAAGGTGATCTCCTATCACCTTATCTTTTTACGATTGCGGCAGAAGGACTAGCGGTGCTATTGAAAAGAGCTTCAGACTGTCAGTTTTTTACTGGATTCCGTTTGAACTATAATGTCTCATTCAAACTTTTTCAATATCTGGCCTGGATATAAACTATAGCAAAAGCTGTCTCTTTGGGTTTGGATTGGATCAAGCATGGTTGAGGGCTGCAGAAAGTTTTTTGGGGTGTAGGACACAAACTACTCCGTTCAGATTTCTTGGAATACAAATTGGAGGAAACCATAAACAAGTCTCCTTTTGGCGTCCGGTTATCGAGAAGTTCCAAGCAAGACTTGCGTCTTGGAAAGGTAGACTTATGTCAATGGGGGGAAGGACTACGCTCATCAAATATGTCCTTCTACAAGATGCCATGTAAAGTCATTCAAATCCTCACAACTCTACAACGACGATTCCTATGGTCGGGTTCTACTGTCAAGAAAGGTTTGGCCTGGATCAGTTGGAGTATGGTGTGCAAGTCTAAGGAGGAAGGTGGTCTAGGTATCACAGATTTACGCTGCTTTAACATTGCTCTCCTCACTAAATGGTTGTGGAAGTGCACTCAACATAATGGTAGCTTGTGGCATGAGATATTGGTCGCTAGGTATGGTAATAATTATAACCAACATCTGATCCAAGGAGAGATCCCTAAATATAAAGTTCCTGCTTCTCTATGGTGGCGAGAGTTACACACCATTTCCCACTGTTTTTGATCTGTGTCATTCTTTGGGTTATTATCCTGTAAAGTTGGAAACGGACAGTCCCTTTCGTTTTGGCATTCTACTTGGTTGGGTAGTGAGTGTTTAGCCTCTCTGTTTCCGAACTTATAACGTGCTGCGCTTCAGAGGTATTCCACCATTGTGAATAATGGCGTCTGGGCTGGTGATCAGTGGGACTGGAATGTCTGCTTCGATAACAACAGTGCCCAATCTAGTTCTCGACAGGAGTACGACGATTTGGTGCAACGCTTGTTAGACTTCTCATTGAGCAAGGAGGCGGAAGACATATTGGTATGGCCTTTTCACTCATCAATTGAATACACAACAAAATCTGGTTACCAATATTTGAAAGCAAACTCTCTGCCGCCTATTGTTCCAACCTGCTGTGGGGCGATTTTCAAGTTGTTGTGGGCTGCCATTGCGCCCCTAAAAACAGTCTTGCTCGGATGGCGACTTCTACATAATAGATTACCAACTCGAGATAATCTGGTTGACAAAGGTATAATTTCCATCCCTCATGAAAAGGTTTGCCCCTTTTGTTTCTTAACAGACGAGACTACCTTCCATTCATTGTTCCTTTGCCATAAAAGTTAGTCTGTGTGGGTTAAAATATATAATTTGTTGGGACTGACAGTTAATCATAGCGACGGTATTACTAGACATCTTAGAGGCTGGATGCAGGGCTGTTTATCTCGAGGCGTCAATTATAAAAATGCAATGGGGGTATGGTTGATCGTGGGTTGGTGTTTATGGAATTGTGGAAACAATATCATGTTTAATGATGGAATTTGGGATAGAGATGAGGTAGTACACAAGATTATTCTTGTATCTTGGTGGTGGATAGGGAAAAAATTTACAAAATCAATTACTCGTAATTACTACGAATGGTTTAAGGCACCGTGTGATTTTTGTAGGCTTATACGTTAGTTTTTTGCCCGGTGTCTATTTTTTGTAAGTGGGTTAGGATACCCCTAGTATCCTCTGAATATATTTGCTTATTAAAAAAAAATGTTAAGTATTTTGTATTTGGCAAAAAAAATCTATTTTCATATTACATGGCTTTTGATAATTGAACGAAATTACATATTACCTGATCTCTTAGAAGAAACAATTTTGTATTTGGCTAATTTATTCTTCAATTGTTTCATCCATAATTCCATGTTACAGGTAATGTTTAGTACTTCCACGGATCTCAAAATTTGAAGGCAAGGCTACGAAATTGTCAATTTTAAATTTTGTACAACTTTTATATTAATCCACTTTATATGCTTTTATATAGTTTGTCAATTAAATTTGGAAAGTTGTCTATACAATAGAGCTAAATGTGAGAAGCAATTGTTGATATCTTAATGGTTAAGACCAAACTCAATCTAGCGTCCATCTTCATCTCCACTTTCTCTTTTCGTGGGTATGCAACAATGTTGTTTTGGGTTAACTTCTTTATCCTCTTAAAGATTAAACTAACTTTATATTTTACTGGATAAAAATATAAATTATAGATTTGATAATATATATATATATATTAGTATTTAATACTTAGTATTCGAAAGATTAAAAAAACAAAAATGAGAAGTGCCATGATAAGCTTGTAATGACAAATGATGCAAAGTTGGAGAATCATCCGACGGAAGATCCGGTGGAACAGGTTCGGCGACAACAGAGGAGGAAACATCGCCATCCGGTTCATCCACTTGCAGAATCGTGTATTGGCGATTCGGACATTTGTGCTTCCACGAGAATTTATCGTCGCAAGTAAAGCACAACCCCTTTTCCTGTCGCAGTTGCATTTCTGCTGCCGACAATTTCTTCACTGGTGGCAGAGGCTTAGTTGGTTGGAGGAGACGGAAGGAAAGGCGACAATGCATATTTAGTTGACGTAAGTGAAGGAGAAGATGAATTGGACAGAGAGGTCCGCATCGATGAGGAAGGCACCATTGGTTTTTCTTGTGCAACTGAACTCTGTAACAGGTAGCGCTCGTCAAATGAACGAGCCAATGACGCAGCTGTACCAAGGAAGTAGGAGACTGGGAGATGACATCACGTCGGACCTCAGGTTTAAGACCATCAATAAAGAGGATCAGACCAAGTGCGAGATTGGATTGAGGAATTGCGTTTTAAATGAAATGAAATGTTGTTTCCTATTTCTTTCGTTTGTGAATCTTTCTCCCATGCATAATTTGTTGGTCAACAACCACATCTCTCTTTAGTTATTCACTCTTGGCAGGTGTTCCGACTAAAATTAGTTCAAATTCTTACTCAGAAGAGTAAGGAATAAGAAATTGGTTTTCAAAACTCGAATGGAACGATTCCGTAGAGTATTGGGGGAAATTATTACGTACCTTCAGCATTCACCGAATGCATCTCCCGAGATTAAACACCACACCGCCCCATATATTGAATCGTGAAATCAAAGAACAACTAAGTTCTTTGTTTCGAAGTGCGCAGTTTCCACTCCCTCCTGCTACCAATATGGAGTAGGTGGTCAATTTATTAACGGTGAATTCGACATCACTCCCCGATCTTTTTGAAACCGCCGACAGCCTTGTCGTTCAGGGGGAAGCGAGCCCCTATTTTGCGAGTGCCTATACGATTGTTGCACAATTATGGTCCGGGGGTGGGTTCTGAGCAGGATGGGGACTACCTATTTCAATTTTTTGGCCAATTCCCCCTTCGTACTATCAAAAAATGCTTGCTGAAAAGGAAGGAAAGAAGGTCCATTTTCCCACGTAGTTCGTCGGTCAAACCAACGATTCTCTTCTCAAAGTTATAGAGAGATTTTTTTCTAGTTCGACTTCTATCAATGCAATGAAAGAACCATCCCTTCCTATTTCTTTGTCCTGTCAGATAGAAATATAATAAGACCCCAAAGAGCCATTCTTTACCACTTTAAGGGGTGGGGGTGAAAGGGGGTTTACATACAACCGAGGCAAAGTGGTTTATGATTGAATCTCAGAGGCATTCTTATCATTTGGTAGATCCAAGTCAATGACCTATTTCGGGTTCACTCGGAGCTTTGGCAACCACCGTAGGAGGTGTGATGTACATGCACTCATTTCAAGGGGGTGCAACACTTCTTAGTTTGGGCCTAATATTTATCCTATATACCATGTTTGTATGGTGGCGAGATTTTCTACGTGAATCCACGTTGGAAGGACATCATACCAAAGTCGTACAATTAGGACCTCGATATGGTTCTATTTCGTTCATCGTATCGGAGGTTATGTTCCTTTTTGCTTTTTTTCAAGCTTCTTCTCATTCTTCTTTGGCACCTACGGTAGAGATCGGGGGTATTTGGCCCCCAAAAGGGATTGGGGTTTTAGATCCTCGGGAAATCCAATTTCTTAATACCCCTATTCTCCTTTCATCCGGAGCAGCCGTAACTTGGGCTCATCATGCTATACTCGCGGGGAAGGAAAAATGAGCAGTTTACGCTTTAGTAACAACCGTTTCACTGGCTCTAGTATTCACTGGCTTTCAAGTCGACCTCGTTGGTACATTACGGGTTCAGCCCTTGTTTTCGCAAAGGTGACAAGAATGGATTCCACACCTTTCCGTTGTCGTCGTTTCAATATGTTGTGATCTTAGAAGAGGGAATTGGCCCCAACCAAAAGGGTACCCAAACAAACCAGCCATCATATTGGTCCCAAAGCTCCATGGAATCCGAGACATCTATTATGTTCACCCGATATCATTCCTTTCTACCTTCGCTTCGGCGTCAAAGCCTCGAAACTCTCAATCTCAGAAATGGAAAAAGTATGGGTCCTAATCATCTTGGCATAAATGGTATACTCTTAAAAAAATGATTTCTCTAGAAAGAAAGATAGAATGTGCAATGTCTAGTTCTTCTTCTTTGGTGGTCTATCTTTATCTCCTTCTTTGATTATGATGCTTGCAAGGCGCTTTCTTCATTTCTTCTTCATTGGGATCCTGTGATGGTTCTCTTGCTTGGATGAGGGTTCTTCATCTTCTTCCTAAAGCTCACAACAGAAAGAATAGAGCGAAGGCTCGATGGAATTGAGTTAAAGCGACGTCCCATTGCCGGATCAATACATATTGAAGTCCTGTTAAGGGATGGTATTAAGAGTCCCATATTGTTATCCTAAGAACTAGGAAAACAACAAGAAGCTAAATGGAAAGGTATGAAGTAGCAACCTCTCTTTTACACGTTTGGAGATATCAGAGGAGGTCGGCATAGGGAAGTGCTCGGTCAGAATCTGGGATGTGTCGTGGATGGCACATCAAAAAAGGACTTTTTTACGCCGATTAATTTGTTAAATTCGCTGTCGGATAGGGTCTTCTTGCGCCCAATATGGAAAAGGATTCGTAATTAATCTGCCACATGGGAACGCAGACAAGCTGGCACCTCCTCATTCTCCGGCAGATCGAGAGCATTTTCCCCCTCAAGCTTGGGAAATGAGGTAGATGCTCCCGAGCCCTTTAGCCGCTAATCCTACCTTGGAAATATAATTGTACTTTATTATCGCTCACTTCCAGGGAAACAATGTAACTCCGGCGAGTAGGGTAGGTTGACTCAGGAGAGCTTTTCTAGGTCTTCACTCGCTCGTTTCATTATTTGTAATAGAAGCACTCACACTTCCTCCCTTTCCCTTCTTTCTTCCTATGAGCCTCTGCGTAGCAGGCCTCGACACACCTCTGCAACATATGGCCTCTTCGCCATGGCGGGTATATGCTAGCTTCAGGCGGGTAGGAAATGCGTCATAAAAGATGCCTTCGAGTATCTCTTCTCCTTCATACATTCGAGAGATCCCCTTTAGGATTGTATATAGTTGCTCGTAATATAGGGAACCCGTCCCGAAGAAAGGCTAGATAAGATGATGGAGATTAGATAAGCTATGTGAGCTCTTATTTGCCTAAACGAAATGCTTAACACATGCTGTTCGGTGTGGGTAATTCCCTCTGTGCTCTGAAGATTGATTGAAAGTCAACCAGTCAGATGTATCAGAATAGTATTTTCACTTCTTTCGCTACACATTCACTGTCGGAATGATGGTTACTGAAATGACATAAGTGATCACAGAAACTAGTAGCAGGTTTGAGCGCACATTGCCAATCCAATTGGTACTTTCCTTTTATTGATTCTTAGCTCTTGCTGTAAATTACTGATTCTTTAGCGATGTAAAGCCATCAGGCAGTAGACCGGTTCTGGAACCTGTAACTCTATCCTATCAGAAACTGCACAGGATAAGCAATGGGATCTATTGCAAGCTAGGCCCGACTACCTTTTGCAATTGGAAAAGTTATATGTCGAAGCTAGGTTCAGGGAGCTGGTCCCGGAGCAAGAAAAAATCCATGCCTCAACTACGTGGTTGCCTGCCATTTCCCTAGCTTGAACTGTCCGAAAGCCATTCTCAAATAATCTTGACCTATCCTACTATTGCTGTATCCATTTCGGACTCAGATCGATCTCTCTCATGTTATCACCACAACTGGGTCTACCCGATCGTGTATAGCTGCGTAAGGCACTTTCTGATTACTCGCCTGATAGCGGTCATTATATGCAACTCTGCCACAAGCGATAGTCTCTGTCTGATTCTGCCGACACGGGCGCTCCTCGGGTTATCGAATATCATAAAAGAGAAGAATGGTTGTTTCAATAATCAAATGGAGTAGCGATTAGTCGTATCAATCGCAATGGAAAGCCCGTGAACTACAATTGCCTTAAAAAATTCTATTCCATAACCTGACTTTCGAAAGCCTTACCCTTTGACTCGACAGTCTTTCTTTCATAGCCTTCCTTATGCTTCTCCTTCATCAGATCCTTCTGTTTTGTAAACTAGGTCTTGAAGAACCTATTATTTTGAGTCTTTCTTCGGCCCTTCGCTCTAGTCATTACTGCTTTCTGGTCAGTATCAACCCCTGGCATCTTTTCTTCTTATGAATCGTCAGTCACACAAAAGTAGGACTCATTTTTTCCACCCCAACCGGCACCGGTCCATTGGCTGTAGGAATTGGATCTGATAAATCTCCTCTCCATCCTGCCAGTCCTGAGGACTAAGACTATAAAGCCGCACTCATCTCTTGAAAGGAATCCCCTCGAAAAACTCGCTAGAAGGTGTTCAACTCGGGCTTGAAAACCACTTCCTGATGCGTCGGTTAGCTGGAATATGGACTCCACTGTACAAATCTAAAGCCTTAGCCTCTGACCCCTTTTATTGATATTTAAAGGCATAGGACTTTTAAGATTTTCATAACCTTCCTTCTAAACAGCACAGGCACAACCATCACTGGCAACCCGCTCTGTCTCGTATGAAGAATGGGCAACGGGCATTCATGGAATAACTGGGACTGGAAAGGCAGTCAACTCACTCTGCATGACCTCGGGTCATTGGTCACAATCAAGTCAGCTTTACTCACTGGTCTATGGAAACTAACCCCTCTGTCCCTGCCAACTAACTTGAGAGTGCTCTGAGCTCCTTCTCCCCTCTCTTTGAACTACCTCCCTCTAGAAATAGCAAAGAGAAGAGATGCTTTCACAATTGCTTCCTAACTCCTTAGCTACCTAGCTACCAGACTCCCGCTCCTAACTCATCAGTGAGATCTTCCCTGATCTATAGATTCCTTTCCCGTTGGCTAGTTATTGAGCTATTGAGTTTTCCTTAACAAAAGGAAGCTTCTTAGTTTCGGATGTTCTATTAGAGTTAGAAAGAGAGATGATCAAAGCTCTGACTAGCTCATACTTGGAATTCAAGGATTGACAACAACTAATGATAGGTGTAGAGATCTTTTGCCTTGAGAACTTCTAGGTGAGGGGGTTGAGTACCTCTCTGACTAGTTCCGACTTCGCTTCCAGAATGTAGCTTCATCTAGCAGTTGGAGCTAGTTGCCTCTTCACCTGACCCTACTCCAGCTAATGGAAAAATGCCTTTGAATGGTCGTAATCGTCGACAACCCAACCGATGTCCACCATAGGCTCGGTGAGCTGTCCTTCCATGATAGAACTAGAGAGCCGGTCTTTTTCCCGCCCTGAAGTCAAAGTGAAATAGGGAGGGATTTAGTAGCCGTTATGGTAGACTTGGATGAATCTCAATCCGAATCAAGTCAAGAGGGTACACTAGATCGTCATCTATAAACATCACCAGGCGTGTAGCCAAAAGGGCTTGGACACCTCATCCATAAGCATAAGGTCCACGAAACACTGGGCGTTGGTCTGATCATATGACACCACTATGAACTCGAAATAACATTACACATTTCGGAAGGTCGACTTTTGCACATCACTCTACTTGAACCTAGACTGATAGTGACCCGAACAGAAGTAGCTCCTGGAAATATCAGGCTCCTTACGACTGATTGAATAAGTCATATATTCTAAATAGCAATTACATGTCCTTAATAGTAACTTCATTCAATCATCAGTACATATCATATACCGGTCCCAAACAATCCTTCTGATGCTCAAGATTATTTCCCAGTAAGTATCAGATGATCGGTCTCTAGTACTCGTTCAATGCACTTGCTATACCTTTCCATAGGGGGTCTTATAAGTGGGTCCCGCTCTCGAAACCAAAACGATAGCAAACTCTACTACTCACTCAAGAGGCATCCGTAATTCCTCCGGGAACATATCTGGGAATCCTTAATTATATAAGCATCTTCTAGTGTTCGAGTTTCCACCGTAAGATCGTGCACTAAAGTTAGAAATCCTTGTCATCCTTTCTTCAACAAATGAGTAGCACTGAGTGTCCATAAGGCACGAGGCAATTACAATATAGCGCTTTGGAGATTCAACTTAGACTGTGTAGAACTACGGAAGTAAACTCTCCCTTCTTATGGCATTTCACTAGTGCATTGAGAGCTAAACGTCTCTAGGGCAATGCCAAAGTTATTTCTACATTATGGAAATTGGCTAGGCGTTGCTTGCCCCTGGGTCTAATTGGGCCTAACGCACTAATCTCGCTAACTCAGACTTCATCCCCCAACAAGGGTATCAACACGTGGTTCCTACTCAAAGGCTCCATTTGTAATGTAATCTATCCCGTTCAACACAGGCGACGGGTATAAAAGGGGTGTTCGTCCCTGAGTCAGATAACAAATCGAAAATCATGCTTTGTTTGAATTCTTTCTCCCATGCCTTTCTTTTAACTTAACTAGAAATTTCATAAGAGAAGAAAGTGAGGGCTTTTCGGACCTTCCCCACCCCTCTTTTCATTCTCCCTTCCCCTCTCACTCCCCCTTTTTCAAGAAGGAAGCCCCGAAAGGGCTGCCGTCCAATGGGTACACGAAAGTGACGAAGTTGCTTTGACTACAGAACCATCCCTGTTTGTTGGAGTGAATTGGATGATCGGGCCGAGGGCTGCCCCCTCTTCCCCTCACTCTCCTTTCCCTAAGATTAACCTTGAGTCATCAAAGCTTTTCTGACTCGGCCTGGCCCGGTCGCCCTATGCAACTGGCGCTTCAAAAGGTAGTTTTTTGCCCACCAAATCTCATGTCTTTCTTGGTTGGTAAACCCAACCAGCGATTTACAGTACAACAAGTCTTTGCTAAACGAAAGCAAAGCGGATAACTTTTACTGTGAATATATTATGTCCCAACCTACTTCTTTTTACAGCCTCCTCCAGTGGGTCATAATGACCTATCCTGAGGCAACCTTCCTCTTCACCTCTATTTTGACTAGAATGACCGTATACAATGCCTTTCAGAATCAGCAACACCTCCGCCATGTTCTGATAAATCTTGTGGAAAAAGACAAAGACTTTGAATGGTTCTCTTTCATAGTAGTAATTCGCATCAAAATGACTCCTATTAAGTATAAGGAAAGAGGAGGGAGCATCGTTGAACAAAAAGATTCAAGAGGGAAGTACAAAGACTAAGTTGTACCCCAGCCCCACTGTGAATCTTTCTCCCATGCATAATTTGTTGGTCAACAACCACAACTCAATAGAATGAATTCTTTAAGACTCTGGACTCTCTTTCTATCTGGAGGGAATCATTGTTTCTCAATCATGCCTCAACTGGATAAATTCACTTATTTCACACAATTCTTCTGGTCATGCCTTTTCCTCTTTACTTTCTATATTCCCATATGCAATGATGGAGATGGAGTACTTGGGATCAGCAGAATTCTAAAACTATGGAACCAACTGGTTTCAAACCGGGGGAACAAAATCCAGAGCAACGACCCCAACAGTTTGGAAGATATCTTTAGAAAAGATTTTAGCACCGGTGTATCCTATATGTACTCTAGTTTATTCGAAGTATCCCAATGGTGTAACGTCGTCGACTTATTGGTAAACAGGAGGAAAACAACTTTTATCTCTTGTTTCGGAGAAATAAGTGGCTCACGAGGAATGGAAAGAAACATCTTATATTTGATCTCGAAGTCCTCATATGGCACTTCTTCTTCAAATCCTGGATGGGTGATCACTTGTAGGAATGACATAATGCTAATCCATGTTCCACACGGCCAAGGAATAATCAAAAAACAAGAAAGGTATTACTTTTTTTATAATAGTTGCTCGTTCGTTCATAAATTCACTCGACCACTTGTAGCTTGCTACACGACACGAGTCTAGGGTGAAGTTGAAGCATACACGGTCAAGTAAAGTCGACTTCACAAGTGATTCAACATACCATATATATGGATGGAAATAAAAAAGGAGAGAAGGGTCTCGCCCAGGTGGCTCCCGCAAGGTAATGACTTCAAACTCAAACAAAGAACGTTCTTCTCCAAGGCATTAGTCAAAGAAAATGTTGTATGTATTACAAGACCCGTCGATAAGCTAAGGCTGCGACATGAAGGAAGGCCAGAAGAACTACAGAACCACGCCCACCAGAGCTAAAGGAGACCGAAGGGACTTGCGGGAGGTGAAGGTCGCTGGCTTGCCCGTGGGCCGTGGTATCTGACGAGACATTGGCCTCCCTCCCGCTACGGCTCGCTGTACGTTCCTTTAGCTATAGGCGTGTCCAATCCAAGAATAGTTCGTTCCACATAGTGCAAGGAAGCTCAGTGGGGTTTCATACGAGGGTCCTGCATACTGTGCCTCCATCCAAACAGTACAGTACGGCCATTTCAAACCGCCCCACGAAGCTTTCGGGAAGAGGGGTAGTCTTGCGTTCAGAAAGAAAGGTTATCGAGATTATCAATAGCTCTTTTTAGTGGGGAGGAATTGTGCGGGAAGGGAGCGAGACCAAGCCGAGCCACTAGGAGAGTAAGCCCTTCCCACGTGTAAAGTTGAATAAAAGAATGCAGCCTCAACGAGAGAGATAAACCTGCGCCACCGCCGGCACAGAACGTACTAATCCGCGACTAGCAAGTTTTCCTAAACCAAACTTAATAAATTGAATTGTTACTTTTAAAAAATACTTGCTGAAAATAAAAGAAAAAGGACCGAGACAAAGGAACCTTACTCTCTTAGTATAGGCTTGAAGCCCTTAGTTGCAAGGTCTTTTACTGTGCCCAAGAAAGGGATGTGGGACAGGCAGCTAAGCAAAAAACCAACCCCGTAGTACAAGTACAACTACAAGAGGGGGCCTACCAGTCATAGTCTTCACTCTCCCCCATAAGAACTCAATTCTTGGGGTTCTTGCTTCCTTAGTAGACATCCCATCTCGTATTTGTATCTGTCATCGAATGTGAGCCCTCGTCTCATACTCCTACTACCTCTTCACTTCAAGTGGGAGTGATGGACGAGTGAAGATTGCCAACTCTTTCTTCCCCTTACCATCCCGGATACCGTGAATTTACTTCAACTTCAATCGGACCATTTTTCAAGAAAGATCTAAAAAGATCCTAGATAAGTATAAGATAGTAGCTGGTTGATCTCCAACTTCTTCTCGATTTTATCAAGTGTGACTGGAAGCCCATACTTCTGCTTTTCCTGATCCTTTTAGTGCTAGAACTGGGAACCTGGTTGTAAAGCTCATTCTCGGTCTTGCAACTTTGTCATTTGATCGATTTCCTTGTAAATTCCTAAGCATGAGAGAAAGGAACCGCTTCTCTGAGCCCCCGCGGGGGGCGGGAGACGCTATACCAGATAGGGCGCCTCAAATCTTCGAAAAATCACACGCAGAGGGAAGGCCTGTAGATGTGTTGTGCCTTTTTTGGGGATAAATTCCTTCCGGTCCGGATAAGCTAACTCTTCTTTTTGAGCCAGAGCCAACCGCTATGAGCTGAAAACCCAGCTCTTTACTTCTCCTTTTTAAGAAAAGGTTCTATGGCTCTTTTGCTATAATTGCTTTTGTTTTGGGAGCTCAATTAAAATTATCGTAGAGTAGTTACAGTCAACACAGTAGCTTTAACGTGAGCAGCGCTTCGCTCCTTATCTTATATAGGCTATACACCGTGCTGAATGAAAAATTTTCCCCATTCCCATATCATTTGTAAGGACAACCCTTACCTCCTCTCTTCCAACTAGAATACTTTTATTTGAGGAGTTCAAGAGACGAGGATCCGGGTAGTTCAGTCACCCCCGGGGGGAAAATCATTCCATTCACTTGTTTAACTGCTAAGAAGAATAGCTTTTCTCTTTCGAATGGGAACAACTTACCTTTGGTGCTTTTTCTTTATATAAGTAGTAGTTGATCCCGTAGAGGCAAGGGCGAATCGAGTTAGCATCCCGCCATTCAAAGAGAAAGACCCGGCGCATCTCTTCCTTAATAGCCTAAGGCTGGCGAGAAACTATAGGCACTTTCCTTTCTCTCTTATCTTAGTATCTTAGAGCTAACTTCAGAGACCCAAAAGGAATATGCATCGTCATAAAGAGCCTTATTCAATAAGCAGGCGAACTCCGATTAACTGCCCGGCAAGACGCGCTCCTTAATAGCCATAGAGTCAATACCCGGCGAAAGGCGGATAATAGAATCTGCTGTTTGATAGGAAGAATAGGTTGTATATCTTATAAACTTCAAGGATGACAAACTTCTATGCAGAAACCAGAGAAGTAGGTACCCGAATTTACCGAACAAACTAGCCACACGTTGATTAGCAGCCACCGTGAGGCCTGCTACTTTCTAGGCAGAGGAAAGGCCAAACTCATAAGAAATGACGTGTAAGAAGTACGAGGAAAAAGAAGATGTGGTTAACCGAATGGATCACTGGTTGCTGGCCTTAGGGTCGGGAGCAGCACTGGTCTTTAATGGACCAGCCAAAAAGTATCGTGGAAACCCCAAATCCAGATCTCTATCCTCTATATATTGACCAATTCTCGTGCTTCATAACGAGCAAAATCCTCTTTCTTTGAAGCGAATTCCTTCCCTTTGGGATATTTTGTAATGAATCCAAAGACTAAATCTTCCCAAACCGGAAGTACATACTTTTAATGAAGCTTTCTTTCCCTCGTTGGTACATTACGGGTTCAGCCCTTGTTTTCGCGAAGGTTACAAGAATGGATTCCACACCTTTCCGTTGCCGTCGTTTCAATATGTTGTGAACTTAGAAGAGGGAATTGGCCCCAACCAAAAGGGTACCCAAATAAACCAGTCATCATATTGGTCCCTAAGCTCCACAGAATCCGAGACATCTATTCTGTTCACCCGATATCATTCCTTTCTACCTTTGCTTTGGCGTCAAAGCCTCGGAACTCTCAATATCAGAAATGGTAAAAGTATGCGTCCTAATCGTCTTGGCATAAATGGTATACTCTTAAAAAAACAATTTCTCTAGAAAGAAAAATAGAATGTGCAATGTCTAGTTCTTATTCTTTGGTGGTCTATCTTTATCTCCTTCTTTGATTATGATGCTTGCAAGGCGCTTTCTTCATTTCTTCTTCATTGGGATCCTGTGATGGTTATCTTGCTTGGATAAGGGTTCTTCATCTTCTTCCCAAAGCTCACAACAGAAAGAATAGAGCGAAGGCTCGATGGAATTGAGTTAAAGCGACGTCCCATTGCCGGATCAATACATATTAAAGTTCTGTTAAGGGATGATATTAAGAGTCCCATATTATTATCCTAAGAATCAGGAAAACAACAAGAAGCTAAATGGAAAGGTATGAAGTAGCAACCCCTCTTTTACACGTTTGGAGATATCGGAGGAGGTCGGCATAGGGAAGTGCTCGATCGGAACCTGGGAGCAGCTGAAGGCTGAGTTCTTACCTGGTAGTGTGTCGTGGATGGAACATCATTCCTTGATGAATGTGAGATAGACCAGAGCAGTCCGGCACTACAAAAAAGGACTTTTCTGCGCCGATTGATTTGTTAAATTCGCTGTCAGATAGGGTCTTCTTGTGCCCAATATGGAAAAGGATTCGTAATTAATCTGCCACATGGGAACGCAGACAAGCTGGCGCCTCCTCATTCTCCGGCAGATCGAGAGCCTTTTCCCCCTCAAGCTTGGGAAATGAGGTAGATGCTCCCGAGCCCTTTAGCCGCTAATCCTACCTTGGAAATAGAAATGTACATTATTATCGCTCACTTCTAGGGAAACAATGTAACTCCGGCGGGTAGGGTAGGTTGACTCAGGAGAGCTTTTCTAGGTCTTCACTCGCTCGTTTCATTATTTGTGATAGAAGCACTCACACTTCCTCCCTTTCCCTTCTTTCTTCCTGTGAGCCTCTGCGTAGCAGGCCTCGACACACCTCTGCAACATATGGCCTCTTCGCCATGGCGGGTATATGCTAGCTTCAGGCGGGGTAGGAAATGCTTCTGAAAAGATGCCTTCGGGTATCTCTTCTCCTTCATACATTCGAGAGATCCCCTTTAGGATTGTATATAGTTGCTCGTAATATAGGGAACCCGTCCCGAAGAAAGGCTAGATAAGATGATGGAGATTAGATAAGCTATGCGAGCTCTTATTTGCCTAAACGAAATGCTTAACACATGTTGTTCGGTGTGGGTAATTCCCTCTGTGCTCTGAAGATTGAGTGAAAGTCAACCAGTCAGATGTATCAGAATAGTGATTTTCCCTTCTTTCGCTACACATTCACTGGCGGAATGATGGTTACTGAAATGACATAAGTGATCACAGAAACTAGTAGCAAGTTTGAGCGCACATTTCCAATCCAATTGGTACTTTCCTTTTATTGATTCTTAGCTCTTGCTATCAATTACTGATTCTTTAGCGATGTAAATCCATCAGGCAGTAGATTGGCTCCAGAACCTGTAATTCTATCTTATCGGAAACTGTACAGGATAAGCAATGGGATCTATTGCAAGCTAGGTCCGGCTACCTTTTGCAATTGGAAAAGTTATATGTCGAAGCTAGGTTCAGGGAGCTGGTCCCGGAGCAAGACAAAAGCCATGCCTCAACTACGTGGTTGTCTGCCATTTCCCTAGTTTGAGCTACCCGAAAGCCATTCGCAAACAATCTTGACCTATCCTACTATTACTGTATCCATTTTGGACTCAGATCGATCTCTCTCATGTTATCACCACAACTGGGTCTACCCGGTCGTATATAGCTGCGTAAGGCACTTTCTGATTCTGCTGACACGGGCGCTCTGTGCCTCTTTACTATCTCATCGATGCACATCTCGGCGAGTTTCGCGAAAGTAGTGCGGATGTCCCCCCTGATTCATCTTTAGTCTGCCCTCTAATCTAATAGAGGGGTGTCATTAAGTAATAGGCAACAATAGGAAACTCCCAGTCAGCAACAGGTACGAGTCTTCCATTCTCGAATTGAGGAGCTAAAGTACCCCTTTAGAGATAGGGGAATGTACTGATTGGTAAAGAGGGGAACCATCGAGACGGTATGCTATAAGTATAAACTCTAAATCGGCGGTAGGATGAAGGAAACCCTTTTTAATCATTGTTGTGACAGTAGTAGTACCAAGCCAGTCTAACTTCTGCTGGGGATCTTCTGAGGAACTTTTTCACCATTTGGTGTATCGTCAGTAAGGGTGTTGTACTCCTACTCAGTCTCAACTGATTTCTTTATCATGGAGAGATCTCGCAAGATGGGACTGTCTTCTTTTCTCTTTAATTTCCCGGTCTAAAAAATTTCGATTATCAATGAAGTCCTCCTTTCCGCCTTTCTGAGAGTCAAGTCTATGGGTAAGAAACTCCCACCAGCCGGGTATCTCCCTCAAACTACAAGTCGGATTAGCTTCTCGATAATGAAACCTCCGTTCTCCCCTTCTAACAAAGGATTGCTCGAAGTTCGTGCCCTTAGTCCCGACGAGCTCCGTCCGACTGCCACTAAATAGGGGACTTTGGTCCTTTTCTTTTGCGGTATTGATCATTTGAGGTCATCGCTCGAATGAATAAAGAAAAAGGGCTTGCAGCTCCTTCTGCTCATCCTCCATTTGTGGAAGGTACCCGAGATTCTAGAGTCACTAAGGGAAATGATTCTCGATTGAGATCATGCCACCTTTTTTCTATCCATCTTAGTCTTTCTGATAGCTTTGGTCTTTTTCCCATGTCTTCTTCTTTTTCTTATGCCAAATCGGCTCTTATGCTTATGGAATCGACTGCTAATCGCGAGTGACTTAGGGGATTTGACCTCTATTTATTGAATTGATTCAGGCACTCAAAGGTAGGCTCCAAAAGTCGCAAGATCATGCCGAGAAAGTCGAAAAGCCACATAGCCAGGTGAACTTCGAAAGTTGGAAAGAAGACGCTCGAGTTGCTAAGGAGGAGCTGACTACTTTGAACCGTCTTCTTTGAATTCTTTTTAGCAATGTTGTCGCTTTCGAGAATTTTGGACATATTGGTATCGATTTAGTTTGATCAATAGTACCTGATCTTTCTTTGGTTTCAATCCTTTCACTACTCTTTATCTACTAGTCATATAAGCTTTCCCATCCTCCTTATGATTTCTTGCTCAAGCTAAATAAAATAACAATTCCCATTGGATCTACTCCTCTTTCTATGCTGCCTGCTGTGAAGCATCCCAATTTTTTTTGCTTGTTGTTGTGCCCTGCCCATAAGAATGGACCTCGCTCTGCCTTCTTCTCCTCGAAAGGTTTAATATTCATCAAAGGATGTACGATTCCTAAAGGCGCACCAAAACAACAGTTGATACAGGCATTCGGGCAGGTGATGGGTTCAACTAGTCCATATATTATTCAATATGTCTCACTAGCGAGATCCACCAAAAAGACGAGGAGAAATATGAGAGAAAGAAGGCGAGAAGGAAGCCTTCTCATTTCATTGGCTCGGTCCCTCAAATAGAAAGGGTTCATAGACCCCTCAATCCGTCTAAAAAATTTTGATTATCAAAGAAGTCCTCTTTTTCACCTTTGTGAGAGTCAAGTATACGGGTAAGAGACCCCCACCAGCCGGGTATCTCCCTCAAACTACAAGCCAGATTAGCTTCTCGATAATGAAACCTCCGTTCTCCCCTTCTAACAAAGGATTGATCGACGTCCGTACCCTTAGTCCCAACGAGCTCTGCCCGGCTGCCACTAAATAGGGGGCTTACAGTAGACTAGACAATAGACTAGAGATCATTCGGAAAGGATCTCCCTCGAGGGGGGTCGATCCTCCCGGTGAACTGACCGTAGCCTAAACCGACCGCATGACTGATTGATGTGATGGTCTTCAACCTACCCTCTCACGTAGCCCATGCCGGATGAATCGTATAGGAAACGAAAGAATCTCACTATAGAGATGGAACCATTCCTTTTTGGCCCCTCGTCTCGTATTGATTGATATCGCATGCTAGTCAGTGACCCTTTGTCATGATCGTGCGTTACGACCCTTTACTGTTTTGTAATTTTTACATTGAGGGCTTGTTTTGAAGTAGTTTCTGGCGAGGGGTCTATGAACCCTTTCTATTTGAGGGACCGAGCCAATGAAATGAGAAGGCTTCCTTCTCGCCTTCTTTCTCTCATATTTCCCCCCGCCGTTTTGGTGGATCTCGCTGGTGAGACATATTGAATCATATATGGACTAGTTGCACCATCACTTGCCCGAATGCCTGTATCAACCGTTGTTTCGGTGCGCCTTTAGGAATCGTACATCTTTTGATGAATATTAAACCTTTCAAGGAGAAGAAGGCAGAGCGAAGTCCATTCTTATGGGCAGGGCACAACAGCAAGCAAAAAAAAAACGGGATGCTTCACAGCAGGCAGAACATAAAGAGGAGTAGATCCAATGGGAATTGTTATTTTATTTAGCTTGAGCAGGAAACCATAAGGAGGATGGGAATGCTTATATGACTAGTAGATAAAGAGTAGTGAAAGGATTGAAACCAAAGAAAGATCAGGTACTATTGATCAAACTAGATCGATAGCAGCATGTCCAAAATTCTCGAAAGTGACAACATTGCTAAAAAGAATTCAAAGAAGACGGTTCAAAGCAGTCAGCTCCTCCTTAGCAACTCGAGCGTCTTCTTTCCAGCTTTCGAAGTTCACCTGGCTCTGTGGCTTTTCGACTTTCTCGGCATGATCTTACAACTTTTGGAGCCTACCTTTGAGTGCCTGAATCAATTCAACAAAAAGAGGTCAAATCCCCTAAGTCACTCGCGATTAGCAGTCGATTCCATAAGCATAAGAGCCGATTTGGCATAAGAAAAAGAAGAAGACATGGGAAAAAGACCAAAGCTATCAGAAAGACTAAGATGGATAGAAAAAAGGTGGCATGATCTCAATCGAGAGTCATTTCTCTTAGTGACTCTAGAATGGAATCAACCAGATCTTCACTTATTTAAGTTATTTTGATTTTCAAAACCAACATAAAGACTTCTTCTTCTTCTTTTTGGTTCTGCCTCTGTTAATCTACCCCAAACACAATCGTCACAATCGCGGATGTCCCACCCCTGATTCATCTTTAGTCTGCCCTCTAATCTAATAGACGGGTGCCATTTAAGTAATAGGCAACAATAGGAAACTCTCAGTCAGCAACAGGTACGAGTCTTCCATTCTCGAATTGAGGAGCTAAAGCAGCCCTTTAGAGATAGGGGAATGTACTGATTGGTAAAGTGGGGAACCATCGAGACGGTATGCTATAAGTATAAACTCTAAATCAGCGGCAGGCCGAAGGAAACCCTTTTTAATCAGTGGAGTGACAGTAGTAGTACCAAGCCAGTCTAACTGCTGCAGGGGATCTTCTGAGGAACTTTTTCACCATTTGGTGTATCGTCAGTAAGGGTGTTGTACTCCTACTCAGTCTCAACTAATTTCTTTATCATGGAGAGATCTCGCAAGATGTCTCTCCACTGATGCTCCTTGGTCAGATGACCAAGATATTAGCGAATACCACATATGATCAAGAAAAGAGTACTTATAATCACATGAAAACCATGAAAGCCAGTTGCTAAGAAAAAGGTAGAACCATAAATACTATCCGAAATCACTACGCCAAACAAGGGAAAAGAGGTCGCTTTTTTTGGCCTATGACAGCGCTTAAAAGCGCTGTCTAAGCCTGCGCTATCGTAGGTAAAGACAGCGCTTTTTTATTTATGAAAAAGCGCTCTCTAAAAGGGGACTTTAGACAGTGCTTTTAAAAGCGTTGTCTAATGTATACGTTTAAAATTTTAAAGAATTTTTTTATATACTTTATAGAGCGTTTTTTTCTTCAAAAGTGCTCTATAAAGGGGGACTTTAAACAGCGCTTTTGAAAGCGCTGTCTAATGTATACGTATAAAGATTTTTTTATATATCTTTAGAGAGCGCTTTTTCCTTAAAAGCGCTCTCTAAAGGGGGACTTTAGACAGCGCTTTAAAAAGCGTTGTCTAATGTATAACTTTAGACAGCGCTTTTTTCTCAAAAGCGATGTCTTTTGTCTACGTGTAATTTTGAAGATTTTTTTTTTAAAATCCCATTTTAACCATTTTTTTATGCAGAAACCTGTATAATTCACATTTCCATAAACCTGTATAATTCACATTTCAATAAACCAGTATGGATACGCATTTCCATCAACAAATTCTATTTCAAAACTAGAATATACATTAATGCAAAATTCACACAAATTCTATAAACTAGAATTTGTACCTTTCAATAAACTAGAATTTACATGCAGAATTCGCACAAATTCTATTGTATGGTTTCAAACCTGTATAGAATTTACATTTCAAAAAACTAGAATTTACATTCACAAAACTATACATTCAAGAAAGAATTCTTCTTGCAATAAAAAATTCGCACAATTCCTCCTTAGTATCTTGCAATTGTTTCCTCGTGTAATAAGGACACGCCATATCATCGAAATACTACATAACAAAACAAAATACACATTATTTAGTTAAAAATAATAAATTATATGACATATCCGATAAATATTAAAATAAATCCTAAGTTATAAAACCATGCATACCGTAATAGGAATCTCCAATTGTCTCATTTGATGGATTTCTCTCATGAACCTCAAAACGAAGTACCCGCAGTCTATGCCATTACGCTGACGAGGGCACTACACATAGACAAACAAATAAGAAATAATATATAGATGTTTTGTGTTATCAAGTAGCATCACTAATAAGCAATATTGTGAAAATTAATATACCCCCACTTTGACCCATGTAATATTGGTTGCTCTAGCCCGTGCTACTCGTGCGTATCTTCCTGGTTACTAGACATTTGACCTGTAAGAAAGAAAAAAACAGAAATTAAATGACAAATATAAAAATCCATAATCCTAATCCATTGAATGATATAAGCTATATTGAATGATATAAGCTATAATTTTACAACTAGTACCTTTTTCACTAACGTCTCTTTCTTTTCTTGTTTGGAGTATGTTCTACCCGTCTCTTAACAACACAGACGATTGGATTGATCCAAATACCCTCATTATGATCATTTCTAGTATATGATTCATTCGCTATAATATTTTCATCTTGATCATTTCTAGTAAATGATTCAATATCAACATCAATATCACCTTGATCTCCAACGTTTTCATCAATTACTTTGTTAGATAAAAGCACTATAGACCATTTTGTACTTGTCGGATCAGTGACATAGAACACTTGTTTAGCTTGAGAGGCTAGAATAAAAGGCTCATCTTTGTACCCCACCCTATTAAGACCCACTTGCAAAAGTCCTGACTTATCCATTCGTACGCCATTATTATTTTCAACCCACTTGCAACGAAATATAGGAATCTGAAACTTCTCATAATCAAACACCCAAATGCGCTCGATAACCCCAAAATATGACAGATTTGCAAATTTGGGGTTTAAGTCTTTCACACTTGAAATGTGCATTGCTTCAGCTACCACGGTGACACCACTATTTTGCATAGTACTTTTATCATATTGTTCTTTGGTATAAAATGTGTATCCATTAATTGCGTATGCGCTATAAGAAAACACGACCATACTTGGACCATATGCTAAACATCTCAATCTTTCTGTTATTGAAGCGCGGTCTGAATAATACTTTGAATAAATATGATCCTTAAACCAAGGTATGAAACTTCGATTGTGCTCTCGTACTATCCAATTCTCATTTCTATTCGGATTTAAACCTCGGAGAACATCCTTGTGCATTTCAACATACGGCTCAACCTCATTCTCATTGTGCAGAACATAAAAATGCACTTGATCCTGTTCGACCCTTGATACTGTCACAACTTCATTTCCAATTAACTTTTTTCCTTCTTTTTTTCGACAATATGAGATTTGGGGAGTCCAATTGATTGTACATTGGACAGATATTCAGTACAAACTCAACCGCTTCTTTAACAATGTATCATTCGGCAATACAACCCTCTGGTCGACTTCAGTTTTTCACATACCCTTTTAATATTTTCATATAACGTTCAGCATGGTACATCCATCTCATATAAGCCGGTCCACACAATTCTGTATCTTTCACTAGATGAACAACTAGATGAACCATTATGTCAAAAAACGAGGGAGGAAAATACATTTCAAGATCACACAAAGTAATAACTATTTCTTTTTGCAATGTTGGTAAGATCGCAGGATCGATCACCTTACTGCAAATTGACTTGAAGAAAAAACACAATTTAGTTATTGCGCTTCTTACTTTTTCTGGCAGAATAGAACGTATACCTATTGGTAGAAAATGTTCCATTATAACATTGCAGTCATGCGTCTTTAAACTCTTTAACTTGAGGTCTTTCATAGGCATAAGTCTTCTAATATCTGAAGAGTGTCTTTCTGGAACTTTAACTTCACTTAGAAACTTACACAATACTTTTTTCTCCTTTCTAGATAGAGTATACGCAGCAGGTGGTAGATATGTTCATTTTCCTTTCTTCAAGGGTCCTAATTCAGTTCTTATCCCCATATGTACCAAGTCCTTTCTTGCTTTAAGGCCATCCTTAGACTTTCCTGGTATATTGAGTAACGTACCAATAACACTGTCAAATACATTTTTTTCAATATGCATAACATCGAGAAAATGTCTTACATACAACGACTTCCAATATGGGAATTCAAAAAAAATTGACCTCTTCTTCCACCCACTCTTGACAAGTGTATGTGCAAAAGGCTTTCCAAACTGAGTTCTCACATCTTTCACCTTTTCAAAAATTTGATCACCTGTTAATATAGTTGGAGCTCTACCATGTTCTGGCTCTCCATTGAATGCTTTTCTCCACCCACGATAGTGATGATTAGAATTTAAGAATCTACGATGACCGAGAAAGACATTGTTGGGTCTTGTAATTGGCTGAAATTTTGTTAAAACAATGTGTTATCATGGTTGATGTTACAACATGAGCTTCTAACAGTATAGGTATGTTTTAGCTAACATTCTGGTTTATTGTTGAAGAGTTAAAGTGCTGAAGAGTGATGTCACATGCGATGTCTTAACATCACTATACCAGAACATTAAAACATCAGACTGTATTGTGTTTAGGGCTGCTCGTGTTTCTGGTGTGAATGAGATATCCTGCTAAAGAGAATCAGAGAATGCAAGCGAAGATCAAGGGAGAGATATATTCTGTTACAATCAGTTATGAAGATCAGTTTGTTGCGAATTTAAAGCATAAAGATATGGAGAATATTCAGAGTTACTAATTGAATATTTAATTGAAGATATGATTGAAGATCTATTTAGAAGCAGATTTGTTATAGAAGATATGATATGATTTGAAGGCCCAAACCCAGTTGGGATTATGTTATAAATAGAATGCTTGTAACCTAGAATAGGTACGGTCCAAGATGTAGATCTTTAGGGCTTTGTCAAAGTGAACCACTCGGGTTGTGAGATGGTCACTGTGGTTAACTCAGAAACCTGTAGGTAATGAGTTTGGGTTTGTTCTTGGAGGAAGCTTTGAAGCAACTCCAATATGAGTCATGGAAGTGTGTCTTCTGGTTTTCTGTGTTAGAAAAGTTGTTGGTAAACAAGTTGTTGATGCAGTGACGGTGTAGTTGACTGCTAGACATCATTGTGATGATAGGAAGTGAGATGGAGTCTCTTACCTAGGGAGGACTTAGGTGGAAGGGTCATTGGGTAGTGATAAAATTAGGTAGATTATCAACTGGTCTGTTGAGTCTGTAATTTGATACTACTAATAGTGGACTTCCTTCCTGGCTTTGTATGCCCCCAGATGTAGGTTGTTGAACCGAACTGGGTGAACAATTCAGTGTGTTATTTACTGTTTCTATTATTGCCTTGTTCAGCAGATTGCGATGTTGTGACATTGCACAAAGACATCACACATCTGTACCAGAATTTCAATTGGTATCAGAGCAGGCATCCTGTCTGTTTCTGGATGAGATCTAGGGAAGATACTTTCTGGTTCATGAGCAAGGAAGATAGTTAGATCATAGAGAATTTCGTATGATCCCTTGAAGTGAAGAATGAAGGCCTGTAGCTTTGGTGGTAAGCTGCTGCGTGGTTTGACTTATTTTCAAACCTATAATGACCTAGTGCACTTGGAGTGTTGGGCAAGGGTTATTATGTTTTGTCTGAAGGTTGTAGAGGAGTTTTCTGGTGTATGTTCCGCTGCATATATATATATATATCTGATGGAAAATTCCTGATGGTTTGGTGTTAAAGACTGCAACATTCTGCTCTCCTCTGAAGATGTGGTGATATGTAAGGACATCTTCAACTAGTTTGTTCATCCCAAGTCCACTCATAAAGGAACTCTTCTATAAGCATGTTGAAAAGAGGTCTGAAGAAAGGTAGAAGTAATTTATTCTTGCAAAGTCAATCTCTGGGTTGTGTTAAAGGATCTTTTGGTGTGAAGAGAACTTATGTCCTACCATCAGAGTGTGACATAACAGAGGCTTGGGGGCTAAATAAATGTGTTGGTCACATCTGTTTGGAACCTACTCCTGACATGGAAGAGGAGGCGTCTGGGCTGTGTAAGGATTCATCAAGAAAGAAGCTAAGCTTAATGTGTCAATCAGCCGTTGGTCAATTGCAATTGGTGTCTGCGTTAGCCTTGTGACTGGAAGGATCAGAAGAAGACCAATTTGTTCAGTACTATGACTCCTTCATCCTTTTGATGGTGAAGGAAGAAGGTAGAGCCAAAGCTAAAGAGGATCACTGTCAAAGTGTTCATGCGGGAGTGAAGATCTTGATAAGTTATCTCTTAAGCTTAGTTGTGGTAACTGAATGAGGATGACATCAAAAGTTTGAAGATTCTTGAAATATTAGAGTACACTGATTCATGTTTAGTGTGATTGGTGATGTTGAAACATTATTTCAGTCTTTGCCTTCTCAGTCACAGGAAGTTTGTTATGCTCATGGTGAAGTATCAGGTCAAGCCACTTACCCAATCTGAAGTGATCAGTGGGGTGGATTAGCAAAAGAAGGATCAATCAGTGCCTCAAGTCTGCAGAAAAAGGATGACAATAGTTGAATATATTTGTCTGCTTTGGATAGTTTTGTGCATTCAACTGATGACATTATACATTGACGGGAGACTATGTATTTGTCTGAGGTTAAAGTGCAGGTCTGCAAAAGGTTTGAGAATTTACTTTTTGTGACTGTGTTGAAATTGTTTTCAAGGGTTAAGCATCCTGAAGTTGATTGGTGACTATGGAGTATTATCCATATTGTCTGGGGTAAGAGGCAGATAGATTCTGGAATGTTGATGACATCCAACGTATCTAAGTCAGACAGTGGCTGAGGCTGTAAGATATGAAGTCATCACATCTTGATGGTTACATCATGGTCCAGTTGGTGGAGCATATCAAGAATTATGGTGATGATGTCTTGGTGGGTGGCAGATGTTCTAACGTGTGTTGGGACATTATCTGGTTGGATATCTTTGGTGAAGGATGATTATGCTCTGGTTCAGAAGCGTGGTGCCTACATTATGCCTAAGGAGCGTCTACATAGTCATACGGGAGGATGATGAAGTATAAGGTCTACTTTGGATGGAAAATGTAGTTCAGGTATTGATTGGAAGTCTGAAGATGAAGAGCATGGTAAGGAATGAATTCCTTTGGAGAAAGGGACAATGGTACCAAAATGCATGTGCTCAGCAAGTGTGCTCAAATGTTCATCTTCATCTAGAGCATTAGTTAACCTTGACAGGGGGAGTACTTGTCCATGGATTATGCTACAAAGGTGCATATATTGTGAAGCTTGAATGATGATCAAGATTGTGAATATTGGTTGAATCTTGAAGACATAAAGATACAAAGAAGCACAGGTTACCCTTGAGAGGGGGGGATTATTAAAAAGTTTGTGCAGCTGGACGTGTAACGAATATGTCTGCAGTTTTTGGTGATGGCTCTTATTGGGAGGTTGCATACATGAGGAGTTAGTGCATTTGTGTTCCTTATTGCTTTTGTTTAGTATAAATGGAACATAATTAAAACAGAAGTTTATTGCTTTTTGGAAGCTTACAAGATCAGTAAATACAACAAGCAAAGAGTCTAAAGATTATCCCAACCCCCTGAATCAAGAAATTTCTTCCAATCTTCATCCCATTCATCATCAGATGCTTGAAGCTGCACTTGGTTTTTCTTGATAGT
This sequence comes from Lathyrus tuberosus, assembly GCA_022829125.1. Classification (NCBI taxonomy): domain Eukaryota; kingdom Viridiplantae; phylum Streptophyta; class Magnoliopsida; order Fabales; family Fabaceae; genus Lathyrus; species Lathyrus tuberosus. Next base: position 20,459,849 of record JALAZF010000050.1, read on the forward strand.
CTTCATCCTTGTTTCTGATGTCTTGCGTGTTCTTGTTACTCCTGAAGATGCTCCAGCTGTGGACAGTGTTGTGTCCTTCAACTTCTGAGGATCTGGCTTCTTGTCCTCCTGCATGGGTCTCTTTGCTACATTCTTGTTAGACTGACTCATGATTCCTTCCTTGGTGTGGTGATAGGAGCAAGGAGGTTTGTTATTTATAATGGATAAAATGTCATTGGTTGTATCGCCTGACCAGTCAGAGTAATCTTTGGTATGGGAATCTGTTTTTCTTGGGAACCTGTTTTTCTTGGCACCAGAACTTCGTGTTTGGTGCCTGGGTAGAAGTCCTAGTAGGTCTTGTCTAGTTGTCTGATGTTATAACTGCTGGTGCTGGTTAAGTGGGGTGGTCTTTTGTCTCGTGTTGATGTCCTACATGTTGTTACAACATTATGGTGAGGTATGTATCATACTTATGAAGTTTGAAGAAGCAGCATTACTGTCTGAAGTGGCAGTTCTGACATAGTGTGGATTAGAATGGGCAGATTCTAATCTTGATGGTAAGTAGTTCAGGAAATACTTGGCTAATTTCATGATGGAGACTTCATTAGGAGCTGGTGGATGTTGTCATTAGTGTGACCAGTAGGTGGTGACAATCTTTATCTCGTATGAGATCAAATGGGCCTTTGTTTTATTGGACCTGGCAGACTTTATATCTAAAATCTCCATGAGGAATATGGCATTATTGGTGGGATATCATATAAGGCATTGTATGTAAGGCTGTTAACTATAGCCTATTGCAACATGTGTGCTGGTCAAGCTTGTGCAGTGTGATGATGAGACCTATCATAGCTGTGTGAAGATAGTACCTATGCAGGAGAGGTCTGAAAAGCAAAGTGGTGTACATGGCTGATGGTTTGAAGGAATCTAGAAGAAGTTGTGAGAAGTCGTATCAATACCCATTAGATAAGAAGATGTGTTTGTAGAGTCTTGGGTTAATAAACCAGCAGGCAATGTCTGATGAGATGTCAGAACATGATATAGGACATGTTTTTCTTGGGCCAAACAGGGAAGTATTTTGGACGGTGGTGTTAGGATAAAGTGAAACACGTGGCTTCGACTATGCATGGAGCGTTATTGGCCTAATTTATGGTAAGATTCAGTTGTGAAATATTTAAGGCAGTCAAGGCAGTTTTTGGAAGGTAGGCATTGAATTTGAATGCAGTTTTTGATACCTAAAATAGCGTTTGTTTGACCAAGAACATTGACATATTCAAGGCTCGTTAATTTCTAAGTTACTGGTCAGCTATTTATAGGGGTTAGTTTGTTCTTCTTCAGCCAGTGAGTGTTTTTATCTCATAAGTCTTATGGCATTTATTCGTGTTTGGGTGAGCACTTCTTGGGTCTGGTTTTGTGAGGGTTTCCTTTGCCAATTTCTGGCTAAAAAGGGGGAGAAAGGAAAAAGATGGTCTAAATGGTTAGCACATATGTTATGCCTGGAATCTGTAGTTTCTGATGCTGCAGAACAGGATGATACATCCTCTAGTTGGTGTTGAGTCTTTGTGACTTGTGTCCTGAGTTATGAAGACAGTTGTGACTTGTGTTCTGAGTTACCTAGGTTGGCAGAATGGCTCGTCTTAAGTTTCCTCTTATGCCATGGTCTAAACCCAGTGTCTGATCAATGAAGGTGTGCAGAATCATCTTATGCCACCATTGGTCTTTGTTGGATAGACAAACATTTCTTTTCTGGAGGAGTCTTCTACAATTGGTCTGGGCCTGACCTGGAAGGAAAAAGAAATGTGTTGTATTTGAGGGGGAGTATTGGATATCTTCTTCCTTATGTGCACCTCTTGATGTGCTGCCTGGGCTTGCTGTTATATGGTGATGTTGATTAGCCAAGAAGATGATTCTCCATGGATGCAGTACACAGTAGATACTGGAGTTTATAGTTAAGATCAGATTACACCTAACTGTAGTGCAGGAGTGTAATTACTGCTGTAATCTGAGTTGTAATGTTTATATATATATATATGTTTTAGCCAAAACTAGCCAAAGGGGGAGATTGTTAGGTCTTGTAATTGGCTAAAATTTTGTTAAAACAATGTGTTGTCATGGTTGATGTTACAACATGAGCTTCTAACAGTATAGGTATGTTTTAGCTAACATTCTGGTTTATTGTTGAAGAGTTAAAGTGCTGAAGAGTGATGTCACATGCGATGTCTTAACATCACTATACCAGAACATTAAAACATCAGACTGTAATGTGTTTAGGGCTGCACGTGTTTCTGGTGTGAATGAGATATCCTGCTAAAGAGAATCAGAGAATGCAGGCGAAGATCAAGGGAGAGATATATTCTGTTACAATCAGTTATGAAGATCAGTTTGTTGCGAATTTAAAGCAAAAAGACATGGAAAATATTCAGAGTTACTAATTGAATATTTAATTGAAGATATGATTGAAGATCTATTTAGAAGCAGATTTGTTATAGAAGATATGATATGATTTGAAGGCCCAAATCCAGTTGGGATTATGTTATAAATAGAATGCTTGTAACCTAGAATAGGTACGGTCCAAGATGTAGATCTTTAGGGCTTTGTCAAAGTGAACCACTCGGGTTGTGAGATGGTCACTGTGGTTAACTCAGAAACCTGTAGGTAATGAGTTTGGGTTTGTTCTTGGAGGAAGCTTTGAAGCAACTCCAATATGAGTCATGGAAGTGTGTCTTCTGGTTTTCTGTGTTAGAAAAGTTGTTGGTAAACAAGTTGTTGATGCAGTGACGGTGTAGTTGACTGCTATACATCATTGTGATGATAGGAAGTGAGATGGAGTCTCTTACCTAGGGAGGACTTAGGTAGAAGGGTCATTGGGTAGTGATAAAATTAGGTAGATTGTCAACTGGTCTGTTGAGTCTGTAATTTGATACTACTAATAGTGGACTTCCTTCCTGGCTTGGTATGCCCCCAGATGTAGGTTATTGAACCGAACTGGGTGAACAATTCAGTGTGTTATTTACTGTTTCTATTATTGCCTTGTTCAGCAGATTGCGATGTTGTGACATTGCACAAAGACGTCACACATCTGTACCAGAATTTCAGACATTCTTCTGACCAAACTCCAATCGCGTCCAATCGCCCTCAAGTTGAAACTTTCTTTCCTATACCCATCATAAACCTCCACACCGTTTTCCCACAAAAATTTTAAATCTTCGATTAAGGGTGCCAAGTATACGTCTATGTCATTCCCTGGTTGTCTAGGCCCAGAAATTAACATAGATAACATCATGTACTTACGCTTCATACATAGCCATGGAGGTAGGTTATAAATCATTATGATCACAGGCCAAGTGCTATGTGAGATACTTTGAATACCGTGTGGGTTCATTCCATCAGTAGATAATGCCAAGCAAAGGTTTCTTGCTTCTTTTCCAAATTCAGGATAATCATCATCAATTTTCATCGACTGTGGTGAATCTGTCGGATGTCGAAACTTTCCATCAATAATTCTTTCATCTGCATGCCAAGTCAAGTGTCTTGAATCGTTCTCACTACGAAACATGCGTCTAAATCTCGGAATTATAGGAAAATACCATAAGACTTTTGCAGGAGACAACTTTTTCTTATATCGAGAGACACCGCATTTAGGACACTCATTTAACGATGCATACTCATTTCGAAACAATACGCAATCGTTTGGACATGCATGTATCTTATCATAGCTCATGCCAATAGAGCACAACATCTTTTTGGCCTCATATGTTCGATTGGGAAGAGCATTATCCTCTGGAAGCATATCTTTCATAAGGGCCAATAACTATGTGAAACTTTTATTCGACCATCCATTGCCCGCCTTTAAGTTGTACAACTTTAATACCGCAGACAATCTTGTGAATTTGGTGCAACCATTATACAACGGTTTCTCTGCATCGCTTACCAACCTCTCAAATATTTTGGGACAATCCTTAAGATCTTCTTCAAGTGCTTCTGCAATCTCTTCGACTCGATCAGAATCGTATGTATCTGTGCCATTGTCGTATGAAGCGTAGGTCGTATTATCCCCCGATTCAACATTCCCGTTAATTTTCTCACCATGCAAATTCCAACATGTATAACTTCTATCAATTCCACTCCTCAATAAATGCGATGCCAACTGAACCGCGTCAACCCGACTCCCAAAACCGCAACCCAAGCAAGGACATATCATTCGACTGGGGTCTTTGGCATGCGCAACAGCAAACTTAACGAATTAAACTAAACAAAAACAAAAAGAAAAAATGTTATACCTGTAGGGAAACGATCCGACTTTCACACTTTGAACACAAGTAACCCTTATACACGTATCATAAAATGAAATATCATTAATTGACCAATTATGAGTCATAACTTGATAAGTGGCAACATGTAATCACAAACAAGCAATAATTAGAGGTAAACACCTACATATTCCAAGTACTCAAGAGCAAAATAAATACTTTAGAATCACTAAGTTTAGAGAACAGATCAAAATACAAGAAGAAAGGTGAGAGACAACCATTAATATAGGCTCATTGACTTATAATATAACTTTAAAAACCACGAAAAATTATAATTTAAAGTATCAAAAAAATTCTCTCCTCAATAAGTATAAAGTAGACAATTAACTTATAACAAAAAATCACAAGTTCTAGAAAATAAAAGAAATGAACTTGGAAAAAAAGGATAGACCAAACACAATCAATTGGAAAAACAGTACAACACAACTAGCGAAATACAATTTCAATCAATACTAGGTTGTTTATACTAATCAACTTTGCCAAATATACAGTAGAAAATATTTAAAAGTAACCTTCCACACAAAAATTATGCAAATTACTTGAGATACGTTAAACTATTTAATAAGAGGTCTCAGGTCATTTAAGTATAAATACATCATAATCTAAGTAATCAGCCAATGTAGGCAAATGAAGAGCATCACTGACCTAAAAGTTATTAAAACTCAATTTACATTAAAAATACTTCAAATAAATATATTAAATTTCAATTCACATGAAAAATAAAAGAAAAAAATAGTTTGGGAAAAATTCACTCAGTAGTGGCTAGATTAATTAAGGTTCGATTCTGCCTGCAAATTTCCTCAACTTGAAATCAGAAGAGGGAGCTTTGTATCCTCATCGTGAAAACTTTTTCCCCATAAAAATCAAATCAAAAACAAAAATTAAAAACAGAGAAATGAATAATAAAAGAGATCACTCAGTTCAGCAACAATGTACCTTATTCGTTTTCAGAGGATAAGAGAATAAGAACAACAACAACAACAACGTTTTCACTAATTGAATGCAACAATGACAGCAACAGTGACGATAACGGTGACGGCAACGGTGACGGAAATGGGAATGCAAGAACGACGGCAATGGCAATGCAAGAACGACGACAAGGGTTTCAGTAGAAGAAACGGTCAAGAGAAGAAAATGAATAGAAGTGTCTAAAAATGTTTAGAAATTGTTTTATATTTTAATTCGTAAATGACCTTAGAGGGCGCTTTTAAGAAAGCGCTTTCTTATGTGCAACCTATAAGAGCGCTTCCCTTAGAAAGCGCTTTCTAAAGTGAAAAGAATTTAAGACCTATAAGAGCGCTTTTCTGAAAGCGCTTTCTAAGGTTAACTTTAAACAACGCTTTTTAAAAGCGATGTCTAAAGTAATACCTATAACAGCGCTTTCCAAAAAAGCGCTTTCTAAGGTGGCATCCATTTACTGCATTTAACAGCGCTTTTTAAAAGCGCTTTCTAAAGACTGTCTTTTACTGCGCTCTTTTTTAGCGAAATTTTTTTATTCTTTTTAGCAGCGCTTTTTTATAAAAGCGCTGTCTATTCATATTTTTGGCGTAGTGAATCGTGAAGAGTGCTTGATAATATTCCATTCCTTGAAAGCCAGTGAATAATAGAGCCAGTGAAACGGTTGCTACTAAAGCGTAAACTGCTCGTTTTTCCTTCCCCGCGAGTATAGCATGATGAGCCCAAGTTACGGCTGGTTCGGATGAAAGGAGAATAGGGGTATTAAGAAATGGGATTTCCCAAGGATCTAAAACCCCAATCCCTTTTGGGGGCCAAATACCCCCGATCTCTAGCGTAGGTGCCAAAGAAGAATGAGAAGAAGCCCGAAAAAAAGCAAAAAGGAACATAACCTCCGATACGATGAACGAAATAGAACCATATCGAGGTCCTTATTGTACGACTTTGGTATGATGTCCTTCCAACGTGGATTCACGTAGAACATCGCGCCACCATACAAACATGGTATATAGGATAAATATTAGGCCCAAACTGAGAAGTGTTGAACCCCCTTGAAATGAGTGCATGTACATCACACCTCCTACGGTGGTTGCCAAAGCTCCGAGTGACCCCGAAATAGGCCATGGACTTGGATCTACCAAATGATAAGAATGCCTCTGAGATTCAATCATAAACCACTTTGCATCGGTTGTATGTAAACCCCCCTTCACCCATACCCCATAAAGTGGTAAAGAAGGGCTTTTTTGGGTCTTATTATATTTCTATCTGACAGGACAAAGAAATAGGAAGGGATGGTTCTTTCATTGCATTGATAGAAGTCTAACTAGAACAAGATCTCTCTATAACTTTGAGAAGAGAATCGTTGGTTTGACTGACGAACTACGTGGGAAAATGGACCTTCTTTCCTTTCTTTTCAGCAAGCATTTTTTGATAGTACGAAGGGGGAATTGGCCAAAAAATTGAAATAGGTAGTCCCCATCCTGCTCAGAACCCTCCCCCGGACCATAAATGCTAAGTACGAAAAGGACATCTACAATTTGTTTTCTGATAAGCCTCTGAATAAACCTACTCAGACATCAGCATGGTGGAAGGACCTTTGCAGGCTCTGTTACTCTTCTAATCCTCAAGGTATCTTCAATGTATTTCCTTGGAAAATTGGAAATGGAAAGAATACTCTATTCTGGCATACAAAATGGATAGGTGGAGCTGCTCTCAAGAATTTATATCCTGAGTTATTTGAATCATCCTTAAATTAGTCGGCTTTGGTTAAAGACTGTGGCGCATGGATTGGGGGGAATTGGAAGTGGGATTTAGTGGGTAATAACATTATTTCTAGTGAGAATAGTAGTGTATCTGCTGGGGATCTAATTCAGTCCATTGAGGAAGTGTCGCTTCAGCAAGTGGTGGATTCCATCTCGTGGCCTTGTAAATTTGGAACAGTTTTCAGTGTCAAGGACTGCTACTCCAAGTTGATTCAGAATGTGGATTCCGAGATTCTAAATTGTCGTCTACTTGAGGCTTTGAATTGTATGTGGGAGGTGAAAAATCCTATCAAGGTAAAAGTGTTTAGCTGGAGATTGTTTCTCAACAAGTTGCCAACCCACCAGAACCTTGCCCGTAGGAACATAATCTCGGACCCTCACCAATTGCCATGTGTTTTCTGTTTTCAAGAAGAAGAAGATACATCTCATATCTTTACATCCTGCATTAAAATTAAACTACTCTGGAAAGAAATTGAAAGGTGGTTGGGGGTAGATCACACTTTTGAGAGCAACTGCGTTGAAGCATTTCTAGGGTGGTTTAATTGTTCTGACAGAGGAAAATCTTTGGCTTATTTCTGGCTGGTGTCTTGTTGGAGTATATGGAGGTTTAGGAACCAGATCATATTCAAGGACTTGATTGTGGACGTGAAGGACATTCTTCAATCTATCATCACCACTTCATGGAATTGGAAGGTGCTGAATCCCAAAGATACAACTAAGGGAGACCTATATGCCTGGTATAAGAATCCATTGGATCACTTTAAATACCGTCAGTTCTAGTGTATCTCTGTAGTTTTTGTATGTTTTTTCATTAGTCCTGATGTTAGGTGTGGAATCCTTGTGTTTTGGGATTCATTTTGTGCACTAGGGAGATTATTTTCGTTTCTTTCATCTGGTGTTGTTTGATCTGATACTCATTTGCAAATCATCATTTTGCTGTAATCTGATCCTATTTTGGATCCATTAATGATATTGATTACCAAAAAAAAACATTTTGATTAAGTAAATTTCAAAAATACAAAATTATAATAACTTTAGAGTGATGCATATAATGTTAATTAAAGAGTATAATTGAGAGAAAAAAAAGTAATTACCATTATTTTAAAAGTTTAAAATAAAATTATTTAAAAATATTTTTTCTTCAAATTTTTTTACTCATTGAGAATAAAATTATTTTAAAATATTTGTTCTTCAAATTTTTTCTTCGCATTGTTGGCGGAACAATCGAGGGGGTCAACGAGGGAGCATTTCTTATTTGGGACACACCTTTGTGAGAGACACACCACATACTCACCTAAAACCTTAAGGTGATTGGTGTGTGGGTTCTCTCACTTATATAGTGTTAAATCTTCCCTTTTCTAATCAATGTGGGACTTCTTCCTCACACTTGATTCTCAACACTCCCCCTCAAGTGTGAGTCTATACACAATGCTCCCCCTCATGTGGAAGCTCTCTCTTCCACATACACTTGTATCACCGTTGAACTCAACGGAACACCTTCTACCCACACCTGCGGGAAGTGTTTCGATACAATAAGTCGGTCCCTTTTTCGAACCAAAGGCTCATGATACCATTGTTAGCGGAACAATCGAGGGGGTCAACGAGGGAGCATTTCTTAATTGGGACACACCTTTTGTGAGAGACACACCACATTCATTTCATATGACAAAAAGTGGCCGAAACTAGAATTATTAAATGGCTATAAATAACTGAGTTTGGTGAGAAATTTAAAAGAAGAGGAAGAGTAAAAAATGGGGAAAGGATTCAATGCTTTTAATATTAGATGGATACCTTCGTAACTTTGTGTTATTAACTATTAAAATATAATATTTTTTGAGAGAAGGGTCGGTTTTGAGATATAAAAGATGATAATGAGGGAAAGTCATCAAATGTACCATAAACAAAAGTAAGTCAATTCCTCTGCTTGTAAAAGAATGTCTTCACCACCTCCTAGTGTTCTATTTAAACCAAATAAAAAAAATCTTCCAAAACCAAACCAAAATGATCCTAGAGATTGGGTGGTACCTGTGGTGATAACTTCGGTTATCGTTGCTTTTATCGCCGTTGTATTTTGCATTTTCTATTTGCTTCGTTTGTGTTTGGGTTCACGTTCAACTACTTTGAGAAAGGAGGAAATTGGAGAAGTTGAGATGAACCTTGTTTCTCGAGTCATCGGAAGTGAGAACGACAATCTTGCTCTTTCGATCACAAATGACAATGACAACCTTGTTGAAGGAGTGCAGGAAGAAGAAGTACACGAAGGTAACTAATGAACAGGATTGGGGATATAGCCATATTTATTCTTATCATTAACTAATGTATGTGCCATCCTTATTTTCATATTACTTTCAATTAAATGTAACATTTGGATTACTTTTTGGTTTTATCTTTGTTCTAAATCATTAATATCTCGTTATTTCTTAACCATTGAATATGAAGCAGCAGCAGAAGCTGGAGACAATTTTTTGAAGAGATAGGAGTTCGGTTTTACCATAAAACTTATCTATAAGAATTGTATATGTTCTGTTGGGTTTGGAGTGCTTTTACTTTTTCATATTAAAAAAAATCGCCAAATCAATTAAATTATTGTTTTGGAGACATAAATAACTAATAATATGTGTTTTAGATATTTAATCTCCTTAAAAACTAATAATTTTATACTTATTATATCATCAATCAATCATTTTATAGTAGAAAAGAGCTGTAAAAAATAATAATATAAAATAAGGGTGTAATAAAGTGTTTGCCAACCACTTTTTCCTGACTTTGCTAGATAAAAAAAAGTTGAAAATGAAGTTGAAAGTGAATCTTTCTATATTTGTGAAAATAATAACCAATATTAATTGAGTGCAAAAAACAGTATCTCTGTTTAACATATAAGGATATGAAAAGTTCTGTAAATCAGAAAAATATATGTATGTGCAGAGTATGGTGTCACTCTCTTAAAATAAAAGTGCATTGAAATAACAAAATGAGGTTCCAAACCCATTCACAAGCACACCAATGATTACTAAAATAGAAAACTGGAGCATGTTTGAAGCAAAATAGGCAAAAAAAAATTTTAATTTTAAAATATTGGTTTATTATATTTTATCCTCCTCTTTTAATTTGTATATAAAGTGAAAATTACATTTTAAAATTCTTTGATTATTGTAAATTTCAAATTTTAGAAATAGTAATTTAATAAAAATTTTGAAAAGGTTTTTTTTACTACCCCTTATTAAAATGGGATAATTTACCCCCAAATGTTATGTACCACTGAAATATTGTCAAATTAAATAATATTTTTAAAATAAATATTTATGAGATTTTGTAACTATTTTTAAGTTAAATATTTATGAGATTTTGTAAATCTATGTGACTTTTGATAATGTAAATTTTAATTAATTGGTTTTTATGTTCTATATCTTGATAAATTTATATTTTAGATTTTTTCCGCATCTAATCTGGCGGTTAGGGAGGTAATTTCAATTCCTCATGATTTGGTTTGTGTGCAGGGCTTTAATCATAATGAAACGTTGGATCATGTAATCATATATCCATTGAATTTCAACCCAACTCAATATTTCACTCCAAACCAATTTACTTCTTTCGCACATAATGAAAACATGATCCAGTGTTTCAATATGATTAAAGCACTGCACACAAACCAAATCATGAGGAATTAAAATTACCTCCCTGACCACTAGATTAGATGCGGAAATAAGCTAAAATATAAATTTATCAAGATATAGAATATAAAAACCAATTAATTAAAATTTACATTATCAAAAGTCGCATGGAGTTACAAAATCTCATAAATATTTAATTTAAAAATAGTTACAAAATCTCATAAATATTTAATTTAAAAATAGTTACAAAATCTCATAAATTTTTCTTAAAAAAATATTATTTAATTTGACAATATTACAAAAATATATACAATAGGGCTTTTTTTTTTAAGTTTTAATAGCGCTTAAAAGCGCTATTAAATCTGCCGCTATTATAGGTTTGTAATCTATAATAGCGTTTTTTAAGCGCTATCAAATAATATTTTTAGTGGCGCTTTTTAAAAACCGCTGTCATAGCATATTTAAAATTTTGGTTTACTTTTTCTATTTAATAGGGTAGATGTAATTTAATAGAGCTTTAGTTAAAAAACGCTATTGTAGATCCCAATCTTTAATATCACTTTCCCATAAAGCGCTATTAATGATGCTTTTTTTTACATTGAGATATTTATGAGCTATACTAAAAATGTAAAACTATTATTCTTATCAAAATATAAATATCAATAATATATTAGTTAAGAAATAACAATATATCATATAGCAAATAAACTTAAATTGTTTCGATAAAATAATCCGTAGTCATAAAATATCATAATTTATTGACTATAATTTATTGAATGTAATTTGACGACAAATATAAAAAAAAATATCATACAGTCAATTCACATGCAACGAAATGATACACAACAAAGCATATGAATGCTTCAGGTTTAGGTCAGTTGGAAAAATATACTTGCAAAATTTGAGTTACAATTGTTTTATGTATTTGGATCTTAAAAATATTCTCACTTAAATCATGTCTTTTTAGTGGAAAGTATTACATGTATACCTACCACTGAACTTGTATTCTAATTTTCTGGTTAGTAGTGGATGAAAAATTAGGGTGTGGTTGAAACTATGCTATAAATATGTACTAATCCTATCGCCATGTTTTCTCTAAAAGGAAAAGGAAAAACAGATAAAATCAATAGACTAACTTACAACCGTAGATATAAAACAACAAAATCTTCATGGGGAAGCCTCCTTATTGGAAAATTATCAGCACGATTTTGCTCTGAACACTAACTTTCTCCTATCAGTAAATTTGGAGAGCTAGCTAAAGCTAACGAGTTTTTGCCTCAGAGGGATCATTGTCTGAGTTTTTAATCCCGACCTCTAGAGTGTTTTAAGATTTATGTATCATGTAGAAAGTTAGATGTATCCTTAAGCTCTTATTTTGTATCCTCCACAAACAGTCCTTTCTTAAAGGTGAGCCTGTAAATATAGGTTTTATAAAATCTTCAACCTGCAATAAGTCAAAACATTATTTGTAAGAAACATGAGGGAGTATAATGCATGTGAAGAAAAGGATCATTAAATATGATTCCAATATTTTTAGTCATGCATAAACATTATATCAGAATCAGTGGGAATATGGCTAGATGAAACAAAGTAAGAAAATGAAATGAAGTCATTGATAACCTAATGATACCTCTGTTATAGTAAAGCCACAACTGAGCAATTCTTTATCCTTACAATATATTGTAATGGATTTTAATGGCATGTCTAATAACTTTGCTTGAACATGTTACTTATCAATATATGAGAAAATAATAATGTAATTAACAGTATCAACATAAATAATTAAGGAGATGGTAAAACATGCCTGATAGTTTGCAGATTTTACGTAAAGATAGAATACGATCTTCAAGAAACTCTGCAGAGAATTCACGCAAATTAGGATCACCCGTGGCTAAGGACTGAAATAACGATGATAGGCTTTCCATAATTAAATGGCTTAGTCTTTGTAGCTTGAAATAATAGTGGAATGTATTAGACTATCTTGTTAAATAATCGATGTGTCACCTACATATGTTGCATACATTTTAACAAAGGCAGAACCTCCTTCAAGTTATAAATGACAAGGTGAACTTGTCACTGAAATATTTCTTCCGCCAAAAGCTGAAATCTTGGAGCCAAATCTGCAAACACAACATGCTTCTTCATCGAACTAGGAAAACCCGCCTGATACTGAGGTAATATAACATTAAAATAAAAATCCAGACATATAATAAAAATATTAAGTGTTTTGAATAACCCCGCAAACCATTGAATTGAAGAGAACTTGACACCTCCATGCTGACTTGAGGATAAGATGCTAAGAAAATTTACAACATGTGGATTAAAAGCTTCTAATAGGAGAGCCCCAAATACATATCAAAGTGTCATGCATGCTTGTTCAAACCAGCGATGATCTTTGTCCATGAAAATCTGTTTCCCTCGGGCATTTCATCAAATAGACGGTGAGCGTCGTCCAACAAAGCACACCTATTGTACAAATATATGAAAATTTTCAACATAAAAATTGGAGATAAACCCAATTGTTATCGCCAAACAGCGATATTGAATGCCTCAAGGCGTAATCATGTACGCAGTTGCTGGACCAACTTCGCTATATCTAATTTCAAATGTGTCAATGTTTGTTGGTTTTGGCACCTATTGCTGCTAAAGTATGCTTGGTCCTTTTTTTCCTTCGAGTAAGAGAGCAGTTTGAAACTAGTTCTTGACGGAATGATAAAAGGTAGTTTTTACCATAACGATCGTCGGGTCCACGAGTTTCAATTGACACATCTATCTTGCCACTATAAGGAAACCTTTTTCCAAAGGTTGATGCCGCCTTTCTTGGGGAAGCATTGCAAGCAATTACAAAAATTATTGCGTGCTAGTCTTTTCTGTTTCTATCATAGACAAAGCAGTAATCGGAAAGTTCTTTTTGGCAATAAGATCAACTTCATCGGCGTTGTTGTTATGCACGACGCCCTCGACAGGCCAAAACAACATGTTTGCTTAATTAACTCATCTGATACCAACTTATTGAATAACACAGCCACACATTGTGGCAGACATTGTACCAAATCAGCCTGCCAACTACGAGAACAATAAAAAAAGGCGTCAATTAGGAGAGTGATAATATTGGGAATATCTTTTCAAATTAACTCGGTGAGTTAATTTTCTATTGAATTCAAATTAATGTTGCTCATTGTGATCTGTTAGGCTGTGAATTTTTTCTTTAGGTGTAGTCATGGTCGTAAGCTACAAAGGTACCATGGTTGTAATCGGTAGAGATTGTGCTGACTATGGGGACAAAGTAATGATGCATAGAGTAATGTAGCCCAATCAGTTAGGGCAGGTGTACTGAATTGTGCTCACGGCCTTGACCCTGTTTGGATCATAGACCATTCAGTTTACTCTCTAAATGCTAATAAATAACTAACTTACCAATTACACAATGAAACTCATGTCTCAAATACCTTGAAATTAATGTTCAAGACTCTATCAAAGTATTCCAACACAAGGTGGCCATTATTAATGTAAAAACAATGATACCCTGCATAAGAAATAAGATCTCCCTACAACAATAGACATGAAAAGCAGTTAGTCATCATCAAACCCACAAAAGACGCAAGCTTTGTCTACCACCAAACACCACTACAAAAGTACAAGTTACATTAAACTAAACACGACGACAGTAAGATAGAGTATGATGAGATAAAGTAATAAGAAAAGAAATAATATACTGAGAAAATGAAGAATATATTTTATTGTTAGTAGAATACTTTAATAATGTCTTTATATCTCAAGATTTGCCTCTGGCTCTTAGTCAACAAAGAAAATGTAACTAAATCAGATATTTCATTATCTTGATTGGGAAAGCCAAATACATAGTTTTCAATATCTTGCCACATTAATCTAAGCATGAGGAATCATCAGTAAGCCTAGAAAAGATGAGAATCCTTTAAAAACCTAACAAATCTCTAATAAAGATAATAAATTCACAAGAATTTAGAGATGCGAAATGAAAACTTCAATGAAGTTGAGGCATCCACAGTGTGACGATGATGAGAACGAGAATGAAAGCCTCCAAATTTTCTCACTAGGAAAAATCGGTATTCATTTATTTTTATTGAAAACCCTAATGAGATTAAAATTTCCAATTTCAATTACTAATTTCATGTGGAACTCGAAAGGGGTTGAAAAACATACTGGTTCAAGGAAAGTAACAGGGAGAATGAGTCTCGAAGGTGTGTTATAAGAATAGTTTTAACCGTGAGCTTTGTGTGTACCAACTTTCACGGTGGTTGTCTTTTCGAGACCAATGGTCTCAGTGTGTTATCTCAGAAATGTTTAAGGGTTTCACGTTTAAGGTTTTGTTAATCAGAGCTACCATTAAAATTGTAACGCTCAGATTTGAGAAGATACTATAGGGCTATTTAGTGAGGATGAGAGTGAGAGAAATAGAGAATTTTTTATTTGATGATAGTGAGAGTGAGAAAGCTCAGAGTTTGATGGCAATGACGGTAAGTTCGGTGAGATTTATGTTTTGTTGGAAAGAGACGAGACTTTTTTTTTAAGACGACGAAAGGTTTTAGCTAAACAAAAATAAAAATGTGAAATAAAAAAATTTATCGTTTTTTTATTTGGTAGAAACACCAGCAATAACACTTTAAGGCGAGTGTTATTTTAGGGTTATCAGTTTTGTTAGCGTGCACAAAAAAAAAGCTATTAAACATTTTTTAATATATTTTTTTATATCATTCTTAACAACATGTGATAGCGTTTTATGAGGAAACGCTAATATTGGATTCAGTCTATAATAGCGCCCGATAATAAAGCGCTATTATAGATCTATGTGAGTATTTTTTAATAGCTTTTTGAAAAAAAACGCTATTGTAGATCTATGTGAGTTTTTTTTTAATAGCACTTTGAAAAAAAATGCTATTATAGATCTACGTGAGTATTTTTTTAATAGTACTTTGAAAAAAAGCACTATTAAATTGATGCTATTATAGACTAAAATTGTAGTAGTAATATCATTTTTGTAATATTGTCAAATTAAATAATATTTTTTAAATAAATATTTATGAGATTTTGTAACTATTTTTAAATTAAATATTTATGAGATTTTGTAACTCTATGTGACTTTTGATAATGTAAATTTTAATTAATTGGTTTTTAAGTTCTATATCTTGATAAATTTATATTTTAGATTTTTTTCGCATCTAATCTGGCGGTCAGGGAGGTAATTTAAATTCCTCATTATTTGGTTTATGTGCAGTGCTTTAATCATGTTGAAACGTTGGATCATGTTTTCATTACGTGCGAAAGAAGTAAATTGGTTTGGGGTGAAATATTGAGTTGGGTTGGAATTCAATGGATATATGCCGATAATTATCGAGAACATTTGATGGAATGTTTCATAAGAATGGTGAGAAAAGTGGGTAAGAAAACGGCGAACTTGATCTGATATTGCACGTGTTGGATGATTTGGTGGAATAGAAACCAAAATTTATTCAAAGATGGGTTCTATAATATGGACGAGATAGTATTTAGAATTCAACATTTTTCATGAAGGTGGTTATCGTTAATAGACACAAATTCTTACTCTACATGTATGTTTTACGCTTAGTTGAAACACCCAATAGATTTTTTATAACGGGTGTTCTATAGATAGGCAGGAGTGGGTGTCATTTTGAGGTAGGTCGTATTAGTTCGATTGTAAAATGCTGGTTTGAATAGTGTTTTGCTATTCAACCGGTAGTAATGAAATTTATGAGATTATAAAAAAAAATTTACTTAGAGTACTAATGTTTACTTATCTTATTCTCTTGTTGCTTTTTTTTAATAAGCGAAGTTCTGTATTATATATCAAGGATACAAAAGGGTATCCAAACCTGTATACATCGATAGGTCTCTATCTAAACTCAAGACCTACAAAAATTACACGGGGTATTAACCCAATCATAGTAGTTACAATTGAATGTTGTTTTGTGTCTCTTTCCAATCCACCACCAAGAAAAAATTATGAGCCTATTAGATATCGTATCTAGATCCCAAAATTCGTCTCTAAACATAATATTGTTTCTAGACGACCAAATGGTCCAACATACAATCAACCATAAACCTACAGCAATGTTCGCACTAAAATTATTCCTAACACAACCCTCAACCCAAGTAGATAAGTGGTTAAGAATATCACCAATGCAGATCTTCGGGACATCCAGCCAGTTACACGCGAACTTCCAGATCAGAATTGATTTGGAACAATGAAAAAACACGTGTTCAGCATCTTCTTCCTCTAAGAAACAAAAAGAGCAAACCTTTTCATGGTTATTGGTGATGATTCCTCTTCGAACTAGGTTGTCACGTGTTGGGATTTTGTTATGCATCAACCTCCAGCCAAAAAGTTTCACCTTAATTGGAGCCTTCGCAAGCCAAACCAGCTTGAGAGCAGACCGAAGGTTGTCTTGGATCACCATGCCATTGTCGCTTGAATTTTCCTGCAAAAACAAATACAGTGAAGCCACAGAGAATTGAGAGGTATCATTTTGCAGCCATATGACCTTGTCATGCTCTCCATCAACCACAGTAGCTGATTATTTCTCTCATATTCTTTGCTACTTTTTTTTTTTTACATAATTTATATCTTCGGTGTGTTTCTGTCTATACGAGATTCTCCACTTGCTCTGTTTTCTCACATCTTGTTTCTTCCACAAGTTTTTGACATGTAAATAACATATAATTAAAAATTATTTTGTGTGTGATTTTGTTTGTCGTTGACTCTATTAAAATTTTCTTTCCCACCATTTAATTTTGAAAGACACATTTTAGATTAATTATATTATTAATTTATATGAATGTTAAAAATACAAAAAAAAAAAAAAAAAGGAAAAGAAAAAGAAAACGCATTTTAGATTATTTGCTCTTATAAATCATAATTTACTCACCTCACACTTGTACGGTAACTAACTCCAATTTGCAAATAAATAAAAAATAAAAAAAATAAATAACGAATGATTTTAAGAAAAAACAATTATTAAGATTTTGAATCAAACGAATTTGTAGATATGATTTGTGATAGTGCAATGGTATTGTTTGACCCTTGAATATTATTCACATTCATATGATTTAGTTCCAACAATTGAAGGTTTCTTCTTGGTACCATCATATTTTAATAATACATATATTCATATTTTAATAATATTTATATTGCCTTTGTGAAAATTAAAGCCAGAAATTCAGATAAAATATTCGGTAGAAGAACATAAAAAAAATTCCAGAATTTAGCGAAAAAATCCGCTAGTATATATGAAAAATTCTATTAATTGGAATTTTCAAAATATTTGAAATTTTGATTAGTATTGGTTTTATTAAAACATCCAAAATTTACCCGATATTTTGTCCATGAATGAAAATTTCTCTAGTTATAAAAAGAGTGAAAATTAAATGGTTGAGATTTTGTCGACACTTTGGTACGGCTATGATTACGCCAACCGTTTTGTGTGGTTCATAATGAATCTAAAGTTATATAAATACGGGCATGTGTTGTTGAGAAAAATATCTAAGAATGTTTCTTCGTCAAGTTTTTTATTAAGGTAGAAGTGCACTTCAACGAAGCGAAACCTCCCGTAGAGTTTCGGCTTCTGAAGGAAACCAACTGTCTCGATGTCTTGAGATCCGCGTTGAATGATTTGTTTCCCGCCGTCGATAACAGAAAAGTGAAAAAGATCGAGTTTCGTGAAGATTTGATTGATACTGATGGAAGGGTGAAATACAACATTATAGAGTTGAAGATCGGGGAAGATTTGAAAGCAATGTGGAGATCATATAACCATAGGCTAACTAAGGGACCCATTGAGTTTGATGCAATTGTTTCTTGATATGTCAACGACATAATCAAGATGTTGAAATGTCCATAATCATGCGGCAGTGTTTAGGTATTTTTTATATAATATTGTTTTGTTTACCGTGAAAATTGGTAAACAACCGCTGATCTTCCAAATCTAACTTTGGTGATTCACAGGATCGATCAGATTGATCCTAGGACATGTGCTAACAACTGGTTTAAAGTAAATTATAAAGAACTAAACACTTCGACAGTGTTCATGAAGAAAGGTTTGTTGAAAATATAGTGTAAAAGACAAAAAATGTTAAGTTAAAAGGCTGAAAATGTAAAGGAAAAGGGTCGAAGGTAGATAGTAAAGGTTAAAATTAAATAAGACATAGTGCAGAAAAATAACTTGCGTCAAATAAAAGACAAGTGCTTAACGAAAGATTGAAGTAAATTGCATTGAAAAGGTAAATGGTGTTTACATCACGTATGTAATACCCCAAAATTTGCTCTCGCTTTTTATCATCATAGTTTAGCATTATCATTTATCATATCATATTCACCTCATTAGCATTGCATTGCATGTAACATAGAAAAATGAAGCATAGCATCCCACTTACCATCAGGGCATGTGATCAGGTGGAAGATGGACAATCAAGGGATCATTCAAAGCACAAAAAGGTCAATCAAGTTGCCTCAAGGCAAGCCAAGAGTCTCTCATGTCTCGTACCATCTCAATTGATCATCCACAATCTCAAGGAAGTGAGATCCAATAGGAGATTGAAACAATACATACTCCAACATGCAAGAGGTTCAAAAACTGAAGGAAAACCCTCAAAAGAGATAGCTCATTGATCCAAAGTCATCCTCAAATGGCATATCTCATCATCCTTTAAGAGGATACACAACATACTCTGAGGAATTTGAAATTGAAGACTGCACTTTTCCCTCCTAACCAGAGGAGGCCAAAACTAGGGTTTCCCATTAAATCAGGGAATCTTTGATTTTTTTTGGACAAAACTTGATGTCATGGTATTCTACATGTTCTTAAGTGTATGTGTATGGAAAATTGCCTCTCAATTGGTTTTAGAAGTGGTTCAATTGGAAGAAAGATAAAAAATCAGGAAAATTGGGGCCAAGTCAAATAATCAGAGGAAAAAGTCAACTCTTGACTTTTTGGGGCCAAATCCATAAAATTCATGTTATATGTGACCAATGTGCAAAATTTGATCAAGAAACTCCAAAGGAATCATGAAAAATCAAGAGGTGGAAAGTTGCCATTTTTGGATGAAGAAGGGTTACTAAAAATAGCAAGTTTTGGCCATTTTGCATAAGAGTTTGAACCAAGGCCATTTAAAATGGGAGCATCAAATGAAAATTCCACCAGGCCACAACAAAAGGTCTTGCTTTAAGCTTCAAATCCATGTGTAGAACATCTCCATTGGATAAAAATTGAGTGACATATGATTGATCAAAGTTTGAGCAAAGTAGGTTCAAAACTAGGTCATGACCAAGGATTTTCAAGTCACGCGCGTGTCATTTTCACAAGCACATGGTGGGCTAAATGTATTGATCAATTACTCATGGTTAGAGGCCTCAAATGGAAAATCTTTCAACATGAAAGTTGTTCCTCTATGTGAGATCTTCAAAATTGGTGTTAATGGTTTTTTCATGTGATCAAAGGTTAAGAAGTTATGTTGAGTCCAAGTTGGGGTGATGTTGCTGAAAATTCATGTCATGCTTGCCTTGTCAACCAACCTCATTGCCACGCCTTTGTATCAGTTCCAAATGTGGATGTTCTAAGTCATTTTGCAACCTCTTCCAAACATCATTTCAACTCATTTTTCACACCAAACATGTTCTCCAATATCTTTTCTTTCCAATGAATCCAAGAACTCATTAAACCATCCATTGAGTAGAGAGAAAAACATCACCAATTCACCCTATCTCCATTGTTCTCAGCTGCCATGAAAAATCAGAAACAAAACCAATGTTGTTGATGTTGTTGTTACAAGCTTGCACGTGCATTATTCATACCAGCTATCCATTGCCTTTTTAAACCAAACACTCTTCATACACACCATAGCACGTGCCTCATTATGCATGAAAGTAGAAATGACAAGCTTGTTGAACAAGTTTTGTATTACACAGCCTTGCTATTTCACTTCTTTTCACCTCCACCTTAGCTTATCATGAGTTACCATCACCATACCATTGCTCTCCCTAACTAACTTGACTCAGTTAGTTAGGGATGACTCAGTTAACCATGATAACTCACCCTAACTCAACTCATTAAACTATAGTTAGCTCACATTATAAATAGAAAACTCCTTCACAAATTCGTTTTTCAACTTCATTTTCTCACATTCAACTCAGAAACTCTCTCCATTCTCTCTCAATTCCTCCACATTGCAACTGATTTTCGAGCTCCATTTCATTCATCTTCATCTCAGAATCTCTCTGATTCTCTCTCCATTTTCATCATATTGCAACTGTTTTGAAGCTTGGATTTCAGCTCTTCTCCACTGAAGCATCATCCATTTTTGCATCTAAGCCTTTATTTGGCCAAAAGAAGCTCAAAGAGGAAGCAACATCTCTGGTTTTCTGAAGAACACATCAAGATCATAAATCTTCAGGTACGAATTTCTTCCATTATAGACATAATGTGAAGATGTTATCAGGTTCTTGATGCTTCCTATAAGCTCAAGAACTTGTCTGGCTAGTTGATAGGCCTTTAGAGGCATAGTTGAAATGCTAGGGCAAATATTCCTCTGTTCGATTCTCTCATGTCATGAATATTTTGTATGTTTTATCACTGGATTCATGCTCTACATAAGCTCAGCTTCATTTTGGTATCATATTTATGTATTTTGGTGAGATGTGAGGGTTGCAGACGGTGGTGATTGACCGGAGAAGGTGACCGGAGGTCCCTCTCCGGCCGGTGGTCTTTGGTTAGGGTTTTGTTTGCAGTTTAAATCATAGCCATTGATGTGTTCCAATCGTGTGGTGAGGAGCGTGCCAACACATTAAAATGCACATGCACCTCACGTGCCTTATTTCTGAATTCAATTAATCAACGTGTGGTGCAGTGCATGGTAGTGTGCGTGGACATTCGTGTGAGTGCGTTGGATCCAAATACTTTGACTCGCTGGTTGACTTGACCTGATCCAATGGTGATCATTTGTTTGACTCATGTTGACTGAGTGTACATGTTAATTAGTGTGGATTGCGCAGACTTGGACCTAGACCAATTTGATATTCGCACCCCCCTTTTCCAAAGCCCAATGATTTTGAACTGATTAATTACTATGTTCACACCCCCATTCACATTTACATTCCATTTTATTTTATTCTTTTTTTTTACACGTTTGCTTTTTAATTTTTAAAAATACCAAATGGCATTATAAAATTCCACAAAAATTCATGAGCATCATTAAAACATTTAGAAAATTTTTCATGATTTTATTTCTTGATTTTATGACTTTTTGCCCCTGTTCTATAATTTTCTTTGATTTTTATTTGTATGCATGCTTAATGTGATACATAAATTTGTGCATTTTTGTTCTCAATCATTAAAATTTGTTTTGATGCCCTTCTTTTTGCATTGAGTCATTATCATCTTGAGGTATGTTAAATGATTTTTATTTGATTTTTTTTAGGTCAGTTTATGGCATGTTTGGTGTTCATTTTTGTGCTACTTTGTATGATGTGTATACTTGACCTAAGTGCATTGTTTGACATCATTTTGCCTTGGTTTCTTGCATGCTAATTTGATATGTGATTCATCTCTGATTTGTGAACTTCAATATCATGTTTTCATAATTTTCATGAACTCATTTGATTTTTGTTTAATACATTTCATTTGAAGCATTACAACATGTCATATCCTTGTAATCTTTGTGCATGTTTACATGATTGCTTTTGTGCATACTTGCATGATCATTTGCCTACTTTGTGAGATATTCATTTGACATTATGGGTCATTGGTACATATTATGTGTCATCTTTGCATGTTCACTTTCATTTGAACTTTGTGTGTCCTTAATATGAAGAACTTGTGTTTTCTTTTGAATTTCCATTTCATACTTCTTCTATCACTACTTAAATGTCTTGATGTGTTGTGCATGAACACTTGTGAGATGTTTGTGAATCATTTTTCATTTCATTTCAATTCTGATCCTTAGATTACATGTTCCATTCATGATAGTTTGTTCATTTCTTTTCATCTTTCATTCTCCCTTTTCTTATGGTAGCATGTTCTAATGTCATGGATGATGTTTGTTGCCTATCCACTTGAACTTGCATGATAATGATCATTTGTTTTCCATGTGGTGTACATTCTGGTTGTGATATTAGGATTTGATTTCTCATCTAATTCTTTTTGATCTTTATGGTGCATTAAGTGTTCTTTTGCTTCTTATACCTCTTATACTTGTTTACTAACCATGTAGGGGCTTTGGTAAGTTGCAATTGAGTGTGGATAAGGAATCCACATTCAAACTTCTATCCCTTCTCTTTTACAATTCCATTTTGTGTTTTGTTAAGCACTTATGTGCTTTCTTTTAA
Organism: Lathyrus tuberosus; assembly: GCA_022829125.1. Classification (NCBI taxonomy): domain Eukaryota; kingdom Viridiplantae; phylum Streptophyta; class Magnoliopsida; order Fabales; family Fabaceae; genus Lathyrus; species Lathyrus tuberosus. The sequence goes on from JALAZF010000050.1 coordinate 20,482,836, forward strand.
TAACCCATCACTTTCCTTTTTGAATTACAATTCATCTTCTACTTTAGAAGTGAATTGTTTAAATCATTCTTTCTTTAGACTTTAGGTTGGAACCTCACAAACCATTAGGATCATTCCCTTAACTAATCATTTAGGATTGAGTCTTAGATAACATAGATTTTACCTTTCTCCTCTCTTGAGTTTCTCTTCTCATCTCAAAAGAAAAATGCAAAAATACTTAATAAAGATAGGCATTTATTGCATTTAGGCCTTTCATATGAAGAAGAGATTATAAAGGGGTCTTCTCTTATAATCTTAGAATGTGTAGCATATAGCCCATCTTGGGTCAATGTGTTAAACATTTGATCTTGTATGAGGGACTTAAATGCAATACTTGTTGAAGAGATAAATAAAGAAAAACACTTCTTCATTTCATAATCAACAAAAACACTTAATAAACACAAATATGCTAGTGTGTTTGAACCTTGATAATTGGAACTAAGTGTGAGGGTCTTCTTTACTCTTAGTGTGCTTTCTTACACATTCCATCTTGGAATGTGAGAATGTACACATTCCAATGACTAAGATTCAGATACACTATCATATGCAAACAAATGAAAAAAACTCTTAAAAGACAAAAAACAAACAATAACGTCTTTCCTTCAGGAATCCTTTCCTCATCTCATTCAATCATTCCTTAAGGATGCGTCATTTCCGTTCTACCGCAAACAGGTAACGCCTAAGTCTCCCTACAGCGAGCCGCAACACCTAAACTGCTAGGACGCGAACGTTGACGTATTCCACTAAAAAACACAAACAACTTTCCCTAGTGAGGGGAACTACGTCGCTCTGATTCTCATGCTCCCGATGAGATACGTAGGCAGTGGGGTAGGGCCCATCCGAGCACTTCTTTTATTTTCCCTACATTTGTTTCTCTTTCTCTTTCCTTTCCTTTTTCCAGTTCCTTTTCCAATATCCTTTTCTTACACCCTTTGATCGAGACAAGCAAGCGTGGATCCCATCGGATACGATGGACGCGAGGGGGTGCTAATACCTTCCTCTCGCGTAACCGACTCCCTTACCCTTTCTCTTGGTCGCAAGACCATGTTCTTTTCCTTCCTTCAGGTTTATGCGGTGTTTCCTTTCCCTTTCTTGGGATAAATACACATTGCTGGCGACTCTGTTTAGTGCCACTTTCGCGTTTGTACTAGGATGAAAATCCCGGGAGCGACAACTGGCGACTCTGCTGGGGACAGGTTGACCTATTGCTGGTCCATCCTAAGCGAGTCAATCCTAACGCTTGTCTGTTTTTCTTTCATTGGGTGTTTATTGTTGTGCTGTATTTACCGTTTTATTGTATGGTTATTTATTGCCTTACTGCACATTACTGTATTTACTGCTTTTTAGCATTACATATCATATTATTACTGTTGTGCTGGACTGTGCTGTTTTCTGTTTGGCGGGATGGGATTTCTGAGAGATGAGCTCAGTACACAGGCTCGAGTATACACTTAGATTTAGAGTGGAGAGTAGTGGGACCTACGTGCCATCTGTGTACGTGGGTAATCACGAAATTCACAGCTAGACGAGGCTATCTTGGGACCCATCATGGCGTGCGCATCTTGCGTATTCCAGGATGTCGATCTAGAGAGCTGTCGACTCTAGTGACCGATCATGAGGACCTTAGTGGAAACATCTCTCTTTAGCGGTGACAGTGGCAGACCACATTCTGTGGCAAACCCACTCGCACCCGAGGGCCCACTTTGGTACTTGCATAGGATGACCTTTATTTTCTAAGGTGAGTCAGTGGACGACCTCTTTGATTGGCATAGCATTGTATCCTACGGGCTGAATGTGCTATCGCTTCTCAAACCTCCGAAGCTGACAGGCCTTATTTTCTAGGAACCACATGTGAGTATGGGTGGGATGTTTACAGGTTTGCAGGTATCCCAGCCTCCTACATACCGTACTTGTGATTCTATGATTATTACAGACAGTGTATCCTATGACAGTGGTTTGAGTATTCATCTCAGATATATTGCCAGATTCATTACAGAGACACAGTGCACACAGTTCAACACAGACACCGACACCTAGATACCTGATCACATGCCTTTTGCATTTGCATAATCATATCATAGCAGGTTATGTTTGTCATTTTTAGGTACTTACCATATTGTCTGATTCCAATCATGAGTTCCCAAGATGCTGAGGTTAAAAGGAAGAATAATGTGTCATACAAATTCCCTGATCCTAAGCTGGATGTATTGAACAAGATGATAGGTATGGCTGGTTCTGATGTTCTCAGCACTTTTCAGAAGGAGTATGAAGGGCTGATTAAGATGGTCTGTGCATTCACAAAGTATGAGAAGGATGGGTTGCATACCTTCTTACAGTTCTATGAGCCATCAATGAGATGTTTCCTATTCCCTGACTACATTCTGATGCCCACTCTGGAGGAATTCTCATTTATTTTGGGAATTCCAATCACGTCTGCTATACCGTATTTTTCTGAAAGTGCTCTTGCCCCTGAAGTAATCGCTGCTGTCCTGCATCTGGACCTGTTTGTTGTGAAAAGTGGCCTAAGCAGACTCAAAGAAGATGAAGGATTTCACTTGGAGTTCCTTTTTCGATAAGCTCAGGAAGCTGCCAAGGCTAACAATTGGACTACTTACAACGTTGTGTTAGCTCTTTGTATCTATGGCTTGGTGCTTTTCCCCGGTCAGCCTGATTTTGTTGATATGCAGGCGTTGAAAGTGTTTGTCTCGAAGAATCTGATTCCTACCCTGCTAGGGGATTTTTATCACTCCGTGCACTACAAAAATGAGAAGGCAAGAGGGAGTTTGGTTAGTTGTTGCACCCAATTGTTATGCCATTGGCTCTTCAAACATTTACCCCGGACTGGTGCGTTTGTAGAAACTGCTGAGACAATGAAGTGGTCCAAGAGATTGATCGGTTTGACTGACAACAATATTATTTGGTTTGATCCCAAATTACTGACGATAGAGCTTACTATCAAATGTGGAAGTTTTCCTAATGTGCCTCTACTTGGAAGAAGAGGTGGGATTAATTACAACCCAGTGTTGGCAGTTAGACAATTTGGTTATGCCTCGAGACATCCTCCTGCTGATGAAGAGATTAGCGCTTCTCTGTTTTTCGTAGGGACCAATAATGAAAGAGTGCTGGAAGTAATAAATGCTTGGAAATTTAGGCAAAGAGAGGGAAAATTGACTTTCGGCAAAGGAGACTGTAGATCATACCCTGACTACGATGCTTGGGTTGAGATGAAGGTCAAAAAGCTGTTGTTACCCTTTTCCCGAGAAGTTCTCTTATGCCCAGGTCAACATTCCATGGTACCGGCCGAGGAGTATGAGAAATTGAAGAAAATGGTTAGAGATCTGCAGATAGAGAACTCTGGAATGAGCAGATGTCTTCAGAAAGCTCTAGCTGACAACAAAGAGTTTGAAAAGAGAGCGTTGAAAGCAGAAAAAACCCTGGCGGACAAAGAAGAAGATTTTGATGAGAGAGCTCGATACTTCTGGAAGCTTACCTTGGGAGCAGATGATACTAGTCATGCTCATAAGGCTACAAAGCAGGCGCTGGCCCAAAGCAAGGATTCGTTAGCTAAACTCCGTCAAGCTTGGGATGAGGTCAGAATTGAGAACTCCGAATTGCAGGCCCAGCTAAAAGATAAAGATGAAGAGCTGAAGAAAGCACACGTGGAAAGAAGAAAGTATCGAGAAGATCTTGGCAAAAGCCAAAAACAAGTGAGAAATGCTGAAGGTAAGCTGAAAATCACCAACAAGGAGCTTGAAGATGTCACAGCAGAGCTGAAACTGGTTAAAATTCAAGTTGGAATCAAGAGGCGCAAATGAGCCAATGAAGATGAAGCCTTGTTGATGCACGTGGGGTCATTAGAGGATGCATTGGAAAAAAGGGACGTAGTGATCAAAGAGCTGATTGAGAAGCCGCATCATCAGCGTACCCGCATCCTGTTTTAGGAGATTAAGCACTCCAGCCAGAAGCTGAAGGATGTAGAGCTGTCGGATTAGTGATTTTTGTCATTTCTTTGTAATTTGTAATGGTTACCATCAGAATTGTTGATGGATCCATTTGACTGCCTGTTTCTTATTTTGTTGCTGAAACTACGACAAACGTGCTTGAGAAGTTTTTGGGAATTTGTATGAAATGGTTTATTTCTGTTCACAATTTCTGATCTTCAGATATATGTGATGTGATATCTGCACACTAGCACACTACAAAATCACTATTTCTGGTCTTCAGACATCTGTGATTGATATATATGAATATCTCTTCATGGCAAAACTCAGTAATCATGACTCCTGGTCTTCAGGAATTCTTGGTTACGATTGGAATCAGGATATGAAAAGTATTTTGAAATGACAAACATAACTTTGCATTTGCATTTGCATATCATTTTTGCATTGCAGGTTTTCCTTTTGCAGGCGCCTGCTAACCTTTATTTGGTTTTCAGGCACAATAGCTGATACCCCAGTTCACCGATATTCTACCCGATGCAATCAAGCAAGAGTAATGGAGCAAGTTCAGACAGAGTTAGCCGATTTGAGGGGAAGGATGGAACAGTTCATGAACCTCATGCAGGGGATTGCTCAAGGTCAGCAAGAGCTGAGGACCGGTCAAGAAAACATGAGGATTGGACAAGAAGCTATGAAAACCACTATCCAGAGGCTGGAAACTGAAATCCCAAATCGCAACGTGCGCACTCCTCCTGTTGGCACAATCCCTGCTGGTGGGGTACATCTGGGACTTGATAACAATGAGGATGGTCAGGAAGACCAATTCACTGCATTCAACAATGACATGGGTTTCTACAATGACGACCGGAAGTATGAAGGGCTGGACGAAAGACTCAAGGCTATTGAGAGCCAAAATCCTCTTGGAATTGATGTAGAAGACATGGGTCTCGTGCTGGGTGTGCGAATTCCTCCCAAGTTCAAGCTTCCTGCTTTGGATATGTACAACGGCAGTACCTGTCCCAAAACACATTTGCAAGCTTACAATCGCAAGATTGCCGCTTATACCGAGGACCAAAAGCTCTGGATGTATTTTTTCCAGGATAGCCTGTCAGGCGCCTCCCTGGAATGGTACATTAAGCTGGACAGGGTTCATATAAGGAGTTGGAAAGATTTGTGCGCTGCGTTTCTAAAGCAGTATCAATATAATCTGGACATGGCACCTAATCGTACCCAATTGCAGAGTATGACTCAGGATAACAAGGAGGGCTTTAAGCAGTACGCACAGAGATGAAGAGAATTGGCTGCTCGAGTTCAACCACCTTTGGGTGATCGTGAGATGGCTGATATGTTCATGAGCACACTTCAAGGGACGTATTTGGATAGACTGGCTGCATGTCCTTCCACCGGGTTTGCCGACATTGTCGTTGCAGGGGAACAAATAGAAAGTCTGTTGAAATTGGGTAAGATTCAAGATGTTGCTTCAAATTCAAAAGAAACCCTTTGCCAATGGACCAAGGAAAAGAGAAGGGGAGTCCAGCGCTGTGTATAGAGGAGGGGGCAGAGGAAGGAATCAGTCCTATCATCAGGTGGATGCGGTAACCATTCCGGTTCCAGCTGGACAGCAAACACCAGATCAGCAAGGTAGACCCCGATTTCAGAACAATAGACAAAGGGACCGTAAGTTTGATCCCTTTCCTATGACATATGCTGCTTTGTTACCACAACTGCTCAAAGAGAAGTTGGTTGAACTTCGGACTATGAAGCCGCTGGATTCCGAAAAATTGCCTCAAGGTTATGATGCTAATGTTCGATGTGAATATCATTCTGGTGCGCCAGGTCATTCAATAGAAAAGTGCTGGACCTTTCAACATAAGGTTCAAGATCTGATCGACGCAAAAGCTATCAACTTCTCTAGGCCGCCGAATGTTCGTGACAATCCAATGCCTCATCATGGAGGTGCGGGCACAAATGCCATATTTGATGGCGAGAAGTTGAATTTGATTACTGATGTTGATTTGGTGAAGACTCCGCTGTTGATTGTAAAAGAATGTTTGTTAAAAGGAAAGGTATTTCCTGGATGCGCCTCTGATTGCGAGGATTGTTCAAAGCAGGTTAATGGCTGCAGCAAGTTAAGAGTTGGACTGCAGGATCTTATGGACGAGGGAAGTCTTCAGCTTTATAAAGTAGAGAAAGAACAGGATGTTTCTGCCGTTACCATTTACTATAATCCAGTCGAGATACAGGTGCCTGTTGCAGAGCCTGTTGCTATCATCGTGCCCGAGAGGCCGAGACCAGTTACAATTATAGTTCCTGAATCGGCTGCTTATGTGTCTAATAGGGCAGTTCCGTGGCAGTATGGAACTGATACTCGTCAGGGAGAAAGTCGGCAGAAGGCAGAGGCTGTTGGTACTAGCATTGAGAATGTCAGTGGACCAAGTGGTTTTACTAGGAGCGGTCGACTGTTTGCTCCCCAGACTTTAAGGAGTGATAAAGAGGCTGAAGTCGCTGGAAGAGCAAAAGGAAAACAGGTTGTTGATGATAAGGTGCCTGCTCAGGAAGAGGACCCTAAAGTCAATTTTGATAATGATGTTGAGGAATTTATGAGGGTTATCAAAAAGAGTGATTACAAGATCATTGATCAACTTAATCAGACACCCTCTAAAATTTCGATATTATCCCTGTTAATGAGTTCAGATGCACACCGGGCTGCTTTGTTGAAAGTTCTGAATATGGCATACGTTCCCCAGGAGATTACAGTGAATCAGTTGGAGGGGATAATTTCTAATGTGAATGTGAGCCACGGGTTGGGATTTACGAACAGGGATTTGACACCAGATGGACGTAACCACAACAAAGCGCTGCACATCACACTTGAATGCAAAGGAGCAGTTTTGTCGCATGTGCTGGTTGACACAGGTTCTTCCTTAAATGTGTTACCCAAGAAAGCCCTGATGAAAATTGAAGTAGATGGATTGGTTCTGAGACCCAGCGATCTGATTGTGAGAGCTTTCGATGGATCCCAAAGATCGGTGTTTGGGGAGGTTGAACTACCAATACAGGTTGGTCCACAGATATTCAAGACGACCTTTCATGTTATGGACATTTAGCCTGCTTATAGCTGTTTGTTGGGCCGACCGTGGATTCACGCAGCAGGCGCAGTTACCTCCACACTTCATCAGAAGCTCAAGTATGTGTTCGAGGGTCAAGTGGTTACTGTTTGCGGTGAGGAAGATATATTCGTGAGTCATCTATCCACTTTCAAATATGTGGAAATGGATGGAGAGATTCATGAAACCTTGTGCCAATCTTTCGAAGCCCTGAATATCAATAACTTACTAGAGTCTACTTCAGCAGCAGTGGTGTCGAATGTGCCAGGTGGGCCGAGTGCATCAATTGCGTCGTACAAGCAGGCCAAAGAAGTGGTCGAAAGCGGAAATGCCCAAGGTTGGGGTAAAGCTATAGATGTGTTCGTGAAAGAAGATAAGTTTGGCATTGGATACCAGCCGGGCCGGATGCCAGTTCCTCGATTCCGTGGGCCAATCAACTTCAACAGTGGAGGAATTATCAATCCCAACCAGTCCTGCTCAGCAATAGAAGATGGCGCTGAAAGCTCAGATTATCTGGATAGATGGGTATATGCACTGGCTCCAGGCGAGGCGTTGCAAAATTGGTCTAGTGAAGAAATCGTTCATGTTGTCCACCATTCAGAGTAATAATTCTTGTCTTTCATAATGCATGAAATCCCACACTCTGCCCAAGGTGTGAGGATCCATTTGTAGGGCCACCATATTTTCTCATATAATGTTCAAATATCAATAAAAGGACGTTTTTGTTTACAAATTTGTGATCCTTTACTCTTTCTTTATTTTATTTTTGCACAAAGAAAATTAAAAATGATAATGCACTTCCTTTTCTTTTGTTTTCAAGCAAAAAAAATAATCTAAAATAAAGCATAAACCCAATCATGCAGACTGGATTCTGTGGATTTCTCTGAAAATGATTCTGTTATGCCCACGTATGATTTCGACAATCCGATCTATCAAGCTGAGGAAGAAAGTGATGAAGACTATGAACTCCCGGAAGAGTTGGCTAGGTTGTTGAAACAGGAAGAGAAGACCATTCAGCCTCATCAGGAAGCTCTTGAGATCATCAATATTGGGTCAGAGGAAAGCAAGAAAGAGATCAAGATTGGTGCGAGTCTGCAGGCTGATGTAAAGCAAAAGCTGATAGTCATGCTACGTGAATACGTTGACATCTTTGCTTGGTCATACCAAGATATGCCAGGTTTAGATACAGACATAGTTGTGCATAGACTACCATTGAAAGAGGATTGCCCACCGGTCAAGCAGAAGCTGCGCAGGACAAAACCAGAAATGGCTTTGAAGATCAAGGAAGAAGTACAGAAACAGTTGGATGCAGGTTTTCTGGCAGTAACCAACTATCCTCCCTGGGTGGCCAATATAGTACCGGTGCCGAAGAAAGATGGCAAAGTCAGAATGTGTGTGGATTACAGAGATCTCAACAGGGCAAGCCCTAAAGATGATTTTCCACTCCCTCATATTGATGTGCTGGTTGATAATACCGCTCAGTTTTCAGTGTTCTCATTTATGGATGGGTTCTCCGGGTACAATCAGATAAAGATGGCGCCTGAAGACATGGAGAAGACGACATTCATTACCCCGTGGGGTACCTTCTGTTACAAAGTAATGCCTTTTGGGTTGAAGAACGCAGGGGCAACTTATCAAAGAGCAATGGTGACGTTATTCCATGATCTAATTCATAAAGAGATCGAGTGCTATGTGGATGACATGATTGCTAAATCAAAGACAGAAGAGGAACATCTGATCAACTTGAAGAAGTTGTTTGAGAGGCTGAGGAAATTCAGGTTGAGACTGAATCCTAACAAGTGTACTTTCGGCGTGCGGTCTGGAAAATTGCTTGGTTTCGTTGTTAGTGAAAAAGGGATAGAGGTTGATCCTGCTAAAGTGAAAGCTATACAAGATATGCCTGTACCGAGAACTGAGAAAGAAGTTCGCGGCTTTCTAGGAAGATTGAACTACATTTCAAGGTTCATATCGCACCTAACTCCCACTTGCGAACCGATATTCAAAATGCTACGAAAAGATCAAACGGTCAGGTGGAATGATGATTGTCAAAATGCATTCGATAAAATAAGAAGATATTTGCAGGAACCTCCAATTCTGATACCTCCAGTTCAAGGGAGACCACTGATTATGTACTTGACAGTGCTCGAAGGATCCATGGGTTGTGTTCTCGGTCAACACGACGAGACAAGTAGGAAAGAACATGTTATCTACTACCTGAGCAAGAAATTTACAGATTGTGAATCGCGTTATTCAATGCTTGAGAAGACATGTTGTGCACTCGCATGGGCCGCCAAGCGATTGAGACAATACATGCTCACACATACAACCCTGTTGATCTCTAAATTGGATCTGGTCAAGTATATTTTTGAGAAACCAACACTTACAGGCAGAGTTGCAAGGTGGCAGATGGTACTGACAGAGTACGATATTCAATTTACTTCGCAAAAGGCAATCAAAGGAAGTATACTGTCAGATTATCTTGCGCAACAGCTTCTTGATGATTACCAGCCCATGAGATTTGATTTCCCTGATGAGGACATCATGTTTCTCAAAGCGAAAGATTGCGAGGAACCACTTCTGGAGGAGGGGCCTGACCCTGAATCCAAATGGAGTTTGATGTTTGATGGGGTAGTTAATATGAATGGGTGCGGAGTTGGTGTAGTCCTTATTACGCCAGAGGGTGTTCACATGCCCTTCACTGCCCGAGTAACTTTCGGGTGTACCAACAATGAAGCAGAATACGAAGCTTGCATACTAGGGATCGAGGAAGCTATTGATTTACGAATCAAGACCCTCGATATCTTTGGTGATTCAGCACTGGTAATCAATCAAGTAAAGGGAACTTGGCACACACATCAGCAGAATTTGATTCCGTATAGAGATTATACGAGGAGATTGCTGACATTCTTTACAGCTGTCAAGTTGTACCATGTTCCCCGAGATGAGAATAAGTTTGCAGACGCCTTGGCCACTATCTCTTCGATGATCAAAGTGCATGGTTGGAACTTTGTGCCCAGGATTGATGTATCTCGTCTTGATAGGTCTGCTTTTGTGTTTAAGGTTGATGCAGTGTCTGACGATAAGCCTTGGTACCATGACATCAAATGCTTCTTAAAAAATCAAGAATACCCGCCTGGGGCATCTTCCAATGACAAGAAGACATTAAGAAGGCTAGCTGGTAGTTTCTTCTTGAACAAAGATGGTGTGCTGTATAAAAGGAATTTTGACACGGTTCTGCTCAGATGTGTGGATAGACACGAGGCAGACCTGTTGATGATTGAAGTGCACGAAGGCTCTTTCGGTACCCATGCCGGAGGACATGCGATGGCTAAGAAATTGTTGAGATTAGGGTATTATTGGCTGACCATGGAGTCAGATTGCTGCAAGTATGCTCGCAAGTGTCACAAATGCCAGATCTATGCAAACAAAGTACATGTTCCTCCCAATCCGTTGAGTATCATGTCTTCTCCGTGGCCATTTGCAATGTGGGGCATTGATATGATCGGGAAAATTGAGCCTACTGCTTCAAACGGCCATCGTTTCATCTTGGTCGCCATTGATTACTTCACTAAATGGGTGGAAGCAGCATCTTATGCCAATGTCACTAAGCAAGTAGTGTCTCGTTTCTTGAAGCGAGATATCATTTGTCGATATGGAGTGCCCGAAAGAATCATTACTGATAATGGTTCTAATTTGAACAACAAGATGATGGCTGAGCTATGCCGGGACTTCAAAATCGAACATCACAATTCTTCTCCGTACCGCCCGAAAATAAATGGCGCGGTTGAAGCGGCCAACAAAAATATCAAGAAGATTGTGCAAAAGATGGTTGTCACGTACAAAGATTGGCATGAGATGTTACCACTGGCTTTGCATGGGTATCGAACATCAGTCCGCACGTCCACTGGGGCAACACCATACTCGCTTGTATATGGTATGGAGGCAGTTCTACCGATAGAAGTGGAGATTCCCTCTCTCCGAATATTGATGGACGTTAAGCTAGATGAAGCTGAATGGGTACGAGCCAGATTTGATCAGCTGAGTCTTATCGAGGAGAAGCGATTAGCAGCGGTATGCCATGGCCAGTTATACCAGCGTAGAATAAAGAGGGCATTCGATCAAAAGGTTCGACCTCAAGTCTACAAGGTCGGGGATGTGGTAATCAAGAGAATACTTCCTCCGAGTACATATCACAGGGGCAAATGGACTCCTAACTATGAAGGTCCGTTCGTGGTAAAAAAGGTTTTCTCAGGTGGAGCCTTGTTGCTGACAACCATGGATGGTGAAGATTTTTCATCCCCTGTTAATTCAGATGCAGTTAAAAAATACTTCGTATAAAGAGACCCGCTGGATAAAAGAAAAAAGAATCCAGGCAAAAAAGGGCATCCCGGCGAACCAAAAACAGAATAAAGGTTCGGGCAAAAATTAGGGATATAATTGAAAAGAATTGTACACCCGGTAAGTTGAAAACCCGAAAGGGCAACTTCGGCAAAAATGGGTATCCCGGTGGATTGAAAACCTGAAAAGGCGATCCACACAAAAGAGGGATTAAAGCGAATGACTGCAGTCTGAATTAATCTGTACGTTTTCTACTCTTCAGCAAGCTGGCAAAATTCCAAAGGAGGAATTGATCGGACCACGAGCTTCTGAAGGCAAAGATAATCAGGAGAGCTGGAATACATACTGGCTATAACATAATCAGAAATCAGTTGGAATCCAATTTCCGCATTATCATTAGGATAGATTTCTTTTCTCAATTTTATGGCAATCGCCTCTTTCAGGGGTTTGCTTCTGATTGTAAATTCGCCAGTGTTTGGCATTTCATCAATAAAGTTGAATATTCAGTCACGGGCTTTTATTTTCATTTTACTGTTTTGTTTGCAAAAACGTCCGATTTTTGATAATAAAACGTTACTTTGAAAATATCTTGGCCTTGCAAAAACATGCACAAAGACAATCGAAATTACGTTGCTTGTTGGACAACCTTGGATGGTGGACCCAAAAGACCACGCAATATCCTGGGGCATGTGCATATTCTTTTTCTGTTGCAGGTAATGAGCACGATCGATCCAAACAGCATGATCGTAACCACGAGCAGATATTTGCTATGACTTGATACTGTTGTATCTTATTAAGTCGATTCTTCCATTCAAGAGTTCCCACTAAGTTTCGTGACGGCAACGGTGTTCGAAGATGGATTTCTTCTGTGTTGATAACGGTTATTAATGTAGTGAATACTACAGGTTGACAACAAGTGCCAATCCTCCAGTACCTTGCAGACGATGTGAAAGGATGTACCAGCAAGTGGTAGTATCATGTCTTCCGCAGGTTTCGGCATGGGAAATTTGTCAAAGAATAATCCCCAGCGGAGTTATTGACCATCCCATGCATGGTGCATGTTATCTGTTATCTCCCCAGCAAAAGATATTCCCGATCTATAATCCCCAGTAGAGTTTGAGGACATTTGGTCTTCTGTAAAATCCTCTCGAAGGGCAGCCCCAACAAGAGACGCTTTAAAGCAGTTTTTTCTCCCGCAGAGTGTGTTATGAACTCATTATTCCCAGCGGAGTCGTCAAAGGGAAAGTTTGCCCAACAAGGGGCACTGTGACATTTATCCTAATCTCGACAGTCTTTTTCCTCAGCAGAGTACCGAGGAATTGCTTTGGGTTTCCTCAGCAGATCCCTAGGGACTCTTTCTTGCAACTGATTGTCTTTCAGCCAAGATTTGGACATTCCCCGCAAAGTAGCCCTGGTCCCCGGCAAGATCACATCTTTGGTAATGATATCCCCAAAAAGTTCAGCATTGAATCTTGCCCGCTATACTCCCCAGCCGAGTCGCGGTAATTTCCCCAACTTAGTCTATATGGATCAACGGAATCTCTTTTTCAGCAAAGTGTCAGCATATGATATTACCCAGCAGGTGGTGTAATTCTCAGCATTGCTCATTTACAACTCAAAGTCCAATTTATTTTTGGCACACATACAGTTTGTTCATATTATTCCAGCCAGTGGGATAGTATGGCAGATGGTTGTTCCAGCCGGTGGAACGATCATTTGGCAAAGCTTCCAGAGCCGGTTTGGTAAGCATCAAAGTCCAAACTTAATTCGGCAAAACTGCAAAAGTCCATCCGAGGATGGCAATTTTGAGATTCCAAAGCCTGTTTGGTAATCATTGAAGTCCACCAGGAGTGTGGCAAGCCAGTAGTCGTCTGGCGTCGTTCAAAAAGACATTTCTAAAGTCCACCAGCAGTGTGGCAAGCCAGTAGTCGTCTGGCGTCGTTCAAAAAGACATTTCTAAAGTCCACCAGCAGTGTGGCAAGCCAGTAGTCGTCTGGCGTCGTACAAAAGACGTTATGAAAGTCCACCAGCAGTGTGGCAAGCCAGTAGTCGTCTGGCGTCGTTCAAAAAGACATTTCTAAAGTCCACCAGCAGTGTGGCAAGCCAGTAGTCGTCTGGCGTCGTACAAAAGACATTTCTAAAGTCCACCAGTAGTGTGGCAAGCCAGTAGTCGTCTGGCGTCCTTCAAAAAGACATTTATAAAGTCCACCAGCAGTGTGGCAAGCCAGTAGTCGTCTGGCGTCATACAAAAGATGTTATGAAAGTCCACCAGCAGTGTGGCAAGCCAGTAGTCGTCTAGCGTCGTTCAAAAAGACATTTGTTAAAGTCCATTAACAGTATGGCAAGCCAGTAGTCGCCTGGCGTCGTTCAAAAGACAGACTTCTCCGACAACGTTTCACTTGAAGATTCAATCCAACAATCGCATTGGGTTTATATCCCTTTTCTTTTTCATCATCCAGAGCAAATTTTTGGTTATATTTGGTATTCAATCACTATATACCTTGAAAGTCTGAAAGCAATCGCTTTCAGGCATTCAGGTCTACAGCGTTTGAATATGGGCAGCTGTAATACCCCAAAATTTGCTCTCCCTTTTTATCATCATAGTTTAGCATTATCATTTATCATATCATATTCACCTCATTAGCATTGTATTGCATGTAACATAGAAAAATGAAGCATAGCATCCCTCTTACCATCAGGGCATGTGATCAGGTGGAAGATGGACAATCAAGGGATCATTCAAAGCACAAAAAGGTCAATCAAGTTGCCTCAAGGCAAGCCAAGAGTCTCTCATGTCTCGTACCATCTCAATTCATCATGCACAATCTCAAGGAAGTGAGATCCAATAGGAGATTGAAACAATACATACTCCAACATGTAAGAGGTTCAAAAACTGAAGGAAAACCCTCAAAAGAGATAGCTCATTGATCCAAAGTCATCCTCAAATGGCATATCTCATCATCCTTTAAGAGGATACACAACATACTCTGAGGAATTTGAAATTGAAGACTGCACTTTTCCCTCCTAACCAGAGGAGGCCAAAACTAGGGTTTCCCATTAAATCAGGGAATCTTTGATTTTTTGGACAAAACTTGATGTCATGGTATTCTACATGTTCTTAAGTGTATGTGTATGGAAAATTGCCTCTCAATTGGTTTTAGAAGTGGTTCAATTGGAAGAAAGATAAAAAATCAGGAAAATTGGGGCCAAGTCAAATAATCAGAGGAAAAAGTCAACTCTTGACTTTTTGGGGCCAAATCCATAAAATTCATGTTATATGTGACCAATGTTCAAAATTTGATCAAGAAACTCCAAAGGAATCATGAAAAATCAAGAGGTGGAAAGTTGCCATTTTTGGATGAAGAAGGGTTACTAAAAATAGCAAGTTTTGGCCATTTTGCATCAGAGTTTGAACCAAGGCCATTTAAAATGGGAGCATCAAATGAAAATTCCACTAGGCCACAACAAAAGGTCTTGCTTTAAGCTTCAAATCCATGTGTAGAACATCTCCATTGGATAAAAATTGAGTGAGATATGATTGATCAAAGTTTGAGCAAAGTAGGTTCAAAACTAGGTCATGACCAAGGATTTTCAAGTCACGCGCGTGTCATTTTCACAAGCACATAGTGGGCTAAATGTATTGATCAATTCCTCATGGTTAGAGGCTTCAAATGGAAAATCTTTCAACATGAAAGTTGTTCCTCTATGTGAGATCTTCAAAATTGGTGTTAATGGTTTTTTCATGTGATCAAAGGTTAAGAAGTTATGTTGAGTCCAAGTTGGGGTGATGTTGCTGAAAATCCATGTCATGCTTGCCTTGTCAACCAACCTCATTGCCACGCCTTTGTATCAGTTCCAAATGTGGATGTTCTAAGTCATTTTGCAACCTCTTCCAAACATCATTTCAACTCATTTTTCACACCAAACATGTTCTCCAATATCTTTTCTTTCCAATGAATCCAAGAACTCATTAAACCATCCATTGAGTAGAGAGAAAAACATCACCAATTCACCCTATCTCCATTGTTCTCAGCTGCCATGAAAAATCAGAAACAAAACCAATGTTGTTGATGTTGTTGTTACAAGCTTGCACATGCATTATTCATACCAGCTATCCATTGCCTTTTTAAACCAAACACTCTTCATACACACCATAGCACGTGCCTCATTATGCATGAAAGTAGAAATGACAAGCTTGTTGAACAAGTTTTGTATTACACAGCCTTGCTATTTCACTTCTTTTCACCTCCACCTTAGCTTATCATGAGTTACCATCACCATACCATTGCTCTCCCTAACTAACTTGACTCAGTTAGTTAGGGATGACTCAGTTAACCATGATAACTCACCCTAACTCAACTCATTAAACTATAGTTAGCTCACATTATAAATAGAAAACTCCTTCACAAATTCGTTTTTCAACTTCATTTTCTCACATTCAACTCAGAAACTCTCTCCATTCTCTCTCAATTCCTCCACATTGCAACTGATTTTCGAGCTCCATTTCATTCATCTTCCTCATCTTCATCTCAGAATCTCTCTGATTCTCTCTCCATTTTCGTCATATTGCAACTGTTTTGAAGCTTGGATTCCATCTCTTCTCCACTGAAGCATCATCCATTTTTGCATCTAAGCCTTTATTTGGCCAAAAGAAGCTCAAAGAGGATGCAACATCTCTGGTTTTCTGAAGAACACATCAAGATCATAATCTTCAGGTACGAATTTCTTCCATTATAGACATAATGTGAAGATGTTATCAGGTTCTTGATGCTTCCTATAAGCTCAAGAACTTGTCTGGCTAGTTGATAGACCTTTAGAGGCATAGTTGAAATGCTAGGGCAAATATTCCTCTGTTCGATTCTCTCATGTCATGAATATTTTGTATGTTTTATCACTGGATTCATGCTCTACATAAGCTCAGCTTCATTTTGGTATCATATTTGTGTATTTTGGTGAGATGTGAGGGTTGCAGACGGTGGTGATTGACCGGAGAAGGTGACCGGAGGTCCCTCTCCGGCCGGTGGTTTTTGGTTAGGGTTTTGTTTGCAGTTTAAATCATAGCCGTTGATGTGTTCCAATCGTGTGGTGAGGAGCGTGCCAACACATTAAAATGCACATGCACCTCACGTGCCTTATTTCTGAATTCAATTAATCAACGTGTGGTGCAGTGCATGGTAGTGTGCGTGGACATTCGTGTGAGTGCGTTGAATCCAAATACTTTGACTCGCTGGTTGACTTGACCTGATCCAATGGTGATCATTTGTTTGACTCATGTTGACTGAGTGTACATGTTAATTAGTGTGGATTGCGCAGACTTGGACCTAGACCAATTTGATATTCGCACCCCCCTTTTCCAAAGCCCAATGATTTTGAACTGATTAATTACTATGTTCACACCCCCATTCACATTTACATTCCATTTTATTTTATTCTTTTTTTTTACACGTTTTCTTTTTAATTTTTAAAAATACCAAATGGCATTATAAAATTCCAAAAAAATTCATGAGCATCATTAAAACATTTAGAAAATTTTTCATGATTTTATTTCATGATTTTATGACCTTTTTGCCCCTGTTCTATAATTTTCTTTGATTTTTATTTGTATGCATGCTTAATGTGATACATAAATTTGTGCATTTTTGTTCTCAATCATTAAAATTTGTTTTGATGCCCTTCTTTTTGCATTGAGTCATTATCATCTTGAGGTATGTTAAGTGATTTTTATTTGATTTTTTTTAGATCAGTTTATGGCATGTTTGGTGTTCATTTTTGTGCTACTTTATATGATGTGTATACTTGACCTAAGTGCATTGTTTGACATCATTTTGCCTTGGTTTCTTGCATGCTACTTTGATATGTGATTCATCTATGATTTTTGAACTTCAATATCATGTTTTCATAATTTTCATGAACTCATTTGATTTTTGTTTAATACATTTCATTTGAAGCATTACAACATGTCATATCCTTGTAATCTTTGTGCATGTTTATATGATTGCTTTTGTGCATACTTGCATGATCATTTGCCTACTTTGTGAGATATTCATTTGACATTATGGGTCATTGGTACATATTATGTGTCATCTTTGCATGTTCACTTTCATTTGAACTTTGTGTGTCCTTAATATGAAGAACTTGTGTTTTCTTTTGAATTTCCATTTCATACTTCTTCTATCACTACTTAAATGTCTTGATGTGTTGTGCATGAACACTTGTGAGATGTTTGTGAATCATTTTTCATTTCATTTCAATTCTGATCCTTAGATTACATGTTCCATTCATGATTGTTTGTTCATTTCTTTTCATCTTTCATTCTCCCTTTTCTTATGGTAGCATGTTCTAATGTCATGGATGATGTTTGTTGCCTATCCACTTGAACTTGCATGATAATGATCATTTGTTTTCCATGTAGTGTACATTCTGGTTGTGATATTAGGATTTGATTTCTCATCTAATTCTTTTTGATCTTTATGGTGCATTAAGTGTTCTTTTGCTTCTTATACCTCTTATACTTGTTTACTAACCATGTAGGGGCTTTGGTAAGTTGCAATTGAGTGTGGATAAGGAATCCACATTCAAACTTCTATCCCTTCTCTTTTACAATTCCATTTTGTGTTTTGTTAAGCACTTATGTGCTTTCTTTTAATAACCCATCACTTTCCTTTTTGAATTACAATTCATCTTCTACTTTAGAAGTGAATTGTTTAATTCATTCTTTCTTTAGACTTTAGGTTGGAACCTCACAAACCATTAGGATCATTCCCTTAACTAATCATTTAGGATTGAGTCTTAGATAACATAGATTTTACCTTTCTCCTCTCTTGAGTTTCTCTTCTCATCTCAAAAGAAAAATGCAAAAATACTTAATAAAGATAGGCATTTATTGCATTTAGGCCTTTCATATGAAGAAGAGATTATAAAGGGGTCTTCTCTTATAATCTTAGAATGTGTAGCATATAGCCCATCTTGGGTCAATGTGTTAAACATTTGATCTTGTATGAGGGACTTAAATGCAATACTTGTTGAAGAGATAAATAAAGAAAAACACTTCTTCATTTCATAATCAACAAAAACACTTAATAAACACAAATATGCTAGTGTGTTTGAACCTTGATAATTGGAACTAAGTGTGAGGGTCTTCTTTACTCTTAGTGTGCTTTCTTACACATTCCATCTTGGAATGTGAGAATGTACACATTCCAATGACTAAGATTCAGATACACTATCATATGCAAACAAATGAAAAAAACTCTTAAAAGACAAAAAACAAACAATAACGTCTTTCCTTAGGGAATCCTTTCCTCATCTCATTCCATCATTCCTTAAGGATGCGTCATTTCCGTTCTACCGCAAACAGGTAACGCCTAAGTCTCCCTACAGCGAGCCGCAACACCTAAACTGCTAGGACTCGAACGTTGACGTATTCCACTAAAAAACACAAACAACTTTCCCTAGTGAGGGGAACTACGTCGCTCTGATTCTCATGCTCCCGATGAGATACGTAGGCAGTGGGGTAGGGCCCATCCGAGCACTTCTTTTATTTTCCCTACATTTGTTTCTCTTTCTCTTTCCTTTCCTTTTTCCAGTTCATTTTCCAATATCCTTTTCTTACACCCTTTGATCGAGACAAGCAAGCGTGGATCCCATCGGATACGATGGACGCGAGGGGGTGCTAATACCTTCCTCTCGCGTAACCGACTCCCTTACCCTTTCTCTTGGTCGCAAGACCATGTTCTTTTCCTTCCTTCAGGTTTATGCGGTGTTTCCTTTCCCTTTCTTGGGATAAATACACATTGCTGGCGACTCTGTTTGGTGCCACTTTCGCGTTTGTACTAGGATGAAAATCCCGGGAGCGACAACGTACATTCTCACAAGACTATTTTCTCTACACACGGATACTTTGAGTAAATTTGGAGTAACTTGTACAAAGTGAACAAACACCCCGAATCCTATTGCTAGAACTCCTATTTATAATAATAAAACTAACTGTTGTTAACTTCCTAAAACAATCAACACATGACAAGTGTCGCGCTGCATGCTTTTGTCCCTTGGATGTGCGCCACTTGTCTCTTCCAGGAGCGGACTAGAATAACTACTCCCTCCTTTATTTAAATTTGAATTCCTTAGCGTCGAACATCATCAGTAGTCTCGGTCGAAGATTATTTCCAGATTCTCGGAAATATTTCTAAGTCCCAAGCATATTCTTTATACAAGCATCTTCGACTTAGATTCCACCTGAAATTTCAGTCGAACACTCCTTTGGACCTCTTCCAAAAATTTTAACATCAGTTAATTCCTCCAACTTAATACAGGCATCGAATTTTAACATCTTCTATAACCATATATAAAGAAAATAGAGAATTTTGGACTGACTTATTTTTATTCCTCTTTTGTCCTCAACTTCCATTCAAATGCTACCTGAAATTTAACTGTAAACACTCTAAATTCTCTTTTTCTTATTTAAATTTTCAAAATAATTCTCTCTCTCTCTCTCTCTCTCTCTCTCTCTCTCTCTCTAATGTATCAAGTCATAGTTACATTATAGGATAAACAATTTTTTTTTCAAAACATAACTCATTCAAAGCTGTAAACTGCAAACAATCTTATGTTCGAACAACTTAAAAATTCAATTAGGAAAAGACAAAAGACAAAGAGGTGTTACAACTTACAAATTCTATAGTTTACAAATTTTCTTTGGGTTTCTTAATTATTGTGTTGGTGAAGGGTCAATAAATTATCTATGTCAAATGTTGATCTCCATTTCACCCTTATCATACTCATATCATGTATATATCTTTACTTTTCTACTTATTTTATTAAAGAATGGAAAAAGGGTGTAATATATGTTGTTGGAAATTCACCACAAACTATGGTAATTCATCTTTCAATCTTGTTCTCAAGATTGATAACAACCCACACAATACGCAATGGCAATGAAGAAGATGAAGAACAAAACAACAAAAAAGAAACGAGAGAGAGGAGAAATATTTGGAGAAAAAATGTCACCCACGAACTGTGGGATTTCAGATTCTATTTCACTTGCAAACTTGTAACTGTGAATACACAAGCACTGTGATTATCTTCACTACTTGCTATGATTCTGCATTACAAAGTACAAGGATACTCCCTATTTATAGATTTAGATTTACAAAGGCCCAAAACTCTAAAGGCCCAAAATATATGTTTGGGCTAAATCAAATCTAATCTAAATCATATCAAATCTTATCAAAACAAATCTGTGTGAAACAAACTATTTCAACACACTGAAAGTTTCAACTTTGACACTTGACTTCTACTTCGACATCGACACACTTAGACACTAGGAATTATAATTTAACACACCACCAAATTCATTGTGTCTAAGCTGTCTACATTCATCATGGCTCTTAGTCTTCTGAAGGCTTCGACCTGCACTCCCTTCGTCATGATATCTGCAATCTGATTCTCAGTTCTGCAGTGTTCCAGATTCATCTTCCCTTCTGCTACCTGCTCTCGAAGATAATGGAACCTCATTTCGATGTGCTTGCTTCGACCGTGAGCTATTGGATTCTTTGCCAAGTTGATAGCTGACATGCTGTCTATCTTCATGGTAATTGCTCCATGACTCTTCCCTGTAATCTCTTTGACGAAGTTCACCATCCAGGTTGCTTGACATGCACAAAGAGAAGCAGCTATATATTCTGCTTCGCATGATGACAATGCCACTACTGGCTCCTTTCTCGAACTCCAAGCAACTGGTGCACCACCTAACATAAACACATATCCAGCTGTGGATATTCTATCCTTAGCATCACTACACCAACTAGAGTCAGTGTATCCCACTAACTTGCATTCTTTCCCTTATACAGCTGCAGGAACCAAAATGCCGTAGTCGAGAGTCCCTTTCAGATACCTCAGTATCCTCTTCGTCATTGTTAGGTGTGATACCTTTGGCTTCTGCATGAATCTACTTACCATACCCACACTGTATGCTAAGTCAGGCCTTGTGTGACAAAGGTATCTAAGTGAACCAATAAGTCTTCTGTATTAGGTTGGGTCGACATCATCTTCATCTGAATCCTTTGACAGTTACAATCTGGTCTTACCTGGAGTCGAAGTTGGGTTGCAACCTTGCATCTCAAATCTCTTAAGTATTTCTCCTGCATATCTTCTTTGGTGCATCATTAAACCTCTACTAGTCTTGTAGAATTTGATGCCAAGGAAATATGAGAGATTTCCCAAGTCTGAAATTTCAAACTCCTCACTCAGGTCATGTTTGAAATCTTCGATCTCCTTCTTGCAACTCCCTATTATCGACAAATCATCGACATAGAGGCATAGTATAAGCAATTCATTATTGCTTCTCCTTACATACACTCCATGCTTTGTCGTACACTTCACAAATTCCTTCTCCCTTAAGAAGCTGTCAATTTTCTTATTCCAAGCTCTTGGAGCTTGCTTAAGTCCGTACAGGGCTTTATGCAGCCTGTACACCTTTCCTTCTTCGCCTCGTTTCACATACCCAGCTGGTTGTGCGACATAATCTTCTTCATCTAGGGGACCATTAAGGAATGTACACTTCACGTCCATCTGACATGTGTGCCAATTATTTATATTTGCTAGACCAACAACCAACCTGATTGTTTCGATCCTAGCAACAGGTGTGAACACTTCATCAAAGTCGATTCCTTCCTTCTATAGAAATCCTTTCGCCACAAGTCTCGCCTTGTGTCGAGTTACTTCTCCTCTAGGATTCACCTTCACCTTGTAAACCCACTTCACATCAATTGCCTTCTTGCCTTGAGGTAATTCGACAAGTGACTAGGTGTTGTTGACTTTGATGGATTCTAACTCTTCATTCATTGCTTTCACCCACTTCGAATCTTTTAATGCCTCAGCTGCATTAACTGGTTCGACATCTGCGTAGAAAGCATAATGTACCAGCTCACCCTCTTCATCGACCACATCATCTGATGTAACTACACATTCTTGCAACCTTGCAGGCACGTGTCTTGTTCGTCGAGGTCTACTTGAACCTGCTTCATCTGCAACTGGTTCCTGTCGAACTCCTCTTTCGACTTCAGTGGCTGGTTCTTCACAAGAGATTCTCACTAAATCCTTTTTGGTATTCTCAGTCCAATCCCATTCTTTAAGCTCATCTATGATCACGTCCCTGCTGATCACTACCTGCTTATTCACTGGGTCGAACAGCTTGTAACCTCCAGTCGAATTATATCCTATCAAGATCATCTGATTCGACTTGTCATCAAGCTTCCTTCTTAACTGAGCTGGCACATGTCTATGTGCTATAGATCCAAACACTTTCAAGTGACTGAGGCTAGGCTTGACACCAGACCAACATTCTTCTGGTGTGATTCCTTCAAGCTTCTTCGTCGGACATCTGTTCAAAATATATGTTGCTGTCGAAACCGCTTCTCCCCATAATTCTTTGGTTAGATGCTTTCCATTCAACATACTTCTCACCATGTTCATGATGGTTCTGTTCTTTCGTTCTGCAACTCCATTTTTTTGTGGTGTATAGGGTGGGACCACCTCATGCACAATCCCTTCTTTTTCACATAATGCATCGAACTCATTCGACACATACTCTCCACCACCATCTGTCCTCATAATTTTCAACTTTTGACCACTCTGTCTTTCGACCATGGATTTGAATCTAGAAAATACCTCAATCACATCACTTTTCTTTTTGATGATGTAAGTCCACAACTTTCGACTGAAATCATCTATAAACGTGACAAAATATCTGTTGCCACCAATCGAATCCACCTGGATTGGACCACATACATCAGAGTATATGACTTCAAGAATTGCCTTCGACTTCCTTCATGCATCCTTGCTGAAGCTATTCTTGTGTTGTTTCGACTGAACACACTCCTCACAGACTTCACTTGGAATGTCGATTTCTTGTAATCCTGAAACCATATTTCTTCTCTTCAGCTCTCTGATGTTATTGAGGTTGAGATGGCCTAGTAGAAAGTGCCATAACCACTTCTCTCTACTAGTTGCTGTTGCTAGACACTTGTGCTCCATCACCTTGAGTTCAATCTTGAAGGTCCTATTATGAGACATTGGAGCCTTCAAGATCAACCTACCACCTACGTCGAGAACTCTCATCATCTTGTCTTCGACAACTACCTTGTAGTTCTTTTCGACAAGCTGCCCTATACTGAGCAAATTACTCTTCATGCCTGGTATATACAACACATTGGAAATTGTTGACCTTTTTCCATCTTTCCTCATAATCAAAACATCACCAACCCTTCAGCTTCTAGAGTGTTGTCATTTGCAAACTTCACAGTGTTCTTCGACGAGGGCTTCATGTTGACAAACCAATCTTTCCTTCCAGTTATGTGTGATGAGCATCCTGAGTCCAAGTACCACTGATCTTGGAATCTTTCTTCATCTTTTGTTGTGACCATCAGCAACGTCTATTCTTCTTCATGTTTCTCCAGCTTTGCATCAGTTTCTTGATTTCTCTTCTTCTCTGGACAATCACTAACATAGTGACCATACTTCTGATAATTAAAACATTGAATGTGAATTTTGTCTGGCTTTCGACCACAACCTCTTCCTCTACCTGCAGCACCACCTTTTTGGTTGCCTTGGTTCCAAGGTTTCTTCTGAGTCGAATTGTAGCCTCCTCTACCTTTGTTGCCATTCACGTTTCCTTTGCCTTTCCTTTCCTTTTCTGACTGCGCCTGCAAAGCCATATCACTTTTCGACTTTCCTGCAACTCTTTCAGTCATCCTTTGTTCATGAGACTCAAGCGTCCCTTGAAGCTCTTCCTTCGTCAATACTGACAAGTCTTTCGACTCTTCTATGGCTACTACGACGTGGTCGAATTTTGGAGCCAATGACCTCAAGATCTTTGCAACAACTGATCTTGATGTCAACACCTCTCCACATACCTTGATTTGATTCACCAACTTTGTAACTCTGGTGAAGAAATCTGCAATACTTTCGTTGTCTTCCATCTGAAGCAACTTATAGGTTCTCTTGTGAGTTTGTAACCTCACCTCTTTCACCTTCTCTGCGCCTCCAAATGACTTTTCAAGAATCTCCCATGCTTCCTTCACTGACTCTGCATCACTAATATTTTCAAAGTTATCTGGATCAACACACTGATGGATTATAAAGAGCGCTTTATAATCTTTCTTCTTCAATTCTTTGTGTGCATCCTTTTCTTGATCTGCCGCGTTCTCCCCAAGTGGTGTTACTCCTTCCTTCACAAGATCCCAAAGATCCTGATAACAGAAAACTACCTTGATCTGCTTACACCAATTCTCATTATTATCTTTCTTGAGAATTGGTAGGGTCGCCGGAAAGTGCCCATTTGAATTATTCATAGCCATCACGATTTTCCTCCTTGAATCGTAACCGGAGCTCTAGATACCAGATGTTGGAAATTCACCACAAACAATGGTAATTCCTCTTTCAATCTTGTTCTCAAGGTTGATAACAACCCACACAATACGTAATGGCAATGAAGAAGATGAAGAACAAAACAGCAAAAAAGAAACGAGAGAGAGGAGAAATATTTGGAGAAAAAATGTTACCCACGAACTGTGGGATTTCAGATTCTATTTCACTTGCAAACTTGCAACTGTGAATACACAAGCATTGTGATTATCTTCACTACTTGTTATGATTCTGCATTACAAAGTACAAGGGATACTCCCTATTTATAGATTTAGATTTACAAAGGCCCAAAATTCTAAAGGCCCAAAATATCTATTTGAACTAAATTAAATCTAATCTAAATCATATCAAATCTTATCCAAACAAATCTGTGTGAAACAAATTGTTTCGACACACTGAAAGTTTCGACTTCGACACTTGACTTTTACTTCGACATCGACACACTTAGACACTAGAAATTACAATTTAACATATGTGAGATTTTTCAATGCGCGTCACTTTATCATCACTTTATCTGGTTGTACTCAGCCCTATTAATGTTCATTTCTCAAAAATTAGTCAATGTCATCACTTTTGTTCTTGAAAATTCATATTTGTTTTATTTGAATATCCAAATATCGTTCATTTTTTATTTTATTGGTATATTTAATTTAGATTCAAAGTTTAGTTCTAATATGTGAAGCTTTTGATTTTAGTGTTGCAGGTTTTCATTATTTTTAAAAAAGACTATTGCAGTAGAGGAGAGAGAGAGGGATTTACACGCAAGAGGAAGGAAGAAGAGAGAATCACAAGAGGATTTTTGCTTGACATCTAATTTATTGGTTGTTTAGTAAGATGAAACGAATTCAAATAAAAAACAAGAAAGTAGAGTATACAACCCTTAACTCTATGTCTCTTTCTCTTTGTATTTATTGTATGTTTTATTGCTCCTATATTTTTATAGATACAAATAATTTTGTCTATTTTTACGTAACATAATAATGTATAACAATCAGTGGCGGAGCCAGCTATAGCTGAGGGGGTGCAACTGAACCCCCTGGATTTTGAAAATTTGTACCAGCAGTAGTTTGTACCAACTGATAATTGGCAATAACTCAATTATTTTTCATTTTGCACCCCCTGAAATGTAGCAGCAGTTTGTTTATTTTTCATTTTGCACCCCTCCTAAATTGTATTTCAATTGATAAAAACAAATTTATCTGATTTAAAATGATATTTTTAATAAAAAAATGATAAAATAATTTACCTATTGCTTTATATTTGAAAAATATAATAAAATATAATTATTTAAATATTTAAATATTTAAATAAATATTAAATAATTAATTTAAAAAATTTGCACCCCATGCCCCAAGTTCCTAACTCCGCCACTGATAACAATAAATAAAGAGAATATATAATTTTTTGTCTAAGATTTATTTTTCTTCTAAAATTATCTTTAAATAATTACCCGTTAATTATTGTTTCTAATTGCAGTTAAATTCTAAAATATAATTACCCGTTATTTAGTTATCTTTAAATAATTACCCGTTAATTATTTGTTTATTGTTTCTGAAATATATAAATTGATGCTAATTTTTGCAGTTTTCAAGAAAGAGAGAGATGGAAAAGGGGGAGAAGAATAGAGAATGAGTTTGAATTTTCAACACATCAATAGTGAAGTGGAGATTGAAATAGAAATGTCGATCGACATGGAAAAGCTTCGATGAGACGTGACATCCATGTTAGCGGTGACATTACTAACAATAAAACGACAACGCTCAGTTTTTTATGAAATATTTGAAATTGTGTTGTGTTTGTGTGCGTTTTTTCTTGTGAATTTCTTAACACACCACCCAACCTTCTTAGGCACCTAGCGCGCTGACGAAAATACCCCTGCGTTCTGGATGTGAAAATCCGGATGCACCGTTTTTTTTAAAATTTTCAATTTTTTCCGGATGTGCACATCCGATAAAAGTTCACATTTGCAAATCCGGAATAAAACCTGATGCAGAACACCAAAAATCCAACAATGTTTCTCACATTCATAAAATAAAATCGGGATTACATTGAGAAAATCGCCATGACATCGACAGAAATTTAAATATTACAAGATCAATAGTCCGGTGAACGCTTGCACATCTCTAAGATGTCATCGACCGTTCTTCGAATTTTGACGGTCGCCTCGAACTCGAGCGGGAATCGTTCTTCTTAGCCAAAAAAATTTTGCCACATCGCTCTAACATCCTCTTGATTCTTAAGCTCAACAAGGCTGTAAGCGACATTCCCTTCGTTATCAACGGAAGGTGAATGATACTGAACCTTCGCAACCTTCCGTTTGTCTCCGTAAGGTAGGAAATGTTCGACGTCGTCAATGATCTCACCGATTGAGATGTCCCTCGTTAACTTATACTTGCGACCGATTGTTATGCCGTCGGTATAGGAGACAGTTGCGACATACCAATGGATCTTGATATCATACAATTGAGACATTTAGTGTTTGTGTGAATTATATCAAACGAAACCCCTAATTTATAGAAAAGTTAGGGTAAAGTTATTTCCGCCTAAGTTCGTTTCGGATGTGCAGATCCGGACAAACCCTACAAATATTGGTTTCGGATGTGCAAATCCAGAAATTATCCGGATGTGCAAATCAGAATGTTTTACTGATACAATTTTAAAACAGAATTGAACAGCTTATGCAACCACTTGGAATACTTTCAGTGCAATAAAATTCATAAGTGTATTAAAAAGACATATGGATAAAAATACAATATATTTCACTTCAATAATGTACATTGTGTCGTATGATTATACAAAAGAGTTAAAACAAAATTCTCCGTCTAAATCTATTGGAGCTAGAACTTTCTTTTTTTCCGCATTTGATGCCTTTTCAATTGCGTGCAGTCTTTCAAATTCAAGCATCCTTTCGACAAAACTATCCGGCCAAGACTCGGTAATTGCGGTTGCATGCGTCGCCCATTGCGGTGATTTAGGTGGTATCGGGCATCCGGGTTTCAAAATAACTTGTACAAAATGTCTTGATTTCGCAAGCCATCCGATACACATGATGCGATCATTTGGATTCGACGGAGGTGCGGTGTGGAGTGGAAAAAAGGTTTCCGAAAATCCGTATCTCGTTAAGTCGATACACACCATATCGTATGTAACACCCCCTTTCTATACCCCCAAATAATCATTTAAATCATTTAGGCACATATTCTAAAATTCGCCAGAGTACAATTAAAGCATGGCATAAAAGAGGCATGTCACATCATACACGCATTTAACACATACAACACCTGCTCAAAAGGTTGATATGCAGCAGTGGGGTAACTTGCTACAGAGGAACTTTGTCCTTACACCCACATCTCAATATTTAGAATTAAAGCGGAATATCCAAACATTGAAATACATCAAAATATATATACATACATATACATATGTATGCTTCATCAACACACTTCATGTTTACATAAACATTTATCCACAAGATACATATACAAATGTATCACAAAAGAATAATATACATCCTAGCTACCCGGTGCTACATATCAGAGCCAACCGACCAAAAGAATGAAGACACGCTTCACAAAAAGACCTCCAGCATACCTACTCTGCAATGCCTCATAGAGCATCATAAAACAGCAGAAGGGTGAGAAATATTATCATAATAACGTTGCATATAATTATATATCTCAACACAAAGTATACACACAACACATCCTCACCATTCTACCATTCCACATAACATGCATATTATATTCATTCTTCAATGCATCATTACAACGATACAATTCTTATCACAATTCATCACATCTCATTCAATATACATCGCAAGGCATATATATATATATATGCAAAACCAAACATAGTCATCACAATGCTTATCATTCAACATAACCACCTATATTCATGTTTATTCACCAATGCACATATACAAGGATGACCAATGCAAATCATAGAGACCGACTCACGACTCTATGCAAATGCAATGCGGTACCGACTCATTTCATCTCAAGTTCAATTGAAGAACTTATTGGAACCATCGCT
Source organism: Lathyrus tuberosus (assembly GCA_022829125.1). Lineage (NCBI taxonomy): Eukaryota > Viridiplantae > Streptophyta > Magnoliopsida > Fabales > Fabaceae > Lathyrus > Lathyrus tuberosus. Next base: position 20,511,712 of record JALAZF010000050.1, read on the forward strand.
TGTTACTTAACGTAACTCCCCGTCGGGCATACGATGTTCACCCATTGCTACCACCTCTCAAAAGGCTTACAATGTTTATGGATTGCTTTCGGTCCTCTTTGTATAAGGCTCACAATCCGATCGCTTTCGGTCCTCTTTGTATAAGGCTCACGATCGTTTGTAATCATCGCTCCCACCTCTCAAAAGGCTTACGACGTTACAACGGGTTCATCTTAGAACCCCACAATGCAAGAATGCACATCATGATGCTTCACATACAACATGACTCATGACACTTTTGACATGCATACATATTCACAATATAGTCATGCATTCATCACACACAATCCACATACATTCACATCAATTGTGCCAAACGGCAACCGAACGTTTTCACAAATAACCAAACAATTCGATTTACGGTTTACCGGAAAAGTTGGTGAAAAGTCGGCTAAAAATATAATTTCTTATCACCATCAATTAGTACATATCAATACCTTCAATTCGATATAAAGAACTCTCAAATCCGATAAACAACGAACAAGTTATGAATATTTCAATCTAACGCAAAAACATAAACCGGACACCCGACACTACGAAACGATTCGTAAAAACTGTACCGATTGGACCAAGTTCAGACCCCAAAACTATTTTTCCTAGAAAGAACATCTCGTTAGCTTCCCAACGCTTCGAACGGGGATCAAAACCGACTTACGGTTCAAGAGATATGAATTTCCGAAGTTTCCCCGAAAAACCAGAATTTCTGTTTCAGCACAGTATGTATCGATACATAGGCTTTATGTATCGATACATAAAGACCTCATGTATCGATTCATAACTCGCATGTGTCGACACATGCTGTAGTGAAAATGCTATTTTTCCCAATTTTCACAGCATGTATCGATACATAAGGGTTATGTATCGATACATAAACCATTTCGTATCGATACATAGCTGTTATGAATCGATTCATGCTCTGTTTTTCTCAAAAAAAACCAGATTTTTCAATTTACACCTTTGCTGCCATTTTCCCGAATCCCCGAAAACTCGACTAAATCAAACATTTTCACCGAAACAACCATATACGCCCAACCACCAAATACATGGAAACAATTTAGAACACATAAACGAAATTTCTACGACGTTCGATTTTTCGATTAAATTTCAACCTTTCAAAAACCAGAATTTTTAAACTTCACCAAATCGAATAAAAAGCACGCCATACGACGACCTAACCTTCCTCGATACCACTACGTAATTTATTTCGAATTCTAACCGTGAAAACATCGTTTTCTATCAATTTCCTATAATTCGACCTAAACGGAAACAACAACGGAAACATACCGAAAACTAACCGAAACATAACCAAACTTCATGAAACTTCAAACAGCAGCTCACATACATATAACCAACCAACACATGTATTTATACGACTTTTCGACCGTAGAAACATCGGTTTCTATCGATTTCGTCCAATACGACATAAACGGAAACATATGGAAAACCAACCAAAACATTCACACAAAACACATACATAATCATACACAAAGTTAGGATAATAATATTTCACACCCTTACCCGATTTCTCGATTCTTGGAAGCTTGATCTTGATGATTTGTAGCTTTTCTTCTTTTTCTCTTCTCTTTTTCACTCTTGCTCTCAAAATTCTGTTTTTCTCTCTTTCTCACCTCTAACTTTCTATTTCTATTCTTTTTCTTTCTTTCTTATACTTTTCTTTCTTTCTATTTCTTTATAGTTTCTCAAAATATCTACTAACTAACTAACTATCATTAAATGTGAAATATCTAAAATACCCTTCAATCTAATTTCCCCGCAAACTCTCAAAAACAGTAAAATCACATAATATGCAAACATAACATATTAACACACCAATATCACAAATAACATAATTATTGCCCAATTAAATAAAAGACCCAACCAAATAGAATCAATCAACACAAAAATGGAAATATCAAAATCGGGCTGTTACAACTCTCCCCCACTTTAGAAATTTTCGTCCTCGAAAATATTACCTGATTCAAACAACTCCGGATACGACTCGCGCATCCCACTTTCCAATTCCCAAGTCATATTTCCTTCTGAAGCGCCTCCCCACGCCACTTTCACAAGCGCAACATCTTTACCTCTTAACTTCTTAACTTCGTGATCCAAAATCTTAATCGGTAAAACTTCAACCGTAAGATTATCTCTCACTTCCACATCGTCCATAGGAATAACATGTGACGGATCCGGAACATACTTCCGAAGTTGCGAAACATGGAAAACGTCATGCAAATTCGAAAGATTCGGAGGCAACGCCACACGATAAGCCACATCGTCAACACGTGCAATAATCTGATACGGACCAATAAAACGAGAAGTCAACTTCTTCGACTTCAAGGCACGACCCACACCCGTAACCGGTGTAACTCTCAAAAACACATGGTCGCCTTCTTGAAACTCAAGATCCTTCCTTCTCTTGTCATGATAGCTCTTTTGTCTACTTTGAGAAGCTTTCATCTTCTCCCGAATAAGCTTCACTTTCTCCGTCGTTTGTTGTACCATTTCCGGTCCAACTATCGTCCTCTCGCCGGTTTCATGCCAACACAAGGGTGTTCGACATCTCCGACCATACAAAGCCTCAAATGGTGCCATACTAATACTCGAATGAAAACTGTTATTATAGGTGAACTCAATCAACGCTAAATAACTATCCCAAGCACCACCTTGCTCTAGCACACAAGCACGCAACAAATCCTCCAACGATTGAATCGTCCTCTCGGTTTGACCATCTGTTTGCGGATGGTAAGCCGAACTCAATCTTAGCTTAGAACCCAAAGCCTTTTGTAAACTTTCCCAGAACCTCGATGTAAATCTAGGATCTCTATCCGATACAATACTCTAAGGAACTCCATGTAATTTCACTACCACCAGAACATAAATCTCGGCTAACTTCTCCAAAGGATAACTAATATCAATTGGAATAAAGTGAGCAGATTTAGTAAGCCTATCAACAATCACCCAAATAGCATTATGACCTCTTTGCGTATTCGGCAATCCCGTAACAAAATCCATCGATATACTATCCCATTTCCATTCCGGAATATCCAACGGTTGCAACAAACCACTAGGCTTCTGATGTTCCACCTTCGACTTTTGACAAGTCAAACATGCATACACAAATTGAGCAACATCCCTCTTTAATCCAGACCACCAAAAGATTTTCCTCAAATCTTGATACATTTTGTTCGCTCCCGGATGAATACTTAAGTTACTTCGGTGTCCTTCCTCTAATATCATCTTTTTCAACTCCGCGTCGTCGGGAATACAAATACGACCACGGAATCTCAAAACTCCAAAATTATCAACCTTGAAATCCTCATTCTCATTCAACATTAAATCAACAAACTTCAACTCCAACTTTTGCTTTTCACTAACCGTTGCAAGAAAATCATTCGTAACATGTAACATACCAAGTCTCACACTTCGCGGCGTCATTTCACAAACCAAACTCAAATCTCTGAAATCCTCCAAAAGTTCCCATTCTTTCATCATTAATGCGGACATATGTAACAACTTTCGACTTAAGGCATCGGCCACCACATTCGCCTTACCCGGATGGTAATTCAAACTAAAATCAAAATCCTTCAAAAGCTCTAACCATCTTCGTTGTCTCATGTTCAACTATTTTTTATCAAATAAATATTTCAAGCTCTTGTGATCACTAAAAACTTCAAATCTCGCACCATAAAGATAATGCCTCCATATTTTCAAAACAAACACCACGGCCGCTAACTCCAAGTCATGCGTAGGATAATTCTTTTCATGCACTCTCAATTGTCGTGAAGCATATGCCACAACTTTTCCATCTTGCATTAAAACACCACCTAAACCTGTCAATGAAGCATCACAATACACAACAAATGGTTCATTAGGATTAGGCAAAATCAAGATCGGAGTCGTTGTCAACCGTCTCTTTAGCTCATTGAAACTCTCTTCACAATGAATATCCCAAATGAAAGCCTTTCCTTTACAAGTCAATTGCGTTAAAGGAAGTGCCAACTTCGAAAATCCTTCTATAAACCTCCGATAATAACCCGCCAAGCCTAAAAAGCTTCGAATCTCCGTAACCGACCTAGGAGCCTCCCATTGCATCACCGCATCTATCTTGGATGGATCAACACTAATACCACTACCGGAAATAACATGTCCAAGGAAACTTACTTCCGACAACCAAAATTCACATTTTGATAACTTAGCATACAATTGTTTCTCTTTCAAAATTTGCAACACAATTCTCAAATGCTCTTCATGCTCCTCTTGAGACTTAGAGTAAATCAAAATATCATCGATGAACACAACCACAAAACGATCCAACTGTTCATGAAAAATACGATTCATGTATTCCATAAACACACCCGGCGCATTAGAAACCCCGAATGGCATCACGGAATATTCGTAATGACCATACTGTGTCCTAAATGCCGTCTTTTGAATATCCTCTCCTTTCACACGAATCTGGTGATATCCCGATCTCAAATCAATCTTACTAAAAACATTCGCACCAACCAATTGGTCCATCAAATCATCGATCCTTGGAAGCGGATACTTGTTCTTAATTGTCACTTTGTTCAATTGTCGATAATCAATGCATAATCGCATACTCCCGTCCTTCTTCTTTACCAACAATACCGGAGCACCCCAAGGAGAAACACTTGGTCTTACAAATTTCTTATCCAACAAGTCATTCAATTGCTTTTTCAATTCTACCAACTCCGATGCCGACATACGATACGGTGCCATCGAAATCGGTCTAGTACCCGGAACTAGATCAATAGAAAATTCAACCTCTCTTTCCGGCGGTACATCCGTAATGTCTTCCGGAAACACTTCTGGAAATTCACACACCACTGGGAACACATCAAGTGAAACTTTACTTTCCACCGACAATGATGCAAACAAACCAAACAATTGAGCTTCATCCGCTAAAAGTTTCTTCAACTCTTTAGTGGATAGGAAACTCTCAAATTCATCATCTTCCAAAGAAGGAAACCTTACTAACTTGTGATAGCAATCTATATGAACTCGATTAAATTGCAACCAGTTCATACCCAAGATTACGTCCAAACCCTCCAACGGCAAACATACTAAATCCATAACAAAGTCTTTACCATACATGGTTAAAGGACAACTCATACACACCAAAGATGTAGTTACCGACCCTGAAGCAGGAGTCTCAATAACCATCTCACCACCCATCAAAGACAACGCAAGATTTAAACGCATCGCGCACTCCGAAGAAATAAACGAATGAGTCGCTCCCGTATCAATAACAGCAACTAAAGGTGTACTATTAATAAAGCATGTACCTTTAATCAAACGGTCTGCACTAGTGGTCTGAGTCCCCGCCAATGCAAACACCTTTCCGCCCGCTTGAGCTTGTTTCGGCTTAGTACACTTAGTACTAATGTGACCCACTTCTCCACAATTAAAACACTTCACCATATTCCTCCTACACTCAGCAATAGAATGCCCAATACCTCCACAGTTAGAACATTTCCCAACGGGCTTCCTACACTCAGTTGCTTTATGACCCATTCCACCACAATTGAAACATTTAATGAACCCAGAACTTCCTCCTCCAGATCTCTTATTAAAGTTTCCCTTATATTTACCCTTATCAGCGGGTGTCACATAAGGTCCACTTCTAGCTTGTTGCTTTCCCTTCCTCTCGTTCAAACTCTTGTAATGTGTAGAACGAGCTTTGCTATCTTCCTCGAAGATTCTACAACATTCCGTCAAATCCGAAAACCTCCTAATTCTTTGATATCCCACAGCTTGCTTAATCTCAGGACGCAAACCATTCTCATATTTAATACACTTTGAGAACTCAGCAGTAATCGCAGCATAATGAGAATGAAATTGAACCAATTCCACAAACTTAGCAGTATAGTCCACCACTGACATACCACCTTGTTTCAATTCCAGGAATTCCATCTCCTTCTTCCCTTTCACACTTTCAGGGTAATACTTCAGCAAAAACTCGGTACGAAACAATTCCCAAGTTACCTCTTCATTATCCACCTCAAGAATTTCGCGCATACCGACCCACCAATCATCGGCTTCTTCCCTCAGCATGTGAGATCCAAGCCTCACCTTATTCTCTTCCGCACAGTCCATAACTCTGAAGATTCTTTCAATCTCTTTCAACCAATTTTGAGCTCCATCGGGATCAAATCTTCCTTTGAAGACCGGTGGTTGATTCTTCCTGAACTCTTCATTAGCATTTACATTCGGCGCACCCTGCACCGCCCTAGCCAATGCTTCCATAGCAGCAGCCATCGCATTATCGTTTCTACCAGCCATATTCTGATCATCCCCAAAAATAATAACAAAGGTTAAACAACAGTTCAACCAACACAACTACAAGACAGACACAACTGACTCAACTCTGGCTCTGATACCACTTAATGTAACACCCCCTTTCTATACCCCCAAATAATCATTTAAATCATTTAGGCACATATTCTAAAATTCGCCAGAGTACAATTAAAGCATGGCATAAAAGAGGCATGTCACATCATACACGCATTTAACACATACAACACCTGCTCAAAAGGTTGATATGCAGCAGTGGGGTAACTTGCTACAGAGGAACTTTGTCCTTACACCCACATCTCAATATTTAGAATTAAAGCGGAATATCCAAACATTGAAATACATCAAAATATATATACATACATATACATATGTATGCTTCATCAACACACTTCATGTTTACATAAACATTTATCCACAAGATACATATACAAATGTATCACAAAAGAATAATATACATCCTAGCTACCCGGTGCTACATATCAGAGCCAACCGACCAAAAGAATGAAGACACGCTTCACAAAAAGACCTCCAGCATACCTACTCTGCAATGCCTCATAGAGCATCATAAAACAGCAGAAGGGTGAGAAATATTATCATAATAACGTTGCATATAATTATATATCTCAACACAAAGTATACACACAACACATCCTCACCATTCTACCATTCCACATAACATGCATATTATATTCATTCTTCAATGCATCATTACAACGATACAATTCTTATCACAATTCATCACATCTCATTCAATATACATCGCAAGGCATATATATATATATATGCAAAACCAAACATAGTCATCACAATGCTTATCATTCAACATAACCACCTATATTCATGTTTATTCACCAATGCACATATACAAGGATGACCAATGCAAATCATAGAGACCGACTCACGACTCTATGCAAATGCAATGCGGGTACCGACTCATTTCATCTCAAGTTCAATTGAAGAACTTATTGGAACCATCGCTTGTTACTTAACGTAACTCCCCGTCGGGCATACGATGTTCACCCATTGCTACCACCTCTCAAAAGGCTTACAATGTTTATGGATTGCTTTCGGTCCTCTTTGTATAAGGCTCACAATCCGATCGCTTTCGGTCCTCTTTGTATAAGGCTCACGATCGTTTGTAATCATCGCTCCCACCTCTCAAAAGGCTTACGACGTTACAACGGGTTCATCTTAGAACCCCACAATGCAAGAATGCACATCATGATGCTTCACATACAACATGACTCATGACACTTTTGACATGCATACATATTCACAATATAGTCATGCATTCATCACACACAATCCACATACATTCACATCAATTGTGCCAAACGGCAACCGAACGTTTTCACAAATAACCAAACAATTCGATTTACGGTTTACCGGAAAAGTTGGTGAAAAGTCGGCTAAAAATATAATTTCTTATCACCATCAATTAGTACATATCAATACCTTCAATTCGATATAAAGAACTCTCAAATCCGATAAACAACGAACAAGTTATGAATATTTCAATCTAACGCAAAAACATAAACCGGACACCCGACACTACGAAACGATTCGTAAAAACTGTACCGATTGGACCAAGTTCAGACCCCAAAACTATTTTTCCTAGAAAGAACATCTCGTTAGCTTCCCAACGCTTCGAACGGGGATCAAAACCGACTTACGGTTCAAGAGATATGAATTTCCGAAGTTTCCCCGAAAAACCAGAATTTCTGTTTCAGCACAGTATGTATCGATACATAGGCTTTATGTATCGATACATAAAGACCTCATGTATCGATTCATAACTCGCATGTGTCGACACATGCTGTAGTGAAAATGCTATTTTTCCCAATTTTCACAGCATGTATCGATACATAAGGGTTATGTATCGATACATAAACCATTTCGTATCGATACATAGCTGTTATGAATCGATTCATGCTCTGTTTTTCTCAAAAAAAACCAGATTTTTCAATTTACACCTTTGCTGCCATTTTCCCGAATCCCCGAAAACTCGACTAAATCAAACATTTTCACCGAAACAACCATATACGCCCAACCACCAAATACATGGAAACAATTTAGAACACATAAACGAAATTTCTACGACGTTCGATTTTTCGATTAAATTTCAACCTTTCAAAAACCAGAATTTTTAAACTTCACCAGATCGAATAAAAAGCACGCCATACGACGACCTAACCTTCCTCGATACCACTACGTAATTTATTTCGAATTCTAACCGTGAAAACATCGTTTTCTATCAATTTCCTATAATTCGACCTAAACGGAAACAACAACGGAAACATACCGAAAACTAACCGAAACATTACCAAACTTCATGAAACTTCAAACAGCAGCTCACATACATATAACCAACCAACACATGTATTTATACGACTTTTCGACCGTAGAAACATCGGTTTCTATCGATTTCGTCCAATACGACATAAACGGAAACATATGGAAAACCAACCAAAACATTCACACAAAACACATACATAATCATACACAAAGTTAGGATAATAATATTTCACACCCTTACCCGATTTCTCGATTCTTGGAAGCTTGATCTTGATGATTTGTAGCTTTTCTTCTTTTTCTCTTCTCTTTTTCACTCTTGCTCTCAAAATTCTGTTTTTCTCTCTTTCTCACCTCTAACTTTCTATTTCTATTCTTTTTCTTTCTTTCTTATACTTTTCTTTCTTTCTATTTCTTTATAGTTTCTCAAAATATCTACTAACTAACTAACTATCATTAAATGTGAAATATCTAAAATACCCTTCAATCTAATTTCCCCGCAAACTCTCAAAAACAGTAAAATCACATAATATGCAAACATAACATATTAACACACCAATATCACAAATAACATAATTATTGCCCAATTAAATAAAAGACCCAACCAAATAGAATCAATCAACACAAAAATGGAAATATCAAAATCGGGCTGTTACATCGTAGGCACATGCTATAAGATGACCCATCTCGGGGAAGCTCATCCATTTCGATACCGGTGTCGGACCACTCAACCACGGAACAAGTGACTCGTGAACCTTGTTGTAATTTTCTTGATTTTCATAGAGACGCAAGTATGCTTCTTTATGCGTCTCCAACTCTGGGATAAGTGGACGACGTACAAGTGCATGACCTTACTCTCCTTTATCGAGTAATGCCGACACGGCTCGGTAACCGCAATTACCATCCCCTATAACATCGATTATACCGTCGATATGCTTGTGCATAAAAACCGGCATCTCGTCAATAAAGGAAATCATACGTGTAGTTGGAGTCGGAGTCGGAACTCGTGGAATCGGTGTCGGAGCCGGTTTGGAAATGCGAGCTCCTTTCAAGACACTTTGTAGAGATTTATGAGTCGGAGAATCCAGAAAGATTTGGTCAACGTGCTCATAATACGAAGGAGACCGAGTTGTTGAGTTGTCATTTGGTGTAGGCTTCAACTTCTTTGGAGCACCCTTTGTCTTTACCGGTTGAGACGACGGTATCATTGCGGTTGTTTCGGGGAAGGCAATCTTCCTCAACTCTTCTTTGATGTGTAGCTTCATATTGTCGTCGGCCTTCGAAAATCTCTTTTGAATCGCTTCCAATTCGGCCAAAATAGAGATATCCGGTTTATCTCCTTCCATACAACCATCATCATGATAACTAAGTCTCATCCAATGAGGGAAAACTTCGTCAATTTGTATTGGCTCACCTAGTTTCAACTTTTTAGCAATGGCACAAGCACAAGGAACACCGTAGGTTTTCACAATAGTGCAACCACACTTTGCACTATCGGAACCTACCGTTTCGGCTCGGTTGGCCTCGTGAAAAATATAGCCCAACCCCGCCCGAGACATGTTGCCGATCAAATGAGAGTAGAGGAAGTTACCTTTAAACCGATGTTCCAAAATCGTGATGCTCCGACCGAAAATGGTTTGTTTCTCATTGTGTTGGTTTTTAATCATTAGATGCACGGAGTCCCAATCCCGACATAAATCCCCCTTGCTATTCCCCAACCAATTCTTCAAAGAGGTGGAATCCCCACGCACAAACAATCTTTTCTTTCACTTGATCAAGAATGGTGGATTCAACACATTTCAACAAAGCGGGGTACCTTTCACACACTTTCTGAAATTTAATGACTGAATCGACATATAATTCCGTTGTGGAAGAATTTAGAATATGAGTCCATGCATCCATAATTTTCTCTACAATGACACCCGACTTGACCACTTTTCCGTCTTCCGACTCCACTTGTTTTGCACCCACCACGGTCTTAACCCGACTTCGCACATTCTTTGTTATGTGAAATCGACAAAGTAGTGCATTGGAAGAAGGAAAGACATTTGCAACCGCATTCATCAAGGCGTTGTCGCGGTCCGTAACAATTGCTTTTGGCATTTGAACATGTTTCTTCAAAAGTGACTGACACGTCTCCAACGCCCACGTGAAATTTTCCTCTTTATCACACTCCAAAAAGGCAAAGCAGACGGCATATGTCTTATCTGTAGACGTAACGCCAACCATCTCAAACAATGGAAGACGATACTTGTTTGTCTTGTAGGTGCTATCGAGAATGAGCACTGTCGAGAACGTGTTGAACAACTTGATGGAATCCGGATGAGTCCAAAAAATATCTCGGACCGTAATTTCATCATCGCGATATCTGTACTGAGACACGTAATCGTTGTTCTCCAACACTTTCAACAGTTGTTGCATCTCACTCTCCCCTAATTTCCTTGTTCGTTTGATACCGAATGTTTGCAACATTTTCGGGTTCTTTCCGTTTCAACGTCGCAAGTATATTCTTCGGTTGGACAAGGTTCAAGGTCTTGTTGGCTATACATGTTTTCTCTTCCGCCTTGAGCCGACATACACTTGGATGGCCTTGAAGCATTGAGCACATTTCGTGGTTATGTATACCACAACGAACGGTAAATCTCCATTTCTTGGAAACTAACATGTAACCACCAATCTTAAAAGGGCACTCACATCTTCTAGTACCGGTCTCGTCTTTCTTTAACTTCCGTAGAGGTGCTTGATATTTTTCGCTTCTTTCGCAACCCAAAATTACAAAAGCTTTTCTTCTATCCGACCCATTATCCGATCTCCCGATATTTACACCGAAGCCAAGCTCAATAGCTGTCCTACGAATGTATGCGATCATGCTTTCACGATCATCAAAGTCTTGCTTGTTGTTAAAGTCACCGCCGACATCAACCGACTTTACGAGCATGCCTTTATTTTTCGGGGAAATCGGCGCAACTAATTCTTTTGACATGTTATCGGGGTGCACCATATCTATTTATAAACAAGAATAGAACAATTAGTATGTATAAATAAAATATATTCGAAATTTGCTGAAAATTTAAATTAATTAGGTTCAGGCATTTTTCTGGATGTGCACATCCGGAAATGTTCATGCTCAATTAGTTCCGGATGTGCAGATCCGGAAGTAGCGTAACTAGTTTTTTCAAAAATGTAGATTGATAATGTGAGCAATGTAGTGGATGAAGTTGAATATATACCTGAAATTCATTCTTTTCTTGCTCCCTTTGATTTGTTGCACCAAAAGTTTGAACTTTTTGAGTGAGAAATGGGATTGATGAAGTAGGGTTTTTTGAGTTGGTGAGAGTGAGTGTAGTAGAAGAAAAGTTGAGAATGGGAAGGGGGAGTGATCATGCAGCTTCAAATATATCAGTCATGCTTCCGGATATACAGATCCGGAGGCCTACCGGATATGCATATTCGGAACAACTTTTTTTTCATAAGGATACGGTGCGTCCGAATGTGCACATTCCGAATCAGGAGACAAAAAAATCATTTCACATGGTGCCTAAGAAACTTGGGTGGTGCATTAAAAAATAAAATGCTCTTTTTCTTTAGGTTTAAAGAATTTTAGAATTTTTATATTTTTAAGGAAGTCATATTAAGTGGAATAGAAATACTATGAATTTTAATTTGGTGTTTACAAATTGAATTTTTTGGGTTTCTATTTTAGAAGATAAAAAACTATAACCATAAATTTATTTATATGTTACAAACACAAATTGATCCTTCAATGCAATTTATTTTTAAACTTAGCAATATAATCTTTATAAAAAAATTGAATGAGCATTAAACAATACTCATAACCATGTTTGACAATGCATTAATGTCATACTGATACCAATTTAATTTGACAAATAATTTAAATTAAAACCAAAGTTAAGAAAAAAATATTATTTTAAATATTCTTGTGGGTGCGCATTAAAAAATGTGTATATAGACACGAGAGTCCATATAAAAAAGTTTATTACAAAAATATTTTAAATTAAAAACAATATTAAATAAAAAATATCGTTTAAATTTTTATGCGTGCATCCATTAAATAGAGCGGACAAACGGGTACGGAAGTGCCGATTTGTACGCTAGACACTATATTACGCATGCATTTAACTATTAAAATCATGAATACTTGAATAAAATAAAGTATTTTAATTTTGTAAAAATTGAGTCGGATGTGATGCACTAAGGAGAGAATAGCCATTAAATTACTACTACAATGTAACATTAATTATTGTAGCTACACCTATTTCTAGACTATAATTGTTAAAAAAAGGCAAAATAAGTAATTACTTGAAAAAAGAAGCAGAAACAAACAGACATAAGTATGCCAAATACGGAAAGTCTTAAAAACAGTCTTGCACGCCAAAAACCATAAGTGATATTGTCAACATATTTTTTCCTAACTGATATAACATAGCTGAGGGGAGTTCCAAATCATTTATTTCTACGGACTCCACCATTCTTCTCTTTGAACCGCTTCTCAATTCAATTTGTCTCTTCTCACTTGTAATGGTGAAGTTTGCAAAGGAGTTAGATGCTCAAATGATACAATAGTGGAATGAGGAGTTCATGAACTGCCGACAATCGAAGAAGCTGATAAAGATAATAAAGTTGTCATCAAGTTCAAATCAAAATGATCAAATCAGCCAAGATTCAAGGCTTACAGAAATCAACATAGGTCAAAAAGTATAATATGCAATAAAATGAAATAAATTGCATCAAAAGGATTTTTAACAGAAAAATAAAACAGAAAATTCATAAAGTCCTCTAATCATCAAATAAAGAGCCAATAAAATTATGGTTGGTCAGAAATAAAATAAAAAAACATATAGAAAAATTTTCAGAATCTTTAAAGACCTAAAACTATTTTTAAACCAAATAAAACAAAGAAAAATAGAGAAAATCAAAGAAAATAGAAAATCTTAAAAAATAAAAATTAGATGATGGAAATTAAAAGAGAAATTTAGAAATTATTTTGAGATTTTTGGAGTTAAATGAATTTAATATGAAATTTTGAATTAAAAATATTTAAAATGAAAAAAAGAAATAAAGCTGAAAAAACAAGGAGGGTTGGATCTGCCCTCATTAATTGACGTGGCAGATCCAACGCATCTCAATTGATGGCGCACATTGGAATTTAAGAGAAAAAACATATCAGATCCACAAAGTAACACAATCATCATATCAAAGTCAAAAAGCCAATGTATCTGCATCCAAATGTCCATATGAGAGGGAGCATCGGGGTCCTTAAATGAAATAACACTTCTGATCAGATTTAAACTAAAACCGACTCAGACCACCGTTATAACACCCCGGTCATCTTCTCCGGTGAGTTGCTCATCGGAGTTTGCTAAATGGAAACGTTAGGACACTAGACCACCATCATTGCAACCGTTGTCTCATCACGAATTCAACTTCATACTCAAAATTCATTTATCTAAACTGAGCATGGAGAATTTCAGAGAAATCTCAATAAAAAGCAAAACACGAAAAATGAAATTAAAGGATGAATTGAAATAATCAACATCAGCTAAGTTAGGGGAAAACATCAGGGAGTGATAGACTAGATCGTGGTAACTTGTTTGAATCAAATAGATACTTCTAACTACCTGAACGAGAGAGTGATGAAATTGCTCTGAAACTAGAGTTTGTGAGAATGATTCAGAAGCTTTCAATGATTAGAAATGATTGGGATAGCATCAGGAGGTATCAAGGAAGCTGTATGAATCAAGAATTTGATTTGAAATGGCTTGGAAATGTGAAAACAAAACTCTCACATGGAAGTTTCAAGTGTGATTTGAGCATAGTTTTTTTGGCTCTCTAAAGCTTGAGAATGAAGCAAGTGAGGTCCTCTATTTGTAGGAGAGGATGATGGAATGTTGAAAGGGGTGAAATGATCAGAATTGAGTGAATTCGTGTGCACCCTGATCATGAAGAAATTGTGACTTGAAGTTGCTCAAAACTCAGCAAAATCATGCGTTTTATGAGTCATTTTCTTCTGAGAACATCACTAATCATGTTTAGATGGAAAGCACGTGATAATTTGGTTTGTAATTGAGAGAAAGTGAATTCCAAAATTCTGATAATGGTGATATCTTCAGCTTCAAGTAACCGTCTTTAACTCAATGGGGCATCTTGTACATGAGGCTTTTTGATCCCAATCTTTTTGTAACTTGTTAACATCATAAAAAAGATCACAATGTGCCAAGAAAGGTTGCAATTGGACATTCGAGTCAAATGTTATGGCATGTTGAAGTTGGCACAAAAATCAGGCAATGTGATCATGAAAATTCTAAGTCCAAAGTGGTTGAAAATGACCTATAATGTATCAATGGATTCCATGGCCTTCCAAGTACAATTAGCTATTGACCCTTGAAGCAAACTTGTAGAGGGAATTTTAAAGAATAAGTAGCAATAAAAACCAGTCTCAAATGTTGAAAATTAAAGAAGTTATGATTCTTGAAAGTTGAGAAAAAGTCACTTGAAAATAGGTCCAAATTCTACTAAGTCCACAAATGATGTAATACCCCGTATTTTATTACTCCGGATAATATTATATTGTGATCAACTGAGTCCAGTGTACTCTGGGAAATTATTTGACAAAATAATTAGAGCAACTGTGAAACTTAGAATAAATCCAATTAATATTATCTGACTCTGAGGTATTTTACTAATTTGGACTTAAGAGACTTTTTGGATATTTAGTAGTATTATTTCTAATACTAAGTTACTATATATTCTTTTTCTCTCACTTTTCCAAACAAAAGAAAAAATAGAAACATTGAAGGAAAGAAGAAAGAAAGGAAAGGAAAGGAGAGAAAAGAGGAAATAGGAGAAAGCTCAAGAACATCAAGATCATCATCATCCATTCATCAAATCTTCACCCAATCTTCTCATCATCTTCATCTTGCTCATCTCAAGGTGGGTTCTAGTTAGAAAACCACATTTTTAGAGTTTTTGGAATGTTTGAGTTTTAGGTTAATTGGTTGAATCGATGTTTTTACCGGTTAGAAATCGATAGAAATTGCTTAGAATGATCTCATTATGCTCATTATCAATATTAATGCTTGGTTGTGCTGTTTGTGAATGATTAGAGTTGAGAAATGGGTTTTTTGACCCTTAGAGAGAAGAGGAAAACGCTGCTGAGCATGGCTGCTCTGGTGTGAAGCGTCGGGCGGTGCTCAGAGCGCCGGGCGGTTCGAGGCTTCGCCTCTACGTCGCCGGGCGAGGCCAAGAGGCGCAACGTTGTCAAGATTCTGGAACTTCATGTTTTTGGAGAGGTGTCTTATGCCTCTGCTTCGCTGGGCGAAGCGAGAGGAAAAATGGAATCCGCTGGGCGAAATTTCCCATCGTCGGGCACTCCTGGGACTTTCAATAATTTTCTCTTTCCTTCTAAATTCCATATCTTTTGATCCGTTTATCCGTTTTGAGTGATCTTGGTATCGATAGAAAGCTGTCGGAATTATCTATATGGTGAAAGGGGAAAATGTCAGTTTTGTTGCCCGATTAAATAATCGGAAAAGTTCAAAATGATGTAACTTTGTTGTAAATTGTGGTAAGCTATTCTATTATGCCAATATGATGTGTTTTGCCTATCCTATTATTGTTTAACATGATTGTAATTGAATGTGCATGTTAATATGGAAAAAGAAATAGGAAGAGTGAGGAAAACCCCTTATGAACTATAGGAGAATTTAGATGTTGGAAACACTAGTATGGAACATGTGGTTAACCTTTGTGGGTTTGAGCCGACAAGAGAGGCCCGGAGGCATTATAGCCTTGTGATTGTCGAACACAATCGTATTTGTTGTATGTAATCATGTAATCGTAACCGGTTTATCTTGAGTGTAGTTTCATGAGTCTCAGACTCCTCTGAAATGGATGCACAACTACTTGGCAGGTTTGATTCCCCGTGCTGTACGAATGGAGCCCATGGAGCATATGCTTGTGACGGTAAAAGGCCCGTGTGAAGTGACGGTTCATAACGGTAAAAGGCCCGTAGAACCCGAATCCATTCGTATGTCAAGTAGATTACAAGGACCTATGACTCGGATCGCCTTCTAGACGTATAAGCGGACGGGAACAGGAGGTACCTTGGTATGGTTATTGTTCTGGACCGGGCAAGGCTTCCTGCCCTTAAGGGCCAGGCCCAATCCATCATAATTAGTGAACAGGCCCAATAAGCACAATATAGCCGTTGGGCACAATATAGCCGTTGGGCGTGTCCCCCTCACGCGACTAACTGGCTCCCCGGATATCACAGAAATAGTTAGAAAGACCACGCGCTTCGCCCTCCATCTGGAAATACCTCATTGGCCGATCAGGCACTTTGCTCGCCAACAATCTCCCTATAAAAACCCCTCGCTCGAGAGGGGCAGGTATCAGAAATCATACACTTGACTTCTCTTACTTGCTTTCTCCCTTTCTCTTGACCAAATACTTACTTTGGCATCGGAGTACCTTGCAGGTACTTCCACCCCTTTTTCCACTCCTACGAGCAGCTACTCTTGTCCTACACAAAGGCCACGACGATCTCCTCCTGGTCCCCTCCGATCAGT
The DNA here is from genome assembly GCA_022829125.1 of Lathyrus tuberosus. Taxonomy (NCBI): domain Eukaryota; kingdom Viridiplantae; phylum Streptophyta; class Magnoliopsida; order Fabales; family Fabaceae; genus Lathyrus; species Lathyrus tuberosus. Next base: position 20,528,952 of record JALAZF010000050.1, read on the forward strand.
GGCGCCGTCTGTGGGAAACTTCGCTTCCCCATCTTTTTTGAATCAAGATCCCTCATCTTTTCACCCAAAAGACCAAAGCTTTCATCTCTCTCCAAAACCCCAGATCATCATGGCTTTCATCAAGAGTGACATCCGCCAAGAACCTGTGACCGCCGCAGACACTGCCGACAACGATACTGTCATCGGCCACATCCCGTCCGAAAACACCCAGCGCAATGGTGGGCTGCCTTCCCCGAAGCCTGACGAACAAAGACCACGAGCACAAACCGTGGAACTTTCCTTCGAACCCATTCCGGTTCCTCAAGGCGCTGATTCGACCACCGCAGCGCTCATCGCCTCTTTGATCAATTCCAATCGTTTCATCATCCAGTAGGGAGAAAAGATCAGCGCCCTCGAGCATGCCCTTCAAGAGCATCACACTTTGGAGACGCTGAACCTCTCCCCACCTCCACGAGTTCACTCAAAGCAGAGACGTGATAGTCCTTCCCCGGTCAAGGAACGTTCAAGGTCAAGGAGCCCAACACCCGATCTTGCTCGCCGACATCGTCGTTCTCCTAGGAAAACTAGGCACTCCCCTGTTTCCAAAAGACATCGACAGTCGGACAGATACGAGCATAGGCATACCTGCGGACACTCTCCTCGCGGCAGTCAAAGCCGCGACCACAGTCTTTTTCCGTTATTCTCTCACAGCTCTAACAGTGACGACGAAGCTCAAGGTCCATTCACGAGAAACATTGTGGACACCCGGATCCCCCGCGGGTTAGAGAAACCTCCCACACTAGCGATGTACGATGGCACGTCAGACCCTCACGAGCACCTGGAGAACATCGAAGCTATGCTCCAGTACCATGGTGTCTCCGGAGCCATCAAGTGCAAAATATTTCCCATCACCCTGAGGAAGGGTGCGATGACATGGTTCAAAAGACTCCCTCGAGGATCCATCTCCTCCTGGCTCGAGCTCAAAGGCCAATTCACCCGCCATTTCACAGCCTCCCGACGACACCCAAAGACGGAGGCAACGTTGGAAGCGATCATACAAGCCAGGGAAGAACCTCTGCGGGATTACATCGAGAGATTTAATAAAGAAGCAGTGGAGGTCAGAACTTCCGATCACATGAAGAAGTACCTCCTCGAGAAAGGACTCCGACTAAAAAGTGACTTCCGCAAAGCTGTCGGGATCGAAGCTCCTCGAACACTGACAGAGCTTCTTCACATGGCCAAAGATTACATCCGCTACGAGGAGAAGGAAGCCGCATACCGTGCCCGGGACGCAAGAGACCGTGAAGCACCCCGGGCACCCAAAAAGGAGGAGCCAGAACCATCCCGCAAAGGGAAAGAAAAGCGGCGGGAGGAGCGTCCCCGTGAAGGCAAAGGGCCAGCTGGCCGATTTAATGAATACACTGTGCTTACAACCTCACGCGAGCGTATTCTCTCCGACTGCATCAACACCGAATTCAAACAAGGGGGTGTCAGGTTCCCTAAACTAATCGCGTCCAAAAGAAGCGTCGACAAAAGCAAATACTGTCGTTTCCACCATAGTCACGGGCACGTGACAGAGGATTGCGTGCACCTTAAGGACGCTATAGAGATCCTCATCAAAGAGGGTCACCTGAAGCAATACGTGAAGAAGGGAGAGTCCTCCCGACGAGAAACGTCTGATTCGAAGAAAGAAGCAGAATCAACCCCCTCCAGTCCTCCCCCACAGGTCGCAATGTCCATCAGCCGACCAGAGGACTTCTTCGTTCCTGACCACAACGATCCGACTTCCCAGGCATCCGTACACAGAACCTGGGAGGCCTTTCCTACGGCCATGGTCATCTCATGTGGGGGGTACCATGAACTCACGATAGGATCCATTAAGAGAAAGTTTGAACAGCTGATAGACAGCAGCCCCGATCAGTTGTACACGATCGGAAAGGGTAAAGGGCGTTCACAGCCGATCATATTCTACAAAGAAGAACTCCCTGGAGGATCGCCGAATTCCCACATTCCTCTACTGATCAGGGCCAAATTATCATCTACTGATGTGCGGAGAATCCTGGTCGACCAGGGCAGCTCCGTGGACATCATGTACTCCAGCCTGTTCTGCGCACTGAAACTGAATAAGTCTAATCTCTCCCCGTATGTGGGATCTGATCTCTAAGGATTCAACGGAGCAACGGCCTGACCTTGGGGTTACGTGGGATACCGGTCACGTTTGGCGAAGAGGAGGCATCCCGGACAATCAAAACGTAGTTCTTAGTCATTGATTTCCCGTCGCTCTATCAGTGAATTCTCGGCAGACCAGCTCTCGCCGAACTCGTTGCTGTCCCCTCGACGGTCCACCTCAAGCTCAAGTACTACACTGAGAAAGGACACGTCGTAACTCTACACGGTGACATTGAGGCTGCTCGCAGATGCTTCGAGGCCGCAACAAAAGGGCAGAACCAGATCGCGACAACAGTAAAGTCGGCAAAGCGCACCAGAGAGGACGAGGTTCCAGCCGAAGAGGGCCAGCCAGAGAAAAAGCCCACGCTTCCCGTGCACACCATTGACCTCGACAGCAGGCTTGCTAAAGATGGAAACGAAGATCGGGACGAAGATGGAAAGTTAGGAGTGACAAGCTCCCCGTCTCCTACACTGCTGCGACCAGTTCCAGATGGGGAATTCGAGATCATCAATTTCAGCAACAACCCCAGCAGGGGAGTGAGGATAGGCGCTGGTCTTCCCGAAGAGGTAAAGAAGGATTTGAAGAAATGCCTCGACGACAACGCCGACCTGTTCGTATGGAGTGCAGCGGATATGCCCGGCCTTGATCCAGAAACTGCATGTCACCACCTCACAATTAATCCAGCTGCCCGCGCCATTGCCCAACGAAGAAGGAAACAATCCGAAAAAAAGGCACAGGCTGCCGAAAAGCTTTTACAAGACCTCTTAGAGGCAAAATTTATTTCCGAGGCCAGGTATACGACCTGGATCTCAAATATTGTACTTGTAAAGAAAAATAATGGAAAGTGGCGCATGTGCATTGACTACACCGATCTCAATCGAGCTTACCCGAAAGACGCTTATCCACTGCCGAGCATAGATAAACTCGTAGATAATTCTACAGGTTTCAAGCTCTTGTCCTTCATGGACGCTTATTCGGGATACAACCAAATCCCAATGGCCGACGAGGACAAGAGATACACGGCATTCATGACCTCTTCGGGAAATTATTACTATAACGTAATGCCCTTTGGACTAAAGAATGTCGGGGCCACATACCAACGCATGATGAACAAAGTCTTCCGATCAGAAATCGGTGACATGCTCGAAGTATACATGGATGATATGATCGTGAAATCCCAAGAAGAATTCGACCATACCACCCACTTGCGCAAGGTGTTCGACCAAGCTCGAAAATGTAAAATGCGTTTTAATCCGGAAAAATGCACCTTCGACGTGCGAGCAGGAAAATTCCTCGGATTTTACCTCACCGAAAGAGTAATAGAAGCAAACCCAGACAAATGCCGGGCACTCTTGGAATTCCCCACGCCGCGGTCGAAGAAGGCGATACAATCCCTCAAGGGATGCTCGCGTCCCTTGCTCGCTTCGTAAGCAAGTCCGCCCAGCACGCCCTGCCCTTTTTCAAATTACTCAGGAAGGAGGCGAATTTCGAGTGGACAGACGAGTGCGAGCAGGCCCTCGCCCATTTCAAACAAGCTCTATCCGAACCACCAGTGTTGTGCCGACCAGACCGCGGGGAAACCATATACCTGTATCTCTCCGTGGCCAACGAGGCAGTAAGTGCAACACTTATTCGCGAGACTACTGACGGGCAAAAACCCATCTATTTCACCAGTAAAGCCCTACAAGGACCCGAAGTCAGATACACGCAAATAGAATGGGTGGCCCTTGCTCTCATAATCGCCGCGAGGAGGCTCAGATATTACTTCCTGGCGCACACTATCGTCGTCAAGACCGACCAGCCAATAAGGCAGCTGCTAAGCCGACCAGATATGGCGGGCAGGATGCTAAAATGGTCCCTTGAACTGTCCGAGTTCGACATTCACTATGAAGGAAGGAAAGCCCTCAAGGGGCAGGTCCTGGCCGACTTCATGGCAGAAATGACTCCGAAATCGTTCCCTCCGGCAGGGACACTAGAATGGATAATTTACGTGGATGGCGCGTCAAGCCCCGCGGGCAGCGGAGTAGGGATTATACTCTAAAACAAGGAAGGGACCCTGATCGAAGTATCCCTGATCCTTTCCTTCAAAACATCCAACAATCAAGCCGAATATGAAGCCTTCCTCGCAGGATTATGACTGGCTAAAGACGTCGGAGCGAGAAAAATTAAAATTTGCACTGACTCCCAGCTTGTGGCATCCCAAGTACGAGGAGAGTACAGGCAAAGAACGACCAACTAGCCGAATACTTGACCACGGTGAAAGAAAAATTGACAGAGTTTGAAGCATGGGAAGTTCAGCACGTCCCGCGCGAACAGAATACCCGAGCAGACATCCTCTCCAAATTAGCCAGCACCAGAAAAAAAGGTGGAAACAAATCTGTCATACAAGAAACACTGGCTAACCCGAGCATTACAAAGCCCGACCTGGTGGATGTTAACGTCGTCGGAGACCCCCATTGTTGGATGACCCCGGTATACAATTACCTCACCAAAGGGGAACTTCCCGAAGACAGTAAGGAGGCCAGTGTAACTAAACGACGAGCCTGCTCGTACGAACTAGTCGAGGACTAGTTATATCGACGAGGGTTTTCCATTCCCCTATTAAAATGTGTCGACGAGGCCCAGGTCCCCGAAATCTTACAAGAAATCCATGAGGGCATCAACGCACAACAATTAGGAGGAAGATCCCTGGCTCGAAAGGCTCTGCGCGCAGGATATTACTGGCCGACCATGCAGCACGACGCCAAAGAACATGTGCAAAAATGTGACCGTTGCCAGCGCCACGGGGACATGCATTTGGCACCACCCAACGAGTTGAAGACACTCTCCTCGCTGTGGCCCTTCGCCTGGTGGGGGATGGACATCCTAGGCCCCTTTACAATGGGATCTTATCAAAATAAATTCCTAATCGTGGCCGTCGACTATTTCAGAAAATGGATTGAAGCCGAAGCGCTCGCCAAGATCACAGCCTTCAACATACTGCGTTTCTACAAAAGAAACGTCCTCGCCAGATTCGGGGTACCCCAGGCACTCGTAACCGACAACGGAACCCAATTCATGGACAGAAAATTCCAAGACTTCGCCGCCAAATTGGGAACGAAACAACACTTCACTTCGGTCGAGCATCCCCAGACTAACGGGCAAGCGAAGGCCGCGAACAGAGTAATCCTACGCGGATTGAAGCGAAGACTAGGCGAGGCCAAGAAAATCTGGGTCGAGGAGCTCCACAGCATCCTCTGGGCGTACAGGACAACACCTCACTTCACCACCGGGGAAACCCCTTTCCGACTAGCGTATGGAACAAAGGCGGTAATACCGATGGAAATAAGGGAGCCCTCTAGAAGGACAGAAGCTCCCCTCGACGAAGAAATAAACGACGAGGCTCTACGCGAGGACCTCGATCTGGTCGAAGAAATAAGATCAGGGGCTGCCCTCCGCGAGGCCGCGTTGAAACAACAAATATCGTTGCGACATAACGCCAGAGTCATAAAATGCGACTTCCTCGTAGGCAGTCTGGTCCTGCGCAGAAACCAGAAGGATTCTCGCGAAGGGAAACTGGCAGCGAACTCGGAAGGACCTTATAGGGTCAAGTCCAAAACGGGCACGGGAGCGTATTACTTGGAAACACTGGACGAAAAGCAACTTGCTCGACCGTGGAATGCTGAAAAACTCAAGCAATACTATAGCTAAGTCCTTAACCACGAGGATAGACAAGTCGCCGACATAATCAACCCAGAACGGGGAGAATTACGCGACCATCGTATCATGCCTTGGTGAAGCATGACACGCACTACAACGTCGGCCAGCTTCTACTCATTGAACGAGCAGATCCTGCGCACAACGGGGATACCTCAACCGAGCTCCGCCGTTGTCGCACCATTCAGGCAGGACGCCCAGCTCGCGATGGGAACATTCCAAGCCTATGAGACTAGTACCTCAAACGAAGTCCTAGCCTCATCATGGGCAGAACCATTTCACCCTCCTCGGTAAACTTCACACCTATCCGAGCACACACACACATACAAACAAAAAGAGCAAAGTCCATAATAAAACGTCCACAAAACCCAAGTATATTAAAGTACCGGCCACGACCGGATAATGTCATAAATACAAAGAAGGGCAGCGCCCATACAAAATGATAAATACAAATTGATAAAGGCACGCAGGCCCACAAAACATGCTAAAAACAACAGTCCTACTCAGTGACTTCACTCTCCTCTTCGGCTGGGATAACTTGACCATCCACCACTCTATTGAACAAACCCATTCCATCCGTCGTAAGCTGCACATCAGAGTTGAGGGCCTGCATCTGCTCCTTTGCAGCATTGAAGCCGAACTCAACAGCTTTCAAGTTGTCCTCGCCCAGGATTCTAATCCTGCCGATCAAGTCAGCCCGCGACTTCAGAGACTTCTCGTCGTCATTTTCATCGTGGACAGCTGTAGCCAAACCTTCCAATTCAATGATCCTCGCCTGAAAACGCTCCTTCTCCTCGTCAGCCTCTAGCGCAGCTAACTTCAGCTGCAGCACCTTGGCCTCCTCGTGACCTTCAAACTGTTTTAAATCGTTGAACAGCTTGTTATTTTCTGCCTCCAGCTCGGCTATTCTATTCTGGGAAGTCACGAGGCTCTCCCGAGTAACGGCTTCATCGTCGGCGAGGACAAAGGCAGCTTCAAGGACCCTGAACATGCCCGCCGCATCCTGGCACAATTGTTTCCTCCTCACCTTGGAGTTGGCGTTCAAGATAGTCGTGGCTTCAGAATCATGGACCTCTATCGAATCCCCTTCAACGAACAAGTCTCGGCGCGTGTAGCAGGCGGGCAGGACGAAATGACCAACACCGGAACCCCCGGAACCAGCGGCCACAAGAGTCCCCACAGCCTCTCTCTTCCTCTTAAGAGAACCCTCCGGGGTTAGCGGCGTCGAGGCTCTCTCCGGGACGGGGGTAGATCCAGCAGCAAAACTCTCCATCACTGTCTGCTTAGGCGCCCCGGCCTTGGTACCGATGGTCGCCTTCTTGTGAACCTTCACAGCCTGCGACCTCATTAGACGCTCTCGCATGTCAGCCATCATACCTGCGAACACACACATCAAGTCAGAATCAAAAGAATTTAAAGAAACAAAACCAAACAGTGGGGCATACCAAGCAAAGTTATAGCGTCGTCGTCATTATCACACTCAAGGAGAGCTTTGACATTAATATATCTAGCTGCTCGGACAGGTCCATCCTCCCCGACCAACTGATTCCCGTCCCGATCAATGACGAAGGCCAGAGTAAAGCTCTCCACATAAGCATGGAGGATCCTGTACGACTCCTTATCCGCCGGGTAAAGCTGCTCATGCTTCACCAGGAACTGATCTGTTCGGCGTTTAAAATGGGTGTAGACCCATTCCAAAGGAAAGATGGAGACCACACCATCCCTTTCCCGACCATCCACCATCACCCTCTCAATGGTCGAGATGCTCCTCTTCGCCTCTTCGGTTATAGGCTTCACGATCAGAAACCTGTCCTTGAAATTGCGTATCGAATCAGAATACGGCTAGAACAGCCTACTCTGTTGCTTAAACGATACCCAACTCTATGTCGACCCCGCCGTGCTCCGCTGAATTTGGAAGAGGAAGAAGAAGAGATCTGTGGTCGCCCCGATATTGAGATAACGACACACTAACTCAAAAGCCCTTATAAAAGCCAAGGCGTTTTGGGTGAAGCTGGGACGGGCACAAGGCCAAATGGGTGAACAAAGAAGATTGGAAGTTAGTGAAAGGGAGACGCATCTTGGCCTCCGTAAACGCAAATTCGTACATAGGAAAGCGAAGTCCCGGGTACGAGGAACAGATTCTATCGTACTCCCCGGGACGAAAGGCTTTCCATGCCCATGGAGCGCCCTCGTCGCGTCTCTCCAACAAGTCGAAGTCCCGTATCTCCTCGGTGGAGAAGGTTGATCGAAAAGACAAAGGCTCATGTCCAATCCAGTCAAGGTCCCCTCCCGCGACCTTGATATTCGAGTAATCAGCGGACACACTGGGCCCCTCTTGTACCTCCTGTGCGTCGGGCATAACTTCATCGCGGGGTTCAGCTATTTTCACCTGAAAAGCATAGGAAGAGAAGTGAATTCGACATCCGCGATCAAATCCACCCTTCCACCACTAATCAAGTGAAAGGGCGTTAACGAATCCGGGGACAACCACGTGCTCGTATAAATTACCTACCAATAGCTAGAAGAGGTCTCCGCGACCAGAACACGCAGATGCACATACGAGGACGCATGTTCGTCCCAAAATGACGCTAAAACTCCGAACAGGCCTAGTGCCCGACTACAAACTAAATTCTACACCTAACCAGATTCTACAAGGATCTACGCTAACAATTTCTACAAAATTCTAGAAATTCCTAAAATTCATCATGTTCTTCACAAAATTTCCTGGAATTCATGTGTTCATCAAAGAACACATGATGTTCAACCGGAAAATATGAACTTCAACCGAAAAATCTATAAAAATATGCAGAAAGGGAAGAACGAACTTACAAGTAAAAGAAGAAGTTTACGGTGGCGAAGAGAAGCTCCGGCGAAGACTAACTGCAGAGCAAACGAGAGCAAAGAGTAAAAAACCTTGTGAAATTATGAAAATGAAACCTTCCCCCACCTATTTATAAGCATTTGATCGTGGGGAATCGTGAAGGTCATCATAGCCTATACGCCCCTAGGACTGACAAAGGCCATAAATGCTCACCACGTGTCACAAAAACTCTTTACCTGGTTCAGCGCAGAAAATACACTAGCCCTTGGCCCCCACGAGCAAGTCTCTTCGTTAAAGTGAACACATCCGTGCAGAGATGCTCGCCAAAAACTCCCATTTCTCTTAGGACGCTGCAAACCCTGATCGACATTTCGCGCTGGTAGCTAACGACCACATCTGGTCGGGGCACGAATGAAACATTCTACGCGAGCAACCACTTCCCCGACAGTATGGTCGAAGTCACAGCTATCTAAAGTCATTACTCTCCAACAAAGCAACGACTTGGGGGGCTCCTGTTCTGGACCAGGCAAGGCTTCCTGCCCTTAAGGGCCAGGCCCAATCTATCATAATTAGCGAACAGGCCCAATAAGCACAATATAGTCGTTGGGCGTGTCCCCTCACGCGCAGAATAGCTCATGCGACCAACCGCCTCCCCAGATATCACAGAAACAGTTAGAAAGACCACGCGCTTCGCCCTCCATCTAGCAATACCTCATTGGTCGATCAGGCACTTTGCTCGCCAATAATCTCCCTATAAAAACCCCTCGCTCGAGAGGGGCAGGTATCACAAATCATACACTTGACTTCTCTTACTTGCTTTCTCCCTTTCTCTTAACCAAATACTTACTTTGGCATCGGAGTACCTTGCAGGTACCACCACCCCTTTTTCCTCTCCTACGAGCAGCTACTCTTGTCCTACATGAAGGCCGCGACGATCTCCTCCTGGTCCCCTCCGATTAGTTATCGATTAGTGATACTTTGAGTTGATGAACTCATGGCATGTTTCCATATAGTGTGAGAATTGAAATGTGAACTCAAGAGTCCTTTCCCCTTTTCCCTGGACTTGAGTTAGGATTGTTAGAACCTTGTTAATCCAAGAGAATGCATAAGATAGGGAACTCACTGAGATTTCATGTGTCTCACCCCATGTTGTTGGTGTATTTCAGGTGCTTCAGGTTCTGAGAAGGGTAAGGATAAGGTCGTGTGATCTCTTCCTTGCTTGTTGATGGCTAGTTTCCGTAGTCGAGTTTAGTTTGAGATCATTGTTGATCTAGTTCTTAGGTTTTTTTACTTTGTACTTTAGGGCATTTATTTGTATACAATGTGTTAACTAGGAGCTTATGCGTTTCAGTACCAAACACTTGGATCTATATATAACATTTATGCTTTGATGTATGAATTTTATATGTGGGTGTTACAGTTGGTATCAAAGCAGGTCGTATCCTCGACCTAGCCATGAAATAGTATAAGTATTTCTTTCCGTTTCGTATACGTTGTGTCGCCATTGGTCTTAAGTGTTATATTTATGGCATTGAGCCTGATCAACTTAATCCTATTTGTATGACCTTTAGGAACATGGTTGACGAACGTAGAAACACTCGCGGTAGACCCGCAAACCCTCCAGCTGGGACGAATCCGTCGGGCGGCGATGGTAATGCTCCTCTGTTTCAGTTTATGCAACAGATGCAGCAGCAACAGAATCTATTCATGCAGCAAATGGTGCAACAAATGAATAGAGGTTTGCATCCTACGGTAGTTGTTCTAGAAGCCGAAGGTGGGAAATTCCGGGATTTTATCCACATGAATCCCCCAGAATTTCATGGTGGATTGGATGCCGTGAAGGCTCACGAATGGATTTCTGGTATGGAGAGGATTTTCTTGATAGTACAGTGTAGCGAGGAGAACAAAGTGTTATTCGCCTCTCACTCATTGAAGGGTCCCGCTATGAGATGGTGGGACAGTGCTTCGGCTTTAATGGTTATTCAGGAAGTGCCAAAGGTTTGGGAGCAGTTCAAGGTTGTTTTCATGGAGAAGTATTTTCTGAGCTCTTTGAGAACTCAGAAAGAGTTTGATTTTCAACAACTAAGACAAGGTAGTATGACTGTGGCCAGTTATGCTGAGAAGTTCGAAGACATGGCTGCTTATTCTAGGCAGGCTATGTATGCTCCAGTTGAGAGGTGGAAGGTGGACCAATTTATTTTTGGACTTAGAGCTGAAATATCCCATAGTGTATCTCAGAGGGAGTTCACTACTTATGCCGAAGTTCTAAGACAGTGTTATGTAGCTGAACATAGTTTAAAGAAAGTCCAAGCGGAAGGTGTTGCGAGTAGGGTGAATCAAGGGGATCGCGGAAGATCCAACCAACAATTCAGGCCTAGGCAACAAGCCTTCAAAGGAAAGCAAGTTCAAGATTCAAGGGCGAGTACACCTCCGGTGTGTCGCACTTGTGGAAGGATGCATTATGGAAGGTGTGGTATAGATAATGTGAAGTGTTATCAATGCCAGAAGGTGGGTCATTTGAAAAGGGATTGTCCTCAGAATAGGAATCAACCACAAGGAGGGGTTTACACCTTGGATGCAAGGAAGAAAAAGAGTGACAATTCCTTAATTGCTGGTACGTGCTTTGTTAATGGATTTCCTTGCTTTGTTTTATTTGATTGTGGGGCAACGCATTCTTTTGTAGCTACACAATGTGTGAAAAGGATAGGGTTACAAGCCATTCCTATGCCTTCTCCTATGGTGGTCACTACCGCCATGGATGAAATGGTAGAGACGCCTTTGATATGCGAAAACTGTGTCGTGATTGTGAATAGTAGGGTTTTCCAGATCGATTTTATTTGTTTACCCCTTAAGAAAATTGATGTAATTCTGGGAATGGATTGGCTTTCTACTAACTCGGTATTTATCGGGTGTGAAGTGAAACTCATTATCATTCCGTCGGTTGAAGCTACCCCGAAGGACGTCTTAACAACTATTCTTGAAGGTACGGTTAGTATGGTAAATTTCTTATTTGAAGAGGAGAAATTGGTTCTGTTGGTTATCACTAAGGAGGGTAGTACCTATCTTCAAGTGTCGGATATTCCGGTTGTTTGCGAATTTTCTGAAGTCTTCCCTGAAGATGTCATTTCTCTCCCTCCGGTGAGAGAAGTGGAATTTTTAATTGACCTGGTACCGGGAATGGCCCCTATATCCGTTTCTCCGTACCGGATGATGCCTTTGGAATTAAGAGAATTCAAGGATCAGTTAGAAGAACTCATGGCGAAACATTTTGTGCGGCCTAGTGTTTCTCCGTGGGGAGCCCCTGTTTTGCTAGTGAAGAAGAAGGACGGTGGGATACAGATGTGCATTGATTATCGTCAGCTGAATAAGGTTACCATTAAGAACAAGTATCCCTTGCCCAGGATAGACGACCTGTTAGATCAATTGAAAGGAGCCTGTGTGTTCTCGAAGATTGATTTGAGGTCGGGTTATCATCAGATTCGAGTGAAGAGTTCTGACGTCCCTAAGACTGTACATTACGAATTCTTAGTGATGCCTTTCGGTGTGACGAATGCTCCGGCAGTTTTTATGGACTACATGAATCGTATATTCCAGGCTTACTTGGATCAGTTCATTGTGATCTTCATTGATGATATTCTTATTTATTCTCGTACTCCACAAGAGCATGAAGAACATCTAAGGATCGTGTTATTGGTGTTGAAAGAGAGACACCTTTTCGCTAAGCTAAGAAAGTGTGAATTCCGGATGTCAGAAGTTAGTTTTCTGGGTCACGTTATATCACAAGGAGGTGTAGCGGTAGATCCGTCAAAAGTTGAAGCAGTGATTAATTGGGAGAGACCGAAGAATGTTTCAGAAATTAGAAGTTTCTTGGGACTAGCAGGTTATTATAGAAGGTTTATCAAAGGTTTTTCACAATTGGCTTTGCCAATGACGAAGCTTACTCGGAAGGATTGCCCCTTTGAGTGGGATTCGGCATGTGAACAAAGTTTTATGAGTTTGAAGGAAAGGTTGACAACGGCCCCGGTTTTGATTATTCCCGATTCTAGCAAGTCTTATGAGGTGTTTTGTGACGCGACCAAGATGGGTTTGGGAGGCGTGTTAATGCAAGAAAGTCACGTGGTGGTGTATGCTTCTCTACAATTGAAGGTTCACGAGAAGAATTATCCAACCCATGATTTGGAATTAGCGGCGGTTGTGTTTACCTTGAAGGTGTGGCGTCACTATTTGTATGGAGTACATTTTGAATTGTTTAGTGATCACAAGAGTTTAAGGTATCTCTTTGACCAAAAGGAGTTAAATATGCGTCAAAGGAGGTGGATGGAGTACTTAAAAGATTATGATCTAGAGTTAAAATACCATCCGGGTAAAGCAAATAAGGTGGCCGATGCCTTGAGTAGAAAAGTTTTGAGAAAGGTTGAGTTAATGATGTTAGAGTACTCTTTGTTGGAGAAGTTTAGAGATTTAAACCTTAATTTTGTGTGGACTCCTAATGGTGTGATCATGGGGAATTTGAATGTCAATTCTACTTTAAGAGTTGAAATTCAACAAGGACAATTATTGGATGAGAAATTACAAGAGATGTTAAGTCAACCGGGTTTTGTGCATGCTAATGATGGAATGATTATGTTTAATCAAAGAGTTTGTGTTCCGAATGACGCGACTTCGAAAAGGAAGATTTTAGAGGAAGCGCATAAGGGTGCTTTTACTATTCATCCGGGTTCCTCGAAGATGTATCGAGATTTGAAGAAGGACTATTGGTGGTCCGGTATGAAAAGAGATGTTGCGGTCTTTGTGTCGGAATGTGCAGTATGCCAACAAGTTAAGATTGAACACCAAAGACCGGGTGGATTGTTACAACCCCTAGACATCCCAGTTTGGAAATGGGATAGTATTTCCATGGACTTTGCGGTAGGATTACCCCGTACTCAAAATGGTTATTATTCAATTTGGGTGATTGTAGATCGTTTGACGAAAGCGGTGCATTTCTTAGCCGTGAAGACTACTTTCAAAGCAAGTCATCTTACGAGGTTATTTATTGCGGAAATTGTAAGACTGCATGGTGTTCCCTCTAGCATTGTGTCGGATAGAGATCCAAAGTTTACTTCAAGGTTTTGGAAGGTTTTTCAACAAGCCATGGGGACGGAGTTGCGTTTGAGCACGTCTAATCATCCACAGACGGATGGTCAAACTGAGCGAACGATACAAACGATGGAGGATATGTTGAGAGCTTGTGTGTTAGAGAATAAAGGAAATTGGAAAGAACTTCTACCATTGATTGAGTTCTCTTATAATAATAGTTATCATGCGAGCATCGGAATGGCTCCGTATGAAGCATTATATGGGAGAAAATGTAGAACACCTTTGTGTTGGGCGGAAATTGGCGAAGATAGAATTTTGGGACCCGAAATCATCCAAGAGACTACGGAAAAGATTTAAATGATCCGCGAGAAAATTAAACAAGCACAAGATCGACAGAAGAGTTATGCGGACAATCGAAGAAGACCTTTAGAATTTGAAGAAGGTGATCATGTGTTTTTGAAAGTTACTCCAAGATTAAGACTGAAAGGACCGTTTAAGTCACGCAAGTTAAGCCCAAGATACGTGGGACCGTATCAAATCTTTGAAAGGATTGGCGAAGTAGCGTACAGGTTGACCTTACCTCATTCTCTGTCGGAAATGCATGATGTCTTTCATGTATCTCAACTTCGTAGATTTGTTCCAGATCCTCTTCAGCCGATTCTACCGGATACTGTTGTAATAGAAGCAGACTTAACGTTTGAACCTCAACCGAGCCGCATTGTGGGAAGAGAAACGAAAGTATTGAGGAACAAAGATATTTCTCTCGTTAAGGTGCAATGGGATGCGACGCATCCGGGAGATGCAACTTGGGAACTTGAATCGGAGATGCGAGATGCTTACCCTCATCTGTTCAGGTAATCTTTTAAATTCGAGGGTGAATTTCTATTTAAGGGGGGAGGATGTAATACCCCGTATTTTATTACTCCGGATAATATTATATTGTGATCAACTGAGTCCAGTGTACTCTGAGAAATTATTTGACAAAATAATTAGAGCAACTGTGAAACTTAGAATAAATCCAATTAATATTATCTGACTCTGAGGTATTTTACTAATTTGGACTTAAGAGACTTTTTGGACATTTAGTAGTATTATTTCACATACAACATGACTCATGACACTTTTGACATGCATACATATTCACAATATAGTCATGCATTCATCACACACAATCCACATACATTCACATCAATTGTGCCAAACGGCAACCGAACGTTTTCACAAATAACCAAACAATTCGATTTACGGTTTACCGGAAAAGTTGGTGAAAAGTCGGCTAAAAATATAATTTCTTATCACCATCAATTAGTACATATCAATACCTTCAATTCGATATAAAGAACTCTCAAATCCGATAAACAACGAACAAGTTATGAATATTTCAATCTAACGCAAAAACATAAACCGGACACCCGACACTACGAAACGATTCGTAAAAACTGTACCGATTGGACCAAGTTCAGACCCCAAAACTATTTTTCCTAGAAAGAACATCTCGTTAGCTTCCCAACGCTTCGAACGGGGATCAAAACCGACTTACGGTTCAAGAGATATGAATTTCTGAAGTTTCCCCGAAAAACCAGAATTTCTGTTTCAGCACAGTATGTATCGATACATAGGCTTTATGTATCGATACATAAAGACCTCATGTATCGATTCATAACTCGCATGTGTCGACACATGCTGTAGTGAAAATGCTATTTTTCCCAATTTTCACAGCATGTATCGATACATAAGGGTTATGTATCGATACATAAACCATTTCGTATCGATACATAGCTGTTATGAATCGATTCATGCTCTGTTTTTCTCAAAAAAAACCAGATTTTTCAATTTACACCTTTGCTGCCATTTTCCCGAATCCCCGAAAACTCGACTAAATCAAACATTTTCACCGAAACAACCATATACGCCCAACCACCAAATACATGGAAACAATTTAGAACACATAAACGAAATTTCTACGACGTTCGATTTTTCGATTAAATTTCAACCTTTCAAAAACCAGAATTTTTAAACTTCACCAGATCGAATAAAAAGCACGCCATACGACGACCTAACCTTCCTCGATACCACTACGTAATTTATTTCGAATTCTAACCGTGAAAACATCGTTTTCTATCAATTTCCTATAATTCGACCTAAACGGAAACAACAACGGAAACATACCGAAAACTAACCGAAACATTACCAAACTTCATGAAACTTCAAACAGCAGCTCACATACATATAACCAACCAACACATGTATTTATACGACTTTTCGACCGTAGAAACATCGGTTTCTATCGATTTCGTCCAATACGACATAAACGGAAACATATGGAAAACCAACCAAAACATTCACACAAAACACATACATAATCATACACAAAGTTAGGATAATAATATTTCACACCCTTACCCGATTTCTCGATTCTTGGAAGCTTGATCTTGATGATTTGTAGCTTTTCTTCTTTTTCTCTTCTCTTTTTCACTCTTGCTCTCAAAATTCTGTTTTTCTCTCTTTCTCACCTCTAACTTTCTATTTCTATTCTTTTTCTTTCTTTCTTATACTTTTCTTTCTTTCTATTTCTTTATAGTTTCTCAAAATATCTACTAACTAACTAACTATCATTAAATGTGAAATATCTAAAATACCCTTCAATCTAATTTCCCCGCAAACTCTCAAAAACAGTAAAATCACATAATATGCAAACATAACATATTAACACACCAATATCACAAATAACATAATTATTGCCCAATTAAATAAAAGACCCAACCAAATAGAATCAATCAACACAAAAATGGAAATATCAAAATCGGGCTGTTACATCGTAGGCACATGCTATAAGATGACCCATCTCGGGGAAGCTCATCCATTTCGATACCGGTGTCGGACCACTCAACCACGGAACAAGTGACTCGTGAACCTTGTTGTAATTTTCTTGATTTTCATAGAGACGCAAGTATGCTTCTTTATGCGTCTCCAACTCTGGGATAAGTGGACGACGTACAAGTGCATGACCTTACTCTCCTTTATCGAGTAATGCCGACACGGCTCGGTAACCGCAATTACCATCCCCTATAACATCGATTATACCGTCGATATGCTTGTGCATAAAAACCGGCATCTCGTCAATAAAGGAAATCATACGTGTAGTTGGAGTCGGAGTCGGAACTCGTGGAATCGGTGTCGGAGCCGGTTTGGAAATGCGAGCTCCTTTCAAGACACTTTGTAGAGATTTATGAGTCGGAGAATCCAGAAAGATTTGGTCAACGTGCTCATAATACGAAGGAGACCGAGTTGTTGAGTTGTCATTTGGTGTAGGCTTCAACTTCTTTGGAGCACCCTTTGTCTTTACCGGTTGAGACGACGGTATCATTGCGGTTGTTTCGGGGAAGGCAATCTTCCTCAACTCTTCTTTGATGTGTAGCTTCATATTGTCGTCGGCCTTCGAAAATCTCTTTTGAATCGCTTCCAATTCGGCCAAAATAGAGATATCCGGTTTATCTCCTTCCATACAACCATCATCATGATAACTAAGTCTCATCCAATGAGGGAAAACTTCGTCAATTTGTATTGGCTCACCTAGTTTCAACTTTTTAGCAATGGCACAAGCACAAGGAACACCGTAGGTTTTCACAATAGTGCAACCACACTTTGCACTATCGGAACCTACCGTTTCGGCTCGGTTGGCCTCGTGAAAAATATAGCCCAACCCCGCCCGAGACATGTTGCCGATCAAATGAGAGTAGAGGAAGTTACCTTTAAACCGATGTTCCAAAATCGTGATGCTCCGACCGAAAATGGTTTGTTTCTCATTGTGTTGGTTTTTAATCATTAGATGCACGGAGTCCCAATCCCGACATAAATCCCCCTTGCTATTCCCCAACCAATTCTTCAAAGAGGTGGAATCCCCACGCACAAACAATCTTTTCTTTCACTTGATCAAGAATGGTGGATTCAACACATTTCAACAAAGCGGGGTACCTTTCACACACTTTCTGAAATTTAATGACTGAATCGACATATAATTCCGTTGTGGAAGAATTTAGAATATGAGTCCATGCATCCATAATTTTCTCTACAATGACACCCGACTTGACCACTTTTCCGTCTTCCGACTCCACTTGTTTTGCACCCACCACGGTCTTAACCCGACTTCGCACATTCTTTGTTATGTGAAATCGACAAAGTAGTGCATTGGAAGAAGGAAAGACATTTGCAACCGCATTCATCAAGGCGTTGTCGCGGTCCGTAACAATTGCTTTTGGCATTTGAACATGTTTCTTCAAAAGTGACTGACACGTCTCCAACGCCCACGTGAAATTTTCCTCTTTATCACACTCCAAAAAGGCAAAGCAGACGGCATATGTCTTATCTGTAGACGTAACGCCAACCATCTCAAACAATGGAAGACGATACTTGTTTGTCTTGTAGGTGCTATCGAGAATGAGCACTGTCGAGAACGTGTTGAACAACTTGATGGAATCCGGATGAGTCCAAAAAATATCTCGGACCGTAATTTCATCATCGCGATATCTGTACTGAGACACGTAATCGTTGTTCTCCAACACTTTCAACAGTTGTTGCATCTCACTCTCCCCTAATTTCCTTGTTCGTTTGATACCGAATGTTTGCAACATTTTCGGGTTCTTTCCGTTTCAACGTCGCAAGTATATTCTTCGGTTGGACAAGGTTCAAGGTCTTGTTGGCTATACATGTTTTCTCTTCCGCCTTGAGCCGACATACACTTGGATGGCCTTGAAGCATTGAGCACATTTCGTGGTTATGTATACCACAACGAACGGTAAATCTCCATTTCTTGGAAACTAACATGTAACCACCAATCTTAAAAGGGCACTCACATCTTCTAGTACCGGTCTCGTCTTTCTTTAACTTCCGTAGAGGTGCTTGATATTTTTCGCTTCTTTCGCAACCCAAAATTACAAAAGCTTTTCTTCTATCCGACCCATTATCCGATCTCCCGATATTTACACCGAAGCCAAGCTCAATAGCTGTCCTACGAATGTATGCGATCATGCTTTCACGATCATCAAAGTCTTGCTTGTTGTTAAAGTCACCGCCGACATCAACCGACTTTACGAGCATGCCTTTATTTTTCGGGGAAATCGGCGCAACTAATTCTTTTGACATGTTATCGGGGTGCACCATATCTATTTATAAACAAGAATAGAACAATTAGTATGTATAAATAAAATATATTCGAAATTTGCTGAAAATTTAAATTAATTAGGTTCAGGCATTTTTCTGGATGTGCACATCCGGAAATGTTCATGCTCAATTAGTTCCGGATGTGCAGATCCGGAAGTAGCGTAACTAGTTTTTTCAAAAATGTAGATTGATAATGTGAGCAATGTAGTGGATGAAGTTGAATATATACCTGAAATTCATTCTTTTCTTGCTCCCTTTGATTTGTTGCACCAAAAGTTTGAACTTTTTGAGTGAGAAATGGGATTGATGAAGTAGGGTTTTTTGAGTTGGTGAGAGTGAGTGTAGTAGAAGAAAAGTTGAGAATGGGAAGGGGGAGTGATCATGCAGCTTCAAATATATCAGTCATGCTTCCGGATATACAGATCCGGAGGCCTACCGGATATGCATATTCGGAACAACTTTTTTTTCATAAGGATACGGTGCGTCCGAATGTGCACATTCCGAATCAGGAGACAAAAAAATCATTTCACATGGTGCCTAAGAAACTTGGGTGGTGCATTAAAAAATAAAATGCTCTTTTTCTTTAGGTTTAAAGAATTTTAGAATTTTTATATTTTTAAGGAAGTCATATTAAGTGGAATAGAAATACTATGAATTTTAATTTGGTGTTTACAAATTGAATTTTTTGGGTTTCTATTTTAGAAGATAAAAAACTATAACCATAAATTTATTTATATGTTACAAACACAAATTGATCCTTCAATGCAATTTATTTTTAAACTTAGCAATATAATCTTTATAAAAAAATTGAATGAGCATTAAACAATACTCATAACCATGTTTGACAATGCATTAATGTCATACTGTATACCAATTTAATTTGACAAATAATTTAAATTAAAACCAAAGTTAAGAAAAAAATATTATTTTAAATATTCTTGTGGGTGCGCATTAAAAAATGTGTATATAGACACGAGAGTCCATATAAAAAAGTTTATTACAAAAATATTTTAAATTAAAAACAATATTAAATAAAAAATATCGTTTAAATTTTTATGCGTGCATCCATTAAATAGAGCGGACAAACGGGTACGGAAGTGCCGATTTGTACGCTAGACACTATATTACGCATGCATTTAACTATTAAAATCATGAATACTTGAATAAAATAAAGTATTTTAATTTTGTAAAAATTGAGTCGGATGTGATGCACTAAGGAGAGAATAGCCATTAAATTACTACTACAATGTAACATTAATTATTGTAGCTACACCTATTTCTAGACTATAATTGTTAAAAAAAGGCAAAATAAGTAATTACTTGAAAAAAGAAGCAGAAACAAACAGACATAAGTATGCCAAATACGGAAAGTCTTAAAAACAGTCTTGCACGCCAAAAACCATAAGTGATATTGTCAACATATTTTTTCCTAACTGATATAACATAGCTGAGGGGAGTTCCAAATCATTTATTTCTACGGACTCCACCATTCTTCTCTTTGAACCGCTTCTCAATTCAATTTGTCTCTTCTCACTTGTAATGGTGAAGTTTGCAAAGGAGTTAGATGCTCAAATGATACAATAGTGGAATGAGGAGTTCATGAACTGCCGACAATCGAAGAAGCTGATAAAGATAATAAAGTTGTCATCAAGTTCAAATCAAAATGATCAAATCAGCCAAGATTCAAGGCTTACAGAAATCAACATAGGTCAAAAAGTATAATATGCAATAAAATGAAATAAATTGCATCAAAAGGATTTTTAACAGAAAAATAAAACAGAAAATTCATAAAGTCCTCTAATCATCAAATAAAGAGCCAATAAAATTATGGTTGGTCAGAAATAAAATAAAAAAACATATAGAAAAATTTTCAGAATCTTTAAAGACCTAAAACTATTTTTAAACCAAATAAAACAAAGAAAAATAGAGAAAATCAAAGAAAATAGAAAATCTTAAAAAATAAAAATTAGATGATGGAAATTAAAAGAGAAATTTAGAAATTATTTTGAGATTTTTGGAGTTAAATGAATTTAATATGAAATTTTGAATTAAAAATATTTAAAATGAAAAAAAGAAATAAAGCTGAAAAAACAAGGAGGGTTGGATCTGCCCTCATTAATTGACGTGGCAGATCCAACGCATCTCAATTGATGGCGCACATTGGAATTTAAGAGAAAAAACATATCAGATCCACAAAGTAACACAATCATCATATCAAAGTCAAAAAGCCAATGTATCTGCATCCAAATGTCCATATGAGAGGGAGCATCGGGGTCCTTAAATGAAATAACACTTCTGATCAGATTTAAACTAAAACCGACTCAGACCACCGTTATAACACCCCGGTCATCTTCTCCGGTGAGTTGCTCATCGGAGTTTGCTAAATGGAAACGTTAGGACACTAGACCACCATCATTGCAACCGTTGTCTCATCACGAATTCAACTTCATACTCAAAATTCATTTATCTAAACTGAGCATGGAGAATTTCAGAGAAATCTCAATAAAAAGCAAAACACGAAAAATGAAATTAAAGGATGAATTGAAATAATCAACATCAGCTAAGTTAGGGGAAAACATCAGGGAGTGATAGACTAGATCGTGGTAACTTGTTTGAATCAAATAGATACTTCTAACTACCTGAACGAGAGAGTGATGAAATTGCTCTGAAACTAGAGTTTGTGAGAATGATTCAGAAGCTTTCAATGATTAGAAATGATTGGGATAGCATCAGGAGGTATCAAGGAAGCTGTATGAATCAAGAATTTGATTTGAAATGGCTTGGAAATGTGAAAACAAAACTCTCACATGGAAGTTTCAAGTGTGATTTGAGCATAGTTTTTTTGGCTCTCTAAAGCTTGAGAATGAAGCAAGTGAGGTCCTCTATTTGTAGGAGAGGATGATGGAATGTTGAAAGGGGTGAAATGATCAGAATTGAGTGAATTCGTGTGCACCCTGATCATGAAGAAATTGTGACTTGAAGTTGCTCAAAACTCAGCAAAATCATGCGTTTTATGAGTCATTTTCTTCTGAGAACATCACTAATCATGTTTAGATGGAAAGCACGTGATAATTTGGTTTGTAATTGAGAGAAAGTGAATTCCAAAATTCTGATAATGGTGATATCTTCAGCTTCAAGTAACCGTCTTTAACTCAATGGGGCATCTTGTACATGAGGCTTTTTGATCCCAATCTTTTTGTAACTTGTTAACATCATAAAAAAGATCACAATGTGCCAAGAAAGGTTGCAATTGGACATTCGAGTCAAATGTTATGGCATGTTGAAGTTGGCACAAAAATCAGGCAATGTGATCATGAAAATTCTAAGTCCAAAGTGGTTGAAAATGACCTATAATGTATCAATGGATTCCATGGCCTTCCAAGTACAATTAGCTATTGACCCTTGAAGCAAACTTGTAGAGGGAATTTTAAAGAATAAGTAGCAATAAAAACCAGTCTCAAATGTTGAAAATTAAAGAAGTTATGATTCTTGAAAGTTGAGAAAAAGTCACTTGAAAATAGGTCCAAATTCTACTAAGTCCACAAATGATGTAATACCCCGTATTTTATTACTCCGGATAATATTATATTGTGATCAACTGAGTCCAGTGTACTCTGGGAAATTATTTGACAAAATAATTAGAGCAACTGTGAAACTTAGAATAAATCCAATTAATATTATCTGACTCTGAGGTATTTTACTAATTTGGACTTAAGAGACTTTTTGGATATTTAGTAGTATTATTTCTAATACTAAGTTACTATATATTCTTTTTCTCTCACTTTTCCAAACAAAAGAAAAAATAGAAACATTGAAGGAAAGAAGAAAGAAAGGAAAGGAAAGGAGAGAAAAGAGGAAATAGGAGAAAGCTCAAGAACATCAAGATCATCATCATCCATTCATCAAATCTTCACCCAATCTTCTCATCATCTTCATCTTGCTCATCTCAAGGTGGGTTCTAGTTAGAAAACCACATTTTTAGAGTTTTTGGAATGTTTGAGTTTTAGGTTAATTGGTTGAATCGATGTTTTTACCGGTTAGAAATCGATAGAAATTGCTTAGAATGATCTCATTATGCTCATTATCAATATTAATGCTTGGTTGTGCTGTTTGTGAATGATTAGAGTTGAGAAATGGGTTTTTTGACCCTTAGAGAGAAGAGGAAAACGCTGCTGAGCATGGCTGCTCTGGTGTGAAGCGTCGGGCGGTGCTCAGAGCGCCGGGCGGTTCGAGGCTTCTCCTCTACGTCGCCGGGCGAGGCCAAGAGGCGCAGCGTTGTCAAGATTCTGGAACTTCATGTTTTTGGAGAGGTGTCTTACGCCTCTGCTTCGCCGGGCGAAGCGAGAGGAAAAATGGAATCCGCCGGGCGAAATTTCCCACCGCCGGGCACTCCTGGGACTTTCAATCATTTTCTCTTTTCTTCTAAATTCCATATCTTTTGATCCGTTTATCCGTTTTGAGTGATCTTGGTATCGATAGAAAGCTGTCGGAATTATCTATATGATGAAAGGGGAAAATGTCAGTTTTGTTGCCCGATTAAATAATCGGAAAAGTTCAAAATGATGTAACTTATGTTGTAAATTGTGGTAAGCTATTCTATTATGCCAATATGATGTGTTTTGCCTATCCTATTATTATTTAACATGATTGTAATTGAATGTGCATGTTAATATGGAAAAAGAAATAGGAAGAGTGAGGAAAACCCCTTATGAACTATAGGAGAATTTAGATGTTGGAAACACTAGTATGGAACATGTGGTTAACCTTTGTGGGTTTGAGCCGACAAGAGAGGCCGGGAGGCATTATAGCCTTGTGATTGTCGAACACAATCGTATTTGTTGTATGTAATCATGTAACCGTAACCGGTTTATCTTGAGTGTAGTTTCATGAGTCTCGGACTCCTCTGAAATGGATGCACAACTACTTGACAGGTTTGATTCCCCGTGCTGTACGAATGGCGCCCATGGAGCGTATGCTTGTGACGGTAAAAGGCCCGTGTGAAGTGACGGTTCATAACGGTAAAAGGCCTGTAGAACCCGAATCCATTCGTATGTCAAGTAGATTATAAGGACCTATGACTCGGATCGCCTTCTAGACGTAGAAGCGGACGGGAACAGGAGGTACCTTGGTATGATTATCGATTAGTGATACTTTTAGTTGATGAACTCATGGCATGTTTCCATATAGTGTGAGAATTGAAATGTGAACTCAAGAGTCCTTTCCCCTTTTCCCCGGACTTGAGTTAGGATTGTTAGAACCTTGTTAATCTGATAGAATCCATGAGATAGGGAACTCACTGAGATTTGATGTATTTGTTCGCTGGTGAATTTGGCGAACAATCTCTGGTTTCCTAATTTATGAAAATTAATTTACTAACAGGACCAACCAAACAAATCCTAGGACAAAGTGCTTTTGAGAATGTGTTTGATTTTGAAAAGTAATGTATCCGTTCTATGTTTCTAAGATTTCTTTTTAACAATTGTTTCGACTATTAGGACAAAGACACGGTAATGGCGAAACAGCAATTGAAGATAAATTCAAACTAAGACAAAGTAAATTTCTGAAGTAAAAAGATGACTTAAATATAAAGAAATGAAGGAAAGCTTGAAATTTTATTGAAATGCATAAAGGTAAACTGGTGTTTTCTATACATACATTTTCCAGAACACTCGTTTCTCTCACACGGTTACTTTGAGTATTTACGGTAATTTGTACAAAGTTGGAACACACTGAGTCTAACACCAAGACCTCCTATTTATATACAAACGAAATAACTACCCACAACAACTATCTCTCCTAATGGCGACAAATGTCATTCTGCATGTATTTGCCTCCTAGATGCGTTCCATGCG
Source organism: Lathyrus tuberosus (assembly GCA_022829125.1). Taxonomy (NCBI): domain Eukaryota; kingdom Viridiplantae; phylum Streptophyta; class Magnoliopsida; order Fabales; family Fabaceae; genus Lathyrus; species Lathyrus tuberosus. The sequence goes on from JALAZF010000050.1 coordinate 20,553,709, forward strand.
TCCCATTTCAAAAATCAAACTCCCTCTAGAAATTTGAAATTAGAAACACCCGTCGAACGGACCGAAATTTCCCTTGTCGAAATTATCTTCCTCGCTTGGAAAAATCTGCCAATGCTTCTTTTAAGTACCATGTCCTTTCGACTTGCCTCTTTTCGTCAAAAACTTTCTAACTGCAATATCCGGTCGAATCACGTTGTCGAATTTTTCTCCTTTTCTTTTGAACCATTTCCCTGGCGTCGAAAATAGCCACCTACAAATTGCCCCCCAAAAAATGCATTTTCGACCGAGTGAGAAAAACATTTTTTTCCAGTGCAATTCGACGCCATGGATCATTCGACTAGTGACTGTTCATATGATTTAGACATTAGAAATGTCAGAACCATCATTACGCTTTTCCCAAAACGTCATTTCAGCCCACGTTTTTTAGATCTCCATCATTCCTACTCTAACCCCTATCACATCGTGGGTTAAACCCTAACTGCCACCGTCAGCATTATCCACTTCACACTCTCCACGTGTCCCATAATCTTCCCACTACTTTTCCCATTTCACTTCCAGAATAACAACCGCTTCCACTTTCACAACTTATATATAAGTTAAAGACCTCATTTTTTCCACCTTTTACATTCTTTCAACTTCATCTCCCTCATTTTTTTCTCTACGTCTCTGCAATCAACAATGGCGTCTTCCGCTACTCAAAAGGTTGCCGGTAAAGATTCTCGGAAGTCCAATAGTTTAGCACCGGTGGAAAGGATCTTCGGTCCTAAAGTGGTGGGAAACCAAGAGTATGTTCCAGAACCTCCCAATGAAGAGGAAAAGCGCTCCATTTATCAATCCCAGGTACTTATTCCCATCTTAATTTTTGGAAAATCCCATGCCATGCTAGGACCGTTACCTGACTTAACATTAGACCCAGTTAAGGTACTAGAATTTTTCCCAACCTACCATCGCTACAAACCCATAGCAAATGGTGTTAGACCTAGAACGGATAAGGAGAAAATTATAGATGAAAAATCCAAAGTAGATGGCCAAGGGACCCCTTCTGACGAAGTCATAAACCTAGAATACATGAATAATTTTAGAATTTTTAGATCCTGTCCTCTGTCGAAGGATCCCTCTGATTATCTGGCTTGGTTGGAAAAGATAGAAAAGGTTAAGAGCAGTGATTGGAAAACCATGGGCATTTACGATCTCATTCAGCTGTCGAAAGTAGGGCCAGGATATTGCCCTTCCATGCTTCTGGCTTCCCTCTATTTCTGGGATAGTACTTACAACACTTTTCATATTCCCTGTGGGATGATTACTCATACGCTTTTCGACATAGCTGCTATCACTGGCTTAAGCCCCTTAGGAGTCGACTATAATCCCAACTTGCTAGCTGATAATTCAATAGGTTTCGACACCAACAAAGCCACCTTTACAGCGTATATTGCCAATTATCACGACAAGTAAACTAAGGAAGTATCTGATCAAGAGCATGTAGCTTTCCTGGCTCTTTGGCTGTCGAGATGCGTTTTTTGCTCAAGATCTCTCCAAGTGGCGAAGCGTTATATCACCATAGCAAATCAGCTTCACGTTGGGCACCGGATATGTCTTAGCGAGATGATTTTGGCAAATTTATACGAATCCCTTGGCGAAGGAGTCACCATCTTGAAGAACATCAAGGAAAAGAAAACTTTGCTATTATCAGGGCCTTTTTGGCTCTTACAATTATGGTTCAATGCCACTTTCGAAGCTTCCCTTCCCAACAAACCAACCGTGGATATAGCTGCTCTAGGGGACAAAAGAGTCGAAGGTCTTCGTTTGGCGCAACTAACACCCCATGACCAAGGTCTGAGTCTCCAACAAACCTTTACCAGCTACGTCATGATGTTTGCTAAGTGTTACAGTTTTACACCCAACATGGCTCCTTTTGCTGGGAGGAAGGTGGGACCCTCCTGGTTTACTAGAAAACTTCCCCTGGAGTCGAAATCTCTGGAAGACGAATTCCTCAATGTCTGGGAATCTTTCCTTACTCCAAGACTTCTAGTTTCCAAACTTGGCCCTTCAAAACTCAAAGTTTCCCTTGTAAACTATCAGCCCAACCTGGTTTCTCGACAGTTTGGGTTGATACAGATAATACCAAAACCTCTTTTCTCCAGGAAAGGCTCTCTGATTCATTACAACATGACTCACACTAAAGATGAATGCTCTGAGTTGTTGGCGAAGTATTCTAACCTGGTCAAAATCCAACCAGTGGTCTTTCGACCTAGCTTCCTCTGCATTCAAGAGTTTGACGAATGGTGAAGGGCCTATTACGATTCTCAAATGTTTAACGTGGATTCTTTTACCACTCAACTGACTAGAGCCTTTGCCCTTGTGTAGGATAGGACCAAGAAAGGTACTTCTCGACACATTAAAGAAATCCAAGCTTTCCAGAAATACTTTGAAACTGCCTACAGGCCTGATGATCTTAGTCGAACCATACGCGAAGCAGCAGTTACTTTGAAACAAAAGTTTACAGAAAAACTTGATGAGTTAAAACTACCTACGTATGTTCGACCAGAACAACGTTATGAGGTAGCTTTTAAACTTTATCGCCCAAAATTTCCCCCTCTACCATCTGCTGAATTTGGCGTGGCTCTTAGCCCTCCATTTCCAGATTGGTTCATTTGTGGGGATTCTCTGAAAATTCTTCGCCAAGAAAACCAGAAACGTGCCAAGCGAGTGGTTCCGACTAAGTACACCCTGGACAATTTCAAAGGCCACCTTCATATTGGCATAGAACACGTTCGCGTGGAAACTCCTATATATGAAGGTGTGGAAAATGGGAAGAAGTTCAATCTCACTTTTTATTTATTCAAATATATGTTGTTTTACGCCTGACTTTTTTCTTCTTTTCTTCTCTTAGCCATCAAGATTCCGACCAAGAAACCCGCCACAGGCGAAGCAACAACTGCTGGAGATGCAGATCCCCAGAAAGATAGTGCCAAGACACCTTTGGCGAAGGTATCTATTTACTTTTCTTTTAGTTCACCAAATGTTTTATTTTCTGAACTACTAATAAAATGTTCTTGATCTACAGGGCAGTCGAAGACCGCCATCGACGCCAAAGAAAAGGAACGCAAAAGAAGTCAAAGCTGCTGACACTGATGATGGTGATGAGTCACCGGATCAAGTAAAACCCACCAAAAAGAAGAAAAAGGAAACCAAACCTCTCCCACAGAAACTTCCTACTCCCAGAGTTTTAGAAAAAACTCTACCAAAAAATCCAAGCGAGGAAGCCACTCCTGCTCCAGCAGAAAGTGAAAGCTCTAGCTTGAAGACCAAAACTCCAATGGTATGGTTTTTCTTTTCCTCTCAATGCTAAAGGTTATTTACTTATATTACTTGCTTTGATCTATTTATCTTTCAGGTTCCTTTTGATATTCATGGACATCCCATGGTCCAAGTTCTCCCCAAGACCAGCAGTGATCCCACTTATAACCCAACCAGCGCCTCCAAATCCTCTCCTAAGAATTCGACGAAGGAATCAGCTACTGAAGTAAATCAATCCACTACTATTTCTACACGAATTCCAAAAGTAGTGGAAGAAGACACTAGTCCTGAAACTGAAGACTTAGTCGAAACCGGTGGGGACACTGTGACGCCCACTGCAGTGGCTGCCACAAAAAACGAACCTGAAGACCAATCCCCCCCCCACTCAGGATTTGCTGTCGAAGAGAGAGATGAGGAGGGGGCAACTGATGCTGAAGAGGAAGAAGAAAAAGAAGATGAAAAACTGCCAACTCCCACAGCTGCTACGGACGAAGAGACAGAAAACGTCAAAGAAAACCTCGGCAAAACAAATAAAACCGCTTCGACCGGGACGACTTCGACCCAACTTTCCCATGAGGAGCTAGAAAATCTGAAGGTGCAAAGGCCTTTTGAGTACCTAAAGACCATGCTTAGTTCCCGCTACAATTTTGGTGACACTACCATCAGTAGTTCGACCACCTCAGGGACTACTTCTGATGCCAAATCAGTGGACGAATCGCTGGCAAACATTCGACAGAAAGTTCTTGATATTGACTTATTTCAACTTCTGGAGAATGATTCATCTGCTCAATTCGACCTAAAGAAAATCCTAAAGCAAATCAATGTCTTGGAGGCTCCTCCTGAAGTCACTGATGTGGTGTTAGATCTCACTACCTTGATAGATCTTGTGGTAACTGATTTTAATCGACTTCGAGAGTACTCCAAGAAACTTGAAAATAAAACAGAAACCCAACTTGCTGAGTGGGAAGCTGAATCAAATTCGTCCAACAAAGTAACTGAACTGGAGCAAGTGTCTGAGCAAAATAAGCAGGAAGCAGCTTTGTGTGGTGAAAATATCCTCAAGTGGAAAAAGCAAATTGCTGCTCTTCAAAGAAAAATTTCCCAGGCGGAAAAACGTCAATCAGAATTGCAACAGAACGACCAGGAGGAAATTCGTAAAGAGCTTGAAGTTGGTGTGCATCACGTTGATAGGGCCCATAAGCTTGGTGAGGAAATTGAGGAACTTTCGAAAGGCAAGGCTCGTTGCGAGTGTCGTCTCCAAATCCAGAGGTCGAAATTTGAGAAGCTGAAAGCATCTTTTCCTGTTTGAGTACTTGTAATTTTTTGTTTGGCCTTTTAAGGCCCTTTTGTAATGACATTGGATCTATATTATTTGGCGAGAAGATTTTTAATCCGCCATATTGCTTTTCTCTGCACAATTATTCGACTATTATTTTAATTTCTTGTAATGTGGGCCTATATTTTTTCAAATATTTCCCGTTTATTTTTAATATACGCTTATCTTTATCCACTTCCTCGACTTCATACGCGCCATTGGAGAATACTTGTATAATTCGAAAAGGTCATTCCCACTTAGGGGACCATTTTCCCATAAGTCTGTCTTTTCGATCCATGGGGAGAATTACTTTCCAAACTAACTCGCCAATTAGGAAAGTCTTACATTTCACTTTCTTATTGTAAAACTTTTCGACTCTTTCCTTTTGCCTTTTCAATAAATCCAACGCATTTAATCTTTCTTCATCCAAATCAACTAACTCATCCATCATCATACTCCAATATGTATCTGATGGAATTTCATGATGCCTCTGAATTCGAATCGACTGTAAATAAACCTCAACTGGTAAAACTGCATCATGTCCATATGTCAATCTAAATGGAGTAGTATTTGTTGCTTCTTTAGGGGATGTTCGACAATCCCATAAGATTTGATCCAACGTCTTATGCCAATTCTTAGGCTTTGTCCCCACGTGCTTTTTAATTAAACTTATCACCACCTTATTTGCTGCTTCGACTTTTCCATTTGCTTGAGCGTAATAAGGTGTCGAAGTGAGAAGCTTGAATCCCATCTCTTTTGCAAACGTTTGCATATTCTTCCCAGTAAACACAGATCCTTGATCTGTTGTTATTGTCTCAGGTATCCCATATCTATAGATGGTATGCTTTCGAATGAATTCGATGACTGCTTCTTGATCAACATTTACCCAAGGTATGGCTTCTATCCATTTTGTGAAATAATCTATTCCAACCAAAATGTATCTTTGGCCTTTCGACGATGATGGTCGAATTTCTCCAATTAAATGTAAAGCCCAACCCTAAATGGCCAAGGCTTCACAATTGAATGTAACTCACTTGCAGGAATGTGTGGTATCCCTGCATGTACTTGACATTCCTGGCAACCCTTTGCAAATTCGACGCAATCTTTCAACATTGTTGGCCAATACATCCCTTGTCGAAATAATAACCATTTCATTTTATGGCCTGCTTGATGAGCACCACATGCTCCCCTGTGCACATTCGACAATGCTATAAAAGCTTCATCTTCGCCCAAACATTTTAACAAAACTCCCTCTGAAGTCTTTTTAAACAACTCATTTCCAAAAAGCACATAACTTAACGCCCTGTACTTAACTTTCCTTTCGACTTTCTGATTTGGGTCTTGTAAATAATCCTTGATGGGCTTTCTCCAATCTTCGACTCTCGAATCATCTATATTAAATATCTCAAAACTTTCTTCGTCACCATATCCTAACTTTATTGTCGACAAATCTGATGGGGACAACTTAGTTGATACAACTCTTCCTCTTACTTCAATGGCCTTTTCGAGCTTTTCTTTCGACACTTTATAACCAGATGCGAGTTGTGCCAAATCATTCGCCACTTGATTTTCCATTCGAGGAATATGCCTGATAGTTACACTGTCGAATTTCTTCAAGAGCCTATTAGCTATCACGAAGTGCATGATTAAATTTTCTTTAACACACTTGTACTCCTTGGTCACTTGCTTTATTACCAACTCAGAGTCTCCCATTGTTTCGAATCTAGTTGCCCCCAATTCCAATAAAATTTCAAGTCCAGTTATCAAAGCTTCATATTCTGCTTCATTGTTCGAACATAAGCCTTCGACTTTGTACTTGAATTTTGTTGGAATTCTGTTAGGAGAAATAACCAATAACCCAATGCCAGTTCCATTCTTATGACTGGAACCGTCAAAGTATAGTTTCCATGGCTCTATTTCGACATATTCAACATAATCTTCATTTATGGCGTGGTCAGCTATAAAGTCAGCCACCACTTGTCCCTTAACAGCCTTCAAAGGCAAATACATTAAGGAATATTCAGTCAGTGCCAAAGCCCATTTCCCGATTCGACCATGTAAAATTGATTTTGATAACATATGCTTTATTACGTCAAAATGAGAGGAAATATATACATCGACTGGCTTTATGTAGTGTTTTAACTTCATACACGAAAAGTAAACACACAGACATAGCTTTTCTATTACACTATACCTAGTTTCGGCATCATTTAAGACTCTATTGAGGTAATAGATGGCTCTTTCGACGCCCTTCTCATCCTCTTGACATAACATACTTCCTAATGTCCTATCTGATGTCGTTATATACAACCTCATACTTTTACTTCTACAAGGAGACATCAAGATTGGGGGATGGGTCAAGTATTCCTTGATTTTATCGAACGCATCTTGTTGATCCTGCCCCCATATAAAATCTTCCTTCTTCAGTCGAAGTAGAGGAGAGAAGGCTTGCGTTTTTCCACTAAGGTTGGAGATGAACCTTCTGAGAAAGTTGATCTTCCCAAGCAGAGATTGCAACTCCTTCTTTGTCGATGGCGCTTTCGACTCCATTATTGCTTTGGCTTTGTTTTCATTGATTTCGATCCCCTTCTTGTGGACCACAAAGCCAAGGAAATCTCCCGCCTGCACACCAAAAGCACATTTGAGAGGGTTCATTTTTAAACCAAACTTCCTCATCCTTTCGAATGATTGTCGAAGATGGTCAATATGATTTTCGCCTGAAACAGACTTAATTACAATGTCATCTATATAGATCTGCATAAAAGTTTCGATAAAATCATGAAAAATCGAATTCATGGCTCGCTGATAAGTTGCCCCAGCATTTTTTAAACCAAAAGGCATTACCACCCATTCTTAGGTGCCTATGGCTCCAGGACAACGAAATGCCGTCTTAGGGACATCTTCTTCAGCAATAAAAATTTGATTATAGCCAGAGTATCCATCTAACATACTTAGATACTCATGGCCTGCAGCAGAATCTATAAGCATTTCCGCTACTGGCATAGGATATTCGTCCTTAGGGGTAGCTGAATTCAAATCTCAAAAGTCAATGCATACCCTTAATTTTCCATTTTTCTTTATTACAGGAACAATATTTGCAATCCATTCGACGTACCTCGTTGTGAGGATGAACTTACATTTCAGAAGTCTTTCGACCTCCTCTTTAATCTTCGACAAAATTTCTGGTGCGAAGCGTCTGGGAGTTTGCTTTACAGGCTTCTTTCCTGCCATTATGGGCAACTTCAATTCGACCAAACTCCTGTCGAGACCAGGCATTTCATCGTAGTCCCACGCGAAATAATCTTTAAACTCTTTCAGCAGTTGGACTATTTCGACTTTTAACTGAGGGTCCATCTTAGCGCTTATGTAGGTTGGCCTTGTTTCTGCCCCCAGTCCCAAACCGACTTCTTCTAATGGATCCTGCGCCACCATCTTCATATCAGTCGAAGCTAGATCTTTTTCGAACCCCAAGGGTTCGTCATCATAAATGGCGTCTAACTTTTGATGTTGCCATTCGTCAATTTCTGCGTTGAACAGATCTTCTTCAACGTCCCTTTCAGGACATTGTTTGTTGAAATCTTTTTCATTGGCTTCGACAGCCATATACTTTAATTTGGCTTCTAGAGCTGCCTTGAGCTTATTTTCGGCTACATAAGCCGTAATCCTTTCGAGCGCTGATGATTCACTCATCGTCACCAAACTCGCTTCCCCAGCCCGTTGGCTCTATATGTGCAGTCCCAAAGACGTAGTTCGCTTCGTCGACCACTTCAATATCCCACTGGAAACCATATGTGGGGTGGAGATACAGTGAACAAAACGCGTTATCAGTAGCCTTCAGGTCGAAATTTGCTGGACTGCATGGAGCTATGTGGGCCAAGTGTTTGTCGAAACTGCATCGATCCAAATGGTTTACCTCAGCCATGAAATAGCTTTGATCCGCCTCTATGTTTTTGACAATACCATCAAATCGCCAAATAGCTATGCGCTGATGCATCGACGAGGGCACAACACCTACTCCATGGATCCATTCTCTACCCAGAAGTAAGTTGTAATTAGCCTTCGAGGCTATGACCATGAACATCGTTGGTCTAGTTATAGTTCCAACAGTTAAATCCACTTGGATAATGCCCAAAGTGGTTCCTACTTTGCCTTCATAATTTGATAGTACCATGTTGTGGGGTTTTGTGTCAGACTCATCTTTCCCAATTTTCTTAAACATGTAATGGGGCATTAAGTTAACTGCAGTCCCTCCATCCACCAGGATTTTGTTTACTCCTACATTCTCCACCTTCCCCTTTATGAATAGGGGTTTAAGGTGGCCACGCATGGAGTCATCTGGCCTTTCGAAAAAGGCATTTTGTTCCTCGACACAGCCGTTATTCATGATATAGTAACACACTGGCCTGTGTCCTATAACTTCACTCTCGACAACATCCTCCTCTTCTTCGACCTCTATAATCTGGTCGTATTCTTTTGGAAGGACAGAAACCACGTTGCACACAATGTCGAGAGACGCATCTGACTCAGACCTGAAATCATCCATCATTTCGTCATCCTGCTCTGCTTTTTCCTTGGATGGTACTGGCTCAATTGCATTGCATGAATTGATGCTGTAAGATGCTTCTTGTCGATTCGCTACTTCAGCATTGCTACTTGACTCTGGTTTGCTTCTTTCGACGACTACTTCCTCAGCAGCTCCTTTTTCAGCAGCTTCCTTTTCCGTCCTTTTTTGTCTTTGGAAACGCCTCCATTGGGACCTCGACATGGGATTCTTGCCTTTATAATTTTCTGAGGGATAAGGCCTTGGTTTTGGCCTTTCACCTTCCTTGTTGCCAGCCATAGACGAACCCCTCTGAACTTCAAAATTTTTCCACTTTCTCTGTCCCTGGGCTTCCCTTATTGGTTGAACCCATTTGTCGTTAGGAGCTTTGTTGGTGGGTTTAAAGGTATTTGGGTACCTTCGCCCAAACCTTTGCTGATTTTGATCACTTCGCCTTGGGTCGAACCTCTCCGTTCTCGCAGGTGGAACTGTCCCCCAGTTTCCTTTCCTTTTGGCTTTTTCCATTCCCTCCAGGTTGTCTGCTGCCTTCTTGTCGAACACGACACTATAGTGGGGGCACAGCATAACCTCAGACCTTTTCTTCTGACATCTTTGAAGGAACTCAATCAGATTCTCTTCCTCTTTAGGGTACGCCACTTTTTGATATTCTTCTCTACGACGCTCTTCGTCAGTCTGCATTGGAGCTTTCTGGGATACTTCGACCATATTAACGTTGGATGATTGACTATCTCCAATACTCAACTTGTTCATTTTCAAAGTGAGTCCCTCCTCAATCTCATGTTTCTTCTTAGCCAGGTCGAAATCCCCTTCTGGCTTCTTAATGTTATGTTGGCAGTAAAAACCCACACATTTCTCTCTGGGATCCTCTGCTGTTCTTCGTAAAATCCCATAAACAGTTGGTTTTGCAGGACCATCAGTAGTCTTTGTATTCACCTTAGCAACACCTTCGCCAATCTCAGTACTGGCCTCGTTGGCTTGGTCGATAGCAACACCAAACTCCACGCTGTCTCCCTTAAGGCCCTCAGAAGCCTTATTCTTGTCTTCGACAAAGCCTTCAGTAGCTTCGTCATTCTTCACAAAGTTGAGACCCTCAGTGGCTTCATCCTTGTTCACATGGTTGAGGCCTTCAGTGTCCTCTTTGTTGATGGAAATCTTCAAGCTTCCATCGTCAAGGTATTGAATAACCTTGATCATCACTGGTTTGTTGACGAAATCTTCAGATATTTCTTCCACATCACTTTCGTCTGTTGGGATCTCAACGATCTCTACCATGTTCACATTTGCGTCGAAACCTTCAGTGGCTTCTATCATCTCAAAGCTACAGTCAAAACCCTCTTCGACCTCCACCATGTTCACAGTGGATGGTTCAGCATAGTGGGTTTCGACCATCTGCATCGGATTTGATTCAACCTTCATTGGTGGCTTCGACTTGTCGCCGAACTTCAATCTTCCGTCACGAATGGAATTTTGCACCAGATCCCTGAAAAGGAAACATTGAGACGTTTTATGACCTAAAAAATTATGGTACTTACAAAAACCTCTCTTTTTCTGTTGTTCTATGGGAGGCACTTTGGTGCTAGGTGGCACTATCATTTGGCCATCTTTAACCAGCAAGTCAAATATTTCATCACACTTAGTGACGTCGAATGTATAGGTCCTTTTAGGAAACTTATCATTCTTCTCAGGTTCGACTGGGTTTTTTCCGTTCGACGGAGCCAATACTTTACAGGAGTATGGCGGACCCTGTTTCAATTCTGCTAAGTCAACTTCTTGTTCGTCGAAACTAAACGATTCGCTCTCGTCATCATCATCTTCTTGACATACCCCTACATAAGCCACTCTTTCTTTCTTATTTTTAGTTTCTCTAGCTTTTTCGGCTTTTAAACGTTCGACCTGCCTCACCCTGTCCGCCAATTGTGCCATATCCCTCAGATATTGAGTGTCTAACTTCTTCCTAATTGAATAGTCTAGACCACCTGCTGCCATTTTGACTAACTCGTGCTCAGGCATTTACGTAAAACATCTCGCCTTAAGTAGCCTAAACCTATTTAAATAATCATCAATCGGCTCAGAGAATTTTCTTTTAACACTAGCTAACTCCTTCAAACTTATTTTAGTTTGTCCCATGTAAAATTGTTCATGGAACAACCTTTCTAACTGGACCCACGTGTGGATCGAATTTGCAGGCAACGATGTGAACCAAGTAAAGGCATTTCTTGTTAAAGAACTTGGAAAACATTTCATTTTTAAATTTTCATTGCGTGCAATTTCTCCCGCTTCGATCAAGTAACAGGCTATATGTTCGACGGTGGATTCGCTAGTGTCCCCTGAGAATTTGGTAAATTTGGGGACTTTCCACCTTGGGGGTAATTCTTGTTGCAAAATATACTCAGACAATGGGGATGTATAACTGGGCCTTTGCAGTCCCACATTCACACCATTTCTGGCCATAATCCTTTCGACCATGGCTGCTAAGTTGGTTTCTGCTGGCATGTTGTTATGGCGCAATTGTTGCACAACCTCATCAGCATCTTGGTCCCTATGGACTAACACCCTTCTAGGCTCTTGTTGGATAGGAACTTCGACATGAGGTTGTTCGACCACTAACTCTTGGTTTCTAGGGTTTCCCTGAGGCACATTCGTTGGCCTCTAGTTTATTGTGGGCTCCTCTTCGACAACTACCCTGGGATTCTGAACTATTTGTTCCCTTGGTTGGGTTTGAGGGACACCAAAGAAGTCAGCAATGCGCGTCATTTGCGCTGCTAATAATTGGTTCGTTTGGGTGGTGTTTTGGATTAAAGGATTAAACACGGCCCCCATTTGTTGTGTTAGCATCTGCACCATGTCATGGTTACTTTCGTCCATTTGTTGCCTAATGACTTATGCAGAATTATTAGTGATTGCAGGCATATAATTTTGGTATCCCGTTGACACAGGCTGGCCTATTCTGCCTATGTGGTTTGCACCACACCCTGATCCTTGCAGGGGCGAAGTAACATTCATCAAAGGATCAGAATATAATGACGACAAATTATGCAAACTTGCCATCACCGTTGTTGGCATTCCATAAGGCTGTTCTCTATTATGTGGAGGCATTGAAAAATTTGTCACAAATGGCCTATGAACACCCCCTAAAGGAGGATGAGTCATCTGAGGCATTTGGGGTCCCACTGTAGAAATACTGGGCGCGTTTTGGGATGCCGAAAACGCTGGAATTGACCCCGTTGATGATGGTATCGCTTCTGACACCGAAACTGACGCCGTATTGTCTCCTGTCGAAGGAATAGGCGTTGGGTTAACATTTTGATTATTAGGCACGCTTTGATTCGCCATTTTTCTTGTTGTTCTTTTTGGTCTTTCTTCGTTGTTCACGGCTAACTTGCCACTCCTTAGAATCATACAACGAAATGAAACTTTTTCTTCTAAGAATTTGCTATAAGAACAAAAGGATAAACTAAACAAATAAATGCACTAGGTCCCACTGGGCGTGCCAATTTGTTCGCTGGTGAATTTGGCGAACAATCTCTGGTTTCCTAATTTATGAAAATTAGTTTACTAACAGGACCAACCAAAAAAATCCTAGGACAAAGTGCTTTTGAGAATGTGTTTGATTTTGAAAAGTAATGTATTCGTTCTATGTTTCTAAGATTTCTTTTTAACAATTGTTTCGACTATTAGGACAAAGACACGGTAATGGCGAAACAGCAATTGAAGATAAATTCAAACTAAGACAAAGTAAATTTCTGAAGTAAAAAGATGACTTAAATATAAAGAAATGAAGGAAAGCTTGAAATTTTATTGAAATGCATAAAGTTAAACTGGTGTTTTCCATACATACATTTTCCAGAACACTCGTTTCTCTCACACGGTTACTTTGAGTATTTGCGGTAATTTGTACAAAGTTGGAACACACTGAGTCTAACACCAAGACCTCCTATTTATATACAAATGAAATAACTACCCACAACAGCTATCTCTCCTAATGGCGACAAATATCATTCTGCATGTATTTGCCTCATAGATGCATTCCACGCGTCCCATTTCAAAAATGAAACTCCCTCTAGAAATTTGAAATTCGAAACACCCGTCGAACGGACCGAAATTTCCCTTGTCAAAATTATCTTCCTCACTTGGAAAAATCTGCCAATGCTTCTTTTAAGTACCATGTCCTTTTGACTTGCCTCTTTTCGTCAAAAACTTTCTAACTGCAATATCCGGTCGAATCATGTTGTCGAATTTTTCTCCTTTTCTTTTGAACCATTTCCCTGGCGTCGAAATTAGCCACCTACAGTATCTCACCCCACGTTGTTGATGTATTTCAGGTGCTTCAGGTTCTGAGAAGGGTAAGGATAAGGTCGTGTGATCTCTTCCTTGCTTGTTGATGGCTAGCTTCCGTAGCGGAGTTTATTTTGAGATCATTGTTGATCTAGTTCTTAGTTTTTATCTTTTGAACATCTTGTGTATAATATGCCTTAGGTTTTTGTACTTTGTACTTTAGGGCATTTATTTGTATACAATGCGTTAACTAGGAGCTTATGCGTTTCAGTACCAAACACTTGGATCTATATATAACATTAATGCTTTGATGTATGAGTTTTATATGTGGGTGTTACAAATGACCTATAAATTCTTCAAACTTTTGATGATCCTCCAAGCATAATTTCCTCTTGTCATGTAAAGAGAAGTTGAAGAGGATGTTGAGAAGAGTCATATGCAAAAAGAAGCATTCAAAAATGTTAAGAATTGAAGGAGTTGTGTTCCTTTGAACTTTGACTTTCAAGGTTGACTTTTTAAGTTACGCCTCTTGGAATCAACTTGTGATATTGGACTTTTCTTGCATTTCAATGTACATGGATGATCATATGAACTCAAAATGATGTAACCTTGAATGTCCTTTGATTAAATTAACCAAAGCATGAGGTAAATTACTGGAGGAGGCATGAAAATAAACACATGAACCTTTGACTTTTCATGAGAAACATGCAACAAAACTTTGAGGTATATTTGATCAAAATGAGATTGAGTGATGCTTGAGACCAAACATTTTGAGATTAGAGGTTATTCCTGATGAGATAGCCCTTGGGAACCACTAGTTAACCACACTTAAACTTGAGGGACCAAAACCATAACTAAGGAACCATACTTGATGCCTTTGAAACAAAACCCTGCTATGCAAAGAAACAAAAGGGGCAAGACATATTTTTGTTATTTTAATTAGTAGTTAGTGAAATATAAAGCATATAAACATAAGGAAAAAACAAAGAAAGGTGTTTAATGATCTCTGCAAAGATAAACCCAAGGACGAGGAGGCTAGAGGAGAACCAAGTTTGTGATCTAAGTGCATGAATATGCAAAGGAAGTGGCACCTAGATCATGTAGAACAATACACACACCTCACTAAGTTCTATGAATTAGTCGGTACGTTGGGGGCACCTGAAACTAAAGAAGAGGTAGTCTTTATGAGATTGTTTCCGCATTCCTTGATCGGCAAAGAAAAAGATTGGTATCTTGACCAACCCACTCAAACCATGACCAATTAGAATGTATTGGAAAAAAACTTTCTAAACACATTCTTCCCACACAATAGGGTCGTGGATGCCAAAACAAAAATTGCCGCATTTGCTCAAAGTGCAACTGAAACTCTCTGTGAAGCATGAGAGCGCTATGAGTCTATGCTATAAAAATGTCCAAATCATGGTTTTGATGAACTCACACAAATATACATCTTCCGCAAAGGATTGCAGCCACAAAAAAAACTTCTACTTGATGCAACCACCAATTGTTCTTTATTATCCAAAAACGCAGAAGAGGCAGTGTCCATCGTTAGTCGAATGTTTCTAAAAGACCATCAGGTTCAATATAACAGAGGAACGACACAAAGGAAACCTGGAATCTTGGAGTTAGGTTCAAGTGATGCGATATTGGCACAAAATAAACTTCTCACCCAAACAGTGGAAGAATTAACAAAGCAGTTGTCCAAACATCCCCAACAGCTCAAGGAAATGCATAGATTGACTAATAAACCGTAACAAATAGCTTTTTGTGAGCTTTATACAGGAGACCATCCAACAGGTTTTTGTCGTCCAATTAATGAGGAAGTAAATTCCATGGGGAATCAACAAAGACCAGTCCCATACCAAGGAAACCAAAATTATCAACACGCACTACTAAAAATAAGACATTTGGTTAAATGATTTTACATCAGATCTTAAGATATATGATGTGAAAAATATTTGTCAAAAGATTTTACATCAGATTTCATAACAATGTGAAGTGAAAAATATTTGATTTAGTGATTTTACATCAGGCATTTATTTCCACTGATGTGAAAAATAACGCGGTGGCAGTTTCGTAAATAATATGAAACTTTGTTATAAAGGATTTCACATCGAGTATGGATTTGTACCTGATGTGAAAAGATTATTGATGAAAAAATAATAAGGTGGAAGTTTCATAAATAATATGAAATTTTAGTATAAATGATTTCACATCGGTTCTGAATTTGAACCCAATGTAAAAAAGTGGGCCTTTACATCAGGCCTCTTTGCCACCGATGTGAAAACTTCAAGAATGATTAGAGTGATGAGAGGTATTTAGGGTTTTGGATGTGGATAGGTAAAAAAGACGAAGAAATGAGAGGTGAAATCGAAGAACGATTAATTAACAAAGAATACAAAATCTGGAAGAAAAGCAGTCTCTTTCTCTACGATCTCATCATCACCCACGCCCTAGAATGGCCTTCCCTCACCGTCGAATGGATCCCGGACCGTCAAGAGCCGCTGGAAAAAGATTACTCCCGTCAAAAACTCATCTTGGGAACCCACACTTCCGAGAACGAGCCGAATTACCTCATGTTAGCGTAAGTTCAACTCCCGCTCGATGATTTCGATAACGATGCTCGTCATTACGAGGATGACCGTTCTTAAGTCGGTGGGTTCAGATTATTCAACAGATTAAACATGATGGTGAGGTGAACAGGGTTCGGTATATGCCGCAGAATAATTTTATTATTGCTACTAAAACTATTAATGTTGAGGTTTATGTATTTTATTATAGTAAACATCCTTCTAAACCTCCTCTTGATGGTTCTTGTAACCCTGATTTGAGGTTGATAGGGCATAATACTGAAGGGTATGGGTTGTCTTGGAGTACTTTTAAACAAGGGTATTTGCTTAGTGGTTCTGATGATGCTCAGATTTGTTTGTGGAATATTAATGGTACTCCCAATAATAAGTCTCTTGATGCTATGCAGATTTTTAAGATATCAATCGATTTGTAGTGAATTTGATTATTTTTGTTGTTGTTGTTGTTGTTGTTTGGTGGTTTGTGTGATTGTTTGGTAGGTACATGAAGGTTTTGGTGAAGATGTGGCTTGGCATTTGAGGCATGAGTATTTGTTTGGTTATGTTGGGGATGATCAGTATTTGCTTATATGGGATCTTCGAACACCGTTTGTTACCAAGCCTGTTCAGTCTTGCATTGCTCATTCAAGCGAGGTGTGTTATCTTGTGTATATATATATATATATATATATATATATATATATATTAAAGTCTTTACATTTGTTTGTGTTATAAGGTCTTTCTTTACATTTGGTTTTTCAAAGAAGGTTAACAGTTTAGGGATTGGTTTTGTTATAACATGTGTGTGACGTGAGTTTGTTTGTTATGCAATATTTGACGTGTAATAAAGTTAATTTATTCAGATCAAAGCATCTGTTCGAATTGCAACGCTGTTGTTTCTTGAAAATAGTAAACTTTTTTTGTGTGTGGAAATTAGAGTCGGGAATCAGTGAATTTGTTAATGAGCATGGCCCGGGTATAATTTGTTTGGTAGGGAGATATGGGAGGTTCATATTTAAATCTTTCTTATAATTTGTTTCTCTACCTCTTTTGCTCGGGTATAATTTGTTTCTCTACCTCTTTTGCTCTTCCACATAAATTGATTGTTCTATTGCTTGTGTATTTTCTGAGTCCAGTTCTCACAAAATGTGGTGAGCTACTATGTTCTACTTGTTGTTAATGCCTCTATCTGGCTCGTAATTGGGGCATTATCTGGTTTATGGGTTCTTAATTTTCTGGGATTTTGGAGGTTCATATTTGAATCTTTCTTATTTTCTACTCTATCTGTATACATGCTTAAGAAAGATGACATGTCGTCTCTCAATTATCTAGTATATAATCCTAGGTTTATCAACATATGTGGGGTTTTTTAAACCTTGTGTTCGGCAAGGTTTTTAAATGATCCCTCTTTTGTGTGATAGGCCATATCTAATTGAATATTATGTCCAATATGATTCAATTTTTGTAAGATGTGTTATTGGAAGCACTTAAAACTTATCATATCCATTGTTTTCTTGGACAGAAGACTGAGTTATGCAAATATTCGAAGGTGCTTGGAAAGTCTCAGTTTATTTTGCTTCCGTTTCAGCCATCTAAACTTATATATGCATATATGCTAGCTGAAGTGGGAAAGGTTTCAGACTCGTTGAAGTAAGATCATAGAATATTATTTTGTGATATCATGCTTTAGGTAATCTTCCTAATTGTTGTTACATGACTTCAGGTACTGCAAAGCAGTGCTGAAATCCTTAAAAACTGGCGTGCTCTAGAAGTTGAAACATGGAATCAAATGCTATTCTCTCCTCATTAGAACCCACCAACAGGTTCTTCCTTGTCATTTATCGAGTCTTCATTATTTTGTTGGTCTTGTTACTTATCCTCTTTTAAATAATATATATTTAGGGTGGGTATGCTGCAAATTTGGCTCCTGGAAAATTAGTGGGCAAATTGCTGAACTTTTTTTATAGTAACGCCCATCGAGTCGTTGGTGGTTTGCCACCATCTCCTCCATCATTATCCCAAGGAACTGTTCATAGAAATGAACAAAATTATCAACATGTGGCACATAGAGTGTCCAATAGCCAATCAACAATGGCAATGTCGTCCTTAGTTCCATCTGATTCAATAGAACCCATCAGTGAGTGGACAACTGACAATAATAGAATGACAAAACCTAATAGAAGTGTTTCAGAGCCAAACTTTGGTAGAAGCCCCCGACAGGTGTGTGATTACTATTAAGGCCTTAAGAGTGTCGTGTACTTTAAAAATGTCTAGTTTCATGCATTTGGCTAAGTTTGTTTTTTTTTTTGAAAAAAGTAAAATTTGATTATTCATTACAGGAAACGTTGCATGACGAACAAGGAAAAGCGTCAGGGGGCCAATCTCGCGTTTCACATTTTAGTTTTGGCTCACAACTTTTGCTAAAGACAATGGGTTTAGTCTTGAAAAGAACAAGTTCTATTATGATGAAAAATTGAAATGACGGGTAGAGGAAGGTGCTGCACCTCCAGCTGAAGAAACTGCATTGCCACCACCTCCAAAAAGTGCAGCTTTCTAGAATGGTTTTACTGATTACAACTTGAAATCTGCATTGAAGACAGACGGACCACCTTCTAATGAGGGCTTTGACTTAAAAACTTCAAATCCTGACATTACTCTAGGGATCCCACATATACGACATAGTACAAATAATTTCTCTGCTCGTGGCCGCGTCGGTGTTCGATCAAGGTAAGAAGTTACTTTGTAACTTATTAAAATCATGTAGTTGGAACTTGGTAAGTGAAGTAGTTGTCGGTGTTCAAACATTGTATAGTGCACATTCTATAAGTTTCTTAGGAATCTTAATTTGTTAATCTTAGATTTCCATATTGGTATGAATACCTCAAAACAATGTTCCTGCAACGCTAACATTCCTTGATGTGTTTTTTTAATTATGTTTAATGAAATTATTGTCACAAAGGGATGGGATTCCAAGTCTCCTATAAAGGTACGAAACTTCACATAAACTTTCTTCCTGTAAACATTGTCAAATATTCCAAGGAATATTTTTGGTACACTGAATTCATTTTTACACATTTCTAGGTATCATAATTATAAGAAATGAAAAGAAATACTCTTCCTATACTTTATTATAAAGTTGGAAAAATAGTCGTGCTCAAAAGTTATAACTAGCACAACCTTAAGGCATAATTTAACTTTATCAGGATTGAGTAAGAGCAAGTCTTGTTTCTAGGCCTCATAAATATATGCATTGTGGAAATATTAAACATAAAAACAAAGTAAATTAGGAGAGACCCGTGCTTCCCCTCACATGCAGCGAGATCACCTTCCTTGAACAAGAGGATATGTTTCTTAATGATAATTAATTCTCTTGACTATCAACAACATTCAAAATGCAGATGAAATTGACCAACTTTTATGGACTATACAGGTATGTTGACACCTTCAACCGTGGTGGTGGAAATTCTGCAAACCAGTTTCAGTCACCATGTGTTCCATCAGCCAAACCTGTTGTTGCTGCCAATGCCAAGTTTTTTATTCCTGCTCCTGTGCCATCATCAAAAGAACAGACAATGGAGGCTATAGAAGAAAACAACCAGGAAGATAATGTAGCATACGAAAATACGTCAACATCTTATAGGAATAATTGGTCATTATCATTCTTCTCATGCCCGGAATGTAGGTATACATTAGGTGAATTTCATGAAGAAGGAAAAGATATTTCCGTTGGCCGGTTTTTCACCCCACCCCTTGTTTTGCTTTAAATGGCAAGGGAGTGTGCACTGGCCACCATCTAAGGCTGGAAGTCAAGGAAGGAACTGGTGTTCTTTTAGCAAGGGATATACGATGTATCTGTGTAGTGCCACTCATTTGTTAATTCTATTAAACAAGAAAACATTGTTCCTTCAGGAAAAGAGGCCTCTACATATAGAACAAAAGAGTAGTCCATAGAATGTGAAATATAAGTTTTGTCCCTCTTGTAATTGTTTTGGTGATGAAATGGAGTTTAATTTACAAACTACATTTTTTTTCTTTTTCCTTAAAAGCAAAACATTTAAAAGAATACAAGGGCTATTCTAGCACATTACAAAATATGAAAAATTAGGTACCAAAAAAAATTACAGGGATTCCACTTCTTTTCTGCTAAAGAATAGTTTAAATTTTTAAGAAAGATAGCATACATATTACATCGGGTGCGCTTTGTAACTGATGTAAAAACTTATATTTTACATCGGGCCAGAAAGGCAATCGATGTAACAACCTACATTTTACATCGTGTCAGAAAGGCAACCGATGTTAAATGTGCATTTATTTATAAAAAAATAAAGTTAAACTCATATTTCACATCAGACGTAACAGTCAACCGATGTAGTAGGTCTATTTTTCACATCGGGCTATTGCCCGATGTAAAATGTCTTTGATTTACTACATCGCTTGGCTTTACATCAGACCCAGATCTGATGTAAATTGTGCTTTTCGCCCGATGTAAAAAGTCTTTTCTGCACTAGTGACGGAAACAACGCCAATCATGGTCAAGAGTGGAGGGAAGAAGCAGGAACATCGAACATGCCTAATCAATATTAGAATTTTCATCAACAGCCGCAAAAATACGACTCAACTGGACATAATATCCGAACTGAAGGACATCTTGAACCAATTTATACAGTTGTCCATTACAAATCATAAAAATAAAGATGTTTCGATCAAGAACCTTCAAATGCAAGTTATAAAAATTGTAAAACAATTGGCAGATCAACAAGGAGGAACCTTCACAACCACAACTCAGACAAATCTGAAAGAACACTGCAAATCAATTACAACGAGAAGCGGTAGAGTGCTTGAGTCAGAAATTAATAAGAATGAGAAAAATGAAAGGAGTATAGTGGAAGAAAAAGAGAAACAAGAAAGAAAAAAAGAAGAGGAGGAGAAGAAAGGAGAAAAAATGAAAGTCATGATGAATTAGTTGAAAAAGAGAATGAAAAGAAAGAAAACACAAAAAATAAACAAATGGTGTGCGGAGAAATCAGAGAACGAAAGTAGAAAAGGGTAAGATGATCAATCCGCCAGCACAAAATATACCATATCCTCGTGCTCAAACTAAAAATGATAAGGAAAGACAATATGCTATGTTTTTGGACATCTTCTAGCGCTAACAAATCAACATTTCATTTTTCGAAACACTTGAACAATTGACGACATATGCAAAGTTCATGAAATAAATCCTTACAAAAAAGGAGGATTATGAATGAAGAAACAATTCATCTTGATGCAAGCTGTAATGCAATCATACAAAGAACACTTGAAAGATCCTGGAAGAGTTACGTTACCAGTCACTATTGGAAACGCTAATGTATGGAAAGCCTTAATTGCTCTTGGTTCAAGTATCAATCTCACCCCATTATGTATAATCAAAAGATTTGGATATTCTTTCTAATAACGATTTTGCTTGCCCTCTGTGTAAAGATGTCGATGAAGACTTGGAGCACTTGTTCTACAAGTGTGAAGTCATTTTGGTAGTATGGCGGAAAATTGTTGATTGGTTGAATATTTCTTCTTCACGCACCAGTTCGGTTTGGGAGCACTTAATGTCTTGGAATTGTTTCTGCAAGAAGAAGAATGATCTTAGAGGGAAAGAAGGAATGGTTTGGCTTGCCGTCATGTGGAGCATTTGGTCCCTAAGAAACAATATTTGTAACAATATGGCTACTTGTAATTTATTGGATTTAATTCGGGACATCAAGATTACAATCTGGAAATGGTCGGTCATGGGGAATATTTTGCAATTCAATGCTAGTTATTACGATTTTTGTAAGAAACCCTTCCCTTGCAGTTTGTAATTGTTATTGTTGTTTTTTTTATAAGCTAACATATATATATATATATATATATATATATATATATATCAGGGATACAATAGGGGTATCCCAACCCGTATACAACAAAAAGCCTATATAAAATCAAGGCCTACAATAATCACTAGGGAAGTTAACCCAAGTGTAATAGTTACAAATATATGAACTTTTGTGAAACTTTCCTATCCACCACCATGAAAAAATGATGATACGATTCGAAATCGTATCCAAATCCCAAAATTCATCCCTAAATATAATGTTATTTCGAGATGACCAAATGATCCAGCATATTAACAACCAAAATCCAACGACTATGCTAACTAGAAACTTCCTACTAACACACCCCGCTGCCCAACAGGACAAATGGTTCAAAATGTTTCCAACAAAAATATCCGGAATACCTAGCCAATTACAAGCAAATTTCCAAATCAAACCAGATTTGTGACATTGAAAGAAAACATGCTCCACAATTTGTGTTATTGTTGTTGAATCTTCCTTACCCGGTTTATCGGTGTTCTTTTTGTGATCTTCCTTGCAGACAAAAAATTAAAAAATTAAAAAATAAAAGTTATTAAGTAAAGACACAAAAAATAAAGGTCAAAATGATAGAAAAATAGACTACATCAAAACAAAGTATTCTCTTTATATATTTTTATTATAGATAATGACTAACTATTAATCTCATTTAATTAATATACATTAGACAATTAAAATAATAATATAGAT
Source organism: Lathyrus tuberosus (assembly GCA_022829125.1). Taxonomy (NCBI): domain Eukaryota; kingdom Viridiplantae; phylum Streptophyta; class Magnoliopsida; order Fabales; family Fabaceae; genus Lathyrus; species Lathyrus tuberosus. The sequence goes on from JALAZF010000050.1 coordinate 20,576,302, forward strand.
TGTTACATATTCGCTACATCAAGCATTTTTCTATAAAAATCGATGATATAATTAAATATGTTTTGTGTGTAAATATTACTAATTAATACTAAATTATCAGTTGTTTATAAATATGAATTTACTTATTTTATCATTTTCTAAAGAAAATTAATAATATTAATATATAATGTATTTTGTAACGCCCCGGTTTTGTCTTATTTAATTAATCGAGTCGTTTTGATTATTTTATTATTATATTATTTTATTTTCGACTTTTATTTAGAAAAATGTTATTTTTCATCGTGATTATATTTTGTTGCGTTTTGAAAGCGTTTGCGAGATATTTGAGTGTAGGGGTATTTTGGTCTTTTGTGGGGATAGATATTTGTTTTATTAAAATAGAAAGTTAGAGGTGAGAAAGAGAGAAAAACATAATTTTGAGAGAAAAAGAGAAGAAGAAGGAAAAGAGAGGAGAAAAGAGAAGAGCAAAGAGAAAAGTGTGGAAAATCACCAAGATCAATCTTTCGGAGTCGATTTAATCGGGTAAGGGTGTGAAATATTGTTATCCTAACTATGTGTATGATTATGTATGTGTTATGTGTTGATGTTTGGGTTGGTTTTCCATATGTTTCCGTTTATGCCGTATTTGACGGAATCGATAGAAACCGATGTTTTTACGGTCGAAAAGTCATATAAATACATGTGTTAGTTGGGTATATGTATGTGAGCTGCTGTTTAAAGTTTCATGAAGTTTGGTTATGTTTCGGTTAGTTTTCGGTATGTTTCCGTTGTTGTTTCCGTTTAGGTCGAATCGTAGGAAATCGATAGAAACCGATGTTTTCACGGTTAGAATTCGAAATAAATTACGTAGTTGTATCGAGTAAGGTTAGGTTGTCGTATAGCGTGCTTTTTATTCGATTTGGTGATGTTTGAAAATTCTGGTTTTTTTGAAAGGTTGAAATTTAATCGAAAAATCGAACGTCGTAGAAATTTCGTTTATGTGTTCTAAATTGTTCGTATGTATTTGGTGGTTGCGCGTATATGTTTGTTTCGGTGAAAATGTTCGATTTAGTCGAGTTTCGGGCATTTCGGAAAAGTTACAGCAAGTGTGTAAAATTGAGAAATCTGATTTTTGAGGAAAACAGGGCTATGAATCGATACATAACAGCTATGTATCGATACGAAATGGTTTATGTATCGATACATAACCCCTATGCATCGATACATACTGTGAAAATTGGGAAAAACAGCATTTTCACTACAGCATGTGTCGACACATGCGTGCTATGTATCGATACATGAGGTCTTTTTGTATCGATACATAAAGCCTATGTATCGATACATACTGTGCTGAACCATAAAATTTTGGTTTGTCGGGGAAACTTTGGAAATTCATAACTCTTGAACCGTAAGTCGGTTTTGACCCCCGTTCGAAGCGTTGGGAAGCTAACGAGATGTTCTTTCTAGGAAAAATGGTTTTGAGGTCTAAACCTGGTCCAATTGGAACAGTATTTTCGAACCGTTTCGTAGTGTCGGGCCTCCGGTTTATGTTTTCGCGTTATTTTGAAATATACATATCTTCTTCGTGGTTTATCGGATTTAAGTGTTCTTTATATCGAATCGAAGCTGTGGATGAGTACTTTTTGATGATGATGGAAAATATTATTTTTAGCCGACTTTTAACCGACTTTTCCGGTAAACCGTAAATCAAATTGTTTGGTTATTTGTGAAAACGTTCGGTTGCCGTTTGGCACAATTGATGTGAATGTATGTGGATTATGTGTGATGAATGCATGACTATATTGTGAATATGTATGCATGTCAAGAGTGTCATGAGTCATATTGTATATGAAGCATCATGGTGTGCATTCTTGTGTTGTGTGATTCTAATGAGAATCCGCTGTAACGTCGTGTGCCCGTGTGGGGTGTGAGCGACGGTTTGATTCCAGAGGGAATCTGCTATAACATCGTGAGCCTTAAAAATAAGAGGACTGAAAGCGATTTGATATATCGTGAGCCTTAAAAATAAGAGGACCGAAAGCGATGGTTATAGACGATCGTGAGCCTTATACAAAGAGGACCGAAAGTGATCGGATTGTGAGCCTTATACAAAGAGGACCGAAAGCAATCCATAAACGTCGTGAGCCTTATACAAAGAGGACCGAAAGTGACGGGGAACATCGTATACCCGACGGGGAGTTACATTGGTAACGAGCGATGGTTCCAATAAGTTCTTCAATTGAACTTGAGATGAAATGAGTCGGTACCGCATTGCATTTGCATAGAGTCGTGAGTCGGTCTCTATGATTTGCATTGGTCATCTTTGTATATGTGCATTGATGAATGAACATGAATATATGTATTTATGTTGAATGATAAGCATTGTGATGAAAATGCTTGGTTTTGTATATATATATATGCCTTGCGATGTATATTGAGTAAGATGTGATGAATGGCGATAAGAGTTGTATCTTTGTAATGATACATTGGTGAATAAACATGTATGTGTGTTGTATTGAATGAATGGTGATGAATTGAGATGTATTTGGGATACATGTATTTGAGCATGAATGAATATGCCTATGTGAAGGATGCGTTAATTACGGATTGTTATGCCGTGTATTTGATTTATGGTATATGCTTGGCGTTATATGTATATATATATGCATAGTGACGAGTTGTGGTGAGAATGTGGTATATGTGTATTATATGTTGAGATATATAATTATATGCAACGTTATTATGATAATATTTCTCACCCTTCTGCTGTTTTATGATGCTCTATGAGGCATTGCAGATTAGGTATCTGGTGGTCTTTTGTGAAGCGTGGCTTCATTTCCTTTTGGTCGTCTGGCTCTGATATGTAGCACCGGGTAGCTAGGATGTGTTTATGAGCTTTTGTGATACTTTTGTACATGTATCTAGCTGATGAATGTTTATGTAAACATGAATGATATTGGTGACTACTATTGGAGTATGATATATATATATATATATATATATATATGTATATATGTTTTTGAATCAATGTTTAGATGTTTCCGCTTTTATTCTAAATGTTGACATGTGGGTATAAGGACTGAGATCCTTGATTGTTGAAAGTTACCCCACTGTTGCATATCATTTTGAGCAGGTGTTGTATGTGTTTTAATTTCAAGCATAATGTGACATACCTTTTTATGCCGTGTTTGCAATTATACTCTGATGAAATTTTCAATACGTGCCTAAATGATTTAATTAATTATTTGGGGGTATAGAAAGGGGTGTTACATTAAGTGGTATCAGAGCCAGTGTTGAGTCAGTTGTTGAGTCTGTTGGTGTGACAGTTGAATACTGTCGTTGTTGTTTGTCCCTTAGTACGTGATATGTGTGTGAAACACTGTCAGTGCTTTTTGGTTTTCTAATCCTTTGTTTTCAGGAGTTAGAATGAGATAAGTGGGGGAGAAGCTGGTACTTCCCCATGTTGCTTCAGGTGTGGAGCGCTGGCTCAGTGTGTTGTGAATTGCAAGATTGTAAGTGTTGTTTGGACAGCGTTGTTCCCGGTTCCGTAAGAAATGCGGAGGTAAGGTTTATGTCAACTAAGGATTTGTGTCTTGGATAGTTTTGTGTATGGGATGCAAGAAAGGCTATTATAGTTTGGTAAAGACGGTTTATGCCCCATCATGATTGTCGACTGTCTATTGGCAAATTGAGGAACTGATCACCCTTAATCTCTTGTTGATAGCAGACGAAAATTATGTTGGATGGAATAGGCGGGTCTTTCCGGCTTTGATAGTGTGTGAAATGAATTGTTTGGAATTTAAGTAGATGATTACAGATTGTTTTGATGAGTCGATGAAGATGCTAATATCGGAAGATGAAATGGATTAGAGGTTTTGGTATGTTAGTCCAGTTGGGAAGTCATTGAGAGAGAATGATTGGGTTTTATTTAAGGACTGCTTCACAGAGGGTAGAGATTGAACTTAATTGGACGAAGGTGAATAGTTGAGGTTTATATCTGCTAAGTAAGTAGGAAACTCTTAGTAGATGGGAATAAGATGTTTGTTTTGTCTGTGATGGTAGTGTTCTGGGAATTGGCAGGAAGTCGCAGTGATGGGCCGTCAGTTGGGCATAGTTTTCAGATGTGTTTTTGGATGGAACATTAAGGTGTTGTCTTAGGGAGCTCCAGTATTGTTGGTAACAAACTGGATGGATGATTGAAAGGAATAACAAGCATGATGGGTATAATGGTATTGAGACTTTGGAAAGGAAAACTTAGAGTTCTGGTGAGGTTTGGAGTCTTTGGAGTTTTAAGGCATTAATGGAAATTGCGAGGAAACCCTTGTGGGTAGATGTAACATTGTGTTTGAGAATTCTTTTTGGTTGGTTGTTGATACATGTTGGAATTACGGAATTGGACGGTCAGGAGAAGAAATTGGGTATGGATTACTAACCGTTGAATAAGGTAATGATTGAGAATAAGTGTCCACTTTCATGAACAGATGACTAGAATGGTTTGGTTGAGTTTGAGTGAATTACATTTGTTTGGAATATTTGATAAGAATGGTGAATTGTGTGAGTTGAGGCTTTGATCGATTTAATGTGACTGGTTAGGTTTGTTATCCTCGGAATAGGTTGTTATTTACTCGGTTAAGCTTGTTTGTGAGTAACCAGTTACCCAGTGAAAAATTTTGCAAAAGCTTTAAGGATTTATATCTTTTGGATTTTGGTTGGGAATTGTAACGTATAGTGATGTTGTTTGGTGTTAGTAATGCGTCTGTAATGTTTGTGGAGTAGAGGAATCGTATCTTCCATATTTAATTGGATAAGTTCGTAGTGGTTTCGATTGAGGATATTTGGATTTGTTATAAACTAAGAGGAAGAATGAGTAAAGTGTTTGAGATTTGAATTACAAGTGTTGAAAAGAGACGAAGTTTTATGCTAAGTTATTCGAGTGAGAATTTTGGTTGAAAAGGGTTAGTTTCTTGGAAATGTTATTTCAGATGAGAGTATGGTTAATGGATCCATCGGAAGTAGATGTAGTTCTACATGAGAGGCTCCGAAGTTAGTGAAAGAGATTAGAAACTTTTGGACTCAGTTGGTTGTTATTACAGGTTATGGAAGACTTTGTTAAGTTCGTACTTCTGGTATCTCAGTTGACTTACAAAGGGTGAGTCATTTGTTTGGATGTTCGTTGTGAGTAAGTTTTGGTGAGCTGGAGTAGAAGTTGTCTACGGTTTTAGCTTTGATTTTGTGTGATCCTAATAAACCGGTTTTGGGGTATTGTGATGTGTCTTTGATGAGTTTAGTCAACATGGTAATGTAAGAGGGTAAAGTCGTGGCTTATGCTTTACGACAATTGAGGATTTATAAAAGGATTTGTATTATTATGGATTTGGAAATTGGTTGCGGTGGTATTGTGTTGGGATATTTGGAGGTATTATCTTTATGGTTCTAGGTTCGAAGTGTTTGGTAATCGCAAGAATATTGAGTACTCGTTTGGTCTAAAGGAATAGAGTATGAGACAACAAGGATGGTTAGAGTTCGTGATGAGTTATGAATTTGGCTTGGATTATCCTTCGGGGAAAAGCTGTTGTTGTGCCTGAAAAGTTAAGTTGGAAGTTTCTATGCATGTCTGTTTTGATGGTCAGGGAGTTAGAATTATTTGAGCAATTTCGAGACTTGTGTATGGTGTATGAGATAACACAGGAGAGTGTGAGGTTGGTAATATTAAAGTGAACAGTGATTTTTGGCGAATATGAGAAAGAGTTAGACTTTGGACGTGAAATTGATAGTTTTGATGGTTGCGAGTAATCAGAGTGCTCAGCGGAAGCGTGAGGTGGCACATTTTGTATTTACGTGTGGGACTTGTAAGAGTTCATAGGTTGAACATTGAGAACATGTAGGGATGATTAGACCATTGGACGTTTCAGAATGGAAGTGTTAGGTGAAAGGTTTAAATATTATTCAAGGGCTACTATGTAGATGGATGTTTTGGTTATATGTTCGATTGGGAATCGTAGCATTGTTGTAATAAGGTTGTGTGATAAGGATGTTGGTATTCTAGTTTTGTTGAGGTTGTTGAGACAATGTGGTGTAGTGGAACTTGTGTTCTTGTTAGTGTTGTTGCCTCGTTCCTATCGTGTTGGTTTGAGTGCGAGTAGCTAATTCCTGTGTAGGGAGTTAGGGGAGTGTTACCTAGAGTGAGGGTAACGATCTTGTTGTGTTTCGGTTCTAGAGTGAACCTGTGTGATGGTATCGTGGTTTTCCTTGAGTTGTGAGTTGGTCGTCAAGTGCATTGTATGGGCTTTGCATCTTGCCGTTGTTGTATCTGCTATTAGCACGGTGGTTTGTCAGTTGTGTTATTTGTGGTGTGCCTTTTGTTGGCATGTTGGTTTGTTAGCCGGAGGCGAGAGTCGTGTCCGGAGTTGTTCGTCTCAGTATATTTTCGAGGACGAAAATTTCTAAGTGGGGGAGAGTTGTAACGCCCCGGTTTTGTCTTATTTAATTAATCGAGTCGTTTTGATTATTTTATTATTATATTATTTTATTTTCGACTTTTATTTAGAAAAATGTTATTTTTCATCGTGATTATATTTTGTCGCGTTTTGAAAGCGTTTGCGAGATATTTGAGTGTAGGGGTATTTTGGTCTTTTGTGGGGATAGATATTTGTTTTATTAAAATAGAAAGTTAGAGGTGAGAAAGAGAGAAAAACAGAATTTTGAGAGAAAAAGAGAAGAAGAAGGAAAAGAGAGGAGAAAAGAGAAGAGCAAAGACAAAAGTGTGGAAAATCACCAAGATCAATCTTTCGGAGTCGATTTAATCGAGTAAGGTTGTGAAATATTGTTATCCTAACTATGTGTATGATTATGTATGTGTTATGTGTTGATGTTTGGGTTGGTTTTCCATATGTTTCCGTTTATGCCGTATTTGACGGAATCGATAGAAACCGATGTTTTTACGGTCGAAAAGTCGTATAAATACATGTGTTAGTTGGTTATATGTATGTGAGCTGCTGTTTAAAGTTTCATGAAGTTTGGTTATGTTTCGGTTAGTTTTCGCTATGTTTCCGTTGTTGTTTCCGTTTAGGTCGAATCGTAGGAAATCGATAGAAACCGATGTTTTCACGGTTAGAATTCGAAATAAATTACGTAGTTGTATCGAGTAAGGTTAGGTTGTCGTATAGCGTGCTTTTTATTCGATTTGGTGATGTTTAAAAATTCTGGTTTTTTTGAAAGGTTGAAATTTAATCGAAAAATCGAACGTCGTAGAAATTTCGTTTATGTGTTCTAAATTGTTCGTATGTATTTGGTGGTTGCGCGTATATGTTTGTTTCGGTGAAAATGTTCGATTTAGTCGAGTTTCGGGCATTTCGGAAAAGTTACAGCAAGTGTGTAAAATTGAGAAATCTGATTTTTGAGGAAAACAGGGCTATGAATCGATACATAACAGCTATGTATCGATACGAAATGGTTTATGTATCGATACATAACCCCTATGCATCGATACATACTGTGAAAATTGGGAAAAAACAACATTTTCACTACAGCATGTGTCGACACATGCGTGCTATGTATCGATACATGAGGTCTTTTTGTATCGATACATAAAGCCTATGTATCGATACATACTGTGCTGAACCATAAAATTTTGGTTTGTCGGGGGAAACTTCGGAAATTCATAACTCTTGAACCGTAAGTCGGTTTTGACCCCCGTTCGAAGCGTTGGGAAGCTAACGAGATGTTCTTTCTAGGAAAAATGGTTTTGAGGTCTAAACCTGGTCCAATTGGAATAGTATTTTCGAACCGTTTCGTAGTGTCGGGCCTCCGGTTTATGTTTTCGCGTTATTTTGAAATATACATATCTTCTTCGTGGTTTATCGGATTTAAGTGTTCTTTATATCGAATCGAAGCTGTGGATGAGTACTTTTTGATGATGATGGAAAATATTATTTTTAGCCGACTTTTAACCGACTTTTCCGGTAAACCGTAAATCAAATTGTTTGGTTATTTGTGAAAAC